>OU744814.1:14147294-15454147 GCA_916614155.1 Mesoligia furuncula
GATTGTAGAGAACGTCCATCCTTCTAAAGACGGCGTCGTGCGCGTTTGTACAGTTAGAACCGCCAAGGGAACTTACCTTCGCCCGGTCGTTCGTTTGTGTCCTATTCCAAGACAATAAAATTTAACCGCACTCCGCATTAGTTTAAGTTTATTTTAATACCGCTTCGCTTTAGTAATGTAACGTAACTTATTAGTTTATCCCGCTTTGACTCTACGGAATTATTACGAGTATCTTTACCGCGCGCATTGAGCGCACCTAGAGTCATAGTCTTATCTTTTCCTTTCGTCTTATTATCGCTTCTTTAATGGTGACCCATTAAGGGCGGGTGGAAATGGTAACGCCAACATTAATTTACTTAAATTCACTCTTTTATAATATGAGGCAGTTTGAATTTCCCGCTCCTTTCCCCAACCTGTATATGCAGCGCTCTTAGCACCATCCAAGAACGTGAACATGAGAACGGAAGAACGAGAGAATGATCGCTGACGTCTGTCAGTTCGACGAAGAAATTGCACATGGACGCACCTGTGTAACGCCGCGCACCGCAAGACGAGCCTTTCTTGTCTGATCATCCGCGAAGAGACGAGGATCATCTCGAGCCTTTCTCTGCACCCTTCTTCAATACATTCCCGCTCCGCCAAACGCACCATTGTGTTTGACTACCCAGTGTAGTAAGAACATTAGTACTTTTCGAATTCTTATGGTCGCGCGACCCGCGTGGTGACACTGTGCTGTGCGACGGTCGAAGGTGATTGGATTCCTGCTGCGCGAGCCCGGCTCCCCTGGCTTGCTCTGGTGAGTGCTGCATGTCCTTTCTCTTATCCCCTCTGCCGCCTCGATTGTTGTAACTGCCTGTCACCGTTACTTACACGTCCGTATATCGAAGGTTGGTTCTGATACTTTTCGGGACCGAATTTGTTGTTGGCGCGACCAGCTACTAAGGCTTTAACTGGGTGCAGCGGGAGTGGAGAGGTCAGGGGTCAAAATGGCCTCATTTTTTATGTAATATCATTTGTAATTTGGATTCTTCAGAACTTAAATGTTGTCTTTTGTAATGACTTTGCTTATTTTAAAACTTTTTAAACACTTTTTTTGTTACAACAGAATTATTGTTTTTATGAAAATTCAATATGTCTGCTTGCTGATATTTGTTGAGAATATATTTGCATATGGCAATAATAATTGAAAGCAATTTGGATAAGGAATTTCACTGTTGAGGAATTTAATTTTGTTCAGGTTATGTACAGACACGCGCACATCAAGCTACTACAATCTGTCGAATTTATTTAATAGATTTTCAACTTTATCGCTAAACCATAAGGTTCAAAGTTGATTTGGAAAATTTGACAGTTTCGGGTAGCTTGATGCTGGCGTCTGTCCTTAGCAAAATTAAATTCTTAGTCATATTCCTTTAATACATACAGGTTTCATAATATCACCAACAGCCTTACACATCTATATATTACAAGATGTTGATTTGCATCCTCGTCAAAGTTCATTAGTTTGTCATAAAATACATAAATAATAATCAATTTAAGTACGTTATGGGGCAATAACTAGTAAGCGCTGCTTTTTTTTATTGTTGAAATTTAACAGTATTTCAGAATTATTACACCCTTAATTCAATACAAATAAAACAGAATCACCCGACTACGCACACAGCGACAATGCAGCTGTGATTCCACGAAATGGCAGCGCCGCCGCGCCGCGCGCTAGCGCGGCCGAGCAATGACCGGTAGCAATAATTTTACCTAATTTTATTTCGAAAATCACCTAAATTATTGTCATAAATTTCGCTTGATAATTAACTCATTTTTGAGCATCATTGGAATACGGAAATCTTACTAATGACAGTAATACTAGTGCACCAAAGAAAAGTTCACTGACCTGTTATCAGATGATTAATAATATCCTTCAACCTAAAGTTTTCGTAGTGATTTTGTTTTTATTTGTGGATTAAATTGGTTGATTTGAAACTTTCCTTCCTACTTAACGGGAGTAGGACCGGCAATAATACCTACCTTAGTTGGTGTACCGATCTACTAAGTCTAAAAATGATGTTTTCTACGTTTGATGAAATGGAAAGACGTGCTAGTTAAGTGTAAGTACGTGGTACACTTACTTTCAACTCTTAGGTATTATTGGCGTAGTTAAAAATTTAAAATCAACTTATTTACACTAATAAAATTGATGAAGCTAACAACGTATTTACAAAATGTACAAATAAATAAATTACCTACTTAAGTTACCCGGAGGTATTGTTCGAAATGGCCACCATCACACTCTTCGCACAATCGAGAACGACGCAGCTGGTTTTCTTTCAGCTTACGTAACACTAACACATTCGTTTTTAAAGTGTCGAAAGCACTAATGATCCTCGCACGTAATTCTGTAATACTCGTCACTTCCTCCTTGTAAACCAACCTTTTAACGTCTCCCCACAAATAAAAGTCTAGAGGCGTCAGGTCCGGAGAACGCGGAGGCCAGGCCACAGGTCCTCCGCGACCAATCCAGTGGTCGCCAAAGCTTTCGGTCAAGTACTCGCGTACTTGCAAACCATAGTGAGGGGGGGCACCGTCCTGCTTATAGTAAAGGTTGCGATGGAGTGCCAGGGGAACATTCTCCAACATCTCCTGGACAACATGACGCAACAGCTCCAGGTATGTGGCACTGTTGAGGTAACCATTGATGAAATAGGGTCCAAGCACGTGTTCCCCTATTATGCCAGCCCACACATTCAGTCCAAACCACACTTGGAACGCATGCCGTGTGGTTACGTGCGGGTTAAGGTCGCGGTGAGCCCACCAATGTTTGTTATGAACATTGTAGACGCCAACTCGAGTAAATAAACACTCGTCCGTCCACAGGATGTTGGCGTCTTGGTGTTCCAGCAACCAGCGACAAAATGTAACCCGCACGGCATTATCACCTGGGTGAATGTCTTGTGCCTTGCGGTAGTGGAATGGGTGTTGCAGCTCACGCTTCAGTAGGCGCCACACTGTAGTGTGGTGCACTCCAAAGCGTTGACCAGCCTCCTGCGTGCTTGCCCGTGGGAAGTATTCCAGGATGTCTTCCTGCAAGGCGACAGGCAGGCCTACGCTGCCGCGAGCTTGAGCATGCCGGGGAACGTCAAACTGCCGATGATCCCGCAGTCTCTGCGTAGCAGCCAGCATGACGCTCTGTGACGGGGGTTCCCGATCGGGATACATTTCCACGAACATCCGGATGGCTCCACGTAGGCTGTCTCCACTGATGGCATACAGGCAGACCATCTCCACCAACTCGACATTTGAGTAATTGTCCGTCATCACACTTTGTACCTACGTCTCGATGTATGGAAATTCGCAAAGCGCACTCGCGAACGCTTCGGCGACTTCAAACACACTGTTAGTTCCAGGGCGGCGCCGGCGCCGGCGGGGCAGAGGGGGTGTGGCTAGGAGCGGTGCGGGAGGGTACAGTCGGTGGCCAACATTATCTGACCCACTTGAGTGATAGCGAATTTGAACCTTATCGTGAACATTTGGAATACTCCGTGCAAGCATTTCGATAAATCATGTTGTTAGGCGATTTTAATCATTATATTGTTGTTGTTAAGGTTGAAAGGCTAATGAGTTTCAGATTACTAAAAAAAAACCAAGGCGAGGGTGGATGAATAAAAAAAAATATCGCTCATCAGTAACATTTTAAAGGTGTCTACGGTTAATAGCTAAATTCCGTGATTCATTTTAATAGCTGGTTGTGATTGTGCGATAATGAACCTTATGAAAATATACGATACGGTTCAAATTCTTTAGAATATTGCGTCTGTCATCACAACTAAGATCGAATTTCAAAACATATTACAAGAGTTGTGTTGGTCTCGTGGTCACTAAGGCAGCTCGATATTAATCGTTGTCTGCGTTCGAAACCAGGAAAAACCTAACAGTTTTTTGTTAGCAATGTTTTGTTTTTTATTATTATCTATTTTTTTACTTTTTTTTAACGAACGAATTCGGGAAATATCTTTTTAAATGGGCAGTTTGTATAGAAATGAAACAAAATCATTGCAAGTAATAAAAATGTTTATTAATTCATTAAAATATACATAAGTAAGATAAAGTAAGTAAATGCTCTTAAATTAATACATTTTATAATATCATATCCAAAATGGTTAGCCATTTATAAACATTTACAAAAAGTCATGCTAATGGTAATTGCTTCGAAGTGTGTTATCGAGAAAACATTGATGTCTATAGGTAAATGCGAGAAAATAATGAATTTGTGAAATGTTTTACAGATTTATAGCTAAGTATATGTAGTGAATCAACATGTTATTTAAATAGAAAAATGCATTTCCATTTATAACAATAACATCACCACAGAATCTTACATTTTAATGGTTTAGCATTCATTCAATTGAGCATTTACTTACATAGTGTGTTTCAAAATACTTATAAGTAGATTAGTTAGTAGCGAAGTGGCGCACCGTCTCCTTCTATAACTTGCTGTAAGCGGCTACGCATACCGCTCACCATGTTCCAACACAGATCTTTTCCTCTCATGTGCTCCCATGTCGATGACACGATCTCAGCCAAATCGTTTTTATTTCGCCCTTCGGATGTGTCCCAATTTAAAACCATTTGACCGCATAGGTTTTCTATAGGGTTCAAATCGAGAGTTTTAGGTGGCCAGTAAATAACAGTTACACCTTCTTGAGCAGCTAACCAATTCTTCACAATGCCTGCACTGTGGATGGAGCAGTTATCTTGCACGAAGTAAATATCTGTATTTGGATAGGCAATTCGCACACTCGGCAGCAGGACGTCACCATCCAGCCAGCAATGTTTTGTATAGTCATTAAGTTGCGACATGACGCGTTGATTACACCAAATTCATTAAAAATACTTTTCACGATTTACGTCAAACGTTTTAGAAATGTTTGTGCGCCGCAGTCACTGTTTAGGTAGTTTAGGTAGACTGACTTTTGTCACTTAGATCAATTTATTTATTTTATTTATCCATCTACCCCACGACGTAAACTTTTACTTCGTCCTACTTATTTGAGGACTTATAGTTTTTTTTTTATTTACCCACTTGTTTTCCAGAAAAGTTGTTAGGCAAAAATCATATTGGTCGTTCTATAATAATGCAAGAAATATTGTAGAAATCATAAATGAAAACAAATAAAGAAAAAGAAATTATAAAGAAATTGATATAAGGTAGATTGTGTTTTCGAACCCACATGTTGTTCGTCGCGAATCCAGCATCGAACCGCGAAGCCACAATGACTGGTTGAAAATACGCGAAATTAAAGATTAGGTAGTAAGTATGGCCGTGTTACTTAAAATCTTTTCAACTTTAACGACAAGAAGATAATGATTAAAATGGCTTGACAAGTTATGCCGGTGGGTCAGGCAATGTTGGGTGGGTCAGACAATGTTGGTCACCGACTGTACCCGCACCGTGATTGGGGGATGGGATTGATTACCTACGAATTTATCGAATGATCGTTGCGTGCGTTGTGTATGTATGGTTTGCATTTGTGTGTGTGTGAAAGCGCGGTTATAGGGCTAGTAACAGACGGGCCGCGTTTAAATACGGCTGGTTCACACTTACGGATTTCCTTAAATAAGAAAAAATTAAAAATACCTACTCATTTTATTGTTGATTTGAGTCGAGAATCATTAGCATAATTACGTCCTTGAATTAGACTAGGATGCAAATCAATACCTTGTATAAAGTAAAGTCGTGTTAGTTACACTATTTATTACTCAAGAACGGCTGAACTGATTTGGCTGAAAATTGGTGGGGAGGTAGCTTAGAACCAGGAGACGGACATAGGATACTTTTTATCCGGCTTTTTTTTTCTTATAGGAGTAGGGTAGGAGTAGTGTAGGAGTAGGTTAGGAGTAGGGTATGAGTAAGTTAGGAGTAGGGTAGAAGTAGGGTAAGAGTAGGGTAGCAGTAGGGTAGGAGTAGTGTAGGAGTAGTGTAGGAGTAGGGTAGGAGTAGGGTAGGGTAGGGGTAGGAGTAGTGTAGGAGTAGTGTAGGAGTAGGGTAGGAGAAGGGTAGGAGTAGGGTATAGGGGTAGGAGTAGGGTAGGGTAGGGGTAGGACATCACGCGACCGAAGTAGCGCCGGGCAGCTAGAAATAATTTATATGGCAAAACAACGTTTGCCGGGTCAGCTAGTCATGAAATAAAAGTACCTAACTAAAGTTGATTTTTTTATGGTTTGATCTCTCTCTATTAATATAATAATTATGTTAAACATAAGCAGGACATAAACCTACGTACTTCAATCACAAATAATTCACAATCACTAGTCTCATCGCATTTACAAACATTATTATCATTATTAATTCCAGTCATTTGATTGAAAACATACCGTGAGATCTCATTAAAAATAATCCTAAGGCCGAAGTCACACAGTTAGGAGGTTAGTGCCATGCTTGCTGAGTAGCGTACCTAGCTCGGACAAATGACACATTAGTCAACTAGCGCGGAACCAAGCGTCAGTGTGGCCATTGCAATTGTAAAACTACGCCTTATCCTAAGGCCGAAGTCACACAGTTAGGAGGTTAGTGAAATGCTTGCTGAGTAGCGTAGCTCGGACAAATGACACATTAGTCAACTAGCGCGGAACCAAGCGTCAGTGTGGCCATTGCAATTGTAAAACTACGCCTTATCCTAAGGCCGAAGTCACACAGTTAGGAGGTTAGTGAAATGCTTGCTGAGTAGCGTAGCTCGGACAAATGACACATTAGTCAACTAGCGCGGAACCAAGCGTCAGTGTGGCCATTGCAATTGTAAAACTACGCCTTATCCTAAGGCCGAAGTCACACAGTTAGGAGGTTAGTGCCATGCCTGCTGAGTAGCGTAGCTCGGACAAATGACACATTAGTCAACTAGCGTGGAACCAAGCGTCAGTGTGACTATTGCAATTGTAAAACTACCTACGCCTTGGTTGGCTAGGAGCACGAGCATGCCACCTAACACACACCGTAGCTAGCAACCCCGTGGCCACGTACTACATGCTCAAGTAAAACGCGTCTTGCGACAACGTCTGCGGACGAAACAAATGAAAGAGGTTGTTACTAGCATGCATGCCACGAGTCACCGCACGACAGGCGAAAACAAGGGAAGCGCGCGCGTACCGCTTGACGCAAGTCGCATGGCCTGCGGACGTGAACGGGTCCTAACACCTACCTGTGTGTCTTCTACCTTAGTTCTAAATCGCTTCCGCCCTTGCTCAGTTCGTGGCCTAAAATGAACATTTAATTAAACACAACAAAGAGTATTTGATATCTCAATGTAATTAAGAAACAAATACATTTTTATCTTTTAAAAATGTTTACTGAAAATATTATCTTATTTGTTTGCCGGGATTGTTCATAAAAAAAATTGTATTTCGTAAAATGGGATTTTACTCGTTAAAATTGTAGGTACGCAGAATGTTTAAAAATACGGATGATACATAGTTTTATGATTCTTTGTAATATTTTCTTTCAATAAGCGAATTCGTTGCATCTTTCGAAAACCTATAGACAACTTTTACTATGAGATAAGTAGTTTGCAGTAAATGTTAACGTACAGGCGCCAGCACGTCAAGCTATCCGAAACTGTCAGATTTTCCCAATCAACTTTGAACCTTATGCTTTAGCGATAAAGTTAATAATCTATTAAAGAAATTTGACAGATTGTAGTAGCTTGATGTGCTGGTGTCTGTACATAGGTACAGCCCAATGCAATATGGTGGCTAGCGGCTCTGAACATGAGGCGAGTTGTTGCGCAGTAACAAACTCACGTGTCAGCGGGAATAAGAGGGGCGGTACTACGCAGTAAGTAGCGCACTTCACAACCGCCATGAAGTTTGACACTGACAGTAGTGTTACGAGCTTCGGATTCGTGACAATAAAAACAGCCGATTTAATAACCAAAAATTGACACTTTAATCAACAACACTAATTACAAATCAAATACATACACTAATTACAAAACACAATTGCACTACTGATCGCTTTAAGTCGCACGGATGTTTTCACTTCGATCGCTTATCTAACTGTGTCGGTCCTGGCGCGTCTTGGCCTTATATAGCG
The DNA here is from genome assembly GCA_916614155.1 of Mesoligia furuncula. Taxonomy (NCBI): domain Eukaryota; kingdom Metazoa; phylum Arthropoda; class Insecta; order Lepidoptera; family Noctuidae; genus Mesoligia; species Mesoligia furuncula. The sequence continues at coordinate 14,155,372 of OU744814.1, forward strand.
CCGAAGATAGTTCTAGAATCTTCCATTGTAGAAACATCTAGAATGTTCGAGTACATGTCGGACCCGACTGACCAGATGTCGATAGTTCGAGAAAGTTCTATAAAGTTCTCGCATCGAAATTTCTAGAAGGATCTTGACTACTAGTTCCGCTACTCGTTACTGGATGGCGCTAGTGGTAACTAATGTCACCATGTACCAGGTATTAATTGTGGCGCGCAACAGTAGTTACAGGTAGTTAGACGCCCAAAAGTCTGAAAACCGGTCATACCAGCAAGGTGTCGTGTTACCCAGTGATTGGATTATGGAGGCCAGGTAGACAGGTCGCTCCTTGCAAAATACTAGTATATTCAACTGCATTCGGGTAGACTGGAAACGGACCGGTAAGACGTGGAGTCTTATCGGTCCGTCAGCATGTGTATAGTGTTACCCAAGGTTAACTGGGTTGTGGCAGTGGCTCTATGTAAAATACTTTAATTCAGCTGCATCAAGTTGAACTGGGACTACTGGGACCATGATTTGATTTAAGCATTTTCACAACACAGTTGAGGAAAACCTAGGCAGCTAGGTGGTCTTAATTTATGCATTTCTCCCTTTCTGATTCATTTCAAATTTTTTGGAACTCCTCATATATGTGTAGATCTTGTTATGACGCATATTATCCTCTAAGAAGTGATTTCTCAAAACCACTCCATTGTAGCTTATATCGTACTCTGACTTATCGTAAGGGGCATTTAACAAAAATGCATAACAAAAAAAAAAGCATAACTGGCAAAATGTTGTGCACTATATACTGAATGTTTTTTTTTACCGTCTCGAAATGTTTACAGGATGTTCTACCTAAGAATATGAACAACTTTCACTGACTAGATTTTTTTTTTCGTGATATCAGAGTTAGTCCCATAGTGAAAGTTGTTCATATTCATGGGTAGAACACCCTGTAAAAATTTCGAGACTGTAAAAAAACCGTTATATATCTGCCTAACCCTTCGGAGATTACAGGCGTGGGTGGTATTATGTTATGATATAGTTTTAAATATCGTTCTGGATAAAAATCGAATTTTCGTAAAAACTTCGCTTACGATAAGTGCCGCGGTCAGGGCACGGTATTTTAAATATGCGCTAGATTTTGATTTACCATTTATGTACACACAAAAAAGAAACAAAAATTAAACAGACAAGGAAAAAATCAGAACAGAAAAATTACAAACAAAGGTGATGCTTATTGCCTAAGAAATCTCTTTCAGCATAACTGCGATAGGACAATTAGATAGAGAGATGTAGACAGCGTGTGAAGGAGACAAATATCATGAGAATATAGAGGTATGGGGAACAGGGTGTAAAGTTCACACATCCTCCATAGAAAAGGGAGGATCCTCCGACCAGACGGGTGTTGTGTCTGGCTGGCAACTGCCCGATGATTCATGTCGGGCCGTTGTATCTATGCTAGTTAGTTGCGCGGTAAACTCTGCTTGCGCGATGCAGGATTTTGAGTGATGTCAGTATGACGCGTTGTTCGCATGTGGCGTTGTAGATCAAATTAATGCATATTAAAAAAAAAAAAGCATAACTGGCAAAATGTTGTGCACTACCTATATACTGATTGATTTTACTGAAATGTTTACAGGATGTTCCCATGAATAACACACTTACGACAGATTCAAAATAAATGTTCTCCTAAAGTATTGATATCTAGATATTTTATGGTGTTACGAACATAGTATTATCGAAACTATACCTAATTTAACTATATTTTAACTATACCGGACCGTCTGTGTGGTGCCGGACTTAAAGAATAGCACCACCCCATACTTCCCGTGGGTGTCGTAAAAGGCGACTAAGGGGCGTACCGGAGAATGGGCAGCAGCGTTCTCTATGCATACCACCACCATACCATACTGCGATCGCCAACCCGCCTGCCAAGCGTGGCGATTATTTCAACCTCCTCTAGGTTCCTCTAACGATTTAATAATAAGGCTACAGTTTCCTAGAAGACCGGTAACCGCCTACATAGCGTCCGCATTTTACCGATGAATGACGTCACTAAAACGTTATCTATCAAAGTAAGTTGATGTGTTTTCCTCGAGACCATTTTGACACCTTAAAGTCAAACCCCACCGCCCAAAGATTTATATCGCTAGATTTGCCCTCATCGTACTTAGGCATGCGAAAAAGTGTCCATACTGAGAATAATGAGTTCACACATTATTATATGTATAGCGGTTTCATGACAATCAAGTCAAGTCACTGCGTCAATGTATGTCTGAGATGTCAAAACGAAACCGAAACGGGACTATCTTTTGAAACGGATGTATCTAACAATTCAAATATTTGCCGCTGTCATCATTTTCACGAGAGCCGTTAATGCGGCCGTTTTGTGCTGGTCACCGCATTCCTAGGAAACTGTAGCTTTACTATGGCCGAGTGACCACTGCACGTCGTCACCGGGACGTCACGCTCGGTTGGAATAATCTCGTTTTCCCTTGACATCCCGTTGGCGGTGGTTGTGGACAAACGGTATCATTCATTCATTAATCATTTCCTAACACCTTAAGCTATACCGTCCAAAGAACTCGTTCCTGCACATATTGTCAGTAGTTTCTAGTTCTTTCCAAATTGTTAGTCTTCCTTTTGGCTATACGTTATCAGTCAATCAACCAGTCACGAAAACTACTTTGTATGTGTAGATAATGATTGGCAGATTCCTTGATTTTCAAGTTAATAATAATAAAAAGTTTATAAAATCATATCAAGTATCTTGACTTAGCTTGCGAGGTTGTCGACATGTGGCATGTGTACTCAGCCATCATTGTGCCGATAGTCGTGACAACCAATGGGTTAATAGCCAAGAGCCTCGACCAACACCTGAGGAGGCTCTCGTTGGGCAGCTGGATCAAGGGCTTGATTCAGAAAGCGGTACTTCTGGGCACGACTCGCATTGTCAGGAGGTTCCTTTCTCTGGAGCCCTGACTGCCGGTAGCTAGGACCCTGTTCCCGATACCGGTGGACTACTATTTTTTTTTCTATTTTGAAATGTTTTTATATTTTTTATATTCTAATATATTTTAAAAATATAATTTACATGTACCTACTTATTGAAATAAAAGTTTATTAGGAACAATTGAGGTATAAATACTGTGGCACGGCTATCAACGCCCTACACAAAATACATGGAAGACATTTGTGCCAGACTATTACATCTTTTGAGAATTCTGGTCTGTGTTTCTAAAAGAGGGAGACCGGCAAATGGCTAGGAGGCTTAAGTTGTTGTTGGTTTTTAGGGTTCCGTACTCAAAGGGTAAAAACGGGACCCTATTACTAAGACTTCGCTGTCTGTCCGTCCGTCTGTCTATCACCAGGCTGTATGTCAAGAACCGCGATAGCTAGACAGTTGAAATTTTCACAAATTATGTATTTCTGTTGCCGCTATAACAATAAATACTAAAAACAAAATAAAATGAATATTTAAGGGGGGCTCCCATACAACAAACGTGTTTTTTTGGGCGCTTTTGTCTTGTGGTACGGAACCCTTCGTGTGCGAGTCCGACTCGCACTTGGCCAGTTTGTATTAATATACTGTCGGCGTCAGAAAGGTTAGATTCTATAGTAACAATATTGCTGCTCCAGGTTGTTCTTCTGTAGATAACAATTCCCCCGTAGTGGGGAAAAAGGGGTTTTTGTTTACTTGTTTAGATGTTCTGAATGCGCTATACCCATGTAGATCCTCAATAATGGAGCCGTCAGATAACCAACACTCAGTGAGCACTATAAACTCGGTATTTGAGTCTAATCGATTTAAAGCAATTGTAAAATCATCAAAGTTTTTCTGATAGCTTCTAATGTTGTATGTTAGCACCACAGATATAGATATACCTACATAACGCAAGAGTAACTACTTCGCATGTCAAAAATTGCACCAACTTATGATTACAAATCGTAAGCCGCCCCTTTCGCGCTCAGTCCTTTGTACTGCTGGCTGGGTAAGTGTGAGCGAGAGCGCGAGCTTGTGACGTCATAGTAGGTAGTCAAAAAATGGCCCGCTTGGTTTTCATACAGTTCGTGATACTTGCGTTATCTAGGTATATCTATATCTGTGGTTAGCACCTTGATATTGTCTTTGGAAGCATTTAAGATACTCTTGCAGTTTTCAACAGATTCTACTGTGTGTCTATATTAAAAGTTTCATCTAGGTCTTTGGATACGCTAAGTAAAGCCATTTTTAAGTGTTATAATATAAAGATGAAAACCGAAACTCAGTCAGGTGATTTTTTGTAGAATATTTGTTGTTGCAAGAGATTTTATTTCTTTTATGTTACAGAAGATTCTTCCATGAGACGAATTATGTAGTGTAGAATTGTGTGAGTGCCTTTGGTGTGTGCGTTGGTATTAGTGTGAAAATTGGAGAGTTAAGATGTGTGTATTTGAGTACGAGCCGTTGTAAGAATTTGAGCAAATTAAGTAAAGTTAAGAAATATTTATAAAATATAAAAATTTAAGTGAAACGTACCAGGTGCATTGGTACTAGCCATTTCTAAGTTTTTGATCACAAACATTTTAAACAAGTAATTAAAAATGCTCAAAACTGTTGTGAAATTTAAAAAGAGATTTAACATGAATTGACGTGGACTATCAATTTGCTTTGCAATTAATATCCCTGACTGTACAGACTAATAACTCTATCAACCCCAAAGCTCTTAAGCCCAGAGTATTAATATTTTTAATTTCAAAAACGTCCCTAATTGCCGTGTCAGTTGTCGGCCGGGTTTGCGTAAACATCGTAAATGTCCCTCTAGAGTTGGCTGGGCCCGTTTTATTTAATTAAGTGGGTACCGCAACGGTAATATTTCATTGGCGAACCAGTTTTTTTCTGGAGAAATATCCCTGTATAATATTTGTTCCGTACTCCGCTTTCGAGGTCGTTTAATTAGTTAATGTAAGGTTTTGCGCAGTATTCTGAGAATTTGTTAAGGGGAGATCTGTGTGAAGTTAAGTACGAATTACTTCCTGTATATGTTTTAGTCTGTGATAGAATGTGTCATCATCTCATTTTTTAAGAGTTGAAAAGCCCATACTCTAATTATTTATTCAAAATGATTAATTATGTTCGTCTCAATACCACAGACGACTCTTGTGCCAAAAATAACAACTCTGTTGATTTCAACTGTAACAAACTGGTAATAATTGCCAAACTTTGACAGGACACATTTCTCGCAGAACGAATATGAGAGCTTGCAGAGAGAAGAGAGCTCGTAGTGGTCTCCTACAAGAGGGACCGATGAACCTGGTGAAGACCACAGGAATCCACTGAAAACATGAAGCAAAAAACCGGTCAAAGTGGCTTGGGCGAGGCCTATGTCCAGCAGTGGACGTCTGTCGACTGAAATGATGATGATACTGGTAATAATGTAAAGACGATTATTTACAGGAATTGTTTGCAATATCAATAGCAATCATTTTTATCATAACATCCACAATAAAAAACGGCCGAGCACCATAAAAGTGCGAGTCGGACTTTTTTTTGACATTTGTGTGTATTGACATTATTAAGATTTAGCAAAAAACGCTGAAAAAAAAGACATTTCTTGTATGGGGACACGCTTAAATTGTTAACTTTATTTTATTTTTATAATTTCTTGCTATGGCAGTCATATATACACTACACATACATACACACACTCCTACACACACCCCCACACACATACACACACCCTTACATACACTGTGTACCTACAAACGTACATACATACTCTGTGAACATTTTAAGTGTATATCGTATATCTGTTACGGTTCAAAAGATGTGATAGACGGACGGACAGACAGGCAGCGGAGAGCCTGTGTATATTTTGTGTTTTTTTTTTGTAATGTGCGATTTGTTTGTCCAGAATAAAAAAAGATTCTATCTTTCTTTCTTTGTTCTTTCTATCGGAATAAAAATCGGAATCGAAAAAAAATTACAGCCAAACAACACCGGGTGACAAATTTTGTGCCACCTTGTACAACATTCTTCAGATATTTATCATACACATGACATATAAGCTAGAACGTAGTTACCTAATATTCTCGTACCGAAAATAACTAACAAAGGGCCAGATGTTGACACGGGATCGTAATATCTGACGGATAAAAATGATCCTGAACTAACATTTCCAGGTTATGTTGCGTAATCTCGAGTTACCACACTGCTTCGGGTAATATCTTTGATTTTGGATTCTTAGATGGTTTTAGCAGATTCGCTCATAAATCAGGGATATTGGACTGGCCTAAGGATGATTTATTGAATGAAATTATTAGATGTCTGTTAAGAACTTAGTCCGTTTCTTTACTTTCATATTTAGTTAGTTGAGCTTCATGTTGACTTATTCAAGCGTCCAATAAGGTGTTTATTGCCAGGACAAGTGCGACTGCTGAGCGTAGGGTTCTGGGTTCGAATCCCAGGTCGGGCAAAAGTCTTTTTGGATTTTTCCATTAGGAATTTCTCATTTGTAGCCTGGAGGATGGAAGTTAGTGGTGCGATACCCCCGTGTCTTGGAAGACATTTGAAGCCGTTGGTCCTGCGTCTGATCTCTCCCAGGTCGTGTCGAATTGCCGTCCCATCGGACTATGATAGTAAAGGAAAAATGTTTGACAATAGGAAGTTATTTATTTAAGTTATTTTTTTTGGTAAAATTTTTGAGAAATTAATTTTAGACCAAATGCAAAGATTTTTTAATAAACATAAATTATTACGTAGCAAACAGTTCGGTTTTACAAGGGGTCGTCCAACTTCTGATGCCGGTGTTGAACTTTTAGGACATATTTATAATGCATGGGAAAATAAATGCGATGCCTTGGGCATCTTTTGTGATTTGCCCAAGGCATTCGATTGCGTTCTTCACGAAACGTTAATCAGGAAACTCCGCCACTACGGAATCCGGAACACTGCTCTGGATCTTCTTGCTTCATACTTGATTAAAAGGATTCAGAGCATTGACGTTAATGTAAAAAGATCACCCGGATCTATAGTAACAATGAGAGTCCCACAGGGCTCAATTCTTGGTCCTTTCTTGTTTCTTATTTATATTAATGACCTTGCCTTGAGGTACGCCTCATAAAGGATAATCATGATATAGTGTTGTTTGCAGATGACACTTCTCTTTTGTTTAAACTTAAACGTCAGCAGTTGGTTACTGACGATGTAAATAACGCGATCTCGAAAGCAGTCCACTGGTTCATGGTTGATAATTTGCTTCTAAACGAGTCAAAACCAAATGCATTAAGTTTACGCTACCCCACGTTAGGCAGGTGAAAACTAACGTGTTGATAAAGGGCGAGGAATTAAATCCTGAAGACAACACAGTATTTTTGGGCATAACTTTCGATGCTAAGCTTCAGTGGGGTCCACATATAGACAAATTGTCAAAAAAGCTAAGTTCCGCAGCTTACGCTGTTAGAAAAATTCGTAATTTAACTGATATAGAGACTGACCGTTTAGTGTACTTTAGCTATTTTCATAGTGTAATGTCGTACCCACCCCATACTCCCCATGGGTGTCGTAATAGGCGACTAAGGGGCGTACCGGAGAATGGGCAGCAGCGTTCTCTATGCATTCCACCACCATACCATACTGCGATCGCCAACGCGCCTGCCAAGCGTGGCGATTATGGCAAACCCTTTTGGGGGAGGCCTATGTCCAGCAGTGGACGTCTTTCGGCTGAAATGATGATGATGAATGTCGTACGGTATTCTATTCTGGGGAAATGCCGCCGATATTCAGACTATCTTTGTTTTACAGAAGCGAGCTGTTCGATCAATTTATAAATTAAGTCCGAGACACTCTCTCAGAGACAAATTTAAAGAGAGTAATGTAATGACTGTGCCTTCTCAGTATATTTATGAAAATCTTTTATATGCCCATAAAAATATAAAATTGTTTAAAAAATACAGTGATATCCATAATATAAATACTAGAAACAAACACAAATTCGTTGTACCTACAACAAGGCTCAATAAAATATGTGGCTCGTTGTATACGTTTTTATAATAAGCTACCAAACCACGTTCAAGATCTAAGCCTCAATAAATTCAAATCATTCATTAAACGTAAGTTGTACCAGAAAGCCTTTTATACAGTTAAAGATTATATTGATGACAAAAAGGCTTGGGATTGAGCTGCTTCCAATTTCTGCATTTTGAACGTCTTTTTCTTTTTTTTTATAAATACTCATTGACATTAATGATTTTTTTATAAACAATGACATTTGCTTACTTTGTAAACTATTATATTATTTTATTTATTGTGATTTGTGGATGTGAAGACGATGTGGGTCATTTTATTACTTTTAAATCTTTTTATTATTCTCTCTGTTCTATTAGTTGCTTTTTTTTTCTCTCTCATGGTCTGGCAGTTTAAGTGATTTATGGGGCCTACCCAAATGTCCTTTCTTTGGTATTGTTCGTCGAATCGTTGAGCTCCTTAAGTCTTGAGTTGAGCTGCATGATTTTTGACAAATGCGTGCACTGACTGGACAGGTCCTCTCAATCTGTGTGGTTCTTTCTTCAAAAGACCGTCTCAGACATCGATCTACATGGTCTTCATACCTGACCATGATTATGTCTGGACTTAAAAAGAGACTGTGACCTCTGAGTTTGTTTCGGCCTTTCTTCTCAGAGTAGTCAGATAGGAAACGCCGACCTCATCTAGTTTTAAAAAAACATGACTGACGTGTAAAAGTGTACAAACCTACTTACAAAAATAAAATCATTTATCATTTAAAATAAGCACAACAACACCGTCACTTACAATTCAAATTTAATAACGTCTTAATTGGCATTTCAGTAACCATGCAAATAACAGAAGGCCAATTTGTGTAATTAAAAAAGTTCAAAATCTAGTCGCAATCTCATCTCAGCGACAATTAATGTCAAAAATTGTCAAAAATGTAGTGAAATTTGTGGCATTTTTGACAAGTTGAAACTGAGATCAGACTGTGAATGTTCTTAAAATTACGAGAATTGCCATTCAGGTATGCATGACATTCACATACAAATATGAATATTAGAGACAAAGTAGAAAAATAAAGTGTGTGTAGTAGACCAAAATGTAGAACACTACAAAAGAAATTAACTTGAGTTACATAGATGTGCATTGTCGTGATGTTTAAAGGTCATAGCACACGCATAAAACCCGAAAGGGATCGGCACCGCATCAACTCGACCCGTTCAGTATTCTTTGTATTAAACTCCCTACTGCAACGCACACCAATCGGAATCGTAACGTAATCCCCTCGCCTCGGGACAAGCTCACGAACCACGGTGCGGTGCGTTATGGCTCGTCGTCCCCACGCTTACGGCTCGTCGTCCCCGCGCTTACGGCTCTCCGTACCCGAGCTTACGTCTCTTCGTCCACCCTTGCCCCTCTCAACCTCCGGACTGCCTGCTACACCATCAACCAGCGATCGGCGAGCCGTAAGCGCGGCGTCGCCTAGCCGTAGCCGAGTCGACGTATCGGAACTTCTGATCCGCTTTGGTTACGTGCTTACGTTAGGTTGACGCATGTTTGATGGCGGGGCGAAAGGCGATAGGGTACCGATCCCTTGCCGTTTTGATACGCGTGCTATGACCTTAAATAGGAGACGTCTTTATGAAGCGAAACTCTTGGAGAAAATATCAATAGGAAATCTATCAAGTTGGACCTGTTGCTTTATTAATTATGTTGCTTGTCCTACGTGTTACCCCTAACACGTATGACTGCTATTAAATGTGGCATTTAAGGTGAATGTAGGCAATTCAAAGATGTAATGATGACGCTTACCACGTTGGTTAGAACTAAAGTTAAAATAGTTTACCAATTGTGCATCTATGGACCCGTTTATAATTTCATGGAGTATTAGTAAGTCAGAAAGCAGGCAAAGAACCAAGTAAATGTGAACCAAGAAAAATATTTTATTTGGGACGCACCCAAGAAATCCAAGGAACATTTAAATTTTAACAGTAATGTAGTTTCTAGTGACTAGTGTATATGTATATGTGTTTTATAGATATCTCTGAGCTATCTAACCCGTATGTTGGACCTGCCATATTTTGTCTCTGCATCACCCTAAGGTTGACTCAAGGATTAAGTCCACCTTTGTCACAGAATACTTAACTTTGTACAGTATTTTTTACATCATCATTATCTGCCTAGCCTTTTCCCGACTATGTTGGGGTCGGCTTCCAGTCTAACCAGATGCAGTTGAATACTAGTATTTTACATGGAGAGACTGCTTATCTGACCTCCACAACCCAGTTACTGGGTAATACGATACCCCTTGGTAAGACTGGTTGCTTGGTGACATGTACCTACATAAAATATTAATAAAAACATAAATGACATACACAAGAGAAGGCTCTTCTACCAAGTAACATTAATCTCGCAACAAATAAGTAATGCGTACGATAAATACTTTTACTTACACTTTATTAATCTAGACGCCATGTTTCGCTGAAGTCCCTTCCAAGAAGAATTACTGATGGTCCGGAAAACTTTCGGCTGACTTTCCCTTCATCTACATTTTATTAAGATAGAACTTATTTTAGAAAACTTTTCGACGTGGCTATTGAATTTTTCATTTCAAACTTGAAGGGCAAGGTAACGCTAATTAATATTATACTCCTGTATTATATACTTTGTTGCCTGAGGGTCTAAATAAGAGGAAATCGCTTTCAAAACGTATTTCTACAACGACTTTCAATAGGATTGACGTACCTAAGCTTTTCGGTAGCTTTTTTTTTTTTTTTTTGCGGATGGGAATTCATCAAATGAGAAAATCCCGCTCTGGGTGGAGCGGAAGGGAGTGTCAGACTCTTGCTGACTGAAACCCACCCGTGTTCCTTCCTTAGCCCTTTATGTTCCGGGGCAGCGGTAACCCTTTTAGACAATCCCGCGCGCGTGGAACACGTACGCGCCGTCCGGCACGGGCCTGGTCCTGATCGGACGGTGAGCTACCCATTACATTAGCTTTTCGTTAGGTAGCTTACATAATCAACCTGGGAAACGGGCCTCTTGTCGGTGAGAGGGAGTGGACCGTAATCCACCCCGGCCCAGTGCCGGTTGGTAGATGTCATACCTATATCATTTTTTGGTTCTAGGACATGCCGATTTTCCCACGATATTTTCCCTTAACCGTTTTGAGAGCAGCTGTGATGAAATAAATTACACAAAGTAAAGCGCCTGGCTGGGTTCGAACTTACTACCTACAACTCGATAAGTCGGAGCCATAACCACTGGGCCACCACTGCTCATTCGGTAGCTTATAATATGTCAATCAAATTCATTTTTGACTTTTCCATTATCGTTATCGATGATAGAATGATGTTACTTTGTCGACCTTTTGCCTGGCAAATGTCATGGGAAATGTGACAAAATTAAATAGTAATAAAGTCTTCCTTTTTTTTTGGCTTTTGCGCTTTTGGAGCCTTTTGGCCTCGTATAGGACTTTCTGTTTGATTTTTCTTTTTGTTGCTTTTTTATGTAATTTGTTCTTTTATTTTTGACTGTGTTTAGTTTAGTTTGTGATCTTCATATACGAGTCGCAATGAATACTTTTGCTTCCTAAGTTAATCTTGGGGATGGATACATTTTTGGTCCCAAAACATGTTGTTGCAATAAGCCCCTTTTCTCGCCTTTCATGGCGCTACTCAAAAGTACCTAATGTGTTACAAACGCAAATCACCAATGAGTAGCCAGAATGCCACAGCACCAGACGTATTTAAATGATGGTCCGTACACGACGCGACTTACTAACGCGTTATTAACTAGTTTTTGATTGGTTTCGTCGTGGACGATTGGCCTAAGTATTTAACAAATTCAACAGTTTGAGACTCGGATTTAGATAAACTAGAAGATAAAACAAAAAAAAAAACAGGCAGTCATGAGGACTGTCCCCAGTCTAAAGTAACTTAAAAGAGGACTTTAACTCGCCGATAGTAAATCACTTCATGCAGGTGTTGGTTAGGTAGAAGTAATTCATTTCATTCTGTGAATGTACCTATGTAAATATTGTTTTTCTGTTAGCTTAGTACTCAACATATACATTGCAAATCAAGGGGCTTTGAAGGTCCGTGACATACCTACCTCTCCGACATTTTGTTTTTTTTTTTCAAAATGGCGGCCGCGCATGTTCCCTATACAAACCGATAGCTAGCGATAGCATCAAAATGGCGGATAGGTAAGTATGCCAGGCTCCATATAAATATCTTTAATCCCCTTTAATTTTATTTCAAAACTATGTATAGCTGTTGACGCGAACCCGTAAGATTTTCCCCTACCAAAAATCGCACAACGTGCCTAGATATTTTCACTTCAAAAATAGATAGCATAAACAAAATAAAGGCTAAAACAAGACTTAAAGCTAAATCCATACCTGTCGACAGTCACAAAACTCAAAGTCAATCCACCCTTGAAACACCAACAATTTTAATTATATTCCCTCAATAATAAATTAAGTATAGATCGAGCCGTATAATTCGGTCCAAGTGTGTAATCTAGCCTCGCTTTATGAATATGTAAATACTATAATTAAGAACGAAATTCGGTTCCCATTGGAGTACCACGATTAACTTTTGTTAAGTTTCGATCGGGGATTTTTTGTGCTTAGGAATCATTTTTGTAGCGGTAATTTTATTAGTTTTTTTTTGCTTTTTATCGTGATTCTTTAGAAGAATTAGAGCACTCCTGTTTGAGAGCTAAGTTGTCAAATAGTAAATGTCATCAGCTGAATTTCAGCCATATGTTCATGACAAAGAATAACAGCCGCACAGGTCGATCGGTCAGGTTAAGCTAGGCTTGCCACGGTTCACTGCGGGTGGCGAGGGCCTACCGCTCGGTGGGCTTCTCGGCGGCGTGCGCTCTGGCCGGCACCCCTCCTTGGGTGTTGGAGGCTTGGGTGCTCGCCAGAGTGTACGAGTGGACCGCGCACCGGAGGGCGCTCGGGGAGCGTCCCGTCGCCGAAGAGCGGGAGGCCGTGCGGCGGGAGGCGAGGGACGCAATCGTCCTCCACTGGACGGAGGACCTCGCCACCGCCGCCTTTGGCCGCCGGACGTTGGACGCGCTCGGTCCGGTCCTGCGGAGCTGGCTCGTTCCGTCTGGTGCAGGTGTTGTCCGGCCATGGCTGCTTCGGAACGTACCTGCACCGGATCGGGAGGGAGGAGACCCCGGCGTGCCACGACTGCGGCGCGGCGGAGGACACGGCACAGCATGCGCTCGAAGTGTGCCCGGCTTGGTCCGAGCTGCACCGCGGTCTGAACACGGTAGTCGGACAGGACCTCTCGCTTCCCTGCGTGGTCAACGCCATGCTGGAGAGCGAGGGGGCCTGGTCAGCGGTTGCCTCCTTTTGCGAGGACGTAATCTCGCAAAAGGGGGAGGCGGAGCGCGCGCGGGAGGATGACCCTCTCGCTGTGCCGCTCCGCAGACGAAGAAGGGGTCGGAGAAGGCACAATCCTATCCCTCCTCTTATTGGCGATGGGCGGGCGACAGGCGCTGGGGCGCCTTCTCCCGCATTGCACCCATCACCACCTTCGTCGGTCATTCCCGGGCCCGTCCCCCTCACCACAGGAGGGGCGTGAGGGGCCCGCCCTGAGGGGCAATCGTCGGCGGAGGACTGGACGTTAAGGCTGTGCCGGTTTCCCAGTCCCCCGCCACTCGGAGGAAGCGGGAGTGCCGCTGGGTTGTTTTAGTGGGTATACCGGGTCAGACCGTGGAGTCCCACATAGCCCCCCATCCCCCGATGGGAGGGTATGCGTAATGCATTTTTTCCCAGCGCAAAAAAAAAAGGCTTGCCACGGTTGGTCTGTGGGTGGGTGACCATGTTTACATACCTTAACCCCTCCGTGCCTCGGAAAGCACGTTAAGCCGTTGGCTTCGGCTGTCATTCGTGGATCTTTGACAGTCGTTCCGGGTAGTCCCGAGAAGCCCGAAAGTCTGTCAACCAGTCTTAGCAAGTCGTATTACCCAGTAACTGGGTTGTGGAGATCAGATAGCCAGTCGCTCCATGTAAAATACTGGTATTCAGCTGCATCCGGTTAGACTGGAAGCCGATCCCAACATAGTTGGGAAAAGGCTAGGCAGATGATGTGTTCTTGACAATGAAGATAATAAAAAAATAAGGAGAATTAATCTAAGAGCCACAAACCTAAAGAATATTCCATGAGTGATGATGCTCAAGTACGGTACCGAAAATAAATAAGTACCTTAAAGTTTGTTTAGCAACTTTGAGAAAATAACAATTTTAAATTAGGTATATCATCATCATCATCATTTCAGCCGAAAGACGTCCACTGCTGGACATAGGCCTCCCCCAAAAGGGGGGGGGGTTTGTGGTTGAAGGTGGTGGAATGCAAAGAGAACGCTGCTGCCAATTCTCCGGTACGCCCCTTAGTCGCAATACTTCCATACTTCCCGTGGGTGTCGTAAAAGAATGTGTGTATGTATGTGTGGTGGCATCTACATCGCCACATGCGGACTACGTATCACACTGACGTCACGCAAAGTCCTGCATCGCGCAAGCAGAGTTTGCCCCGTGACTGGCATATAACGTCGCGACATCAATCGTTGGGCAGTTGCTCACCATACACGACACCCGTCTGGTCGGAGGATCCTCCCTTTTCTATGGAGGATGAGTGAACATTATACCCTGTTCCTCATACCTCTACAGGACGATATTTTTACCGGTTCCAAATTTTCACAGGGTGTTCTACCCATGAATATGATCAACTTTCACTATGGGACCAATTCAAAATCACGAAACAAAATCAGCTGTTTGATACATTTTGGTTAATAGGCAGGTCTTGAACTTTTGTATTAAACAGTTGATTATTTGTTTTTCGTGATTTCAGAGTTGGTCCCATAGTGAAAGTTGTTCATATTCATTAGCAGAACATCCTGTAAAAATTAGGAACCGGTAAAAAATCATCCAGTTTATGTACGTATATGATTTTTAAAATGTATTATGAAACTTTATTTTCTTCTAAACTAACAACAGCAGTTTATACTTACTGTACCACTCCATTTTCTTCACAAAACCCTCTATTATCCTCAAACTTTCTTGCAGCTTCAAACTCCTCACATGCAGTTTTTGCGTCAGCCTAATCTTGCTTACATTTTGCTCAGACTTCTCTCTACATGAAAATTTAATAACATTGTAAGACATGCTACTATTAAGACCGACGAAATACTTTGTATAAAGTCTTGAAAAAACTAATAAGGCAACGTTTGCTGCACAAAATGTAAGGAGTTTTGTGTTAAGAAATAAAGTTTTTACTATGGAATCCTTTAAATTAAAATATTCGGTCTGTGGCGTGTGGCTCCAAACATTCATTTTGAAGTATTTTTTTAGTGTTTCTTCATGGTTTACCGCTTTGAAGGTATTCTATTGTATTAAGTAAAGAAAATGTGTCTGTTTATTAAAAATATTATGAAAGGAATGAACTTTCAGGTAAATTAAATTAACTGATCTGCTATGTTGGACCTTAAAAAGGTTTTGTCCTGTCCTTATATTGTTTTATAAATTGAATGTTATGATTGACAGTAGGTAGGTAGGTCGAAAATCTCTTGACGCGAAATGATGTCCGGCCGCTTTAGGGTGAGGCCTGCAGGCAACAGACTTGGGGAGCTTGCTGCCTGAACAGTGAAAGGCCCGAGACGGCGGCGGCGGCGCGCCGTGTTCCGCGCGCGCCTCTCGCTAGAGGAATGGTGGCCGTATGCGGCCGCTGAGGGTGACGGGGCTCGCATGGATTCATGCGGGCCAACACCTGGCCGGGGGAGTGTGACGAAATGCGCAAGCACTTCAGCACTCCGGCTAAAGGTAGCAGCAGGACACCGTGTGGTTTTAGTCAGTAAGAGTCTGACAGACCCCCCAGGGTGGTGGACATCGATGAGGATTTCTACACGACAAAAAAATAAAAAAGTACTAAAAACTCTCAAGAATTTAATGAAATGTTACCCTTATTTTCAAAGGATTAAAATCTTATTAGGAATTCAATTATATTACCAAGCACAACCCGATAAATTGCCCGAATCTAAATCCTTAAAATGAAAAAATTAAAATTCCAAGGACATTTTATACATTTTGCGCCTGACAGATTTCTTATAGCAAATTTAATCTTGAAAGAGAGATTTTAAAACCCGCAGGCGCCTACTAGTTTATTAATTAAAGGCAGTAATGAGCGAGCGAGTCGAGTTCATTGACATTTGCAATAAACAGGACGGGGATGATAACCGGGGCTTTAGTGGCAATGTAATGTTCATATTTAATTAAATTTTTATCAGCCCGCAGCGGGCTTGTCATGAAACAAAAGAATGCAGCATAAAATTTAAAAACAGAAGCGGTTACTATAAAATTTGATATGACATCTGCATCAAACGAAATTGCTTCGTTGCTCTAGTGGACGCAAGTCCGCCTGCTGAGCATAGGGCGGAGGGTTCAGTATCCAGCAAGGTAATTGCGTAACACACTATCAGTAGCAATGGGTTTCATTTTGACAGTTCAACAACATCCATCGCGTTATTTGCGTTGTTGAGCAGACACATCTTTTGAACATATGGAGCAATGGATTAGAAATATGCTTCAAAATGATTCAAATTGATAGTAATAGTGTGTTACGCAATTAGGGTGCCGGTCGGGTAGTGTTATTAGGTTTTTGCGTTATATTTTTCACAGTATCATTTCGGAAAATACATTTGTGTCGATAGCTTAGGGCAATATGGAACATAACTGAAAAAAAAATCACTGCTGCCTGGTATTCGAAAACTATAGTACAAATGTTATGTTGAAGTTTAATTTAACTTCTTTTTACACCTTATAAGGCATTTGAAGTAATCAAGTAACAATTAAAAAATAAAGAGGTTAGTAATAAATAAAAAAAGCGTATTATTTCTTACAAAAGTTAAATAAGGTATGTTGGGGTAAGATCGCCAATGGTTTCTGAACGAATGAATCAAATTTACACCTAATGTGGCAATGTTTTTAATGCAGTAATAAACATAGGTGACCTCCATCATTATTTTTATTCTGCTACGACGAAGATCAGAGCAAAATTTAATTTTACAGGCAAAGAATTTGATTCCTACGGTCTTACCCCAGCAACGATCTTACCCCAACATACCTTACACATATTTTATTTACTATTTATCCTATGTTAGTAAGGTTAGATAATTAAGTAAGAGTTAGATAATTATGTTATACTAGCTGCGCCCCGCGGTTCCACCCGCGTAAATGTTGATCCCGTAGGAATATCGGGATAAAAAGTAGCCTATATGTTAATCCAGGGTGTCAGCTACCTCCATACAAAATTTTATCAAAATTGGTTTAGCCGTTTAACCGTGAAGAAGTAACAAACATATACACACACTCACAAACTTTCACCTTTATAATATTAGTGTGATTTATGGTTGAATGTATGATAAAGTTATTACTGTTGTAATAAAACTGCCTCAATTCAGTATAAGTACCTTGTTATTGTTTTTGTTCTACAATATGACAACTACGATAACTTCTAAGCAGATGGAGACCAGCAATGTAAAATACCAATATTATTGTGCGTCCGACCTCGACGCCATAACCGTAGGGAAAAGAAAAAAAGTCTAGAACCTAGCATGAAAGTCATGGGCGTCGTTTAAATTAAAACAGGTTTTTGTTCTGACTCGTTTCGGAGAATTTCTTTATTTGCATAAGAAGGTCTATCATGCGGCCATCTAAGTGAGATGGCTGCAGTAGGATAGACCTTTATTTATCAGTACCTATCTTTTTCGTTTATTTTTGCAATGTTACTCAATATCACACTTTTTATACATTACCTATTCGTTACTGTTTTCATGTGACACAAATGTATTATTATTTATTTATTTAATTATCCACACATCACACATCAGGCCCAGTTGAAAACCAGAGTCAGGCACTCATTGTCTGGCATTTTTGCTGAACTGGGCCTTTTTGGCGCAGCCGTGAGGCACACTTTCCTGCTAATTTCTTACATCGGACTTTGCACTTTTTATTTTTATCTTTTTTTTTGTTTTTATCTGATGTACGACTATTATGTGACTATCTGGTGTATTGTGTATCCTTTAGTCTGTGCTAAATAAATGTATTTTCTTTCTTTCTTTGTTTAACCTTTATAGAACCACATCTATTGTTTTCGCTAGATAGACTATAGCCTTTATGGACGATTTTTAGACGACATTCAAGGAAAGATATGATTATACTGGCTGTCATCAATAGCGATCTGTATTTCACTGAAAATAGGTTACTGGGCTCAACCGTTAAGGTCCATCACTCGTCCGTCAATCGCACTACATGCCCCGCCCATTACCAATTTAGTTTCTGGGCATAGTTAAGAGCATCAGTGGCTATATGCTTCTTATTTGTATAGTGGTAGAGAAAACGGTCCTGACTTACGTATTGTAAGTCGTGGGTACAAACCCAGGCAGATTCTTTACTTAGTGTAGATAATTTTATCACCACTACTCTCAAAAAGGTGAAGGAAAACCTCGTGAGGAAACCGGCATGTCCTACAGAAACAAAAATTCTAAGACATGTGACATCTATCAATCCTCACAGGGCTTGCATGGTAGATTACAGCCTGCTCCTTCTCGAAGAGAGGCCTAATGTCCCAGCAGTGGGAACATTAGAGGCTGCTTATGCTACGAGTTCTGTTAGTATTTTGTTTACATTTTTAATTTTGATTTTTTTTTGCTTGAGTACGTATAGATTTTATTGTATTTGTTGATATATTGGCGTGGCTAGCTAATATACGGCAAATAATTTAATTTAATGTTCTGTGTCCTATAATGTTAATTACTTTGCTTAGCTTGTATTGTATAGTTTTAGTTTTAGTTTATTTATTAATAATTATCAAAAAAATACAAGTCAGTTTTATAAAAAGTAAAAACACAAAATCGTCATACAATAAAACTAGCATCCCACAACAAATAAACTTAGAATAAATTAAAATTATAATACATTAAAAATTAACAAATACAAATTATCAGAAATTCAAATATATAAATTAAAATAATTTATTTAACAGTGATAAACACAAAAATACATTCAAGTATTTTCTAACTGAACAGACAGCTGTGCTGCTGGGGAGTTCTTTGCGCCACTTCTTCTCCCCAGCGAAAGCACTAGGAGGTGGTGAAGGGCGGGCGTTTTGGGGGACTGTCTTTTGTAATTTTGACGTTCGAAAAGTGCTGATTCTCAGCCTAGTTTGATTAAATGACTTTAGTTTTGATTTGATTACCAAGAAGACATGAAACGAAATATTTAAACAAAGGTTACCTAAATACCTGTGTCATGTTGCACAGTGGTTGAACTAAAGGATCAGTGTGAATACATGGAGCTGGCTTCAAGCATTAAGCTGATTAATTATGTACTTACAACGTGTCAGACAATTGGACTAAACCCGCTATATTCTACTCTTCTAGCGCTTGGTTTAACGGAGACTGACTGTGTTTAGGGATATGATTCGATGTACTAGCTTTTGCCGAGCTAAGAGGCAACTGGCCTCTGGTCCGCGGCCCACATTACACGGAGTAGAAACAGTAGTGGAAAACTTTTCCGAATGCGTGTTCCAGAATACCATGCGAAAAAGTATCGTAGTTAAATCGACCCATTGGGATTTAATTCCATTAAAATTAAAAAAAAGGTGCGAAATAAAAAGTAAGTTTCAAAATATGTATGCTTTATTATATTTTCTATGTTCGTAATAAATGATTACTTTACTGTTTTAAGGTAGGTAAATCATCATTATTGTTTTAAAGAAAATTATTAACAGTTTATCAATTTTTCAATACAATGCCCAAGAGTAATATTTTTATCAATCATCTCACGTACACTCAGTATTGTTTTTTCACGTGTTCTTATTGTGTCAATTTTTGTTTGACTTATAAATCCTTGTTTTTTATGTAGTCCAAAATAATAATTAGCGTCTTTGTATAACCTGCCTAATAAAAGTGCCATGTTCAGCTTGGACTGAATGTTTTTATTAAATCGTCCATTCCAAGACTCATTCGCATTGTTTGTTCTATGATGAACATTGAAAAAGCACTATTTATCCGAAAAATAAGAAGTTTCTTTTAACCAGGTTTTTACTCCTCCCTGACGCATTCTCCGCGGACATAAAGCCAGCCGTCCTGTACATACTCTTTAGGTATAAAAGCCAATGCTTTACATGTGATCGCATAATCTTTGATTATTTAATCGCTAAGTGATCTGCTTTCCTCCATAAAGCTCTTATAAAATGGAATAAACATCCGAGTAAAGTAGCATTGGGAAACACATTTTTGATAGCAATCATAGCGCTTACTTCATAATATGTAGTAAATGTCGCAGGCGAAAATTCTGGTATTTGGCTTTTAATAAGTTCAAATAGCACTGTAAAAAAAAAATCTATTATCCCAGTGTGTTATGCTTTACTTCCTAATAAAAAATTAAATTAAAAATTTAAAAAACCCCCGACACAAAAAAATAATAAAATTAAATGAAGTAATTGGAAAAGGATCAAATAATTTAAAAACCCCCAACTTAAAGAATCTAGGTAACGAGACTAAAGCAGATAAATTCATATGGCAGTCGGGGGACCTCTTAGAATAGAAGGTGTTCCACTGAACGGTCCCCCGACTTCCATATGAATTTATCTGTTTTAAATTATTTGATCCTTTTCCAATTACTTCATTTAATTTTATTATTTTTTTGTGTTGGGGGTTTTTTAAATTTTTTATTTAATTTTTTATTTCATGCTTTTTGTAGGGACTCCTTAATTTTTGTGTTTCATTTATTTTCTTGCATTTTAAGATTCAGGTAATTTGGTGTTTAATCAGGTTTTTTATCCGTCAAAAAATTATTATTGATTTATAGTTGAAGAATAATTTTTAAGACTAAACAGATTTTTTTGTTTTATTATATCCTTTTTCTAGTTCTTCCTTTAGTTATTCAACTTTCGTACAAGTATTTCATAGCTATTAGATATCTTAGGTATTTCAGATCTAGTTTATAAAATGGGAGTGCGACACTATCAGATGTAGAAATACCTACGCTTTAATTAAGTAGGATAATTCCATTCGTAATAAAAATAGTCAAACTCAGTGGGCGTAGGTACCAGTCATCACTCCACTTTCCTCATCATTCTAAAAGCATTGATCAGACAAAAAAATATTTTCAAGTTTTTAGTTTTCATTTCGTTAGTTCATATTCCTCATTCCCTTTCAATATAGTGTACATTATTCTACTTGTCAAGCCCTTGCATTTGATACCTTTATTGAAGGAGTTGTGAAAAAAAAAATGTAATTCGCCATTTTGTGGTGGCGGCCATCTTGGATTTGAAATTTGTAATAGCGTAAAGTATTCTACTAGTCAAGTCCTTTCATTTGATACCCATATTGAGGCAGTTGTGAAAAAAAAAATGTAATTCGGCTCTTTGTGGTGGCGGCCATCTTGCATTTGAAATTTATCATAGTGTATAGTATTCTACTATTCAAGCCCTTTCATTTGATACCCATATTAAGGTAGTTGTGAAAAAATATGTAATCCGCCATTTTGTGGCGGCGGCCATCTTGGACCGATTTTCATCAAACATAGCTAAGAACACTCCCGACAAATTAACCTTTCAAACAAAAAAAACAAAATCAAAATCGGTTCATCCGTTCGGGAGCTACGATGCCACAGACAGACAGACACACACACACACACAGACACGTCAAACTTATAACACCCCGTCGTTTTTGCGTCGGGGGTTAAAAAACAATATACGTAATATTGTTTTTTATTAGGAAGTAAAGCATAACACACTGGGATAATAGATTTTTTTTCGCTTGTGCTGCCCATGTCGACTTGTATGCAATAAAGTTGAAGAAAAGGTGGAGTTGCACACTTAAATGTACCGTCGCAAAATACATGTTTTGCTTGCCTTAAAGTTTCTTTGGCTTCAGGTGTTGCAAACAGCAGTATTCGACATTTTTTTTTCTACGAAATCTGCCAACGTGAACGACTTAAACTTACCAGGTACAACTACACTTTTTAATTTCAAGGAACGTGTTTTAGTAGTCTGCAATGTGAGGTTTTTCTTTTGAGTATTAAGAAAAACCAAGGTTTCCAAGAACCCTGAAGATGGCGTTGAACTGACTACGTTACTAGGTGCCAAAGTCAAAACGCTTGGAAAAAAAAAACATTGCGTCACGTCATATACGCTCGTTGAGTGACAGTTTCGTTTGCTTTCGTTTTACGATCTCAAAATTACTTCCAAGTGAATTAATAAAAAAATTATGTGACGTTCCGTTCCTTTCAGTAACTTACCAAGTTCAGCGCCATCTATTCAGCGACTAGGGAAGCGTTAAAAAAAAAGAAAAAGAAAATCCCTCATTGTTTATGCCTGTGTTTATATAAAGTTTTTTTACATTGTCGTATTTCGGTATTTTAGCTATTAAATCAGGCCTAGAATTGTTGTAATCCTCTAATACTTCTGCGTAAATTGAAGGTATTGGTGTCATGTAATTTTTTGCTTTATCTATGCATTCGTGTATTCGTAATTTAATTTAATTCCCTATTTCATTTTGCTGGCATTTATGATCTTCCTCCTTGATTATTATTGCATACGTCTTATAGTATGTCTGTAATTCTGTATCCATTTTTCGTTAGTATATTGCCGCCTCTCTGCGATGGTATCATTTTAAAAAAATCGCCCTTACTGTTCGAAGGTAAATCTTCCATTTCTAAAAAAGAAAACATATTTCTCACAAAAACATTTCATGTTAAATGTTGCCAAGACGAGACCATGTAGCTCGAACTGTCAAAAAGTAATCAGATCTCATGTAGATCTAAGCTTCTAACTCTACACGCCCTAACTCTACAAGGCTTAACTTCGCAAACTCTACACCTTAGTCAAAATATATGGCTTGGCCGTTTCGTTACTACAAGAACCATTGTATAACAGTATGAGAGTTTTTCACCTTACGCTCATGTGAATATAGCGAAATAAAAAAACAGTTACAAACAGTAAGATGTCACAGATGACATCATGACATGATTTTATTGTCATGATGTGACAGTGTGATGCAATTAATCTCATTCAATCTCGATTATGATTGTAAATGTTTGCTTGGTCAATCCCTAGCATCAGTGGGATGACAATGACAGCTCACTCCACGCAAGTTTTCACGGTGAGATTTTTACAGAATCGACATGCTGTACGAAGGTTTTAAACACGCAACCCACGCTTAAGATCCATCCATTCGCGTCGAATACTTGTTCGATCTAAAATCTCAACTGGTCTTTAGATTCCGACTTTGGACAAAGGACCAAAAAAACAAGTCTACGATCACCCTTTTCCCTTGTTCTTTAGTCGTTCTTATTACTCAAATTCTTCCAACCCCTCTTTCTGGCAATGAACAGAAACAAAAGGAGATTTAACGCTAAATCATGAAGCAGTTAATTACTCGTCAGCGGACTAACTGATCATAATCAAACCTCAGGAGATAGCCGTCCGGTTGGTGCGCTGAAATGTCAATTAATCATGGTATAAATAGGTTATAATACCTTGTAACCGAGTGATGGTTCCGTAACAATATTCTGTGGTCGTTGACGTTGAATTGAGGGAAGTGGTAAGGTCTGTATTTGATTTATTAGTGTGGAACTCATGGATCATCTTGCTAATTTTTCATTTTATTTTTGCAATTTAAATTTTAATCACACTAATATTAAAAAGGCGAAAGTTTGAGAGTGTGTGAGTGTGTTTATATGTTTGTTACTTCTTCACGCTCAAACGGCGGGGCTAATTTTAATGAAATTTTGTATGGAGGTAGTTGAAACCCTGGATTAACATATAGGTTACTTTTATCCCGATATTCCCACGGGGTCAAAACTTATGCGGGTGAAACCGCGGGGCGCAGCTAGTTTTATATAACCGAAAGTAATTTAAGGGCTTGTGGCTAATATCAGCCGCACAGGTCGAACGATCGGGTTAAGCTAAGGTTGCCGCGGTTGGTCTGTGGATGGGTGACCATCTTTAAATACCAAGATCCCTCCGTGCCTCGGAAAGCACGTTAAGCCGTTGGTCTCGACTGTCATTCGTGGATCTTTGACAGTTGTTACGGGTCGTCAGAAGCCAGAAAATCTGACAACCAGTTTTACCAAGGGGTATCGTATTATCCAATAACTGGGTTGTGGAAATCAGATAGGCAGTCGCTCCATGTGAAATACTGGTATTCTACTGCATGCGGTTAGACTGAAAGACCCCAACATAGTTAGGATAAGGCTAGGCAGATGATGATGATATGCGAAAGTAATTGTGTCTGCCTTTTACTTTTTCACTCCTTACCGGCTGAACGGATTTTGGATGAATTTCGACACAGAACGGGAATGGAATTTATACCTGGTTACTACACACGGTACTTTTTGTAAAGAAAAGAAAGAAAGAAAGAAAAAGTATTTATTGCGACTCGTACAGGTAGATCACAAAATAAACTAAGCACAGTAAAATTTAAAAATAAAAAACCAAGTTATATAAAAAAAAATAACAATAACAAAAGGAAAATGAAACAAAAAGTCATATACGAGGCTAAAAGGCTCCTATCTCAGCATGATGCTGCTACTATACTGATAGGGCCCGCTTTGTCACGGAAGCACATTCCTGTGGAATAATTTCCTACCTCCACGCTCTTCAAAACAACAGGTAAAAAAAACGAATTGTGTTGTTGCCTTTTGTAAGATCAGTAGTATCTTGAAAGCATACCTCTTAGAGGATTCCACTACCGAGCAAGTTAAGCATGGACGGATATTCTGACCCCACGTTTAAGAGATTAAGGATTCTTTTGCATAAAAAATGTGAGTAGAACTACCCTCGCCTTGATCTAGAGTAAAACGCCTTCAACTTTAACAGATTTAACGTTCACCAAATATTACATTAAAGTGGATTTATAGAACCATTAACGAAAGCTTAGATAGATAAGAAAAAGATTGAGAAAACCGCGTTGTCTTCGTACTTACGATAGTAAAGCTTTCTTTATTTAGGGTATAACTACTAAAGCTTTTGTGAAATCTGTAACAATATTGTAGTGGTTATAACCAGATAGTACCTGTCTTGTTCAAGTGACTATTAAAATGACGATAAAATCCTTGTCTCACCTAAATATATCGTTTTCTTTTTGTCCAAATAAACTTGATTCTTTCTTTCTATCTTTTCTTTTTTCGCTCCATTAACGGCTATAGTTGGACTTTTAATTAGCTGCAGTAAAATTAGGTTTTTGTAGCAGCAGCTCAGTGTTAATTCCGATCCAGCCTGTCCCTTGCTGCCCTCTCCCAGCGACGCCCTAAGCCGAGGTCCGTACCCCACAGGGGATGCCCTTAGCGTGTAGTCGCTTAGTTTTTAAGTTTTATTTATGCCCTGGCTGGAGGCCTTAATTTATTGAGGCATCCACAGGAAAGCCCGGTTAAGCAGTCGACAACCCCTCAGGTTGAACTGCGAGATGCCATTAAAAAAAAAAAAGAACGACGGGTTGCCCTCCGGGAGTGCCGACGGAGTGAAAACTTGAATATTAACTGTCTGTGCCTGTCTGTGCCTGTCTGTGCCTGTTTGTGCCTGTCTGTGCCTGTCAGTGCCGTCTGTGCCTGTCTGTGCCTGTCTGTGCCTGTTTGTGCCTGTCTGTGCCTGTCTGTGCCGTCTGTGCCTGTCTGTGCCTGTCTGTCTGTCTGTCCATCTGTCTGTCTGTCTGTAATTTGATCCTGTATACTTGTTTTCAATTTTTGATATTTTGGAATCTAACGAATTTTCGATCAGGGTCACGTGTCATCTCACGATCAGGGTGACGTGTGATGACACGTGACGTCAGGACACGTGATCCTGATCGTAAGATTCGTAACATCTTACGAATCTTACGATCAGGGTCACGTGTCCTGACGCGAGTTTAACATTTTTTACCGATTACAAAAAAAAGTGTACAACGCCGCTAAAGAAGTTTTCACTTAAAAAAAAAAAGCAGCTCGGTGAGAAATATATTTTCAGCGAGCTGCAACTAAAAGATATAACCCTAGACATGTTCAAGATTTTCTTGGATTTTTCCATAAGGAATTTCTCAGTAGCCCGGAGTCTAGATTTGTACCCGATTGATTCCAGTAACCTCGCCCGGTATTACGTAACTGGCAAAATTTGAGTATGCTACAGGAACACCTTTGTTAAACCCTTCGGGGATTATAGCGTGTTGTTATGTTACGTGTTATTTTAAGGGATAGGATGGCGGGTGCGTATACATACGAAACATCAAACTTATAGTCTAGCGGTCCCCCGAGACGGTCAAACAGTTTGATTCATACACGTAGATTTTTGTTTGACTCAAAACATTTTGATCGTTTACACAGCTACATAGTTCGAAAGGGTTGTCAAACATTTACGGGTTTGGAGCTTGTTTGATAAAATTTCATATTTTCGTTGTGTTTGACGGGTCGCTTGATTGTCTTCGGACGCGTTTCAACAAACACGGCTCAATTTGCACTGGATTTTAATCAAGGTTATAATCAATCTTTGATTCACTGGAATAGCTTGCCTCATGTTAGTAACCTGCTTGCGTATTATTGGCTTAACTTTAAGCGATACATTTTTGTAAGAACCTTTATCCATTCTTCATTTAAAAAAAGTTCTTATAATTCATCTGGTGCCCTAGTTTCTAGCACTCTCTGTAGATGTTCGTGCTTGAAAAGTTCTTTGGACCAAATCCTTACATTTTAAGCAGGAGATTAATGTAATAAACACAAGGAAGTTGCGATCCTCGTTCGAGGGCATTTCACAATAATTTATCTGCGTCAAAATTCTGATTACGGCGGCGTACAGAACCAAGCTGCGCAGTGTCGTTTGATGAACCTTTAAACCGGCATCAAACGGTTTCATCAAACACGTAAGGTTTGAATTAAACCGTTTGACCGTCTCGGGGGCGCTTTATAGTGTAACACTAACACCATTGTGTGAGTTTACGAAACGCGCTAGTTGGGTGTTACTTGCGGCAAACTCGCCTGGCAGCCTGGATACTTTCAAACTGCTAAGTCTTAAGATGTTTGATGAGCATACAAGCATATTAGGCAGCATCTAGGCAACTCACACGATGTATTTGCATTGTCAGGCACATGGAATCTGGTCCTTACACCCGCACTAACTTTGTAAATAAAATAACTCATGCTAATGACAATATAATTTATAAGATCTTTAAAGTATTCTCGTTGGTTAAATACAGCACAAGAACAATTAGTGACGACAACTTTAAATTGTTGTGTTTGATTTGTTTGTGATTGATAGAATTGTGTTTAAATAATTATCAACCGCCTAGCCTTTTCCCCAACCATGTAGGGGTCGGCTTCCAGTCTAACCGGATGCAGCTGAATACCAGTGTTTTACATGGAGCGACTGCCTATCAGACCTCAACAACCCAATTATTGGGTAATATGATACCCCTTGATTAGACTGGTTGTCAGACTTTTGGGCTTCTGACTACCCGTAACACGTCAAAGATACACGAATGACAGCCGGGACCAAAGGCTTAACGTGCTTTCCGAGACAGGGAGGAGTCACGGCATGTAAAGATGGTCACCCATCCACAGACGCTTAGCTTAACCTGATCTATCGACCTGTGCGGCTGTAATTATTTAGCCACGGGCCCCTGAATTGTGTTTGAATATCACACTAATATTATAAAGGCGAAAGTTTGTGAGTGAGTGTGTGTATGTTACTTCTTCGCGCTCAAACGGCTAAACCAATTTTGATAAAATTTTGTATGGAGGTAGCTGACACACTGGATTAACATACAGGCTACTTTTTATCCCGATATTCCCACGGGATCGACACTTATGCGGGTGAAACCACGGGGCGCAGCTAGTCCGTCCATAAAACCCAAATTCAAATTCAAATATTTATTGCTCAACACAGTAAATTTTATACATTTCCAGATGTTAAGTGAATGCGCAGTCCACTGTATTGTCCCAATTCAGGCACGGAAAATTCATAGTTATACATATACATATTTCATAAAATCCAATTAATCCGATACATAATGTCATAAATGCGAAAATACATATCTCTGGCTCTCTATATGTTACCTTTCACGCCTTAACCACTGATCCAATCGTTATATAATCTGACAGATAGTTAGCATGCGACCTAGAGAAGGACATGTTACTTTTGACCTTGGATATTTATACAATAAAACCGGGCAAGAGCGAGTCGGACTTGCGCATCGAGGGTTCCGTACCATATGTTTTTAAATTTTCATCGGGGAGGCCTATATTCGTCAGAGAATTTTAACACTGCACTGCGGTGTAGAATATTGCAGTTTTATGTCAGTGCCATCTCTTGACCGATAGTGGAACTAATGTAACTTTTGTTGATGATTTCTGAGAAAGTGTGCTATTTAAAGACTTCGTTTTATTTTTCCTGTAATATTTACATAAACTTCTTTCACATAGAATAATTTCAGATTATACTCTTTGCAAACTACGGATATTTCCAAATTTCAAGTTGATAGCATTAGTTCTTGAGATATCCAGCTGTAACAGACAGACAGACAGACTTAGTATCACCATAAGGGTCCCTTTTTTCCCATTTTGGTACGGAACCCTAAAAATGATGAAACGCAGATGAACACGCGGACAGCAGCTGTTATAATGCTATAATTTAGCTTACAGTTCACTAACAAGATATACCAAAACCTTCCAACTCACCACTTCCAGAGCCGAAGCATCATTGTAATACGCATAATTCCAAATCTAACATGCACTAATGAGATGGTTAACCGAGCATTAATTGCTGTAGCCTGGCCGTACGGATTGTCATGATAAATTACACCAACTAATGAATTTGGTGCCATAGTCTGGTTGACTTGTGTTATTTTTATTAAGTGACTAGCTGTGAGCACGACTTCGTTTTCATGACATTTTTCCAGGATTTCATGGGTTTTTTTTGTTGCGCGTTACCCTATTTGTTTTTTTTTAATAAAAACTAGTTACTCCTTATAACATCAGTTATCTGCAAGTGAAAATCCCGTCAAAATTGGTCCAGGTGTTTCGGAGATTAGCCGGAACAGACACAATTTTTTTTAATGTTTTTTTTTTTTTGCCGTATATACTTTCATATTACCGTACCATAATCAGCCTATAATGTTCCCACTGCTGGGACACAGCACTGCTTTCATATTATTATGTATTTAATAAAAAGCTATTATTTTAACATTACAAACAATCACTTCTATTTTATTTCTATAGATGTAGATTGAATGATCTTAGGAAAAAAATGTTGGCTGAAAGATTTTTGTTTCTTTACCATCGATAGAGGTCCTTATACCTATTTTCACAAACACTGAGTGTTATCTAAAGTAATTAGATTCTTACTTAGCGTAAAAAAACACTTCACCAGCCACTATAGTTACGACACCAATTCCCCGATGCGTAATGTTCAGAGAACTCTCGCGTGTTGCCTAGCAACAGGTTTTTATCAAAATTGACAGGCACCAAACTAAACATAATGTAATAAGTACACAGTTTAAAAAACACGCTTATCTAATCTATTGGACTCGTCTAAAAAAATCATATTATCGCAAACTCGAGGCGTTTACTAGTAGTCACTGAAGAGTTCCACAGTCCACCTCCTGGCTCCATCATCAGATCAGCTACAAAATACTAAATTATAGTTTTGTCATCCGAACTATAAATATATCTTTAAATTTTCATTTCGATACGACAGTTGATAGTAGGTTAAAATTGACTTTTCAAATTGAATTACATTGTTTGTGAGTTAGTTACAGGTAAAGCTAATAAAAAAGTTAAACTTAAAAATTATAAAACCCCCGTCTCAAACAAAAACCTCTAAAACAAAAAATAATAATATTTCGACTCAATCAGACCTGTGGAAGATGCTCACATTCATTCATCAACTAGAAAAGAGCTGATAATCTTCAAACGACTGAACTGATTTTCTAATGAATCATAGCTAAGAACACTCTCCATCAAGTCACCTTTCAAACAAAACAAATAATATCAAAATCGGTTCAGCCGTTTGGGAGCTACGGTGGCGCAGACAAACACACAGATACACACGTTAAACTTATCCCCTCTGTTTTTGTCGGAGGTGTCAGCAAAATTTAAGATTTCGAAGCTTACGAGTTGACTACTGAGAAACGAAAGGTGAAACCGGAGTCGTTTCGTAGGAAACTGCTTACGTTTGGCATATTCTAACTAGGCGTTGCTTTGCATGAAGTTGGTGAAAACGAACACTAGAGTTGATGTCGATTAAGGGTTTTTTAAGGGTTTATTTTATGTAGTAATATTTATTTTATTTTTATGGACGGAAAAGGCACACCAAAGGCAAAGGCCCAGCAGTGGGAAAGTACAGGCTAACAGAAAAAAAAATGTAACAAAAACGCAAAACGTTTACAAAATTTACAGGGGTGTAAACTTTCCACAAATTAATGATAATGTCAAAATTCTACAAAACAAACCATAATTCAGTTAGAACTTTAATCAAATAAATCTGCGATTATTTGTAAACTAACAGCTATTCCCAATAATTTGATAGAAAAGTTTAATCCATTGAAATGTTTTAATTACTTAATTCACTGATATTTACAGCCAATATTTGCTCTTTGGATTTCAAATACAAATGGTGTGGCAGTTAATGTTAATGTCGTGTTCAATAAAAGTAGAGTAGATAATAATATAATTTAATTAAGATATATTTTGGGTTGTTTTTTTTTTTTTTACATATCTCGGGACCATGGGGTCCCGGTCCTATGGAAGGCGTATAAGGGGCCAAAGCCAACTCGCAGAAGCCCCTTAGGAAATTTTAATGAAATCCGGCACCAACCAACGATTATCCCTGTACGCACTACGCAAATGCACGCAAGGATAACCCCCGGTTGGTGTAGGACTGTTGCAGGATATGGAAAACTAAAAAGTTGGACTATTTTTTTCGATAGATTTTTCGGCTTCTGACTACCAGTGACGACTATCAAAGTTCTACAATTGACGTGCCTTCAGAGGCACGGAGGGGTCTCGATATGAAATGAACGGGCACCCATCCACGAACAGACCCCGGTAAGCATGGCAACAAACACCACAGGGTCGAAATATCCATTCTTCGTTGATCTCTAAATGCTGAGGAAATATGGAGAGGTAGAGGAACACTAAAGAAAAGATGGATGGATTGTGCGAGGAAAGTTATGAATGAAGGGAATGAATCTTAGCGTAACGGTTGACAGCTCAACGGGAGGGCCGACCCCAAGTAGGTAACAAGGGACAAGGGAGGAATAAGAAGAAAAGTATTTGTATTTACCATCCATTTATTTAACACATCTTTGATTTGATCGTTAATATATAACAAGATTTCACGAATAAGGTATCTTTCCAATTAAAATGCTCAAGGGATGGCGAGCAGGATGTGCTTACCGTAGGGTGGTCCACAAGAGTTATGATATTCAATTTATAAATTGATATTCAATTTTAACATAGTAGGTTAATAGTTAGGAACAATTTTTTTTTAAGGTAACTATTAATTATAAATTGTTTGAATGTTTGAAGAGACAAAAAGAAACTACGAAAATATTTTGTCATAAAAACCAAAGCAACGCCATCTAGTAACAGAAATTCTGTTAGTCGTTAACTGGTTTTACGCTAGATGGCGTCATTTCTCGCTTCACACGATTTTATTTCTGAACCATCCATGCACTTTTGCAGCCCTACTGTACAGACACCAGCACATACTACGCGAAACTGTCAAAATTTTCCCAATCAACTGTGAACCTTACGTTGTAGCGATAAAGTTGAAAATCTATTAAATAAATCTGACAGATTGTAGTAGTCTGATGTGCTGGCGTCTGTACTTTTGCAACTCTTGTTTCTATCTGCATTGTCGTAAGCTGTGAGATGTTTTTCACTTTGTCAGTTTTACAGGCCACGTCGCATGTTTCGTCAATTTTGAACACTAAAAGCAGAATATTTGTGACATTGATAGTGGAATACCTAATAAAGTGTAGGCAAGCACAAAGTTGGAGATTTGGCGTAGATACTTTTATTATTTTTCATACAAAATTTCCAAACATATATAATTAATGTTACAAATTAAAATTTGTTGCCTCTGATGCAGGTGGTTTAGTGTTGGAAATAAAGGAAACAACAAACTATCTCAAACACTTTATAATTTAAAATATAAAAAGTATCTATAGAACTAATTTATGTTAATGAAATAAATACTAGAAAATTTACTTAAATTAACTCTATTATTGCCAGCCAGCTAAAACTTCAGCAGAAAGAGCTATGGGCGTGGGGAGTTGGGGATAAACCCAGTACTGTTCCGTTTAACTAAGTTATTTTAAATAAAATATTATTAATCTCAAAGTAAAGATTTTAAATAAGTAACCTTCCAGTTATTAATAAGATTAAACAGTAAATGGGCGCCAGGGACAATAAAGGTCCCGGATCCTGGAGCCGACGAAGGTGTCCAATATTCTTCCGGAGGAACAAATAATGTCGAACCCAAGATCCTCAATTAAATTAGGTTGAAGACCGGTTTCAAGTGAAGAAAACCGGACTAAGGTAACTAACCGGTTCTTATAGAAACCGGAATAAATTAGTTAATAAATTCTTAGGAATAAAAAAAAACCGTCCCGCCTGCGCTATCGCAAGACGGACTCAGCCAGCCGCACAGTCGTCTCCGCAGGAGGCTTCAAGCGTGCTCGAGGAACGGGTCTCGCGTCCAGGCCCCAGACGTTCCGCTAGATCCTGGCGGCGAGACGAATCTCTCGAGGTGCCTCTCCTGGAAACGACAATACGGAGACCCAATGATATACAACATAAACTAATTAACATTCCTTGAGGTGACCGAGTTTGGAAATCTAGAAGGCTAAAACATTAGCCGGTTAACATGGCCTTCTGACACTAGGAATCTGGATTACCCACGTGGCGTTCATCAACTCCGCGACAAGGGCTCGTTCCCTCAAACAATAATTGAATACTGTGGTTAACACTGAGGAATCTATGATCAATAGTCAGCGGATGAAATACTCACGGTTGAATTAGGGAGAAAGCACTTGACTGCAAGTTCCTTGGCCGGCTGTAATGTGGTCTGCGTATGCGCAAATTGGAATCCTGTAATTAATATTCAGGGATCACGACAATATCCTTTTAACAACCAGGGGAGGCTCACAGACCACTTCCAAACACTATTACCACAAAATCCTTACCTTTTAAAACAAGATACAAGCTAAGTGTTTTCACTCCTGCGTGTCAAGGGCGAAAGGGACGCTAACATGATTCCTTATTATTGTCATCGATTGCAGACCGGAACTCGACGGAGCATTTCGAAAACCTCCCGTAATGCAGGTAAAATGATTATAAGATCACGGAAGATAAACATTACACCATGATACTTTCAATTCTAAAAAACACTAATAACTGCACAACGTGACGTTCAAACGCTGAAACTATATAAATCTTCATGATCCAGACCAACAAACAAATTATTTGTAATATCTAATTCTAAATCTAGTTTATTTTGGGGTAATTATCTTGGAATAGCTAGTCGGGAAATTTCTAATCTATCACCTGGCCACATTATGTCAAAGACTATGCACAGATTAAAATCGGATTCCTAGACAAAGAAGTTTCTAGAAATAAGTCCCTAATGAAAAAATTACTTTCATTTCCGTTTACGGTTATTTAGTTTATTATGAATTTTTACTGAAAGCTGAAAATAATGAAGTATTGCTCCATATGATATTATTTCGCTGGTTATAAATCAATATGTTAAAATATCGATTAGACTACAACTCTTAATCGGCGACCACCAGATGTCGCACTAACTGTCAGAAACTGACGTTCGACTGGATGACATTTGAAGTGTAAATAAACAATATTTGTTGTAATTTATTATGAAAACCTATTTAATAGGTTTTAGAATAGTAATTTATTGTGATTAAGTGATAACTAAAAAGTCCAGTGACAAAATACAGTTGAAGGAATGAGTTCTTCTATCAAGTGCAGTACAAAGTCAAACTACAATTAAATATGTTACTCGGTAACCTCAAAATGTTCTACAATATGTTTTCAGGTAAATGCTACTTTACTTATTAGTAACGCAGCTGTATAGGTATAAAAAAAACAACGTAACAGTACCTCCCCAACCACCAGAGATTTGACCCTATGGGGCAAATCTCGAAGCTGGCCCTCCAGCGTCAAAACAAACTCCAAAGGACTAAGTACGCTTTCAAAAATCTAAAACGTTCATGCCTGAAAACAGGAACAAAGAAAGAAAAACAAAAAAAAAAAAATGGAAGCCGGTGTACGATTTCTAATATACATAAATGATACTATAAAAGTAGTTAAGGTATATACATAAACAATACAGAATTCTTGTTACACTTCAAATATAGAGTAACAGACCGCTCTATTTAGGCGACATTGCAGTAGGCTTTGTCTGTCGGGTCTGCAATTCCGCCCGTGTTTTATGGCTTATTTTTAATTATCCATGTAACCTATATAAAATATACTAATTTGGGTTTTCATTATATATACTACATAAACCTACGACCTAAAAGGATTCTGGTCACACTTCAAGTATAGAGTAACAACCCGCTCTATCAGGCGTCATTGTAGTAGGCTTTAGTTAACGAGTCTACAATTCCGCCCGTGTTTTATGGCTTATTTTTAGTCATCCATGCGACCTATGTAATATATACTATTCCTCCTGGAACGAGTCTAATCCATTTACGAACATGTAAAAGACAAGCTCCAAAGAGAGTATAAATGTGTAAATAACTAATATCCTAGTCTGACCTACTATATTTATATAGGAGAGACCACCCTACTCCATCGTACACCACCTTTCACATCTTAAATGAGTAGACAGCCGATAATAATGCTGCACTAGAAAAAAAAATTACTAAAAGAAATTAAAAACTACAAACTAGTGAAAATTGGCTAACCGTCTTCAATAAAGGAATGTGACGGTTATTCAGCCCCAAAAAAAAAATACCATCTTAAACGAATTCCATCAATGCAGCCTACACGCCCGCCATTATGGCCTCCAATCTCAGGACTATAATTATGCTGCCTTACCAGCAATCCGGAGGTTTATACTCCCACAGGGGTGTCACTCCCGCAATAACCATAGACCACCAACAACCTCCAAACAATCGCCTTAACTTAACCTAAATATGGTTCACAAATGTGAACACAGTTAGAACCTGTGTTTCACTACGAACCGCAAAAACAGTGTTAAATATATTTAATCACTGTATTCTAGCACCGTGCATATACAGCAACCAATGCTAAAATAAAACCAGCAACCACAAGGCATATACAGCCCTCAAAGGTCACTGCGACCAACAACCACTATTCCAGCACAGTGCACATACAGTCACCAATGCTGAAATAAAAACCAGCAACCTCAAGGCATATACAGCCCTCTAAGGTCACTGCGACCAACAACCACTATAAGCGAATTTAAATTTTAGTTTAAATTCAAGTAAAATATTGTAAAAAAAAAATATTCCTCGTCACATGGTGACCCTAAATCCTTGATATGCCATGTGCCAAGGTTTAATTTTGTTTTAAACTGGAGGGGTACCTATCAAGTACTTTATATACAAGCTCGTCTTTGCGAAGTAAATTAAATGAAATGGGTCGTTCCATTGTGTGAAATTAAAAAAAAAATGAAGTAAAAACTGGCTGTCACAATTTACAATCTCGAGCAATATGTAACTAGTATGTATAATAAATGTCATTACAAAATTAGCAGTCTTATAGAGTAAGTTTGTATTTTAATTCCAGGCTTTTATTTCCAAAAACAATCGTCCTGGAGTTATATTTTGGGACACCGGTAAAATATAATTGTAAAATGTAAATAACAGTAAAAATTGTAAAAGTTGTAAAAAGTGTATAAGTAAATAACAGTGTATATAACAATACAAACATAAAAACATGAACACAAAAAACAAAGGATTCCGCGCGACGGTTTTTTTTTTCTTAAGATTAAAATAACTGGAAGGTTGTAGAAACAGCAGTCTGGGTTGTAAGGTACAGCAATTGACGTAACCTCTATCTCCAACTAATACACACGTTGGTCGCCACTGTTACAAATTAAAATTTGTTGCCTCTGATGCAGGTGGTTTAGTGTTGGAAATAAAGGAAACAACAAACTATCTCAAACACTTTATAATTTAAAATATAAAAAGTATCTATAGAACTAATTTATGTTAATGAAATAAATACTAGAAAATTTACTTAAATTAACTCTATTATTGCCAGCCAGCTAAAACTTCAGCAGAAAGAGCTATGGGCGTGGGGAGTTGGGGATAAACCCAGTACTGTTCCGTTTAACTAAGTTATTTTAAATAAAATATTATTAATCTCAAAGTAAAGATTTTAAATAAGTAACCTTCCAGTTATTAATAAGATTAAACAGTAAATGGGCGCCAGGGACAATAAAGGTCCCGGATCCTGGAGCCGACGAAGGTGTCCAATATTCTTCCGGAGGAACAAATAATGTCGAACCCAAGATCCTCAATTAAATTAGGTTGAAGACCGGTTTCAAGTGAAGAAAACCGGACTAAGGTAACTAACCGGTTCTTATAGAAACCGGAATAAATTAGTTAATAAATTCTTAGGAATAAAAAAAAACCGTCCCGCCTGCGCTATCGCAAGACGGACTCAGCCAGCCGCACAGTCGTCTCCGCAGGAGGCTTCAAGCGTGCTCGAGGAACGGGTCTCGCGTCCAGGCCCCAGACGTTCCGCTAGATCCTGGCGGCGAGACGAATCTCTCGAGGTGCCTCTCCTGGAAACGACAATACGGAGACCCAATGATATACAACATAAACTAATTAACATTCCTTGAGGTGACCGAGTTTGGAAATCTAGAAGGCTAAAACATTAGCCGGTTAACATGGCCTTCTGACACTAGGAATCTGGATTACCCACGTGGCGTTCATCAACTCCGCGACAAGGGCTCGTTCCCTCAAACAATAATTGAATACTGTGGTTAACACTGAGGAATCTATGATCAATAGTCAGCGGATGAAATACTCACGGTTGAATTAGGGAGAAAGCACTTGACTGCAAGTTCCTTGGCCGGCTGTAATGTGGTCTGCGTATGCGCAAATTGGAATCCTGTAATTAATATTCAGGGATCACGACAATATCCTTTTAACAACCAGGGGAGGCTCACAGACCACTTCCAAACACTATTACCACAAAATCCTTACCTTTTAAAACAAGATACAAGCTAAGTGTTTTCACTCCTGCGTGTCAAGGGCGAAAGGGACGCTAACATGATTCCTTATTATTGTCATCGATTGCAGACCGGAACTCGACGGAGCATTTCGAAAACCTCCCGTAATGCAGGTAAAATGATTATAAGATCACGGAAGATAAACATTACACCATGATACTTTCAATTCTAAAAAACACTAATAACTGCACAACGTGACGTTCAAACGCTGAAACTATATAAATCTTCATGATCCAGACCAACAAACAAATTATTTGTAATATCTAATTCTAAATCTAGTTTATTTTGGGGTAATTATCTTGGAATAGCTAGTCGGGAAATTTCTAATCTATCACCTGGCCACATTATGTCAAAGACTATGCACAGATTAAAATCGGATTCCTAGACAAAGAAGTTTCTAGAAATAAGTCCCTAATGAAAAAATTACTTTCATTTCCGTTTACGGTTATTTAGTTTATTATGAATTTTTACTGAAAGCTGAAAATAATGAAGTATTGCTCCATATGATATTATTTCGCTGGTTATAAATCAATATGTTAAAATATCGATTAGACTACAACTCTTAATCGGCGACCACCAGATGTCGCACTAACTGTCAGAAACTGACGTTCGACTGGATGACATTTGAAGTGTAAATAAACAATATTTGTTGTAATTTATTATGAAAACCTATTTAATAGGTTTTAGAATAGTAATTTATTGTGATTAAGTGATAACTAAAAAGTCCAGTGACAAAATACAGTTGAAGGAATGAGTTCTTCTATCAAGTGCAGTACAAAGTCAAACTACAATTAAATATGTTACTCGGTAACCTCAAAATGTTCTACAATATGTTTTCAGGTAAATGCTACTTTACTTATTAGTAACGCAGCTGTATAGGTATAAAAAAAACAACGTAACATTAATCATAGGGAAAATATCTGACGGCTAATTCTCGTAATTTTAAGCACGTTCACAGTCTGGGGGCCTAAAAAGGCCACTTTTGCAGAATCATATAAGGATAACATTATGAATCATAATGGACAGTTAACTGTTAAGTTAATTGTTGGGGAATTTTAGGTGACTGTATCAAAGAAACTCCAAATTGCTGATATATAGTCAAACATGTATTGCGTTGAAGACGAACAAAGGTGGAAGAAGAAAAACAACAAGTACACGTACAAGCCTTACATCTAATTACAAACTATATTAGCAAGACGTTGATTTGCTCATTCTAATCGAGCAGGCGTTTGGCTCGAACATGCCCCCAGACGTTGGAAGCAGCAGAACCGCTTTCAACCAGACGCAGAATCAACGGGCAGCGGACAAATCCTATTAAAGGCTCTCCTGACGACTCCAGCGGATGTTTTGACGTCTGCCACACGAACAATTCCATCTGACCCTGGATGGACGGCGACGACTCTTCCCAATCTCCATTTAAGAGGAGGAAGGTGGTCCTCCTTTATGATGACCAAAGAACCCAACTTAAGTGTGTCTTTGCAGGTATGCCACTTGGTCCTTTGCTGCAGTTCGGACACAAACTCTTTACTCCAACGAGCCCAAAAATGCTGGCGTAGCTGCTCGATCCGTTGGAAACGAGACAATGAAGCAGTGGAGTGGTTCTGTAGATCTTGCTGCGGAAGTGATGTCAGCGGCCGGCCAACAAGAAAATGACCCGGAGTCAGTGGAGTGCAGTCCGCTGGATCGGATGACAGCGGCGTCAGTGGACGTGAATTCAATATCGCCTCAATCTGGACTAATGTGGTGTTAAGCTCTTCAAATGTTAATTTAC
Organism: Mesoligia furuncula; assembly: GCA_916614155.1. NCBI lineage: Eukaryota > Metazoa > Arthropoda > Insecta > Lepidoptera > Noctuidae > Mesoligia > Mesoligia furuncula. The sequence continues at coordinate 14,194,397 of OU744814.1, forward strand.
AATTTCCCAACACTCGCCTGAGATGATATTTTGTTGACTTAACACCCGCCTCCCAGAGTCCGCCAAAATGAGGAGTGTACGCGGGTATAAAATGAAATTTAATTCCGTCATTAGCCAATTGCTCGCCCAAGGAATTGCAATTAGATTTAAGGAACTTCGAAAGTTCGTTGCATGCACCGACGAAAGAGGTACCGTTGTCGCCGTTGTCGGAGTAGATGTCACTGGGTTTTCCCCGTCGCGAGATAAATCTAGATAAAGCTAGTAAATACTTATTGCTGGTTAAGTCACTCACCAGCTCCAAGTGAACAGCCTTGGTGGTGAAGCACACAAAGATGGCTATGTACACTTTTACCAGCCTACATCCCCGACCTTGCCTACTAGCAGCCATGATGGGACCAGCATAGTCCACACCAGTGCTGTCAAAAGGATAACCACCTGGAAGGAGACGCTGCTGTGGCAAATTACCCATCACAGGAGTAACTGTTCTACCCGACATGCGACAACAACGCACGCAATTACGATAACAACTCTTTGCTAGGCTTCGTCCGCCTATAGGCCAGTATGAATCCCTAATTGAAGCCAGCAATAACTGAGGGCCTGCATGCATCAACTTTACATGTTCAAATTCGAATAGTAACTTCGTAAATTTGTGAGTGGACTGTAAAAGAATAGGGTGCTTTTTATCAAAAGAAAAAGTTGAATTTGCTAAGCGTCCTCCGACACGCATTATTTTATTATGATCTAAAAATACGTTAAATTTTATAAGGGCGCTTTTATAAGGCAACTTCTGATTATTTATGAGTAATTCATACTCGGGAAAAGACTCAATTTGGCTTCTAACTATAATAATATTTAATGCATCCTGCAACTCGACTTGTGATAGAAAACTAATAGAAGGAATTTTTCTACACAGTTTTATAAACCTTAAAACTGTTGCTACACTACGGATCAACCTTAAATAACTAGAAAAACGATTAAAATCTATGAATGTGTGACATTTACTGTTATCACTAACACTAGCGCTCAATAAAACTTGAGGTCGAGTTTCAGGCAGCTCGTCTGACTCTAATAATTTATGTGGAGACGGCCAATGAGATTGGACTTGCTTCAAAAAACTGGGACCACTCCACCACAAGTCCAAAGTTTGCAGAACACTAATATCCACGCCACGAGATATTAGGTCTGCAGGGTTCTTGGCGGTTGGGATGTGTCGCCAAGTACAGTGCCCCGCCTTATCTAATACTTCAGCAACGCGATTACGCACAAATGGCTGAAGCTTAGAAGGCAACATCTGCAACCATCCCAACACGACGGTGGAGTCAGTCCAGCAATAAACATGAGTAAACTTTAGTCGCAGTGAAGTCACAACCTTCTCGCACAAACGAGCTCCGACTACAGCGCCACACAATTCCAGTCTTGGAATGGTGGTCGGCTTAATTGGTGCCACTCGACTTTTAGCGGCTAACAGACGAACCATGTACTCACCCTTGGCATTGGCACTACGTACATAGACGCACGCACCATACGCACGCTCAGACGCGTCTGTGAATACATGTAGTTCCAGCATAGTATGCGCATCACATATAACGAGTCGTGGAACACGATAATTATTGATAAGCGGCAATGCTTTGACAATAGTTTTCCAAATTGCATTAAGTGCCGGGGTTAATGGCTCATCCCACGAGAGCTTGTCTAACCACATCCGTTGTAAAAACATTTTCATTGTGACTACGCAAGGAGATAAAAGTCCTAGGGGGTCAAAAATACGTGCTATTGCAGAAAGCACATCACGCTTTGTAACAGAATCCTTAGAAGGTAACGTTAAACTTGAAAACCCAAATTCGTCGGAACTAGAAAACCAGTCAAGCCCTAATAACTTATTGGGTTCATTAGATCCCATATCTAAATCTAATGACGACTGACAAGCTCCTGAAACTATGTTACGGACGTTGGACCTCCACTTTCTAAGCGGCATGCAGGCAGATGCTAGTGCGTTGGTGACCTCTGTGCGGATAAACATAACTTCATTTAAATCATCAGCTCCTGTCAAGAGGTCATCGACGTAAAAGTCATGCATGATGACGTCAGCAATTCTATCTCTGCTAGCTGAGGATGACTCACCAAAAGAACACGAAGTGATCTTATTGGCATTGGTTTGATAGTCCATCCCTATTTGCTTGAGACAACGTGTAGCAAGAAATGGTGCACTAGCCGTACCATATGTGACGGTATTAAATTTATAAACCTTGACAGGATCGCATGCATTATCACGCCACAGCACCTGTTGTAAGTACCTATCAGATGGGTGGACGTATATACATCTATACATCTTCGCAACATCAGCTGACAAGACGAACTTGTGTTGTCGAAACCGTAGAAGTATAGCTACAAGATCGTCCTGCACTGTAGGACCTACCATCTGCACGTCATTTAGGGATACTCCTGAAGAAGTAGCACAGCTTGCATTAAAAACTACACGAAGCTTGGTAGTTGTGCTACATTCACGCAGTACCCCGTGGTGTGGGATGAAATATCCACTGGTACTGTCATTATCCTTTTTTTCGGTCATATGCCCTAAAGTCTCATATTCAGACATGAAGTCACGATATAACTTACCGAACTCAGGCTTGAACTTCAGTCTGCGTTCCAGAGAATATAAACACTTAGAAGCCCTTTGGAAAGATTCTCCTAATATATCAGGATTTTGCTTAACAGGAATACGAACACAAAAATGACCGTCCTCTAAACGTGTCGTATTCTTAACAAAATGCTCCTCACACAACTTCTCCTCGGACGAATAATGTGAGGATGGTGAATTAATCTCTTCTAGATTCCAGAATTTTTCTAAATCGGTGCGAATTTTATGTAATTCACCGTCACTAGGGGAATCAGTTTGAGTTAAATTGCATGAAATATCATTCGAAATTAATTTACCATTATTATAAGTAACAGGGCCGGAAACAATCCAGCCTAACAACGTTTCACACAACACTGGCTTACCTACTCCTAGTCGAATTCTCTGTGAGCCAACCAAGTCCCAGAAGAGATCCGCTCCTATTAAGACATCTACTTCTGAAGGCTTGTAAAAGGTGGGGTCAGCTAAACATATATTATCTGGAATATTCAGATCTGAAATGTCGACTTTACGACTGGGCACAACAGTCGTCAATGATGGCAAAACAAAACAATAAAACTTAGCAGCATAACTATTGTCTAATGACGTCATTTTCACATGACATGTTTTGCCTACACGAGAACTTACGTTATTAATGCCATAGACCGAACCATTTATCTGACTAGTATTTAAGTTAAGCCGTGTACATAATCGTTCCGTCATAAAACACGATGTACTACCACTATCAAGCATGGCTCGCACTATGTGCTCACGATCATTGAGATCACATAACTTGATAAGAGCGGTGGACAATAACACAGCGCGTTGTTTACGCTCACTACCTAACGAACAATCCGCAGACAAAGTTAAATTATTTGCACTCGCATCGGTAGTGCTTGCTACGGCGTCAGTGGGTAATGACGTTGATACGGAATGGGACGAGCTACCGTGTGATTTGTTGTCATTATTGCAAGAATTCACCGTACCTTTATTTTCCGACGAATGAATCAAAGTGTTATGTCGGCGCTTACATATCTTGCATCCTGGCTTTTTGCATCGGTTAGCAAAGTGACCTGCACGAAAACAGTTATAGCACACTTTATAGTTAGGTATTAATTTGAGTCGGGCGTCTATGCTAAGTGCAAGGAATTGTGAACAACTACTTAAAACGTGATCAGCTTTACAGTGCGGGCACAACTTATTCAATTCAGTGTTGGAATTATTAGAATCGTGTGATGCAACCATAGATTTAATCTTATTAGAATGTGAACTAGGCTTAGCGGGAGTGGGATTACTGCTATTTCGTGCTGTTTCTAACGTTTCTAATAAGTCAGCGCGAAAGCGAAGAAATTGAATAAATGCAGCAAATGTTATAGTGCTGTCTTTGTCTATACGACCTTTGTGCTCCTCCCACTCACGATAAGTTAACTGATCTAGTTTCCTAGTCACAATGAATATTAATAAAGTGTCCCAATATTTGATGGGCTCATCTAACGATTCCAACGCACGGAGATTTTTATTAAGTTGGTCAATCAATCCTTTCAACGCAACAGAGGACTCCTTTGCAATAGCATTCAAGTTAAATAAGGATGACACATGATTCTGTACTAACAACCTTTTGTTATCGAAACGATCACAAATGAGCTTCCAAGCTGTATCATAATTGCTTGCGGAAAACTCAATCGCCTGGATTACAACAGCAGCAGATCCTTCCAGAGACGCTCGCAAATAATGGAATTTGTTAACCTGATCGATTTCATCGTTACAGTGAATGAGGCTAGTAAAAGTGTCACGAAACTCCAACCAATTGCTAAAATTCCCATTGAATTTAGGTAACTGTATCGTGGGCAACTTAACAGGCTTACGTTGACTGATACGGGTACATTTTTCACTACTCATCGACTCATTATCATTGTTATACTTACATAACAGCTCCTGTGACCTAGACAGGGCTTTGTAGTATTGTGACTCAAATTCAGTACGCTCAGAGACTTGAGCTTTAATATCTTCTACTAGACATTCCAATCGCAACTGTACCTCATCGTATTGCCCATACAACAACTCGATTTTTCCTATCCGTAACTGCAATTCCTTGACCTCACAACTAGTTAACTCCTTGTCACTGGACGCATCAAGGTAATTGATGAATGCAGTTAAGCGTCCCTTGAAGCTTCCTCGTTTTTTAACAAGTTCTCTTTCTTCGGACATTCTGGGAATCGAATGTAGTCAACCTGAAATGTGTATAATAACAACTTAGGTATATTTTTAGACAATACTTAACTTAATTTAAGGTACCTACGAATTACTACTATGATATAACAATTTAACCAAAGATGAAATAGTGACTATTACCTATTGTAAATATATGTGAATACAAAATGAGATTTTTAGTTTCGACTTTTATTTAAGCTACTTACATAAATTCCTTAAAACTTGAACACTTAATTACCTAACGTCGATCTTTAACGCAACACTCTAATAAGTAATCAATTAAATTGACTAATACGGGTTAATTAACTGAATAAAAACTTATAAAACTTGTAAAATTACTATCTAACACCAACCTACGCACATATGAATAGTTAACTAAAATACTGCTATACAATTATAAATGTAGCATAATATCTACTGGACTTTTAACTAAAAGAACGTATAATCGTATTTGCACAATTAATACCTATCATCAAAGAAATGATATGTACTTACTAGAAAATTATTCACAATGCAATCAGGTAAATATTTTAATTTTAACAATCTAGGTATTCAGGTAAATGAAACACTAACCTTTTAAATCCTTAATTATGGTTAAATACTACCTGAACGAGTGTTGGGTGATGATATTATAAACATAAATTCTTAACACCGTAAATTAGCTTGACGTCCTTTGTTCACAGTCACATTGCCGGCGTATAACCTCTTCGGCAAAAATCCACGATAATAATATCAAATCCACTGATTTTTAGCAAATCTTCTTGTGATTACCAATCCGGCTCGAAGGACCAAAATGTTGGGGAATTTTAGGTGACTGTATCAAAGAAACTCCAAATTGCTGATATATAGTCAAACATGTATTGCGTTGAAGACGAACAAAGGTGGAAGAAGAAAAACAACAAGTACACGTACAAGCCTTACATCTAATTACAAACTATATTAGCAAGACGTTGATTTGCTCATTCTAATCGAGCAGGCGTTTGGCTCGAACATAATCGTATCAAGTCCCATTGGTGAAGGATTTTTCAGTTATTTTTTTTTGTCTGTGCTAAAATACCAATCAATCTAATCGAAATCCAATCCCAATCTCTTTGATTATACCTACTTAATGCAGCGAAAAAAAGGAAAACACGGACTGTTTCTCCATATTCTTTCTTCTGCCTAGCCTTTTCTCAACTATTTTGGGGTCGGCTTCCAGTCTAACCGGATGCAGCTGAGTACCAGTATTTTACATGGAGCGACTGTCTATCTGACCTCCACAACCCAGTTATTGGATAATACGAAACCCCTTGGTAAGACTGGTTGTCAGACTTTTGGGCTTCTGACGACCCGTAACGACTGTCAAAGAACCACAAATGACAGCCGGGACCAAAGGCTTATTCCGAGGCACGGTGGGTCTCGGTATGTAAAGATGGTCACCCATCCACGGACCAACCACGGCAAGCGTAGCTTAACCTGATCGATCGACCCGTGCGGCTGTTATTACTTAGCCACAAGCCCACCTGTTTCTCCATATTATGATTCATAATTTTATCCTTTTATGATTCTGCCAAAGTGGCCTTTTTAGGGCCCCAGATCTCAGTATCAAAAATACCTGTAAGTTTCCTATATTTTTGACAAGTTTTTGACATTGATTATCGCTGAGATGAGATTACGACTAGATTATTAACTTTTTTAATTATGTGAGTTTTCGTTTGTAATAAAAATATTCTTAATCAAATCAAAAGTCATTTATTCAAAGTAGGCTGAAGATAAACACTTTTCTAACGTCAAATTACATAACACAGTCTTCCAAAACCTCCGCCCTTCATTTAAAGTTGCTGCGGTGCTATTCTGTAGAAGATCATTGTGATAACTTAAGTGAAGTGAGCTTAAAGTGAGCCGTCAATCCACCTGATGCTAGGGATTGACACTATCGACAGCTCACTTTACCTAAGTAAGCTGGCAGCTGAGAGTATTTCACGCTCACTCAAATGTCTCGCTGATGGTGGCGCGTGTGTTGGATCATTTAGCTCCCTTCAAAATGGTTGAGCTGAATGGTGCTAATACATGCGTCATGTTCGTGAACGGACGCCGTCAGTAGGGACTGGTCATCTCTTTGCTGCCATGGCTTATTTTAATTTAATACCTATTTGAATTGTTTTATTTATTTTTTTATTTCGTGTTTTCATTACGGACGCTTTAACGTTCTGCATCGTTCTCACATGTATAATTTTTAACATGAATGATGTAAACAAGACTTTGTAACCATATTATTTTGATTTAAAAGAGTGTCCATGGAGTTTCTTGCCCGTTCTTCTCCATAGGTACCTACGCTTTGGAATAGGCAACTAGCTTCATCTTTCTGACTGACCGACCCCTTGACAATTCAAAAGTGCCTGTAATTGGTTTAATTGAAATAAATGCTTTGAGTTTGAGTTTGAGTTTAAGTTTCACGGTGAGATTTTATAGGTATACTTCCGACCGGCCGCACTATACCCACCATCGTTCTACATGTATAAAAGTACCGTATCGCCTTTCGCTTCACCGTCAAACAGGCGTCAACCTTACGTAAGCATGTAACCAAAGCGGATCTGAAGCTCCAATGCGTCGACTCGGCTATGGCCAGGCGACGCCGCGCTTACGGCTCGCCGACCGCTTGCTGATGGTGCAGCTGGCAGGCCGGAGGAGTGAAGCGGCAAGGTTGGACGAAGAGACGTAAGCTGGGGTACGGAGAGACGTCAGCGCGGGGACGACGAGCCGTAACGCACCGCACCGCGGTTCGTGAGCTTGTCACGAAGCGAGGCGATTACGTTACGATTCCGATCGTGTGCGTTGCAGTAGGGAGTTTCATTCAAAGAATACTGAACGGCTCGAGTTAATCCCTTTCCGGTTTGATACGTGTGCCTTTAAAGGATTTTCAAGAACTACAGTAATTGACTATAACCAATAATTCTACGCCATGTTTATGGGCCCGTTTGAATATAACCTTCACCTAACCTTAATCAAAACTTTAGGAGCACACAGAAGGATAATTTCTGGGAAAATATTCACAATTATTTTATGCTTGCTTAAGACAGGATTAATTTAAATAGTTAATTATCTCCGCTAATGTATATTATGTAAGCACCAACAAAGTACAACGTGTGTCTTTAAGCTTCATGTTACTTCAATAACAAAAATACTTAGGCACCTATTATTTTTGAACCGTCTACTGCAATTGAAGTCATCATAGTCATCGGTCATCAGTCATCATCTTCCTGCACTTGTCCCAAGTTAATTTAGGTCACGCACACGCACACACACACACCCCCACACACACCCTCACACACACACACAGTCTCACACAGTCTCACACAGTCATCGTCCCAATATTCCAACTCACTTATCTCAATCTCATTTCCCGAGCTCGCTTCTTACGTTGCGCCTGCCCCGGAAATTGTAGCACCTGCTAAATTAACAACAACTGCAAATTACCTGATTCAATATTTTAGTTAACTTCATCATCTGCCTAGCCTTGTCCCAACTATGTTGGGGTCGGCTTCTAGTCGAACCGGATGCAGCTGTATACTAGTATTTTACATGGAGCGACTGCCTATCTAACCTCCACAAACTCTGTCTTACCAAGGGGTATCGTATTACCCAATAACTGTATTGGGTAATACGATACCCCTTGGTAAGACAGAGTTTTAGATCCACGAATGATAGCATTGATTAACGGCTTAACGTACTTTCCGAGGCATGGAGGAGTATTGTTATGTAAAGATGGTCACCCATCTACGAAACAACCGCGTCAAGCATAGCTTAACTTAACGATCGAACCGTGCGACTGTTATTAATTAGCCAAAAGCCCCGAAATAGCAAAATTTTAATTGACTTAATACCCCTTAATTGCCTTACAAATACACAATTTCCAAAGTCTGATTATTGGAAAAGGATGACAAAACGCGACAAAATTATTCCGAATTTGTCACGAATACGTTCCAGGAACCGAAAAGACAAACCAAAACACTTCCTTTATGAAAGCAATTAATTGCTTGAATTTGCCCAAAAGATTTCATTGTCCCTCTCATATTGTTTCCTGTCCTCTTAGTCTAAGATTTTTAATTAAAATAGTTAGCAACTTTCTAAAAGCAAGGTGCTTAAAGGCTCATTTAGACGAGGACAGTTTCTCGCACGTTCGGGCGAAACTCGCCATGCTATTAAAGCACTCTTGTGTTGGAGAAACAAAAACTTAAATAGACGATCCCTATGAGAATTTTCAGACAATTTTCCCGAACTGTCATTTGAAACTCGAAATAAGATATTTTTTCTTCCAATTCTGAAAGAAGATGTGAATGCTACTTTTTAGGAGCATGACGTACAAGTACATGGAGTTTGCATAGATTGTGCAATTATAAAATTGAACGTTGGATCTTTACCTCTATTGTGAACTCGATAGAGTTCACAAAGCCTTTGAGTGATAACTCAAAGGCTTGCTCGGAGAAAACTCAACTTTGAGTTGATCCCGAATGACTTTCTAAAACAATGTCTAATTTATTATATTTGTTGTACAGCAAAGAATTCAGAATGACACACTGAGGAACAGATATATGCCGCTTTACAAATGCTAACTTATTGTAAATATTGATGTGCCATATCAACGACCGCGAACTATACACCCTAAAAAGCTGTCTATGATTCTGGTTTCTTTGAGCATACATATTAAAAAACCTACCTGACTGATTCTCTATGGATTTATGTTGTTACCTGTCAATACCGCAGGGGTCGACCCACCAGTTCAGGCGACCGACCATTAAGATTTTCATAGTGTCTTCACTCATCAGCAATGGTCTTGCTCTAATGCTGTGTTTTTCTTTCAACACGTAATCCCTGAGGGTGTTTAGTTCACTGTCGTTAATATGACGCATTTTTTACTGTTTACACGACTGGAATGAACATGTTTACCTCTTTCCGTTTATTTAACTATGCGTGGCGAGAATTTCTCGTCGTGTAAATGAGCCCTAGAAGCGAAGTGCTTAAATAAGATTTGAAACTTTTACATCGCCGTAAACAGTGTGGGGATTAATTGCCGTCTTTTGTTTTTGCTGAACACGTTTTCAGTTTAAGAGATAATGGTTTATTAATTTTCTTGCTAACCTTGAGTGGAAGAGAAATGGAGCTTGCAGTTTTCTATGGAAGTCTTGGTAATGGAAGATTTATGGGGACACTTGTGTAGATGTTTTTGTTGGCTAAGAGAAAATCTCGTTTTCTTCCAGGGTAGTAAAGCAACATAATTATTATTTCGACTGTGGAATTTCATACTGGCGACGCGGATCTTAGGACCAATATTTTGGAACGTATTAAATTTTATAAACGCATGTTCAGTTTATAAAATTTAATACGTTCACTGGCTGCCTCTTAGCAACAAGAAAAAACATGCAAAAACGCAATATTTAATTTTTCCTCTACTTCTCATGCCAATGCAAACTAAACGAACACAAACACACACATACCACAAACAGTATGATGAAAATATCAGGAAGTTTGGTAGCGGGTATGACACAGCCCGGCTTTTTTTATGGCATCTCGCAGGTCATCTAGCTAACTAACTAACTAGGAGGTGGTCGGCTGCTTAACCGGGGTTGCCAGTGGTTGCCTCAATAAATTAAGACCTCCAGCCAGGGCTTAAAAAGTAAGCGACTATACGCTAAGGCCACCCCCTGTGGGATACGGACCTCGACTAAGGGCGACACGGGGAGACGGCAGCAAGGGCATACTGAATACGGTTATTTTGGGACGAATTTAAAGCTAAAGGCTTAACGACGCGGGCTGGCTCGAGCATGGGTCGGGGCGAATATGGACTGGGACACGGCCCGGTGGCTCTAGAAATATTTACATACGTATCGTCACTCGTTCAGTTGGTCGTACATAAGTGGTAACACTTTAACCTTTGTCCTGACCCAGCGTAGTAGGGAGTTTTAATAGAATAAGAGGTCAGCATATGCTGGATTTGGTACCCGTAACGTGCGGCTTCGGCTTGCCCTTTAGGGCCAGGCTATTCTTATTCTTAGCGTATCAATGACAAATAAGAAATTTGATGAAAAGTTTGCTGAAAATTCAAACATTCCCGAATCCCGTTTGCTGACGCAGTTGCAAGATCCTCAAGTGCACAAGTCCTTCCATCGTAAAACTCTAAGATGGAGTTATTCCAGTCTGCTCCCCTGAATCCCCCCTCCACCCCCCTCCTCGATCATCTTAGTCGGTAAGAGTCCGACATAACCCTTCATTCTCCTCAAAAGGTCCTTCCATATTGCACTACATGGCATGCGGCTGTCACCCATGCACTTAGAATAATCAGCCTATAATGTTTCCACTGCTGGGACACAGGCCTCTTCTTGGTGCTAGGGGCCGTAATCCACCACACGGGCCCAGTTCGGGTTGGTGGATATCACATGTCTTCGAATTTTTGGTTCTCTGACATGCCGGTTTCCTCACTTTGTTATCCTTTACCGTTTTGAAAGCTGTTTTGATGATATAATTTACACAAAGTAAAGTGGCTGTCTGGGTTCGAATCTACGACCTACAAATCGTAATTCGCGGCCGTTACCATTGGGCCACCACAGCTCCTGTGCACTTGAGGCTATTTAAACACACCTTTAAGGTCAGAATAAACAGTTAATAACAACGTACTTGAACCTACGTCCCACACAAAAAAAAATCTATTAGAAAAAACCTAATATTGTTTTTGTTCCGATAAAACGCCCAGTCCCTCTCGAATAGAGAAGTGAACAAATACTTTCACGCCGGTTTGAGCTTTTCGAAATAACAGTGGAATTGAATGGCGACCTAGCTTGTACTAAGAACGATAACTGTGTTCGGGACGAAAGGTTTTAGCGTTGGGACACACTGGTGAGATTTTATGCGAGACAGACGAATATTATTGTTCCTATAACTGATAGCCTGGTATCATCCCACTGCTGAGCAAAGGCCTCTCCCAATGACCTTCAGTGCTTACGACCTAGCGGGGTAGCTGCGTAATACACTATCAGTAGCAATAGGTTTCACTTTGACAGTTCAATAACATTCATTGCGTTTTTTATACTGTTGAGCGGACACAGTTTTCGAACATATAAAGCAATGGATTAGCAATATCCTTTAAAATGATTCGCAATTGAGGTGCTGGCTAATCTGGATCACTGGTCGTTTATTTTGTGTGTTAGACGCTAGGTATTAAGGGGCTTGTGGTTAAGTAATAACAGCTGCACGGGTCGATCGATCAGGTTAAGCTACGCTTGCCGCGGTTGTTCCGTGGATGGGTGACCATCTTCACATACCAAGACCCCTCCGTGCCTCGGAAAGCACGTTAAGCCGTTGGTCCCGGCTGTCATTCGTGGATCTTTGACAGTCGTTACAAGTCGTCAGAAGCCCGAAAGTCCGACAACCAGTCTTACCAAGGGGTATCGTATTACCCAGTAACCGGTCGCTCCATTGCTTCATGTAAAATAGTGAATACTGGTATTCAGCTGCATCCGGTTAGACTGGAAGCCGACCCTAACATAGTTGGGAAAAGGCTAGGCAGATGAGACGCTAGGTATTGAATTGATATTGTGACAGCATCTACCTACATCACCACATGGACTACGGATCTCATCAAAATGACGTCAAAAATCCTGCATCACGCAAGTGGAATTTACCGTGCAACTAGCATATATACAACGCCCCGACATCAATTGTCGGGCAGTTGCCTACCAGACACAATACCAGTCAGGTTGAAGGTGAACTTTACACTCTGTTCCTAAAACCTTTTTTTTTTGCAGGTGTGAAATCATCAAAATGACTCCTCCCGCTCTGGGTGGAGCGGAAGGGAGTGTCAGACTCTTACTGACTTCCTTAGCCCTTTATGTTCTGGGGTAGCGGTAACCCTCATAACTTAAAACACACTAACGCATCTTTAAGATACATAATTATTAGGTGCGTCATAGAACTAATGTCGTAATAAAACCTAATGAATATAAATCCTTATTTTGTGCGCAATAAATTCTATGCTTTTCTTACAATTTGTTTTTGATAGACTTTTTTAAGGCTCTAATTTAGAACTAACTATCACTAAATTTTACGAGCTTTATTTTATCTCTTCAGTGAAATCACACTACTAAAATTCTGTATTGTGCCATCGCCCTAACAATTGAAAATCCCCTATATTTGTGTCTAAACCTACGCCTGAAAGTATTGATGAAATTGGCAGAACCCATTTTAGAGAAAGAACCTAGTTTAGTTTGGAGTTCATTTGTGGAGGTCAATAGATTTGACTTCTTTACGGAATACAATATCAGGGGTTACAGTAAAATTTGGTGCGTATTGGTAACCTTTTGTGTTGGGGACTCATTAAGTTTCATTTTTAGGGGTTACACAAAGGGTGCCCAAGCTCACGATGTCAGTCTTCCCGTTTGTTTGTCACTGAGTTTTATGTCAGCAGTTGTAACTGTAACACAAATAAGTTTTAAAGATTTTGTGTTATTATTGCATCAATCTTGGCAATTTGTAGATTATGTAGGTAGGTAAGTAATTTTCATTGATTATGGTAAAACTTTGTAAGTAGAAACTAAAGCCAGAATATTCATAGAGTGGAATATTTCAGTACATTTTTGGCCCCTTTTAGATGAAAGACTAGCCTATAATATTCTCTCTAGATCTAATAATAATAATCTCTAGAGTAATCGGGGGACCTCTTAGCATAGAAGGTGTTCCACAGAACGGTCCCCCGACTTCCATATAATAATAATAATGATTTATTTTCTCACCACAATACATGTACATTAGAGAGATAACAATACAAAATACGTAACATCAATAAAATTATACTGTGGGAGACTGGTGCCTAAACTAGACGTGAGATCTGTATTTCAGGTCACCAGGTCTCCAGCCCTTGGACAGTGCATACATTTTAATGTTAATGTACTTTGAGTAATCAGTGCGGTAAGAAAATAGAAAAGATATAGACAAATATAAAGAGAAAAGAAAATTTGTTGCAGTCATCATTGCTGCTTAGTGTTAGTATGTTTAGTAGGTATTTGTTGTATGATTGTATATTTGTATAATGAGTAAGGTGTATGTGTGAGGATAGTGTGTGCTATTTTGGGACAACGAGTAGTTTTTCTTTTTCTTCATAATTTAACTCCTGCAGCTAGCTACTAAGTATAGTTTTGCATTTGGTTTTGGAGAGGCTATAAATTGGGAGTATCCTATTTATTTTATTATAAAGAAAGCAGCCAAGATAACAAAAGAATCGACGGGAGGAAGCAGTCGAGAGCCGAATGTGGTGGCGGTCTATGGGATCGAATCGTCTAGTTCTGTGGGAGAGTGAGTGGTTGAAGGTGGTGAGGTCATGCTGTTTCATAACCGTTTGCAACATGAACAGCTGACGTACAGTCAGCACGTTTGCTTCCTTATACAGCGTAACCGTTGGATATCGGAAAGGTCTGAATAAAGATACTTTCAGGATGGCTCTCTGCGCTCGTTAAAGCTCTAACATAGTATTTTTTGGAGCACCACCCCAGGACGTTATGCAGTATGTTAGTAGGGACTGGGCGAGAGCCAAGTACACCGATTTCCTTAGCTTCTCGTCCGCCACGTGTCGTAGGGTCTTAAAAACGAATATAAGTTTACGTAGCCTACTGCTAAGAGTATTGATATGCTTTTTGAAGTTTAAGGTACTGTCTATTATTACCCCTAGGTACTTTGCACTGTCTGTTTTCTGAATGCGGGCAGTGCAGGTGAAGTTATTGTTTTGTTTGGAGCAAGTGTTGGCTACTATGGAATACGACGAGTTCATGTGTGTGGTTGACGCATTACTTTTCAGAAAGAAGGGCATGTATACGGTTTTTTCCGCGTTTAGAGTGAGGACGTTATCCCGCAACCACTCCGTCACGACTTTGAAACCCGACTGTGCTTGCATGTATACATCGTGCCATGTTCTAGCGATGAAGAGAAGGGCAGTATCGTCGGCGAAAGTTATAATTTTGCCTTTGGGAAGAGTGAGCATACCCAGCTCGTTAATGTATATAAGGAAGAGTGTCGGGGCGATTACGCTGCCCTGTGGCACGCTGTAGGTGACGGTGCGTTCGTCACTGGTGGCATCCCCTACCCTAACGCACTGGGTACGCTCACTCAGATAGTCCTCAAAGAGTTTGAGCTGAATATCCCTGATTCCTATGCTTTCCATCTTACGAATCAGAGAAGGGACAGAAACCGTGTCAAAAGCTTTGGCAAGATCTAGGAAAATGCCTAAAACTTTCTGTCCATCATCCAAGTTTGTGATTACATAGTTGGTCAGGTCATGAACTGCATCAGCCGTGGTCTTGCCCGCCCTGAATCCGTATTGTGAGGGTGAAAGGATGTTAAACTTCTCCAGGTAATCCACGAGCCTATTATTCATGATCCGCTCCAGAACTTTTAAAAGAGTCGGACTCTTTCCCCCCCCCCCTGCTTCGTACGGTTTTTAAGATTTCGAAAAACATCGAGATGCCAGAAACCAAAGGCGACTTTATTTTATACTATTTGTACACACTCGCCATACCTACATAAACTTATTTGCCATTTATCTATGTTTGCCCGTCAATAACAAATAAAGTTAACGGATGTTTACTTTATTATGTACGTAGATAATCCTCAGTCGAGAGGAAACTACAAATAACACTGTTATGAAATAAATTAGTAGAGGAGCAACCCAGCGTGGGAGAGCGTTAACTAAAAAATTCATGACCCAAACTTACACCTAATTCGTTTTATTTTTTGAGTTTACGAGGTATTAAATAAATCCTTTATTGATAAAATAAATAAACTATCGTACCTCTAAAGCCAACCAAAGCTTATAAAGGTCAGTCTGAAATGACGAACCCACGTGCACATATAGGTACGGTAAAACTGTTTAGCATTATCACTTATAGGTAGGGGAAGGCCGGGCAAGAAGCATAGTGCGGGTAAGAAGAATAACTGATTTTTCCATAAACATATAATAGATAGCGCTATTAACATTTTCTCTAGTCGTGACACATACGATCGGCAATGCCATGGCAGTTCAACCCAAACAATACGCGAGTGCATCTGTTGTGGAAGGGAAAAAAAAGGATTATCGTTGTTTTGTTACGATTTTTGTAAAGGTTTGCACACAAACTTTTTGTATTAGTCATCAGTTGTCTATAAAGATGTATTGTATATTCAATTGCACGTTTATTTAGGTATTATTTGTGATCGTTACTTTTTGTTTACCTACTAAAAACAATTCAAGTTTTCACTTGTTTCTAATATTAGAGTGTTGGGCAAAATGGATATGGGCAAAACGGTTAGGTATTCCGTTTTGCTCAGAGCAAGCATATTATGATAAATGATAAATGATAAATGATAAATGATTTATTTTCTGTAAGTAGGTTTTTACAAACACTTTTACACGTCATCATATTTTTTAAAACTAGATGTGGTCGGCGTTTCCTATCTGACTACTCTGAGAAGAAAGGCCGAAACAAACTCAGAGGTCACAGTCTCTTTTAAAGTCCAGACAAAATCTTGGTCAGATCGTGTGAAGACCATGTAGATTGATGTCTGAAATGGTCTTTTGAGGAAAGAACCACACAGATTGAGCGGACCTGTCCAATCAGTGCACGCATTTGTCAAAATCGTGCAGCTCGACTCAGAAATGAGGAGCTCAACGATTCGACGAACAATACCAAAGAAAGGACATTTGGGTAGGCCGCGTAAATTACTCAAACTGCCAGATCATGATTAAAACTAAGAAGGAACACAGAAAAAAAAAAATGACCCACATAGTCCTCACATTCACAATAATTAAATGAAAAGAAAAAAAAAATACTTTACAAAGTAAATATTCATGTCATTGTCTAAATAAAATTCATCAATGTCAATGTGTATATAAAAATCCGGACATAATCTTTGAGGACCATGTAGATTAGTGTCTGAAAAGATCTTTTGAGGAAAGAACCACACAGATTGAGTGGACCTGTCCAGTCAGTGCACGCATTTGTCAGTAACCGTGCAGCTCAACTCAGAACTTCAGGAGCTCAACGATTCGACGAACAATACCAAAGACAGGACATTTGGGTAGGCCGCATAAACTACTCAAACTGCCAGACCACGATTAAAATGTAAACAATGACCCACATAGTCCTCACATTCACAATAATTAAAATAATATAATACTTTATACAGTAAATGTACATGTCATTGTGTAAGTAAATAGATACTTTAAAAAAAAAAAAGAAAATATTAAAGTGTAAATATTGCAAAATAACATTCACTGTCTAAACCTATTGGAGCAGCTCAATCCCAAGCCTTTTTGTCCTCAATATAGTCTTTTACAGTATAATAGGCTTTCTGGCATAGTTTTCGCTTTATAAAAGCTTTGAATTTATTTAGGCTTAGTTCTTGAATGTGGCTAGGAAGTTTATTATAAAAATGTATACATTGGCATCTAAACGAGCCACCTATTTTCTTGAGCCTTGTTGTAGGAACAACAAATTTGTGTTTGTTCCTAGTATTTATGTTATGGATATCACTGTATTTTTTAAACAGATTAATATTTTTATGTGCATACAAAAGATTATCATAAATGTACTGAGAAGGCACAGTCATTATATTAATCTCTTTAAATTTGTCTCTGAGGGAGTGTCTAGGACTTAATTTATAAATAGAACGAATTGCCCTTTTTTGTAAAATAAAAATTGTCTGAATATCGGCGGCATTTCCCCACAACAGAATACCGTACGACATCACACTATGAAAATAACTAAAGTAAACTAAACGGGCTGTCTCTAAATCAGTCAAATCACGAATTTTCCTAACGGCGTATGCTGCAGAGCTAAGCTTTTTTGACAATTTATCTATATGGGGGCCCCATTGAAGCTTGGCATCCAACGTTATGCGTATAAGTATTAGTTACCACTACCATTACATATGCCATTTCTGAGTTAGCAGGCCCCAGAAAAACTAAAACTAAAATATCCTCAGTCAAATAACAAAACAAAAATCCGAAACCAGATTTTTACGGTTTAGTGTGCGCTGACAAATACACTGAACCACTAGCGAAAGATTGGATTCAGTGTAATCAGTGCATTTGGGCGCATAAAGACTGCACTTTATTATGTAGGAGTTGGCAGCTACTTCTGTGATGAATGCGAACACTGATCTAAGCTAGTTCTACTTATCCTTTTTGCCCGACCCCACCGGGCAAAACCGATAATTGATACCTTTTGTTAATGCTCAAAATTATTATAGAAATTGTTTAAGTTTTTGAATTTTAATGATTATTTTTCAAAGACGATTAAACATAGTACAAATTAAAAGTACAAAGAGTTCTATTGATTATTAGATTGTGGTTTTATTTGCAGTACCCCTTAACATATTCGTCTTGCCCGGGCTTCCCCTACGGTAAAACTGTTTAGCATTATCAGCCTTTGAAGTTCTCACTGCTGGGACACAGGACTCTTTTCGATGAGAGGAAGTGGGCTGTCATCCACCACGCGGGCCCAGTTCTGGTTGCTGGATGTCACATGTCTTCGATTTTTTAGTTCTGGGACATGCCAGATTCCTCACCATGTTTTCCTTTGCTATTTTGTGAGCAGTGTTACCTAAGCAAAATATCTGCCTAGCCTTTTCCCAACTATGTTAGGGTCGGCTTCCAGTCTAACCGAATGCAGCTGAATACCTGCACTTTACATGGAGCGACTGCCTATCTGACCTCCACAGCCCAGTTACTGGGTAATACGATACCCTTTGGTAAGACTGGTTGTCAGACTTTCGGGCTTCTGAAGACCCGTAACGACTGTCAAAGATCTACGAATGACAGCCGGGGCCAACGGCTTAACGTGCTTTACGAGGCACGGAGAGTCTTGGTATGTAAAGATGGTCACCCACCCCACTCCACGAACCAACCGCGGCAAGCATATCTTAACCTGATCGAATAACCCCTTAAGCTGTTATTACTCAGAGATAAATTAAAAATAAATTACAATAAAATGAAGTTTATTTGGAACAACTTAAGTTTACAATTTACAAAGGAAAACGAAGGTAGCCACAAAAGTAAAATATTGTGGCGCAGCTATCAACGCCCAACTCAAAATATATATATACAAAGACATTGTTCCAGACTTCCCAAAGAATAACAATAATTTTAAAAAAAGGAATAAAACCTACTAATCCTACTATCCTACTAATATTATAAAGGTGAAAGTTTGTGAAGATGTTTGGATGTTTGGATGTCAAGCGTAAATCGTTGAACAGATTTGGATGAAAATTGTCACATAGATAGACCATACCCTGGAGTAACACATAAGATACTTTTGATTCCGATATTCCTAGGGGATCGAAACTTACGCGGGTAAAACCGCGGGGCGCTGCTAGTAACATTGAAAGTTTGTGAAGATTTTTGGATGTTTGTTACTCAATCACCCGTAAACCGTTGAACAGATTTGGATGAAAATTAGCACATAGATAGATAATTTCCTGGATTAACACACAAAATACTTTTTATCCCGATATTTTTACGAGAACGAAACTTACGCGTGTGAAACCGTGGGGCGCTGCTAGCGTAGTATAATTGTAGAGTGGAGGTGGGGTGAAGTGTGTATGTGTATGTTTACTGTGTTTATGATACCATAGCTTGCTCAGTTTCTTCATAAGACAAGGATTTAAGCCAATCAGTCACTTTTCTCTTCAGTAGATTTTTAGACATAGGGTAAACATTATTTCTTATATTTAAGTCATTGTAAATATAAAATATTAAAATACTGGTATTCAGCTGCATCCGGTTAGACTCCGGTTAGACTGGAAGCCGACCCCAACGTAGTTGGGAAAAGGCTATGTCTAGCCTTTTCTCAACTATTTTGGGGGATCATCTGTCGATGATGATGATGATTTAAGTCATTGTAAAGTTTAGAGCTGCTGAAGTAAAGTACATGCCTGGCTGGATAAAACCACCAACAATAAGACTAACTTAACATAACGTCACACCTGTATTTTCGGAAGGGTCAGACAGAGGTGTAGATCAACCACATTTCACCAGTTGTGTTTAAGTCCCATGTTACAGGGGCGAGCCTATTGTTATCAACCGGGCACGAATCAGGCTGCTACTGAGAAATTCCAGATGGAAGAACCCTATAACCCTTAGCACCACGCGGGAATCGAACCCGGTACCACATACTCAGCATGCGAGCAATTTATTTATTCATTTATTTCAGGCGACGCAGGCCCAGAGATAAATACCTCAACTTAAACATACATATTTTTATTATAATAAAATAGAACTTCATTTTACTAGCTTGTTCTTGTGCTGTTCTGTGGTACTTGTCCGCGGAAGCGCCGGAACACCACGTCCTGCGGCCAGAAGATTTCTTCCTTGACGACGGGCAGATAACAATTTGGCACGCGCAACATGAACGCCTTGAAGTTCACGTTGCGGTACGATTCCAGTAACTGCACCCTCGGCGTATACCTCGTCTTCTGGCGCAAGTACTCCACAATGTCCTCCACCTTAGTGGTGTAATGAAGGCGGGAAATGTACACCGGTGTGTTCGACTTTGCGGCACGCAAGCTGACTTCGGGCTCTGTAGGAGCTTTGCCGAAGCGGTTCTTGTTCGGTCGCGATCGGCGCTTCCTCCTTTGCACCGTCACGAAACCTTCATCAACAGCCCTATTCGGTACCTTTTCTGACATAGGCTTCAATGAATGACAATGACAATGAATGGCAATGAGTTAGAATAATGTACAACCATAAAAACCATATATTAGCATATTCCTAGCATTAGTAAGATGATATATACACGTGTAAACAGGGCTCAGCAGTTAGGACCATGTTTACGTAAGTTCTGAGCCGCAAAGACAACGCAATGTCAACAGACTTTCCAATGTCAGACGACAGCAACCTGAAAAAACAAAAAATAAGTAATACATTAAAAATGGTTTATCTATATTTTATTGTCTTTGATCTAGTGCCAATTTAATTGTATAGAAGTTCTTTTAATCTAAAAATAAAACATTATCATCTGCCTAGCCTTTTCCCAACTATGTTGGGGTCGGCTTCCAGTCTAACCGGATGCAGCTGAATACCAGTATTTTACATGGAGCGACTGTCTATCTGACCTCCACAACCCAGTTAATGGGTAATACGATACCCCTTGATTGGTTGTCAGACTTTCAGGCTTCTGACTACCCGTAACGACTGTCAAAGATCCACAAATGACAGCCGGGACCAACGGCTTAACGTGCTTTCCGAGGCACGGAGGGGTCACGGTATGTAAAGATGGTCACCCATCCACAGACCAACCGCGGCAAGCGTAGCTTAACCCGATCGATCGACCTGTACGGCTGTGATTATTTAGCCACGGGCCCCTCTAAAAATAAAACATAATACCAGTTTATGACGCTTCTTATGTAGGTTAAAGGTTAATTTCTCAGTTATAGAAGAAACGAGTACCTACTGCTCATCACGCTTGCTCACTGTATGTTGGATTTCAGATCATGAAGTCCAGGGGACCTAAAGAGGCCACTTTGGCAGAATTATAAAAGTAGGATAACATTATATATCGTAATAATATGGCGAAGACAGTCCGTGTTTTTCTTTTTTCGCTGAACTACGTAGGTATAATCAAAGAGATTGGGGTTGGATTTGGATTGAATTGATTGGTATTTTACTACAGACAAAAAAAAAATAACTGAAAAATCCTTTGATACAATAAACTTAAAAGTTAACTGTCCATTATGATTCATAATGTTATCCTTATATGATTCTGCCAAAGTGGCCTCTTTAGGCCTCCTGGTTTCCATAAGGTCGCGAATCATATTTTGATCAACATACAATCTGATATTTTAGTATTTTAATCTCACGAAGCGACGCGGGCTATCCATGTAGTGATGTAGTGTACAAACACTCTGTGAATGTGTGCATGAAGACGAGTAGAGTCAGCACACTCACTCACACACACACACACTTCCGACTTCGCTATTCTTCGGTACCGAGAGCTACTGCGCTTACACACACATTTACAGCATGTTTGTACACTGGGTAACCACAAGTAAAGCACGCGTCGTTTCATGAGAAAAATAATGTAATAGTTTAGAAATTGCGAAAAACTTAATATATATTTGGATATCACGGGATACCCGGGCGCTTTCGCCTTAAATAAGTCGTGACTTAAGAGCTAGTCGCCAGCTCGAACTCACTGCTGGGCATGGTCAAAAAGCACGCTGTCTCACCTGGCGTCGTGTCCGATAGAGATAGTATCAGTGTTGAGCAGTTAGATGCTAGTCTACACGCACAACATCTAATTCGCACGCACATAAATACCGTTTCAAAGTGAAACACGCGTAATCGAAAATCGAGTTTTATGAAAATCCACTCCATGAATCAATTACGAATAAAGTTTATTGAACTCTTCAATAATTGAGCTTTGTTGGTGCTGACTTAGTTTCTAAGATTTTATACTTCTTTTGTTAGTTATTTACACCCGAAATTACGTTAAAATTAGCAAGAAAACCGAATCTTAGTTGGCTCATAACTTTTTAATGGCTTCTTAATTTACTATACTGTTTCCGTGCAGACAAAATTAATAATAATAGAAAACGATATCATCTTTAACTTTGAATATACAATGTCAAATAGTGGAGTAATAACCTTCCGAAATTCATATGAAATAGTGCCACCGTAGTATTCTAAGAATTGAGCAACATTATATGAGTTTGGTATGTTGTATAATTGGATATTGTGACTTCTTGCGGCTTTCTCCTTGTGGCATGCCAGTCTAAATATTTGAGCAAATTAATACTTAGTCCCTTGTGGTTTTAGAACGATGACATCTATAATCTTTGTTGA
Source organism: Mesoligia furuncula (assembly GCA_916614155.1). Classification (NCBI taxonomy): domain Eukaryota; kingdom Metazoa; phylum Arthropoda; class Insecta; order Lepidoptera; family Noctuidae; genus Mesoligia; species Mesoligia furuncula. The sequence continues at coordinate 14,217,061 of OU744814.1, forward strand.
AGTTTTGGTAAAGACGAATATTTATAATAATAATAATAAATTTATTAAGGCACATAAAGGTTTTGTAGTACATTAGGGACCTAGAAAGTATGCATTATTAATTACATGGTACAACGAATTGATGGGTGAATCGCTGCTCTCCTAGCCAGAATCCTGAGTAATCTGTATTTAGGAGAGATAATTTATTGACTGCTTTCGAATATTGGAAAAGGTTTTACTTATTTGTTTAACAAGAGAGCCGCCCCTGCTTAGCACGAGCGCGAGAGCTAATGTACTAATATGTAAGGTAAATATTCAAGTATTGTACTCATAAAACTTTCGGAATTTATGCTCTAAATTATGGTGAAAACCGCATCAAAATACGAATACAGACAGCGATTTCAACAGCATTCACCATTGGCTAGGTTTTCATTATGATTTACATCATCTAGATACTCAGCCCTTTCCCAACTAAGTTGGGGTCGGCTGCCAGTCCAAATGGACGCATCTGAATTTGCCAGTCCAAACGGACGCATCTGAATCTGCCAGTCCAAACGGACGCATCTGACTCTGCCAGTCCAAACGGACGCATCTGAATATCCGTATTTTACATGGAGCGACTATCTATCTGACCTGTACAACCCAGTTACTTGGTAATACGATACCCCTTAGTCAGACTGGTTGTCAGACTTTCGGGCTTCTGAGAGCCAGTAACGACTGTAAAGATCTACAAGTGGTACCAACGGCTATTGATCATCAGACCCGAAGGATGCTTCGGGTCTAGGCTCTGAGCAACATCCTTTAACCATTAATAACCATTTAACCATTAATAATCCTATAACCATTTAACCGGAGCCCGAACGTGGATTCACGTGAGACAAAATGTCTTTATAATTGTTTCTGTAATTACGTCATTCAACCGGTTTAGGTCACATGAGAAGCTAAAAAAAAAACACAAGTTTCTAACGCCATCGGAAATCTCCTCGATATCCCTTAAAATACAAAAAAAAACACGCTACATAAGTAACTATACCTTTTGCTTAAAGTTTACGCTGTGCTAACTGAATTGGAAAAAAACAGCTGCTCCATATATTTTGGTTGAAAAGGGTGTTTCTATGGAACAACTTTTTTTCCGAAGCTGCTTTTAAAGTAAAAGTTGACCGTTTCACTCCAAGAATAAATTTTGCATTCATGAAAGTTCAGATTCCAAAAATAGCTGTCTGTTCTGAAGAAGACATGCTCTTTAAGACGAAACAAAGTAAATAATTCTGACGTAATAAAACTTGTTTTCTTAAAGTAGATTGTGCGCACTTAGCTCAGAATAAGTCCTTAGAAGAATAAAATTCGAGTACATTACATCTTTGATGTTTTTCGTTAACCTATTTTGGTCCCTTGAAACTATTTTTATTAGATTTGTGAAGTATGTACAACATGTATAGTCCTCCAGACCGTATTTCGGCTGTGGCGGGCAATCTTAATGGAGACTAGCCTACGGCGCGGAAGATATTGTAGTGCACAAGCGTGTGCCTGTTCCCTCTCTCTCATAATCCGATGGGTCGGCAATCTGACACGACCGGAGAACGATCAGGCGCAGGACCAATGGCTTAACGTGTTTTGCGAGCCACGGGGGTATCACACCCCCAACTTCCAAACTCCGGGCTGTTACTAAGAAATTCCTAATAGAAAAACTCAATAACACTTAGCGCGACCCGGGAATTGAACCCAGAACCCCACGCTTAGCAGTCGCACTTGCGACCACGGGACCAGAAAGTGAAAGATATGTATTTCCAAACCCAAATATATTGGGATAAGGGCAAGAGAATGGTCCTTGAAAATGGGTTCTTCTAAGAATGTTTATGTACAGACGTCAGCATATCAAGCTAACCGACACTGTCATATTTTCCCAATCAACTTTGAACCTAGCGATAAAGTTGAAAGTCTATTAAAGAAATTTGACAGATTGTTAACTGAGACGTTGCCTGAGGTAGCAGCGCGGTACGGGAGGGGGTATCCTGACGTGATGCGACAGTTCAGAGATTCGTCAACTTGTGATAACTATCACCCCTCCCGCACAGCGCCGCTACCTCAGGCAACGTCTCAGTTAAGCGGTCGGCCTATAGTAGACATGAAGTTGAAATGTGCCTGTAATTAGATTGTACAGACTAGACGCCAGCACGTCAAGTCACTACAATCTGTCAAATTTCTTTAATAGATTTTCAACTTTATCGCTAAAGCATAGGGCTCAAAGATTATTGGGAAAATTTTACAGTTTCGGGTAGCTTGATGCGCTGGCGTCTGTACACGCATATATCAACAGACTAGAAAAAAACAGAACAGAAAAATAGGTACAAGAGAGATGCTTATTTCGTAAGAAATCTCTTCCAGCATACCTGCGATAGGAAAGGAGATAGAGAGATGTAGATAGCGTTTGTAAGAGTAAAGGAGAACAAAAAATACATGAAATCAAAAACAATTAATTCATGGCCTATCCTGCAGTAGGAGCGCAGGCCGGATAGCACGGCACGCCAGCATTCATGACATCATCAGTCGTGCTCTTGTCACCGACGGGGTGCCAGCTGTTTTAGAACCCAACGGCCTGGCACGCGACGAAATGACCATCATACCCTGGAAGTTAGGCAGACCTTTCGTGTGGGATGCAACATGTGTCGACACCCTTGCGACATCCCATCTTCTTAGCATGGTCGGCTGTGCTAGGGCGGCTACGGCAGGTGCAGAAAATCTCAAACGGCGAAAATATTCCAACCTGATTGGGAGTTATATTTTGGCACCGTTTGGGGTTGAAATCCTGGGAGTCCGAGTGCCCACTTGGTTTTTCGAGATCGCCAAGCAGATAGTCGACTCTTCACGTGACCAGAGGGCCTATTTCTTGGCCAAAGAATTAGCATCGGCATACAAAATGGCAATACTGCCAGCCTTTTGGGCACTGTTCCTGTTAACAGCGATGTGTACAAATTTTTTGATACCCTATGATTATTTTGTTATTTTTTTTAAATATTATGATGATATACCATAATCAGCCTATAATGTTCCCACTGCTGGGACACAGGCCTCCTCTCGGTGAGAGGGAGTGGGCCGTAATCCACCACGCGGGCCCAGTGCGGATTGGCAGATGTCACATGTCTTCTCTTATTCGGAAAGTAGTGTTTGTTTGATCCAAAATGCGCGTGGAAGACGCTGCTTCCCACCTTTGGGTGGGAAAGACTCATAGTAATTGCTTCCCTCTCTAGGGCGCAAATGAATTTTAAAAATAGAACTTTTGGTTAGGTACCATAGTCAGCTACGATTTTTTTTACATAATTAAGAAAAATGTTGCGGTCTTGTGAGAGTATAAACAGCCAGTGTGAATTAAAAAAAATACCTATTTAAGTTGTCAAAAAATAATAGGCCCGTTTTGACATTTGAGAAAGAACCTAGAATGTAACTTGGAACGAAACTGAAAGAAACAATAAAATAATAATTAATTACATATAGTGTTTTAAAAAATACATAATTTTTTTGGCGCATTAATTAATATGATGGAATATATTGCGAGTATTCTTTTTACGTTTACTTTATAGTCGCATGCAATTTCTAATTATTACGACACGTCTTAAAAAACAGTTACGTTCTCAGTCTTTTTTTTTTTTTTAAATACCAGTGTTGTAACCAATTAATTACTGAATTTCATCAGCTTCATTCGATTTTAATAGTAATTAAATATTGTGTAGTGATCTTTACTGAAAAGAATGAGCTTGGCGCTCAAAGCCGTAAATAAAATTTTGAATTGGCGACGCTGGTTTCTGTAGAATGGCTTGTCTCTGACCAAGCGGCACGGCTTTGCTTTTGTTCACTATCACGTTAACCTTGGCTCTTCTATTTTGGACATTGATTTAAAGATAGTGATTTGGACTCGAAAAAAAGATTAATATCACTTTACAATACATAATCAAATCGATCAAATACTCATACAAACTTGATTCGATTTATCGTGAGTATCGAGTACCGAGTCGTACGGTTACTTCACTAGTTACGTCGCGATGACAAATGTCAAAACGGGCCTATTAGTTTTTGACAACTATAAGCGGTAATTAAAATAAAAAAAAAGACTCAAATTGTTCTAACTTCTCAATTAATTTTAAATAGGTACTATTCATGTATCAAGAAATATTTTTGAAAAAGCACAATATTTTATTTTACTTATATTCAAAATGAAAAGTAGAGTGTTTAACACGGGTGAAAGTCATCAATTCCTGCTCGGACTAAAGCCTAAATCTAAATACCTTGTATGGGAATTACTTCCTTTCAACCCTTGTGTATAACAATCTACTATTTAACATTCACTTAATAAAACAAATGATAATATTTTTCTTTGTTTTTTATAATGACTGTGTAATTTTTGTATAATGACTCTAACATGTGACATAATTACGTTTCTTTCTGTAACAATGTTCTCAAAAATATGCGATCCTCATACATCGTCTTACAGTTCCGTTTCCCCTCAATTTCATCTAACAACTTGAACACCTACTGTCCAACTATTTGTCCCCTAACCTCCACCCTTCAGCTACCTGATTAGCTCAATATAAGCAATGTGAATTCAACCCTGCCAATGCGAACAGAGAAAACGGACCGGGTTGACCGCTGGGCAATTTTTCGCACTATTTCACCTGTCTGAACCAACACTCGCCCGTTTATACCCCTCGGCATTTTAAGGTTACGCTGGATGTGGCAGGTTACATTGTAGGACTTTTATTTTTGAGAAATTCGCAGCAGAAATTATTCAACAATGTTTCGTTTGAGCACCAATTTGTTTTACTTGGAGTTGAAATGTGGAGCTTCATTTTGTACTGTTTTTGTTGTGGCTGAAAATTGGATCAATGTTTCTCTGACTTCTTTACAAAAACAGGGTGAAAAAGCTGGCCAAGTGCGAGTTGGACTCGCACACGAAGGGTTCCGTACCACAAGGCAAAAACGCCAAAAAACACGATTGTGGTATGGGAGCCCCCTTAAATATTTATTTTATTCTGCTTTTAGTATTTGTTGTTATAGCGGCAACAGAAATACATAATCTGTGAAAATTTTAACTGCATAGCTATCACGGTTCATGAGATAAAGCTTAGTGACAGACGGACAGACGGACAGTGGAGTCTTAGTAATAGGGTCCCGTTTTTACCCTTTGGGTACGGAACCCTAAAAAGGTGAACGGAGTAGACCGCCTACAGCACAGTCTTTTTTTTCACAAAAATAAAATAATTACATTCGTTCTTTTGATTGAAGTCGACTGATGGCTTCAATCAAAGGATTGAATGTCGCTACGAATTCATTGATAATTTCCGCGCGTACAGAACGCCCATTAACTTGAACTTTTATTTAATACTAGCTTCCGCCCGCGACTCCGTCCGCGCGGATGTCGGTCTTCGCGTGGATGGTTTATTTCTCCATTTTGAGTAACTCTGACAATGACATCTTATAAATATCTATTGGACCCAAATACGGCTAAGCCTATAATAATTAAGGAGATCCCTCTATTGAGCTACTGCTGTTGAGCTCGCGTTCTGTAGTAAGTATTTTTTTCATAGTAATTCCGACCTTGATAAGTAGCATGTAGCAGTAAATTACTGACAATGACGAAAAGTTTGCAATAATAAAAAAGTGATCGTGACAATGCGACAGAAAGTTAATTGAGAGCTTCAGCATACACAACATTGTTAGTGAGCTCGTCCGGAATATGAACATGAAGATTTCTTGGACTGCTCACATGGGAAAGAGCTACGTAAATTTGCCCGTGTGAAAAACAACTCGCGGTAAGATCTACGCCAGCAACTCCTAGGGTCTGACCTTGAGCCTTATTTATTGTCATGGCGTAACACAAAGCTACAGGAAACTGTATTCTCTTAAATTGAAATGGAAAATTATCCACTACGGGTAATGCAACGTGTGTTCGCGGTTCTACAGAACAACGTCTATGAATAAAACCGAAAAATAAGATTTTTTTTTCTACGTATTTTTCCAGGATAAAAAGTATCCTATTTTATGCCCAGGATAAAAAGGTATAATTATACCAAGTTTCATCGAAATCGAACCGTTAGTTTTCACGTGATGCCTGCATATACAGACAGACAGACAGACAGACAGACAGACAGACAAAAATTTTTTTAATCACATATTTGGGTTTGGTATCGATCCAGCAACACCCCCCGCTATTTATTTTTTCAATATTTTCAATGTACAGAATTGACCCTTCTACAGATTTATTATATGTATAGATTTGTCGATTTATTTGTTTTTTTTTTTTGTGAAAAAAATGTCTGTGCTTTTATACCCTGTTTTTGACCAGAAAGTAAAAAAAGTCAGCTAAAAATCGAGCTAAGTTGCAGTAAGTTATACCAACTTACTGCCTTAGCTCGATTTTTGATAGTTTGTCCCCAGTTTCCCCAGTCCCCAGGAAACATCGCGTGCCAATAAATTTAACGAAAAAACGTCGCGCTGATATCGTTTTTCCTCCTGTAAGGCACAAAACCACCTTTGCTGAACACCAGTTTTCTCATCTCAGTCAAAAACTATATAACAGGATTAATAAGCTGTTCGCGATACACAAACTTAATTTGCATAAATGTAAAATCGCAGTAAAAGGGTGGTTGATGGATAAAAATTACGATGACATTGAAAATCTTCTTTTCTCTCCTACTTAATAGTCCAACACAAACATCTCTTCATACATACACTTAACATTTCACAAACACACACACATACACTCCATCAAACACCCATACTCTCTCACAATACACCATCACACACGATTCATGATTGTTAAATTTTATATTTTAATCTTTAAAAATGTGCCTTTTTGTTTTCTTTTTCACAATCAACGACATGCGAATGACTTTTAAAATGGAGGAACACTGACTCCCAAGTCACAGGTTTATACCTAGTTTGGGAGCCAGGGGGACCTTTGTTTGAGATTCTACTTTATATGTTGTAAAGGTAATATCTGTAACCATGTTGTCACTTTTATGAAAATAAAGAAATTTATTATTATATTATTAAAAAAAGTTTTTGACTTGAAACTCAAGTAGCGGTTAGTTGCAAAAGAGCCCAAGTCATCATTATTATTATTATTTTAAATCTTCTGTAAGTAAACGTCAATTTATTTTTGACTTCGAAGTTTCGAGCACCCATTTCTTAAACTTGACTTGACTTGACTTAATAACCCATGATACTTTTTCATTTTTTTAAACCAAACTGTCGCATTACTATTCTATTTATCACACTAATACTATAAAGGCAAAAGTTTGTGAGTGAAAGTTTAAATGTTTGTTACTTGTTCACGCTAAAACGGCGGGACCAATTTTGATAACATTTTGTATGGAGGTAGCTGACAACCTGGATTAACATATAGGCTACTTTTACCGCGATTTTCCCACGGGATCGACATTTACGCGGGTGTAACCGCGGGGCGCAGCTGGTAATGTAAATAAATGCAAACATTGTGGTGACGTTACGGTGAAAAAGCCTTTTTCAGGCTGGTCTTTAAGGTCTAACTAGCTGCGCCCCGTGGTTTCACCCGCCTAAATATCGATCCCGTGGGAATATCGTGATAAAAAGTAGCTTATATGTTAATCCAGGGTGTCAACTACCTCCCCTCCGGTGGGTTCCTGCATTGTCGAGGCTCAGTAGCCGTGGCTTGGACACCCACGGTGAAGCGAAGAGGAACCCGAGGAGGGGCCGCTCGTCAGGGCTTTTGCCTGTAAGCCGACGACGTAGCGGCCAACGAGTAGGTTGCGGTGCCGCTTCGGCGACATCGCAACTGAGGCGGGCCGCGATGTCGTATTGGAGGCATCGCGGCTGAGGGTTGGAGGCCGCGGCGGGAGAGGAGTGCCGGTATTGCGGTGAGCCGCTCTCCCTACCTTCCGGGGCCTTGACGGGGTCGCCACCGTTCGATGGCGGACGCGGTGGGGCCGCAGGGGAGGAGGAGTGTCGGTATGACGTTGGCCGCTCTCCCTATCCTCTGCGGCCGAAAATTGGCAGGCGGCGGGGCCAATGTCCTGACCCGTCACAGGGGGACCAAGGGTGCCCAGACACGGGGTCGTCTGGCGCCCATGTGCTGGTTTGGTCCCTGGGGTGGTCACGGCGTGCTATGTGTTCTGGTGCGCCGGTGATGGGGAGTACTCCCCAGAGGAGGGTCCGGTAACGGACAGCCGCGGCGGGTTCACGGTTGAGTGCTAACGCGTGCCCGTGTTCCCGCCGTAAGCGGCAGAGGAGGACACCGTGGAGTTTTAGTGGGTTAGAGTCCCACATAACTGCACTACCTCCCCGTGGTAGTGCAGAATACATGAGCATTCCACCGCGTTAAAAAAAAAAAAAAAAAGGGTGTCAACTACCTCCATACAAAATTTTATCAAAATTGGTTCAGACGTTTGAGCGTGAAGAAGTAACAAACATATAAACATACACCCCCACACTAAGAAACTTTCGCCTTTATAATATTAGTGTGATTCTCACAAAGCCCATTCCAGCGGCCTTGGTTCGCTACAAGACGGAATATATTTAGGATATGGCCTGATGTGGGTCACTTATTTTTTCCTTAGAATGCTGATTGCGTAAGCGGAAACGGTTTGTTTTGTTGGTGCCTTTATCAGTTTTACATATTTGTCTTCATGTTCTACAAAAGGGCAAAGGAATGAACGGGAATTTGTAGGAGTGAACTGTTCCACAATGCAAGATATTTAAATCTAAAACCGGCTTTACACAGTGCGACATTGGCGCTGGTTCTGTTGTTCACAAACTGTACTAAATTTAAGTTCATGCATCTTTTTCTTTCTATTTCATTAAGAAAAGGACAGAAACAGTCCTGTCAAATTAAGATACTCCATAGACAACTTTAGACGAAATAAAAAAATTGGCTACTAAAAATACGTCAATACACGTGATGCGCTGACTAATTTGATAAAACTAAACTAATATTTATCTTCTGTCGGACTATAGCCTGTCTAAATGTCTGTGCGCGACTGTCTAAATGTCAACCTGGCTAAGCCGCAGGTGACTAAAATCGCAAGTTCCAAAGTCGCCACACGACAAAAGTCAAAACCTACTCTAGTTTTGACTTTTGTCGTGTGGCGACAGGTCCCATGCGGCAGGTGACTAAAATCGAGCCTGGAATGCTCAGACGCAGGCAATCGCCATTTTAATGCAAAATAAACTACGGACCTACGACTTTTGCCGACCTGTGTAAATGGGGTGGCGATTCGGCTTATAAGGTAATTTGGTAAGCGACCAGCCGGCACGGCGAAAATTTGGCCTAATGTAAATAATTCTCCCATTAGCCTTCTTTTTAACCGACTTCAAAAAGGAGGAGGTTCTCAATTCGTCGCAACCTTTTTTTATTATTATTATTAGCCTGTGATGTCCCACTGCAGAGCAAAGGCCTCCCTACTCTCTTTCCACTTCTCTCTGTTCAAAGCTGCTAAGGACCAGTTCTTGTTGAAGGAGTCCAGGAGTTTTTTTTTTTATTATTTTTTTCTTATGTATGTTCTCCGATTAGGTACTCGAAGATGGCTGGACCGATTCCAAAAATTTCTTTTTTTGTTTGAAAGGGTATGGTCTCGAGGTTTTCCCATTGTCACCAAGTCGGAATTTGATGAGGGAATCCCATGGAAATCGAGGGAAACCCTCAAATTTTATAGGCACACCTATAGCGATTTGAGTATTTTTTATAGTAAACTCGTGCATTTGCTCTCGGAAAGCACCATTTGGTGAAGTGGGACTGATGATGAAGACTACTGATGGCCATCGGAACTACACAATAATAAGTATTTCACGGGTTGCGATTCGATTAGGTACCTACTTTAATGTGGTTACTAAGCATTTATGCTCGTTACAATGCGTATTTTGAAGTGGAGCTGATGGTGACTTCTCAATCAGCTCCAGTTCTCCTGGTTCTTACTAGGAGAACTTCTCAACAATTAACGTCCCTGCATCGGGAAAAGCAATATTTTGTAAAAGGTGATGAGTAGTTGACATTAATGGCTATTGTAACTTACATTAATTACAAACTGGCCCACTAAAAAGTGAAAAATAAAAACTTTTTTACAAAAAAAAACAAAGCGACTTCCAAAAAACATTACCTTGACCTACCATTACCTTGGTGTGGACCTTTTTGTTGTCTGTCAAATAAATAAATTATTATTATTATTATTACAAAGTGAAAAATAACTTTAATTTCGGTAGTCGGTGGCAAAAAACTAAATTACAAATCCATAGACTCCGACTTCCGAAATTAAAGTTATTTTTCACTTTGTAGTGTTTTTTGGAAGTCGGTTGATTTTTTTTTGTAAAAAACTTTTTTGACAAACTGACCCACTCATTAACGTTTCAAAAGTAATTATTAATGGTTTGTATGATGGTTGGTTGATGAATGGGTGCCTAGCCTTTTCCCAACTATGTTGGGGTCGGCTTCCAGTCTAACAGGATGCAGCTGAATATCATTATTTTACATGGAGCGACTGCCTATCTGACCTCCACAACCCAATTACTAGGTAATACGATACCCCTTGGTAAGACTGGTTGTTAGTTTCGGGCTTCTGACGACCAGTAACGACTGTCAAAGATCCACGAATGACAGCCGGGACCAATGGCTTAGCGTACTTTCCAAGGTACGGAGAGGTCTTGATAATGTAAAGATGGTCACCCATCCACGGACCAACCGCGGCAAGCGTAGCTTAACCTAATCAATCGACTCGTGCGGCTGTTATTAGGTACTTAACTACAAGCCTCTCATATACCTTCCAACGCGAAAGAATCAAATTGTTTATTTTGAACACAAAGAAAAGTCACTGCACAGCATTAGTGGCTTCAACCAGTTCCAATCTCTGCCATGTCGCCACATAACATACGCGAGGCATGCTCCAATGTTGCAAGATGTTGTCTCGGTTTAAAGCCGGCTTTAGGAGCTTCGATATCCCGAGTGAGATGTGACTGATACAGTGCCAAACGGTTGTTGTGTTTTTGTTTTGAGTAACCGAGGAAGCGGTACCGACATTCACGGCCGCAAAATAACGACTTTCTTAAAAACCGACGTTTGACATAACGAAATGACAAAAAACGTTTTGCGGTTATTAGTTCTCTCTCTCGTTCTGGGCCGGACATGTTTGCCGGATGTCAGATAACAATTGGGCTAAGAGAACCACCGATTTATATTTATTTATATATACTTTATTGTACACCAGAAAATATATAACAAAAAAAATACGATTTTTATTTAATATAAAACATACAATAGGCGGCCTTATCGCTTTCTGCGATCTCTTCCAGGCAACCTTGGAATGGACAGTGATTGGGTCCCACTAAACGCACGACGCCATCGCGGCAGGCCAAGACGAAGATGACGGGACGAGCTTGACTCCTACCGTAAGGACTGGCCGGCACTAGCAAAAGACAGATTTGAGTGGAAAAGGGAGAGGGAGGGCTTTGCCCAGCAGTGGGACAGTACAGGCTAGTTAGATAGATTAGATAATATTCCTGGTAGAACTGTTATTTTAATGACGGCACCGCTTTCTTAGGTAACCCAAGCTTTACACATAAAACCCAAATTTTCTTTGTTATGCCACGGTTTCTTTACACCGTTTGTCCACCGCCACCGTCAATAGGTCGTCAACAAGAATCGAGATTAATCGAACCGAACGTCACGTCCCCTTGACAGACGTGCGGTGGACACGCGGCCATACTAAATAGATATATGTATCGCAAATTCGTCGTCATCATTTCGTTCTCGTTGACGTCTCTCTGACGTGGCAGTAGACCAACGGCCACTTCACTGAGTGAGGTAAAATGCTATGTCAAGATTCAGGCCCAGTTAATTGCAATAGTCCCGCCCCTACAACATGAGATTTAGTATATCACTAGCAGCGTTCCGCGGTTTCACCCGCATAAGTCTCGATCCCGTAGGAATATCGGAATAAAAAGTATCCTATGTGTTAATCCTAATTATAAACTATATGTGTGCCAAATTTTATCAAAATCCGTTCCGTGGTTTTTGCGTGACAAAGTAACAAACATCCATCCATCCAGCCCCACAAACTTTCGTGTTTATAATATTAGTAGGATTACTAGCGAAACGAGAAAGTACTATACACTTCTACCTACAAATACTGATGTGCTGTTTATGCTGCACAACTTTCTCAAATCAAAAACAGTTCATAATATTTTTCGTATTTCCAATTAACTTATATGTGCTTGCCCCAAAGAAATAGTTCAAGATAAAATAAATTTAAAAGCACTAAAGCATGGATAACCGGTAGAACTCAGCTTGAGTATCTTGTACCTATTCCTGATCGGAATCGGAACAAATTTATTGGTCCATTAAATCTTCTTGAAAATACTTCTTTAAGTACAATCGAAGATGAAAAGCCGAATTATAATGCTACTATAGTTATGGGAATGATTTTTAATTAGGAAGCCTTATGAGTTAAGGTTTTTTCCATTTGAAATCTTCCTCAATAGACATGGTTTGCTATCTTTTTTTACCGACGAAAAAACGAAGGAGTTCTCAAGTCGACGCGTATAAATATTATTTTTCTATATGACCACGCATAACTTTTATTCTAATAGGTCATTAGTTATTTTAGTATAAGAAGTTTATCTATCCTATTAATAAATCTGGATTATGGCCCACTCCCTCAACAGTGAGAACACTATAAGCTGACTATGCTTATTATAATAACCTATCCTAATAATAAAGCTGAAGAGTTTTTTTTGTTTGTTTGAAAGTGCTAATCTCTAGAACTACCGGTCCGATTTGAAAATTTATTTTTGCATTGGTTAGCCTTATTTTTGAAGAAGGCTATAGGCTATTTAACGTGCTATGATCCTTAGGAGCCGAGCAATAAAAAAAGCCAGAAAGAACGCTTAGCGAAAACGAAGTAATAGCGCGGACAGGTGAGGTGATGCGACGGGGTGGGTCGGGGTAGCAATAAATTTCACGCGGACAAAGTCGCGGGCAGCAGCTAGTTTAGTATAAGAAGTTTATCCAGTGTATATATTTTAAATCACAAACATTGAATTATATTCATCAAACCTTTTCAGAAGGATCGTCAATTATACATTCTATTTATGTTTGCCTATGACTGGGGCTATTCAATGTTTTCTGAAAGAATATTTTGTTTTTTAATTATGTGGCATGTGCCTAAGGGGATTTCCCATCGCAAGAAAGACGAACTTTCATCTGCCTTTATGGTAAGAATTTTCAAAAATCCTTCGTTAGTGCTCATTTCTATTATCTAAGGAACTCTTGAGTAAATTTGTATGCTTCTGTGGTTTAGGCTATGCTTTGTCTGTCAGTGAGTGAATTAGGTAATTAATTTAAGCTTTTTATTCGTAGAAAATTTTATAACTCGAAGCAGTGATATTTTAGAAGGCACATGTATTTGTTTTCTTCTATGAAAATCATTTTTCGTCGAAAAACCACTAGTTATAGGACTACCTTTGATTTTTACGCTTGTAATGCTCAAGATAGAATAATGCAGTGACAAAATACCAATTTTAATACGCCGTGCTACGAAAAGCTTGCTACGCCGCCGCGCCGTAGCAGTTCGTAGCCATCGCTACGCCGATAATGCACACTAAAGCGGCTACGCGTCGAATCATGTTACTGCTTATATGGCTCTGTGTAAAATTAGGATATCGTTGTTACCCAGTAAATGGGTTAAGTATAAAGCCCTCATTTTCACTCACATTTAGTTAGACTGAAAGCCAAACCCGTTATTTAAGCAAATGCAGTACAAATAGCATAGAATGACCTCATCTAAAACCAACATTCAGTTTCCCATTATCTGAACATATTATTATAAATCAAAGTCGCTTTATGAAAATGCGGACATACAGACAGCTGTGTGACCGCGTTGTTTTTCTAAACTACGCAATGGATTTTGATACGCTTTTCACCATCACCATCTGCCTAGCCTTTTCCCAACTATGTTGGGGTCGGCTTCCAGTCTAACCGGATGCAGCTGAATACCAGTATTTTACATGGAGCGACCGCCTATCTGACCTCCACAACCCAGTTATTGGGTTAAACGATACCCCTTGGTAAGACTGGTTGTCAGACTTTCGGGCTTCTGACTACCCGTAACGACTGTCAAAGATCCACGAATGACAGCCGGGACCAACGGCTTAACATGCTTTCCGAGGCACAGAGGGGTCTCGGTATGTAAATATGGTCACCCATCCACAGACCAACCGCGGCAAGCATGGCTTAACCTGATCGATCGACTTGTGTGGCTGTTATTATTTAGCCACGGGCCCCTCATCATTATAATAACATTATAATAATTTATACCGGAAGGTTTATGTCTTTATGCATAATCAGCCTATAATGTTCCCACTGCTGGGACACAGGCCTCCTCTTATTGAAACGGAGTGGGCTGTAATCCACCACGCCCAGTGCGGGTTGGCAGATGTCACATGTCTTCGAATTTTTGGTTCTAGGTCATGCCGGTTTCCTCACGATGTTTTCCTTCACCGTTTTGAGAGTAGTGCACGCATTGGTTAGGAAATAATTTACACAAACTAAAGCGCCTGACTGGGTTTGAACCTAAGACCAACAACTCGTAAGTCGTTTTATGTCTATAATCTATATATATATAAAAAAATCGTATTAGTTACACTATTTATAACTCAAGAACGGCTGAACCGATTTGGCTGAAAATGGTGGGGAGGTAGCTTAGAACCAGGAGACGGACATAGGATAGGATTTTTTATTTACTTATAGGAGTAGGGTAGGAGTAGGGTAAGAGTAGGTTAGGAGTAAGGTAGAAGTAGGGTAGGAGTAAAGTAGGAGTAGTGTAGGAGTAGGGTAGGAGTAGTGTAGGAGTAGGGTAGGGGTAGGGTAGGGTAAGGGGTAGGACACAACGCGGACGAAGTAGCGCCGGGCAGGTAGAAATAATTAATATGGCAAAACAACGTTTGCCGGGTCAGCTAGTATAGATATCTGGGGGCTAAAACTTACATACAATATAGAAATCCCAATGTTTTGTCAAGTCAGTTTTAAAATAAACAACAAACTCGTCTAAAAAACAACCATAATATTATTATATTTTCTTAATACACGAACTCCTCGTCATTCCACGTTTATCGTTAAAACGTCTAACTAAGGTTTTACATCTCGCGACGAGTTTTCCCAACGTCTGCGCTGATGAATTATTTCTTCTTTCATGAATAAAAGTGTTTTTGAATGGTAAATTATTATCTCTTGCGATAAGGCGACCTGCCTTTTGTTAGTTCATGGGACATGAGATGGTTGTGGTTTTTGTTTTTTTCTTTGTGATGTTTGAAACTCGTTAAGTAGTTTCTCTTGTAGGTACATTATTTGTCTGTTTGAACATCGGAATTAGCCGACCAATTGTCAGAAAATGGTGCTATTATTATCACACTAATATTATAAAGGCGTAAGTTTGTGAGTGTGTGTATGTGTGTGTGTGTGTGTTTATATGTTTGTTAGTTTGTTACATCTTCACGGTCAAACGGCTGGACCAATTTTGATAACATTTTGTATGGAGGTAATATAACATCCTGGATTAACATATAGGCTAGAAGCTACAAGATATTCAACCTGAGTTCTACCGGTTATCCACGCTTTAGGGCTTTTAAATTTATTTTATCTTGAACTGTTTCTTTGGGGTAAGCACTTATAAATTAATTGGAAAAACGGAAAATATTATGTTATGTTTGTGAGAAAGTGGTGAAGCATAAACAGCACATCAGTAATTGTAGGTAGAAGTGTATAAGTACCCTCTCGTTTTCGTAATCCTACTAATATTATAAACACGAAGTTTGTGGGGATGGATGGATGAGTGTTTGTTACTTTTTCACGCAAAAACTACGGAACAGATTTGGATAAAATTTGGCACTCATATTGTTTAAAACCAGGATTAATACATAGGATAATTTTTATCTCGATATTCCCACGGAATCGACATTTACGCGAGTGAAACCGCAGGGCGCAGCTAGTTAAAACATAAATAATTGGCAGGTTTATTAACAAGTCGAGCAAAAAAAAGGGTAGAGGCCAGTAAAGATGCCCTTCTGTCCATTTCGATACGCTCCAGCGCGCTTCTTGCTGCCTTTTAAGCTGCTAATATTTTGCGGGTTAAATCTTGCAATCTAATAGTGGACAATTTCCTCGTGGCCTGTTAAGTTAGAAGTTTGGATACTCGATCCGTTTCGATGACAATACATTTGCTTGGTTGAGATGACCTGACTTTGCAGCCAGTTTATTTTTCCTGCAACTCTTTAACGGTTAAAGTTTTCGTTTTGATATTGTAGAAGCACGTTAAGGAAAGCAAATCTTAAATATACTTACCTGATCATTACCTGTAGCATTTTTATATACAGGCTTTTTTTAAGAGCTTTAAGTTTTTTGTTTTGCATTCTACTCAACATCGTACATGTTGTCTACACCTCTTTTTATGTACTCTGCTATCGCAGGTATGCTGGAAGAAATTTCCTTAGAAATAAACAACACCTTTGTACGTATCTTTCAGTTCCTTTCTTTTGTCTGTGTATACACCGTGTTCCGGACGATATACATAAACTTCGACCAGATGTTCACACCATGGAAATAAGCATTTTTCATTATGGACACATTAATGAATTCTTATTTTATATTTTTTTGGTAATTTTCATACAAACTAAACTAAACAAATATCTTGACGTAAATCACCCGATATTCATGCATCTTTATCGTCATATTTTCATTCATAAGATTTGACGGGCTGAAACTGTCAAAACTAAGTTGAGACCCTTTCTTACTGCATACCACAATTAAATTTTATTAAATGAAATCACAAATGTCTTTGTAACGAAGCCTTTTTAAGTACTACTTCCTTTGTTAGATTTGATTTGTAATAGCTATAGAAGAGTTTGCCAGAGTTCATGGATAACGTGAAGAACACGGTGTATATGTGTAAATAATTTAAATAATAAAAAATAATAGATTTATCACAAAAAATCAGTTTCGAAAATATGTGGTCACCATTTCGTATGAGTGTAAAGCGCGTATAGTAAGCTGTGTCGCTCAGAGAATAGGTGGTTTCAGTAAATTATTTCATCTGCTGAAGAAAGTGTACGGAGCTGCGAAGATGGAATAAATTCATTGCGTAAACTCATGTAGGCATAGCTTGGTTTCGTGGTTATGTTAAATAACTTATTACCTACCTAAATTTTGTCTGATATGATCAGATATTAGGAATATAGAAAGACTATATTTTGGACAAAAAGGCTTGGGGTTGACCTGCTCCAATAAATTTACACAGTGAATGTTGATTTTTACAAGCTTTTATTTAGCTTGCACTGTTCGTATGTAAGTTGTCCGTCAAAATTTGCAAACCATTTTTCGACCATTTGTTGGTATCTGATTGAACTGAAATTTTGGATACACCTTTAGTTCTGGTAACAATACAATGTGCAATACTCAATATTGTAATAATTTGAATATGGCCGCCGCTCCAAGATGGCGGATTACATATTTTTTCTCAACCCCCTTAATATGGGTATCAAATGAAAGAGCTTAAAGAATAGAAAACGATCAAGAAAATAACATCACAACAAATTCAATATGGCCGCCGCTCTAAGATGGCGGTTGACATTTTTTTCAATCCCCTTAATATGGGTATCAAATGAAAGGGCTTG
This sequence comes from Mesoligia furuncula, assembly GCA_916614155.1. Classification (NCBI taxonomy): domain Eukaryota; kingdom Metazoa; phylum Arthropoda; class Insecta; order Lepidoptera; family Noctuidae; genus Mesoligia; species Mesoligia furuncula. The sequence continues at coordinate 14,234,722 of OU744814.1, forward strand.
AAGAGTAGAAAATGATAAAGTAAATAACATCACACTAAATTCAATATGGCTGCCACTCCAAGATGGCGGATTACATTTTTTTTCAATCCCCTTAATATGGGTAGGTATCAAATGAAAGGGCTTGAAGAGTAGCAAACGATAAAGTTAGTAAAATTACACTAAATTCAATATGGCCGCCGCTCCAAAATGGCGGATTACATATTTTTTTTAATCCCCTTAACATGGGTTTCAAATGAAAGGGCTTGAAGAGTAGAAAACGATAAATTTAGTAACATCACACTAAATTCAATATGACCGCCGCTCCAAGATGACTGATTTAAAAAAGTTTTATAAAACAAGCTGACCACCGTTCATAGCTAAAAAACATGTTAATAATAAATCTTTATGACTAAAAAGTAAAAAATAAAATGAAAATAAAAAAGTTTTTAAAAACAAGCTTTTATTTAAATAAAAACGTAACCTAAAAAAGAAAGAATAACGCGAACTAAAAAGAAAAAAATAAATTTAGGTGACGCTGTCATTTTAAAATATATATAAATTTTTAAATCTTTAGGCAGTATGTACGGTATCCGCTAAACGTGTACCTACTACACAATGACAGTGCCTCAAGCTTTTAAAATTTATATAATATTTTAAAATGACAGTGTCACTTAAATTTATTTTCTTCTTTTTAGTTCGCGTTATTCTTTCTTTTTTAGGTTACGTTTTTATTTAAATAAAAGCTTGTTTTTAAATACTTTTTTAATTTCATTTTATTTATTTTATTTTGCTATTTTTTTTTCTTTATTTAAGTACCTTTATTACATATAAAATGACATCAATATTTACTGTTAGTATTATATTATTTAATTTATTGTGAATGTGAGGACTATGTGGGTCATTGTTTGATTTTTTTTCCTCTATCTTCTGTATGACAAACAATTTTGCATGCCGTACGGTAAAATGTATTGGGACTTTCCACAAAATAACCATATTATATGTATACCTAAATTTTTGGCAAATAAATAATTTCTATTTCTATTTAATCATGTTTTTTTTGTTCACAGTTAGTTTTAATCATGATCTGGCAGTTTGAGTAATTTATACGACCTATATTAGATGTCCCTGTTTCGTACTGTTCGTCGAATCGTTGAGCTCCTTAAGTTCTGAGTTGAGCTGCACGATTACAGACAAATGCATGCATTGACTAGACAGATCCACTCAATCTGTGTGGCTCTTTCCTCGAAAAACATTTCAGAAACGAATCTACATAGTCTTCACATGATCTGACCAAGATTATATTTGGACTTTAAAAGAAACTGTGACCTCTGAGATTATTTCGGCCTTTCCTCTCAGAGTAGAGTCAGATAGGAAACGCCGACCTCATCTAGGTTAAAAAAAATATGATTGACGTGTAAAAGTGTTTGTTCAGACCTACTTACGGAAATAAAATAATGTATCATGTAGCGAAAATAAAAAGAGGTTATCTGCTTCTTATTTTATCGGAGGTATCGACACGAAAAACGTGTGAAATTGTAAATAATACTAGTTAACAAGTGGCACCTAAAAAAGGCAAAGAAAATATATTTATTTGCAGTAAACATGACGCAGAGAGAACAGAAACACAAAAAAAAAATTGATGGAAAATGTGCCTCACATCCACGCAAAACGGCCATCGCTCAGCATAATGCTAAGATTCTATACGAACCTTACCAACCTTGCTAACCTTACTTCTAAGTATCACCATGTACATAAACTATATAAAACATGTTATTTATTTATAGATTAACGGCCCATTGGCACATAAATAAAAATAACAAACACTCATAGACATTTACGATTTACGAGGGGCAAGTGGCTAAATGATAACAGCAGCATGGGTCGATCGGTGGTTAAGCCACGCTTGCCGCGGTTGGTTCTTGGACGGGTTCCATCTATTACCGAGACTCTCCGTGCCTCGGAAAGCACGTTAAGCCGTTGGTACCGGCTGTCATCTGTAAATCTTTGACAGTTGTTACATATAGTCGAAAGCCCAAAAGTTTAACAACCAGACTTAAAAAGCGGTTACCATATTACCCAGTATCCAACTGGGTTGTGGAGGTCAAATAGACAGTCACTCCATGTAAAGTACTGCCGGTCGATTCTGTAAAAATCTCACCGTGAAAACTTGCGTAGAGTGAGCTGTCAGTGTCATCCCACTGATGCTAGGGATTGACCAAGCAAACATTTACAATCATAATCTACTATTATCTAGGCTATTTTATTTTAAAACCCCACAAAATAGTTTTGACAACTAAAATACTAGCTCTGAAAATATATAAAACTAGCTGACCCGGCAAACGTTGTTTTGCCATATAAATTATTTCTAGCTGCCCGGCGCTACTTCGTTCGCTTGGTGTCCTACCCCTTACCCTACCATACCCCTACCCTACTCTTACCCAACTCCTACACTACTCCTACCCCACTACTACCCTACTCCTACCCTACTTCTACCCTACTCCTACCCTACTCTGAAATTATATAAAACTAGCTGACCCGGCAAACGTTGTTTTGCCATATAAATTATTTCTAGATGCCCGGCGCTACTTCGTTCGCGTGGTGTCCTACCTCTTACCCTACCCTACCCCTACCCTACTCTTACCCTACTCCTACACTACTCCTAGCCTACTCCTACCCTACTCCTACCCTACTCCTACCCTACTCCTACACTACTCCTACCCCACTACTACCCTACTCCTACCCTACTTCAACCCTACTCCTAACCTACTCCTAACCTACTCCTACCCTACTCCTACTCTACTCTTAACCTACTTCTACACTACTCCTACCCTACTCCTATAAGAAAGAAAAAAAGATAAAAAGTATCCTATGTCCGTCTCCTGGTTCTTAGCTACCTCCCCACCAATTTTCAACCAAATCGGTTCAGCCGTTCTTGAGTTATAAATAGTGTAACTCACACGACTTTCTTTTATATATATATATATATATATATATAATCAATAGAATAAGCATAAAAATATTGCTAAAATCTCGATTATGGTTGTAAATGTCGTATGCTTGGGCAATCCCTAGTATCAGGTGGGATGACACTCACAGCTCACTCCATGCTCACTTCACCTTAGTTTTCACGGTGAGATACTTACAGAATCGCACTACTAATATTCAGCTGCATCCGGTTAGACTGGAAGCTGACACCAACATAGTTTGAAAAAGGCTAGGCAGATGATGATGATGATGATAGCCATTTCAAATCTGAATTTGTAGTTACAAACTTTTATTATTTTCAAACATATTTTACTTATTATTAAAATATAATGTTTAGCCATTTATCAAACTAACTTAGAAATTATGTCTACAAACAGCAGCCGACTTCATAGAATTTCATGATACATACGCCAGCAGTGCCAGCACATCAACCTACCCGAAATTGTCAAATTTTCCCAATCAATTTTGAACCTTATGCTTTAGAAATAAAGTTGAAAATTGATTTAAAAAAATTGACAGATTGTAGTAGGTGGACTGTACCTACCAACATGAAACTAGATTAAATTATGTTTTCCTTTATCGTAAATCATCTTGTAGTCTGTGTGGTGCCGGACCAGTCTGTGTGGTGCCGGACTAGTCTGTGTGGTGCCGGACTTAAAGAATACCACCACCCCTTACTTCCCGTGGGTGTCGTAAAAGGCGACTAAGGATCGTAGCGGAGAATGGGCAGCAGCGTTCTCTATGTATTCCACCATCATACCATACTGCGATCGCCAACCCGCCTGCCAAGCGTGGCGATTATGGCAAACCCTCCCAAAATTGGGGGAGGCCTATGTCCAGCAGTGGACGTCTATCGGCTGAAACGACGACGACGAAATCATCTTGTTAGTGGTTACCAAGTTTCTTAGGAAATACAAAACAAATTAATTCTTGCCAGGGTTTACTCCCACGATCTCACTGAACTCACAGAACGCAAAATTCTGAAATTCATCGAAATGTTTCTGGAATAAATGGTCAGATGACGTCATTACAGTATGCTAATTAGTTTGTATGTTTTCAGCTCACGTGAGCTAATTGCTCATATTGATTTCACAAGAAATAATTGGAAGCAGCGTTAAATTTAATAATTTTGGCTGTTGACGTTGGAGATATAATGTCATTAATATTGGTATGACTATAGACGGTTTTCTAAAGCGAGCATGCGTAACATGATCACCATAGAAACAGAGGAGAAATTCACGTAATTATAACGTCAAAAATACATCTAATTTCCCCACATTTTTGACAAGATTTTGACATTTGTTTGTCACCGAGATGAGACTGTGACTAGATTTTGAACGTTTTAAATCTTCTGAATAAAAGAATAGCAAAAATACAGATTGTTCTACAATGGTTCTAGGATCTTTTGGCCCTCGAGTGACGTTGTCAGGACTTCCTGATAACCTCATTCTTGCAAATTGTTGGTCTTAGAAACTTTGGTGCAATCGTTTCGTGAAATGTATTTAACTTGCTTACCAAATAGTACTTTTACCAATTTTAATTTAGTCAAATATTTCAGTTGGTAGATTTTCTAAACTTATACTTACTTCCAGTAATGTTTGCTTCTTGCGTTAGTTCCTATTTTGGCCACGCGCCAAAAGTTCCTTATACATCTATAGCATGGTCACCGTAGAAACAGGCGAAATTAATGACAAAATGACAAATAATACCCGTCCATTCACAGTTAAACCTCTGATTTTGCATCATTGTCAATATCACAATGATCTTTAATCTCATGACAATAAGGTTGTCGGATTGCTGCAACTGTCAAGTCTGTCAAAATTACAGTGATCTTTATTGTTGTTTTAATAAGGTCGCTGTTGGGTTGCAGCTGTCAGAGGTAAAGTAACTGTTATTTTACTCTAGATTTTTAACAGTGTCAAAATCACAGTGATCTTTTTCTTAGATTCAAAAAGGGTTTTTTAATAGCAACTGAGCCAATGTCTGCAATAAAGTTGCTTTTGAGTCGTTGCTACTGACAAGTCTGTCAAACATGCCAGCCTAATATTGACCCACTTTAGTGCAAAGGCTTCATCATACAGAGAAGGCACGAGCATCAATAACCACGTTTGCTCAAGACAGGTTGGCGATTTCAGACGTATATTAACTACTAACTGACCAACAGTTGTAGTCCTGTCCTAATTTCCACATTTTATAAAAAAAAATCCAATGGAAAAAAACACGTTCAGTTTTTTTCCGAATATGAACATTTACCGGGAAACTTTTAAAATGTTTCTGTTATAAAGCATGAAAAATTGATCCATCCGTTCTCAAGTGATGCGCTTACCAACTAATAGCATTTCATTTTTATTTAAACAATGTGTACAATAAATGAAAACACTGAATAATACTAATGCATTTGATTATTTTGAAACTATCAAATAAATCAAACCAAACTAAAAACATAACCAAACTATCAAATAAAGCGTTTTTTTTTCAACCTGAAAACGCGAAAAAAAATCTGCTGGCCCCTATTATGTTCGTATAACTCGTCAAAATGTAGGGAATAGCTGAATTTTTTTTCGCGGTCCCATAGTAAAAGTTGTTCATAATGATGAGTACAGTGACCTCTTAAGAATATTGTTAATGTTTTACCAATAACCCTATATATTTGGTAAAATTTTTGCAAGCAGACTGGAAAACTCAAAACTTTTTTTTTTAAAGCTAACTATTATTATTATGAAAATCGTGTTGAGACTCAATTTTAAATGCGCTAAGTAATGCTGGGGGCATTACTAGCGTATTTAAAATTGAGTCTTATTGCTCTGAAATAAGATTTAATTTTCTTTGGCTCAATTTTTCTTTGGATAGTTAAAAAAAAACTAAATTAAAGTTTGTCACGTTACGCCTTGCATTGATAAGAGAAGTCCAAGTTTTGTCACGATGTTTTATGTGTCTTCTTTAATACAATTTCAAAAAATACTTTCTTGGTGCTCACCTTATAAGTAACTCTTGTGCAAAATGTCATGCTTCTAACTAAGTCAGCAGTTTAGGCTGCACGTTCTGTCAGTGAATAAGATTTTTATTAAGTGAAAATCGCTATAAAAGGAAACAGTAGCCCATTTTTCTCGCCCATTTATACTCTTCCGGTACAAAATTGAGTGACAGCGCAATTTTTTAAATTCATTTCAACGCAGTGTCTATCAACTTTATTAATGAAATTCTTTTTTCCCGCGGTTTTATCGAGAGATTTTTAATTTGACATCGAAATAACCTTCAATCGAATCGTTGCCATTAGCTTCGCTACTGAAAGCGTTTATAAATCAAAATTAATGACGAGTTTCAGTTTTCTCGGAAACAGAAAACTAATTCGTCATTGCCTTCAATACGTATGAAAGGAGAAAATGAAAGAAAATACGTTTATTTGCGGTAAATAAGACGCATAATAATTATAAAAAATAAAACCGACTTCAAAAAGAAATGAACTCAAAATTATGAAATAACTTTAATTTCGGAAGTCGGTGTCTTGGGATCTGTATTTTAGTTTAAGATTTTTGCCACCGACTTCCGAAATTAAAGTTAAGTATTTCATAATTTTGAGTTCATTTCTTTTTGAAGTCGTTTTAATTTTTTTATTAAATTACTTTTTTATTTCGTAATTTTTAGTTTTAAGTTAAAACTGGAATATTTGTTTGTAATAAGTAGGTAATCGTTTTGTTGTAAATATTGCACTAGAATTTGACCAAGGTTTTGAGATGTTTTCCCTTTGACACTACACCCGTAGCTCGTATCAATGAGGCAGGCCATCACACGTACACGTATAAGACCATATTTTGAAAATTACAGAATCGATTTTGATGAATCTTGCACTGTTCCCTAAGTTGAAGTAAATGTGAGCCAATACAAAAAAATGGTCACGATCCGATTAATAGTTGCGGACAAATACGTGGACAAACATACATACATACATCTATAAAATTTTGTATATTTGTTTGGAAGCCCTAATAGATTATAATTATCATATGTGAATATAATGCAGTTCCAATAATATTACATACATACGTGTAGAATTGATAAATAACCTCCTTTTTTTGAAGTCTGTAAAAAGAACACAACACACAAAAAAACACATATTTTAGGGGAAAACATGCGTCACATCCATGTAAAAATGAAATGAAGGAATGCTAATTAAAAGCAAAAACAGAAAGCATTTATACACAATGATTTCAAAGCAACGGAACCACAGGGCGCAGCTAGTTAAAAACTATGTAATTTAATAAATTATTCGTTTTAATGTGACTAAGGTAAGTATAGATCTTCTAATTTAAACGTCCGCGTCATAAATTCAATAGGTACAGAAGCACATCAAGCTATTAGAATCTGTCAAATAATTTAATAGAATTTTAACTTTATCGCTAAAGCATAAGGTTTAAGTTGATTGCGAACATTTGACAGTTTCGTTTTTCTTGATCTGCTGGCGTCTGTACAAATTATTGAACATGGCGTGATGTCAGTTATATATGTATATAAGATCTAAGCAGTGGACCGTAACCTGTTTTTAAAATATGTTTTTTATTTATTTAAGGATTACTAACGAGATTCATTACAATTTATATTTTAAAATAATAAAACTTGTATAATATACATTATCTGCTTGCATAAGTTTTATAAAAAAAAGTTGACAGACAAGAAAAAATCTTATGTCAAAAAGTTCTAATTCATTTATGAAATTCAAATTCATTTAAGTATTTGTTTTTTAGTCCGCCTATAATCCACTTGTGAAGGGAACCCGTTGGAGGCGAGAAGCACAGAACCGGTTGAAGTGGAGGTGCTTGGGGGAGGCCTATGTCCAGCAGTGGATGTCTGCGCCGTTTTGCGTCTGACGTGACGCATATTTTCTCCCAAATCGTTATTTTGTATTTTTTGTTTGTTTTTTTTTTTATGCGTCATATATATATTTTTTTATTTGCCGCAAATGAACGTATTTTCTTTCTTTCTTTCGGCTGAAATGATGATGATGATAGTCCACAACCAAACCCCATAACTTAGAAGTCCGCCTATGTAGATGTAGCACCTACAATAGGTGTGTGCATAAAGCAATAATAAAAAAACAAGTAAAAGTCGTATTTCTATATGCGACGTTTCGCTAATTCAATAATGCACACAATCGTAAAACTCCCGGCCACAACGGACATAAATAAAATATTTAATTAAGAAAAACTCAGGTAATAAAAAATGTTATTTACAGTAAAGCTGCTGAAGCGAATTCACTTAATCGGTCCGCTGAAAAACATGCCCATGGGAATTAATCTTACTCTAGAGTGCTTTGCAGTGAAATAAGTAAGCTGCTATAAAAACGTAAACTCTTTCGACGGTTCATAGAGATGGGAAAATTATTTATCGATTAATTGGTTCGTTGGACACTTCGATATTTGATTTGATTCAAATAATCTTACTACTTTTTTTATTACTAAAATTGACGTGTAAAAGTTTACTTTAAGACCGATTTATCGAAATAAATGCCATTTATAATTAAAGTAATTATGTTTATAATCATAATTTTACAGAACTATAAAGTCAACCCGAACTGTATTTGGAATAGGACTTTATATTTTTGTATTGCTAATTCTGAATCGAAAAAGACCTCATAGTTTCAGTCACAACGAATGTCATATGTTTCAGTTTTTGACAGTCAAAAATCCTATTTAAATTCACCCACAGAGGTTTGATTGAAGTCCACAAGAGCGGACATTCAAAAATAGAAAAAAAAAAACTCACCAACGCGTTCCAACGGAAATTACATTCAAAAAAATATACAGTACATCAAAGATGAAAGAAAAACAGATCAACGTGACCTTTCCTGAATAGCCGATTCACTAAGCTGTATCGATTACCGATCCGATTATAATTCGACATCGAATAAATCGACTAGGGTTGAACGGACGTTCTGCATCATTACGTCACTACCTCATCGAGTATTCAGTTCAGGGTTGTCTCGTAAAAATTGGCATTAGTTCACACTTAGCCCCGACGTTTAAAATTCAAGTGAGGATGTCGTTTTTGCATTGAAAGTGGCAATTACCTTACTTCGCCGGCATGTGTGGACCTGATGTATGAAGTCTTTGAAAATTCATCCAGTAGACGGTTTTTTGTAGTATAAAATAGTCTTTTGCATATCACAGGGGGATTTTTTTCATGGTAATTTATACGAAGGGTTTAGGTACGACAAGGGTTTTTTGGCTCACAATTATTATTTTTGCTTTAGGGATTTGAGCTTTATTTGTTTTTGATGGTTCAGGATATTATGTTCTGAAAATTCTATCCATTAAATCTCATCGATAGGTAATGGCAGCGATTTTCTTATTCACAACCTTAACATAGAGATTTGACATTTCTTATTATCAGAAACCTCGAGAAAAAGAGGTTTTCAGATAAAAACTAAGTGAGAGATGTCAAATTAGTTTATGCCTTAAACGTGTCCACTACATTTGTGTGGAAGATTTAAATCAACTAAGAAATAAATAAATAAAAATACAGTTAATGATAGCCAAAAATAATAAAAAAAAATTATCAGTGAAGCCGATGCATAGTTCTAGAAAACTAGACTAGAAGGCCGATATAGGTATATTTAACTAACATCACTAAGCACGTGGTTTGCTTTAGACATTGTTCACGTCTCTATCTTGCACTTGTAGTTTGACAGTTGTGCGAAAGTGACCAGAATAACGCGCCCCAAAGTAAATATCTATTTAAGTTAGATTTGTACTGTAAGCACTTTTTCATGTGTAGAGTTACAAATCTAACTTAAAGATATATTTTAATTATTTCAATTACTATAATTCTGTAAAAACATATCTATTATAGTCGCAAATCAAATTTTGATCAAGATATATTATTATTTATTTATTTTTATTATTTTTTATTTATCCTTTTGATAGATTCTTATTTTGAAAATGTGAGGACTTTGTAGGCCTTATAGAAATTAGATCTTTAGACCATTTTTTATTTTATCAAGTACTTGGGACTTGTTGACTTTCCTTCGCTGTCCTCCCATACCTACTGTAATTTAGAAACATTGTAAAAGCCAATAATTTTTAAAAAGAGTAACCGTGGAGTTTCTTGCCGGTTCTTCTCCATAGGAAACGACCAATTGGAATCGTGCACCTAGCTTCTGACGTTTCATAAGTGCCAATGTATGTTTATGTGAAATAAAACATTTTGATTTTGATACAACCTGACACTGACCTGCAAATTACAAAAAACGTAAGAAAATTTGAATTTCGCGGTCTACCACTGCGCATTCACCTTAACACGACTATTTGAATGATACTTTGACATCCTAATTATGATCTATTATACTTTGACATCTTACTTTTGTCACATTTAAATGATATTATTTTTAATTTACATACCTCAAAATGTAAATTAAATTCCTAAGTATCCAATAAATAATGTTAATACTAACCTAATAATCTCTGTCCTGTAATAAATCTAATTATGTACCTATCTAATATTTGCACGCCACACTTGGCAGAATGTTATGATGTCATTGACTAATCTTAAGCCCATAATAATCTACTATATTCTGACAAATAAACTTTTACGATTATGAACACAGACACTTGACGTTCTTTGACGTTCAAAAGTGCCTTTTATGTGCCTATTTGAAATAAATGCTCTGACTTTGACAAATTATATGATAAGGAGTCATATAAAATCCGCAAACAAAAAAAATACAAAATTTATTGGTACAAAAAGAATCTCCTCCCACCAGCTACCCATCTGTTACCCCAGCAATTACTGATTAACTCCAATACACAGGCAGACACGTAGGGTCCATTTCCTTAACAAAAGGGGAAGGAAAAATAAATCCACATAACGCTTGGGGAAAATTCTTAAAGAAAACGTTGACCACGTTTACCCGGTCTAATCAGAGTTGGGGTAAGTATAAATAGTGGAACGTGAACAAATATGTGATGAATTGATAATGGGAATGAAGCTGTGGGTTGTCCCCTTTGTATGTTTTTACTAACGATATGTTTTTTTCTTGTTAAGATAGATAAATAATAGAGAATACTCTTTATTATCTTTATTCTGGTCGCTCACAATGGTCCTTATTAGAAGGCTGAAAGTCACCCAATGGGCAATGGAGAGGACTAAGCTTGGTGTTTCTCTGCGTGATCGAATCAGAAATGAAGATATTTATTTGAATGAGTCCGCAGGAGAACCAAAGTCCGACATAGCCCGAAGAATTGCCAAACTTAAGTGGCAGTGAGCAGGGTACATTGTTCGCAGAACAGACGGCTGATGGGGCCGAAAGATTCTGAGTAGCGACCGCGTACTGGAAGACGTAGCTTTAGCAAGGTGGGCCGACGACCTTGTGAAGGCCGCAGGAACCCGTTGGATGCGAGAAGCACAGAACCGGTCGTTGAGATGTGCTTGGTCCCCCAAGCACATCTCTTCGACCGGTTCTGTGCTTCTCGCATCCACACTCACACACACATACTCCCGTATGTCCAGCAGTAGACATCTTTCGGCTGAAATGATGATGTACAACATCAAAATGGAGATATAAATGTAGATTAATTTATGTGCAAGGTTATCATCATCTGCCTAGCCTTTTCTCAACTATATTGGGGTTAGCTTTCAGTCTTAGAGGACGCAGCTCTTCCATTCTTCCCTGTCAACCGTCACGCTAGCATTCACTCTCTTCTTTTTCTTATCATTACTCACACAGTCATCATCCCAATGTTCGAACTTGCTTTTCTCAGTCTCACTTACCGAGGTCGGTTCTTATTTAAGTTGCCCCCGCAACCAAATTACCTACTACAATAACACCCACAGCAAATTATTTATCGGTTCAATATTTTAATTGACTTCATCATCTGCCTAGCCTTTTCCCAACTATATTGGGTCCGGCTTTCAGTCTTAACGGATGCAGCAGAATACCAATATTTTACATGGAGCGTCTGCCTATCAGACCTCCACAACCTCGTTACTGGGTAACACGATGCCCATTGTCAAGACTGGTTGTCAGACTTTTGGGCTTCTGACGACCTGTAACGACTGTAAAACATCGAACGAAAACTGGCATTGATGCCTGGTGCAAGCTCAAGTTTTAATTTACTATACAATTCAAAATAACTAAACGTAGATGTTATTTCCCGGAGATGCCTTTAACTAGCTAGATTGTGCACACTGAAGGTATTAATTTCAAACGCCATCATTAAAATCACCTTTAGCTTTCCTCTCTCCAAAATCCATATCGTTTTTTGTTTCCATGACATTCAGCGAAAGAGAATAACGTAGATATTTTTCCATAGGTCCGTGAATCCATCACCAACCATGTGTGACCTTTACGAAACCAGCTAACATTCAGCTCAATCGGTTGCTTGGTTAACCCGAATGCTGGTTAGGGTTAATGTGTAAATCGACACATTATCCCTAACTGTCGATGTAATAAATTGCCCAATGTGTTTGAGCAAGTTTACCCACATAAAACAACAAAGCAAAGGGCCCTAAACTAAGATTAACACCGCAACATCAGGTAAGCGGTCACTCCTACTTCCTATTTGAAACGAGCTAACATTAAGAAAAGGAGGAAAGTACGTAAAAAACCGGTGTTTGCCGAAAAACACCGTAAACAGAGACATAAAGCGTAATGACACTGATATTATCGTAACCTCCAGCATATAACGCTGGGCTACTATTTTGTTTTGGATTGTTTTTGGGTTCCATAGTCAAATTAAAAAGACAATTTTTAAACATACAATTACCTTAACGAGTGATTTGTTGGTATAATGCCCGAAAGCGCAGTTGCTGAACCTAGGGTCTTGGGTTTGATCCCTATGTCCAGAAAAGTTTTTTTTTTAATTTAAAATTATAATATTCTCCCGGATTACCACTCCCGGTATTTCAGGAATTGGTTTACCTAGGCTTGATGTCCTATTTACTAGTAGGTACTACTCTGCTATTGTATTGAATAACTAGCTACGCCCCGCGTGCACGCGCGGAATATCGGGATAAAAAGTATTCTGTGTCCTAATCTAGGACCTGGTCTACTCATGTACAAAATTTCATCCATATCCGTTCAGTCGGTTTAGCGTGAAAGCGTAACAAACACAAAAATAAATATTTTCCCTTTATAATATTACGTTTAGTTTCATCTATCACACTTGATCACACCAATATTATAAAGGCGAAAGTTCGTGTGTGTGTGTGTGTGTTTGTTACTTCTTCACGCACAAACGGCTGAGCGGATTTGGATGAAATTTGGCACACAGATCCATACTAATATTATAAATGCGAAAGTGTCTGTTACCTCTTCACACTTAAACCGCTGAACCGATTGAGATGAAATTTCGTACAGAGATAGTTTGAGAAAGGACCGGGAAACCGGGACCCGGGAAAGCACTTAGGATAGTTTTTATTCCGATATTCCCATGGGGTCGACACTTATGCGGGTGAAACCGCGGGGCGCTGCTAGTTTAGATAATAATATTGAGAGTCAGTCATCACAGTTCACTTCTTATACTATTTTTATCCACCTCGAATAATTATTAACGCCGTAAGTACACATAATTATTAAAATAGCCGATGATAACTGCACCGGTGTGGCCCATTATGATATTATTATAATAATATTCTGTGAAAATAGATTATTTGCATAATATTATGTGGAATCCGCCAACTTTATTACTTTATCGGATGTATTTAGAGGTATGAGGAACAGGGTGTAAAGTTCACTCATACTCTATAGGAAAGGGAGGATCCTCCAACCAGACGGGTGTTGTGTCTGGCGGGCAACTGCCCCAATGATTCATGTCGGGCCGTTGCATCTATGCTAGTTGCGCGGTAAACTCTGCTTGCGAGATGCAGGATTTTGCGTGACGTCAGTATGACGCGTTGTTCTCGTGTGGCGTTGTAGATACCGCTACAGATGTACCTAACTACTTCCATTTTGAAATACTCACTATTTTTAGACTGGAAGATAGCTGTTAAGAATAAAAATAATTATGACTCAATTCTTAATTTTTTTTTTGTTTGTTTTAGAAGTAAGAAAATAGATAAACGAGACATTATTTTAAGCTAGTTAGACAATTGTTTAACTAGCTTAAAATAATGGTTGACAACGTCGAAAATTTTGTAAACCGTAAAACTATTTAAGGAGTTAACTGTAATACGATTTATTTATACATAGCATAACATCTTAAAAAAAAACAATACGAAACCATTGACTCAGAGGTAGAACAAGATTGACCAATATTTTTATTGCTTTTCTACTATTTTATACTTATCCAAGTCAGCAATTGTCTGTCGGACTTAAAGAATACCACCACCCCTTTCTTCCCGTGGGTGTCGTAAAAGGCGACTAAGGGTCTTACCGGAGAATGGGCAGCAGCGTTCTCTATGCATTCCACCATCATACCATACTGCGATCGCCAACCCGCCTGCCAAGCGTGGCGATTATGACAAACCCCCCTCAAAATTGGGGGAGGCCTATGTCCTGCAGTGGACGTCTATCGGCTGAAATGATGAGTCAGCAATAATATTATGTAGTAACGTTATTACAAGTACTCTGTCGAAGAAGTGCACATAACATGACTTTTATGAAAAACCCCGTCAGCGTTTTGTCCCAAGAGTCTTATGCCTTTTAGTTTCTCCTTGAACTGATTCTAGAACAAATCATTCCTATCTTTTTAAAAGTTAGAAGCCCTTGACATTTTCAAGGTTTTTTGGGTTTTCCCTTCTGGAATTTCTCAGTAGCAGCCTGGAGTCAGGATTTGTGACCGGTTGTTGACAATAGGCTCACTCCTATTAAATGGGAATTGAACGTAACTGACGAAATGTTGCTTCTCTGCCTAACGCTTCGAGAAATAATACAGGCGCGAATTTATGTGTGTTATGTTATTTTTAAGGTTTTGTAATAATACCAAAAGTTCTAATGATCATATGACCTAATTTCATTTAATATACTTTTGTTGTTTGTTGTCTGTGTGGTGCCGGACTTAAAGAATACCACCACCCCATACTTCCCATGGGTGTCGTAAAAGGCGACTAAGGGTCGTACCGGAGAATGGGCAGCAGCGTTCTCTGTGCATTCCACCACCATACCATACTGCGATCGCCAACCCGCCTCCCAAGCGTGGCGATTATTGCAAACCTCCCCCCCTATTGGGGGAGGCCTATGTTCAGCAGTGGACGTCTTTCGGCTGAAATGATGATGATGATGATATTACTTTTGTTCATTAAAACGATGAAATGATACATTTAATATTGATATAATTTAATTTTACCTAATTTTATAAGTGGTATAATGGACATTTTCTATAACGCACATTTAAATTAATATTCATTTAGTATAATATTCAGTTACTATAAATATTCAAAATCTATAAGTATTCTTCTTTGTTTTATATCTTTTTGCAAAAACCGATTAGATTTTAAACACCTGCCATTTTCGTTAGGTTAGGTTAGAACAGTGACCATTAACGCGTGAAGGCGAGCAATAACAGTATGATGTTTCCTGATATTTACTAACTTATTCATTACAGAATTTTGGCGGAAAATTAGTGCAAAAGAAGCTAAATGTTATTACTTAGAGCAAAAGAAGGTTATATGAAATAATTATAACATTCGATCACATGAAATTAGGTTATAATATGAAAATACAACCTGATTTCATGCATATGAAAATTATATCATGTGAAAGTTATTTCATGAGGTATTTACTATCTGTTATTATGCCATATTTTACACACCCGATCTAGAGCAGGGATGGCGAACCTCTATACACCTACGAGCCATTTTTTCCAAATAAATATTTAATGCGGCCATGACGTGCCAACAAACATACTATATGTATATATATAGGTACTTTCGCATTGTTATTATTATTTGAAATCTCTCATGACATTTCTCGGCACCTGGTGTCCCGGAACTTTGGAAGGTGTATGAGGGCCGAAACCAACTCGCAGAAGCCCGTTAGAAGCTTTTAATGAGACACCAACCGACGATTATCCCCGCTCGGTGTAGGACGAATGTTAATATTAACAGTTTTTTATTTCATCAGCCTCTGCCTAGCCTTTCCCAACCATGTTGGGGGCAGCTGAACACTAGTATTTGACATGGAGCGACTGCATATCTGACCTCCACAACCCATGCACCAAACCATTATTTATTTAAATGAAATTACAAATTAGTTCGATTTCTGCTATTGCAAACTATGACTCGGGTACCTAACTGAAATTATGCCATGCCCAAATTATTTTGTTACGTGTGGCACGAGTGCCATTGGTTCGCTATCCCTGATCTAGAGGGTGCCAATTTACAATTTACAAAACACGAGTCTTATTAGTCTGTCCTGGTAAATGATTATCCCTTCAGCACAATAGTAGCATGGTTGACTACCCAGGAAGCGCCGAACGAATGCTTACTGTCACTACTGGAAGCTAAATTAAATCTAATATCAATGAAACACTAAAGGTCATAGCACACGTATCAAATCGGAAAGGGATCGGCACCGTATCGCCTTTTGCCTCGCCGTCAACCAGGCGTCAACCTAGCGTAAGCACGTAACATAAGCGGATCAGAAGCTCCGATACGTCGACTGGGCTACGGCTAGGTGACGCCGCAGACCGCAGACGGCTCGCAGACCGCTTGTTGATGCCTGATAAAAATGCCTGGCTCAATGCTGGTCCTGCTCCACAACCACAACTAATTGATTAACACTTGAAAATACTGTTGGAGCTGCTGAAGATTGTAAGATTATCTTTGCATTGTATAAACTCAATTTCCTTTGCATTGTATAATTGCATAGCACAGATGTGAGTTCTATGTAAGTATGTACTATACCTTATTTACCATTTACCGGGTAATATGTCTTTCATTGACTTGAATGTGCCATGGCGGCTGATAGTATGTCATGCTCACACAAATGTCTCGCTGACGGTGGCGTGTGTATTGGATCATTTAGCTCCCTTTAAAATGGTTGAGCTGAATGGTGCTGATCTATGCGTCATGTTCGTGAACGGGCGCCGTCAGTTGGGGCTGGTCATCACTCAGCTGCCTCGGCTTATTTCTAATTATTTTATTTTTGGATTGTTGTCTTCTTACTATTTGCTGTACTCTGGACGCTCTTAACGCGTACGTATTTTTTTTACATCGTTCTCACATATAATTGTAAATTCAACATTAATGATGTAACTAATATTTTTGTAAAAATACAATTTAAAAGAGTGTCCATGGAGTTTCTTGCCCGTTCTTCTCCATAGGTACCTACGCTTTGGAATGGGCAACTAGCTTCATATTTTCTGACTGACCGACTTCTTGACAATTCAAAAGTGCCTGTAAATGGTTTAATTGAAATAAATGGTTTGAGTTTGAGTTTGAGATGGTGCAGCAGGCAGGCCGGAGGGGTGAGAGGGGCAAGGGTGGACGAAGAAACGTAAGCTCGGGTACGGAGAGACATAAGCGCGTGGACGATTACGTTACGATCCGATTAGTGTACGCTGCAGTAGGGAGATTCATACAAAGAATACTGAACGGCTCGAGTTAATACAGTGCCGATCCCTTTCCGGTTTGATACGTGTGCTATGACCTTAAGGCACCTGTTCCACCGGCACCGCCTGAACGATGAAGTGCCTGACTAACTGTTTTCTTACTCAAGTAACGTCCAAAAGATTTTATGTTCCGTGAAAGTAAAAGACTCACATTCATATCAATAGTTCACTAACTGTTCACACCGCCGGCGAGTACTCGCTTGTCACAGCGACAAGAGCTATCAAAGAGAGTACTCGCTCAACAACACTCGCTTGGCGAGCAGAATACTCGCTAATATCTCTCTTAATTCTTGTTTGTGATAATAAGGAACAATCCCTTAGTCTTATCCAAATATTAATATAAATATATATTTTTAATAATTAATTTATTATATTGTTTTAATAATGAAATAGTATAATATATCAGTGTATTGCTAATCTAGTGGCACTTTTTACCTTATCCTAATTGTGTTAATATGCGGATAATGTAGTGGGCTGCAATATTGTTAATACTTTTTATGTGTCTAATTGTTATTTGTAAACATTTTATTTTGTAGCTGTTTATTGTCCCATATTAAATAAAATAAAATAGACTCACGCTTGGAACATACGCATACCAGCGAGTAACCGCTCGTCGCCGTCGCACACTCGCTGCTCATTGCTCGCCAAATCGTTTTTAGTAGCTAGTTCTGCTAGCTTCTCGCTAAACGCGGTTGGTGCCTGTTACTAAATAAATTAATGACTAATTAAGCATCCCTTGTCAATAGCCTGTTGTTGTAAAAGGCCACAGGAGCTCTTTGCTCCTAATTGCTATCGGAGGGGAAACATACATAAGATTGTATTTATGTACTTAGAGAGCTGTCAAAAAAACTGGCCAAGTGCGAGTCGGACTCCCACACGAAGGGTTCCGTACCACAAGGCAAAAACGCCGAAAAAAACATGTTTGTTGTATGGGAGCCCCCCTTAAATATTTATTTTATTTTAATTTTATTATTTATTATTAAAGTTAAAATACAACTGCGTATTTTGTGAATATTTCAAGTGCCTATCTGTTGCCATTTTTTATATCGAGCAAAAAAGGGCAAAAAAATCGCGTTTGTTGTATGGGAGCCCCTTTAAATATTTATTTTATTTTGTTTTTAGTATTTGTTGTTATAGCGGCAACAGAAATACATACTTTGTAAAAATTTCAACAGTCTAGCTATCGTGGTTCTTGAGATACAGCCTGGTGACAGACAGACAGACGGACAGACGGAGAGACAGCGAAGTCTTAGTAATAGGGTTCCGTTTTTACCCTTTGGGTACGGAACCCTAAAAAGTATAAAGTCCGATGTAAAAAATTTACAGAAAAGTGTGCTTCACGGCTGCGCCAAAAAGGCCCAGTTCAGCAAAAATGCCAGACAATTACTAACTATTAAAAATGTATTTTACTAAATCTTGTCATTCGTTTCGCACAGTATGCTAAACTACACAAATCTACATGTAAAACAGCGTACATCCCCCTACCAAGATAAGCCGGCCATTACATGATACATCGATAGTTTGACGTCATAATATGCCTTAATTACGTGATTTATAGTTCAATTCACATGGTAATGAGAGCACAGTCATTTAATGTGGCGTTCTAATTAATTGTTGTGTTATATTTCACGCGTAATTATGCTTTTAGGGTTGAAAGTTGAAATGCGGGTTTGTGTTACTGCGATACCTGTTTTTTTTTGGCTAATTATGTACACGTTAATTTGTGTTCAAGTCACTTCTAATCATGTTTAACCCACATTTACTTTGTGTGCTTGGCCAGACTTGCAGCGCGGGCGGGAGCGGCGTGGCGTACTCAAACATAAGAACTTCATTTGAGTGTCTATAGTGAGCACGTGGGCGCGGTGAGCGGCGCTGGCTACTCGGCGCGAGGAGCGCGCGGGCAACTCACGCCATAGCTCGTTCATACAAGTGGCCACCGTGGGTGCGCGGGCGGCCCGCGCGGTGACCGGGGTTATCAAACAAGTTCGAGCTTTTTTTCTAGTAAAAATAAGTCTTCATCAATATTATATTTTGACAAACACTGGACAAGAAAACACGCAGAATGCAACCGCGCTCGACTGCGGACAGGCAGACAGCGCGCGATCCCGCGCCCACGCCGCACCCCGCCCCGCGCTGCCAGTCTCGCCAAGCACTTTGAATTCTATTCACCCACACAAATGAAAATGTGCAACACACCACTCGCTCGCCAGGAATAGCTTAACCCGGAGTCCTAACCAAATCGACATTCACGCGTTTACATAAAATTGAGCCTATCATGTTCTCACTGCTGGGACAGTGGGACAGAGGCCTCCTCTTTGTGAGAGACAGTGGGCCGTTATCCACCACGCGGGCCGATGTAACATGTCTTAGAATATTCGGTTCCAGGACATGCCGGCTTCATCACGATGTCTTCCTTCAAAGTTTTGAGAGCAGCGGTGATGATATAATTTACACAAAGTAAAGCGCCTGCGTAAGATCGAGCTCGTAAGTCGGGACCGATACCACTGGGGCACCACTGCTTAGTCGCGCGTTTACGCAATCGCTTTCATGATATTTGACGTACAAACGCAACTTGATTAATTGCATGAGTATGTCATCTAAATATATAAAACCCAAATGTGACTGACTGACTGACTGACATAGTGATCTATCAACGCACAGCCCAAACCACTGGAGGGATCGGGCTGAAATTTGGCATGCAGGTAGATGTTATGACGTTGGCATCCGCTAAGAAAGGATTTTGATATATTCTATTCAGAAGCTAGTCTAATCTGACCTCCAGAACCTTGCTCTTTCCTCCTCGACCTGCCTGATAAAACTGATTGTCAGACTTTTGGGCTTCTGACAACACTATTAAACAAATGTTTTATGATCAGAACGCAATGGGTATATTTCAATTTGACAGGCAATGAGGAAGTTGCTCGTGCTTGATAAATATAAGCTTGCTCATAAAAAGTTGCCGGTAAAAATGTTTTTTTCGACGGGCAACAAAATGACAAGACATATTGTAACTGATAGGGTATATCTCAAAAGCGAATTTTTCTTATTGAACGGAAAATTCCAAGAAAATCCAGGAGACATCACGCTCGCTTGCCCTTAAATAAGATGTTCTCACGAAAACACGACGACGTTTTTGTTGTGTGTCCCAAGTAGGAACGGGCAGAGGGTAACTTGTTATGTAAGTCCGCATAATTATATTTGGAACTGAAACTTTAAAAGAGACTGTGACCTCTGAGTTTATTTCGGTCTTGTTTCTCAGAGTAATTTGTTAGAAAACACCGAATTCGTCCAGTTTTCCAATAATTTAATTTTAATGTATTAAAGTGCTTTTCGAACCAATTTATTATTATTTACAGAAATAAATGTAATTTATTGTCATCATTTATGAAATGCGTGTGTTAACTACATAGTTACTATACACACACACATATACACATCCACACACAACAAACACACAGTTACAGTTAGGTGATGGGTGGGTAGTGGTGGTATTGTTGTATATTTGTTTGGTTACATAGTTACTTGCTAATACATGCAGTTGATAATACCGCAGTTTAATCGATTGGAAGCTAAGTCCCTTTCTACGAGTAGTATCGGTTAGACAAAGCTTATGTAACCAATATACCTTAGGATCGAAGAAACTGGGTTGCCTAAAATATAATTGTTGTTTTCGTTATCGATTTGCCATCTCTACTACAAATTAATATCTAGACCTTTTGCCTTCTGATTAAAAATAAACACTTCCTTGACATTAAATAATTTACCAACAAAACAGTAGTTTTAAATATACTGGATAATGTCTGACGGATTTCCAGTCTTTACAAAGCGCGGTCTTTGTCGGACTACATAGAAAAGAAAGAGAAGTGCGATGACACAACGCTGGTAATTTATTGCAAAATATGAAGCAATTATCTATTTACAAAAAATCTATTGTTTGGACTAAAAAATTGAAACACTAGTTTTTTAGTATGTTGCTTGTAGAATAATCGGCAAGGTAAATAAGTATGACTTTATTGTAAAAATATTTTTTTTAGAGGTATCTTCATGATTTTTTTCTATCGTATCAAATTAGTTGTATTATGTTTTCAACACACTATTAACATTATATCCTGAAGAATATCACATATTTTTCTGATTTTGTTTACTGTAGTCGATCATATACTTTTTTGTTTCTAAAACTTTTTCGGCCTTATTACAAAACAAGATTTATCATTAGACCCAGGGTTAAACCATCCAGCCATTTTTAAATTTCGAACTATAATCCGACGAAGCTAAAGTTTTTATTACAAAAACTGACGTTAAACCCGAGTCTATGTTGTCAATTTTGCATTAAGAACTTTACGTTTCCCGGAATAAAGTTCAAAATAGAATAACTGGCTGGATGGTTTAGGCTAGGTCTAAAATTAGATCTCGTTTTGTAATAAGAGGGTATGGGTTTAGGTCCTGTAAGCCTCTTAAATCGCGGTCTCTCCCAATTTGAACCACAAAAAATACTCCCAGCCACATGAGGGAACCTGTCTGCTCTAAGCAAATGTGACGCGAACACACTTTGAGAGTAAATTTAAAATTTTACTTTTAAACCAACTAGTTATTGGTGTGTTGAATTATTCATGGCGTTGTGACGGAGCGCGTACTTTGTGCGATATTACTGGGCTGTTGGTATTTTGAAGTGAAAACTTCTTTAGCGGCGTTGTACACTTTTTTTGTAATGGGTAAAAAATTTTGAACTCGCGGCAGGACACGTGACCCTGATGGTAAGATTCGTAAGATGACACGTGCTATAGATGGGCAATCCACCGGGTTTAAACCCGGTGCTTTTGATAAACACCCGATAAACACCCGTAAACACCCATAAACACCCACAAAATTTGGTGTTTATCAAAGCACCGGGTTTAAACCCGGGTGGATTGCCCATCTATAGACGTGACCCTGATCGTAAGATGACACGTGACCCTGATCGAAAATTCGTAAGATTCCAAAATATCAAAAATTGAAAACAAGTATACAGGATCAAATTACAGACAGACAGACAGACAGACAGACAGACACACAGACAGACAAACAGACAGACAGACAGACCGACGGACAGACAGACGGACAGACAGTTACAGTTATAGTTACAGTTACAGTAAACAACGTTAATATTCAAGTTTTCACTTCTGCCGGCACTCCCGGAGTGCAAGCCGTCGTTTTTTTTTGTGTACATATTCGGTATATTTTCGTTTCTATACTTTACTAGCAGCGCCCCGCGGTTTCACCCGCATAAGTGTCGATCCCGTGGGAATATCGAGATTAAAACTATCCTATGTCCTTCCCCGGGATGCAAACAATCTCTCTGCCAAATTTTATCGAAATCCGTTCAGTGGTTTAGGCGTGAAAAGGTAACATACAGACAGACAGACAGAGTTACTTTCGAATTTATAATATTAGTAGGTATGCATTTTTGTACATGCAACCAAAGTCTGGTGGACTAGCAAAAAAGTTTATCATCATCATTTCAGCCGAAAGACGTCCACTGCTGGACATAGGCCTCCCCCAAGCACCTCCACTTCGACCGGTTCTGTGCTTCCCGCATCCAACGGGTTCCAGCGGCCTTCACAAGGTCGTCGGTCCAACTTGTGGGAGGCCTTCCAACGCTACGTTTTCCGGTACGCGGTCGCCAGCAAAAAAATTGTTTTAGAAAAAAATCTGGTACTTCGGTAATGAAAAAATGTTGCGGCCTAGAATTGAAGCTGCCTTTTAGTCTACTCACTATAATATCCAGTCAGTGTTGATCCTCCAAGTTTTTCGTGGGTTAGTATTTTAACTTGCTTATAGCCTTCAATATTAATCTTGGTTTCTTGGCCAAATTATATTCAACAAGAAGGAGAAATCAAGGTTGTAAAACCTGTCTTATGACCTTGGTTTCTCCATCAGCATTCTTAATTTTTTCTCCTAAACCAACTAGTTATTGTTGTGTTGAATTATTCAGTGCGTTGTGATGGAGCGTGTACTTTGTGCGATATTACTGGGCCGTTCGGGTTTTTGATGTTTTTAGGGTTCCGTACCAAAATGGTAAAAACGGAAACCTTATGGTGAGACTAAGTCTGTCTGTCTGTCACAGCTGGATATCTCAAGAACTACTTCAAACTATTCCAAATTTTAAGTTGATAGCATATCAACTTAAAATTTGGAAAAGTTTTTCATGACGTTTGTGCAACTATTTTGCAAATAAGAAAGAATTAAAAATATATGTATATTTCTTGCAACAGGGACTAAAAGGGGGTCTGAAAAATTCGAAGTGGGGCTACTAGGACTTGTGGGGTATCATATGAAAGAGCGCAGTTTGCACATTCTCAAAATGTTTCTTTTTTTAGGCCACATAGTTTTCGACTTTCATGAAAAATGTAAAAAAATACCGTTTCCCCCTTCTTATCTCCGAAGTTTGCAAAGAGAAAAATCTGAAATTATTCTATGTGATAAAAGTTAATGTAAAGATTACAGGAAAAATAAAACGAAGTCTCTAAATAGCACTCTTTTTCACAAATCATCAACAAAAGTTACATTATCAGTCAAGAGGTGGCGCTGACATAAAACTGCAAATATTCTACACCGCAGTGCCCAGTGTTAAAATTCTCTGATGAATATAGGCCTCGTCAATGAAAATTTAAAAACATATGATGATACCGAACCCTCGGTGCGCGAGTCCGACTCGCTTTTGCCCGTTTTTTTTTTATCTATGCTACACTTTCATCTTTTTCTGCAGAGAAAGATGAAAGTTTATTCTTTATTATGTACAAGTAAAGGCTATTTTATTAAGTATGATTTAAGACTAGCAATGTTTTGAAATGCTGCTAGACGCTTCTAGACTGTACTTTGGTAACATAATATGTTGCAGGCTAGATTTAAGCCATTTTGTGGTGGTTGGTGTGTTGAGTTATTGGTGTGTTGAATCATTCAGAGCATTGTGACGGAGCCCGTCCTTTGTGCGGTATTACTGGGTTATCCGGATTTTTTTTGGTTTTATTTTTGTGCAAGTGTATGCTATTTTAACTCTAGTAAAGACGAGAAAAGTGTTGACCCTGTTACTCTGTTCTTACAGACAAGCAAAGTTTTGAAATGTAACTTTTGTGTGGAGTTTTCTAGATAGATAGAAAATGGACACTGATGTGTTGAAGTTTTAGGACATATTTATAATGCATGGGAAGATAAATGCGATGCCTTGGGCATCTTTTGTGATTTATCCAAGGCATTCGATTGCGTTCTTCACGAAACGTTAATCAGGAAACTCCGCCACTACGGGATCCAGAACAAAGCTCTGGGATCTTCTTACTTCATACTTGAGTAAAAGGATTCAGAGCGTTGACGTTAACGGCCTTTCTTCTCAGAGTAGTCAGATTGGAAACACCGACCTCATCTAGTTTAAAAAAAAATATGATTGACGTGTAAAAGTGTTTGTGCAAACTAACTTACAAAATAAAATCATTTATCATTTATGTATGACCCACTATTCAATTTTGTAATTGTGAACTAACTTGGACTCGTATCCAGGCCCATCCTGTAATTAAAAACGTCTAAAATCTAGTCAGAATCTAATCTCAATGAATTATCATTGAGATTAGATTCTGACTAGATTTTAGACGTTTGTCAAAACTTGAGAGAAGAAAGAATGTCAAAACTTGTAAAAAATGTAGAGAAGTTAGAGGTATTATTTTAAGCAAATGGAGAATGTGAACGTTCTTAAAACTACGAGAATTATTGTCCGCATGGTCTTTTTTTTAAATTTAATTTCATTCTAATTCCTTACCATATTAAAGAAACGTGGTCTTTAATATCACACTAATATTATAAAGGCGAAAGTTTATGAGTGTGTGTGTGTTTATATGTTTGTTACTTCTTCACGCTCAAACGGCTGGACCAATCTTGATAAAATTTTGTATAAAGGTAGCTGACACCCTGGATTAACATATAGGCTACTTTTTACCCCGATATTTCCACGGGATCGAAACTTATGCGGGGGAAACCGCGGGACGCAGCTTTTTATTTAACACTCACAATTGTTACATTGTGAGTGTTAGAGTTTGTCTGTGCTTGTTATCCTGTCTGTACTCTTTTATGTATCTGTGTGCACATGAGTCTTGTTACTTGAATTAAACTTATTTTATTTATTAACTAGCTTCTGCCCGCGACTTCGTCCGCAGATCCTGTTGCTTATGCCAGCGACAACGGGGTCGTCAAAATCGAAGATCTGAAACGTCTGATGTCGAATTCTAAGAGCTCGGGGACGGGACGGGTTGTGGTGTCTCGCCGACACTACAACCCGTTAGCATTTCCGCCTCAATGATATTTCTCTGCAGCGAGACGACTTTGAGCCGGGTCCCATTGCACAGTTTCGGCGGAGTGAGTTTCCGAAGAAGCATAATTGGGACACCGACCTTTAACTTAATGGTGTGCGCTGGTAGTCCACTTGCACCGAGGGAATTGAGAAATTCTACGGGGTAATGTGTGGCGTCATACTGGTCGACAACAGTGTTTATTGAAGTGTAGATCACTTCATTTCCCTCAATTTCCGCGAGAATGCATTCATTGATCGCTGAAGCTTGGTCGTTTCTGGGTGTTAAAATGGCTCGTTCACACACCCAAGAATTATGTTGGTGCGGTATCCTATTGATGTCCCCATACACCAGGCGAATCAAATCTTCTAAGGTGGACACCACTCTCCTAAGTACCTCAGGTAGAACCACCTGGCCACCGTCTACTGGTAGCGTTCCCTCACCCAATTTTAAGAGAACATCAGAAAATTCTAGGGCGTGTACATTCGCGCCAAGAATTGCTCTCATATTCATCGTTAGGCGTAACCTATGAATATGTGGCCATAAGAAAGAGTATTTCAACAAAGCATTTACCTCATCAGCCCTAGTTCCTCGCGTCACCACAGGCAGCATTTGTCGGAAATCGCCGCTAAACAGAACTGTAACGCCACCCATCATTTGCTGGTTCCTGCGGATGTCCTGCAAAGTCCTGTTTACCGCCTCTACTACTTTTCTGTACGTCATAATGCATTCATCCCACACGATTAAACATCAATCTTTAAGGACGCGCCCTTTATCACTGTTGCGTGACACTCCACAAACAGGTGTTTCATTACTCTCTAAATCTATGGGAATCTTAAACATTGAGTGCGCTGTTTTGCCACCAGGAAGCAGTGTTGCGGCGATTCCTGACGATGCTACTGCAATGGCAATCTTGTCTTGCCTCCTGACCTCTGCGAGAATGCCAGCGGTGACAAATATTCTCCCTGTTCCACCAGGAGCATCCAAGAAAAACATTTTACCTTGGCCGAGCCGAGTCAAGGATGGTGTCGAAAATTTGCTTTTGCTCTGAGGTAAACGTAGAGACATGGTCATTGACGACGGTACCCATAGGGGAGGTAAGCCTAAAACGGGTAGCCCGCCTAAAACGGGTATGCTTTTTAAATTGCGCACCGTTATTGCTAATTAGAATGTGTGCGTGCAGTGCGCGAACCCTGCCGCTCGCCAATCACAGGGAGTCGGCGCGCTTCTCTGGCGGACACGAGTTCACGGTAAGATAAGAAAGAAGTTTTTTGCTATTTCCACTAAAAAAAATTGAGTTACATTACTTTTGAATACTCGAAAATGGTTTACAATATGTTCTTACTAGTTTTGTGTTATTATTTTGCAATAAATAGACGTTTTATTTGTGTAATAGGTTGGCGTTTATTATTTAGGTTTTAAGGATATGAGTCGATTGAAAAAAATACATGCTTGTGGGCAAAAAGGGTAGGGGTAAAGCGGGTGCCCGTTTTGCCCATACCCGATTTGCCTTGTATAATTTCATTGACTGCTTATTAGTTCTTTTATTTTTGCAGATGGTTAATAAATGCAAAAGAAATACTGCAAATGCATCGTGGGATGAGGGAGTTATGAAGCTTGCGATAGAAGAAGCTCTCAAAACTTCCGTCAATGGTGCAGCAAAAAAATATTGCATCAACTTTTCGACTTTACAGATACATGTAAAGAAAGGATGTCAAAAAAAATCTAGGAAGATTCACAACTGTTTTTACAGCAGCTCAAGAATTAGAGCTAGTTGAGTATCTATTTCATATGGATTATCTGTTTACGTTGCCAACTCATTACGTTGTCTACAAAGTGCCGTAACCATTCCAAGAATACTGGTCCATTGATCCAACCATTATCACTGCAAGTAGCTGATGATCCTGGTGGAGCTCCATCTGAGTTATGATTGTTAAGAAACAGTTTTAGTCATTGATTGACGTTGACCTAATGTAATTCAGCCCCTACCCGCTTTGCCCAAAAGCCCTACCTGCTTTAGGCCCCCCCTACGGGCAAAACGGGTAATTCGAATGGTAAAGATTTTTGTTATTTTTTTATTCTTAATGTACAAAACTACTAAATATGTCATTTATTTTATAGTCCTTGATAACTAAACATTTCAAAATGTACAAATAAATGTTCAATTTGTATCTATAAACTGTTTTTATTTATCATCAACCTTAGCTTACCCGTTTTGGGCTACTCTCCCCTAGCTCTTGGATCATAATTTATTTCAGAGTTGTACTCTCTGTTTCCAAGCTCTTGTACATCCAGATATTGTGGAGTCGGTAGCCCATAATCCACCAGAGAACTGCCGCAGATCGAAATGACCATATCTTGAAGGGAACTAAGGCAACTGTTTAGAACGCGCTCATCAGATGCCTCAGTATTATCTTCAGTAGTGCGTCTCAGACCTCTTAAGAAGTCTTCGGACAGAAGATGCCGATATTTCTCCCACAACAGAAGCGGATTTGCAATACCACAGAACACCAACATGACGACAAACAGATGTCGCAAACGACTGAGATTGTCACTAATGCTGGCCTCCTCAAGTGCGTTGTCCCAGTGCTGATCACCGTCGAGAAGGTGGCGTGCTACGCAAGCAGCGTGGTATGTGGGACACTCAATGTCATCGACTGTCCTTATGGTGGCCAAATGATGTTGGGCCGGGCACTGTGTGAAGTAACATTCACAAATAATAGCACTCGCCATTATTTGGGTGCACAGTGTAAACCCGTCCCAATGCGATGTCCTTAAAAATTCCCGGAAACCCGTCCACGGCGTGTCCGTATTGACGTCGATTAAATACACCTCTTTGCTTGTCGTACGTGTAGTGCGAAGGCACCTCATCATAGGTGAGTGATCTAGCAAAGTTGTCCCCTTCACAGAGTCTGAAAAAGGCCAATTTCAGTCTATCAAAAAGTACTCTGTGAACGCCAACAGGAAAATTAAACACATCAACCAACACAGACAACAAAGGTAACCCCCGTTTCTATAGGTTGAGAATGGCACATCGGCACTTATAACATCACATTTTGGGAACAAAACCATAGCGCGATCTAACCCGACGCCAACGCCATCTAGTTAGAAAACGGAAACTACATATTATTTACCCAAATTAATTAAATTATGAATAAAACTAAATTGTCGTTAATTTAACGGACAACACAGTTTTGCATTAAAAAAATATATGGTAACAGCAGCAAGGATCAAAACTAAGAATTACATACTTAAATGAATTACCTACAACAAATGTGCTTGGTAAGATATAGCTTAGAACCAAAAGTTTGACTTGACTTCATGATAGTGTAGCTTGTTGTACCGCCAATCAATCTGTTTAGTAATATTGGTGTGAAACTCTCCATACAATTAGATAGGACATGTGAAGTTCTCAGATTTCATAACAGTATCGTTCCTAATGCACATAAAAAAAGCAAAAACTGAAAAAAAAAGAATTTTACGATTTTTTAAAAACAATATTATGGGATTTGAACTCGCACCATTTAGTGCGGTAAACGGTCGCCTGACCTTAGCGCTAAATTCCCCGTTGACATATTGTTGAAATAGCTGTTCCCTTGCAATTTATAATATTACTGCCCCGCTCCTTTATAAAAATAGCGTGATTATTATGTTCCCAGAGTTAAAGTTTTACTTTTAGCTAAATAAATAAATAAACATGTCATTTTGTGCATTCAATTATTTTGTGCATTCAATTACGAACAAACACATTTTAAAATCAATATTGCTTATCTCCCATAACATATGGCGTGATAATATGTAGCCTAAAGCCTTCCTTGGTTTACTAAGAACATTTTTGCTGAATTTCAATTCAATCTATCCAGTAGTTTTGGCGTGAAGCCGTACCATACACACAGACAAACAGACAAACAGACAAAAATTCTAAAAAGTCACTTTTTGTCATCAGTTACGTTTTTCTAACAAAAGCCACTTATTTTTTCTCGAAAATTCACAATGTACAGTTTTTCTTTCGTTACTGTTTTATTATATGTATAGATTATATGTATAGATTTAATGGTATGAATACACTAAGAAATAGTCACCAAGCTCTTCAATGCTCATTCCTTTTCTATACAGGAAAAGTTTTTATCCAGTGCGCAAATTTTGACATAATAAACTTGAATATATTTTAATAAACACGTATTTTTTGTTTTGATATGTTTCAATAGTAAAAAATTAAGTTAACGCTTACGAGACTTGTTTACTCAGAAATTTATTTTATGGACGTCGCTTGCCAGTCCGTCGACCGGTCGCCCGATTCACGCCGCGCGTCGACCGGTCGCCTGACGCGCCAGCTGCTATCAGAAGTACTCACGCGCGCGCGCTCGCTCTAACGACGGCGGATTATTGACCCCAGTTTAGCGCTACATTTTTTTAAGTTTAGACTGTGTAAAGTTATTTGTAAACGTAATTTTTCGTAAATTCCAATTTATCCTTCATACTTTCATGGGCTTAGGACCATCAAAATACAGAAAATAAATCATAATAAGTAAGAAAGTAATACGTTTTAGTCCATTCAAAATAAAACATTTAGGTATGATAGGTACTTAGACATGATACAATTTGCGTCAATGTCTAATCAAAGAGAACCTAAGACACTAAGATTGTTTATAATTTCTTCTTACCTCTACATTTTATTAATCACAACACAATAATTTTAGGTAGGTATTGTTTGAAGTGACCTCCTCCTTTTTTCAAGGCATAAACGTGCACGTTTAAATAAGTAAGCATTTAGT
Source organism: Mesoligia furuncula (assembly GCA_916614155.1). Taxonomy (NCBI): domain Eukaryota; kingdom Metazoa; phylum Arthropoda; class Insecta; order Lepidoptera; family Noctuidae; genus Mesoligia; species Mesoligia furuncula. The sequence continues at coordinate 14,265,313 of OU744814.1, forward strand.
TTGTTTAGGACACTAACACCACTTTTTACTTCAATGAAAGCGTTAATTATTTTTTCTTTCAAGTCATCTAGGCTCAGCCGGCATTTCACTTGTTTCATACACCTTGGTTTGCTACTAAAATTGTCCTCTCATTAGGGACCGTGGGATTGAGGATCCTTTGGGCTCGCATACGAGGTACGCTCTCCCTTTCGTATCTTCTTCGTGCTGCTCGTAAATTTTCATTGCTTAACAAATACACTCGCACTATTTCATAATACTCGCGGTGAGTAAAATGAGACATTGTCACTACGCTAGTCTAGTACGCGGCACGCGCGCAGGGACGGCGAAGAGACATCCGACCTCCGCTTCCGCAAGTGACGTACTGCATGTGCATGCGTTTTGTTTATAAAACGCCGGCGCCGCGCCGCATGCCCCCGCACCCCCGCCCCGTCTCGTGCGCTGGGCGTCCAGCGGCCGGCGGCCGGCCTTCGTGTTTTCATTCATGCTCATTCATAGTATTACTATTAAATTATATCCATGTCTTGCTTATTTCAAATTGGGACAAAGTGGAAAAATGAAAAAAAAAAAGTCATAAACTAAAAATGGAAATGTGTTCTATTGCTTACACCGAGCCACCAAAAAAAATTTGCGCACTGGTTAAAAACTTTTCCTGTATGTGAAGATGTTTTCGCCCACCTGACTGCAAGAAACAAGCGAGCCACGATATTATCATTCTCCTCCCCATATCTCAATTTATTTGGATGTCAGCTTACTTATTCGTACATGTCAGCCCAATATGTATTTTTCTTCCATACTACTCTATGTGCTTGGCCAGACTGGCAGCGCGGGGCGGGAGCGGCGCGGGTGCGGGAACGCGCGCGGTCTGCCTATCCGCAGTGGAGCGCGGCTGCGTTCTGCGTGTTGTCGTGTCCAGTGTTTGTCAAAATATAATATGGATGAAGAAGACTTATTTTTACTAGAAAAAAGCTTGAACTAGTTTGAGAAACCCGGTCCCCGTGCAAGCCGCCCGCGTCCACGCCGCGCACCTACTGCAGCTACTTGTTTGAACGAGCTATGGCGTGAGTTGCCCGCGCACTCCCTGCGCCGAGCTACTCGCACCGCTCACCACGCCCACGTGCTTACTATGGACACTCAAATGAAGTTCATATTATTATGTTTGAGTTTGCTGCGCCGCAAATGCCCCGCGCCCGCGCCCGAGTCTCGCCAAACACTATTAGTCGTCACCTCGGTAGTCACCCCCTGTTTTGCCGCATCATCTTTCACAATGTCCATCCAAGCAAGGCACGATACTTTTGAGTCAAAACCAACGCAGTTTAATAGTTATTTGAAACCTCGAAATTTCAAACTTTGTATGCATTTATTTGGCCTTCAGTTTTGGTGCCTTTACGAATATTTTTATCTGGCGGGTTAGGTCTAGTATTTATGGTCGAGCACAGCAACAATGTAACAGTTCATAGGTGAGACAAAACATTTCTCAAGACACTAAAAAGAGAAAAAAAAGAGCTTAAAGATACCAACTTAGAATTCATCATCATCTGCCTAGCCTTTTCCTAACTATGTTGGGGTCGGCTTTCAGTCTAACTGGTTGCAGAATACCAGTATTTTACATGGAGCGACGGCTTATCTTACCTCCACAACCCAATTACTAGGTAATACGATACCCCTAGGAAAGACCGGTTGTCAGATATCAAGATTGAATTATCACGAGTAAATGGAGCAAAATAGCGACTAAAATTAATCGGAGCAGTTAAAAAGTTAGTGATATCTCACATATTTTTTGGCGATCTGAAAAATTACGGTATGGTATTAGTAATCAGTGAGAGGGGCCCGTGGCTAAATAATAACAGCCGCACAGGTCGATCGATCAGGTTAAGCTACGCTTTCCGCGGTTGGTCTGTGCATTGGTGACCATCTTTACATACCGAGACCCCCTTATTTTTTTTTTGGGTGGGAAATCACCAAATGACCCCTTCCGCTCTGGGCGGAGCGGAAGGGAGTGTCAGACTCTTACTGGCTAAAACTCACCCGTGTTCCTTCCTTAGCCCTTTATGTTCAGGGCATACCGAGACCCCTCCGTGCCTCGGAAAGCACGTTAAGCCGTTGGTCCCGTCGACGGTCCCGTTGTCATTCGTGGATCTTTGACAGTCGTTACAGGTAGTCAGAAGCCCGAAAGTCTGACAATCAGTATTACCAAGGGATATCGTATTACCCAGTAACTGGGTTGTGACGGTCAGATAGGCAGTCGCTCCATGTAAAATATTGGTATTCAGCTGCATTCGGTTAGACTGGAAGCCGACCCCAACATAGTTGGGAAAAGGCTAGGCAGATGATGATATTAGTAATCAGTGGTACCAATTTTCTTTTAAATACTATTTATAATATGCAAAGTAAAAATCGAGAGAATAATGAGTTAAGTTTAAGTAAATATAAAACCTACTTTATTTACATTAGGTTCTCTTCTTCTCTTCAAAGTTAAAAACCCAATTATTCTAAAATAACATTTTTTAAAGATTTGAAACATTTAAATATACCTAAATAAGACAGATGAGCCGATATTAACAAGATTCAAATAAAGAATTTGAAAATCGGAATTTAAAATTCGCAAAAATGCTTCGCGTATTTTGAATCTATTCTCGTTCATTCGTTCGTGACGACATAGCGCAGATAGCGTCAGTTCAGTGAACGAGCGAGGTGAGTGAACGAATGAACGATTTTGAGCTACTCAGGTGTAAGTATCAGGAAAATTTTAGAGATATGCGCTTTTGTATGGAAGGGCTCTGAACCTTGTTGTAAATTATTTTGCCGTTTCTATTTTAAACTACAGAGCAAGTTCAGAGTCCTTTAAAAGGTCAATAATGAAGATAAAGTATTATTTGCAGCTGAAAAAGGCATTAGTTATTTCTCGAGTACCTAATTTTTCATATTGAAAGAGTTGAAATATTTTCTGCTGTCGAAAGAAACATTAATCAGTATCCTCAAATAAAAGGTCAAACTGCAGCTTTGATAAACATTTATCTCGTAATTAAGTGTTCTAAGCCAAACACATTTTATGATTGTGCAGTTTGTTAGAAAAAAAAGTATCTGGCTCGAAGGACCAATGTTAGCGCGGGGAGCAATGAAAGAGTGGACTGTATTTTAGGGGCAATGGTTTATTGTTCGTATCGTTCTTATAATCAAGTATAAACTTTACGGACAAATAGTAATGTAAGTTAGGAGTATAGTCCGTCGCGGTGGAGTCTGCTGAAGCGAGTGGTCATCGGGCCGAGTCGTGTCGCGGTCGCACCGCGCCTCAGCTAGCCGATGACGCGTTGATCACGCGGCCTATACAAACAGACCGCGCGCTAGGTGCTGGGTTCGATTCTCAACACTATTCGACTGGAATTATTTATTTTTATACACGCCAATATAAACTGACAATAAAAAAAGATTCTAAAACAATACATACCATAATCACACTAATATTATAAAGGTGAAAGTTTGTGAGTGTGTGGGGGTGTGTGTGTGTGTTTATATGTTTGTTACTTCTTCACGCTCAAACGGCTGAACCAATTTTGATAAAATTTTGTATGGAGGTAGCTGGCACCCTAGATTAACAGGCAACTTTTTATCCCGATATTCCCACGGGATCGACATTTACGCGGGTGAAACCGTGTGGCGCAGCTAGTTCTTAATAAATCTCTTTCAGCATACCTGTGATGGTAAAGTAGATAAAAAGAGACGTAGACGTCATGTGTAAGAGTAGAAGAGAAAATAAAATATATAAAAACAATTCACATATTTAAATTATACGAGAATATATGTATTTACAGACATACATACATAATTCTAAAATAAATGTCACTCCAATATTAATCATTATAATGTAATTATATATTATTATGTATTCAAATAACACGTTCAGACGCCAGCACATCAACCAACCCGAAACTGTCAAATTTTCCCAATCAATTTTGAACCTTATTCTCTAGCAATAAAGTTGAAAATTTATTAAAGAAATTTGACAGATTCTAGTAGGATGATGTGCTGGCGTCTGTACATACGCAACTACGACAAAGTAGAAAAATAGTGTTCTTTCACTCTTCTTATAAATACTGCAAGTTTGGTAATGCTAATGGTAGCTTGAGATCATTGAATTATTCACAAATGCCATTCCTTCTCACTCTTCCTTATCCCTTTATACGTAAACAACGTTCTCCCAAAAATAAACCACTCCACGCACAAAGTAATGTCAGGTCCATTAAATGTATAACTCAACTTAAGCCTTCAACGTGAAGTAATAATTATAATAATCATACCCAGCGAAGTTAACTCGAAAAAAATAATTTACAACAGGGGCCTAACCCAAGAATTATGTGAGAACATATTACTTAAGACCTGCGTTCATCTGTTAGCTGTATTCTCTTTCTAAAACCACCCTTAACACAAAAGTTGAGAGTCAAAATTCCTGTGGTAAAATTCTGGTCCTCCAACGCAAGTTACATGTTATAAGAGGTAATATTATGTTATATTTATGATAGGGTCGGTTGGGTTGGTCCCCAGCCTCATATTCAGTGGCTCTACGGGAAATTACTTATCTCACCTGGCTGTTTGGGATTCTGGTACAGGCTTTAAATCATCATGACTTACTGGATTAATAATTATCTGCATGGTGCTTTTATGGTTTTTTTTTTTTGATGCGCATGTATGCGGATTAACATTTAGGCAGAAAAATGTGATTAACAAACATCGTTTACAAGTACAGAAGAAAGTAAACTCATAATAATGATTGGCAAATGATGTAATTTGGTGCTGAGTTCCGAAATACTGTGATAAGGACGAAGTCTACATGGTCTTCATATAACCTGACCAAGATTATGTCTGGACTTTAAAAGAGACTGTGACCTCTGAGTTTGTTTCGGCCTTTCTTCTCAGAGTAGTCAGATAGGAAACGCCGACCTCATCTAGTTTTAAAAAACATGATTGACGTGTAAAAGTGTTTGTACAAACCTACTTACAAAATAAAATCATTTATCATTTAGGTTATTGATTCTTGTTATTGCTTTACTATTACATATTTTACACCTTAATTAAAAATGATAACTTTATTTGTACAAAAGTAGGTACTTTTTCCAGGTATTCCATAACTGGTATTTAGCACCGTATATAAAACTGATATATTGACTACTAGCTGCGCCCCGCGGTTTCACCCGCCTAAGTGTCGATCCCGTGGGAATATCGGGATAAAAAGTAGACTATATATTGTGGGGATGTAGTCTTATTGAAACAACTGTTCTCAAGCGATTACCTTTAATTACTGACTGCAAGAGACTTGAGACGCACTTAGTATGCACTTCACTAAATAAATGATACCGCACAGCTGCCAGATGAGTATGATGAATACTCCGACTTCTACGTCATTGGAAGATTTGCTTGCTCTTCTCCGCGAATTGCTCTGGAACGGTTGAACAATCGTCGCAGGCTGTTCTGCAAAATCTGGTCCCTGATCCAGGAATGGTGACAATTCCTGTACTGCTTCCACGCAAAATATATAATGCCAAGACCCAGTAAAACGCAAATTACTATGAGGATAATACTGATCGTCGAAATATGTGCCTTCAATTCTTCAACGTGTGCATTATTGGAACCAGCAGAATTCTGGTTCACGAAGACCGTCTCCTTTCCTACGTTGGAACGACACATTCTCACTGATTTCCGGACGTTAAATTAACTTTTTAAATGTACTTGATTCATTTTAATTACGAAAGTTCCATTATCCACAAATATTTTCACGCCAATTTATTACAAAGAGTTTAATTTATTTACTTTGCTTTGGAGCCGTAACACTACGCCGAGATAGAAGTCGCGTCACGCGCCCCAAAAAGGGCAAGGGTCGCCATGTGGGGATGTAGTCTTATTGAAACAACTGTTCTCAAGCGATTACCTTTAATTACTGACTGCAAGAGTATAAATGTGTTAATATATTAATAGAAGATACATTCATATGGATAGGGTCATAGACCTTATACTATAGGTGGTACTACTACACCTCAATATTAATCCAGGGTGTTAGCTACCTCCATACACAATTTCATCAAAATTGGTCCAGCTGTTTGAACGTGAAGAAGTAACAAACATATAAAAACACACTCACAAACTTTCGCCTTTACAATATCAGTGTGATAAATCATGAGTTCTCAATCACAAATTCGAACATTCGGCAACGTATTTTTGTTGTGTCCTTTTTATTCAAAAACCTACATAAAATTAATCCGAATTAGTTTACCTTGCAAGCTTAGCTAAGAATTAAAATAAACTCGCAAAGCTTCTCCAATCTGCAACAATTTATACAGCTGTGATCTTCGGCACGACGTTTAAATCCTGAATACATAACGCCAGTACCAAGCCAGGATAGTAAGCTAGCGGTATCAAGCCAGTAACTGGCTGGAATTGTGTAAACAACGTTTTCGATTCGATCTAGTAAATACTGAGCTTACGGAGTTACTGGGTAGTTTGAGTAATCAAGGTTTTTTTTTAATATTTTTTGCGTCGTTCTAGGATTTGTTCTGTTGCAATCCATAATAAACAATATCAGCCCATTCTTACTCTTCTCATACGTAGATGGCATGAGCATTGATCATTACTCTTGGTCAAGTCGGATTCAATCTCAATTAGGTACACACTTATCTAGTATGTCATCACCATTATCATTATGTTTTGTTTACTTCTCCTTTTTTTTATTTGGCACCTTGTAGCTATTTCCTGATTTATTCCGGTCTGATCCCCTGAACACCACCTCGACCCCCCCCTCCGCGATCCCCTGCTAGTTCGTCTTCTGTTTTAATCTTTGTCTTATCCACATTATCTAGGTTTACTCTTTTTGACAGGTAAGTACAGTCAAGAGAAAATAAAAGTTTCATGATTTGTTATTATTTAATCGTGCCTTTGTATGTTGTGCAATGTTTTTATGTGCATCAAATAAACGATTTATCTATCTATCTGATGAAGACTATTTGAATATTGAAACCTATTCGGTACCCAGTCCTTTCGTTCTGTATTTTGACACCCAATTTTTATTGTAGCTTGAACACTTGAACAATGCTTAAATATTCCCCAAAATAATGTGAATATACAGACGCCAGCACATCAAGCTACCCGAAACTGTCAAATTTTCCCAATCAACTTCGAACCTTATGCTTTAGCTATAAAGTTGAAAATCTATTAAGGAAATTTGACAGATTGTAGTAACTTGATGTGCTGGCATCTGTACATATGAAACATACACAGAGTACTGGTGGCCTAGTGGGGCCAGTGGTAACGGCCTCCACTTACGAGCTGTAGGTCGTAGGTTCGAATCCTGACAGGCGATTTCGTCGTCGTCGTTTCAGCCGATAGACGTCCACTGCTGGACACAGGCCTCCCCCAATTTTGGGAGGGTTTGCCATAATCGCCACGCTTGGCAGGCGGGTTGCGATCGCAGTATGGTATGGTGGTGGAATACATAGAGAACGCTGCTGCCCATTCTCCGGTACGATCCTTAGTTGCCTTTTACGACACCCACGGGAAGTAAGGGGTGGTGGTATTCTTTCAGTCCGGCACCACACACACTACAGGCGATTTACTTAGTGTTAAATTATTTGATCACCACTGCTTTCAAAACGGGAAAAGAAAACCTAGAACCAAAACTTCGAAGACATGTGACATCTACCATTCCGCACAAAGCCCGCGTGGTAGAAAACCCCCACTTCACCTCACTGAGAGGTGGCCAGTGTCCCAGCAGTAGGAACATTATATATAGGCTGATTATATATTAAATATATCTACATAATCCATAATCCAATCCAGCCTGTTCCTTGCTGCCCTCTCTCAGCGACGCACTAAGCCGAGGGCCGTCTCCCACAGGGAGTGCCCTTAGCGTGTAGTCGCTTAGTTTTTATGCTTTGCCCTGGCTGAATGGTGGAATGGTGAAATGGTGGTGAATTACGGCCCACTCTCTCTCACAGAGAGGAGAGGCCTGTGTCCCAGCAGTGGGAACGTTATAGGCTGATTATGCTAAGCCCTGGCTGGAGGCCTTAATTAAATGAGGCAACCACAGGAAAGTCCAGTTAAGCAGACGATAACCACCTTGGTTGACCAGCGAGAGGGTAATATTTTTTTTTAAACTGGATAATCTACAACATTATTTTTAGTATATGCGAAACCCGCAACACATGTCTAGTAATTTTATGTAAAGAATCTATGTACAAAATTTCAAACCTGTATCATGAAAAATCACAAAATTACAAGCTTGTTAAGTTACCTGTTTGTCCGTACAAAAACATGCCCACACGCGCCTGCGAGCGGCGCGCCGTCTTGCGCTCATTGATAATAGTACCTAGGTACCTAACCGTTGGGCGCAAAAATTGGATAACCTACTTAGTGTCGCTCGGTGTCCAACTTTTAACCTTTTTTAAAAAAAGGTTAAAAGTTGGACAAAGGTTAAAAGTTGGTATTTTTGGGACAAAATATAACATGGGGTCAACATTATTGGAATCGATTCAATTACTTATTCTGAACAAATTATATTCAGGTTTCGCATATACTAAAAATAACGTTGTCTAAATCTGCATGGAGCTCGTGTTCTCTATATCAGTCACACACTATAATTTAAAGCTTAACCGACAGTTCTTATACTATTAACTCAAAACAAATGTAAAACATAAGCAAATGTAGGCAACTACTCTAGAGGAAAGCCCTCGATTCGCAAGTAAATTGAAGGTGAAATTTTAGGTTCGGAAATGTAAGCCTTTGAGCAATTTCTGCTTCAACTGAAGGAGTACACAGTACTCATGTTATCATGTAGTATTTAAACTAACAGACGCTATTCATGTTTACTCTCACTGGTCTGGTTTTCCCGTACCGGGAATAATTTAAGAATAGCCTTTCTGCATGCTGTATAAAAATACACAAACGGACACATAAACCCGCGCTGGGCCCACGTGGTGGATTACGGCCCATTCGCTCTCACAGAGAGGGGGCCTGTGTCCCAGTTGTAGGAACTTTATTGGCAGATTATGGTGGACACATAAACTGCATCAAGAAGTTCCGGGTTGGTATCTTTTAAATCCAAAAACATTCTAAAACAAAAAAAAAACCTAAGATTAGCTAACTAAATAAATAAATACAAAAAAAAGTTATTTAAAAAAAAAAAACCCGACTGCGGTAAAAAACTGAAAAGCTAAAAACAAGCTCATTTTAAATTAAATAAAAGTTGGAAGCAGGCGGGACCCATTTGAATTTGAAAATATAATAAAGTGATATGGGTCCCGCCTGCTTCCAACTTTTATTTAATTTAAAATGAGCTTGTTTTTAGCTTTTCAGTTTTTTACCGCAGTCGGGGTTTTTATTTTTTTAAATAACTTTTTTTATTTCCAGCTTTTAGTTTACAAAATAAATGTGAAAGATTTCGCAGACGATTTAGCTCTTGGTACTTGTTTTTTACGATTTGTCACTTCGAATTACTTTTAACCGTATAAGTTGTATATATTTTTGTAATCACCTTTTAAAACCCTTTATTTTGATACCCCACTCGATAGGTTTTGAGATAATTTTGTTTTTTTTTTAAACATAATATTGAGCCAAAAATCGGCTATTTTAATATTTTTTCAATTTTGATATACCCAGTGTCACTCTCACAATTAAGACAAATATAACGGCACCTCTCAAGCTGAAATCGATCAAGCCGTTTAGGCTACAGAGCGTGTCAAAGAAATATACATACATACATACACTCGAAAAACATAACCCTCCTTCTGACGCAGTCGGGTAAAAACAAAAGGATATTTAGGACTCGTCCGCATCGCTGTCGTCCGGAAACGTGCCCAGAAGACTAGCAGCATTGCCACGTTGAATGGCAATGCTAATTCATTGGCCAAAGAAGGACCCAGCAGGTAATAGATGTAATCTGCTTAGATCTTTTTACCCGACTGCGCGACGCAAAGGAGTGGTAATGTGTTCATCAGCCTATGTATGTATGTATGTTTGTATGTTCCTTTGAAGCACTATACAGACCAAACGCCTGGGCCGATTTTTATGATTCACACGTTAATCGATTCCTCTTAGTCCGGCGAGTGTCACTAAAGACATGATGTTAGTGAAAATTCAATATGGCGACTACTGGACGCCATATTAAATCTTTTTTTTTTATTTTTTTTTTCAAAACCTATCGAGTGGGGTATCAAAATAAAGGGTTTTAAAAGGTGATTACAAAAATATATACAACATATATACTTAAAAGCAATTCGAAGTGACAAATTGTAAAAAACACCTACCAATAACTAAATCGTCTGCGAAATCTTTCACATTTGTAAACTAAAAAGCTGGAAATAAAAAAAGTTATTTAAAAAAATAAAAAAATCCGACTGCGGTAAAAAACTTAAGTTAAAAGAAACTGAAAAGCTAAAAGCAAGCCCATTTTAAATTAAATAAAAGTTGGAAGCAGGCGGGACCCATTTGAATTTGAAAATATAATAAAAAAACTGGCCAAGTGCGAGTCGGACTCGCACACGAAGGGTTCCGTACCACAAGGCAAAAACGCCGAAAAAAACATGTTCGTTGTATGGGAGCCCCCCTTAAATATTTATTTTATTTTTATTTTATTATTTCTTATTAAAGTTAAAATACAACTGAGTATTTTGTGAATATTTCAAGTGCCTACCTGTTGCCATTTTTGATATCGAGCAAAAAAGGGCAAAAAAATCGCGTTTGTTGTATGGGAGCCCCCCTTAAATATTAATTTTATTTCGTTTTTAGTATTTGTTGTTATAGCGGCAACAGAAATACATAATTTGTGAAAATTTCAACTGTCTAGCTATCGCGGTTCTAGAGATACAGCCTGGTGACAGACAGACAGACAGACGGACAGACGGACAGACGGACAGACGGACAGACGGACAGACGGACAGTCGGACAGACGGACAGACGGACAGACAGCGAAGTCTTAGTAATAGGGTTCCGTTTTTATACGGAACCCTAAAAATGGTACGGGTCCCGCCTGCTTCCAACTTTTATTTAATTTAAAATGGGCTTGTTTTTAGCTTTTCAGTTTCTTTTAACTTAAGTTTTTTTTATTAATTTTCTTTCGAATATAAGGGAGTTTTATTGAAAAGTCCAAAAAACCCCCGCACTAATATTATAAAGACGAAAGTTTGTCCAATTTTAATAAAATTTTGGTATGGAGGTAACTGAAACCCTGGATTAACGCATTGGATAAATTTTATCCCGATATTCCCATGGGATCGAAACTTATGCGGGTGAAACCGCGGGGCGCAGATAGTACTAAAATAAAACGGCAAAGGCCGTGTATAATTTTAGTATAAACATAACATAACGTAACATCACCCCATTTTTCCTCGAAGGGTTAGGCAGAAAATAAAGTAACAGCATAATAATATAAATAACCCTCCTTTTGGGCTTTACCGCAGTCGGGTATAAAGCAGAATTTTTGTAATGGGTATGCCTTTCATCTGTGCAGAATAAACTGTTTTTCTCTCTTTTCTTTCTTCAAATATTTTTTCTAAAAGCCGTTTTATTTGCCAGTAAGCATAATGGTAGTGGAGTTTACAGCCCAGGGTGTGCCAACCTAGATTAAAATATCGCACTCATCATCTGCCTAGCCTTTTCCCAACTATGTTGGGGTCGGCTTCCAGTCTAACCGGATGCAGCTGAATACCAGTATTTTACATGGAGCGACTGCCTATCTGACCACCCTGTTACTGGGTAAAACGATACCCCTTGGTAAGACTGGTTGTCAGACTTTCGGGCTTCTGACTACCCGTAACGACTGTGAAAGTTCTACGAATGACAACCGGGACCAACGGCTTAACGTGCTTTCCGAGGCATGGAGGGGTCACGGTATGGTCACCCATCCACAGACCAACGTAGCTTAACCTGATCGATCGACCAGTGCGGCTGTTATTATTTAGCTACGGGCCCCTCAACTTAAAATACCGCAATCGTGGAGGGTAATAGCAATGTATTTACTTGACTGTTCTAAGGTAAGTCGCTAAACATGTTTGATGGCTTTTGTTGGGAACCTGTGATCAAAAGTGTTTATTTACCCAACATTATATTCATCATAATTTTATATGTAAATATATGAGCACCATCACCATGTATCTATCACATAATTAATTTACCTACCATTGCTTTATTTTTATTTCTTTTTACCTATTGCGGTATAGATAGGTGCATCGTCTTCATAATATCTATATATATGTATCTATAAATCTAATGCTGTTCGTCAGTCTCGCTAAAACTCAAAAACGGCTTAACCAATTTGAATATTCTTTTTGTTTTGTTCGCCCTAGTACAGGAGTGGTTTAAGAGAAAAAAAATTAGGAAAACACCAAAAATAAATGGCTGAAAAATCGTAAAATTCAAAATTGGTAATATTGTATGGGAAAGGCTTCGTGGCGAAACTCACATGTTTTCCTAATTTCATTGCATTCGGTCTGACTGCAGAATGAAGTTGCCCTAGCATTGGTTTCATCTGGAATAGCAGCCAGTTCGTTAGAAGGCCAAAAGGCTAAGTTGTCACCAAACATGCTTATCAACGAGACACCAGCAGGCAACATTGCCAAAAACAGCGCTTTGGCGAAGATTCTACAGATATGATAATTGATCGTTTGGGACGAATGCACGATGGGGCCCCACAAGAGGTCACTAGTGACCTCATAGTGAATCTTTCATAGTTCTCTTCAGCGCCTCTAGAGGCGCTGAAGAGAACTATGAGAGGCGCTGCGGCTGGCCTTTGCCATGACCATAAACAATTTAAATCATAAGGCCAGTCATTCGAAGTTTGCGGAATTAACTTGGAGTTTCCATGTTTCACGTATGGACAACTATATGTCGCGTGTTCGGGTATTGGAAAGCCAACATCTTTGTATACATACGCACCGGAAAACAAAAACAAAAACGTTGTTATTCAGAAAGCGCATTGAAGGTCCAGTGAGTTACCTGCTACGAGTTCTAGGTTGTAGATTCGAACCCAGACAGGCGCTTTACATTGAGAAAATTATTTTCATCACCACTGTGAAACCAAAAACGGTGAAAGAAATCGGCATGTCCTCGAACCAAAAATTCGAAGACATGTGACATCTACCAATACTGGGCCTGCGTGGTTGATCTGCTTGGACCCATTCCCCCTCGCTGAGAGGAGGCGTTTGTCCCAGCAGTTGGTACATTAAAGGCTCATTATGTAACTGAATGAGCATCTCAACTTCTAGGGATCAAACGCCAGAAATGTAAAGGAATTGTCTTTGGAGTTGGAGTAAAGGAGAGAAATTGCAAGGACATGATTACAATTTCAGGCAGCTCTGTCTTCAGTGACTTCACGTTCAGAAATCATTATATATAACTAGCTGCACCCCGCGGTTTCACCCGCGTAAATGTCGATCCTGTGGGAATATCGGGATAAAAAGTAGCCTGTATGTTAATCCAGGGTGTCAGCTACCTCCATACAAAATTTTATCAAAACTGGTCCAGCCAGAGAGTGAAGAACGAAGAAGAGCGTAACAAACATACAGGGTTATAACAAATCCCTTAGCTATTTCAACAGAACGTGTACTAAATTAATAATATGATTTGCTAATTTTATTTTGATTTATGTTTTATCAACAAATAAGCAATTATTACGTTTTAAAGTGGTCCAACAAAATAGCCAAATTTATCGTCAACGCTGCAGGTACGTGAAGCGGTCACTGACCGAATAGCCGGCGATCATAAACGTATGCCGCTAAACATGCAATTTTCTAACGTACGTGATTGTCTTAAGGTACAATATTGAATTCATACTTTTATGGGATGAGGACCGTATTTTGGCGTATTTTTAAAGAAATGGCAACCAACTTATGTTTACAATTTTGAAGATTAATCAATAAAAAATTAGGTACAAAACTTACTGTCAATCATACTGTAACAATTGGTCAAAGTGAAATCCATTTCTCTCCAAACAAAGCCTTGCACGTTTAATTACATTTCTCCGGAGTCTATCGAGCACTGCACTATTAGTTTTAACAATGTCAAATGCACTAATACATTTTTAGTCTTAGGTCCTCTAAACTTTGCAACTCATTATGATAAACAAGACGTTTAATTTCACCCCACAAAAAAAATCACATGGCGTAAGGTCCGGCGACCTAGGAGGCCAAGCCACGGGTCCACCGCGGCCTATCCATCGTTCTCCGTACTCACTATTCAGGTATTCTCGAACATCGCGGGCGTAATGCGGGGGAGCCCCGTCTTGTTGATAATAATAATAAAAATCGCGTAGGTATGCGATCGGTACGTTTTCTAAAAATTCTGTTATTACACCCCGCAACATATCGAGATAGGTACCTCCAGTGAGATGGCCTTCAATAAAATATGGTCCGAGAATCGTGTTGCCAATAATGCCTGCCCACACATTGACGCTGAATCGCACTTGATGGTAATCTTCACGAATTACATGAGGGTTTCGGAATGACCACCAGTGCTCGTTGCGGCGATTGTAGAGTCCGATCCGAGTGAAAAGTGCTTCGTCAGTCCACAAAATGTTGACGTTTTGATTTTGAACTAACCACTCACAGAAAACTCGTCGCGGTAGCGCATCGGCATCATTCAGCTGTTGAACTCTCTGGTAGTGGTACGGATGTAGACCAGCCTTCTTCAGAATTTTCCATGCTGTTGGCTGGCTTAAATTAAAAACACGTGCGGCGTCGTTGGTACTTGCCCTCGGATTTCGCTCGAAGTAGGTAATCTAAAACTTCGTCTTCAAGTTCGATTGTAATTTTATTTGGTCGACCAGAACCGGACGCGTGTGTAGGCACTGTGAATTGACCATAATCAAGGAGCCGTTGATTCGCCGCTAAAATCGTGTTACGATGAGAAATCGTTGGGTTGGAAAGTCCTTGAGCACGTAGTCGGGGGATGGATTCCGTCTCGTAGAGCCTTCGAGCTTGGTAAAGACTTTCGACACTTTCTATGTACACTCTCACCATTTAATTATACTCCCGGTTACTGTACATTTTGTTATCACTTCAGCCGACTAATAGCGACGCAGGTAGCGCGTTTGCGTCACGGGTTGATAACGAGTCGGCGACCGGCGGGCAACTGATGTTGCGGGCGGCGGCATACAGTAGCCGCGTGCGCCGCCCCCTCCCCCTCCTCCGCGCACCTTGCGCCCTCCCGCTCCTGTGTATTTCCCGCTCGCTGCCTACTCGTGTGTGCTTAATGTAACCTAAGGTCATTCACATTGCTATTTTATCCTACTTTTTATGAATTTTTAGGACATTCTAAAGAAGAAAAAAAAATTTTTTTTTTCACTTTTGTGTTCTGTTATCGATTCTGGTTTAGAGAAAAAAATATAGCTAAGGGTTTCATAATAACCCTGTATAAACACACACACATACTCACAAACTTTCGCCTTTAAAATATTAGTGTAATGAAAAACTTAATCAAGAATCGACAAAAAAAAATTTTACAAAACCATCATAGCCACAATGCAAAATATCAACTTGACGGATACGGAATTCAATAGCAGCCGACCAGTAGATATGCTATTTGAAGCAGATGTTTCCTCCCAGATGATGCTAGGAGGAATGGTCTAAGGCGATGACGTCACGTATGACGTCATCGCCTTAGACCATTCCTCCTAGCCTAAGTAACCTAACCTAACCTAAGTATGTTTGTTGTGCGATAGGTCGTAACCTATCGCACAACAAACATACTTAGGTTGAGTACTATGTGGACATGTCAAAACTACAAAATTACAATCTGGAGTATATGATACAGTTTTAGGATTCCGAAGATTTCAAAGACCGAGCCATTTTCTCAGTGCAACAACATTGAATAACTTCTATCTTTCATGTCAATAATGCATTTGAATTACAAGCAAACTTTATTTAATAACCTAACGAAATTCAAACCATACATGATACATCCAGTTATTATTTTATATTAAATAAATTGATAATAATCGCTTATCAAAAGTTATAATCAATTAAATTGTAGGTGATATAAAGATCGCTGGATCCTCTAGTATAATTATTTGTAATTAATGTATACTAAATATTGTAAAACCTTTTTTTAAATAGTAACGGTTGAGTTTTTCTTGTTTCTTATTTATATTAATGACTTGCCGTACCTCATAAAGGATAATCATGATATAGTGTTGTTTGCAGATGACACTTCTCTTTTGTTTAAACTTAAACGTCAGCAGTTGGTTACTGACGATGTAAATAGCGCGATCTCGAAAGTAGTCCACTGGTTCAATGTTAATAATTTGCTTTTAAACGAGAAAAAAACCAAATGCATTAAGTTTACGCTACCCCACGTTAGGCAGGTGAAAACTAATGTGTTGATAAAGGGCGAGGAATTGAATCCTGAAGACAACACAGTATTCTTGGGCATAACTTTGGATGCTAAGCTTCAGTGGGGTCCACATATAGATAAATTGTCAAAAAAGCTAAGTTCCGCAGCATATGCTGTTAGAAAAATTCGTAATTTAACTGATATAGAGACTGCCCGTTTAGTGTACTTTAGCTATTTTCATAGTGTAATGTCGTACGGTATTCTATTGTGGGGAAATGCCGCCGATATTCAGACTATCTTTGTTTTACAGAAGCGAGCTGTTCGATCAATTTATAAATTAAGTCCGAGACACTCTCTCAGAGACAAATTTAAAGAGATTAATGTAATGACTGTGCCTTCTCAGTATATTTATGAAAATCTTTTATATGCCCATAAAAACATAAAATTGTTTAAAAAATACAGTGATATCCATAATATAAATACTAGAAATAAACACAAATTTGTTGTACCTACAACAAGGCTCAAAAAAATAGGTGGCTCGTTCAGATGCCAATGTATACGCTTTTATAATAAGCTACCAAGCCACGTTCAAGATCTAAGCCTCAATAAATTCAAATCATTCATTAAACGTAAGTTGTGCCAGAAAGCCTTTTATACCGTTAAAGATTATATTGAGGACAAAAAGGCTTGGGATTGAGCTGCTTCAAATTTCTGCATTTTGAATGACTTTTTTTTTTTTTATATACACATTGACATTAATGATTTTTTTTTTTTTTAAACAATGACATTTACTTACTTTGTAAAGTATTATATATATATTTTTTTTTTTTTTACATTGTGATTTGTGAATGTGAAGACGATGTGGGTCATTTTATTAATTTTTTATGTTTTATTTTTCTCTCTGTTCTATTACTTGTTTTTTTTTTTTTTTTTTTCTCTCATGGTCTGGCAGTTTGAGTAATTTATGTGGCCTACCCAAATGTCCTTTCTTTGGTATTGTTCGTCGAATCGTTGAGCTCCTTAAGTCTTGAGTTGAGCTGCACGATTTCTGACAAATGCGTGCACTGACTGGACAGGTCCTCTCAATCTGTGTGGTTCTTTCCTCAAAAGACCATCTCAGACATCGATCTACATGGTCTTCATATAACCTGACCAAGATTATGTCTGGACTTTAAAAGAGACTGTGACCTCTGAGTTTGTTTCGGCCTTTCTTCTCAGAGTAGTCAGATAGGAAACGCCGACCTCATCTAGTTTAAAAAAAACATGATTGACGTGTAAAAGTGTTTGTACAAACCTACTTACAAAAATAAAATCATTTATCATTTATCATTTATCATTTATCAGTTTCTTGCCCATTCTTTTCCATATACGACGGCTCCACGGGCGACTTCAATCAATTATATTTTTTTGTAAATTCTGACGTTTAAAAGTACGTATTATGTGCCTATTTGAAATAAATGATTTGACTTTAACTTTGTTCAGTATTGCAACAGTTACGTCACGGTCTGACTGGTGAACAAACACCCATTAAACGTCACGAGTATGATAATATGCCGTAACTGTAGTGGAGCATTGAAAAAGATTTTCGCGTTGGGTCGTTGTGTTTACTGAGCGTAACTTTACAAAACACCTAACGAGCCCTTTCTAAAGAATCTATTGGCAGTTTTACCTGTAAGTTCTTGTGAAGGATAAAAGGGTTCAGGATTTTGCAAAACAGTGATAGATGTAAGTACGTATTTTATATTAATACGAGAGGGGGCCTGTGTTCCAGCAGTGGGAATATTGTGGGCTGATTTTGCATTTAAAATGTGAATTTAATCTTTTTGAAGGACACTGAACGATATACATTAGAAGTTTTTATTGTTATTATGTCTGGGTATATTTAGTGTCCCGCAAACTGTTAATAAACATAAAGTTTAATAAACTAGTTACTAGCTGCTAGTTGTTATGGTTTTTTTCGTGAATTTTTTCCATGTTTTAATAGTCATTCTGCTATTTGGGGTGGAGACAAATCAAACATAAAAATCGGTCCAGCCGTTCTTGAGTTATAAATGGTGTTACTAACCCGACTTTGTTTTATTTATATAGAAACAGTATTGATACCAACGAAATTATACGTGAGTCTTAGATTTTACTAATTATACTTATATCTTACCTAGATAGGTAACTATCGGTAATTTATGGTAATAATATTATAAAGAGATATTAGTGAGTTTTATTCCGAAAATTTGTTCTATGGGAAGCTACAGTATTACTAAGTGTCATACAATATATGTTAGAGAAATTTGACGCAGACGAAGTTGCGAGCAAAAGCTAGTCATAAATAACTTGTAATTTTTCTTTAACATTATAATATAGGAGACAGTGGATCGGTATTAATCCATACTAATATTACAAATGTAAAATTTACTTTGTCTGTGTTTCTGTTACCTTTTCACGCCTTAACAGCCGAACGGATTTGGATTAAAATTTGGAACAGGGATGACCATGTTAGGACATAGGACACTATATTTTTATATCCCGGTAGTAGTAGTAGAACCGATTTTAATGAAACTTCATACGCATAAGCAGGATACAAAGGTCTAAAAAGTTACAAAAGAACATTTTCGAAATGTCTTATTTTAAAAAAGATAACTGGTAATCTCTGTTTCTATAGAAAATCTAAAATCGGTCTAATTTGGCTGTAGCAGTATTTTTCGAAAATATTGAAACTGTAAAATTTTCCCAATCAACTTTGAACGCTCATCATCATATCAGCCGAAAGACGTCCACTGCTGGACATAGGCCTCCCACAAAAGGGGGGCGTTTCCCATAATCGCCACGCTTGGCAGGCGGGTTGGCGATCGCAGTATGGTATGGTGGTGGAATGCATAGAGAATGCTGCTGCCCATTCTCCGATACGCCCCTTAGTCGCCTTTTACGACACCCACGGGAAGTATGGGGTGGTGGTATTCTTTAAGTCCGGCACCACACAGACGAACCCTACCCTCATGTTTTAGCGATAAAGTTGAAAATCAATTACAGAAATTTGACAGATTGTAGTAGCTTGATGTGCTGGCGTCTGTACATATGAATTTCACATCTGTATATAGTTATTATACTCTTTGAATCACATTCGAACCCACAACCTCGTGCACTCCACTTACCCAGAACAATTTATCACCCTTCTCTAGCCTTTTCCCAACTAAGTCGGGGTCAACCGGATACAGCTGAGTGACAGCTGATCTAAGTGATTTTACACGGAGCGACTGCCTATCTGACCTCCACAACCCAATTACTGGGTAATGAGACTTTTGGTCTTCTGACTACCCGACGTAACGATCATCAAAGATTTGCAAACAACAGCCAGGACCAACGGCTTAACATCATGCTTTCCGCGACACGGAGGGTCTTGATATGTAATAATAGATCACCCATCCACCGATCGACCTCGGCAAGCGTAGCTTAACCTTTGATCGAACCGTGCGGCTGCTAATATTTAGCCACGAGCCCCTTACACCGCACACTCACATCTGCCTAGCCTTTTCCCAACTATGTTGGGGTCGGCTTCCAGTCTAACCAGATGCAGCTGAATACCAGTATTTTACATGGGGCGACTGCCTATCTGACCTCCAAGTTACTGGGCAGTACGATACCCCTTGGTAAGAATGGTTGTCAGACTTTCGGGCTTCTGACTAACCGTAACGACTGTCAAAGATCCTCGATTGACAACCGGGATCAACGGCTTTACGTGCTTTCCGAGGCACGGAGTGTTCTCGATATGTAATAATAGATGGTCACCCATCCACCAACCGACCTCGGCAAGCGTAGCTTAACCTTTGATCGATTTGTGCGGTTGTTAATATTTAGCTACGAGCCCCTCACAAAGCATAACTACACTTCAATAAATAATATTTTCTACTAACCTTACGAGCCTAAATTCCAGAACGTGCCCCTCCAGAAACTTCAAAGCTCTTTCAAAGTCTAATCTGACAAAATTGTATAACAAATGCCACAGTGTAACGCACCAAGTCCCTTTTGTCAAGAAGATAAGTCCTGCCTTAATGTAATCCCAGTTTATTTAACTTTCTAATATATTACGAAGTTTTTGGTCCTAAGTTACGCGAAAGATACCACGATGCATATTGGGGGATCTTAATTTTGACAGTTGTTTGCTTAATAAGATTATCTTGTTGATGTTAAGTTAAGATTGTATTGTCGGAGTAATTTTGTTAATAATATCCCTTGTCCGAAACTTTTTCTCTAGTCACGGCTTTTTTAACCCTTAGTCTGCCGGAACGTAGATCTACGCGAGACACAATGGCTTTTTAATTGTGTCTGTAATTACGGCACACAAGCGGTTAATGATCCCATTAGAGATTCCTAATAGTTGTTTATAGTAAAGGTTGTTTCTTGCGGTACACACTTGCTTTCATCTTTATTTTCGGAAACACGCTACTCAAAAATGTTTCAAATATCTCGAACACTAATTAATTTCGAATTACTGCTTTTGAAACATTTGAAGCATTTTTGAAGCGTAAAATGAAAATATTGGTAAGATTATATTCTTACTCTTATAGCTCATCATTTTAATTATTTTGTTGAATTAAGTAGTTTTAATTATGTTCATAGCTTAATTGAAGTGCCAGCTACAATATCATTTTAATGGTAATCATTCAATATCCAGTTTTTTTTTTGGAATTATATCAAAAACCCTTAAAATCAAATATCTTGAAAACTATTGCATTTCTAACTTGTGGGGAGTTCAATTTGTTCCATTTTGGCCCCCTATCAGCTCTACTCCTGACGGTTATACGTCGAATTACAAGTAACCCTACTTGTAATTCGACGTATAACCGTCAGGAGTATACATAGCGACTTGCCCGAAAGTCTGACAACGAGTATTACCAAGGTCTGGTGAACAGTAACAGGGTTGTATCAATGTCTGGTCGCTCCATGAAAATTACCGGTATCCAGCTGCATTTGGTTAGATTGGAAGTCCACCTCAACATTGTTGGGAAAACGCTAAGCAGATGATTTTGTTTTACTTAAGTTCTTATGCCAGTAGCCGCTATATAATTCTTTTTTTCTATGGTGATGCTACCTAGAAACTTTCTTTTTTATTTCATTTTTGTCTTACACAACAAATCTTTTAATCCCGACCAGTATCTATATCCCAAGTTCCATTTACATTATCTTACTCAGTTGCTTAGATCACTTTAACAGAGACGTATTTCTAAAATTGAATTATGGCGACCCCCTAAAACGAGATCAGGGACGAAATAAAATCTTACAAGATCAAAGCCAATCTAACTTTTTCTTTTATAGCAAAAAGGTCATGGATTTATAAGACAGTGCCGGTGTCCATAGCAACGTCATTGAACATTGTAAAGAAGACAAATGTGACCAACAGAGTGACACATTGGTATTTGTGGTGTAATCCGTTTTGCCTTAAACTGGAAATATTTTATAGTCTTTTTCAAACTGACGAAATACAATCTTAGAAAATCAAAGCTAATATAACTTTTTCTTTTATAACGAAAAGGTCACGGAATAATAAGACAGTGCCGGTGTCCACAGCAACGTCATTGAACATCGTAAAAAAGACAAATGTGACAATCAGAGTGACACATCGGTATTTGTGGTGTAATCCGTTTTGCCCTGAACTGGGAATATTTTATTGGCTGCTTCAAACCAGGTCAGTGTTAAGGAAAATATATTTGCAGCCTGATTGAGGGCTGATTCTTAGTTTACGGGCACCCTTTGTGACTAGATTGGTTGCGCTGATGGATGGATGCATGGTTTAGATCACTACGTGTTATTTTAAATGTGTTTGTTTTGCTTTTATGTTCTTAGTAAATCGCGGTTATTAAGGCAACTAAAAAAAAGTATTTACAAGGCAGATGTGAGTGAATCGCCGGGAGGGGGCCCTAGAAGGACATATAGTGACCTCATTGGTGATGTTCTTCAGTACGGTCCGGTGCCTAGGTTTCCCCCCGGTGGGTTCCCGCATTGTCGAGGCAGGGGGCTCAGTAGCCGTGGCTTGGTCACCCACGGTGAAGCGAAGAGGTACCCGAGGAGGGACCGTTCGTTAGGGTTTTTGCCGCTAAGCCGACTACGTAGCGGCTAACAAGTAGGTTGCGGTGCCACTTGCGTGACATCGCAACTGAGGCGGGCCGCGATGTCGTATGGGAGGCATCGCGGCTGAGGGTTGGAGGCCGCGGCGGGAGAGGAGTGCCGGTATTGCGGTGCGCCGCTCTCCTTACCGTCCGCGGCCTTGACGGGGTCGCCACCGTCTGATGGCGGACGCGGTGGGGCCGCAGGGGAGGAGGAGTGTTATTATGACGTTGGCCGCTCTCCCTATCCTCTGCAGCCGAAAATTGGCAGATATCGGGGCCAATGACCTGACCCGTCGCAGGGGGACCAAGGGTGCCCAGATACGAGGTCGTTTGGCGCCCATGTGCTGGTTTGGTCCCTGGGGTGGTCACGGCGTACTATGTGTTCTGGTGCACCGGTGATGGGGAGTACTCCCCAGAGGAGGATCTGGTGACGGACAGCCGCAGCGGGTTCACGGATGAGTGCTAACGCGTGCCCGTGTTCCCGCCGTAATCGACAGAGGAGAACACCTTGGAGTTTTAGTGGGTTAGAGTCACATAACTGCACTATCTCCCAGTGATAGTGCAGAATGCATGAGCATTTCTCCACGTAAAAAAGGTGCGTAGTACTTGCAACCCGCGAGCGTGTATGGCCAGTTGTATGGACATGAAAGAAGCAAAAGGAATATAATTATAAGGATCGTAGCACATGGGAAGATGGTGTGAGTTATAATGTGTGTAGTGTAGACATGAGTATGTATATGTGTAAATCGCGCTTGTTTCTTGATAAAGGTATTTACAAGACCTTGGCCCTGAGATTGGCCCTTGTGTATACAAGGACCAATCTTGGACAACTTATTATAGTTAGTCAGCCAGTCACTTTTTTCGTCTTTACACACATGCAAAAAAACAAAACATTGTCCAGACAAAAAAGAAAAAAATGGTTTACTTTATACGAATTGAAGAAGTACAAAGCGCAAATTGTTGTCATTGGTTGAGACTTGAGAAACCAAAAACACTTAAATATGGCTCCATGATATTTTTACTTAAATACGTACAGAATTGTATAGGCTTAATTTTAAAATTAAGACCAATGACCAACTCAAAGCTAAGTAGCAAAGTCAAGGAAAATCGTTTAAACGAAGTCGGCCATAAAATAGCGAAGTTTGAGTTAGGTACTGTGAAAACTTCGAGAGGCGTTCAATATTTTACATTTAATAAGACGTGACTAACGCGAATTCGGTTAATGTTCTTAATTTTCATGAATATGATATTTTATTTATTACGTTATCGTGATTTCATTGCTAACAGGAAAATGGATATCTGCCCAGGGTTTGAAAGACAATGTACAGACGCCAGCATATCAAGCTACCGGAAACTGTCAAATTTTCCCAATCAACTTTGAACCTTATGCTTTAGCGATAAAGATGAAAATCTGTTGAAGAAATTTGACAGATTGTAGTGGCTTGATGTGCTGGCGTCTGTACCTACAAGTATTTCCCGGGCCCCCGACTCATGGTAGTTGTAGAAAAAGTGGAGTTTCAGGAGCGGTAGGAGTCCGACATAACCCTCCGTTCTCCGCAGAAGGAGGGTATCTATGAGGGTGTCATCAAGGAAACAAAAAAAAAACAGTGGTACTCCGGGAATGCCGACAAAAGTGAAAACAAAACACAAACGGAATACTTTGCCACCACTCACCGACATATCGGATATACATTAAAACTGAGTAGGTACATACATCCCGAGGACAGCCGAACACATCCGAAGCGGGAATTTTTTTGAATCGTCTTATAAACAAAACGCTTACGGTATGTCGCGACAAGGAGTGGGAGGCAGTCACCTCCTTTTGCGAAGCAGTCATGCTAGCGAAGGAGGTGGCGGGATGGATGAGGGAGAGAGCCTCCCGTCCCAGCCGCCGCGGGAGTCGCTGCGGGCGTCGGGAGCCGCGTGACGACTCCCGGCCACCGTAGGCGCGGGCCTGCGGACGGAGAGTAATGGGTAGCTCACGATCCGGTCAGGACCAGGCCCGTGCCGGACGGCACGTACGTGTTGCACGCGCGTCTCAAAAAGATGTGAAGGGGCCCGTTAGGGCCGAAGCCTGCCGTTACCGCTGGACTGGAACATAAAGGGCTAAGGAAGGAACACGGGCGGGTTTTAGTCAGTAAGAGTCTGACACTCCCTTCCGCTCCACCCAGAGCGGGAGAGATCATTTGATGATTTCCCATCCGCAAAAAAAAGCCCGGAGTTTGGAAGTTAATGGCGTGTTTCGGAAAGCACGTTAAGACGTTGGTCCTGCACTAGATTTCTCTCCGGTCTTGTCGGATTGCCGTCCCATCTGACTATGAGAGTGAGGGAAAATAGAGTGCACCTGTGTCTGCGCACACACACCTGTGCACTATAATATCTCCCCAAAGGCCTCAGCTGAGGTTGATCGCCGCCGTGGCTGAAATTCGGTCTGGAGGACTTTTATTTATTTAACTAATAACTGGCTATCTGAACTCTACAGCCCAGTTACTGGGTAACACGATACCTCTTAGTTAGACTGGTTGTCAGACAGCTGTTGTTGCTGGTTGGTCTAAATATAGTTACCACTAAAAAGGCTTCATGTCGTGACGTCCGCCACGTGACAACCGGCCGCACAGCAACCGAGTGTTTAGTAAAAGGCATTGCTTGAGTAGACCAGTGGCCTTAGTGTGAGTTTTTTCGACTCACGTTCGATTGCGAGCGCGATAGAATTTCGTATTTAAAATTAGGTTTCTCCTAGTGACCACCAGGTGGCGCTATAACTATTTCCCATATAAAATTCTAACGCGCTCGCAATCTAACGTGAGTGAAAAAACTCACACTTAAGCCGCAGGTCAGTCTGCTAGTAGTTTTCAACGAGTCCACAAGTACTCTCATACAGTCTGTGAAGAAGGGTAACAACAAGTATCAACATGTGCATAAATCCTAACAAATCTTATGTGTGCTAAATGCTGAAAGGTCAGATAGGCAGTCGCTCCATGTAAAATACTGGTATTCAGCTGCATCCGGTTAGACTGGAAGCTGACCCCAACATAGTTGGGAAAAGGCTAGGCAGATGATGATTAGTCCAACATGCAACAGAAGTCAAGTCCAATAGAAAAGCGACGAACAAAATCCATCTTACATTTCCGCAAACATCTAAAGCTTAAAAAGCGCTTTCCAACTTTAAACCAGTGTATAATGCAGCAGCTTAAAGTAAGGAATCAAAGTATAAAGTATGCGGACTAAGATCAGTTCTGTAGTATAAAATACAGTACAAGTTTTACCGTGTGAGTCCACCAAGGCACAACTTTGGCTAGCCTTGTTATTTGGTAGTTTGCCAGTTCGGGAAAAGTTGATTTGGGATGGTAGTAGAAAATAAATTCGCAATTTTTTTTTTTTTTTTTTTTTTTTTTTTTTGTTGTAGTGGTCGACAACGACCCTATCGAAGGAAGAAGTGAATAATGAGATTGAATAATAAGAAAATCTGTTTGTAATAAGAATGCATATCGTGAAGGAAAAAATTGCATGGACTCCTGCACTTACAGTTGCCCCCAAAAGTTACTTGACATTTTTCCACTTCATCTATCATGCCACATTATGATTTAAAATAAAAAAAAATAATCTGGCAATTCTTAGGGATTACTTGATTATTTTTTATGATAAGTCAAAGGTAGTTGAATTAGTCAATAAAAACGTTAAAGCAGTTCAAACATTTGGATTACTAGAATTTAAATCATAATGAGGTATTTCAAAGGTGAAGTGGAAAATGTCAATTAGCTTTTGGAGGTCACTTTAAGTGTGTAAAATTTTCAACAACGATTTTCGTTCCTTCTGAGTATTACAACCTCCTTCCTGGCCTTGACTGTGCGATGAGCTTACAAACGTGGCATATACAGACACCAGCACATCAAGCTACCCGAAACTGTCAAATTTTCCCAATCAACCTTGAACCTTATACTGTAGCGATAAAGTTGCAAATCTAATTTGAAAGATTGTAGTAACTTGATGTGCTGGCGTCTGTACCTTGTAGTACTTATTATAATAATAACGGTACAATACAATTACCAAGGGGTATCGTAACTGGGTTGTGGAGGTCAGATAGGCAGTCGCTCCATGTAAAATACTGGTATTCAGCTGCATCCGGTTAGACTGGAAGCTGACCCCAACATAGTTGGGAAAAGGCTAGGCAGATGATGATCAGTAGTCCAACATGCAACAGAAGTCAAGTCTAATAGAAAAGCGACGAACAAAATCCATCTTACATTTCCGCAAACATCTAAAGCTTAAAAAGCGCTTTCCAACTTTAAACCAGTGCATAATGCAGCAGCTTAAAGTAAGGAATCAAAGTATAAAGTATGCGGACTAAGATCAGTTCTGTAGTATAAAATACAGTACAAGTTTTACCGTGTGAGTCCACCAAGGCACAACTTTGGCTAGCCTCGTTATTTGGTAGTTTGCCAGTTCGGGAAAAGTTGATTTGGGATGGTAGAAAATAAATTTGCATTTTTTTTTGCGTTGTAGTGGTCGACAACGACCCTATCGAAGGTAGAAGTGAATAATGAGGTTGAATAATAAGAAAATCTGTCTGAAGAATACATATGGTGAAGTAAAAATTTCAAGGAATTCTGCACTTACAGTTGCCTCCAAAAGTTACTTGACGTTTTTCCACTTCATCAGTGATGCCACATTATGATTTAAAATAAAAAAATAATCAGCTACTCCTTGGGGATTACTTGACTATCTTTTATGGTAGGTCAAAGGTAGTTGAGTTATTCAATAAAGACCTTACAGCAGTTCAAACATTTGGATCACTAGAATTTTAAATCATAGTGAGGTATTTCAAAGCTGAAGTGGAATATGTCAACTAACTTTTGGAGGTCACTTTAAGTGTGTAAAATTATCAACAACGATTTTCGTTCCTTCTGAGTATTACAACCTCCTTCCTGGCCTTGACTGTGCGATGAGCTTACAAACGTGGCATGTACAGACACCAGCACATCAAGCTACCCGAAACTATAAAATTTTCCCAATCAACCTTGAACCTTATACTGTAGCGATAAAGTTGAAAATCTAATTTGAAAGATTGTAGTAACTTGATGTGCTGGCGTCTGTACCTTGTAGTACTTATTATAATAATAACAGTACAATACCTCCATATTGTTTTCAGTAGGGCTTAGTATTTGGCAGTTTTATGTTAAAAAAATTTATCAGCCTGTATTATCCGACTGTTGAGCAAAGGCCTCCCCGAAATCCTTCCAAGCACCCTTTTCTAGAGCCACCTCGAAACGACCCTTGCGGTACGCGGCTACGTCATCTCGCCTCGGTGACGCCATAAATTCTCAGTCACCCACCGTGTGGAGACTGCTGCCCAACAGTCACTGTGCAATAATATCCTCTACTAATTTTGTAAAATATTCTTTAGACTGACAGACACGGCAAAGTTCATTAAATCCAGGCATTTTTACATTAAACCCCTGATCAGGTCAAACGGGCATTAAAATTCAAATGAAACAGTTATTAACTAATAACTTTAATAGGTGTTACCGCCAAACTTCATATAATAAATTATAACACATTTATCAATAAGCGGTCGACCAACCTTACATTGTCCGCTCAATCATGTAATTATTTTGATTTAATAACGGCAGGCATTATTAATAATTATGAATTTTAATAAGTGAATTAATGTCCGGCCGACTTAATAATTATTTAATGATTATGTTTGTAGTTTATTTGGTTTTTTAATGTGTTATTGCAGTTTTTACTGTTTCCCTGAGGGGTTGGATAGAGAGGTACCTATAGTATACCCACATTTCGCCAGTTATGCAGTTATGAAATAGCAAAAAAACGAATTATAGAAATTCTTAAAACGGCCTTTCTTTTGGTGTCCCCTTTAATCTCTCAGTTTATTTCGACCTTTCTTCTCAGAGTGGTCAGTTACGACAGAGTGGTAAATGCCGACCTCATCTAGTTTTTTTTTAAATATGATTGGCGTGTAAAATTGTGTGTACAAACCTACTTAAAAAAAAATAACCCTAATAGAAACTCCCGAACTGGAAATAGCCCGACCTCACACCCGTCCACCTCGACGTGGGACAAAACGAAACTTTTTAAGTACCCAAACAGATTCACGCGACGTTCTGACGTAAATAGAGGCTCAAATATCGATATAACTGACAGTTCTGCTTTTGAAAAATGTATAGAGATACACTTTATGCTTATACTGTGTTTAAATTATGCAAATGCTAACTATACGTATCATTATCATCATAAAAACTATCCTATGTCTTTCCCCGGGTTGCAATCTATCTTTCTGCCAAATGTCATCGAAATCCGTTCAGTGGTTTAGGCGTGAAAAGGTAACATACAGACAGACAGAGTTACTTTCGATTTTTTTATGTTTTTTTTTGTTTAGCTTTTGTATGGATACAAAAGCCGTCAAATAGCCATATTTATTCTTGAATTAAAAGTTATCTGAGTATTGAAAAATCAGCCCTAAGAGTAACATAACATTTTGCATAGACTTCAGCTTGATGACAGGCAGACAATATCTACCCACTATCATTATCCGCCTAGCCTTTTTAAATTTTTTTGTTGGGATCGGCTTCCAGTCTAACCGGATGCAGCTGAATACCAGTATTTTACCCCTTGGTAAGACTGGTTCTCAGATTTTCGGGCTTCTGACTACCCGTAACGACTGTCAAAAATCCACGAGTGACAGCCGGGACCAACAGCTTAACGTGCTTTCCGAGCACAGAGGGGTCTCGGTATGTTAAGATGGTCACCCATCCACAGACCAACCGCGCCAAGCGTAGCTTAACCTGATCGATCAAACTGTGCGGCTGTTATTATTTAGCCAATTTCTCCAAACTAACCCCAATATCCCAATATCTAACCACTATCTACAAAATATTATTATGTATACATATATCAATAAATTAATATTAAATGGATTATTTCATTCATTCACTGACGACCTACACAACGATTCCAGAACAAAGTGCTAAGGGAAATTGTAAATGCACCTTGGAACTTAAAAGTTGAGTTCATCGAAAAAGTGATCCAGAAACGCAGAAGCTCACGAAAAGAGACTTCATCAGCATGTGAACGTCGAGGCAATCCGACCACACAAACATAGTTAGAAGACTAAAAAAGAACAAAACCATTCGAGCTAGTGTTAGTGAATTGACCAAAGAATCGTGTAAAGTACAAAAGTGCCAAACAAACACAAGAACGAAGTGAATTCGCCTTAAGAGAGACATGAAAGTGCTATTGAACACATTCTAACTTTTGAATAGTTTAGGTCATAATTAAATTACTTATTAGTCTATTTAAAAAGCTAGACTGTAATAAGATTAGGGTCCATCCTATAGTTGAACCCTAGAACAAGGGAAAAAAAATTCACTGACGGACAACGCACTGACTAAGGGTGAATTTGAATTTATGGTGATTGCGTTCAGTTTCATAGGTGAAATTCGCTATAAGCCGGTGGGTCTAGGAGCGCGAAATGTTGCCGATGCTATGTATAGATACCAATAAATATTTCCAACTAATTGCAAAAGTCATAAATCTAAATAAAATGGTTTCAATATTAAATAACATAAAGCAAAATCTAAGAGACTAGAACCTTAGATAATCAAAAGTTTTCTTTAAGCTTTTTCCTAACAGCAAAAAAAACATAAAAGAACTCTCTTTTTTGCTCTGAATGTTTACATCACGCTTTTCTCAATATTAAATCTCGAGGAGTTTCCTTCGATAAAACGTACTGAGAATATTCTCCAATAACAGTGACACGGGATGTATTTTTACCATTATTAAAGATAGTGCTGGTAATTTATTTTGGCTTAGGGCGATTGCCGGAGTATTACGGAGACGGATGTGTACGCAGTAGGTGTATGAACTCGATAATGATAAATGATTTATTTTCTGTAAGTAGGTTTGTACAAACACTTTTACACGTCAATCATATTTTTTTAAACTAGATGAGGTCGGCGTTTGCTATCTGACTATTGTGAGAAGAAAGGCCGAAACACACTCAGAGGTCCAGACAAAATCTTGGTCAGATCGTGTGATTGGTGTCTGAAATGGTCTTTTGAGGAAAGAACTACACAGATTGAGCGGACCTGTCCAATCAGTGCACGCATTTGTCAAAAATCGTGCAGCTCAACTCTGAACTGGAGGAGCTCAACGATTCGACGAGCAATACCAAAGGATAGATTAGCAATTTCTATAAAAATATTTATTTCAAGATTGCGATAGTATGTTCCGCCGTGACGCCCATGGGCGTTTATGACCACCATCCTAATTGAATATCTAACACACTTTCAATCACTCTCTTGAAAAAGCTGTTGCAGACAATTGGACAGCTAAGTATTTGCTTGATAAAGTATTTTGGATGAACAAACACGACGACCGGGCCAGTCAAATCAATCAAAATGAAAATATTTTATTTCATATAAACCTACATGGGCGCTTATGATACGTCAGAAGCTAGGTTCACGGTCCCAATCGGTCGTTTCCTATGGTGAAGAACGGCAGAAAACTCCACGGTTACTCTTTTAAAAATAATTGGCTTTTACACTGTTTTCAAATTACAGTAGGTATGGGAGGACAGCGCAGGCCTGTCAAGAAGTAGGTACCAGGTACTTAATAAAATAAAAACTGGCCAAGTGCGAGTCGGACAAGCACACGAAGGGTTCCGTACCACAAGGCAAAAACGCCAAAAAAAAAACATGTTTGTTGAGCCCCCCTTAAATATTTATTTTATTTCAATTTTCTTATTTATTATTAAAGTTAAAATACAACTGAGTATTTTGTGAATATTTCAAGTGCCTACCTGTTGCCATTGATATCGAGCAAATAAGGGCAAAAAAATCGCGTTTGTTGTATGGGAGCCCCCCTTAAATATTTAATTTATTTTGTTTTTAGTATTTGTTGTTATAGCGGCAACAGAAATACATAATTTGTGAAAATTTCAACTATCTAGCTATCGCGGTTCTTGAGATACAGCCTGGTGACAGAAGTCCCGTTTTACCCTTTGGGTACGGAACCCTAATAAAAAGTACCGCGAAAGGCAATATTTCAGAACCCAAATGAAGTATTTATTTGGGGATTTCCAATAAACCCCTGATTTATAAAACATCAAAAATACACACATTATCCGATTACAAACACTCGGTAATGGTAATCATCACAGTTAACACAATAATTTCGTTGTTTCGAGTAAACCTGTAAACTACGTATAAATATATTGAACACAATTAATATTATATTGATGTGTTAAAAACACTGCCAATTCACGCTAAAAACCACGTTACAAAATGGTGATATGAAATAAAAATGACTATGAAATTAATTAATTAAAACAACAATCATTTATTTAATCAATTTGCGTGAATAAGCGCGGATGCGGGAAGCACAGAACCGGTAGAAGTAGGGAGGTCAATGTCCAGTAGTGGACGTCTTTCAGGTGTAAAGATGATGATAAATAAACGCAGTTGGGTGTAATACGTGAAAAAATTGCATGTACACGCGATTTTAATCTTTATTTAGTTAAAACTACACGCCTTATCAATTAATGTCGCGTTGCCGCAGCATATATTTTTCTTCCACACATCTCTATTAGCCTCCGTCTCGGAAGTCACCCCCTTTCTAGCCTCATATTTCACACAATCCAAACATCCTTTCATTGGTATTCGCCCACTCTATAGCAATCCGCATTCAAGTGAAGTAAAGTGCTCGTGTGGAACCGAACATTAAATAAGCTATCATAGGTTTTTAAATCCGTGGTCTAGTTTCACAGAAAATCCAATAAATACATAGATACATAAGTACTTTAGAGGTTCAGAGGGGACCTCTAGGATACTTATGGGAGGAAACTAATTGAAAACCCATTGACTTGGAACTATTATATTAATATGACAAGTTTATAATTCAACGATAATTCTAGCAATGACTCTATAGAACAAAAACACTATATTCAATTATTTGAAACTCGTTTGAATGTTTAAGAGTGGGTTGCATCAATAGCTCCGTTATAGTTTGTGTCAAAGTTAAATTTAACCGTAACCATAACAATGACCATAGAATCTACTATCCGTTGTTGCACCATCATGTATTTCGTGTATTTCACAGTTAAAGTTAAAAGGGTGACAAGTGACAAGACGTCATATTTCCCCAAAATGTACGTGGGTAATTTTTTGACAAGGGCAACACTTCAAGCTTGTTGTCATCACGCTTTGTTTATTTGACACTAGTGATGTTAATCAGTCATTAATGGTCAGGACTCGATTGTCTCGATTATTTAATTCAAAAACTCAATTTAAGTTGATCTAAGGACTAGAGGGAGGTTCCCAGCAGCTTCGTACGTTTGAAACGCACACAAAAATAAACTTCAAGAAAAGAATCATAGCAAGATCCAAAATACAGTTACCGTTCTATATTGGTAATGTACCAAGGTATTTAAGTCAGTGACATTCGGCTCAGATTGGCTTTGTTCGACTTTGTAAAGAGCGTATTAATACGTATAATAATAATAATAATTCCTACGCATATTCCACTGATTGTCAGATTGATCTGATAAAATCAATGACGATTTAATGACAAATTACACTTTATTATCTGACAGCACTAACCCACAGAATATGTATTTTCTGTTATTAAAACTCTGTGACTGTACATCACAGTATTAAGACGGTTTATTACAAGAATATATTTATTACCTGGTTTTTTAACCAAGAATGACAGTTAACTAGTGTGGCAGTGTTGGTGATATTTATCTAATCGTGAGTACATCGAGTGATACCTCGAGAGAAAATGGACTCAGCTTTTGAGTAACGAGTTAAATAAAATCGAGCCGCATCACTATCTGACACTGTCAGAAAGACAAGTGTCAAGTGACTATAACATTCATTCACAGATTAGGTAGAGATGCTACGCCATTCATTTTATTTTTCCGTTTCTTTCGAATTGCATGAAATTGATATTTCTGTTTTCCTGTATGTAATTGAAGGATTATATTATTGGAAGATGCATTACAGCATTTACTCCAGAAGGATGTTGTGTTAATTGTTCAATAAGATTTTAACGCAATGTGCGAACACATTGCCCGAGACTGCTGCAAATGTACGGTAACTTGTGAACGCAAGGATTCACGAACGCTAGTCAAACCATCTTTAGTGCAGTTTAACGAAAATGCGTATAGAAGTATGTCGATTTTCACAGCAAACGCATACTGTGCCTGATGAATGCGGGAAAGAACATTCGTTTTGCAGTGGCATCCAGCACACCAAAAAGAACAATAATATTAGTTAGAATACGCTTATTTTCTAACATAAATCATCTATTTATTTTCAGGTGCATCATTTAGGTAGGTACCTACCTACCTAAAAAATTCATTTCTAACACCCAGCTGCTCTTGCTGGATGCTATTGCAACTGTTTGGTGGACAGACGTTGGTATTGTTAGCTGTTGTGCACATGTACTGTTGAGCGTGCGGTATTGAAGTATTTTCATCGGTGGAGTGACCTGCATATTTTTCAGATGAAATATTACCTACTTCTAAGTCGTCTGACGTTGAAATTAATATAAGTAGTTACATTAATAAAAATGCTCTGCTATGTACAATTTGTTATTATTATTATTATTTTTAACCGTTCAATACACTCCGACTATTTATCGCTGAGCAGTGGTGGGTCCGTCGTAACAGCTGCGACTTACAGCATAAAGGTCGTAGGTTCGAACCCAGATAGGCGCTTTACTTTGTGTAAATTATTTCATCACCACTGCTCTCAAAACGAAAACATCGTGAGGAAGTCCTATATCCATACTAATATTATAAATGCGAAAGAGTGTCTGTCTGTTACCTCTTCACGCTTAAGCCGCTGAACTGATTTAGATGAAATTTTGTATAGAGATAGTTTGAGTCCCGGGAAAGGACATAGGATAGTTTTTATCCCGATATTCCCACGGGATCGTAACTAATGTGGGTGAAATCGCGGGGCGCTGCTAGATATACTAAATTAATTTTGATAAGCATTGACTTTCATAAAATAAGGAAGAAAAAAAAACAAGTACAATTTTAAAAACATAATATGACCAAACACAAACAACCTGTCTTCAAAGAACTTAATGAAATTGAAATGGATCAAATCAGATAAAGCATTTGGAATCAAGATGAACTTCATCGGCACAATGAAGAGAAGTATAAGCTAGGAACTAGAAAAACTGAAATTAGTAATCGATATTCACAATACACTTGCTACAGTTTACATAATAATATTTTACATAAGAATATCGATTTCAAATTTCAGTTTTTCTAGTTCTAGCTTATACTTCTCTCCACTGTGTTGCTTTAATTGCCGAAGAAGCTCAAGCTCTAGCGTATTCTTCTGAATTTTTGGTTCTAGGACATGCCGGTTTCCTCATGATGTTTCCCTTCACCGTTTTGAGAGCAGTGGTGATGATATAATTTACGCAAAGTAAATCGCCTGCCTGGGTTCTACTCAAATCGTAAGTCGGGGCCATTAGGTAATTATTTATATAATATGTAGAGTTCTCAGGGGTTCTTGTTTTCAGCAAGGGAGGACCCTTGCTGAAAACAAGAACCCTTGCTGAGAACTAAGACCTTAGCAAGGGCTCTGGCTTCTAACTAGGAAAGTTAGAAGCTCTTGCTAAGGTCTTAGAACCCGGAATCTGTCCAAAAATTAATTCTCATCCTACTTATGAAATCGATCAATGCGAGGGTGAATTTTTTTCTCTTCCTAACTGGCAAATCGGATTCACTGACACTATCATCGCTAGAAGAGCTTTATTTCCACAATATATCGCGGAGTAAAGACATACCTAATTTGTTTTAGTAGGTACTTTATTCAATAACACAATATTTTTATAGGTTACAATGCAAAGCAGATGACATATACAATGACATAAACCGTAACTATAGCCCTTTACCGCCCGAAGTTGGGCGATTAAAGTTATAGTTATCTGTGACGTCATTTTAACAATTTTGTCAAAATTAAAACGATGCAACCCGAATTTCGCTTAACCGGAGATTTGACGTCTGTCAAAGCTTTGATTATAGTTAAAAATGACTTGTTATAGTTATTTATGACGTCATTTTAACAATTCTCAAAATGATGCAACCCGAATTTCGCTTAACCGGAGATTTTGACGGCTGTCATGGGATTGGTTATCGTTATAGTTAGCTGATGCAACTCACTCTAAATGGAATATTATCTCCAGCCAGAGCTTTTTGCTAAAGGCCGGAACACACAAAACTCTACAGTACATAGACTCACACCTTCTTCACGAGCGGGTAGGCAGAAACTACAAAGCGCCACCTGCTGCGATCCTTAAATACTCCTCTTGCGTCGTTTACCTACATTTGTCGTCGTTTTCATACACACACGCCGGTTGCGAGTACTAGACACCTGACCATTCTCATTTTCGTTCTTCAGAACGTCACCAACAGAGACATATTATCATTATGACATATTATTATTTATTGGTTATAGGTAAAACACTAACAACCTTGCAGGACTAGATTACTAACATCTTCTACAACAATAACTTACCAAAAACCAAAAAAAAAAAAAAAAAAAAAAAAAAAAAAATTAAAAAAAAAAATATATATATATATATTTTTACCAAAAATAAACCTTTAAGAGTTCAGTGTTCTCCTAGACACGGCAGTTTGTTTACTTATCTAGCGCTTTCTTTTGCTTCGCGTAGATTTCGTAACAGAAAATCGATTTTTTTTTTTAATTTTTGTATGAAAGTCTGATGAATTAAAATCTGATGAATTGATAAATTGTCTGTGTGGTGCCGGACTTAAAGAATTGCACCACCCCTTACTTCCCGTAGGTGTCGTAAAAGGCGACAAAGGGTCTTACCGGAGAATGGGCAGCAGCGTTCTCTATTTATTCCACCATCATACCATGCTGCGATCGCCAACCCGCCTGCCAAGCGTGGCGATTATGGCAAACCCCACCCCAAAATTGGGGGAGGCCTATATCCAGCAGTGGACGTCTATCGGCTGAAACGACGAATTGATAAAAGTCATAGAACAAAAGTGGTTGTTTATGATATTAGCAATATAGTCCTGAGAGGTTGTTAATGTTTTACCAATAACCTTGTATAGGTATATCTTCCCAGGGTGTCCCCTCCTGGCGTTTCCACTCACATCTAGTTAAGAAAAAACTTGGCCGAAAGAACCAGGAAATTATGTGCAACACTAATATTAAAGTGGAACACTAGTTTCAACCCCAAGCGTACGAAAGGATTGGTTCCTAAATTATTTACTGTAAGGATACATTCAAACTTTGTTGTCGCGTGGGATTAGATGTGAAACTAACTTACTATAGTGATGTTACCCGGATTATTTAGTCACAGTAATGTGGACGCAAAGTGAAATTATTCAAACGGACAAATGGACTTTCATATGTGTTTATTATTCGAGCGTATGGCACTCGTGGGATGTGGCTAAAAATCAGCGTCAGCTGGTGTATTGTCAGCTGACATTATGTTGAGCTGAAGCCCTTTTGGTACTATAAGAAGTTTTCTTTTTGTTTTATTTATAATCGTAAGGTGTTTTTTTTTATTATAATGCCAATGAACGCATTTTCTTTCTATTAAACGAGATTATCACCTGCAATATTAATGGACCGTGCGAAAGATGACAATATATTATGGCTAGAAAGGGGGTGAGTACTAAGATGACGATTAATAAAGAAATATGGAAGAAGACATGTTGCGCCAACCCTAATCAAATTGAATGGATAAGGGCAAGAAACCGATGATAATATCTTCTGTCATATAATCATTGACTGGTCTAGTGGTCTCAAGAAATACTATTGATCTTGGGTCCTAGGCTCGGACCCCAGATAGGGCAAAGCGGCAACTTTTTTTTCTTATTACTGAAAGGGCCCTTGGCCTCGATCAGGCCTGATTGAGTTTATCCATTAGGAACTTCACAGTAGCAGCTCGAAGTATGTATTCCTGACAGTATCAACAAGCTCGCCCATGTTACATAATAACTTAAACATAAGTAATGTGGTTATGAAATTAGTAGCTGCGCCCCGCGATTTCGATCCGTGGGAACATCGGGATAAAAAGCAGCCTATATGTTAATCCAGAGTGTCAACTACCTTCCCCGCGGTGGGTTCCCACATTGTCGAGGCGGGGGGGGCTCAGTAGCCGTGGCTTGGTCACCCACGGTGAAGCGAAGAGGAACCCGAGGAGAGGCCGCTCGTCAGGGCTTTTGCCTGTATGCCGACGACGTAGCGGCCAACAAGTAGGTTGCGGTGCCGCTTCGGCGACATCGCAACTGAGGCGGGCCGCGATGTCGTATGGGAGGCATCGCGGCTGAGGGTTGGGGGCCGCGTCGGGAGAGGAGTACAGGTATTGCGGTGCGCCGCTCTCCCTACCTTCCGCGGCCTTGACGGGGTCGCCACCGTCTGATGGCGGACGCGATGGGGCCGCAGGGGAGGAGGAGTGTTGGTATGACGTTGGCCGCTCTCCCTATCCTCTGCGACCGAAAATTGGCAGGCGGCGGGGCCAATGACTTGACCCGTTGCAGGAGGACCATGCCCAGGTACGGGGTCGTCTGGCGCCCATGTGCTAGTTTGGTCCCTGGGGTGATTACGGCGTGCTATGTGTTCTGGTGCGCCGGTGATGGGGAGTACTCCCCAGAGGAGGGTCCGGTGACGGACAGCCGCGGCGGGTTCACGGATGAGTGCTAACGTGTGCCCGTGTTCCCGCCGTAAGCAGCAGAGGAGGACACCGTGGAGTTTTAGTGGGTAAGAGTCACACATAACTGCACTATCTCCCCGTGGTAGTGCAGAATGCATGAGCATTTCTCCACGTAAAAAAAAATAAGGATGTCAACTTTTATATGGAGGTATCCATATAAAATTTTATCAAAATTGGTACAACCGTTTGAGCGTGAAGAAGTAACAAACATATAAACAAACACACACACAAACTCACAAACTTTCGCCTTTATAATATTAGTGTGAAGTGTGATTATGAGCATAAATACTAAAGACGGCGACTATCCGGCTCGAAGGACCAAAATAAATGTAGTGGATAGGAGATCCCTACACTTACTGATATGATAACGGGACGATTCTATTGGGATGATGAAATAAAACCGCCTTGAATATTTTTGGTAAACACTCATTTGATTTAATGAAATATATTTTACACCGCGTCTCGGAAACCACGTTAAGCCTTTGGTCCCGGCTATGATTCTTAAATCTTTGACAGTCATTGCGGGTACTCAGAAGCCCAAGTCTGCCAACCAATCTTACCAAGGAGTATTGTGTTACTCAGTAACTAGATTGTGGAGGCCAGATAGGCAGTCGCTTTATGTAAAATGCTGGTTTTCAGCCACCCAGTTAGACTGGAAGCCGACCCCAACATAGTTGAGAAAAGGTTAGGCAGACATATA
This sequence comes from Mesoligia furuncula, assembly GCA_916614155.1. Classification (NCBI taxonomy): domain Eukaryota; kingdom Metazoa; phylum Arthropoda; class Insecta; order Lepidoptera; family Noctuidae; genus Mesoligia; species Mesoligia furuncula. The sequence continues at coordinate 14,304,148 of OU744814.1, forward strand.
AACCGCCTTTAGCGGTCCCACTGCTGGGACACAGGCCTTCGCTAGGTGAGAGTGAGTGGGCCGTAATCCACCAAGCGGGCTCAGTGTGGGTAGGTAGATGCAACATGTCTTAGGATTTTTGGTTCTAGGACATATCGGTTTTCTTTACGATGTTTTCCTTTACCCTTTTGAGAGCAGTGGTGATGAAATAATTTACACAAAGTAAAGTGCCTGCTTGAGTTCGAACCCCCGACAACCGAACCGAACAACTCGTAAGTTTGCTGGGCAACCACTGCTCTTCAAGCCAGGTAGGCTGACATCGTCGTTTCAGCCGATAGACGTCCACTGCTGGACATAGGCCTCCCCCAATTTTGGGCGGGTTTGCCATAATCGCCACGCTTGGCAGGCGGGTTGGCGATCGCAGTATGGTATGATGGTGGAATACATAGAGAAGGCTGCTGCCCATTCTCCAGTACGATCCTTAGTCTAACTTACACAGACGTAGGCTGTAGGCGCCTACAAGGAAGGTAGTAACCTTCGATAATTGAAGACCACTTGTTCAACCTGTATAAACAACATACTTCAATTATCGAAGGTGAATACAATCTCTTGAAAAGGAACGAACAAGTAATGAACCGACAGTTCGTCGTCATCAACAAAAGTCTCAGAGACTCGATGCAACAGCTTAGTTCAACAGAACAAGACCAATCAACTTTCCTCACTGCTACTGCACTTGCCGCAAACATGATGGTAGCAAACTTGCGGAGAATACAAGACATGTTGATCGACCTAGTTACAGATCTTCGCCACGGCAAAGTCGACACTCACTTATTGAAACCCGATGCATTCGAAAAACAGTTGAACATCAGGACAAGTACCAAAAGGATTATCCCTACCCTGCCAAAATAAGTTCAAGTGTATTCGGGAAATGTATAAGCTAGCAAGTGTGCAAGGAAGAGATTGACATGGTACCAACTCATACTCAACGGCGTCTCCCGAAGGATAGACAAACAAAGACAGATGAACACAGAAGAGGTCATCGAACATCGTCCTAACAGCAACAAGATGGACAGCGAAACATCGCCGATGCCATCCAGAGGCGAAATTAGAATGTTCTAACTTGCTTTACATATTTTTACTTTCTACACCACGTTTTACTTGTAATTTGTCGCTTTTTTAGAGTTGGCAGGATGTACGAGCATCGCCACATGAAATGTATTTTTGTTTTAGTATTTACCTTAACAAGCATTTGCTTATTCGCCGATTATTTATTTACTTAGGCGCCTTGTAGGCGGTAGGCTGACATATTAGGTACAAATTCTGTATATTCAGAATGCCAAAACAACCAACGGGGACCAACGGGGCACACTGCTACGTTGGTCTAATGGTCGCAAGCGCGACTGCTGATCGTGGGGTCCTGAGTTCGATTCCCGGGTCGGGCAAAGTGTTATTGAGTTTTTCCATTAGGAATTCCTTAGTAACAGCCCGGAGTTTGGAAGTTGGCGGTGTCATACCCCCGTGTCTCGTATTGGTCCTGCGCCTGATCTCTCTCCGGTCGTATCGGATTGCCGTCCCGTCGGAGTATGAGAATGAGGGAAGAGGGAGTGCACCTGTGTTTGTGCGCACACTTGTGCACTATAATATCTCCCACGCTGAAGGCTAGTCTCCGTTGAGATTAGGCGCCGTGGCCGAAATACGGTCTGGTGGAGGACTTTATGCAGAATGCACGGCGCGTAAGTGCGTAGGTTTCGTGCACGTGATCTGCGTGTTCTACTACTTAATTTCATACCACTGGCTACCTCTTCTGGAGTATAAGTACAAACTTGATTTATATATGTATGACGGAGAAGGTATAGTGTGTCTCGTCATCATCAGCCATATTTCAAATACCGTGGGCGCACAATGGGTAGAGTTGGTTATTGCGCAATAGAATAACCGTTTGCACTTCAAATCAGATTATAGTTTAGGAACTTAAATTGAATCACACTCGCTAATCATCACACACTCTAGGTACACGACATCCAGATACGCAGCGAGATCGTTACCGGGCTGGCTAACCAAATTGACCTCCGTTAACTGTCCGTCAAGGCGTCAAGGAACTTCTCTCTTCTAGCGGAGTTCTCACTGCTCCTCTTTTCCAATTTCCATCATAAAACTCCTCCCATCCCGGGAAACTCCGGGGAAGCATGTGTGTCTCAATTCGTCGTTCTGTAATCTGACTTTTCTCAGTTCCCTCCAAAACCAGTGGTGCCAAACTAATTAATACCAAAACCAGTGTTACCAGCCCAGTCGCGAGCTCACTCAAGCGATTCGCTTCGTATCCGAATGAGGCGATTTCCGAACTAAGCTCTATTGCTTAAACCGACTTAAACGTCAAAACCGAGTGACATCGGTCATCGTGTTCTGACAGCTCGAAACTTCGAAACAAACAGCGCCAACCGCTTCACGCGCCGACACGGCCGTCCTGACGTCTCACACGTCCTCGTGTGATAATCTGTAAACAAATACACCCCCCGCAAAGTATCTCAGAGCTCGGTCAACCTGACCAAATATGGTACAGGCAAAAACACAATAAAAATTCCAAAAAACTGAAAAATTGCAGAGGTCAGAGCATTACTCATTATTTGATTAACAAATCTCAAGATCACAAACTAAATAATCATCTAAGGTACATGTGTCTCATACTATCCAGTAACCTCTAGCTACTCAACCATTCAATTGCGCATCCCCCTCGGATCGCCAAGTCGCTCTCGGACTTTGTGGTTTCTCACAAAACCCCACACAACACACACACAGCTTAAGCTCTGTTTCATCAACAGGACTATTACTTGACTTTTCTCAAATTCGGCAGTAATACTCTGATCCATTGGCATGTGCCTTAGCCTCATGAGCGTACTTGATAAATCATAGTAAAAAAACATCAATGACCAGAGCCATGTAAACAAACTTTGATTATCTAATCAAAGTAAGGATCATCAACCAGAGTCATGTACCATCGTTATCCACATTACAACAATAATCTTTTTCACTAAGAGCCTTAGACACCTGGAAACCCACATACGAGTAAACCGCTCTAACGCCACGGCTCTCCGGCCGACCAGCAATCGCATTGCTCTCACACATCCAGCGCATGGATCTCTGTGCGTCACCCTGTGACTACACACCTTTTACTACGGCCGATAGAGAACCCCTACTCGCGTGCTTCCAATAATGTAGGCTTGCTTATCACCACTGTGATCACCATCTACTTCGACTGGTACATGACCTACTGGCATCATTCATAATCTATCGTGAGCATATTTAAAAATTGCATTGTAAACTAGATTGGGCTATACCTAACACAGACATGCACTCGCTTCTTAACTCGGCCATTACCGCAGTTGGTTTCTTCAGCTTGTGGTGATATGACCTAGCTCGCCAACAAAAAAGGATACAGGTCACCGGAGTCGATGCTTTCTTTGAGATGATGTCTTTGGCCGGTTGCAATCCACTATTTATTTGGCAGAAGTCGAGAAACTCCTTGCTTGAAAAGCACCATCCTTGATCAGCAATTATTCGTACAGGCGATCCAAAGAGTACAGCACTGTCCGACACTGCCATCCTGCTTGCACACGTCCTTGTGTGTTAACCTGTAACCAAAAAAAAATCAACAGCAGTGTATGTTCCACTCGGCCAATTCTGACCACATTGTTATGGTAAAAATAAAAAGAAAGTTTGAAAGATACCTCACAAGTAAAAATAATCAGAATAAACTTCAATTATTGTAAAGTGAACAAAACACAACACACAACACTAATACGACCCGGCTGCTCGGCAGCGTAGTCTCTTTAAGACCCAAACAGTAGTCTCATTCAGACCCAAACAGTAGTCTTATTCAGACCCAAACAATAGTCTTATAGACCCGAACAGTAGTCTCATTGAGACCCAAACAGTAGTCTTATTCAGACCCAAACAATAGTCTTATAGACCCGAACAGTAGTCTCATTGAGACCCAAACAGTAGTCTTATTCAGACCCAAACAGTAGTCTTATAGACCCGAACAGTAGTCTCATTGAGACCCAAACAGTAGTCTTATTCAGACCCAAACAGTAGTCTTATTCAGACCCAAACAGTAGTCTTATTCAGACCCAGCCACCATACATCTAGCCGCACATTGCACCCTGAACGACTCATAGAATCGCAGTTACAACTACGACCAGACTGTACAGTTTGATTACGAAAGGGTAGGTAGGTTAGTCATTTTAGTGTGCGTCATATTCAAACAATAGCGGAAGTGCTTTTACTATTATTATCTGCATTGGATTCTATGTCAACAATCAGTTCAGATGGAACTTCACAGTGAGGCATCTTTCTAAGACGATCGTGAGCATACTAAAATTGTAAGTACGGTTAGAATTTAAAGCTTTTAACTTATAGCGATCACTTGTCAAAACATCCACTACCTTAAACGGACCTCTGAACTTCCGACCTAACTTAGTCTGATAATCTGGCTTTCCCCTTCGTTTTATAATAACACGAAATTGCAAACCCAAAATTTTGATATAGCTGCCTTTGTCATATGAAATGGAACCTTGTTATTGTTAACCGTTTGAAACTGAATTTATCACAAGAACTTTAATGTTACAAAACTCGATCGCAGGCATGTTAATTGAAAAGCCTACGTTCAAAATTTCACGTATTGTCATAATATTACTTTGCAAGTAAATGTTGGGTAGAAATTAATAAAATCTCAAGTTGTTGCTCGCTAATCGCAACGCTACATAATTATGATTTGTTCTGTGCTGAATACACGCGTTTGACCAATACCCGTCAACACAACAACATTATTAACTCGTTTGCTACTTAATTTGGCTGCACAACTCGCTTTTACTAACGAGCATTCAGCAACAGAATCGTAATCAAAACAATACAGCTCACCTTTAAATATGTTCTAACGTGCCTGAGGGCAGATAAACGACATCTACTCGCCCTTCATTACTTCCAGCACGTTGTCTACCATCCCAATGGCTGCTGGGCTCATGCAACGGGCCACGATATGCCCTGGTTTCCCCCACTTGCAGCACACGGAGGGCTTCGCTGACGGCTGCTTGGCTCGATTATTAAAGTCACTCCACGTCACTGGTAGCTACACGCTACGTCCTTCGTATGCGTGATTTTTTAGCAAAACAAATCAGCTGTCATGCGCTGTTACTGTTACGTTTACGCGGCAGGCGCGTCACTAGGCAAAGGTATTTCTGCATACAGATTACAGCCTATGCCGAAAACAACATGCAGCATGATCGCGCATCCGTACCTGCTTTGTCTGGGTCGAACTTGGACAGATCCACACGATTATTGTTTTAGGTGTTTGAATGTTTGCACTTTGTGTTCAAATTACTGTCACTTCTAGCGTTCTGATTTTTGCGCTTGAACCAACCCGAATCCCACTTCTGATGACGGAGAAGGTATAGTGTGTCTCGTCATCATCAGCCATATTTCAAATACCGTGGGCGCACAATGGGTAGAGTTGGTTATTGCGCAATAGAATAACCGTTTGCACTTCAAATCAGATTATAGTTTAGGAACTTAAATTGAATCACACTCGCTAATCATCACACACTCTAGGTACACGACATCCAGATACGCAGCGAGATCGTTACCGGGCTGGCTAACCAAATTGACCTCCGTTAACTGTCCGTCAAGGCGTCAAGGAACTTCTCTCTTCTAGCGGAGTTCTCACTGCTCCTCTTTTCCAATTTCCATCATAAAACTCCTCCCATCCCGGGAAACTCCGGGGAAGCATGTGTGTCTCAATTCGTCGTTCTGTAATCTGACTTTTCTCAGTTCCCTCCAAAACCAGTGGTGCCAAACTAATTAATACCAAAACCAGTGTTACCAGCCCAGTCGCGAGCTCACTCAAGCGATTCGCTTCGTATCCGAATGAGGCGATTTCCGAACTAAGCTCTATTGCTTAAACCGACTTAAACGTCAAAACCGAGTGACATCGGTCATCGTGTTCTGACAGCTCGAAACTTCGAAACAAACAGCGCCAACCGCTTCACGCGCCGACATGTATATATATATATTTCGATATGTTCCATGAATTTTGGTCCAAAACAATACGTAATGGTAATTTGATTAGTTTGTTCAGAACTGTTCGACATTGGAGTTCTAACAACAGTGAATTATTAGGAAACTGAAATGGTATTGTTACTTTAGTCTAATATGCTAGAATTTAATTCCTAACCACTACATGCCAGCATTTCAAGCTGCGGGCGAACAGTAAAACATGGTCTGTTGCAAAAGTAACTGATGAAAATGTAAACAAACCATGTTCAGGTTAAATTCTTACATATTCCACTAAGGGCTGGTTTTTCCAACGCCAGATAATTTCATCGGTGGAATAATTTTGAATTTTTGATAGTTCTTCCATACGAAAACTGTCAGACGTCAAATTTATTCCACGAATAAAAATTATCTATCGATTGAAAAATCAGCCCTAAAGGGAATTAGTTACACATTCATCTGTATTAAGAAGATTTCAACTGTATATTTCGCTACTACTTTCAACCATTATTGTTTGAATAACATTAGTAAATTGTAATTGAAAAATCATCGACGACAAATTCAAGTTATAAATTAACCTCAATTGACAAAAGAAAAACATGTGTAAGGTGATTTAAAATTAGTATTTCGGGTTTTGATATTCTCAAAATCAAATCAACTCTATTTGTAAGTGGGGTCCACAGGTAAGTTTTATGATGTGTACATTTTAGTTACATACTTTTGGAACAGACTATAGGTTCGTAGCTATTTTAGAACAATGTAAACGTAACAATGATTAGTACAATCCTGTGAATTTTGAGTACGGGGCTTGGTTTCTAGTACTACGTCTTTTGGTTATCGAACCGGACCTTGTGCACTTCTAACCAACACCGTCATTGCAATGTACCAATACACTATAATTACATACTTATTCAATACAATTTTAGATACGTCTTTCGTTTCTCTCCGTGTGACCGCGTTGTCCTTCTAAACTACGCAACGGATTTTGATAAGGTTTTCACCGTCATCGTCATTTATTCCGGAAGATTTATGTGTATATTATTTTTATTATTATTATTATTCATTTATTTCAGGCATCGAGGCCCATATAAAACACAATACAATATGAATATAACAGTGCTCGAGTGAAGTGTTTTACTAACATAGGTTTAAGTTTATACACTAACACACATTGTACTTTATAATATACTAGCTTCTGCCCGCGACTTCGTACGCGGATCCTGTTGCTTATGCCAGCAACAACGGGGTCGTCAATATCGAAGATCTGAAACGTCTGATGTCGAATTCTAAGAGCCCGGGGACGGGACGGGTTGTGGTGTCTCGCCGATACCACAACCCGTTAGAATTTTCGCCTCAATGATATTTCTCTGCAGCGAGACGACTTTGAGCCGGGTCCCATTGCACAGTTTCGGCGGAGTGAGTTTCCGATTAAGAAGCATAATTGGGACACAGACCTTTGACTTAATGGTGTGCGCTGGTAGTCCACTTGCACTGAGGGAATTGAGAAATTCTACGGGGTAACGTGTGGCGTCATCTTGGTCGACAACAGTGTTTATTGAAGTGTAGATCACTTCATTTCCTCAATTTCCGCGAGAATGCATTCATTGATCGCTGAAGCTAGGTCATTTCTGGGTGTTAAAATGGCTCGTTCACACACCCAAGAATTATGTTGGTGCGGTATCCTATTGATGTCCCCGTACACCAGACGAATCAAATCTTCTAAGGTGGACACCACTCTCCCAAGTATCTCAGGTAGAACCACCTGGCCACCGTCTACTGGTAGAGTTCCCTCACCCAATTTTAAGAGAACATCAGAAAATTCTTGGGCGTGTACATTCCCGCCAAGATGTGCTCTCATATTCATCGTTAAGCGCAACCTATGAATATGTGGCCATAAGAAAGAGTATTTCAACAAAGCATTCACCTCATTGGCCCTAGTTCCTCGCGTCACCACAGGCAACATTTGTCGGAAATCACCGCTAAACAGAACTCTAACGCCACCCATCATTTGCTGGTTCCTGCGGATGTCCTGCAAAGTCCTATTTACCGCCTCTACTGCTTTTCTGTTCGCCATAATGCATTCATTCCACACGATTAAACAGCAATCTTTAAGCACGCGCCCTTTGTCACTATTGCGTGACACTCCACAAACAGGTGTTTCATTACTCTCTAAATCTATGGGAATCTTAAACATTGCGTGCGCTGTTTTGCCACCAAGAAGCAGTGTTGCGGCGATTGCTGACGATGCTACTGCAATGGCAATCTTGTCTTGCCTCCTGACCTCTGCGAGAATGCCAGTGGTGATAAATATTCTCCCTGTTCCACCAGGAGCATCCAAGAAAAACATTTTACCTTGGCCGAGCCGAGTCAAGGATGGTGTCGAAAATTTGCTTTTGCTCTGAGGTAGCTATGAGTACCGTCGTCAATGACCATCTTCCAATCTTGGATCTTCATCCAATCTTGGATCATAATTTATTTCAGAGTTGTACTCTCTGTTTCCAAGCTCTTGTACATCCAGATGTTGTGGAGTCGGTAGCCCATAATCCACCAGAGAACTGCCGCAGATCGAAATTACCATATCTTGTAGTGAACTAAGGCAACTGTTTAGAACGCGCTCATCAGTTGCCTCAGTATTATCTTCAGTAGTGCGTCTCAGACTTCTTAGGAAGTCTTCGACAGAAGATGCTGATATTTCTCCCACAACAGAAGCGGATTACCGCAGAACACCAACATGACGACAAACACAAACAGACCTCCTCAAGTGCGTTGTCCCAGTGCTGATCACCGTCGAGAAGGTTGCGTGCTACGCAAGCAGCGCGGTATGTGGGATACTCAATGTCATCGACTGTCCTTAGAAACGCAAATGATGTTGGGCCGTGCACTGTGTGCAGTAACATTCGCAAATAATAGCACTCGCCATTATTTGGGTGCACAGTGTAAACCCGTCCCAATGCGCTGTCCTTAAAAATTCCTGGAAACCCGTCCACGGCGTGTCCGCGTCGACGTCGATTAAATACACCTCTTTGCTTGTCGTACGTGTAGTACGACGGCACCTCATCATAGGTGAATGATCTAGCAAAGTTGTCCCCTTCACAGAGTCTGAAAAAGGTCAATTTCAGTCTATCAAAAAGTACTCTGTGAAGGCCAACAGGAAAATTAAACACATCAACCAACACAGACAACAAAGGTAACCCCCGTTTCTATAGGATGAGAGCGGCACATCGGCACCTGTAACATCACATTTTGGGAACAAAACCATAGCGCGATCTAACTCGACGCCAACGCCGTCTAGTTAGAAAACGGAAACTACATATTATTTACCCAAATTAATTAAATTATGAATAAAACTAAATTGTCGTTAATTTAACAGACAACTACATTATTTTAGCATTAAAAAAAATGTGGTAACAGCAGCAAGGATCAAAACTAAGAATTACATCCTTAAATGAATTACCTACAACAAATGTGCTTGGTAAGATATAGCTTAGAACCAAAAGTTTGACTTGAATTCATGATAGTGTAGCTTGTTGTACCGCCAATCAATCTGTTTAGTAATATTGGTGTGATACTCTCCATACAATTAGATAGGACATGTGAAGTTCTCAGATTTCATAACAGTATCATTCCTAATGCACAAAAATGTAAAAACTAAAAAAAAAAGAATATTACGATTTTTTAAAACAATATTATGGGATTTGAACTCGCACCATTTAGTGCGGTAAACGGTCGCCTGACCTTACCGCTAAATTCCCCGTTGACATTATTGTTGAAATAGCTGTTCCCTTGCAATTTATAATATTACTGCCCCGCTCCTTTATAAAAATAGCGTGATTATTATGTTCCCAGAGTTAAAGTTTTATTTTTAACTAAATAAATAAATAAACATGTCATTTTGAGCATTCAATTATTTTGTGCATTCAATTACGAACAAACACATTTTAAAATCAATATTGCTTACCTCCCATAGCATACGGCGTGATAATATGTAGCCTAAAGCCTTCCTTGGTTTACTAAGAACATTTTTGCTGAATTTCAATTCAATCTATCCAGTAGTTTTGGCGTGAAGCCGTACCATACACACAGACAAACAGACAAACAGACAAAAATTCTAAAAAGTCACTTTTTGTCATCAGTTACGTTTTTCTAACAAAAGCCACTTATTTTTTCTCGAAAATTCACAATGTACAGTTTTTCTTTCGTTACTGTTTTATTATATGTATAGATATGTTAGTCTGTAAGGTATTTATCTATGGGCCAAAGTAGCCTGAAAATAAAGGTTTTATTATTATTATTATTATTTATTATTATTTAAATAACTTAAAAATACTATAAATACATACACACATTATAATTACACTAACAAACTAAAGCACACGAAGTGTCTGTGTCGTGTTTCGCTGACTGGTGTCATGTAGCCGGCCACGAAACCGGCGGTACTCAACACCGTTGTGACGCGACTCCAACTTCTCATATCATCATCATCATTTTAGCCAAAAGACGTCCACTACTGGATATAGGCCTCCCCCACCTATGTTCAATTCGACCAGTTTTTTGCTTGTCGCATCTAACGAGTTCCTGCGGCCTTCACAAGGTCATCGGTCCACCTTGTGGGACGCCTTCCAACGCTATGTCTTCCGGTACGCGGTCGCCACTCCAGAAGCTTTCGGCCCCATCGGTCATCTGTTCTGCGAGCATTGTGCCCTGCCCACTGCCACTTAAGTTTGGCAATTCTTCGTGCTATGTCGGCTACCTCGGTACTCCTGCGGACTAATTCATATAAATCACACTAATATTATAAAGGCGAAAGTTTGTGAGTGTGTGGGGGGGTGTGTGTGTGTGTGTGTTTATATGTTTGTTACTTCTTCACGCTCAAACGGCTGAACCAATTTTGATAAAATTTTGTATGGAGGTAGCTGACACGCTTTTTTTTTGCGTATGGAAAATCATCAAATGACTCCTCCCGCTCTGGGTGGAGCGGAAAGCAGTGTCAGACTCTTACTGACTAAAACCCACCCGTGTTCCTTCCGTAGCCCTTTATGTTCCGGGGTAGCGGTAACCCTTTCGGACAATCCGGCTGGATTAACATATAGTCTACTTTTTATCTTAATATTCCCACGGGATCGACATTTACGCGGGTGAAACCACGGGGCGCAGCTAGTCTTAAATATAATAAAGTTGTCACGGTGTTTTGCAAGTCCTAAAAACCGTGCGAAGAAGTGCGAAGCAGGTGCGGGTTGCTAGTATAATATCAAATCAAATCAAACAGTTTATTTGTGCTACACAGGTTACAATTTAGGTCTTACAATATACAGTGAGTTCATGCTATGATCAGCCTCATGGGCATACAAATTTATACCATCATCTGCCTAGCCTTTTCCCAACTATGTTGGGGTCCGCTTCCAGTCTAACCGGATCGTCGTCGTTTTCGCCGATAGACGTCCACTGCTGGACATAGGCCTCCCCCAATTTTCGGAGGGTTTGCCATAATCGCCACGCTTGGCAGGCGGGTTGGCGATCGCAGTATGGTATGATGGTGGAATACATAGAGAACGCTGCTGCCCATTCTCCGGTACGACCCTTAGTCGCCTTTTACGACACCCACGGGAAGTAAGGGGTGGTGCTATTCTTTAAGTCCGGCACCACACTGACAAGTCCGGCACCACACAGACACTCGGGTCACACTCGGGTCTAACCGGATATTAGATTATTTTACATGGAAAGACTGCCTATCTGGCTAACCAGGCAGGTTTTTATGTTGGGGTCGGCTTCCAGTCTAACCGGATGCAGCTAAATACCAGTATTTTACATGGAGCGACTGCCTATCTGACCTCCACAACCCAGTAACTGGGTAATACGATACCCCTTGGTAAGACTAGTTGACAGACTTTCTGACTTCTGACTACCCGTAACGACTGTCAAAAATCCACAAATGACAGTCGGGACCAACGGCTTAACGTGTTTTCCGAAGCACAAAAGGGCCTCGGTATGTAAAGATGGTCACCCATCCATAGACCAAACACGCCAAGCGTAGCTTAACCTGGTCGATCGAAATGTGCGGCTGTTATTATTTAGCCACGGGCCCCTCTCCAAACTAACCCCAATGTCCCAATATCTACCCACTATCTACAAAATATTATTATGTATCAATAAATTAGCCTTAAATGTATTATTTCATTCATTCACTGACGACCTATACAACGATTCCAGAACAAAGTGCTAAGGGAAATTGTAAATGCACCTTGGAACCTAAAAGTCACCCATCCACAGACCAACCGCGGCAAGCGTAGCTTAACCTGGTCGATCGAAATGTGCGGCTGTTATTATTTAGCTACGGGCCCCTCCGGGCATACATATTTATAAATAAAATAATAATTAAACAATAAAAAAAATATTAATACTTACAGTTCACATTGCGCTCAATCAGACATACACACACACACTTCACACAATTACAATGTAAAACGTAACTTCACAAAAATATGTCCTTAAATAGCAAACTAATTTTTAAAGGCACATCACTACGCCAAAAGTTAGGCGGAATAAAATTAAATGGGTGATGTCGGGGGAACGGTTTTGTCCCCGCAACGACATGTCCGGTGTCCCACATTGTGTCCTCATAAATGAACCATTTTGAATGACTTGCAACTGCAACTGGTAACTTTTTGTTCGTTCTATTAAGAGCCTATACTACCTCAAATGGCTTAGCATGATCCTCCGTTATGTCGAAAATACTGCAGCATTAATTTTGAAATAAATATATAGTAAAGTTGAGGATTAATGCTAGGTACTATGTTAGCCGAAATCACGATTCCATAAAATTTTCTCGATAGAAAAAATTTCCAAAATTACCTCCAAATTGAACAATAAACCGCTGGTATTCAAAAAATACTTCAAATTAGATCATGAAACTTTGCATACTAACTGAACTATAAAGCAGGTCTTATTTTATTTAGTTTTTTTTAATTACCTTTATTTTCACCGTAAAAAGCAAATACCTAAACTATGGGCGCTGCCTTCCGCCCAGCACCGCACTCTGTCTCGCTCTCACACAGTCCGCGAGCAGTATCGTGCGAGCGAGATAAAGAGTGAACTTTAGCTGAGGTAGTATAGGCTCTTAACTTGAAACGAGCTGGAGTAACGGATAGCTTTGTCAGATTTAATTTGCTATGTAAATGTTTTATAAATAAACTGGCCAAGTGCGAATCGGACTCGCACACGAAGGGTGCCGTACCACAAGGCAAAAATGCCGAAAAAAACACGTTTGTTGTATGGGAGCCCATACAACAAACGTGTTTTTTCCCTTAAATATTTATTTTATTCTGTTTTTAGTATAAATTTGTTGTTATAGCGGCGACAGAAATACATCATCTGTGAAAATTTCAACTGTGTAGCTGTCACGGTTCATGAGGTTACAGCCTGGCGACAGACAGACAGACAGACGTCGGACAGTGGAGTCTTAGTAATAGAGAACATGCATGATTTTTTCGTTCTATTCAACGATTGCTCCTCCTTATTTAATGTAGGTATTATTTATCGATTTAGGTATTCAGCTGCATCCGGTTTGACTGGAAGCCGACCCCAACATGGTTGGGAAAAGGCTAGGCAGATGATGATGATTATTTTATCGATTTGTAGCGGCGCGCTAGGGGCACGGCAATTGATATTTAGCCAAGCGCTTAAAAGGTTAAGGACATCTGCAATACCAGGTACAAAGTTAAAAATTATTGTTACCGGTACACACCAATACGACACACTACAACGCGCCACGTGATTTATTACACACAAATTCGATAAAAACGGGCTTCCGAGCGGGAACTTTGGCTCCATTTTCCGCACCCTATCGCCTGGTGCATTGTAGTGTGAGATCCACCTTAGTGTGCATACACAAGAGCAGAGTCAACGACAGAGGCAACTGCAGCCGCCCATACGCGTTGACGGCAGCCGTCGATCTGGCGTTGACGCATGTCGCTCGTGTGTATGAGCACTTAGCGGTACAGAAAGTTCTGGTAGTAGTACTTCCCCTAACGAGATCCTTTACAAAAAGTTTTCATTAATTACAAACATTACTTTTAATTCCTTTGGGTTTTAAAACATACACTCTAAACTCTTTTTTTTTTTAATTGGCCGAAAACGGCCGAAAATTGTTATTTCTGCCGAAAATTTCCGGATAGCGAAATGAAATTCGGTCGGACTCTAAGTAAGTATTTACTACCGACAGACCTACGCTCGAACCACAAAATTACTTATTTAAACTGCTGAAACATCAATGCGGTGCTCAGAACAGCATAACAATAGAACTTGCAACTTCGGAACACACACAATGTGCATTGAAACCAGATCTGCTACCGACATTTTATATTGGTTGCACAATAGTTGGAATTTGAAGTTGACATGCATGAAAGAACAACTAGGATCAACATAATTCATGATACAAATTCGTCTCGGGTTAGATTTAAGGCTCTACCCCACAGGCGCGTCGTCGATAATATCGGATGCGATAATGCGATATCTGTTTTCAGTACATTTTGTGTTTGGACGGCCACGAAGTCAGATGGAAGTCATGGGCAGAGTTTAAATTAAAACAGGTTTTTGTTCTGCTATTTTCGGAGAATTTCTTTATTTGCATAAGAAGGTCTATCATGCGGCCATCTCACTTATTTATTTATCAGTACCTATTTTTTTGTTTATTTTTGCAATGTTACTCAATCACACTCATCACGATGCAGTATAAAACTGATTTAAATCCGTCACCTCACAATTCAGGTCCATTTGAAAACCAGCGTCAGGCACTAGTTGTCTGGCATTTTTGCTGAACTGGACCTTTTTGGCGCAGCCGTGAGGCACACTTTCCTGCTATTTTCTTACATCACACTTTGCACTTTTTATTTTTATCTTTTTTTTTATCTGATGTACGACTGACTATAATTATGGTGTATTGTGTGTCTTTTAGTCTGTTGCTAAATAAATGCATTTTCTTTCTTTCGATAATAACGACGCAATAGAAGTAGGAGCAGTGGTGGCCCAGTGGCATCAGCCGCGATTCACGAATTGTAGGACGTAGGTTCGAACCCAGACAGGCGCTTTACTTCGTGTAAATTATTTCATCACCACTGCTCTCAAAACGGTGAAGGAAAACATCGTGAGGAAACCGGCATGTTCTAGAATCAAAAATTTGAAGACATGTGACATCTACCAACCCGCACTGGGCCCGCGTGGTGGATTACGGCCCACTCCCTCTCACAGAGAGGAGGCCTGTTTCCCAGCAGTGGGAACATTATAGGCTGATTATAATGATGAATGAAGTACATGAAGTAGGACGCTTGCGTTCCTCCGTCCTACAATATTCCGATATTAGAACATTTTGTATTAGGACGCACACGATCTTATACATGCCGGCGTTAATAACGTACAGGTCTCCCAAAGTGATAATGCGTATAGAAATCTTCGTCACTGTTCGGCAACGGTCGTATTCCCCGAGCGTCGGAAGACGATATGTATCATTTTCTTCATTCATGTTTAGGGCTCTTACGATTCAATGATTCGAGTGTTTCCGGGAATACGACAATTAGCGAAGATCTGAATGCGTATTATTAATTTGGGAATACTGTAGTAACGCGTACCTAGTGCGGGTGGGAGGCCTGTGTGTAGGTTACACACACACGTTACAAATACCGGACGATAAAATGCAACTGTGTGGCAAAGAATCGGGATGCATTATCGCATTAACGCATCCGATATTATAGATCGATAAATCGTGCCTGCAAGAACTAGGCTTTTCGCGGAGTTTTCTTGGAGTTCAGATTTAGACGTAAATGGTAAAACTAATGGTAACAGCGTAAACAAAACTAATTCAAGATCTAAAAGTAACAAGTACCTACTTTAGACAACGTTATTTTTTTATTAAGGGGATTACATGACCTAAACGCAAAAAACGCAAGTTTTAGAAGGAATAAAAGTATATGATCGACTACAGTGAACCAAATCAGAAAAATATATGATATTCTTCAGGATATATGCCAGATAGATAGTGTGTTGAACACATAATACAACTCATTTGGTACGATAGAAAATCATGAAGATACCTCTAAAAACTTTCTTTTTGCAGTAAAAACCATACAATCATTCTGATATTTTGGTCAGATTATTCTACAAGGAACATATTAAAGCAGTAGTGTTTTAATTTTTTAGTCCAAATAACAGATTTTTGTAAATAGATAATTGCTTCATATTTTACAATTTATTACTAGCGTTGTGTCATCGCGCTTCTCTTTCTTCTCTAGGCAGTCCGACAGTGACCGCACTTTAGGTCAAGTAAGCCCCATATGGGCTGATTTTTCAATCAACAGATAATTCTTATTCGCGGAATAAAATTGACGTCTGACAGATTCAGTATGGAAGAACTGTCAAATATTCAAAATTATTCCTCGGTTAAAAACAAATGGCGTTGGAAAAGTCATCCCTTAAAGTAACTTTTCTTATTGTTCTCTGGAGATTTTAACTAAAACAAATATAAATGTTTTTATCAGTACAGTAGTTTTATCTCACAAATCGACGCGCGCTTACCTTGTGGTTACAAAGTGTACAAACACGCAGTGAATGTGTGTTTGGGCGCAGAAGTTCTCGGTAGCATCCGAGACAACGGTGAAGAACTGACGAATCGACGAAAACTCGCAAACACTGGAAACTGTCGAGTTAACGGAACTGTCTAATCGGTAAAACTGACGAATCAGTGAAACTGACTAATCTACGAAACTGGCGAATTAAATAAACTGACGACTAAGGGAAACTGACCAGTGATACGCGGACTCGGAAGTGTGTGTGTGCAATAGTTCGTCAGAACAGTACAGTATTTTGCTGAGCAGCGACCTGCAACCTAATTGCTATCAATAGCAATATGCATTATTTTGAAGGATATTGCTAATCCATTGCTTCATTTGTTCGTAAAATGTGTCTGCTCAATAAAGTAAATAAAGCAATGAATGTTGTTGAACTGTCAAAATTAAAGCGATTGCCACTGATAGTGTGTTACGGAATTACCCCGCGTTTCTTGCACAGATGTGATGCGCAGCATATTTCTTCTTATGTTTATTACAAAAGTAGTTATTTTTTCACTGCAATTGGCATTTTGTTTTTTCTTTATTGTTGTTTTTCTGTTGTCATTTGCCAGTGTCGCAAGCGCAACATAGACAAAAGTGTATTGTCTTTGGTCCCTGGCCCTGACATCAAGCAATGGACAGAATTGTCAGCTTTTTATATACTTAAGTACCTACGAGGCTTTTTGTTACTTTGTATGTGTTTATTACATGTATTTTTTTTAAACGTGCGTTTTGTTTGTGCAGAATAATCAATTTTTCTTTCTTCTTTTTTTTGTGTGTGCATGTGTATGTGAAGCGCTGACGCTATTCGTCTTCAAGCACACATTCACAGCGTGTTTGTAAACTTGGTTACCACAACTAATGACGTAGCAGACAACATAGATATTTTTATTTGTTCTCTGAGTGAGTTCACAAAAACCACGATGTACATAATATGTTATGGTAAATAATAATACTGTAATTATGGCCACACTATTGAATTAGGAAATTCCTGTAATGATAGTGATGTTGAGTTAATAAATAAATAAATAAACTACAGCACGCGCCGCTTTGTGAGATAAAAATACTGTACCTACCTACCATTATTATTTCATCATTTTCAATAAAAAGTTGTAAATTTAATTTTAAATTTCGTTTATTTCTATCTACGGCAAAACAATTAAACTAAATCAACTTACTTTTTTATACTTGTGTATTCTTTATATAATATGTATATTTTAGTGTTAAGTTGTAAAATAGTAACATTGTAATTGAAATTTTAAAAATAAAGCATTAACTTACGTTGTAATTTTAAAACAGAATCAGTAAAATTAAACAAGTTAAGAGGGTTCAAAAATACGACGAAGTGCTTCGAGAAAAGGTAGGTAGTGCCCTTGCGCTTCGCTTGGCTCGTCTTGGCGGGGGCACTCCCGTGCCCCCAGATTTTATATTACTTTACGACGATACAGAATAAAATATATCATTAAAATTGTTCAGAGTACCTAATATTGTTTAAACAAATGTAAACAAAACAGAAATTACACATTTTATCAAGGGGTATTCAATAGAAAGAAATATATTTTATTTGGGACAATACAAACAGTAAAAAAACCGGGCAAGAGCGAGTCGTACTCGCGCACCGAGGGTTCCGTAACATCCGGGTTTATGCATAAGGTTTATGTTTATGAAATTAAATGTTTTTTTTATTTTTGAGTTGATTGAATGAATGGTAAATTGTGGTTTAGGATTTATGACGTATTAAAAAAAAACTACTTACTAGATCTCGTTCAAACCAATTTTCGGTGGTAGTTTACATGGTAATGTACCTACATCATATATTTTTTTTAGTTTTATCATTCTCTTATTTTAGAAGTTACAGGGGGGGGGGGGACACATTTTACCACTTTGGAAGTGTCTCTCGCGCAAACTATTCAGTTTAGAAAAAAATGATATTAGAAACCTCAATATCATTTTTAAAGACCTACCCATAGATACCCCACACGCATGGATTTGATGAAAAAAAAAATTTTGAGTTTCTGCTCTAAGTATGGGGAACCCTAAAATTTATTGTTTTTTTCTATTTTTGTGTGAAAATCTTAATGCGGTTCGCAGAATACATCTACTTACCAAGTTTCAACAGTATAGTTCTTATAGTTTCGGAGAAAAGTGGCTGTGACATACGGACGGACAGACAGACAGACAGACGGACAGACAGACAGACATGACGAATCTATAAGGGTTCTGTTTTTGCCATTTGGCTACGGAACCCTAAAAAGGATTATTTAAAACTAACAAAATTAACATTAAAAACAAAAAAATGCAAAAAGACCTGTGCGAGTCTAAAAGGCTCCTGTTTCATGAGCCTTTTAGCCTTTTTTTGCATAATGCTGCAATATTAAAAAAAATGAATACCGCAGCGCTGGTAGGACCCGCTGTGATTTATCCAAGAACCACTACTCGCCGTACTACTCGCCGTACTACTCGCCGTACTACTCGCCGTACTACTAGCCGTACTACTCGCCGTACTACTCGCCGTACTACTCGCCGTACTACTCGCCGTACTACTCGACGTACTACTCGCCGGTGAGTCTAAGTTCTTTCGATGTACACATAACACACATCTACGCCCCACACTTACACCCATTATAAAAAGATTAGTAGAAAAAGTAGGTATGTAGGTACCTATTTAGGTAATGTACCTATTTAGGTTTCAATGTGCTCAAGAACCGCACTGGGCCCGCGTGGTGGATTACGGCCCACTCCCTCTCACCGAGAGGAGGCCTGTGTCCCAGCAGTGGGAACATAATAGGCTGATTATGGTGCTCAAGAATACACGAGCAGACGGATTTTAAAAATTCGAAGACCGCGCAGTCAATAAAAATTGTCCATGTCAATTGTCAGTTTAGTAAGCCTATACGCATTTTAGAGTTATTATTGTATTAAGGTCATACAGTACTGTTATCATGTCTAAAATTTAGACTAGACCCAGCTCAAACTCGGACATGTTTTATACAACAACTGTGACAGCTAGACGTACGGTCACCAAAGGAGATAAGTAACCAGGGTCGTCAGATATAGTTGAATTTTAGTAAGAAACCGATGGATGTTTTCGAATAAAATTGAATTTAATTAATAGAAAACAAACAGTTCATTTATCAAATTAAGTTTCATTCGAAAACATCTGTAGCGACATATACACATAATTACATATATAATTTACATAGATACACACAATCATACATAGTATTTACATTATTAAATATACTTATAATTTACACAATTATATTTTGTGTCGGAACTTCGGCCGCTGTGGCTCAGTGGAAAAGCACCATAGTATATACCCCTATAGCTATTCGTTGCACAATGTAGGAATGATACAGGTAAATCCTACCTTCGCGCTGTGGTTGTTTCCTCCTTTAGGTAGGTGTGATTCTGGGTGATGGAATGAAAGTCTTCGGGTAAGTATTGTAGCCAGCTTATAATACGTTCCAATCCAGTACACAGAGATATGACGAAGCACAAGAAGAACGAAGGATTGTGAATTACAGTTAGGTTAAGTATAGTTTCAAAGTTCACAAGCACAGTTGTAGAAAGCGAAAGTACATCAGTTTAGGATAGCACAAGACGATTCTAACACAGACACAGTATAGTTTATCATAAAGCATAAAGCATAGGCGGGTATAAGCAGAACGGTAAGCAAGTGAGCAGCATGCGCCCCGCGTCGAGAGTAGATCAAGACTGGTGTGCGGGTGCGCGCGCGTCTGCGGCGCGGCCGGCGTGCAACGAATAGCTATAGGGGTATATACTATGGTGCTTTTCCACTGAGCCACAGCGGCCGAAGTTCCGACACAAAATATAATTGTGTAAATTATAAGTATATTTAATAATGTAAATACTATGTATGATTGTGTGTATCTATGTAAATTATATATGTAATTATGTGTATATGTGTATATGTCGCTACACATCCATCGGTTTCTTACTAAACTTCAACTATATCCGACGACCCTGGTTACCTCTTTTGGTGACTGCACATGAGTAAATGTATTTATTTAATAATAAATTAATTTTAGTAAGAAACTGATGGATGTTTTCGTATAAAATTGAGTTTAATTAATAGAAAACAAACAGTTCATTTATCAAATTAAGTTTCATTCGAAAACATCCATCGGTTTCTTACTAAACTTCAACTATATCCGACGACCCTGGTTACCTCTTTTGGTGACTGCACATGAGTAAATGTATTTATTTAATAATACATTAATTTTAGTAAGAAACTGATGGATGTTTTCGAATAAAATTGAGTTTAATTAATAGAAAACAAACAGTTCATTTATCAAATTAAGTTTAATTCAAAAACATCCATCGGTTTCTTACTAAACTTCAACTATATCCGACGACTCTGTTTACTTATCTTTTTTGGTGACTGTACATGAGTAAATATATGACGGGGAAGGTATAGTGTGTCTTGTTATAATCAGCCATATTTTATCTAGTGTGGGCTACAGTGGGTATGTGTCGGTTATTGCGCAATAGAAAAACGGTTTGCAGTTCAAATCAGATTATAATTTCACGAACAATTTAATTACACTAGCAAATTACAGTAGGTACACGACATAACCAGATACGGAACGCGGGACAGTTTCTGAGCACATGTTGTTCGTACGATGTCCAATGTCCAAGAGCTCAACACCGTTCTTCTCGCGCTGTCCTCCAGCGTCGACCCCCTACGAACTCAGGCTAGACTCTGTCAAGCGCCACCAGATGGCGCTGGCGTTCCGAATAGTCGTTGTCGTCACACCGCTTCCGCCTCGTTGTCAAGGCAGCTCCCGTACTAATGATGTCTCCGACATATATTTATTTAATTTGGAGCTTACAAAAGTATTACTAGTATTATTTATATACTATTTTAATTTAATATTATTTTAATTTATTTTTTATAACAAAAAGCGCCTTTATCCTCTATTAAAAATTAACTTTGCTGTGCCCGACAGGGTCCATAATTATTTCAATGTTTTAAAATACCAACTATCATAATATATGTATACATTATGGAATGCACTAAAGTATTGAGTATTTATATAAAAACTCACAAATGTTCCAGAGGTATTCCACTCAGAGCACTGATTTGAACCGATGTTGTATTCTCTAAAATGAAACCACATGATTTTAGGCCTGAATTCCTTAAAAGGGTAGGCATACCCCCCTCTAGACCCAAATATTGCTAGTCATTCTTATGTAAAAAGGGACGAATATATTGCCAATAACCGAACTCAAGTACAAACTCCGATTTCAACTGAGAATGTCGAAAAAATCCTTCTTTGAATTTCCAAATGAAAAAAACTTAACTAAACCAGGACCGCTCAGCAGTGGCACTTGAGACCAACTAGAAACACGATGCTCACGAAATATTATACAATATGTACCTGAGGTCGACTCTAAGTAATAACAGCCGCACATATCGATCGATCAAGTAAAGCTATGCTTGCCGCGGTCGGTCTGAGGATGAGTGACAATCTTTACTTACCGAGACCCTCCCGTGCTTCGGAAAGCACGTTAAGCAGTTGGTCTCGGCTGTAATTTGTGGATTTAAGACAGTCGTTACGAGACGTCTAGAAAGAAAGAAAAGGCTGGTCGAGCCAATCAAAGCAACACGTCACAAAATATTCCGATACTCTGAATTCTATAAATACGCTCAAATTATGTAAAACAAATGCAAAGTAAAACAAAAGAGAATCGCTCTTATAATAAAGTAAAGGAGCAAACCAAACACTTCAGGAACACGATTTGAAAACAATCATGAAGCTTCAAAAGAATTTTAAATAAAAATATATAAAAAGAAACATGTGTCCTTGGACAAATAGTATATAACAAAAACGTTCTGCGTGTCTGTCTGTGTGACTGCTTAGAATTTGGTCCGAAAGGTTTGTGTGTTTATAACTTTAACATTTAACTCAGATGATCATTACCATCATCAGCCTACAGCAGTCTATAGCTGGACATATGCCTCTCCAAGTCTCCAATTGCACGCCATTCAGCTCGAATATCGGCTACTCTGCGCAGATCAGCTCTCCACCTAGCCTGAGGACATGCTATCTTATATTTGTCGATTCGCGGTCTCCACACAAGAACATGTCTACCTTAGCCAATTTAGATATACTACAGAAATTTTGATAATTTGTCATGTTACCGCATCAGTACATTGCACCCGTGTGAAGCAGGGTTGGATGGGTGGCTTGTCTAATTGTCTTTAGTATCAATACCAATATTGTAAAGAGGTAAAATTTGTTTGTTTGTATGTAGGGGGTAATCTCTGAAACTACCAGTCTATAGCCCGAAGAATTGCCAAACTTAAGAGCGTTTACGCCGTACGGCATTTCATACAAACTTTCAAGCGCTTATTTTTCGAAATGAATGAACCGATTTTAATGAAACTTCATACGCATAAGCAGGATACAAAGATCTAAAAAGTTAGTAGAGAACATTTTCGAAAAATATTGTTACAGCCAAATTAGACCGATTTTAAATGTTCCATAGAAACAGAGATTTCCAGTTATCTTTTTTTAAATAAGACATTTCGAAAATGTTCTCTACTAACTTTTTAGACCTTTATATCCTGCTTATGCGTATGAAATTTCTTTAAAATCGGTTCATTCATTTCGAAAAATAAGCGCTTGAAATTTTGTATGAAATGCCGTGCGGCGTAAACGCTCTTAAGTGGCAGTGGGCAGGGCACATTGCTCGCAGAACAGATGGCCGGTGGATCCGAAAGGTTCTGGAGTGGCGACCGGGCACCGGAAGTCGTAGCGTTGGAAGGTCTCCCACAAGGTGGTCCGACGACTTTGTGAAAGCCGCAGGAACCCGTTGGATGCGAGCACAGAACCGGTCGAAGTGGAAGTGCTTGGAGGAGGCCTATATCCAGCAGTGGACGTCTTTTGGCTGAAATGATGATGATGATGATATGACCCTTAGGAGCCAAACAAAAAGAAAAAAGTCAGAACAAGTTCTAAGCGAAACCGAAGTGATAGCGCGGGCTGGTGATGCGATGCGACGGAGTGGGTCGGGGGAATAAGAAATTTCACGCAGACAAAGTCGCGGGCAGAAGCTAGTATTATATAAATGAAGACGTCACCACAAATTCACAAAGCATAGTTAATGAGTTCTGGGAGGCTCGCCGTTTTTAATTAACATTTTGCTTTAAGCATCTTTGGAGTCACGAAGTGAGGGTGTGGTTGTATGGACAGAGAGAGTAGCTTTTACGAAAGTTCTACCGAATGAATTATTTATTTATTTATTAAAACTATAAGCACAAGTAAAAGAAATACTGTACAAAGGCGGACTTAATGCCTGAGGCATTTTCTGCCGGTCAACCTTAGGGTGATGCAAAGACAAAACATGGCAGGTGCAACATACTAGATAAATAGCTAGGAAATTACTATAAAATACAAGAATAAATACTAATACATAGATAGATACATGCATACATACATATAAACAAAATGAACTGTGAGGAGAAAAAAATTATCTCCTCGTTATATTACAAACTTTAAATTTTAATTATAGAAATTTTTAAATTTCTTAAACCTTGCGAGGGTGAGGTGGTATCTATGTTCTGGGTTTGGTTTCCGCACTTAATCCTTAAAGTGGACCGTTCTGCGTGGGCTATGGCGGCCGTCGGTGGTTATTCGTCGCGAGGTATTAAGCTGGTGAAAAATTTAAAAACATGCATCGTATAAATTGAAATCGCTTTTCGTGTCTGTCTGTATGGCCACGCTGTTCTTCTAAACTGCACAACGGATTTTGATGCGGTTTTCACCATAATTTAGGACAGTAATTCCCAAAGGTTTATGTAGTACTATACATATTACATTAAGATTTAACTTACCTACATATAATAAAAAAAAAACAATGTTTCGTCAAGTCGTAACACCCTTGTGAGTTGTGAAGCAGGGGGGGGTTGCTAGTCACAGTTTGTGAGTGTGTGTGTGTGTGTTTATATGTTTGTTACTTCTTTACGTTGAAACGGCTGGGCCAATTTTGATAAAATTTTGTACGGAGGTTGCTAACACCCTGGATTAACATATAGGCTTCTTTTTATCCTCACACTAATATTATAAAGGCGAAAGTTTGAGTGTGTGGGGTGTGTGTGTGTGTTTATATGTTTGTTACTTCTTCACGCTCAAACGGCTGGACCAATTTTGATAAAATTTTGTATGGAGGTGGCTGACACCCTGGATTAACATATAGGCTACTTTTGATCCCGATATTCCCACGGAATCGACTCTTATGCGGGTGTAACCGCGGGGCGCAGCTAGTTTACATTAAAAGGCACAATTAACACAACTTTATCGGAATGCGTCACTTCCAAAGAATCTTTCATAATCGTGAATGAAAACGTGGAATACGGCAGCCACACTTAATTTGTTTTTAAAAACTTTCCATGACGACAAAACCTTTACTACAACGAGAGTAAAAGAAGATCATATTATTACTATTACTATTACGAATTCTCAGACAGAATTTTCAGATACAAATCAAGATATTTTTACAAAGTAATAACAAAGAATGCTTAATAATAAAGCTTGTATTCAATAAAATAGCAGTCCTCCCCTAAGAAAATTTCAGTTAGATATAAAATAACATTGAATTTATTTCGCTCTTACTGAGACCTCAGCTGAAAGAAAAAGAAAAATCTGCAAATGATACTTAAATCAATACGTTCAAAAAATATCAATTCTCAAAGCGGACTTTCATATGTTCGCATGCTGTTTTGAAGTCCTTCATCAAGCTACCCGAAACTGTCCAATTTTCCCAATCAACTTTGAACCTTATGCTTCAGCGATAAAGTTGAAAATCTATCAAACAAATTTGACAGATTGTAGTAGCTTGATGTGCTGGCGTCTTTACAAAAGCGTTTTCTTCGAAAGGTTAAATATCATAGAATTATAAAAATGAGCAACACTGCTACTGCAGTTTTGCAGTCTGCCGTCGTTTTCAGAGTTATATAACATTCATCCATCCTCCTGCTGTTAAAACAACTGATTTCCGGTTGTCTCTGCATGTCTTTTTAGGGTTCTGTACCCAAAGGGTAAAAACGGGACCCTATTACTAAGACTCCACTGTCCGTCTGTCCGTCACCAGGCTGTATCTCATGGACCGTGATAGCTAGACAGTTGAAATTTTCACAGATGATGTATTTCTGTTGCCGCTATGACAACAATACTAAAAACAGAATAAAATAAATATTTAAGGGGGGCTCCCATACAACAAACGTGTTTTTTTCGGCGTTTTTGCCTTGTAGTACGGAACCCTTCGAGTGCGAGTCCGACTCGCACTTGACCAGTTTCTTTTTCTTTCATAAATATATAATTGTCACTTATCTCATTATTCGTTAAAATTTTAACAAGAAATCTTTTTTTCCAAATATTCTATGAAATCAAGATAAATTCCAATACATTTTAACAGCTACCTAATTTAATTCCGTAATAGTCCCTCTTACAATCTCTTACCCGTATTTCAAGACCAGCACATCCGCTAAGAAAATTTATTCCAGAACAAATACACTCGAACCCGTGACATTGTGGATCCTGTTAACTGTACTTAATGACTGGCCATTTGGTCCATTAATCTGGTCCTTTATGGCCCTTTTTGTAGGACATTCGTTATCCCTCCTTCGGCTGTTGAGGTCGGTTTTGAATAAGAAAATTAAGGGGAGTTAAGGACCAAGTTTTATTTTTATGTTGTGTTCTAAAATGTAATTGGGTATGAATTTTAAAGAGCAGGTACTAAGAAGTCATTATGGATTACTAGCTGTGCCCCGCGGTTTTACCCGCATAAGTGTCGATTCCGTGGGAATATCGGGATAAAAAGTAGCCTATATGATAATCCAGGGTGTCAGCTACCTCCATACAAAATTTTATCAAAATTGGTCCAGCTGTTTGAGCGTGAAGAAGTAACAAACATATAAACACACACACACCCTCCACACACACTCACACACTCACAAACCTTCGCATTCATATTATTAGCGTGATAGTGTGATATGTTGTAATTTTGACAATTCAACAACATTCATTGCGTTATTTACGTTGTTGAGCAGACTAATTTTCCGAACATATGAAGCAATGGATTAACAATTTCCTTCAACATGATTCAAATCAAGATTGATTGTATATTACGCAATTAGTTAAGCAAAATGACACCTTACGTCAATTTTGCTGTGTTACAGCCATTTCATACCACTGTCAAAGCATTGCAGTTTTGATTTTAATGTACGGTAAATTTAATTTGGTAATCAATTGTCTTAACAATAATTGTTAAAATAATTGATTACATAGTCAGGGAAATTAATTATTAATTTCCCTGACTTTACTTGAGTGTGTTAGGATTCATTGCGTAGAAATATTAGAATTTTGTCCCTCTAATCTCATAGAAGGGCAGTATTTTTTAAAGTGATATACAGTATCTAAAAATACAGTCAGCTATATAGTAAGTACACCAGTGAAACCTCTGGTACAAACCATTTCACTTTTTTAGGGTTCCGTACCCAAAGGGTAAAAACGGGACCCTATTACTAAGACTTCGCTGTCTGTCCGTCTGTCCGTCTGTCTGTCTGTCTGTCACCAGGCTGTATCTCAAGAACCGCGATAGCTAGACAGTTGAAATTTTCACAGATGATGTATTTCTGTTGCCGCTATAACAACAAATACTAAAAACAAAATAAAATAAATATTTAAGGGGGGCTCCCATACAACAAACGCGATTTTTTTGCTCTTTTTTTCTCGATATCAAAAATGGCAACAGGTAGGCACTGGAAACATTCACAAAATACTCAATTGTATTTTAACTTTAATAATAAATAATAAAATTAAAATAAAATAAATATTTAAGGGGGGCTACCATACAACAAACATGTTTTTTTCGGCGTTTTTGCCTTGTGGTACGGAACCCTTCGTGTGCGAGTCCGACTCGCACTTGGCCAGTTTTTTTTAGATAGTCAACCCTACTAGTCTTCTAGAATATGAATATACTTTTTTAATATATAATTGCAAACTTTTATAAATAGTCCGACGGAAGTGTCAAGAAAATGTGTCTCTAGAGAAATTATTAAGAGTCATGCAATAACAATGAAAGCACTTTCAAAACATTACGCGAGTAATACAAACGTGACAAACGTGACAAAAAATACGAGTTATACGTGACGGAACCAGTAATCGTGCTTTTGAGATATATATAATATACTAGCTGCGCCCCGCGGTTTCACCCGCATAAGTTTCGATCCCATGGGAATATCGGGAGCCTATATGTTAATCCAGGGTGTCAGCTACCTCCATACCAAATTTTATCAAAATTGGTCCAGCCGTTTGAGCGTGAAGAAGTAACAAACATATAAACACACACACACATACACACTCACACACTCACAAACTTTCGCCTTTATAGAATAGAATAGAAAGAATAGAATAGAATACTTTTTATTATGTACACCATAAATAATATTAGTGTGATATACCTATATATTTTTTTAAACGTTAAATTATAAATAAACATTTCGCGTTTCGAATGCTCGAGGAGTATAATTTTAATTTTGCACATAGGTTCTCAACCTTATTTTGCCCACCGCTCATTTTGAGTTGTCTTTTTTTCCTAGAGCCTTTTGTTTTTTGTTTATATTTTATAGTCACAAGATGGGATACATAATTTTCTCTGGATCTTCTACTGCACCCCTGACTGAGTCTCAAACACCCACGAGTGAGCGTTGTCGCCCACATTGAGAACCTATGATTTAGCTAGAAGCCTAAAATTCAAACCGTGAGCTATATAATAGGACTAACTTTGTATACGTAGAAACAAAATCGAAGAGCCAATCATTGATGAAAATACAGTAATAATCATCGAGATACTATCAAATTATTTACCAGAAAATAAACAAAACTTTATCTCGATTATTTACGCTCTCACACTCACTGTTATACTTAGCGAAATTACAAGGAACTACGCGTATTTTTTCCCGTAATTTTTGTAGCAACGTTATATTTTCTTGTCCGTAGACAAAGAGTAATGTACTAAGAGATAGCCTTAGTACTATATTTATTTATTTGTTGCCCGATAACTTTGAAAGGCTTTGACCAAATTTCGTTCGAAGAAGTGTGTATTAGTTTTGTTGGCTGCCAAGGGGAGGCTACACACTATCTTTATCTCGAAAATCTATCTGAAAAATGGTGATGCGCGGTCTTTGCTCGAAATCCAGTTCGCTAGTTTAAGTGTGGTTGGAAAAACAATGGTTTTCGTCGTGTTTAAATATGAATTGGCGATTCTCAATGTTTTGTTTTAATAATAATACTAGTCTATTATTGTCCTGCAGTAGGACAATAATAGGCTAGTATTATACAGAAGAAGGAGAAAGACAGAAGAAGACAATAAGAAGAAGGAAAAAAACAGAAGAAACCAAGAAAGAAGAAAAAGAGAAAAGAGAAGAGAAGGGGAGGTGGGAGGGCGAGAGAAGTCATGCAGAGAAGGCACGAGCATTGATCACCACGCATACTGAAGACGGGTTGGCGATTTCAGACTGAGAAAAAGAAAGAAAGTAACACAGAAGACAGAGAAGAAGAGAGAAAAGAGAAGAGAACGGAAGGGGGTAGGGGGAGAGAAGTCATACAGAGAAGGCACCAGCATTGATCACCACGCATACTGAAGAGAGGTTGGCGATTTCAGACTAATAACAACTATAAGTTCAGTTCTCCTCATGATGGTTTTCTTTCACTCATGTCAGTGTGCCATTCAACACATACAAACCAACAACAACATAACAATTGAAAATGAGGCGAGGCCTTATCCAATACATAAATTATTGTAAAGAAATAGAAAATTTTCGTAGATCTCGATAGATCATGTCTATATCGATTAAGTATAATCAAAACAAAAGAAAAATTACACCTTCTCAAATGGCGATACTTAAGTAAGTCTAAGGCGCTATCAAAAGACCTGCCTCGCTACTAAACTTGCTGATTAGCTAATCAATTAACCATAGCTTACATTTATTCAGCTAATTTGGAATATCTGAAAGAAAGAAAGAAAAATATATTTATTTAACACAGAACTAAAAGGCACACAACACAACATATATTCAAGTGAAAAAAAGAAATCACTCCCATCAATCTCTCTCTCTCATTGTCTCTTTCAACACGATACATATAGAAACTAAAAATAAAAAAGAAACCTGTAAGATAATATAAACTGTAATACTTTGTCTTTAAAATTGAGAACACTAAAGCACCTAAACTGTGAATAAAACTATCAACACAAACTACAAGATAAGGCTCAGGCTCATAAGGTCTTATCTTAATAATAATGATAACAGCTATATTTCTAAGGTCAAAACATAAAGTAACTAGCGACCCGCCCCTACTTCGCACAGTCTTCGATAGTCCAAAATATAGATACTGATGCCGATTCCCTTGTTCACAAGCTAAACTAAATTTAAGATCAGTGCAAGATGCACAGATCTTAAATTTAGTTTAGCTTAACTAAAGTTTTTTAGTTTAAATTAATCAGTGCACCTTGCAAGTTTAGACGTGATTAAAAACTTGCCTATTAAAATTACGTAAATTTACGTCAGGCGCTGATTAATTTGACAGGACTAAACTAAAATTTATATTCTGTCCTTTTCTTAATAAAATAGAAAGAAAAAAATACACTGAACTTAAATTTAGTTTAGTTTGTGAACAACAGAATCGGCACAATTGGCTCAGTACCTATTCGATTTACTTGACACCTCTATGTTCACGTTGCTATGTGGGACAAACCGCGCGAATTTTAAGTTAATAGATGGACGTTAAATTTACATAAAATATGAACTATTTATTATATTAATCATTAGTGCTTTGTATTTGGATTCAAGTTAATTACTACGTATTTAATCATAACGTAATATTTAAATACAGTATCATATTATAGAACTAAATTACTGTTATTAAGTAGTCAAGTTTCTTACTAATAAAATTTTAAATTCACATTGAAATATCTTGATTTCTTTTTTAATTGCTTCAGAATCAGAATCAGAATATTAATTTGTGAAACATAGGTATTTACATAAAGGTCTTATGTTAATTGGGGCGCTATGTTTTACCGTGAAGGCATACAAATATTGTATAAAAAAATTAAACAATAAAAAAAAACTAACAGAAAAAAAAAAAATTAAATACTTACAAAAAAAAAACTATTGTTACATTAATTAAATACCTATCTTAATAAAATCTACAATTAAAGATAACCTAAAAAAGAGAAACAGATTTCTTAAAAAATTACATCAAATGTTTACTGCACACGAAATATTAAAAAAATTACATTCATAAAATCTACTACAGTATACCTGTCTGTGTGGTGCCGGACTTAAAGAATTGCACCACCCCTTACTTCCCGTGGGTGTCGTAAAAGGCGACTAAGGATCGTACCGGAGAATGGGCAGCAGCGTTCTCTATGTATTCCACCATCATACCATACTGCGATCGCCAACCCGCCTGCCAAGCGTGGCGATTATGGCAAACCCTCCCAAAATTGGGGGAGGCCTATGTGCAGCAGTGGACGTCTATCGGCTGAAACGACTACAGTATAATAAAAAAAATTAATTAATAGCGAGTAGACTTCTCTCAAACTTTGGTTTGCTTACAATAGTTTTCCACGAAAACTGAACCCAGTCCCAGCGAACATTTAGCGCGTAATGATTATTACTCGCTATTAGTCCCAGTTGCTGAAGTGCTAGTAGAATTAAAGAAAGTGCGGTTACTGAGGTAAACTGTTTAGTGGGGCCACGAAGGTTGCGAGTTCTTGGTTTCGTTTATTTACAAAAATTAATTGTAATAGCTGAAAGGATTGCCGATGCTTTGCCAATCTAAGAGTCAAAGCAGGAAAGGTACATCCATGTTTTTCAACACTAATTGGTAGTAATCTAAAATATAAAAAACAATATTTTTGTATGTTCGTTCGTAAAATGGTCAACAAATCTATAGTCTACTAGACCTAAAACGTTCTCAAATTCTCATATTGTACTTCATTCAGTAGCTAAGGCGCTTTTATGCCATCTTCATGGCCACAACACAACATAACAAAGAGCAACTTTGTTATCTCCCCACACAAAAGAATTTGAAAGCAGTCAATCCTAAGGACAGTTACGGAGCGTTAATCTCAAATAATGTCTATGGGAAAAGTCGTTATCACCGAACAAGTGAATAAACAAGGAGATTATGGGCGCTTAAATTCATGATATTGTTTTTATGATATTGTGATAACATCACGCCTGTATTCTTTAAAGATGTAGGCTGAGGTTAGTATAGTCGACATCGTAACTGCTTTACCACCTTGCTTTCGTTTTTGGTCCTTCGAGCCGGATCGAAGGACCACAAATGAAGGTGATGAAAATTGACTGTATGTATAAATAGAATAAAAGAATAGCTCAGTGTGATAAAAGTGTATTTATTTTAAATATTAGCATAGGTTATGTAAATAAATAATAAGATCAAAAAAAAAAAAAGTGTGATAAAATGATTTTTGTTGAAATAAGTTGAATGTCACTTGTGTGCATGCTATGCTATGCTTGCCATGCATGCGATACTATGAACCGATGTCCTAACCAACGGACGTAGGATACTTTTGTCCCAGTAGCTCATTCCCGTAGGATCCGACCACCTCGCGGGCGAAGCCGCGGGCGAAACCTACTCTAGCAATATTCCTTCTCCTCGAACAGTGTAATGTCATTAGTAACACAACTTGATAATAATCAAAGCAAATCTGTTTACACACAACAGACAAATCAAATCACTTCGCAATAACAGAATTCCAGGGAAGAGCTGATTCGTTTAATTAATACCGAAATTTAACGAATTATCGCGTTCCTTGAAACAATAACTTTGTGATTAAGGAGTTTATCTAGCAAACAGGATATGCTTGTATTATTTATCATTTTATAAAGTCACGCTATTTTGCCATGATGGTAGGCAGAAGCGACAGAATGCCATGTGCTGCGTACTCCTTTTGCTTTGTCGGTGTTCATGGATTTAGTCATACACGCACGCCGGTTGCGAGTACTACGCACTTGATCTTCTGAAGATCATCCTTAGTAAGTTCAGTGAATGTCCTTTTCTTTGAGCAGTGGTGGCCCAGCGCTGAGCAGTGGTGGCCCAGTGCTAACGGCCGCGACTTACGAGTTGTAGGTCGTAGGTTCGAACCCAGACAGGCGCTTTACCTTGTGTAAATTATTCCATCACCACTGCTCTCAAAACAGGATAGCAATCATAACTAAAGCTGAATTTACATTACGAAGCTGGTTGCACAAGCTTAGCTGTTCATTGATTGTTTCACGTGTAAATCATTATTTACACTTGAAACTATCAATGAGTTGCTGAGTTTGTGCAACTGGTTTCGTAGTGTAAATCCGGCTTAAATAAGGTCTATCCAAACTTATGTTTCAAATTAATATTATTTCATGTTAGACAAATATCAACTATATTTAAATGGTAATTAAGTTAATCTCAGAGTGACTAGCACTTTTGAAAAAGTTATAAAATGTTTGAAGTTGTAGTGTAAACTGAACTTTACTGTGTAGGGTTTAAAGTTTTTTTTATTTTTTATTTTCCATAAACTCATATTTGTTTACGTGTTTGGCAGGTAAATCGCGAATGCAGATCACACTGTATAAAATTAAACCACTGAATAGCACTATTGAAAAATGTTTGAAGTTGTATTGTAAACTGAACTTTACTGTGTAGGGTTTAAAGTTATTTTTCCATAAACTTATTTGTGTTTACATTTTTTGGCAATTAAATCGCGAAGACAAATTACATTGCTTATGATTAATTATAAGTAGTAGGTAGGTATGTAGTAATAAGGTGGTGTATTGTTA
Source organism: Mesoligia furuncula (assembly GCA_916614155.1). Taxonomy (NCBI): domain Eukaryota; kingdom Metazoa; phylum Arthropoda; class Insecta; order Lepidoptera; family Noctuidae; genus Mesoligia; species Mesoligia furuncula. The sequence goes on from OU744814.1 coordinate 14,337,643, forward strand.
TGTAAAAGAGCGCCTCTCGACATCAAACGTAAAAGTTTGGCGAGTTTAGATTTAAGTTACACCTCTGTATTTTGAATATAATTAAATACCTAAATTTAAAAAAAAAAAACGGTGAAGGAAAATATCATGAGGAAACCGGCATGTCCTAGAACCAACAATTCGATGACATGTGACATCTACCAACCCGCACTGGGCTCGCGTGGTGGATTACGGCCCACTCCCTCTCAGCGAGAGGAGGCCTGTGTCCCAGCAGTGGGAACGTTATAGGCTGATTGTGTACAGTCAACAAAGGAGATAAGTATACAGGATCGTCGGATATAGTTGACGTTTACTAAGAAACCGATGGATGTTTTCGAATCAAATTTTATGTTATTAATAGAAAACAAACAGCTCATTTATCAAATTAAATTTCAAGCAACAAACTCCACCGGTTTCTTAGTAAATTTCAACTATATCCGACGATCCTGTATACTTATTTCCTTTTTTGACTGTACCTTTGCTCTTTTCAGGTGATCCCAGTAATGACCGTTTTATAAATCAGCCAGATAATTGCGTAACACGCTAACAGTAGCAATGGCTTCCATTTTAACAGTTCAACAACATTTATGACGTCATTATGTTGTTGATTTGACAAATTTTTCGAACATGTGCAGCAATGGATTAGCAATTTATCCTTCAAAATGATTTAGATTGTTAGTGTGTTACGCAATGAGGGCGCAGTTTTCTTTTCTAAACCAGTCTCTTTCATTCTCTCAACCAATAAAACTAAGCATATGCTACAATATCTTCAAAAACACATACAATAAATTTTAAACATACGGTATCTACTTGAGCGAATTGCAAGACAAAACAGTTATGTAACTTTCCAGCTATTTAGACTAAAAGCCAAACACACATTCGTAAATAAAGCCCTGATCACACACACACACAGGCCTACCTAAACTCGTAGATTGAAAACATTGGAGGGCCATACATGGTTCTACGTTTTCGGCACGACTGTCACTATCGATTGTTTGTTTCGACAAATTGCATGTGTCATCGGATGCCCGTGGACATTCACCTTAATGACTTTTGTTCTATGCTTTGTTTAGGACATTTCGTTGTGCCTTTTTATACCTGTCTGCAGTTTTGAGCTGGATAGTGACAGATTAGGTAAGTAAGCATATTGAAAATACTCGTACATTGTTGTTAAAAATAATATCAGAATGACAATTTTATTCGGATCAATGGATAAAACGCTTTTGAAACATCAAACAATCACATTTTTAAGGCCGAGTCCCACATAATCTGCCAGTAATTTTCCCACTGCTGGGAAGAAGGCTTGTTCTCTGTTAGAGGGAGTGGGCCATAATCTACAACGCGGGCCCAATGCGGGTTGATAAATGACATAATATGTGTTCGAATTTTTGATTAGATGCCGAAGGATACGTCACTGATATACATCGCGGGCCGCTTGGGGGTTCACCTCTATGCCTGGCATTGTGCATGCGTGTCTATTAGCATGCATTTGTTTTACATCGAGGTATCTTCGGCATGTCATTACACTATAAGTAATTTTCAATGCGATGCTAAGAGAACAATACTATAATTATTTGAAAGGAACTACAATGCTAAAGCCAAGCATACAGCTACATATGCGTACAAAGACAAAAGTCGAAACTACAATATTAGTTAACACAGCAAAGTTAGTCGTAAATTGAAAGTTTCGTGCGGTTTCGTTCACGTTAGATGTTTGCGTTTTAGACCTAGGCTTTGCACACGCTTCGTGGAGCAACTTAAGCTTCCCGCCTTCAGTGAGCCTGTGTAGAATGCTGTGGTTTGTATGTAGGATAAACTTCGGGGCTCTCACTCAAAGATTTTAAAATCGAGTTTCTGCGTTTCTGGTTGCCGGTTTCTTCTGTAGTACCTAGTGTGTTTTTTAATGTAGTTTGTTCAATCTAGGCTGCATTCGCGACTTGTTTGCCAAAAATGTAAACAAATATATGAGTTTATGGAAACATTACTTTAATTCCTATACAATAAAGTGCAGTTTGCGCTACAACTTAAATTTTTTTTATAACTTTTTCAATAGTGCTAATCCCTCTGATAACAACTTAATTAATATTAAAATAAAGTTGATATTTGTTTAACTTGAAATAACATGAATTTGAAACATACATTTGAATAGATTGTAGATTGTTACATTAAATAACATACACTTACGCCTTTTCCCATTAGGGTGGGCAGAAACTATAAAACGCTATATGCTACGATCCTTACATTCTCCATTTGCTTCGTTTGCATCTGGTCTACTGGTGAACACTTATAGAAAACATTGTAAGGAAATTCGGACGTATTTTCGGAAAACTGCCTTTTAGACATGTCGGAACTACACCGCGTGTAACTGCCCGAATGTAGGGTAAAAGCCTCTACGCATACTGAGAATAAAAAAGTTATTTAAAAAAATTAAATCGACTTCAAAAAAAAATTACGGAACTCAAAATTATGAAATAACTTTAATTTCGGAAGTCGGTGTTTTGGGTTCTGTGTTTTAGTTTTCGTTTTTTGGTTCATAATTTTTAGTTTTAAGTAAAAACTAGAATATTTGTTTGTAATCAGTAGGTTGGGGGTTGGTGGGTCGGGTTTTGTTGTACATACTGCACTAGAATTTGACCAAAGTTTTGAGATCTTTTCCCACTTTTGACACTACACCCCCGTGGCTCGTATCAATAAGCCAGGCCGTCACACTTACACGTATTAGTCCATATCTTGAAAATTACTGAATCGATTTTGATAAAACTTGCACTGTTCCCTAAGTTGAAGCCAATTAAAAAATGGCCACGATCCGATTAATAGTTGCGGAGAAATGCGTGGACAAACATACTTAGGTACTACGGGCTGGTGTCCGCAACTCCACGTCAATGCGCGTATTTTGCGTATTAAATTACAAACATACTTACATACATACATAATATATCTATAAAATGTTGTATATTTGTTTGGAAGCCCTAATAGATTGTCATACGTAAATATATGCCGTTCCAATAATATTACATACATAATTACGTGTCGAATTAATTTTGAAGTCGGTAAAAACTAGCATTGATTACGCGCTTAATATGTACGTGTTACGTTACGTGTTTTAGTATCTTGTCAAACAAATTGCTTACACCATAACAGTCAGGTGCTCGTATCCTAATTAATAGCGTGACACATTTGCAATCACAACTCGTGCGATTTTGAAGGCAATTGGTAATCCATTGCTTTACATGCATCAAAAATCGTCTGCTCAACAACGCAAATAACAAAATGAACTTTGTTGAACTGTCATAATGAAAGGCATTGCCATTAAAAGTGTTTACGTTACTGCCTTGCGCTTCTATGGGCTCAGCCTCGCGTCCGGTCTCCTGAATCCTGCTAAACTTCAACATACATACCTACAACATAATCAGTCTATACTGCTCCCGCTTCTGGGCCACAGGCCTCCTCTCTGTGAGAGGGAGTGGGCCGTAATCCACCACGCGGGCCCAGTGCGGGTTGCTAGATGTCACATGTCTGCGAATTTTTGGTTCTAGGACATGCTGGTTTCCCCACGATGTTTTCCTTCACCGTTTTTGAGAGCAATGGTGATGAAATAAATTAACACAAAAGTAAAGCGCCTGTCTGGGTCCGAATCCACGTTAAACTTCACTACACATTTTTTCCACAGGTGCTAATTAATGTTATTGTTCGTATCTTGAGGAGATTGTAGCACAAAATCACTGAAGGACCATTTCATGATAGAAAAAACTTTTTTTCAAAAAAAAAAACTACCGACTTCCAAAAAACACTATAAAGTGAAAAATAACTTTATTTTCGGAAGTCGGTGTCTTTGGATTTGTATTTTAGTTTTTTGCCACCGACTTCCGAAATTAAAGTTATTTTTCACTTCAAGTACCTACCTATAGTGTTTTTTGGAAGTCGGTTGTTTTTTTTTTTGTAAAAAAGTTTTATTTTTCTGTTTTTAGTGGGTCAGTTTGTAATTTATCTAAGTTACAATAGCCTAATGTCAACCGCTCATCACCTTTTTACAAAATATTGCTTTACCCGATGCAGGGACGTTAATTGTTGAGGAGATTTTTGTTGATTATTCAAAAACCGCCTGTCCAATTTAGATAAAACTTTCATGGGGCCATTTGGATAGTATACCCTTTCCAACAAAAAAAGAATTTTTCAAATCGGTTGGCAAGCGACGGAGTTATGCGCGAACAAACATAAAAAAAAAATACAAACATCCAAATTGAGAACCTCCTCCTTTTTTAGAAGTCGGTTAAAAACCACCTCTAACCATTTCCTAATAGAAAACGTATATAGTGCGCGGGAAGCATGGTTTGTACACGTTAAGACGTTTACTTCAAGTGAAAAGACACTCGGATGTGTGGAGCTACTGTGCTCCTGCGGAGTCCAATCGGATCACTCAGCGAATAAACGATGATCAGACTGGCAACTCATTCAAATCAGCACCCTTTCCATCACACATAAAAGCTTAATTACTAGTTGTGGGGTGAAAGGCTATCCAAAAATCCCTAATATTAAATTCGGTAGGTAATAACTTATCTTTTATGAGAACGGTTCGTAAGAATAATAATGCATTGCAGGTTTTTTCACGATAAATCATCGTGAAACTTTACAATAAAATAGGTAGGTTACTAAAGATTTATTTAAGAATGTTGGATGATCTTAAGCCAATGTAGTAACCATATTTTTATCAGTACAAATCCTAAGTATTATTTCGCCAAAAATTTCAGGGAAAACGGCTGAAATACATTGCGGACGGCGGTTGCCGTAACTCACCGGTTAATCCGATCGACCACTGTCTGATTTAGGTCCCTGTAGAAAAATCGTGCTCATTTAATATACAGCAAATTAATTCCAAGTCTTGTTCACGACATTTGTCTGTAGCAGATACTTGTGGACTTGTGGTTGTAGGGAGAGTTGGTGAAACGGTTGTTTTGGAAAATGTCTGGGAATTAGCGGATTATAAATTCAAAATCTGTTTCATACAATAATTTATTTATCTGACCAAGATTATGTCTGGACTATAAAAGAGATTATGACCTCTGAGTTTGTTTCGGCCTTTCTTCTCAGAGTAGTCAGGAAACGCTAATCTAGTTTTTAAAATATGGGTGACATGTAAAAGTGTTTGTACAAACCTACTTACAGAAATAAAATCATTTATCATATAACAAAATAAAAAGACTAAAAGAAAAAGTATTTATTGCGACTCATACAGGAAAATCACAAACTAAACTAAACACAGTCAAAAATAAAAAACCAAATTATATAAATAAAATTAACAAAAAGAAAAATGAAACAGAAGTCCTATACGAGGCCAAAAGGCTCCAAAACTACCTAGGTTTGACCTAGTTTTACCACAAAAGCAATATAAACATTGTTGTTTTGTTATAAACATTTATACCTGTGATTTGGGAGTCAGAATTCTTCATTAAGGAACGAAATTCATAAAGATACAAAGGCTAACTAAATTCATTTAGGATTCTCTAAAGGCTAATCAAGTATTTGATGTCAGCTTTTATTAGAAAACTAGGTTACGAAACACAAATATCTCAGGTTCATTGTTAGAAGAAAGAATCATCTGCCTAGCCTTTTCCAAACTTTATTGGGGAAACAGAAAATCCTCTATGAGGCCAAAAGGCTCCCATCTCAGCATGATCCTGCGACATTTAAAAAAATAAATGTCACAGCTCTGGGGGCCTAAAAAGGTCACTTTGGCAGAATCTTAAAAGTACAACATTATGAATCGTAATGGACGGTTAACTATTAAGTTAGTCGTATCAAATCCCATTGGTGAAGGATTTCTCAGTAATTTTTTTTATTTGTGCTAAAATACCAATCAACCCAATCTAATCCGAATCTCTTTGATTATACCTACGTAGTGCAGCGAAAAAAAAACGGACTGTCTTCGCCATATTATGATTCATAAAGTTATCCTTTTATGATTCTGTCAAAGTGGCCTTTTTAGGCCCCCTAGTATTCTGATAAGTCCCACTGTGATCGTTTGGGTTTTTTCCTTCTGGAATTTCTCGGTAGCAGCCTGGAGTCTCGATTTGTGCCGGTTGTTGGCAATAGGCTCGGCCCTTATTACATAGAACTTAAACAAACTGGTGAAATGTGAGAGTACTGTCTAGGTACACCTCTGCCTAACCCTTCAGGGATTAAAAGCGTGATGTTATGTTAAGTAAAATGCAGAAAAAAATCTATTGTAATACAAACGTGTAAGTTAGCTAAAGTCTACTCAAAATGTTTCCATTTGATGTTATTTCAAGTTTAACAAATATCAACTTTAATGCTAATTAAGTTGATTTTAGAGTGACTAGCACTATTGAAAAAGTTATAATTTTTGAAGTTGTAGCGTAAATTGAACTTTATTTAGTAGGTATTAAAGTAATTTTGCCATAAACTCATATTTCTTTATATTTTTGGCAAACAAATCACGAACGCAGATTAAGTGGTAGTTCATTTGCTAGTCCGCACCTTATTGGTTGAGACCACCTTAAATTAGTCTGTCTGTTGGTAATTGCGGTAGGATCGCTTCTATAGCTGGACCACTGTGAACATTTTGGTTAGGTACTTCGAATTGAGAGCCTCCTCTACGGGTTTAGGAAGTCAGGTGAAGTTGTATAACAGATTATTTGAAAAAAAAAAAAAACCTTTAAAAATTCTGCATCCGCGCTAGTGCGCAGTTAAGAAGACATAACTTCCAAGAGTGATACGGTGCACGTATGAGCAGTAAGCTCGGCTATGAACCTTGCTGGGTGACAAACCTTGAAAATTACCATATTCAGTATGATGATGATGATGATGCGATCCGATCGATTTCGGCCAGAACGATTGCTTCAACTCCGCAGTAGCTGCCGTTCGTGAGCTTGCATGTAGCTTATGTAGCCAATCTTCTTTAAGAAAATCCTCGCACAACGTGGGCACGTGAGCACACCATCTATATAATTATAGTTAATTATATTCAGCATACGTAAAATGTAGATACTATGATCTAAAACCAATCGACTTGAACACAAGGCAAAACTAGAACTTGCACAAACTACGCAATTTCAAATTCCAACCGCGACACAGGCCGTTTACTTTTATAGTCATACAATAAAATATGATACGACAATGGAAACGTGAGAAAGTATTCGATAGTTTGTAGGCTGTATAGGATCTGTTATGTATTGAATGTAATGTACAGTCAACAAAGGAGTAAGTATACAGGAGCGTCGGTTATAGTTGAAGTTTAATAAGAAACCGATTTATGTTCTCGAATAAAATTTAATTTTATTAATAGAAAACAAACAGCTCATTTATTAAATTAAATTTCAGTCCAGAACATCCATCGGTTTCTTAGTAAACTTCAACTATATCCGACGCTCCTGTATACTCATCTCCTTTGTTGACTGTGCCTAAAATATAGATATTATGATCTAAAACCAATCGGGCAAAACAAGAACTTCCACAAACTATGCAATTTCAAATACCAACCGCGACATAGGCCGTTTACTTTTATAGTCATACAATAAAATATAATACGACGATGGAAACGTAAGAAAGTATTCGATAGTTTGTAGGCTGTATAGGATCTGTTATGTATAGGTACATTCAACTAAAGGGTTTATCTTAAAAATATAGCTGACATACTAAGAAATATGATGTAAAAGATTTGAAACTAGTTTAAAAGTAAAGAACAATGCCCACTTTCCATACATTTAAAAACCTGATAATGAATAGTTATAAGGTATAGTAGAAAGAGTACCTGTAAGATTAGAAAATAATGTCATATAGTAATTTTTACGATTTAAAGTCTACAAAGGCCAAAAAATATTAATGTTACTTTTTAGGTTAGGATTTGCCTTTACGATAGTTTGTTTACTTAGAAAAAGTCTAACTTTGCTATTGTATTGTCAAAAGTGATCACTTGCCTACCCATTTCGTTGACCGCAGTACTACTACGTCATCCAGAAATTCTGCTGGAGCAGAGATATTGTCTTGAAACCTAGCCCATCTCAGTAGTTACACACACAAAATGGCACGATACACAACTTGACGGAAACGCAACAAGGAAGTCGCAGAACTGTCAAAATATCTAAAAAATCCGTTTCACTCGTGCGAACTCAATTATAATCTGCATAATTAATTTATTTAATTATCATGTTATTTTGAATTGATCTGTATTATGCACAGACTAATAAAAAATAGTTATTGATTAAATAAAACTTAAAATAATATATAAAACTCAGAAAAAGAGTTGAATAAAGTCAAGAAGCAGTGTGCAAAACGGAACGTTGTAAAAAATAGTAGTTGGATGCGTTCAGGGTAATTGAGTTGCGTTCAAAATAAGGTAATAAGACGTAGAGTTAGCATAAAGAAAAATTAATAAATATTTTTTTCCTGGCCTTCTTTTAAAATTGTGATTAGCGTAATGAATGTACAATTAAATTAGCTGAATTTTAATATTTATTTCATTTCTATACATTGTCAGGTGAAAAATGGGCATCCTTCTTTGCTACTAGTGTATCTCTTTGTTTAACTGTACATCAGCGATCAGCGTCAAAAATCAAATATAAAAATATCGTGACGATCGTACGAAGTTCCAAATGATCTGAACAAATTCTTCATTCTTCAGGACCCCAAGAGTCAGGCACCGCCTAGATTGGGGACCACCGCATGCAACAAATTGTATGTCAACAACAGTTTCAGACATAATTATTATGTCAAACTAATCTTATGGTAATAATTGTATCAATGTTCAAATAAATTTTATGAATTAAAAAAATATTTTGAGTTATATGCCTCAAAATCCTTGACAAAATAATAGTTGTCGTATAATGTATTTATTCTGAAACAGCCCGTTGTGTTTGAACGGTCTGTTCGTCCCGATATTTTTGTCGCCGCCTGTAGGTACACACAAGAAAACAAATGGGGGATTCATGTCGTTTTTATTCGGAACAGCGATCTTTTTCCCGCAAAAACATGGCGAACCATGTTTTCAGCAATGTTATATTAATGTGCGAGCTGTGGTGGCCCAGTGGTTACGAGTTGTAGGTCGTAGGTTCGAACCCCGACAGGCGCTTTACTTTGTGTAAATTATTTCACCACCACTGCTCTCAAAACGGTGAAGGAAAACATCGTGAGGATTCGTGACGAAACAGGCATGTCCTGGAACAAAAAATTCGAAGACATGAGACATTTACCAACCCGCTCTGGGACCGTGTGGTGGATTACAGCCCACTCCCTCTCGAAGAGAGGAGGCCTGTATGGCTGTGTCCCAGCAGAGGGAACATTATAAGCTGATTATGTATATGATGGAGAAGGTATGGTGTGTCTCGTAATTATCAGTCATATTTTAACTAGTGTGGGCGTACTGTTGGGTAGTGTTGGTTATTGCGCAATAGAAAAACCGTTTGCAGTTCAAATCAGATTATAATTTCACGAACGAATTAATCACACCAGCGTATCAGGTGTGATACGCTGGTGTGATTAATTCGTTACATTGTAGGTACACGACACAACCAGATGCGGAACGCAGGACAGTTTCTGAGCACATGTCGTTCATACGATGTCCATTGTCCAAGAGAGTCGTGGAACGACTCTCTTGGACAATGGTTCGTTGCACGCTCTCTTCTACTGAACTCAGGCTAGACTCTGTTGAGCGCCACCAGATGGCGCTAGCGTTCCGAATAGTCAAACGAATGACCGGATGCGACAAATATTAATGTAGGCAGAGCGAAGGTAGTGAACCTTAATGAAGGTTTGCGAAAGGAAACGTATCTATACGGCGTATATCAAAAAGGTGTGATCATATTAATTAAGGCTGTGGTATAGACCATCAAAATGAACAACTTTCTCCGTGGGACTAACACCGTAATCGCGAAAACATTATCAACTGTCCCATACAAAACTTCAAATTCCCTACTGCCTATTTTTTAAATTACTTTTTTTATTGAACGTCAAAATTACATAAAACAGTTTCCCAAAAGCCCTTTACCACTTCCTAGTATGTACAGACGCCACCAAATCAAGCTACTACAATCTGTCAAATTTCTTTAATAGATTTTCAACTTTATCGTTAAAGTTGACTGAGAAAATTTGACAGTTTCGGGTAGCTTAATCTGCTGGTATCTTGTCTTTAGCTGGAAAGAAGAAGTAGCACAATAAACTTCCCAGCAGAAACACACCTTTCTTAAACATGCTGTACGGAACAGAGGGAAAATTCTCCTAATTTTAAGAACGTTTACAGTCTTGATCTGTCAAAAATACCACTAATTTCCCTACATTTTGACAAGTTTTTGACATTGTCGCTGAGATGAGATGATGAGAGCAGCGGTGGCCCAGTGACAATGGCCGCGACTTACGAGTTGTAGGCCGTAGGTTCGAACGCAGACAGGCGCTTTACTTTGTGTACATTATTTCATCACCACTGCTCTCAAAACGGTGAAGGAAAACATCGTGAGGAAACCGGCATGTCCTAGAATCGAAAATTTGAAGACGTGTGACATCTACCAACCCGCACTGGGCCGGCGAGGTAGATTACAGCCCACTCCCTCTCGAAGAGAGGAGGCCTCTGTCCCAGCAGTGGGAACAATATACGCTGATTATGATGAGATGAGATTGCGACTAGATTTTTAACGTTTTTAATTATGGGAATTGACCCTGAGGCTGCCCGCCCACGTCCGATAATGGGTGACCGATTTTTGTAGGAGAAAAATAGAACACACTGATAGCAATAGTGCAAAGCACACGTCCTACAAAAGTAGGTCAGAAATAAAATCGGCGCATCCCGACCGATCCGATTATCGGTGAAAAATGGAACGTTCGGAAATGTATGCGATAACGCACACTACCTACTCACCGACAGTCGGCCGCATGCACTTGCTAGGGAAGGACGTTGTGTTGAAGACAAAGTGATGGACGTGTACGTTGAGTCGGTCACAAAATCGGTCATAAGAATCGGAGGTAAAATCGGCCCGATTATCGGTGCTACAAAAAGTCTGACGTGGGCGGGCAGCCTGATAGTGATGGTTTTCAATCACATAACACGGAGACGCCTCGGCGGCCGCTGCTAAAGGAGACATTGTCCGCACTTTTCATACAAACGAAGCGTGTTACCGTTTAAGGTATCAAATCGGAAAGGGATCGGCACCGTATCGCCTTTCACCTCGCCGTCAAACAGGCGTCAACCTAAAGTAAACAGGTAACCAACGCGGATCAGAAGCTCCGATACGTCGACTCGGCTGCGGCTAGGCGACGCCGCGCTTACGGCTCGCCGACAGTTGGTTGATGGGCAGCAGGCAAGCCGGAGGGGTGAGAGGGGCAAGGGTGGACGAAGAGAAGTAAGCGCGGGGACGACGAGCCGTAAACGCGGGGACGACGAGCCGTAACGCACCGCACCGCGGTTCGTGAGCTTGTCCCGAGGCGAGGCGATTGCGTTACGATTCCGATTAATGTGCGTTGCAATAGGGAGTTTCATACAAAGAATACTGAACGGCTCGAGTTGATACAGTACCGATCCTTTTCCGGTTTGATACGTGTGTTTGAACCTTTGAACCTTTGCTCGCACTAAGAAACAAATGACGTATAAAAACTGACGACTTTAAAGATGGTCCGTGACAGAGGTTGTATACATTTTCGATGCCACAATTTTTTTTATTACAGCCGTATATAGACGCTGCGACGCGGTGATTTCGAGCTCTGTGGTCTTTGATAAGCGGACAATACATCACGTAGACTCAGAAGTCTATGTAATGTATTGTCTGCTTATCAAAGACACACTTTACGCACCTTTTGTTGGAGGTTTCTGGGAAAAATGTGTTATATTCATAGGTACAATTTTTTTTTTGTGTGGGGTTATAACACAATCCAAATAGTTGGAGAAATATACTTAAGGATAGCTATTGTTCTGCTTAAACATCATCTTGATTACAACCATTTACAAAATGAAGGTTCGGGGGGAAGGAAGACCTGATTCAGGAAAAAAAATCTATTTATAACATTCTACAGCGAAATGGCAAACATCAAAAGAAAAGAAGATTCTGTAAATAAAAGAGAACCGAGTAAGTACTATCCAGCCATTTTACTAAATGAAACTTTTCTTCTCCCCAAAATTCTTACAACAACAACAAAAACTATGGCCCGCAAAGGGCTTTAACAATTCACTTACCTTTTGACAAAAAAACGAAGCCAGAAACTTTTTCTCCTACCATTTTTAATTCTCACACAAAAATCGCGGTAAACGCCAAAAAAATATAATAAAAGACCTTTACTTAGCGCTACATAACTTAAACACCCTACATTATGCCTCTCATTCTATCTCGCGTTTTGGGGCAAAAATATCTAATGTTACTGCACAAGCGAAAACAGACCTTATGTTGTGAGCAGTAAGGTATTCGTGATATAATGCTATTTGCAAAATGCGGATATGTTCAACGTGCTTAAAAAACCGCGTTCATTTGTCACCGGCAGATGCAGTCGAATCAGTTGTTGGGACTTTAAAATAGCGGAGGATTTAGGGCTATGCCCATAATCATACATTCTAAAAAAAATGTCACGGGAAAGTCACTTCATTGATATTAAAATTGATAAGATATGTGGTATTGTCTGTGTGGTGCCGGACTTAAAGAATAGCACCACCCCATACTTCCCGTGGGTGTCGTAAAAGGCGACTAAGGGAGACCGGAGAATGGGTAGCAGCGTTCTCTATGCATTACACCATCACACCATACTGCGATCGCCAACCCGCCTGCCAAGCGTGGCGATTATGGCAACCCCCCCCCCCCCCCCCCCCCAAATTGAAGGAGGCCTATGTCCAGCAGTGGAGGTCTTTCGGCTGAAATGATGATGATGATGATGTGGTATTTATAACGGATGCAAAAAGACCCATCATCAAGCCGACAGTCACATAATTTTCCATTTATCAATGTGAAACCACGGTGTCGAAGAAGTGGAATGAGTTAAAGAAAACAAAAAAAAACATCGTAGAGAAACCTGGATTTGTGGGGTGAAATCGACAATACGCTATGTTAAACCCTTACAATCAACGCTTATGAAGAGATCTTGTTCCGTTCTCTGCAGTTTATTTAATTACTTTCCATAAATTAAGGTCGCACGCTCGCTCTCCTAATGGCTCAACCGCAGTCGGCAGGTGATTGAGCACTGTCCTTTGACACGGCCCAGAGGAAAAATTACGCGGGTTTTTTGCGAAGAACCCAGGTAAGCATTATGGCTGTGACTGTACGTTCCTTCATGCCAACTGAGATTTTAAAGATTACTGTAAAGTATGTCGCTCTTTTGTCTTTGTCCCCTCACATTAGAATTTTTCTGCATCGTACGTGCGTTAATGATGCTACGAATTATGTTTGCTACGCTGTACTCCGGAGCATTTGCCATTAATTTAACTTTATGCTACGGAGTTTGTGATGCTACGCGTTGGAAACGCACTACGCGGCGTAGGCTACGTTATACTCCGGAGCACTTGCTACGAATTTTAACTTTATGCTACGGAGTTTGTGATGCTACGCGTTGGAAACGTACTACGCGGCGTAGGCTACGTTATACTCCGGAGCACTTGCTACGAATTTTAACTTTATGCTACGGAGTTTGTTATGCTACGCGTTGGAAATGCACTACGCGGCGTAGGCTACGTAATATTGCGGCGCACAGGCTATGATTTTGAAATTACATTGTGCTACTGGCCTACGCGATGAAGCTGCGCTGTGGTGCCTTCGATTGCAGTGCTACTTTAAGCTACGAAGCTTATGACGCTACGTGTTGGGCCCCTCGCCCACCGCGACTTTTTGTAGCGATGCTGTCGCGCGTTCGCATCGATACAGTCGCGATGCGGTCGCTAGCTGTTTGCCCTCGCCCACACCACGATTCTAAGTCGCAATGCAAACGCGATACTGTCGCGCTTCTGTCGCAATGCAAACGTGATTCAGTAGTGCTCGGTTCTCCACATCTCCACCCACGCGCCACCTTCCCTCCGTTCTCTCCACGATGTCATCCGACACGGTCACGCGTTTGCATCGATACATTCGCGATGCAGTAGCGCGTTAGTAGCGCGTTGGCACAAATGCGACTAACGCGCGTTAGTAGCGATGCTGTCGCGCGTTTGCGAAACGCGCGACAGCATCGCTACAAAAAGTCGCCGTGGGCGAGGGGCCTTGGAGTCACGCTACGTGAGCGCGATACGCTACGCCGCGTAGGCTATGATTTCGTAGCTACTTGACGCTACGCGTAACATAGGCTAAGATTTTGAACTGTTTCTACATAATTATTAGATACGCATGACAAGGAGTCTGTATTTACTGCGTTACGTGGTTAGTGGTTACCGTGATATTTTCTGTTTTTGGTCCTTCGTTACATAAAGTAGATTATTTACCTCCTTTTGGGTTACACCCCATTCGGGTAAAAAACAAATCAACACCACCAAACGTACCCTTTATCTCTAAACCCTTCACACAATACAAATCCGAAATCAGCACCGAATTCCGGGTCCCATTAGCAAGATCTAAATGCTGAACAAAAACCCGAATTAATTTATACAGGCCGCCTTCCACAAAGAGATACAGGGATAAAAACCTCCCGGATTTCGGCTCGTTTCCTTATTGTATGATTTTGCTACCCATTCGTCATTTCCCTCGTCGGATTTCGCAGATCACGGCTGGTCGAATACATTATCCATTTACTTTGGTTCGTAGGTAAAAAGAATCGGATTGCGAATGGCTATACTTAAGTAGATGTGTTTTTGTTTTAAAGGGATATCGACTTGGATTAGAATTCCGGGTATAGACTTCATTTGGACAGCGGCAGCGTGTTGTTTTAAAAATACAATGAAGGTGGATAAACGAAATTTGCTAATTCCATTTCATTTAAATATCACTCTATTTTCACATCCAGATTCGATTAGTAATCCATACTAATATTATTATTATAAATTCGAGAGTAACTCTGTCTGTCTGTGTTTGTTACCTTTTCACGCCTAAACCACTGAACGGATTTCGATAAAATTTGGAAGCGAGATAGATTGCATCCCGGGGAAGGACATAGGATGGTTTTATCGACATACCTTGCGAGCGAAGCCGCGGGCGGAACCTAGTAATTCTATATGAGCAGTGGCAGCCCTGTGGTAACGGCCGCGACTTACGAGCTGCAGGTCGTAGGTTCGAACCCAGACAGGCGCTTTACTTTGTGTAAATTATTTCATCACCACTGCTCTGAAAACGGTGAAGGAAAAAATCTTAATTAAAATATCCTAGAACCAAAACTTGGAAGACATGTGACATTTAGCAACCCACACTGGGCCCGCGTGGTGGATTACGGCCCACTGCTTCTCACAGAGGGGGGGCCAGTCCCAGCAGTGGGAACGTTGTAGGCTGAATATGCTTATGTGATAATGGGTATATAATAATGTATTCCTTTCCTAATTCCGCAGAGCCAAAACCGAATTTAAGCTTAATGAATAATGGTCAAACATGAGCTCAATACAGGCAGGTTTATTTTCCCAGAATCCCGATAATAAACCTGTAAAGTTTCACCATTAAAATAAGCAACTGAATCTATACATGCATATATATACAAATAAATAAAACTGAAGTGTCTGTTTGTAATATCAAAATAACAGCTTTTTTTACTAAATGCAAGAACATACAGAACATAAAAAAAAAACTGAAAAGCAAAAAAAAAACCTTTTTTCTGTAAAGAACATATTGTTTTGCCTCTCTGTTTGTTCCGGCAAATCTCCGAAACGGCTGAACCGAATTTGATAGAATTTTCACTGGCAGATAGTTGATGTTGTGGAGTAACATATATGCTACTTTTGTCCCGGCCGCAAGACAAAAAGTAGCATATCCACGGAAAACGTACGGGAAATTTTCCCGTGGGATTATTTCCAAAATCCACGCGGGCCAAACCGCGAGCAGAAGCTAGTCTGAGCATAAATCTGACCTAGTTATGTTAGGTGGAATTTCATTAAAGCATCTGATTACCCCAGAACCAGATTCAAATTCGATTAAAATAATCGTCACGTTCACGCAAAATTCCTAACGTGATATTCGAATCACGTCGAATTTGATCCATTGAGGTGTATGTCGCTAAGATTGTATATATCTTAGTCTAGAGACACATCTGCCGAAAATTACGTCGCGTGATTCTGCGCAGAAGCTCTAGTACGAATGCGTAAGGTAAACGTAACGTAATTTCGAACGGTTATTGAATCGAAAATACAACTATCCTATAGCATTTTGATTTACATTTTTGCAAAATACACAGTCAGGAATGTTATATCCATGGTTATTACCGATAAATATGAATAAAGTCCCAATAATATGTAAAAAACATGGACGAAATGAGTATTCAATAAGTACCTAATTAATAATGGGTATTTTCAAAACCGACTGTCGCTGAAAACCAGCGCTGGGGCTCTGTCTGGTATAGGGTCTTAGCATTATGCTGAGCGTTGGCCGTTTTGCGTAGATGTGACTCATGTTTTCTTTTTTTACAAATTGTAATTTTTTTTTTGTTTGTTTCTTTTTTTTTTGATGCGTTATGTTTGCCGCAAATCATTCTAAATTCGCACACAGAAATGTGTTTCAACATATCCGAATGCTTTGACACGCCAAGTCGAAAATTACCTTTGCTAAAAAGAAAATGAAAAAAGAGCTTTGAAATTCCGACCAACCGATTTTTACGCCACTGATTTTTACGCTTACGCCAAAATGCGACGCTAATTTCGGCAGATGTGTTGATGTTACTTTAAAAAACGTTGCGAGTTAATTTCGGCTGGTGTATCGGTCGACTAAGATTAGAATAGAACCTTCTTGGTAACGAAGTGTTTGGGTGAAATATCCTCAAAATCAATAGTGTAACGAACTCTTCAAAGAATTGCTGAAACTCAATTGCAATTAACCGGTTTCGAGATTGGAAAAGGTTCTAAGAATTTCTTTCTCTTTTTGTTGAATTAATTTTGCGGTATCTTTGAGTATTATTTTATGTAGGAAGAGGTTTTCTTTGAGATTTAATTATGAGTTAAATCGTCATTATTTTAAGCCCTTGCTTTCTGTTGTTTGGGTAAGTTGTTGTGACTTCTGCAATACCAAAAACAGAATTGCAGATGCGAGAATGTTCAAGACATAAAACGGAAAGGTCTCAATGAACAATCAACCCAGCCTATCGCAGTCCACTCCTGGACATAGGCCTCTCCCAGGCTGCACTACAATACCTTGTCCTCCTCTTTTGGCATCCAGTTTGTCCCAGCCACCTTTTCAAGGTCGCCGGTCCATCTAGCTGGAGGGCGTCCAGGACTCGTCTGCTTCAACGGCCACCGATCCTTCGACTAATATGGCCAGCCCACTGCCACTTCAGTTTGCTTACTCTGCAAGTCGATGTATGCCTGTGCCTGTATTTATCTACAACTCAAACTCAAAGCATTTATTTCAATTAAACCTTGTACAGGCACTTTTGAATTGTCTAAATTAAATAGTCTGTCAGTTAGTCAGAAAGTTGAAGCTAGATCGATCAAATCGTAGATCTCTATGGAGAAGAACGGGCAAGAAACTCCATGCACACTCTTTTAAATCAAGATATTACAAAATCCTGGGTACATTATTCTTGTTGCTTCGCTGCGTAAAAAAAAGACACAAATGAAGAAACAATTCAAAGTATAAGTTTTTCAACGCCACATTCAAACTACGCATCACTAAAATACAAACTACTCAAAATCCTGCACCGCGCAAGCAAAGATCCTAATACGACTAGGATAATTATATACAAGGTCCCAACATCACTCGTCGGGCAATAGCCCACCAGACACATGGTTTCCGCACTTAGTCCTTCAAGTAGACCATTGTGCATGGGAATGTGTGAATGAAGTGATTTTTAATAATTACTAGCTGACCCGGCGGCAAACTTCGTAGGTACCTCCTAGATTTTTTTTGATAATTTTGTATAACCGTCTGGTCAGAGGGTCCTGCCTTTATTTAAAGAAGGATGCTGAAAGTTACACCCTGTTCTTCATCCATACTAATATTATAAATTCGAAAGTAACTCTGTCTGTCTGTACGTTACCTTTTCACGCCTAAACCACTGAACGGATGTCGATAAAATTGGCAGAGAGATAGATTGCATCCCGGGGAAGGACATAGGATAGTTTTTTATCGAAATACCTTGCGGGCGAAGCCGCGGGTGTAAGCTAGTATCATTACTTTCGCTAATATTGTTTCAACAGATAAATTAACTAGAAACTCATCGAGTCGCCTTGATATTGTGACAGAAACAGTAAGCAAAATTTAATATTATATTTGAACGCCATTAAAACATCTCTCTGGGGGTTTTTGTAAAGTAAATTCGTTGCTCCTTTCATAATGTACACTTCAAAGGGACTGTTTAATATGTAAAGTGGGAATTTTTACTAATTTTGGATAGTGGCTGCTTTCGTTCTGTTACTTTGTTGCTTATATTTTTGGAGGTATTTAACATAATCAGCCTATAAAGTTCCCACTGCCGGGACTCAGGCCTCCAATTCGAAGCCATGTGACATCTACCAGCCCGCACTGCCGGGCCCGCGTGGTGGATTACGACCCACTCCCTCGCACTGACAGGAGGGCTGTGTCCCAGCAGTTCCAACATTATAAGCTGATGCTGAGCTGTCGTGAGGCTCACATTCCTAATTTCTTACATAGGGCTTTGCATTTTTGTTTTTTATTTTTGATTTTTATCTGATGTACGACTATTATCTATCTGGTGTATTGTGTGACTTTTAGTCTGTGCTAAATATTTCAATATTTCTTATTATTCTAAGCGGCTGTGACTTATATAGCGGTGGCGTTGATCAACTCCTATTACTAATCCGTTCAACAGACTTTTTTTTTTTTATCGAAGCGCACGGCAGTGCGCAGGCCAATTTCCAGCAAGTGGCCGCACGTACGCCGTGCACTATTTACCCGAACCGCTTTGAGCTACTTTAGACCACCCTGTATCTAACTATTTCTCACACGAAATCGAATCAAACTTCACATACATAATACCATGACTGCTGTTAGTTCGAATACCAAATTTAATAACTGTAGCTTTCATAGATTCAAAGTTATGGACTTTTCAAAATAGCTAAAGTGGCACTGACTGACTGACTCACTGACTGACTGACTCACTCACTTAGAGTTAATCAAAATGTTTAGGGACTTCTAGTAGGCCTAGAAACTTGAAATTTGGCACGAAGCTAGACATTAGCAAGAAACTAAAGGAAAAATTTAAAAAATGGTCAAGTGTGAGTCTGGCTCGCGCATAGAGGGTTCCGTATTAATGTTTTATTCTAGCCGGCCTAGAAACTTCTAACCGGCCTAAAAACTTGAAATTTAGCATGAAGCTAAAGGAAAAATTAAAAAGAGGGCAAATGTGAGTTTGGCTCGCATGCAGAGGGTCCCGTATGATTTTTTTTCTAGCTGGAACTGGACATTACCATGAAACTAAAAGAAAAATTTTAAAAGCGGTCAAGTGTGAGTTTGGCTCGCGCACAGAGGGTTCCGTCGGAATTAATTTTTTTTTATAGTCAGCCTAGAAACTTGTAATTTTGCACGAAGCTAAAGTAAAAATAAAAATGCGGTCAAGTGTGAGTTCGGCTATCACACATTCTGTAATCCGTGTTCGTATTAAAAAAAAATAAGCTTAATTTTTAGGTTAGTATGAGAATTTCTTAGAAAGATAAATTAAGTATTAAAAACCTTAAAACATGTCAAATGACGTATATCATAAGATATAAGCGCAAAGTATTTCTTAAGAATACTTATTTAACCCCTTTTAAATAGTTTTATTAAGCAGATTCATATTTCTATTTCTAAAAGTATATTTTTTTAAAGTAAAACCAATATCATTAATATTTCAAATTGTAACTTGAAGTTTTGAGCCGTGCTTTTGTTTAGCTTACGCAATCACCATTCATAAGGGTCAAGGTTTGAGCTTGGACAATGCTTTAATTGATATTGGTTCTTCTATATTCACTTGTGGTCAAGCCTACGTACCATTATCTAGGGTAAAAAATTTGAGTAATTTGTGAGCATTTAATAAATATCGATCCTAGCCAGATCAAAGCACAAGAAAGTGCTATTGTTGAGTACAACAGATTAAGGTCGCTCTATAGACCGGATTTAAAAAACATATGTGTGAAAAAGAATAAGTTAAAAAAAAAACAGCTGATAGGGAATGGTCTATACGTCCAAACATAGCCGCAGTTCAGACTGCAGCGGGCTCATCATTTAATAAAAAACTGACCAAGTGCGAGTCGGACTCGCACAAGAAGGGTTCCGTACCACAAGGCAAAAAACATGTCTGTTGTATGGGAGCCCCCCTTAAATATTTATTTTATTTTGTTTGTAGTATTTGTTGTTATAGCGGCAACAGAAATACATAATTTGTGAAAATTTCAACTATCTAGCTATCGCGGTTCTTGGGATACAGCCTGGTGACAGACAGACAGATGGACACGGACAGACGCACAGACAGCGAAGTCTTAGTAATAGGGTTCCGTTTTTACCCTTTGGGTACGGAACCCTCAAAAACACCTCGTAAGAGAAAAAATAATAAAAAACCACAATTATAAAAAAAAACTGACCAAGTGCGAGTCGGACTCGCACACGAAGGGTTCCGTACCACAAGGCAAAAACGCCGAAAAAAACATGTTTTTTGTATGGGAGCCCCCCTTAAATATTTATTTTATTTTAATTTTATTATTTATTATTAAAGTTAAAATACAATTGAGTATTTTGTGAATATTTCAAGTGCCTACCTGTCGCCATTTGCAAAAAAATCGCTTTTGTTGTATGGGAGCCCCCCTTAAATATTTATTTTATTTTGTTTTTAGTATTTGTTGTTATAGCGGTATCAGAAATACATAATTTGTGAACATTTCAACAGTCTAGCTATCGCGGTGCTTGAGATACGGCCTGGTGACAGACAGACGGACAGACGGACAGACAGCGCAGTCTTAGTAATAGGGTTCCGTTTTTACCCTTTGGGTACGGAACCCTAAAAAAGAAAACATAGGGTACTTAATTTAATCCTACACGTGTATCTACCCACTTGGCAAAAAGAAATGAAATCCCACCAAAAACATATAATGTTGAAAAAGAAGGCCAAGTTCCTTACTTCATGTAGATGTTTGACCAGCAAAAGAGTTGAAATCGAAACCAACGCCAAGTTTTAAACCATTTTCTTAGCATCGGCCTTATTTTGCAATTCTGTTGTAAGTAATTTGTGCTTGAAACTTTTTAGATATCAATACAATAATATTGTTCCATTTAAACTTGGCGGGTTTTCAGAAAACCGTAAAATAATATGCATGAAAAATAACTATAACACAACGAAAACCCGCCAAGTGTAAATGGAACAATATTATTGTATTGATATCTAAAAAGTTTCAAGCACAAATTACTTACAACAGAATTGCAAAATATTTCAATTCAGCAGAGATTGCAATTCAGTAGATATAATGGCAATTAACGAAACGTGGCTGAGACCTGGGGAGGAGGGACGCGCGCCTAAGGTTCCCGGATACAGGTTGAAGCACGTGCCGCGCCCTGCGACTATACGTGGGGGGCGAGGCGGAGGAGTAGCGTTTTACATCAAAACGGGGGTAACGGCGCGCGTACGGCCGCACTCAGAGCAGTCTGATGTAGAACAAATGTGGTTAAACCTAACTATCAATGGTAGAAAATTGTTAATTGGCACTGCATACAGGCCTCCCTGGTTTGAATTGGCAACATTTCTGGATGGAATAACTGACAGTATTAGCGCGTTGGCACCTTATGATCACTTGGTATTGTTGGGGGATTTCAATGTGAATCTACTGGACACAGGCAACACAAAAACTAAAGATATGATGGAATTCTTAAATTATACTAGTCTAAATCAGGTAGTACAGTCACCCACTCATTTTGTAGGAGATAGTAGTACTCTCATAGACGTGATCTGTACCGACGTAGGGGTTCGTAATGTACTAGTCAGTCATATCAGTGAACTTGGTCATCATTCGTTTATTGTATGCGATACAGTCATTAAGAAGGTAAAAAGCAAACCTAGGCTGGTTGTATATCGGCCTTTAAGGGATATATTAATGGATTACTTTATAGTCGATTTGAAATTAATGCCATGGTTTGCTATAAGCTTAAAGAGGTATGAGGAACAGGATGTAAAGTTCACTCACCCTCCATAGAAAAGGGAGGATCCTCCGACCAGACGGGTGTTGTGTCTGGCGGGCAACTGCCCGATGATTCATGTCGGGCCGTTGTATCTATGCTAGTTGCGCGGTAAACTCTGCTTGCGCGATGCAGGATTTGCGTGACGTCAGTATGACGCGTTGTTCGTATGTGGCGTTGTAGATACCGCTACATCACTCCCCCCCGGAGACCGGAGGTCGATAGTGGGCTGAGTCTTGTATCTTGCGATGTTTGCCAGGCCAGCTGAGGTTCCAGTGAGTCGGAACCGGTTGCCGCATAGTTCACGGTGAGTCGGAACTGTCTGCGAAGATGTCCCCAGTGAGTCGGGGTGGCGCTGCATTATGCTCCAGTGGGTAGGATGTGGTACAGCGCCGGGTTGAGGCTGACTGCTGGCGTCGACCAGGAGAGGGTTTCTATGGCTCTGCTTGAGGACCGGCCGAAAGTGCAGTATGCTGTGCCGAGGTTGCTGATGAGGCTGAGGGTGATGACCAGGTATGCGCGGTCGCTGCATGCTGGTGGTCAGGATACCCGTTGAAGCCGTGGATGCTGGCTGGCTGTGGGACTCGCCGCTCTAAAGCTTGCGGGAGTGATGATGACGTCACGCTGGAGTAGGTGCACGAAGGTTGCGCTGACGTTCATGTTCGGGGTCACCAGTATAGAGGTATGAGGAACAGGATGTAAAGTTCACTCACCCTCCATAGAAAAGGGAGGATCCTCCGACCAGACGGGTGTTGTGTCTGGCGGGCAACTGCCCGATGATTCATGTCGGGCCGTTGTATCTATGCTAGTTGCGCGGTAAACTCTGCTTGCGCGATGCAGGATTTGCGTGACGTCAGTATGACGCGTTGTTCGTATGTGGCGTTGTAGATACCGCTACAAGCTCATTGCCGGATGTTAATAGGATGACTCAACATTTTAATGTCTGTATCACTCAATTATTCGACTTACATGCTCCAATAAAGAGTAAGTTTTTTAGAGACCGGCCCACGCCATGGATAACAGAAAATATAAAATTAATGATTAGGCTGAGAGACGAGGCAAAAAATAATTATCATAAGGACAAGCTAGATACTACAAAACACTATTATTTAGACTTAAAAAAACAAGCTATTACAGCACTAACGCAGGAAAAGAAGGTATACTTTGACGGGAACATTAATAGTCAGCTAAAAAACCCAAAAAAGCTTTGGAAAAATCTTAAAACGGATGTATTTGCTGAACATAGTGAAGGTATGCTTCCCGGACAATTTAATGACCCAGATGAAATTAATAAGGCATTTCTGAATGTACCTGGACAGAATATACTGCCCACATCGCAGCTTACATATTTTGACACAAATAGATTTGGTGAAACTCAATTTGAATTACGGAATGTTAACGAGGAAGAAATTTTAAAAATCATTAAAAGTTTGGGGTCAAATGCTAAAGGGATAGATGGAGTGAGTCTGGATATGATAATGCTTACATTGCCTACCACCCTTCAGGCTATCACCACAATAGTAAATAAGTCGATAGATACCCATACTTTCCCTGACTTATGGAAGTGCGCTATTGTGCGTCCTCTACCCAAAACCAGTAACCCAAGTACTTTCAAAGATCTACGTCCTGTTAGCATTTTGCCTTGTTTATCTAAAGTACTAGAGAGGGTGGTCTATAACCAAATGCTGGAATATTTAGAAAAAAACAATATGCTCCCCGATCTTCAGTCTGGTTTTAGGAAGGGCCGTGGGACGGCCACAGCCCTTTCTGACGTAGTGGGAAATATCCTAGAGGCACGGGACAGGGGGGAGGGAACCATCCTTGCACTTCTTGATTTTTCGCGGGCCTTCGATGCAATAAACACCACTCTGTTACTTTCCAAGCTAGCCTATTATGGTTTTACAACGGAAACAATAGAGTGGTGTAACGAGTCTTTTAAGCCTGTTACATGATAGCGCGTTCTTTGCTTTAATTTGTAGGCAACAGGGTGGTGTTGCCATGTAAAAATTCATTTTTTTGAATCGGAATCGTGTAGTGGTCACACTGATTTTTTCTTTTGATGCTGTCAGTTGATTTTGACAGGTCACTTTCCGACCCAAGCTTTGCATAGAATGGAGTAATTTGAGAGCTCCTAATTAAATCGTAAAGAATAATCTTCAGAAGGACGATATCTAGTCCTAAATATGTGGTAGCTGATTTGCCCTTGTCGGCATCATAATGGGATTGCCCATATTTTTTAAAAGGTTGGTAAAATTCTTCGTGGTTTCATACCTATTCACGTGTCGCGTGGCTATTTGGATGGCAGACGTTAATAGTTTCCGATATTTGTTTCAGGATCTTTTAAACCTTATATATTTTTTGGATTAATTCATCTACTGATGTAAAAGCTTTTTTTGGAAAAGAAACGCCGCGAGGCGTTTCTTCTGTTTCTTCAGTTTCTTATTTCTTCAGTTTCTTTCTTTCAAGACTTAAATTTTTAACGCTAGCCCCTACCGACATATTTCATGGACCGCCTGACGTCCCCGCGAAGATCAAAATCACCATGGTTTGCCCATTCGGTGGTTAGTTTATTCGACGGAATGTGGTATGGTTTATAATACTTAACTTAAATTGACAAAAGTGCAATAATGACAGGACAAAAATTAATTTCTATTCCATCTTAGTTTTACACCTTAGAACTTAATATTAGAAAGGAATTTTCTTGTATATTGAGACCAGCAGCCTTCGGGTAATAAAATCGTTCAATAACTTTTGTGTCGATTTTTATTGATACTCCCCGCTTGAAGATTAAAAGTTTCTAGTTCCCGCAGGTTAGTCTATCCTTGGCATAGTTTGGTGTGAACTCCTGGCGCCCGAATTTTCACTTCTACTTATTGTTTATTTATTTGGAGTACTGCACACACATTTAATAATCCCATTTCATAATAAACATTTATAAAATAACATTCATCCCTTAAATTATATTTTTTTATTATTACAGTGGTTCGCTAGCTACTTGCAAAATAGGTCACAGCTCGTTGAAATCCAGAAAGAAGATGGATCAAATCTGTCATCCCCCCCTCGCCAGGTGCCACGTGGTGTGCCTCAGGGATCAATTTTAGGGCCCCTTTTGTATATTATTTACAGTGCAGACATTATTAAGTCATTCCAGCATTGCATGTATCTTAAAGAAATATTTCATGCAGATACAGCTATCCACATGATTGTACATTAATAATAGCAGCTCTTTTTGTACTCACCTCAAAGGTCACGGCCTACAGGCAATTGATATGGCTTTCCAGCAGTGTGAGTGGCCTGTCTGATTCCTCCCTGTTTAGGTGTGTGTCATTGTCACAGGAGGAATGGTAGTCCTCAGTTATCTGGGGCGTGTTTGCTGTGTGTCTTTCTGAAGCTGCATTATCTAAGATACAAAGGGTAGAATATTTAGTGAAGTGTCACAAGGGTTACCTACCAATTTTGTTTGAATGTCGAATGCAATGATAATACGTACCATTAAGGTCATGGAGAATTTGAAGGCGACATGGTTTTGAATTCCTTGGGTTTAGGTATGTTGGAAAAAGCATGGGTGGGCGTCGTTTGCTGGCGACACGCATGCATCTATGCATGACCGTTATGCAAATGGCCGCCATCGCGATTCCAATTTTTCATGGTGCATTCAAACTAAAAAATGTGTTGTATCAATGCTTAGTTCTTTACTTAATTGTGGAGTACCGAAGCTATAATTACTAAAATAGCATAAATTTCTATAGGAAATAGGAAAACACACCACACTGTACAATGAGTTATTAATTATAATAATAATATAATAATTTGTTTATTTTCACTTCAAGATACAAACATCAGTGTAGCCCTGGCTCTTGTACTAGGAGGTCCTGTATCACAAGAGCCAGACCTCTCAATTTACAGAGAATATGATATAGAAGCGCGATAGACAAAAAATGAGATTCGTTTTAGTTATAGCATGCATTAGAAGGTAAGTTTACAAATATAAAAGAAAAAAAAACAAAAAAAAAAGTAATAATAAAAAAAGAGTTTACTATTTTAAAAAAAATGAATTAAATTACCACAGCGTTCTTCGTATGTATGTGGGTGTGTGTGTGTGTGTGTGTGGTGTGTAAGTGAGGTGAGTGTGTGTGTGTGCGTGAATGTGACAGGGTGTCATGTAACGCTGCCGAATAAATTTTCTGATTCGTCATAATCGTAATTTTCTAGCCAGTGAATAATAGTTTTTTTGAATTGGTAGTTGTTTAGCTTTTTAAGTAGTTTGATCCCTTTTTCATGGCCGATTTTGTTATAAAGACGTGGAGCAATGTAGTGGTAGTGTTTAGTAGCGAAGACGCTCTTGGTACCTTCAACTGGGCACCTGTCAATCCTCTTGGATGAGGCAGGCAAACTCGGGATGGCGAATCGGTGGTATCTACGCAGACATTCGTAAAAAAAGAACTTGCGGACGCTAAGTACTTTGGCTTTTTCGTATACTTCGGTAGTGGGCGTCCGGTATTTCAGTGACAGGAGCACTTTTAGCACCGCACGCTGAGCCCGCTCCAGCTCGACCATGTGGGTCTTGCCTGCCCCCCCCCAGGCGCAAATAGCGTATCCCAAGACACAATGGCATAAGGCTTTATATGTTTGCAACAGAAGTTTTAAACTAGCAACATGTCTCAGGGTTTTAAAGATATGGATCAACTTGCGTACTCTTTTGGCGGTAGCTGGGATATGTTGTGTCCATTTAAGGTTGTCATCAACGATTACTCCTAAATATTTAATGGAATTCACTCTGTCTAGCTTGGGGCACATGCAGGATGAGAAGTTATTGCTATTCCTATTGCAAGGAAACGTGTGGCAGATAATATTAAAGTTTTTGGGGCTTCCTGCTCTGGTCTTGCTAAAACATAGATATTTTGTCTTGGAGGTGTTTAGTGATAGCAGACTATCTTCCAGCCAAGCTGTTACTTGCGAAAAACCCGCATCACAGACTGTTTCCAGACTTTTCCATGACCTTTCATGGAACAGAATAACTGTGTCGTCGGCAAACATCATGACATCGGCTTTATTAATTGTGATATTGCACAGTTCATTGATGTACACCAGGAATAGGGTAGGCGCAATCGTACTTCCCTGGGGAACACCGTAAGAACAGGAAACTTCATCGCTCGTCATATTGTCAAGGCGAACGCATTGACTTCTTCCTGATAAGTAACTTAATAGCCATTTCTGTGGCACTCCTCTGATTCCGATATTTTCTAACCTGCTTATAAGAATCGGAATCGAGACAGTATCGAAAGCTTTCTGAAGGTCTAGGAAAAGACCGACACATTTTTCTCCCTTGTCTATATACTTGGCTATGTTTCCAGTAAGTTTTAGGATAGCGTCATTAGTGGACCGATTGGCTCTAAAACCGAATTGGTTTGACGAAAGAATATTATTTGTCTCCAAATATCTCACTAGTCTCTTGTTTGCAAGTTTTTCTAATATTTTTGATAGGGTGCTAAGTACAGAGATAGGTCGGTAGTTGCCAACGAGTCCCTTATCACCAGCCTTAAAAACAGGTGTAACGGCCGCTTTCTTAAATGTGTCAGGAAAAGCACCGCTAGAGAAACTGATATTGCAGAGGTGTGTTATTGGAGATGCTAATTTAAATTTGTATTTTTTTAGGATGTTAGCGGGAATATTGTCTAAACCAGAGGCACTGCTGTTTTTAAAACCGGATATCACCTGGATAACTTCGTATTCGTCTGCAAGAGAAAATGCCATCGAATGGAGGAAACCATTCGACTTCTGTGCCTGTGTTGCTAGATATCCTTCATCTTGTTTGAGTTTACATAGAGTTGAAGTTGCCAAGTCTTTACCAATTGTTGTGAAGTATCTGTTAACTTCATTAAGAGAGTCAGCGGGGCTAGATTTGATCTGCAATAGCTCAGTTGATCTACTTGAGCCTTTTTTTATGTTACACATGTCCTTAATTATACTCCAGGTCTTTTTCATGTTATTTTCATTTTTTTGTAATTCCCTTTCGTAGTAAGAACGCTTTAAGGTTCCTGTCAATTTATTGCAGGCATTTCTATATCTAATGTACTGTTGTCGGAGTTCCTCATCATTGGGCGATTTCTTAACTTTTTGATGCATTTTGTCCCTTTTCCGTATACATCTCACTATGCCAACTGTAATCCACGGTGTAAGCGGGTTCTTTTTTTTTGATGTTTTAGTTTTGACTGTATTTTTTGTGATGATTTCACGCAGCGTATTGACTAGGAACTCAGCGGTTATATTAACATTTTGCGAGTTATAATAATCGTCCCAAACGATATTGTCTAAATCAGTCTCTAATAGTTCATAATTGATAGTTGTTCTATAGTGCTCAGTCGTTTTTTTAGATAAGTGAATATCTTCTATGTGCAACAATATAGGACTGTGATCTGTCAGAGGATCAAAGATGAAGGTTTTAGCTTGCTTATGCGTTTTGACCATAAAATGGTCAAGGCAGTTGCCTTGTCTGGTAGGCTTGTCAATACCTTGTCTTAGATCATGGGTAGCTAACATAGTGATGTATTCCGCAGCGTGACCAGTGATCTTTTCCGGAAGGATGTTGATATTGATATCACCAGCAAGAATTATATTTTCGGAGTGGATGTTAAATTACTTAGCATTTTTGTTTTAATAGAATTGTATTATGGTTATTTAGTGTCAGTTTATGTATTTTTAATTATAAGAGTAACGCTTACCTAGAGATATATATTTTACTTTATTTTAGTTATAAGTACACACTATGTTCAGCTAGAATCACACTTATTTCGGAAAACTAGACTTACCCGATTTACGGTGGGACGTCATTACGTCATTCGAGAGGTAGTTGCTGAAAATCAGCGCTGTTTACGTTAGGTTCGTCCGAAGTCACAGCATTTTGCTGAGCAACGACCTGTTCTTGCACGGCTTAATTTGTCTTTATTAATGTTGGTTGTTACAAAAGTAGTTATTTTTCCACTCTGCAATTGGCATTTTGATTTAGTTTTGATTGTTATTGTTTTTCACTTTGTTTTGTTGTCATCTATAAGCCAGTGACGCGGGCGCATCAGTAGTATTGTCAAATGTCAATCTCAAACACTGACGTAGATTTCAAATTGTCAATGTCAATTAATAAATAATGTGACATCAAGCAATGGACAAAATTGTCAACATGTTTTTAGCTTGAGTACGAGGCTTTTGACTACGCTGTGTGTGTATATTTTATGTCTTTTTTATTTTATTTTTTATTTGTAATGTGCGTTTTGTTTGTGCAGAATAAACAGTTTTTCTTTCTTTCTTTTATCTTTCTAAATAAGGCCGGTGCTAAGAAAATGGTTTAAAACTTGGCGTTGGTTTCGATTTCAACTCTTTTGCTGGTCAAACATCTACATGAAGTAAGGAACTTGGCCTTCTTTTTCAACATTATATGTTTTTGGTGGGATTGAGAGTAACAGCAAAAAGTTACACTATAAGGACTTACAACTAGTTTAACAAAATAGCAATTTGGTTATAAAGTAACCCACAACGCTGTCCACAAGCAGACCATGTCCTAATACTTTTCATAATATTTCACCAATACCCAAGACCTCTTTAACAATGAGCTGGTTCAGTTTATATTGCGTATAAAATATAAACACTTCGGTCAAAGTACTCAAAACTCGTTTTATACCAACAAAATGCGTCATTATTAAACTCAGGCAATGAATTTAGTGGATTTGTTTAACTCAAGAATTATACTGGACGATAACGCTTTTTATGTGTCTGTGCTGCTAAGTTAGATTTAGTGTGTAATAGAAGTGCACAGAGAAGGCAAACTTTAGAGACTTTCTTTTCCATGCAGGCTATCCCCTGACAGCCTGCATACATGGGCATACAAAAGGCATAAAAAAAAATTTTGTCTATACAAAAACTGTCAAAGGTCAATTTAATTCCCCGGATGAAAGGAAAAATCAGTTCTAAATCAATATGCAAGTTCAAAAGCCCGTATAACTCCGTTCCAAATATGTAGAAATATTCCTTCATGAATGTCTAGGTTCTCATCAGACATTCCAAGTGGCGGAGTGTCACGCTCTCCTAAGCACTCGCAAACAAATGTAACAATGTACAGTCAGCCCCATAAACCATTGGAACATAACCATTAGACCAATGTTATCAAATTAATTTAAAAAAAAAACCGGCCATGTGCGTGTCGGGCCACGCACAGTGTAGGGTTCGGTAGTAGCCCGTTATCACAATGTAGTACGATTCTGTTGTTCTTTATTCTGAATAGGTAAAAAAAAACATATTTTGGTTTTCAATGCAAGTCTTTACCCATTATAAACAAGCAACTACTTCATCTTAGTCACTTTAAAGGATTAATGCTAAGGATTTTGTATTTGGTACAAACTTATCCAACACCCAAGTTCAACGACTATTACTGCTAAACTAATAAAGTTATCTTAACCGCTATACTTTTCCTTTAAAGTTCATGAAATGCACTTTCATCGAGAATTTTTCCAGATTTTTCAAGCTAGTAGTTTAGCTTTTAGAGGGGGGGGACGCCCTACTGGAACAAAAATTTGCACTTTAAACTTTAATATTTCGTAAATGGAGCATTAAATCGAAAAATAATTTTAGCAACCCCTAAGCCATTTTAGAAGACCTATTCAACGATACCCCACACGATGGGGTAGATGATGAAAAAAATATTCATCCCCACTTCACATGTAGGGGATCTACCCTAAAAAAAAATATTTTCCAAAATTTTATTTTACCACTTTGTTGGCGTAACTGATATACGTACTCCTACAAAATTTCAGCTTTCTAGTGCTAACGGTCACAGAGATTAAGCGAGGACGGACAGACAGACAGACGGTCGGACAGACAGACATGGCGAAACTATAAGGGTTCCTAGTTGACTCCGGAACCCTAAAAAGATTATACAGTGCGTTTGGAATGTGAAGGACCGACACAATTTTCTTAAGGATAGAAAGTGTCATATTATCCTAGTTTTCACCCGCACCGTTTCACGGTTTTTGTCGTAAGTGTCACGGTCGGTAATTGAGATAATAAGGAAAATCTTCAAACAGAAAAACTAATCTTGAAAATAGCTTCAATTTATCTAGTTATTATGTAGAATAACAAAACGTAACATCACGCATGTTACCCCGAAAGTTTGCACGTTTCTTTTTAATCACCCAAAATATTGTCACAACTTTTGTTCGTGGTTGTAATAGAGAGCAATATTTTTGATGTTATCTGCAATGTACATTATTTTGTGTACAGTTGGTTCTAAAAAATAACTTGAATGGTTCCAAAGTCGTAATTTTGTGTTAAGGAAAGAAAATTTTCAATTTAAAAATTCTGAGTTATTCCGTTCTGATCCCCTGAACCCCCCTAAACCCCCCCTACTCGATCCCTTGCTTGATCGTCTTCTGTTTTAATCTCTGTCTTATCCACCATAATAAAAATGAAAAATAAAACAATTTTGGGCTAGTAAATGATATCCCCGAACCCCCAAAAAAATTGTGTTGGTCCTTCTATAAAAACCGTGTATTATAAATTATTATTAAGGTACAGACACAAACACACACGTAGACAGACAGACATCAGACAGTCATTATTTTCACTTTTTTTTTTATTTGTATTTTTTGTTCATCGTACTCTTGCCAAGTAAATGATATTCTTTCTTTCTTTATGTATAGGTACATCGACAAGATTTCAATTAAAATTAAAGTGTCTGTTTGTAATGCCAAAATAACAGCTTTTTACTAAATGCATATAAAAGTATATACCGTATAACAAAAACAATTTCAAAATTTTGTCTGTCTGTTTGTTCCGGCTTATCTCCAAAATGGCTGGACCCATAAAATATGATTGACGTTTATAAGTGTAAGTACAAACCTACTTAAAGAAATATAATCGTTTATTATTTATTTAAACATTATTCAACGTTATTCGGAGTGTGGACGAAATAATTATATTTTCTTGTCACTTTATAATATTAAAATAAACAAAGACTTTTTTTTGTTATTTTACGAGAGTACAATTATTTGAAATGTTGTCAACTGCGGCAAATTTTAATGATTTTATCTAATAATTCAGAAAATGATTTGTATGATTTCAGAAATGAAGAGATCCGCAGGAGAACCAAGGTAACCGACATAGCCCGACGAATTGCCAAACTTAAGTGGCAGCGGGCAGACCACATTGCTCGCAGAACAGATGGCCGATGGGGCCGAAAGGTTCTGGAGTGTCGACCGCGTACCGGAAGACGTAGCGTTGGAAGGCCTCAAACAAGGTTGTCCGACGACCTTGTGAAGGCCGCAGGAACCCGTTGGATACGAGAAGCACAAAACCGGTCGAAGTGGAGGTGCTTGGGGGAGGCCTATGCCCAGTAGTGGACGAATTTCGGCTAAAATACTGATGATGGTGATCTAATAATTTGAATAAAAATTTTAGCGTATGCAAATTTTAAAAGCATTAATGTTAATTTATTTCTTCGATAGACTCATTTATATACATATAAAAAACCCTAGGGTTTTTAGTATATTGATGTACAGACTATATAAAGCTACGAATTAACAACTTTTGTTAAAAAATATTTATCATACCCATAAATTATTATTTTTTAATTATTCAAGTTTTTATCATAAAACATTGCTAACAAACATTGACTTTAACAAACTTTAATGTAGCCTATTATTTTGTTGCTTTCATTTTATCAAGTTCAATTTAAAAAAGCTGTCAAAATTGTTGACGTCATCGTCACTCAAATATATTTTGTCAACATAAAAGCTTAAAATAGTTTAAATAAATAAAAGCAACTGGGCAAAGATCGTCACTCACTGGACGCCTTAGGGAGGACATCGCCGTCTAGGTAGACCACGGTGACGGTGGTGTGACGATCTGAGGACGTTTTCAGGGCCAACATGGCCAGAGATCGCACAAGACAGGGTGGTTTGGAAGAAAAAAGGGGACATCTTTTGCCCAGCAGTGGGACACAGTATAGGCTAAGAAATAAAAAAGGCAAACTAAGGAATAAGAGGTTTATTACCAAATTCTTAATTTCTCATCAATATGATGTCTGCAAACTTATGACCTTGATAATATAAGAAAAAATACCATACTCATTAGAAAACAATGAGCAGTGGTGGCCCAGTGGTATCGACACCGACTTACGAGTTGTAGGTCGTGAGTTTGAACCCAGCCAGGTGCTTTACTTTTTGTAAGTAATTCCATCACCACTGCTCTCAAAACGGTGAAGGAAAACATTGTGAAAAAACCGGCATGTTCTTGAACCAAAAAATTTGAAGACATGCACTGTGCTCGGGTGGCGAATTATGGCCAACTCCCTCTAACACAGAGGCCTCACCCAGCAGGGGGAACATTATAGGCTGCTTAATTATGCATTAGAAAACTGTTTAAGCGATTACCGAAATCGCGCTTTGACTTCGTATAGAAACTACGATGGTACAAAACTTTAAAAGTGGAATTTCTATCAGTATACGTATCATGCAAACTATCACAAAAAAGAAAAGAATCCAGCTATCGTCATCCATAAAACAAAACCTAAAATATCATTACATCAACTACGAATCCAAAGCCTGTCCCATAATTTCCAATTCACTATCTAATGATTTCCATACATTACAATATAGTCTTTTGCAACCATATTCCCGTATATTTTCGGCTCTAAATCAGCCGCGAGACAAACATTATAACTGTCGCCATTTTTCTTTCCTCTCATTTTATTTCAATACAATAAATAGATATTACTATTCTGTTGACTTAATGGTCGTCACATAAGATGGTGGGTTGAGTTTTTTATGTTTAGGATTTTAATGGCGAATTCTGGTGTACGATTCTTAGGAATAAATGAAGTCAATAAATCAATCAACTCAGCCTATTGTAGTCCACTGCTGGATATAGGCCTCTCTCAGGCTGCGCCACGAAACCCTGCCTCCGCCTTCCGCAACCAGTCTGACCCACCCAACAGATAAAGTGCTGAAGTCAATCTAAGGTCAAGTCTACTCGAAGCTAGGCAAACGTGTTTGGTAACCATTCGTTTCGAAAGTTCTGTTATATATGACATTTAATAGTGGATGAGCTTCTTGCCATCTTCTTAGCGAATCGAAGTTTTTGCCATAGGCTTAAAATATGTTTCAGAATGCAAACTCACCCACGACGCAGTCATAAGGTCATTAAGTGCATAGATGACAGGGCATCCGTTACAAGATTGCCACTAACCGGGAAAATACGCAGATTGAAAACCTCAAAGAGCAGTGCAGCATATCCAATAAGTTAAGAGCAGTACAGCATATCCAATAAAGGCGCTCTATAACACACACTTCGCTATTATCATAGACAATGCCATAAAGTTCTAGCCGCCTATTTGGCAACTTATCATCGACACAATAACAAGAAAGACTAAAATACCAGCCACAATTTGTCCAAGAAAAACATACTTTAAAAAAAACAACGATTTGTATTCCAACAAAAATAATGGTTTATTTTTTTACGACAAAATATTGTAAATGATTTTATTGTGTAAACAAAATATGGAGCGGTATTTAGATATGGGTAGAAGGAGGGTGATCAATCATATATAATTTATGTGCCATTACACAATGAAAGGGAGCAGAGGATGACGAAAACGAAGATTGAGAAACGGATTTTTTGGCAAAACAATATAGTTGTTGTTTTTGTAAGCATATGTTTTTGGTAACGCTTGGCACACTATTCTCGGCTACTGCAACGTTTGAAAGCTACGTGGTTATAATAAAAAATAATAAACCATTTATTTTCAGGTAACAAAGACCCGTAGATACATACCTTAACCTAAGTATACGTATTAATATAGTAACAATTTTGTTAGTAAATAAAACTTAATAACTATTTTAGTCTCACTTAGTTGCACTAAGTCTTTGTGCGTTCTGGTGGCACTTGCCCGCGAAAGCGGCGGAATACCACATCCTGCGGCCAAAAGCTTTCGCGCACCACGAACGCCTTGAAGTTGACGTTGCGGTGCGACTCCAGTAACTGTACCCTCGGCGTGTACCTCGTCTTCTGGCGCACGTACTCCACGATGTCCTCCGCCTTAGTAGTGTAGTGTAGGCGGGAGATGTACACCGGTGTGTTCGGCTTTGCGGCACGCAAGCTGACTTCGGGCTCCGCAGGAGCTTTGCCGCAGCGGTTCTAACTAGCACCCTCATTACGTAACATACCATCAATAACAATCTGAACCATTTTCAAGGATATTGCTAATCCATTGCTTCATATGTTTGAAAAATTCGCTGCTCAACAGCGTAAATAACGCAATGAATTTTGCTGAACTGTCAAAATGTTAAGCAATTAGCCCGCAGAGACCCTAGCGCTAACGTGTGATGTAAACGT
This sequence comes from Mesoligia furuncula, assembly GCA_916614155.1. Taxonomy (NCBI): domain Eukaryota; kingdom Metazoa; phylum Arthropoda; class Insecta; order Lepidoptera; family Noctuidae; genus Mesoligia; species Mesoligia furuncula. Next base: position 14,373,231 of record OU744814.1, read on the forward strand.
TACGTAAATTTGAACGATTTTTGAATTCAAAATACAACTATCCTATAGTTTTTGGTTTAATTTCTTTGCATCAAGCATAATTAATATCACCCATAGATATGAATAATCTTGAGGCTTGACTTGGGGGCTTAGCTTGGCTTGTGGTTTATTAATAACAACCGCACGGGTCGATCGATCAGGTTAGGTTCATCATCATCATCATCATCGTTTCCGCCGAAAGACGTCCACTGCTGGATATAGGCCTCCCCCAGCACCTCCATTTCGACTGGTTCTGTGCTTCTCGCATCCAACGGGTTCCTGCGGCCTTCACAAGGTCGTCGGACCACCTTGTGGGAGGCCTTCCAACGCTACGTCTTCCACAGTACCCGGTCGCCACTCCAGAACCTTTCGGGCCCATCGGCCATCTGTTCACACAAGTAAAGAAAAAATCCGAAAAATGTGAATTTGTAGTTACATTACATTTTTTTTTCCGTGATAAACTATTTACAAACCTACAATTTTTTACGGAATAACGGAACCGTCGGTGAGCGAGTCCGACTCGCACCTGACCAATTTTTTTTTTTACACCTCTGTTTACCCATTCGGGGATCCAGGTGTGATGACATGGCTTCCTTTGAACCTGTCACTACGTTTAATCAGAACCAAACAAAGTTTTTAGACACACATTATCTGCCTAGCCTTTCCAACTATGTTGGGGTCGGTTTCCAGTCTAACCGGATGCAGCTGAATACCAGTATTAGAAAATCTTTTACGTAAAGGTTCTTAAACAAGCAACAATTTAACTAAACAAGAATAAACAACATTTTCCCATCATGGAAAATTACATAAATCAAATCGTGATTTCTCAAACAATCTAAATTTACTTTAAAGGAAATGCGATAAGATAGTCCACCAAATCCAGATTTACTTACGTTTGTTACAATTTGCAGGTTAGTGTCAGCGGTGCTATTCTGTAAAAATCTCACCGTGAAAACTTAGGTGAAGTGAGCGTGGAGTGAGCTGTCAATAGTGTCAATTCCTAGCAAAAACAAACTCACTTCACTTAAGTTTTCACGGTGACTTTTTTACAGAATCTAGCGGCTGATACTGACCTGCAAATTGCAAAAGCCGTAAGAAAATTTTTAATTTCGCAGGCTATTAATATTTCAGGGTTATACCAATATAACCCTGAAATATGTATATGTATGTGTGTGTAATATAAGGATGTATATGTAAACCTATGTTTACATGAAGATCCCAAGGTCTTCATGTAAACATAGGCTTACTACACAACAGATAAGCACAGAAGGCCGTCTCCATAATTATAATAAGCTAAAACACACGCACACATAGGCACGATTCACGTAAGTACTGCACTCGCAACTGGCATTTGTTTGAGATCGCCACACGTACGCGTCTATGTGTGCGTGTGCCTGCTTTCCCTCGTTGTATGGAGTCGGCCTTCTGTATCTATATATTTCGTGGGCTCATGGGGGACACCCCAAGGACCTCAGTTGGGCCCAAAGTTTAATTTGCTAAGTTTACGGTAAGCTCAAATGTTGGTGCTTAGAGGATTATGTGAAACTCATTATAGAATATTATAGATTATGTGAGTTTTGTTGTTTGGTGGCCGAGACTGGCAGTTAGGACGGGCGGATTTTTTTTATTTGTGAAATAAACTTTTTTTTTCAAGTCGATGATACAACAACAAGACTTGTTTACCTACTACATAACTTTGGCCCGAAACTAAAAAAAGGAACTGAAACTTTACATTACGACAGCAAACCAGCGCCATCTTTTCATGAATTAAATTTGATTTTTATTTCTTACTAGCTGCGCCACGCGATTTCACTCGCGTAAATGTCGACCCCGTGGGAATATCGAGATAAAAAGTAGTCTAGGGTGTTAGCTACCTCCATTCAAAATTTTATCAAAATTGGTCCCGCCGTTTGTAGTAACAAACATATAAACACACACACTCACACACTCACTATCTTTCGCCTTTCGCCTTTATAGTATTAGTGTGATTGCACTTTATAATATTAATGTGATGTGTGCACTTGTTGACGTCATTGTCGCTGAAAATCAGCGCTGGGGTTCTGTCCCGCATAGGGTCCTAGCATTATGCTGAGCGATGGCCGTTTTGCGTGGATGTGACGCATATTTCCCTCAACTTGTCCTTTTTTGAGTTCTTTCTCTGCGCCAAATTTGCCACAAATAAACGCATTTTATTTCATTTCTTATTAGAAAACATTATGGTATGTATGTAAAGTACACTAATTCTATGTTAATAACCAATGCAGCTGATATACTAACCCCTTTTTTTTTTTTGCATATGGGAAATCATCAATTGACTCCTCCCGCTCTGGGTGGAGCGGAAGGGAGTGTCAGACTCTTGCTGACTAAAACCCACCCGTGTTCCTTCATTTGCCCTTTATGTCCCGGGCCAGCGGTAACCCTTTCGGACAATCCCGCTGACCATACTAACCCCCTTACTAATAAACGTATTGTAGCAGATGAATAGTCAAACACCGATTTCTCTCTTTCAGTCGTCAGTAATTTGACTTTCGAAAGAAGAATACAAAGCGTAACTATACAGACGCTATAGCACGTTTAGGGGGTAAGTATATTACTATCACGTAACCTGAGAAAAACATACCTATACATGAACTTGGTTTTCATTCAGAAGGTACTTATTACGTAACATTTTTTCAAGTCAAAGTCGAGACCGACAAAATAACACAGGTACTTGAAATTATAAAATGGAGGATCTTAAATAATTCATGTGTTTTCACTTAAAAAAATATTTGACCAAGATTTTGAATCCCGACAGGTTCGCTTTAATCTTCCTTCCTTCTCCGAGACATCAACTTTATCTTTATAGAATCTTTTTTGCAAAATTTCATCAATGAAAGAGGAAGGTTCCAATCTTCTCAGCCGAGCTTTCATATTGTTTTTTTTTCTCTCTTTTCCACCCAGCCAAAGATTCTCCTCATTCGAAGATTAATAAAATGTAAATTTTCTGACACGGCTCGCGTTTCCGAACAATTTTGCGAAAGTGTTTCTAAAAAATTCTTCGAGATTCGAGAGTCTCAAGGCTGTGGATGATAGAGCTAATCTTTTCAACAAACTGTATATTTTAACCTTGATTTTTGGGCCAAAACTTTTGAGGGTAGATCGTTTAATGATACTAGAGCTCATTTGTGAAGTAGAACGGTTTATGTAATCAAATCTTCAGCTAGAAGTTCACGAGGCTGGTGGATAATGGGTATTCAGATTTATTCATCGCTGAAGAGCTTAGAAAGTCATGAATGATGGTATGAAAATTCACACTAAGTTATTATACTTAAATGGGATGGAGACTGCCTGTCTACTTGATTCAAGGTCAAACCACTGAACTGAATTTTGATATAAGGATTTAATTTTTAAGTAATAACTCAACCAACTTTAAACTTTTCTTTCGTAGACCATTCTACGAATTTTATCAATGAAATTGAACGCAACCATCTAAACTGCGTTCAAGAGCTGTCATCAGTGTCATTATTATAGTGGAATATTGAAACTGGCAATAACGAATAATATTGCTCTTGAACATTCTGGGGCTCTAAAAACGCCGCTTTGGCAGAATCATAAAAGGCATTATGAATCATAATATGGCGAAGACAGTCCCTGTTTTTCTTTTTTTCGCTGCACTACGTAGGTATAATCAAAGAGATTGGGATTAGATTTGGATTGGATTCATTGGTATTTTAGCACAGATAAAAAAGAATAACTGAATTTCCTTCATCAATTGGATTTGATACGATTAATTTAACAGTTAACTATCCATTATAATTCATAATGTTATCCTTATATGGTTCTGCCAAATTGGCCTTTTTAGGCCCCCAGAAGAGCTGATCGTGTTCACTTTCATTGGTGAAATTCACCCTAAATTATATGAAATGACCTACTTTCCAAAATCAAAAGCTTAGCACTGGACTCATCGCTTCACACATATTCAATATTGACATCAAACACACGAAACAAGAACAACATTTTTGAATAAAATATGACGAGTATGTAAAAGACCAATTTCCCTTACCTTCATCAAATATTAAAGTACGTACAAATGTATAAAGTTTGTAAATACAAAAGGTAGAGACCACTCGAAGCTTCGGTTTCGGTTACGGTCGGTCAGTTTCGGCCGAAAAGGCCGGTTTCGGCTACTATTTTCTTTTTGGCCAAGCAAAGGCCGAAACTGCGGCTCTGCAGAAACTAGCGTTTATGAGCTGACTGTAGTGGTAGATAACTAAAGACAGCCTCTTGGTCTAGTCATCTGATGGGTTCGACAATAACACTTCGCCCAACTCAGGAGTCACACCCTGAACCCCGTTATGATAACTTGGGGCTTCATTGTACTAAGTTACAATATTAGAAAATAAACAATAAATTCCAGGTTATAATGTGAATTTACATCATTATATAAGTTTTGGTTTCGGCCGAAACTAGAAGAGGGGCCGAATATTCGGTTACGGCTTCGGTTTCGGCCGAAAATCATATTTCGTTCTAACTCTAACAGAAACAGCAAGTTGAACCTTTTAAAACGAAAGTGACCCGTGGACGGTCGAATGAGGAAATTAAAGATATCAACGTATAGAATTGCTCAGGAAACGAACGAGAGATGAAGCGAAATATTGGCAACTCATTCGTTTCGTTGGTGTCGAATGTAGGTATTTATGTAGGTACCTATATCGTAAAATTGATGGTATTTGTCTGAAATTGTATAAAGTCTATTTCTGAAAATAAATATATACTGGTAAGACTTGAACAGTAACTACCAAAAGCAGGATAATTTAGAATTACGTTATACAATGGCATCCAATATTATTTGTGGTTATTTGGGGGAGGCCTGTGTCCAGCAGTGAACGTCTTTCCAACTCTGTCCCCTTTCCAAGTCTGTCCCCTCGTTGCTAATAGGAGGTCAGATCAAACTTTTTGTCCGATCTGTCCCCCTAAAAAAAAAAGAAAATCTCTCATTGAGAGATGAAAAGAAAATCTCTCATTGAGAGATTTTCTTTTCTTTTATTTTAACCCTTCCCTAGTCGCTGGATAGATGGCGCTGAACTTGGTAAGTTACTACAAAGAACGGGACGTCACATTATTTTTTGATTATTTCACTTGGATGCAATTTTGATATCGTAAAACGAAAGTGTCAGTCAACGAGCGTATGCGACTTGACGCAATGTTTTTTTCCAAGCGTTTTGGCTTTGGCACCTAGTAACGTAGTCAGTTCAACGCCATCTTCAGGGTTCTTGGAAACTATGTTTTTTTTTTAATACTTAAAAGAAAAACCTCCTCGTCGACTTGCACGAATGTCAGGCTAGACTTTGTCGAATTGCGCCAACTTCACACTTACGTTCGCTGTCAATTGACATCCCGTACTCATGACTCTTCCGATAGGTATATATTTATCGGATCCTCTACATAGGATCATGACATAGTGATAGATGGCCTACTGTGGGCGCAGAATTGGGAGACGGGTAAACTGGGGAAATAATTCCTTATTATAATGTCCATACTGAGGGGCCCGTGGCGAAATTATAACAGCCGCACAGGGTCGATCGATCAGGTTAAGCTACGCTTGCCGCGGTTGGTCTGTGGATGGGTGACCATCTTTACATACCGAGACCCCTCCGTGCCTCGGAAAGCACGTTAAGCCGTTGGTCCCGGCTGTCATTCGTGGATCTTTGACAGTCGTTACGGGTAGTCAGAAGCCCGAAAGTCTGACAACCAGTCTTACCAAGGGGTATCGTATTACCCAATAACTGGGTTGTGGAGGTCAGATAGGCAGTCGCTCCATATAAAATACTATTACTCAGCCGCATCCGGTTAGAGTGGAAGCCGACCCCAACATAGTTGGGAAAAAGGCTAGGCAGATGATGATTATAATGTCCATACTGGTCATTGCTATGGAGTATTATAGGGACATTTCTTAATACTACAGAACTAATACTAAAGGAAACACTGAGCAGTTCCTAGGCCAGTGTGTGACGCGAACAAAGGCGTTTGTGTCTCGTTTTTAAGTTCATACTCATCATCTCAGTTCCGAAATATTTTTATCCACATTGCTGTCATTGGCTAAGATTATCAAGAATGGTAGAACTCGTGTTTTTTGAGATTTTCTGTTCATGTTTGTTGTAGTTTTAATGAAGTTAATTGGTAAAATATATTTAATAATAATGCCTCATTTCATTAAAAACGTCTAACGGGCCTCTGCGAGTTGGCTTTCGCCCCCTGTGCGCCTTCCAAAGGTCCAGGACCCCAGGGTCCCGAGAAATATCAAAATACCTACAAAGTATCGTAGTTACACAATGAAAATCGCTGGCGAACGTAAGTTTTAAACGAACAAACCCTTAATTATGCGGCAATTATTTCTTACAATTTGTACCACTTCAGAAATTTACTCGTCGGAAATAATATTTATACGGAATGAAATATTTTATAGAATCAATGATGAAATAAAATCCTGTATTATAACACCGAACAAAACTCCGACACAAAATGTCCTGTAATCAAAATTCACTTTGTATTTATTTAAGGGTGAGTTCGGAATAAAGGGAAACAATATAGGGGTATATTTATAAACGTACCTTACCGATAAGCGATTGTTTAACCATACATTTTTGACGTTTTCTTTTATTGCTGAATGGGCCTGCTCTTGACCGTGATCACACCTGATGGAACACGATGAATGAGGTCTATGCAAAGATATAGATAGAGATAGCAAGCCTCACGCAAGTATCACGATCTGTAAAGTCTGTTTCACGAAAGAAGTCTCGTAGAAATGGCGCCACTGGCGTGCGACGGAATCCTAAATATTGATTGATTTATGTATCTCGCCATCTTAATAGAGGCACTGGGTAATTAAATGAACAACCTTAAATAGAGAGAAGTGTCTGAGGTAGGAGGGTGGTGTAGGAGTGTTGCTAACTATATAATAATTATTAGTTCCACTTATTGCCGCGGGACTTCTTTCGTGAAACGGACTCTATGAAAACCAAGCGTGCCATTTTTTGACTACCTACTATGACGACACAAGCACTATTTAGTGAGGGGAAAATCAAATCGATTCAAAGACGCCGCCGCATGCGGCACCCGTCTCGCCCCTACCCCCGGGGTCAAGCGCTAATGCTCACGCTCACCCAGCCAGCAGTACTCAAGACTGCGCGCGAAAGTGGCGGCTTACGATTTTTGTACGTACGCTGGGCACACGAAGTAGTTGCTCCTACGTTATCTTGGTGTATCTATATCTGTGGGTCTATGAAAGAATGAGCGTGCCCAGAAAATGCCTGAACTGGCATTTTCTCTTGCTAAGATTACTCTAAACTTTAAGCAACGTTTATAAGAAAAGGGGATAATGTTCGACTACCTTAAAGGTCAGTTCAGACGAACGATTGACACCTGCATAGCAACAAAACCACCAACTGTTGGGACAGTGTTGATTTTACAAATTAATTTGAACTCTTCAATACACAAAGTCCAAAGTCCCCAGGCAAGTTAGCCTTTTCATCGCACCGACGTCATATTCAAGTCTGTCAATGTTTGTAGTCAAACTGTGCCAGATACGGTATTCATATTTGCTTGTAGCGAGAAAGCAAGAACATTCGCACATTCACCTGATTGACTTTTCATCAGGTTGCCGTATTCTAAAACGGAGACAATATTTCACTATTCTTGTCGTAAATTATTTGATGTTTTAAATAATAATCCATTTATTTCAGGCGACGCATTAAAAAAGTCTGAACAGCGTTGTGTATATTTGTTGGGTAGTACTACTTATCTTATCGAAAGGTGGGACGCCCTCAGGCTAGGTGAAGTGACGATCTTCGCAGGATGGTAGCAGCTGAGTGGAGAGTTGCCGAAAATCGAGTTGAATGGCGTGCAACAGGAGAGGCCTATGTCCAGCAGTGGACTGCTGGCTGATGATTATGATGACTATATAACTGAACAGCGACTGACCAATCTTTTCATCACATCATAAGCTGTAATTAAATAACGTGATAAAATAAAAAATCCAGTTGTCTAAACTAATATTATAAAGAGGAAAGATTTGTTTGTTTGTTTGAATTGAATTGGCTCCGAAACTACTGTCTATTCTGTAAAAATCTCACCGTGAAAATTTACGTGATGTGAGTTTGTTTTTGCTAGGAATTGACACTATGATAGTTTACTCCACGCTCACTTCGCCTAAGTTTTCACGGTGAGATTTTTCCAGAATAGCACTGCAGGACCGATTTGAAAAATTCTTTCACCATTAGAATTCTACATTATCCTTGATGAACATATGCGATAGAATATTTTCGAAAAGTTAGGGATCCGTATGAAAACTTCGATAATGTAACCCAAGGTGTGAAAAAAATACCAAGAAAAATGCTTATATCGCGTACGCTCTGGAAACTATTGACAATAGAACATAGTGTAGTACTACAGTTTTATAGAGGACATCAATATCTACAAAAAAGTCCGCAGTACTATATGTCTAACTATTACAGTTATGTCACAATAACTACTTTTCCATGTTAAAATATGCCAATATCTACCCGTGCGAAACCGGAGCGGGCCGCTCGTAGATATCACACTAATATTATAAAGGCGAAAGTGTGTGAGTGTGTGTGTATGTGTGTGTGTGTGTGTGTTTATATGTTTGTTACTTCTTCACGCTCAAACGGCTAGACAAATTTTTGATGAAATTTTGTATCGAGGTTGCTGACACCCTGGATTAACATATAGGCTACTTTTTATCCCGATATTCCCACGGGATCAAAACTTATGCCGGTGAAACCGCGTGGCGCAGCTAGTATAAAATAAAATAAAAAATCCAGTTGTAGGGATATCAACGCATAAACTGTAACCATGAATTCAGCATATGATTCTAGACACCTAGCATAGACAATTTTTGTCGGCCATAAAAAAACGGCTGTTTCAAAACCTATTGCAGCGACCTCTGCAGGTAAAAACCACAGGTTAAAACCTTTTTTTCCAAATAATGACTGTTTTTAGGGTTCCGTAGCCAAATGGCAAAAACGGAACCCTTATAGATTCGACATGTCTATCTGTCTGTCTGTCTGTCCGTCCGTATGTCACAGCCACTTTTCTCCGAAACTATAAGAACTATACTGTTGAAACTTGGTAAGTAGATGTATTCTGTGAACCGCATTAAGATTTTCACACAAAATTAGACAAAAAACAATAAATTTTTGGGGTCCCCATAGGTAGGTACTTATAACTGAAACTCGAAATTTTTTTTTCATCAAAACCATACGTGTGGGGTATCTATGGATAGGTCTTCAAAAATGATATTGAGGTTTTTTTTTCTAAACTGAATAGTTTGCGCGAGAGACACTTCCAAAGTGGTAAAATGTGTGTCGTCGTCGTCCCCCCCCCCCCCGTAACTTCTAAAATAAGAGAATACAATACCTTGTAAACTTTCACCGAAAATTGGTTTGAACGAGATCTAGTAAGTAGTTTTTTTTTAATACGTCATAAATCGTAAACCGCAATTTACATTTTATTCAATCAACTCAGATGTAAAAATAAAACATAAACCTTATGCATAAACCCGGATGTTACGGAACCCTCGGTGCGCGAGTCCGACTCGCTCTTGCCCGGTTTTTTTTGACATGACAAGATATTTGATGGATAAGAAATTTTTTCTTTGATATAGTTGCTGGATTAGGTACTATTGACCTGGATTCGCCTGATATAATTTGAAGATTTCTGGTAATCTGTCCCCGAATTCAGGAATGCATGAATGTATAATATCAGCAATAGCGCAAAGGTCGATCGATCAGGTTAAGCTACGCTTGCCGCGGTTGGTCTGTGGATGGGTGACCATCTTTACATACCGAGACTCCTCCGTGCCTCGGAAAGCACGTTGAGCCGTTGGTCCCGGCTGTCATTCATGGATGTCCCGAAAGTCTGACAACCAGTCTTACCAAAGGGTATCATATTACCCAGTACCTAACTGGATTGTGGAGGTCAGAGGTAAAATACTGATATTCCGCTGCATCCGGTTAGACTGGAAGTCTTGATGTCAAGTATAGCATAATAAGCAGACCACACTATCCGGTGTAACGTAGGTATATTCTCCAAACCTGGTATGCATTTTTCTTCTAATTTCTGGCCTTCTTCTCCCTCAGCGAACTTTGCTCCATTTTCTCTGGTCTGACACCTTATTTTATTTGTCGTAAATGTAGAGCCAGTGAAAAAAGGTGATTTGCTCTTTTCCCGAATACCGGATCGTCTACTGATTTGCGAGTCACAAAATCACAAGTTGTTCATTCATTTGCATTCATTCATAATTTGACAAAACGTAACTTTGACTGAAAATGGTTTTGTCGAAGTACAATTTTGAAGAAAACGGCTTTTGACCAAACACCCTTGACCGACCGCCCCAATCTCCTCTAACCTAGCTGCAGACTGTTCCTGTACTTTGAGTCCCGGGCGTTGACTGCTGAACTTTGTGACCGACCACCTTCTCCTGTGTCCAGGAATTTACGATCGAATAAGTACCATTTTTTCTTTTTAACACTGAAGCTCCTGACCTTTTTTATCTCAGGACAACTTAGCTAATGTATTTTATAATGAATTCTTTTGAAATCTATTTTAACGAGCCAAACCCGATTGCAATCAGACAAAAGTTCGTGAATTCGTTATAAAATGTTATCCATTAAATATCCTGAATATGAAAAACTCTCCTAATTCCTCGTTTTTTTGCCTAATATTTATAAACCAACAATAATTGTTAAGTAACAAACCTCCGTGATTTATATGTAGATTACTTTTATACATTTTATATTTGAATTTGATTTAAAATATTATAAGTACGTTTTATCTTCAATGTAGTGATTCTTATTCGCTAGTCCATACTAATATTATAAATTCGAAAGTAACTCTTTCTGTCTGTCTGTATGTTACCTTTTCACGCCTAAACCACTGAACGGATTTCGATAAAATTTGCCATAGAGATAGATTGCATGCCGGGGAAGGGCATAGGATAGTTTTAATCGACATACCTCGCGCGCGGGCGAAGCCGCAGGCAGAAGTTAGTAATATATAGTCAATGTTCTTATTATTTTCGCTACACTATGTAATGCTGTCAAAATGTATGGAAGAGCATTTTTTTTATACCGGAAGGTTGAGAACCCGGTATTGAATCCATGATAATAGACTGCGCCTTGATGTCAGGGCCAACCTGTATAACACGATAAAATTAAAAATCCAGTCGAACATATATTTACTACCGTTATAAATACTCGTTATATTTACAGCTCAAAAACTTAACGCACTCCAAACGCGCGTTTTGCCGTTTCTCGTCTGAACGCACTCTAAGAGGACTTTGTGGGAAGTTGTTGAAACTTTATTCCAATTAACTAGTAATATTTCAACATTTAGCTGAACTCAGCTAAATGTTGCTGAGTTATTTAGCTTCGAACTCGAAGCTAAATAATTTGGAGTGAAATTACGGAATAACTATGAGAATTTCGTCGAAAAACTTTGTTGTAACTTCAAGAGGTTTTTGACCTATAGATATAAGACTCTTTTGGCTGAGCTGGCTAAATAAGGATTCTGTGATCTTTTTCAAGTTGGTAAAAGAGAAAGTTTTAAGTACGCAGAATACGCGCATTGACGTGGAGTTGCGGACACCAGCCCGTATCACCTATTACCTAAGAGAAAGTTTAGTTGAAGTTGAACTTAATAGTGTTTACACCGTACGGTATTTCATACAAACTTTCAAGCCCTTTTCGAAATTAATGAACCGATTTTAATGAAACTTCATACGCATAAGCAGGATACAAAGGTATAAAGAGTTAGTAGAGAACATTTTCGAAATGTCCTATTTAAATAAAAAAACCGGCCAAGTGCGTGTCGGGCCACGCACAGTGTAGGGTTCCGTAGTAGCCCGTTATCACAATGTAGTACGATTCTGTTGTTCTTTATTCTGAATAGGTAAAAAAAACATATTTTGGTTTTCAATGCAAGTCTTTACCCATTATAAACAAGCAACTACTTCATCTTAGTCACTTTAAAGGATTAATGCTAAGGATTTTGTATTTGGTACAAAATTATCCAACACCCAAGTTCAACGACTATTACTGCTAAACTAATAAAGTTATCTTAACCGCTATACTTTTCCTTTAAAGTTCATGACATGCACTTTCATCGAGAATTTTTCCAGATTTTTCAAGCTAGTAGTTTAGCTTTTAGAGGGGGGGGGGACGCCCTACTGGAACAAAAATTTGCATTTTAAACTTTAATATTTCGTAAATGGAGCATTAAATCGAATAATAATTTTAGCAACCCCTAAGCCATTTTAGAAGACCTATTCAACGATACCCCACACGATGGGGTAGATGATGAAAAAAATATTCATCCCCACTTCACATGTAGGGGAGCTACCCTAAAAAAAATATTTTCCAAAATTTTATTTTACCACTTTGTTGGCGTAACTGATATACGTACTCCTACAAAATTTCAGCTTTCTAGTGCTAACGGTCACAGAGATTTAGCGAGGACGGACAGACAGACGGACGGACAGACAGACATGGCGAAACTATAAGGGTTCCTAGTTGACTACGGAACCCTAAAAACGATAACTGGAAATCTCTGTTTCTATGGAAAATTTAAAATCGGTCTATTTTTCTAAAATGTCAAAAAAACTAATTTTTTATTAAGTAGTTATCAAAACCTAAATTCGTAGACTTACAAGATAGATAGGTGATAAATACTTGTGTATTTTTAAAAACACTAGATAACTTAAAGATATTGAAAAATTTGCGCTGAAAAAAAATGATTTTTCAGTTTTTAGTCCGCGAAATTGATATACCCTAAGGAAAGATTTCTTTGTGACATCATAAAACTAACAATTACTGTAAAGTCCAGGTCTTCTTTCTATGTTTGTCTTCACTGTTATCTGGAAAACGGTGAAGACAAACGCAAGATCATCAATAACATTTTTAATGATGAGCAAGACCTTAATTAGTACTCTAGTTACTTTATTAAACTTTATTAAAGAGGATACAAATAAATACACTGTTAATTCTTATACTAAATTAAGAGCGTTTACGCCGAACGGCATTTCATACAAACTTTCAAGCCCTTATTTTTCGAAATGAATGAACCGATTTTAATGAAACTTCATATGCATAAGCAGGATACAAAGTTCTAAAAAGTTAGTAGAAAACATTTTCAAAAAATAGTGTTACAGCCAAATTAAACCGATTTTAAATTTTCCATAGAAACAGAGATTTTCAGTTATCTTTTTTTAAATAAGACATTTTGAAAATGTTTTCTACTAACTTTTTAGACCTTTGTATCCTGCTTATGCGTATGAAGTTTCATTAAAATCGGTTCATTCATTTCGAAAAATAAGGGCTTGAAAGTTTGTATGAAATGCCGTTCGGCGCAAACGCTCTTAAGTAACATACTATTAAAATACAAGTATAATAACTTTACCTAACTAAAACTAATAACTAACCATAACTAATTAATTATTAACTAACTATTTTTATTAACTAACTATTAATGGCAATGCCGTCAGCAGCCAGTTAGCACTTAGACACAAATTAAAAAAAAACCGGGCAAGAGCGAGTCAGACTCGCGCGCCGAGGGTTCCGTAACATCCGGGTATGCATAAGGTTTATGTTTATGAAATTAAATGTTTTTTTTTTATATTTGAGTTGATTGAAGATTTATGACGTATTAAAAAAACTACTTACTAGATCTCGTTCAAACCAATTTTCGGTGGAAGTTTACATGGTAATGTACATCATATATTTTTTTAGTTTTATCATTCTTATTTTAGATATCTTTTTTTATTTCATATCATTATTATTTTAGAAGTTACAGGGGAGGGGACACATTTTACCACTTTGGAAGTGTCTCTCGCGCAAACTATTCAGTTTAGAAAAAAAAATATTAGAAACCTCAATATCATTTTTAAAGATCTATCCATAGATACCCCACAAGTATGAGTTTGAAGAAAAAAAAATTGAGTTTCAGTTCTAAAGTACCCCCAAAATTCATTGTTTTTCTCTGTTTTTGTGTCAAAATCTTAATGCGGTTCACAGAATACATCTACTTACCAAGTTTCAACAGTATAGTTCTTATAGTTTCGGAAAAAAGTGGCTGTGACATTCGGACGGACAGACAAACAGACAGACATGACGAATCTATAAGGGTTCCTTTCTTGCTTCCTTTTTACCATTTGGCAACAGAACCCTAAAAATCGTATTGGCTTGAAGGTTTGAATTTGGAACTTCGTATTCGAAAAGCAGTACCTAGTGCTGTCAATAGCGTTAATCTCTAGCATCTGATAGATTGACAGCTCATTTCACCTAAGTTATCACGGTGAGATTTTGCAGAATAGCATCGCAAGCCCTTTTAAGTCCGACCCATCATCATCTGCCTAGCCTTTTCCCAACTATGTTGGGGTCGGCTTCCAGTCTAACCGGATGCAACTGAGTACCAGTATTTTACATGGAGGAAATGCCTATCTGACCTCCACAACCAAGTTACTGGGATTACCCAGTAACTTACCAAGGGGTTTCGTATTGACGAAACTCAAACTCAAAGCATTTATTTCAATTAAACCAATTACAGGCACTTTTGAAATGTCAAGGGGTCGGTCAGTCAGAAAGATGAAGCTAGTTGCCCATTCCAAAGCGTAGGTACCTATGGAGAAGAACGGGCAAGAAACTCCATGGACAGTGGACATTCTTTTAAATCAAAATAATATGGTTACAAAGTCTTGTTTACATCATTCATGTTAAAAATTATACATGTGAGAACGATGCAGAACGTTAAAAGGGCCCGTAATGAAAAGACGAAATAAAAAAAAACTATTCAAATAGGTATTAAATTAAAATAAGCCATGGCAGCAAAGAGATGAAACCCCTTGGTAAGACTGGTTGTCACTATTTCGGGCTTCTGTTGACCCGTAACCACTGTCAAAGATCCACGAATGACAGCTGGGATCAACGGCTTAACGTGCTTTCCGAGGCACGGAGGGGTCTTGGTATACAAAAATGATCACCCATCCACGGACCAACCGCCGCAAGCGTAGCTTAACCTGATTGATCGACCCGTGCAAGTCCGATCCATCACTAACAATGATAAATTACACACGATAAATTCTGTTCTATAAAAAAATGGGCCCGAAAAGAAACATCATTAAATGGAGAAATCAAACTGTAATCCAATTTCCTAAAACGACATGAGCGAAGATTTATCAGAATAACCTTTTAACATTTTCAAAGTAATATTAAGATTTCGATATTGGCATCATATGACGCCCTTATCGCCTCATATCCTGCGTAGAGATCAGGGTTCTATAAAACTTTTTTTGAAAATGTGAGGGCTGGGAGTTGATTGTTCTGGAGTCTTGTCAATGACAAAATTGACGTGAGGGGAAAAACGACTGATTTTGTGAGGAGATTTGATATTGTGGAATAAAGTTTTTGTCAGCCAGTGGGGTAATTACCCCTAACCTAATTACTGTTAGTGAGTTACGCAATTGCGTAACACTTTTTTTTTTTGCGGATGGGATCGTCAAATGACTCCTCTCGCTCTGGGTGGAGCGGGAGGGAGTGTCAGACTCTTACTGACTAAAACCCACTCGTGTTCCTTCCTTAACCCTTTATGTTCGGGGCCAGCGGTAAACCTTTCGGACAATCCCGCTGGCCCGGCAGGCTTCGGCCCCAAGGGAGTCCTCGATGCTGACATCTCTTTGAGACGCGCGTGGAACACGTACGCGCCGTCCGGCACGGGCCTGGTCCTGATCGGACGGTGAGCTACCCATTAGTCTCCGCCCGCAGGCCCGCGCCTAGGGTGACCGGAAATCGTCACGCGGCTCCCGTCGCCCGGAGCGTCTCCTGCGGCGGCTGAGACGGGAGGCTCTCTCCCTAAGCCGTCCCGCCACCTCCTTCGCTAGCATGACTGCTTCACAGAAGGAGGTGACTGCCTCACTCTCCCTCTCGCCCCGGACCATGGCTTGCACCAGGGCCGGACGCGAGAGGTCGCCGCCGCTGCCAATCGACACGGCGGTGCTCCGCCCAAGCGGGGCAGGCCTCCACCATGTGCTCCAACATAAAACCTGGGTAAACAATTTTTGGTGAACCAATAAAAATAAATAAATGTTATCAAAACAATTCTTTTCGATCAAATTATTTTCTTTTGATGTTTTATTGTATCGCTATTTTCTCTTCATTTATAAATTCGCTTAGAAACATTGTTTAAATACAACAGTTGTTTTAATGTTGTTCTACAACTTAATTAGTATTGTTTAGTTTTCAACAATCAAAACAATTGTTTTAGATGTAAACAAGTTTATAATTGTTTGAAGTTTTATTTGTATTTTCTTTCTGTTTATTTGGTTTATATTTTTATTCAGAATTAAAATAATATGTACGTAAATAACAACAAATACCCAATCAATTAACAAAAATAACTAAATTATATACTACTAACTTAACTTTAAGAAACTACTAGCCGCGCCCCGCAGTTTCACCCTCGTAAATGTAAATCCCGTGGGAATATCGGGATAAAAAGTAGCCTATATGTTAATCCAGGGTGTCAGCTACCTCCATACAAAATTTTATCAAAATTGGTCTAGCCGTTTGAGCGTGAAGAAATAACAAACATATAAACACACACACAAACTTTCGCCTTTATAATATTAGTGTGATTCACAAACTAAAATATAGCGTCTATAAAATCATCCGCATCGCTGTCGACTGGTTTATACCATGCATTACCACGTTGTATAGCAAGGGCCAAGGTAAAAACCAGCCCTTGGGTTACGGGTATGTAAACCAAACATTTCGAGATTTCTTTAAAGAGACACATTTTTATTCGATTAAAATGTTGGTAGGTACTTGTTATTTTAGAATTGATAACATTGAACGAAAATCACTGGTCGCTTTGCGATTATTCAAATTAAATTATTTTGTGTTAAGTTTATGATGACATCTTAAGTACGACATATTTAAAAATTCTCACAGGATTAGAATGAGCAGTGGTGGCCCAGTGGTAACGACCGCGACTTACGAGTTGTAGGTCGGTTCGAACCCAGACAGGCGCTTTACCTTCAGTCAATTATTTCAAACCGTGAAGGAAAGACATCGTGAGGAAATCGGCATGTCCTAGAACCAAAAATTCGAAGACATGTGTCATCTACCAACCCGCACTGGGGCCGCGTGCTAGATTACAGCCCACTCCTTCTCACAGGGAGGTGGCCAGTGTCCCAGCAGTGACAACATTATAGGCTGATTTTACTTGTACAGTATTATTCAAGCGGTTTTTCCCAGTTTTCTGAATATCTATTCAATTAAAAGTTAGTCCCGACATAAGGTTTACTGATCAGAGATTTAAATGGTAAAGAGACATAGTGCCCACTTAGTTTTTCGAGACATAAGCGGTTGGTCGACTATTTACGTGACCAGAGGGATGGCTTATATTTTGCCCAAAAAATGAGCATTGCCATACAACGTGGCAATGCTGCCAGCCTTTCGGGCACTTTTCCTGTTGACAACGACGCGGACGAATTTTTTAATGCGCTATGATTCTTTTCTTTTTATATACTTGTTCATATTATTATTTTAAGATCGTTAGTTTGGTAAATATATTTTAAGATAAAAACAATCTTTTAAATGAGTAAAGATTTCAGAATGGTACCTTAGCGAAGTTTCTGAAAGCTAATAAATACTAATAGATATCTTATTCATCTTTCTTCATCGGTATTTTGTCAATTCAAAACATTTGTAGCGTTTAAACAAACATAATTTACTGTAAGACCTGACCTAAACGTTACTTGGAACCCTGCCACGAGGGATCAGCTGATTCGCTACTTCGTTGAAATGTAAGCAGATAATATTATTCTATATATATCTTATGTATTTGCAAATCAGCGGAAAATGAGAGAACGTTTCGACTCAAAGACTATATGCTTCAACTTCAAGTATTTAGAATTAGTCATGTTTGCTATGATTCAGCGCTTTGGAGATTGCTTTGACGGCACGGTTGGCGCAGTGGTTAAGTAACCAGGGTCGTCGGATATAGGTGAAGCTTAGTAAAAAAATGATGGATCATCATCATCTGCCCAGCCTTTTCCCAACTATGTCGCGGTCGGCTTCCAGTCTAACCGGATGCAGCTGAATACCTGTATTTTATTTACATGGACCGACTGCCTATCTGACCTCCACAACCCAGTTACTGGGTAATACGATACCCCTTGGTAAAAATGGTTGTCAGACTTTCGGGCTTCTGACTACCCGTAACGACTTTCAAAGATCCACGAATGACAGTCGGGACCAATGGCTTAACGTGCTTTCCGAGGCACGGAGTTGTCTCGGTATGTAAAGATGGTTAACCATCCACAGACCAACCGCGGCAAGCGTAGCTTAACCTGATCGATCGACCTGTACGGTTGTTATTATTAAGCCAGGGACCCCTAAAAAAAAATATGGATGTTGTCAAATAAAATTTTATTTTATTAAGAACTTAAGGGGCTTACAGGACCTAAACACAAAAAACGCAAGTTTCAGAAACAATATAAATATATGATCGACTGAAATAAACAAAATCAGAAAAATATATGATATTCTTCAGGATATATGCTAGGTAGGTGGTGTATTGAAAACATAACACAATTAATTTGATACGACAGAAGAAAATCTTGAAAATACCTCTAAAAACTTTCTTTTTACATAAAAAAATCATACTAATATACATACAGTCAATCTAATTTTTTGTCAGATTATTCTACAAACAACATACTAAAATACTAGTGTTTTGATTTTTTAGTCCAAACAATAGATTTTTTGTAATTCAACAATTACTTTATATTCATCGCGATTCTTTTTCTTTTCTATGTAGTCCGACAGTGAGTGCGATTTAGGGGCTAAAAGACAAACAGTTTTGGTTAGTCGAACATTTCATATCTAAAAATTAAAGTAAAAGAAAAAGAAAGTAATATTTTCTTATGGGAAATAACATCCCGAGCATTTTTTACTATTATAACAAAAGTCTACAAAGTCTAGTCTCGTCGTCCCCCCCCCCCCAAGGCTATATATTTGAGATTGAAAATGCCTAAACTCATATTTTGAACAAGTGTTTAAAGCACAACATTAAAAAAAATACCAACTTTTAATCACACTAATATTAATTGTGAGTGTGTGTGTGTGTTTATGTGTTCGTTACTTCTTCACGCTCAAACGGCTGGACCAATTTTGATAAAATTTTGTTTGGAGGTAGCCGACACCCTGGATTAACATATAGGCTACTTTTTACCCCGATATTCCCACGGGATCAACACTGATGCGGGTGAAACCGCGGAGCGCAGCTAGTTAAATATAAATATAACATTCCGAACATGGGTTAACTATTAATACTTAGATCTATAATTAACCCCCTGGCTCGTATTTGAGTTTGAAAGTACCAGAATTCATTATTTTTGCCGACAAAAATTTCTACGCTACTGGAATTTGGATTTTTCTCGTAGAATCATGAGCTGAATTCAAGGTTACAGTTTCCGCACTGGTTAAAAATGTATCCTGTATACAAAGTGGATTTTTGAGACGAGGCAGTAGGGGCCTTTACCATTGTAGCTACAGGAAAACGGTCTAAGGAGACTTTCCTTAACTTTTTGAGAAATCTTGATTTACATCACAGATTTTGAAATGAGCAATTTTCACAAAAACTTTTTTTTCATTCGAAAACATCCAACGGTTTCTCACCAATCTTCAACTATAAATCTAACGACAATGGTTACTTATTTATTTTTGTGACTGTACGCATAACGTAACAGGTAACATTAAATCACGCATGTAATCCCCAACGGGTTAGGCAGAGGTGTACCTGTACAGTCACGAGCAATAATATGTCAACACTTGGCAACTTTCTATTGCGATTCTTTCGTGAAATGCAACCTTGAAATACACTTTACATAAACCTTCGTAATAACATAAAACTTCATTCAAAAGTAAAGTAGAAAATCGCCTTCTAATAAATCATAATTCATAAAGTTTATTAGTGAAACATAGGTATACAATAGGTCACACATATAAAATAGTACGCTATGTTTTGTCTTAGGACATACAAATATGGTAACATGCAATTTAAATATGCTAAAAAAATGTCATTAACAATAAAAAAACATTCTATTATTCACAAAAAAAAATTACAGATGGCAAAATTATAAATACAAAAAAAATACAGATGTCAAAATTATAAATACAGCATTAATAATTTTATTATAACTCTTTATCGTTTAAAAACACTCCTCTATTGTATAGCATTAGCAAAGCCAAGTGTATACTTACATACATATGCTCGTGATTGTGCGGGTCCGTGGCTTAGGCCCCCAGTGGTCGACGCACCTGTGGCCGACGCCCCCGATTCGATTAATTTAATTCAAAGTAATTTTTGATCAAATGTACTGTTAGGCACAAAAATTGTTTTACAAAAATATTAAATGTAGGTACTTAATATTGATTGTTGGCGATCTACTCCCCCTGCTATTTGATAGATAACTTTTGTTTAGCAAGGAAAAATACTTTATTAATAGGGTGAAACACTTTTCTCATTTACTGTACTAAGTGAAAAAGCACAAAAAAAAAGATATTAAATTAATCGTATCGGGGGCGTCGGCCACAGGTGCGTCGACCACTGGGGGCCTAAGCCACGGACCCGACTGTGCACCCACATTTCGCCCGTTATGTTTAAGTCCCATATAACAGGGGGCGAGCCTATTCCTAATTTCCTATCAACCGGGCACATATCCAATCTCCGCTCTGCTACTGCGAAATACCTGAAGTAAAACCTCAATAAAAAAAATCCGACCTGGAAATTGAGCCCAGGGCCTCACACTCAGCAGTCGCACTTGCAACCACCAACACACGCACACCACCAACCAACTCAACACACACGCACCAACACACACTAGAGTCAGTGACGGATTAAGACTACTTCCTGACCTAAGCAATCCGTAGTGTTGTGTGGGACGCCCCCCAGCTAGATGGACGGACGACCTAAAGAAGGCGGCTGGGGTAGACTGGATGCGGAAGGCGGAAGACAGGGTGCTGTGGCGTAGTCTGGGAGAGGTCTATGTCCAGCAGTGGACTGCGATAGGCTGAGTTGATTGATTGATGCCCTAAGCAATCCACGCCTATAGGGCCCCTCGACTAGTCGCCTCGTATTTTTCAAAACATCGACAAGCGATTTGTAAAGATTGGCGCACATCTCTAGATTGACTTTTGGGTTTTGTAATATCTTGCTGATAAACAGCCTTGCCATTCGTGTGCTAGCAAATACTTTTCCGGTGCTGTTTCTGCCTTATGGTGCCCCCGAGACGTGATGCCCTAAGCAATTGCTTAATTTGCTTATGGGCTAATCCGGAACTGACTAGAGTACTAGATCAACGAGGCAGTCAGTCTAGATACAATGTCTTCAAAATAGAAGTACTGCAATGATTATTCTATAACAGTCTTAAGAACTTATCTTTGTTTTTAATGTTCTGTTTGAATTTTGTAATTTTAAATTTATTACAATATAATTATTATTTCTCTATATTTATTTATTATTATTTTATTATTTTAAGAAAGTGTTTTAATAATAATATTTTTTCTTGACATTTGCACGTCACATCGTGTGGCAAACAGCGTACCTAATAATGTTGTTACCATCTTGCATGCATGTATTTTCTTGTATGAATGACATATGTTTAAGCAAATAAATATTATCTTATCTTACTAACGCATTGTCCTATGTTGTAACAAACCGAACTGCTTTATCAAACACTAGTTCCTGCCCGCGACTTCATCCGCGTGAAATTTCTTGTTCCCCTAACCCACCCCGTCGCATCGCATCGCCCGCGCTATCACTTCCTTTTTGCTTACCGTTCTTTCCGCCTCTTTTCTTTTCCTCGGCTCCTAAGCGTCATGACGTTAAATAGCCTATGGTCTTCATCAAAAAACCAAATAAATGCAAAGAGAATTTTTCAAATCCGACTGGTTGTTCCCGAGGCAGAGCATTACCCGTTTTCATCAAATGACCCCTCCCGCTCAGGGCGGAGCGGAGGGAGTGTCAGACTCTTACTGACTCAAACCCACCCGTGTTCCTTCTTAGCCCTTTATGTTCCGGGCAAGCGGTAACCCTTCGGCCCTAAGGGGCCTTCCTCGATGCTGACATCTCTTTGAGGCGCGCGTGGAACACGTACGCGCCGTCCGGCACGGGCTTGGTCATGATCGGACGGTGAGCTACCCATTACTCTCCGCCCGCAGGCCCGCGCCTACGATGGCCGGGAGTCGTCACGCGGCTCCCGACGCCCTGAGCGTCTCCCGCGGCGGCTGGGACGGGAGGCTCTCTGCCTGAGCCGTCCTGCCACCTCCTTCGCTACCATGACTGCTTCGCAGAAGGAGGTGACTGCCTTCCACTCCCTCTCGCTCCGGACCATGGCTTGCACCAGTCATAGCGTGATGTTATATAGCCTATGGCCTTCATCAATAAACCAAATAAATGCAAAGAGAATTTTTCAAATCCGACTGGTTGTTTCAGAGCCAGAGCCTTACCCTACAAACTTACAAACAAAAAAAACTTCTTTATAATTCTAACTAATATTATAAATGCGAAAGTAAGTTTTTTTGTTTGATACGCTTTTACGCTAAAACGGCTGAACGATTTGGAAGAAATTTCGCACATGGGTAGATCATGACCTGGAGAAGTACATAGGCTACTTTTCATCTTGGATCGCAGACGAAGTCGCGGGCAACAGCTAGTATTAGTATAGATGTTTTGGATTCTAATTTAAATTGCAAACCTGTGGGTATGTAAAATTTGAAAATGATTAATTTCCAATATTCGTCGCGATACGATTAGCTGAAATGATTAACATTTAATCGGATCGTAATGTGGCGAGAGTCAATTTATTAATTAATATAATTACGTGTGGTTTTGTAGTAAGAGAAATTAATTATTTATCAAATTGTCACACTACCCAATTTATAGCCGCATCAATATGTCAGAATCAATAATGTTGTAATGTAAAAAATCTCCCAATGCGCGAAGAAACTTCCCGACCAACGACCAACGAGAAAACAATCTGTTCCATATAAAATGTATGAGATAATGAATTATCTTTATTTTATTTCGTGAATTTTTCCCATGTTTTAATAGTTATTCTGCTATTCGGGGCGGAGATAAATCCAACAAATCAATGATTATAGAAATCGGTCCAGCCGTTCTTGAGTTATAAATGGTAACTAATCCGAATTTGTTTTATTTATATAGATAGAAGAAGATTCATACAACTGTCAAAGAGTAACAGTTGTGATTAGAAAATAAGGACAATATAAGTTGCTAAAGGTCTACCAGAATCTCATGGCATAAAAAAAAATTTTAGATTTCTATATATGGCAATGTCAATCCATATGAAAATCAACTTTTTTTGAAGTGAAAACTTCTTTAGCGGCGTTGTACACTTTTTTTGTAATGGGTAAAAAATGTTAAACTCGCGTCAGGACACGTGACCCTGGTCGAAAATTCGTAACGATTCTAAAATATGGGTAAAAAATGTTAAACTCGCGTCAGGACACGTGACCCTGATCGAAAATTCGTAAGATTCCAAAATATCAAAAATTGAAAACAAGTATA
Source organism: Mesoligia furuncula (assembly GCA_916614155.1). Lineage (NCBI taxonomy): Eukaryota > Metazoa > Arthropoda > Insecta > Lepidoptera > Noctuidae > Mesoligia > Mesoligia furuncula. The sequence goes on from OU744814.1 coordinate 14,396,895, forward strand.
CAGGATCAAATTAAATTAGCTAGCGAAACCTAGCCACAAGTTTACAGGATCAAATTAAATTAGCTAGAGAAACTTAGCCACAAGTATACAGGATCAAATAAAATTAACTAGCGAAACTTAGCCACAAGTATACAGGATCAAATTAAATTAGCTAGCGAAACTTAGCCACAAGTATACAGGATCAAATTAAATTAGCCAGCGAAACTTAGCCACAAGTATACAGGATACAATGGCAAAGTATTAATATGTGTTTTGTTTTCACTTCTGTCGGCACTCCCGGAGTGCCACTGTTTTTTTTTTTTTTGTTGAATGCCATGAGATTCTGGTAGACCTAGTCACAGATTAATGTGTATTGTCTTTGGTCCCTGGCCCTGACATCAAGCAACGGACAAAATTGTCAACATTTTATTGCTAAAGTACGAGGGTTTTGGCTACTTTGTGTGATTATTTTATGTCATACTAGCTGTGCCCCGCGGTTTCACCCGCGTAATTGTTGATCCCGTGGGAATATCGGGATAAAAAGTAGCCTATATGTTAATCCACGGTGTCAGCTACCTCCATACAAAATTTTATCAAAATTGGTCCAGCCGTTTGAGCGTGAAGAAGTAACAAACATATAAACACACACACTCACACAGCCATTCATAAACTTTCGCCTTTAGTGTGATTTTTTTGTAATGTGCGTTTTGTTTGTGCAGAATAAACAATTTTCTTTCTTATTTTTTTCTTTCCTTTTAATTTAATAAACAATGAATTGCCCTGACTTTTCCTACCAGACAAAACAGTCAGTTTAGAAACAACAGCGCCTTAGATAGCCCGAAAAGAGTGTCCTAAACCAGTATTCCAAAAAAGATACTCTGGGCAAATTCCACCAAAGAAACTAAATACGATGAGTACAATCTAAAACGCGTTCATGAGCTGTTAGTGTCAGTATTATGTACAGACGCCAGCACATCAAGCTACTACAATCTGTCAAAATGTAATAGATTTTCAACTATATCGCTAAAGCATAAGGTTCAAAGTTGATTAGGAAAATTTGACAGTTTCAGGTAGTTTGATGTGCTGGCGTCTGTACACACTATAACATTGATGACAATAAGAGCCTTAGCCACACCTCCTAACAACCGCTTAACAAATTCCGCTAAGAAGCATTTCTAAATTATGATGGTATTCGAGTAGAGGAACATCATGAGAGTCAGTTGAATCATAGCCATCGGAGCAGAATGTCGTCATTATTGACTTAGTGAATACAGTATAGGTCTACTCCAGACCTCTTAGATAATTTTTTCCATAAACTCATCATCAATTTTGTAAAAAAACAAAACACTTTATTAACTTGTAGACTACCCGACACCGCAACAAAATAGCGGTCTGAACGCGGAGGTGTCACTTCACTTAGGTGAAGTGAGCGTGGAGTGAGCTGTCAATAGTGTCAATTCCTAGCAAAAACAAACTCACTTCACCTAAGATTTCACGGTGAGATTTTTACAGAATCGACCGGCTGTGCATTAAAACAGGCAGTTTCTCTTCTATTTCGCTTATCGTACAACGGACAAGTCGTACCCGCCTTAGATGTGTTGATCACGATATATTTCACTGGTATAATAATTCGCCCTTAGTGTACACGATCTCGATTGAAAACTGATCGAACACAATACTAGTTTATAACCAAAATCAAAAGATTTTATTTCACATAAACCTACATGGAACCTACACTTATGAAACGTCAGAAGCTAGGTGCACGGTTCCTATTGGTCGTTTCCTATGGAGAAGAGCCGGCAAGAAACTCCACGGTTACTCTTTTTAAAAATAATTGGCTTTTACAATGTTTTCAAATTACATTAGGTATGGGAGGACAGCGTAGGCCTGTCAACAAGTACCAGGTCGTCGTTTCAGCCGATAGACGTCCACTGCTGGCTCCCCCAATTTTGGGAGGGTTTGCCATAATCGCCACGCTTGGCAGGCGGGTTGCCGATCGCAGTATGGTATGGTGGTGGAATACATAGAGAACGCTGCTGCCCATTCTCCGGTACGATCCTTAGTCGCCTTTTACGACACCCACGGGAAGTAAGGGGTGGTGGTATTCTTTAAGTCCGGCACCACACAGACCAGGTACCTACTTGATAAAATAAAAAATGGTCTACAGATCTAAAGTCTACAAGGCCTACAAAGTCCTCACATTTACAAAATAAGAATCTATGAAAAGGATAAATAATAAAAAAACGACGGGTTGCACTCCGGGAGTGCCGGCAGAACTGAAAACTTGAATATTAACGTTGTTTACTGTAACTGTAAGTGTAACCGTAACCGTAATTGTAACCTTAACCGCAACCGTAACCGTTACTGTCTGTAACTGTCTGTAACTGTCTGTAATTGTCTGTAACTGTCTGTAACTGTCAGTAACTGTCTGTAACTGTCTATAACTGTCTGTAACTGTCTGTAACTGTCTGTAATTGTCTGTAATTGTCTGTAACTGTCTGTAACTGTCAGTAACTGTCTGTAACTGTCTGTAACTGTCTGTAACTGCCTATAACTGTCTGTAACTGCCTATAACTGTCTGTAACTGTCTGTAACTGCCTCTAACTGTCTGTAACTGTCTGTAACTGTCTGTAACTGCCTATAACTGTCTGTAACTGTCTGTAACTGTCTGTAACTGCCTATAACTGTCTGTAACTGCCTATAACTGTCTGTAACTGTCTGTAACTGCCTCTAACTGACTGTAACTGTCTGTAACTGTCTGTAACTGCCTATAACTGTCTGTAACTGTCTGTAACTGTCTGTAATTGTCTGTAACTGTCTGTAACTGTCTGTAACTGTCTGTAGCTGTCAGTAACTGTCTGTAACTGTCTGTAACTGTCTGTAACTGTCTGTAACTGCCTATAACTGTCTGTAACTGTCTGTAACTGTCTGTAACTGTCTGTAACTGTCTGTAACTGCCTATAACTGTCTGTAACTGTCTGTGACTGTCTGTAACTGCCTATAACTGTCTGCAAGTGTCTGTAACTGTCTGTAACTGCCTATAACTGTCTGTAACTGTCTGTCTGTCTGTAATTTGATCCTGTATACTTGTTTTCAATTTTTGATATTTTGGAATCTTACGAATTTTCGATCAGGGTCACGTGTCATCTTACGATAAGGGTCACGTCTATAGATGGGCAATCCACCCGGGTTTAAGCCCGGTGCTTTGATAAACACCCAATTTTGTGAGTGTTTACGGGTGTTTATCGGGTGTTCATCAAAAGCACCGGGCTTAAACCCGGTGGATTGCCCATCACGCACGTCACGCACGTCGTCGCGTTGCGCATCATGCACGTGTCATCTTACGAATCTTACGATCAGGGTCACGTGTCCTGACGCGAGTTTAACATTTTTTACCCATTACAAAAAAAAGTGTACAACGCCGCTAAAGAAGTTTTCACTTCAAAAATAAAATATAAAACTGGCCAAGTGCGAGTCGGACTCGCACACGAAGGGTTCCGTACCACAAGGCAAAAACGCCGAAAAAAAACATGTTTGTTGTATGGGAGCCCCCCTTAAATATTTATTTTATTTTAATTTTATTATTTATTATTAAAGTTAAAATACAACTGAGTATTTTGTGAATATTTCAAGTGCCTACCTGTTGCCATTTTTGATATCGAGCAAAAAAGGGCAAAAAAATCGCGTTTGTTGTATGGGAGCCCCCCTTAAATATTTATTTTGTTTTGTTTTTAGTATTTGTTGTTATAGCGGCAACAGAAATACATCATCTGTGAAAATTTCAAATGTCTAGCTATCGCGGTTCTTGAGATACAGCCTGGTGACAGACAGACAGACAGACGGACAGACGGACAGACGGACAGACGGACAGACAGCGAAGTCTTAGTAATAGGGTTCCGTTTTGTACCCATTGGGTACGGAACCTTAAAAACCTACTCAAACCAAGTGATATGATTGCCATTACAACCACTAATACAGAGGTGAAAATTTAGAATTGTCTGTTTAGGATATCAGACATACCTAAGATGTTCGTAAAACCTTGTAACCTTGACAGCCGCACCCGCTTTCCGCTTTCAAAGCAACCAGAACCATCCCTCAAGTACCGTCATGACGCGCCATCAGCCCCGAGATGTCTTAATAAATTAACATTCAAAGCGTTGTTTGCTAAATGACGCGCTCGACCTTCGCTTAAATTATTAACAGTATTACAGGGTTAACGTGACTTCTGAAAACTTGGACCGACCATAGAGAATTATAATGAGGAGCGGTTTTGGTTCATAATAATGTAAAATTATCATTTGAGAGTGCTTGAACCTTTTTGGTATCAACTGAAATGTGGATTTAAAAATGGAACATAATATAGCTGTAGGGTGGGTACAAGAATCTTTTGGCGCGTTTCTAAAATCGCCATCTTTGTTTTTTAAACGACTTCAGAAAAGGAGGAGGTTCTCAATTTGGGTGTTTTAATATAATTATATTTTTTCAATACTATTTCATAAACATTTACCAACAACGCCCCCCCTGTCAATGTCATTTAGGCGTCAAAACTTAAAAGAAAGAAAGAAAAAAAAACTGGCCAAGTGCGAGTCGGATTGGCACACGAAGGGTTCCGTACCACAACGCGAAAACGCCGAAAAAAAACACGTTTGTTGTATGGGAGCCCTCCTTAAATATTCATTTTATTTTGTTTTTAGTATTTGTTGTTATAGCGGCAACAGAAATACATAATTTGTGAAAATTTCAACTGTCTAGCTTTCGCGGTTCTTGGGATACAGCCTGGTGATAGACAGACGGACAGACGGACAGACACCGAAGTCTTAGTAATAGGGTCCCGTTTTTACCCTTTGGGTACGGAACCCTAAAAAACAGGTTTATTTGTCACAGAAACACCGCATTCAAAAAGATAATTAATTCTAATATTAAGGAGAAATGAAAACAAAACAGATCTATATTCACGAGCACAAAACAGAAATAGATCAGAGAAGTTCTTTGTAGCACTCTAGTTTTATATTGTCAAATGTTTGAATTTAGCGGTCGGCCTAGTGGCTAAGACTACGATATCCTAGAAGAATGTTTCGGTCATATTTATAACGGACGCCATGAAGTAATTTTCATCACTGTTTGACATTATGGGGCTTACAGAACCTAAACAAAAGAAATGCAAGTTTTAGAAACAATAAAAGTATATGATCGACTACACTAAACAAAATCAGAAATGTACCTATGTGATATTCTTTAGGATATATGCTAGGTAGCTAGTGTGTTGAAACATAATATAACTAATCATATATAACTAATATGACTGAAACATAATATAACTAATTTGATACTATAGAAAAAAATCATGAAGGTACCTACCTCTAAAAACTTTCTTTTTACAATAAAAACCATACTAATATACATACAATCATTATGATTTATATAATTATGAATCATACAATCATTTAATCAGATTATTTTACAAGCAACATACTAAAATACTAGTGTTTTAATTTTTTAGTCCAAACAATAGATTTTTTGTAATTGAATAATTGCTTCATATTTTGCAATGAATTACCAGCGTTGTGTCATCGCGCTTCTCTTTCTTTTCTACCGACGCGACGACCGCGCTTTAGGTCATGTAAGGTGTCAAAAAAAGCTTTGTATTTGGACATTAAAGCCGCATTTGGCGGTCACCGCTCTTCTAGGAAACACACTTCTAGGGGGTTTTTGTTTTTGATACCCGAATGGATCAAAATATTTGTACGGTAAGGTAATGTTAGGAGTTTGTGCGTGGGACAAATTCAATTCAATTCAAATTCTTTATTTCAGACGTAAGTCCAGAGTGTTAGTAGCAACAAAATAACTTAATGACTAGTGTTAGTAATTCAATTCAATTCAATTCCTTTATTTCGATCCACAGTTGGATCATACTATATATATACACACACAGTTGGATCATACAAAGTCTTAAAAATATTGTTTAGAAATACGAAACAAATTTTTAGCATAGACAATGATCGACTATTCAATTAAGGGCTGATTTTTCAATCATCTGATAACTTTATTCAAGGAATAAATTTGAAATTTTGACAGTTATTTCATACAAAAACTGTCAAACGTAGGCAAAATATAAGGGTTGCCACAACTCAAAAGCATAAAATGTTTAAAAATGATAATGTTGCAACCTACAAATAAGGGCTGATTTTTCCATCGTCAGGTAACTTTTATTCGAGGAATAATCGAATAAAAGTTACCTGACGATGGAAAAATCAGCCCTTATTTGTGGGTTGCAACATTATCATTTTTAAACATTTTATGCTTTTGAGTTGTGGCAACCCTTATATGACTTTTAAAAGAAAAAGGGCGGGAAATCCGATCTGGCATTCTCAGCTAGAGACAGAGATGACGAAAGTGTTCTTGAGTTACAATTACTATTTGATTGTGTTGAGTACCAATAGAGTGATTTGTACAAGTATTCGAGTATTAATACTTCTTTCAAAATCGAATCAAACCATGAAAGGTACTGAACATTGGCACGGCTCATTATTTGATTCTATCTAATAGTGTGTGTAACTTTAATCTACTAAAATTTTCAACAATCATTCTCTCTCAGAGGTCATATCAGCAATTTATAATATGATAATCACATATATCCCGTACGTTGTGCGTGTAACTGCTACTTGTTGTTGCTCCACTAAAATATTAAAAATCAGTGCATAAACTAATCAAAAGTGCCATTGAAAGTGTAAGCCTTTTAGAAGGTGCTAACTGACATATACTTGTGACAATAATCCAGTGTATCAGTGCATAGTTTTAGAAATATAGACCAAATTAACTTTTAAATAATCCTGCCTACCGTCAGTGCCCTGATATATGTGCGTTGTGATTAAACGCGTAAGCGCCCCGCATTACACGGCGCTTGCGACGTTCTTCCCGCGAACTCGCCATCACGCCGACTCTGTTTGCCGGGGCCTTTATTAGTGTGCACTTATTGGTGTACTTAAAAACTTTTGTTCCATATCGGTTGGAGGGCCTTTATTACTGACCTGTTTGCAAATTGTGTGCCCGTCAAGACTTGAACTAATAATAATAATAACGATGTTTCACTCGCCTAACAAAACGAGCTCTAGCCCCGATTTAAGGACTACAACGTCAGAGGCCGATCCGGGAGTTACATGCAGGAAACGTAAACAACCAGAGTGCGTGTTTACTGACAATTTAAATGCACTTGCTTCCGAGCTAAGATCGACCCTTCAGTCCTTTCGAAGCAATGTTGACTCCAGCCTGACCGCTATCAACTCCAGCATTGCTGGTATGAAAAGCGACTTAGAACTCCTCACCGCGCACTCGACAGAAATTCGTAATGACATCAACGTTCTGCGTACTGAACAGGAGGCCTTCAAGCGGCAGATGATAGAACTGGACGGAAGGAACAAGGACTTGACTCAACGCGTCGACTCCTTGGAAGTTTCGCTTCAGTTTACCACCAATCAATGCGACGATGTCATGAAGAAGATCTCCACGCTCGAAGGCTGCTTCACCTCTGCGGAGCGTACTGATGGTCTGGTTGCTGAGCTTGAGGCTAAAATCGACACTTTAGAACAGCAAGCCAGAGCTTGTAATATTGAAGTGTGTAATGTCCCGGAGAGGCGGGGCGAGAATCTGATCACTCTTGTTGCATCAATTGGGGAAAAAATTAAATTTCCGATTACTCAAAACGATATTATTTCTATACATCGCGTGCCCCAGAAAACTTTGAATAAAGAAAGACCCAAAAATATTGTGGTTAGATTCTCCTCGGTGCCTTTTCGAGACAATGTATTAAGTGCCTACCGCTTGGCCAAGGGATTGAAATCCGACCAGATCGGCATAACAGGTACTCCACATACCATATATGTTAACGAGCACCTAACATTGAAGAAAAAGCTATTCTTTCGCGAATGTCGCCTTGAGGCTAATAAACACAAGTTTAAGCATTGTTGGGTTAAGCATTCTACGATTCTTGTACGCAGGACTGACATCTCGACAATATTTGCTATACGAAACATTAAAGATTTCCAAAAATTTAAAATCATCGATGACACTACTACACAACACAATGTTTAACATATTACACAGTCCTATTATTGCAACTAATTGTATTATGCATCTTATTATAACAAAAATCAACTACACTAACTTTCCTTTGTTATACAATCTAAGTTCATGCGAGCTTAAGTCGTTTTGCTTTCAATTATGTATTTGTTTTAGTCATCTTTTACTTGTTACACCAGGTTTAGTGGCAGCATCTCTAAATATTCTTGCAAATTCTATAGCTTTTAGCAATCATGTCATAACTTATCTCCATCCTAATGGCTGATACACTTACTATTTACTATCAGAATTGTAGGGGCATACGTGGCAAACTTCAGACAATTTATATGAATATCTTAAGTAATTCATACGACATCATTGTGTTGACGGAAACATGGCTTATACCGGATATAGCAGATTGTGAGGTTATAGATGAGCGCTATAGCGTCTTTCGTTGCGACCGAGATCGCGCGGCCACTGGTAAACGCGAGGGTGGAGGTGTTCTCGTTGCCATCTTACGAACACTTCAACCCATATATTTCACCAATATAATAGTCAACACTTTGCACACCCACATAGAACATCTACTTATACAATTACCTAGTCGTGACCGTGCGAAACGACACTTTATCAGCGCAGTGTATATACCACCGAACACACCAGACAACATCTATTCTGCATATTTGGACATGCTTTCGTCAATTTTAAGTAATCCCATGACACATTGTTTTTACATAATCGGGTATTTCAATTTACCGACCTTGGACTGGTCTTCCTGTGACGGTGATGCATGTGACCAGCCTCGTGTGGCCCAGTCTTTTAGTTGCAGATATCTAGAAAATTTCATCGCCGAATTTAGCGCTACGCAATATCATAATTTTACGAACGCTAATAGCCGAATATTGGATTTACTGATCTCCAATGAACACTGCCATGTTTACCAACCGAGCGATTATTTAGTACCCGTGGACCTACATCACCCTCCTTACTGTGCTGTGACATCTCCTTACTTGAAATATTCACGAAAACATTGCCCAATCATCAAATTTAATTATAACAAGTGCAATTACGACCTTATAAAGGCAGATTTATCTGAAATTGACTGGAACAGCTTGCTTAAAAATCTACCAGCACAGGAGTCTGTAAACACATTTTATAATAGCTTGTTTGGTATCATTAGAAAACACGTCCCCCAAAAATCATACAGAACTTCTAAATTCCCCATTTGGTTTACTAGACCCCTTATAAGATTATTCAAAAATAAGAGCAACGCTTGGACCAAGTGGAAAGTGTACAATAATATATCCGACTATGAGCAATTTTCCCTATTTCGTCGCAGATTCAACAAAGAATGTTACTTATGTTACTCTAACTACATAGAAACTGTTGAACAAAATGTAAACAAAAATCTCAAACACTTCTGGGGCTATGTGGCTAGTAAACGGAATAAGTCAGAAATTCCATGTAATGTTAAATATAAAAATACTTCCAGTAGTGATCCACGTGATATTTGCAAACTATTCTCGAACTATTTTCAATCAGTGTATGAGCCGTCAACACTTGATGTCCATAAATGGGAACCGCCTTCTAGATTTCATGATAATAGTGATATTATCAACAATATTTATATCGAGCCTTCTAAAGTTTATAAGGAGCTAAAGTCTTTAGACCCTTCAAAAGGACCTGGACCTGATGGTATCCCACCTTCGTTTCTCAAAAGTGTTGCCAATCACTTATGTGAACCTCTGCATTTGCTGTTCAATAAATGTATCAGCGAATGCGTTTTTCCCGATGTATGGAAAATGGCTCATTTAACCCCCGTCTTTAAAAAAGGATCGAGGGATGACGTAGAGAACTACCGTCCGATCTCGATTCTGTCCGCCTTGTCGAAGCTTTTTGAGAGACTGGTTTATAACGAAATTTATCCTACTTTGCACAAGGCTATAATCAGAGAACAGCACGGATTCGTCCAACAAAGATCTACGTATACAAATCTGCTTGTTTTTGTAGATTATGTTTTTGAGAATATGGATAATCGTTTTCAAACTGATGCAGTATATACAGACTTTCAAAAAGCTTTCGACAGGGTGGATCACGAATTACTTTTACGCAAAATTGCCTTTAATGGTATTCGCGGAAATCTATTGAGATGGTTCACCTCTTACATAACAAACCGTACTCAAAAAGTTGTTATAAACGGATTTCAATCAGAGCTGATTACCGTCACATCCGGGGTTCCTCAGGGCTCAATTTTGGGCCCTTTATTATTTACGTTGTTTATAAATGATATTAGCGCTTGTTTTAATCATTCGAACTTTTTACTATACGCGGATGACTTGAAAGTCTACAAAACTATAAAAAGTATTGACGACTGTTTGATGCTTCAAAGTGACTTGGATCGGCTGTCTAACTACTGCACCTTAAACAAACTCTCATTGAGCTTATCCAAATGCAATTCGATTACATTCACTAAAAACAAAAAGCAGCACACTTACAGCTATCATTTACTAAATACACAATTAAAAAAAGTATACTCTTTGCGTGACCTCGGTGTGGTTCTAGACTCGAAACTTCACTTTGATGTCCATGTAAACAACATTATCAACAAAGCCCTTAAAATGTACGGTTTTGTTATGCGCAACAGCAAAGATTTCAAGCGTCCATCAACCTATAGATACTTATATATATCGCTGATTAGGCCTTGTCTGGAGTTTGCTACTATCGTATGGAATCCCTATTACGCAAAATACATTGACTCGATTGAGACTGTTCAACGCAAATTCCTAAGAGCTCTGCATTACAGATGCTATCACAGCCACGGATCGTATGACGCGTTGCTTAAGAATTATAAACTGTTAACCCTAGAATCCAGAAGACTGCTTCTCGGAGCAATGTTTCTACATGGTATTGTCCATAACAAATATGATTGTTCAGACTTAATAAATAAACTTTGTTACATCGTTCCGAGGACAGTTGTGCGTAGACAAGCGCGTCCATACCGCTTACTATCTATTAATATTAGGCAAGTCTGTAATTCTAATGCTGGCTTTCGCGCTCCTCTGCGTCAACTTGTGGATTCCTACAACACTAGATTCGAAAGCATTGATATTTTTAATCAATCAGCACATCAATTTAGAAAATCTGTAGTTGATTCTATCTTGGCTTTATAGTTGTTAAGTGGTGTATTTATTTCATTTTTTTTTTTATATAACTAAGTATTTTTTTTTTTCTTCTCTCTTTCTATCCCATAAACATCCTTACTAAAAAGCATTCATTCAGTCATTTATCTTGCACTCATGTACTCTGTTGTTATTTTTTTTGTTCTCACGTAGCATCAACATATTAGTAATAGGTGGATAATGTTGTTGGTAGTATGATAAGTACTTTGTTAAATTAGTAGTTAATTTTATAATATTTAATTGTACTCCTGTTTTTTATCCCGAAATAAATAAATAAATAAATAAATAAATATGGCCCAAGTTCATAGATAAAAGTAAAGAAAATCCAGATAGATGATGATAGGTCTTTATCAGAATTATGTTACGACGTAAAATCTTTTTGTTATAAGATAATAAGGCTAATGGAGTTTGCTAAAAAATTTGGCACGCAGCACCGAATCATTATTTATTAGAAACACATTAAAGCACTCTAGCGTTATTGTGTCCGAGATCCAGAGGACTAAAGTTCTCGTCACGAGAAGCTATACATTTTGTAAATAAAGAACTGCTACTAAGTTACGTAGCGACAATCAACAACAAAATAATCCCAAATTATTCAATCAACTCAAAGTAACATACGTGTAATACGAAACTAACGAGCAATTTCACTTGGTCGGGTTATATTTTAGCGATATAACGCGCTGTCGTCTAATGTTTTGTGCTACGGGAACGCGTCTGACTCATGGAACGTAAACATGTGGGCCGCATTTTGAAGTAAGTTCACGCTGATGCTGTCTGATGCTGCAGAGTGCAGATGCAGAATACTCGGAATCGTCTGACGACAGTAATTAGGTGTGTATGTTAACATAACTAAAGACCTATATACAAAAATAAAAATCATTACAAAATTGTTCTTTTTTATTACGGTTGCGAACCCCTGAATGTGTGTTTACAAAATTTATAGCTTCTCATAACGGAGACTTTAGTTTTGTACAAAATGGAATTCACGACCTTGTCTGTAAATACTGCCTTCAACTGAACATAAGCCTTATTATGACTGCTGTCTGACGATAAAATTAACATTCTAATGGAAATTATTTTCCCTTATATAACGCCTTCTTTCCTCAAAGGGTTGGGCAGAGGTGTACCTGTAGGACACCCACATTTCGCCAGTTACTTTTAAGTCCCATGTGAGAATCAAAAAGGGACGAGCCTATTTCTCAATTTTCTCTGTTCGATTACTACTCAAGAAAAAATAAAGACGATCACCACGGTACTTATAGCTAGTTGATCATCATAGTAGTAGCATTTTCCCAACTATTTTCGGATTGGCTTCCAGTCTAACCGGATGCAGCTAAATAGGTACCAGTATTTTACATGGAGCGACTGCCTATCTGACTTCCACAACCCAATTACTGGATAATACGATACCCCTTGATAAGACTGGTTGTCAGACTTTCGGGCCTCTGACTACCCGTAACGACTGTCAAAGATCCATGAATGACAGCCGGGACCAACGGCTTAACGTGCTTTTCGAGGCACGGAGGGGTCACGGTATGTAAAGATGGTCATGGCGGCAAGCGTAGCTTAACCTGATCTATCGACGTGTGCGGCTGTTATTATTTAGCCACGGGCTTCTCACTTATAGCTAGTTGAAATAGAAAGAACATAGGGTCAAATTAAATGAGCTAGGGAAACTCCGCATACGTGATAGCGGTGATAGTTGGTGATATCTAAAGTATTTATAAATAATAATAATTCCTTGGAGTAACTTGGGAATTAATGTATGAGATTCTTATCTTTTTAGAACAAAGGAATGGAGTACTTTGGGAATAACCAATTGTATTAATAGAATAAGTAAATAAATGAAAATACAATTACATAGGTAAGATAATAAGATAAAAAATAAATCTAACTTATTAACAAGGAAAATGATTAAGGCGCTCTTCCTTTATCTACCTATTTAAAAATTTGCTGTGCCCGACAGGGTCCGACAGGACTTGTCTGTGTGGTGCCGGACTTAAAGAATACCACCACCCCTTACTTCCCGTGGGTGTCGTAAAAGGCGACTAAGGATCGTACCGGAGAATGGGCAGCAGCGTTCTCTATGTATTCCACCATCATACCATACTGCGATCGCCAACCCGCCTGCCAAGCGTGGCGATTATGGCAAACCCTCCCAAAATTGGGGGAGGCCTATGTCCAGCAGTGGACGTCTATCGGCTGAAACGAACGAACGAACGACAGGGTCCATAATTGTTTCTATTATTTTTTATTTACCACCTGTAATTGTAAATTATGGATTGCAATAAACGATTTTGATTTGATTTGATTTGATTCTAAACACGATAAAACAAAAAAATTATAAATTTGTTGAATTTTTTTTTATGGGTCATCGACCTTTTAAGTACCTATTGAAATATTAGAATCTTTTTGTAAACTTTACATACGTGATTACATATTTTCTCAACTCATATTTCTAGTAACAACACTACCGGCGGTCGTTGACCCCTAAAAAATAAATAATTTATTTTACATCATCCTAACTAATATTATAAATGCGAAAGTGAGTTTCTTGGTTACCTTTTCACGCCTAAACCACTGAACCGATCATCCTGAAATTTTTCATATGTATTGTCAGATGTACAGAAACGGACATAGGGTACCTTTCACCCCGAAAATATGTGCTTTCCCCGAGGAAAACAACAATAACGTTATTATGATAATAGATGGCGCCACGTGCCTTTCGAACGGGATCAACACTTATGCGGGTGAAACCGCGGGGCGCTGTTACTAAAAATTATTTATACAATGCGTCGTTACAGCTACAGCTGGACGGCAAATATTGGACCAACCATCAAAACGCAGCGACGCTTTGCCCGCGAGTTGAAAGCGTGATGTCACCTTGGTGTCGCAGAGTGTTTATCGCAGGTCGAATGCTTTTCAAACTCAAACTCAAACAGTCTAATTACAAAACGAGATCTAATTTTAGACCTAGCCTAAACCTTCGAGCCAGTTACTCTAATGTGAACTTTATTCCGACAAACGTAATGTTCTTAATGCAAAATTGACAACTTAGTCTCGGGTTTAACGTCAGTTTTTGTAATAAGAACTTTAGCTTCGTCTGATTTTAGTTCGAAATTTATAAATGGCTGGATGGTTTAAACCTGGGTCTAAAGATAAATCTTGTTTTGTAATAAGGCTGAAAGCATTTAGGTATTTCAATTAAACCTTGTACAGGCACTTTTGAATTGTCAAAATTAAATAGTCTGTCAGTTAGTCAGAAAGTTGAAGCTAGTTGCCCATTCCAAAAGGTAGATCTCTATGGAGAAGAACGGGCAAGAAACTCCATGGACACTCTGTACTCATTTTTCTCTTTCACTCTTTCATTTTTGTAAGCTGTTGGTGACCTGGATCTGCTGATCAAGATCGCGTCGCAAGCGTCTTGCGTGGGCAACATGCGTCTACACGACATAAAATTACTATTTTCTCATTATTGTACAGACGCCAGCACATCAAGCTACCCGTCAAATTTTCCCAATCAACTTTGAACCTTATACCTTAGCAATAAAGTTGAAAATCTATTAAAGAAATTTGACAGGTTGTAGCTTGATGTGCTGGCGTCTGTACTGTAAGTCATCAGCAGTGGGCAGTAGTGGCCCAGTGGTAACTGCACCGAGACGTACGAGTTATATTTACATCGTGAGTTCAAACCCAGGCAGGCACTTTTCTTGGTTTATTTAATTTCATCAGCACTGCTCTCAAAACGGTGAAGGAAAACATCGTGAGGAAACAGGCATGTCAGAGCACCAAAAAAAAAAACAAAGACTTGTCACATCCGCCAACCCGCACTGGACCCGCGCGGTGAATTATGGCCCACTCCCTCTCACAGAGAGGAAGCCTGTGTCCCAGAACATTATAGTATGATTATGGCGTTAGCATCTGCCTAGCCTTTTCTCAACAAAGTTGGGGTCAGATTCCAGTCTAACTGGATGCAGCTGAATACCAGTATTTTATATCTGACGTAGACAACCCAATTAAGGGGTAATACGATACCCCTTACCCGTAACGACAGTTTTGTACTTAACACGACATAAAGTTCACATTTCAAGGTTTCAGTAGAGTAAATGAGTCCTTATGGTATGTGACGGAGTTAAGAGGCTTACATGACCTAAAGCGCGATCACTGTCGGAATGCATAGAAAAGAAAGAGAAGCGCGATGACACAACGCTGGTAACTTATTGCAAAATATGAAGCGATTATTTAATTTTAAAAAATCTATTGTTTGGTCTAAAACAATAAAACACTAATATTTTAGTACGTTGCTTGTAGAATAATCTGACAAAAAATCAGAATGATTGTATGTTTATTAGTATGGTTTTTATTGTAAAAAGAAAGTTTTTAAGTATTATGTTTTCAACACACTATCTACCTAGCTTAAACCCTGAAGAATATCTTATATTTTTCTGATTTTGTTTACTGTAGTCGATCATATATTTTTATTGTTTCTAAAACTTGCGTTTTTTTTGTGTTTAGATCCTGTAAGCCCCTTAACCTGGCAAAAAATACAAAATACATAACAAAATCATAGCTCCACGGAGCGCCCTTGACAATAGCCATTACAACAAGTAAAGCAATCGTGAAAGTCATCACGGCATCCATGAAAAGTTAATTTTGTTTAAGAAAATTACTTCGAAGGTGAGACGATGTAACTTTTAATTTATTCACATACCAATTTGACTAGTAAAGTGGGGACGCTGCAGGTATAAAGGTGATGTGTTTGAATGCAGTAAATAGGAGTAAAGTTAGGTACTCTCATGTGGTATGTAGGTTGGATAGTTTTAATTAATTTTGAGCTGTATTTGAAGTACGTTAGAGTTGGAAGTTGTGTTCTTGTGTTAGCGTGACATTCTAAAATGTTTTATAGTGTTTTTCAAAAGTAACTGATGACAGTGTAAACAAACCCTGTTCAAGTTTAATTCTTACGCAATCGTCGTTTCAGCCGATAGACGTCCACTGCTGGACTCCCCCTAATTTTGGGGGGGGTTTGCCATAATCGCCACGCTTGGCAGGCGGGTTGGCGATTGCAGTATGGTATGATGGTGGAATAAATAGAGAACGCTGCTGCCCATTCTCCGGTAAGACCCTTAGTCGCCTTTTACGACACCCACGGGAAGTAAGAGGTGGTGCAATTCTTTAAGTCCGGCACCACACAGACAACGCAATCACTTACAACAAATTATTAGCACATTCATCTGTATTTAGGAGGTTTTAACATGCATGTATATTATCATCTGGCTAGCCTTTTCCCAACTATGTTGTGGTCGGCGTCCAGTCTAACCGGATGCAGCTGAATACCAGTATTTTAAATGAAGCGACTGCTTATCTGACCTCCACAACTCAGTTACTGGGTAATAAGGTACGATACCCCTGTTAAAACTAAGACTGGTAAGACTGGTTGTCAGACTTTCGGGCTTGTGACTGCCCGTAACGACTGTCAAAGATCCACGAATGACAGCTGGGACCAACGGCTTAACGTGCTTTCCGAGGCACGGAGGGGTCTCGGTATTTAAAGATGGTCACCTATCCACAGACCAACCGTGGCAAGCGTAGCTTAACCTGATCGATCGACCAGTGCGGCTGTTATTATTTAGCCACGGGCCCCTCGTCATCTGTAATTAGGAGGTTTTAACATACATTTATCTGACCACTTTTTCCAAGAATACGTCATTCGTCGTTGTTTGAAACACGTCATTACTAAAGGACATGGCCAAAATTTTTTAGGACCTGTACCCCAGAATGTACAGAGATGAAATATATGTCGTTCAATAGGACATATCTTCAATAATTATGAATTATAAGTTACTTAAAGCTATGCAGTCGTGGAATAAAGTTATGAAGATTTGAAAGTCTTGATTTTTCACTCAGTTTTCATCATGATTTTACAATGTAAGTATTCATAAAATTATAATTTCCTGAACGTTAAATAGGTTGAGGTATTATATTTGTCTTAGGTAATTAGTGAATATCATAATTATTATAACATGGAAAAACTGGCACAGCAGTTACTGAACTTTTTTTGTAGCATAGGTAAGTATATGTATTAGACACAATAAAACCACATACATTATTATATACATTTAGTCATTTAATGTTACAAGTACATTATCCAGAAATTCAGCTGGTGGTACAATACTTCCTTGGTATCTCGCCCATCCCAAGTACCAAAGTATTGTCATAATATATGCACAACATCCAACAGTCCGGTTTCCAGCTTTACAATTACACCAATATCCTAAGATTGCATTTCTAGGTTGGTCTTGACTCGAGGGGTGTTCATCATAAACTATATAGGTATAATACTCACGTCTAGAAGTAAGTCTAGATTTAATACGACCTCTTAAAAGGACAGGATGATTACTTCCTATGTGCATTACCAGTTCCTCAGAAAACTCTAGCACTGGACTTATCTCTATTTCATAAATACCTCTGACTCTGATATGTTCTCCATAATACGAGCGAGCCTGCTTTACCTGGTATTTGGTGGTTTTAGTGGAGCACTCGCGTGGGGCTACGACACAATAAAATAAAGTTGAAATATAATATTAACACAAACATTGTTTGAAATGACAGTTATGACGTTTGACGGTTTCATTGAGTGTTACTAGCAATTGAGTCAAGTAATACCTTTATGTCAGTATTGTAATGCATACACGACGTAACCGTATTAAAATATTCTATCAGCATGTGTACTTTGACTTTTGATCTATAAAATCATTACGAGAAGGTTGGTTTGATGAATTACTTACCGTCAAAAATATATTTAAATAAATATTTTGTTACGAATATTTTAATTCCTACGTGCGTGCGTTTAGTTATATTTTCCTCTAAGCATTGATATTATTAAATAGCAACATTGAAGATACTTTATACAGGAAAAGTTTTTAACCAGTGCGCAAATTTTGACATAATAAACTTGAATATATTTTAATAAACACGTATTTTTTGTTTTGATATGTTTCAATAGTAAAAAATTAAGTTAACGCTTACGAGACTTGTTTACTCAGAAATTTATTTTATGGACGTCGCTTGCCAGTCCGTCGACCGGTCGCCCGATTCACGCCGCGCGTCGACCGGTCGCCTGACGCGCCAGCTGCTATCAGAAGTACTCACGCGCGCGCGCTCGCTGTATGCGACGGCGGATTATTGACCCCAGTTTAGCGCTACAATTTTTTAAGTTTAGACTGTGTAAAGTTATTTGTAAACGTAATTTTTCGTAAATTCCAATTTATCCTTCATACTTTCATGGGCTTAGGACCATCAAAATGCAAAAAATAAATCATAATAAGTAAGAAAGTAATACGTTTTAGTCCATTCAAAATAAAACATTTAGGTATGATAGGTACTTAGACATGATACAATTTGCGTCAATGTCTAATCAAAGAGAACCTAAGACACTAAGATTGTTTATAATTTCTTCTTACCTCTACATTTTATTAATCACAATAATTTTAGGTATTGTTCGAAGTGACCTCTTCCTTTTTCAAGGCATAAACGTGCACGTTTAAATAAGTAAGCATTTAGTTTGTTTAGGACACTAACACCACTTTTTACTTCATTGAAAGCGTTAATTATGTTTTCTTTCAAGTCATCTAGGCTCTGAGCCTCTTCTACATACACTTCACATTTCACTTGTTTCCATACACCTTGGTTTGCTGCTAAAATTGTCCTCTCATTAGGGACCGTGGGATTGAGGATCCTTTGGGCTCGCATACGAGGTACGCTCTCCCTTTCGTATCTTCTTCGTGCTGCTCGTAAATTTTCATTGCTTAACAAATTCACTCGCACCATTTCATAATACTCGCGGTGAGTAAAATGAGACATTGTCACTACGCTAGTCTAGTACGCGGCACAGGCGCAGGGACGCAGACGGCGAAGTGCGCGAACATCCGACCTCCGCTTCCGCAAGTGACGTACTGCATGTGCATGAGTTTTGTTTATCAAACGCCGGCGCCGCGCCGCATGCCCCCGCACCCCCGTCTCGTGCGCTGGGCGTCCAGCGGCCGGCGGGCGGCCTTCGCGTTTTCATTCATGCCCATTCATAGTATTACTATTAAATTATATCCATGTCATGCTTATTTCAAATTTGGGACAAAGTGGAAAAATGAAAAAAAAAAAGTCATAAACTAAAAATGGAAATGTGTTCTATTGCTTACACTGAGCCACCAAAAAAAATTTGCGCACTGGTTAAAAACTTTTCCTGTATAAATATGATAAGATAAAATCGCTTAAAATTATTTTATTTTAGTATTTTATTCAGAGACTGCTATGAAAAGTTATTAACTATTATAAATTCTTTATTTATTTTAGTTTAATTAATTGTAATACTTTTAATTATGTACAGCTTGGGGAATTTTTCGGCCATTTCCTTTATGATTGAAAAATAATCGAAGAGAATTGAGGTTATAAAATTAACCTCAATTGTCAAACATCTATGAGGTGTTTTGTTTTTAAATTAGAATTAAAAAAAAAACTATTAATCACACTAATATTATAAAGGCGAAAGTTTGTGAGTGTGTGAGTGGGGGTGTGTTTATATGTTTGTTACTTCTTCACGCTCAAACGGCTGGACCAGTTTTTATAAAAGTTTGTATGGAAGTAGCTGACACCCTGGATTAACATAATACTTAGGCTACTTTTTATCCCGATATTCCCACGGGATCGACATTTACCCGGGTAGAACCGCGGGGCGCAGTTTGTTAATTATAAATAATCAAATCAACAGATTAGATTATTCAAATAATCAAATCAAAAGATTAGATTATTCAAATAATCAAATCAAAGCACTCAATTTGCCAGTAGCATCCACAACGCCACACATGCCAGCACATCAAGCTACTATAATCTGAACTTTATCGCTATTAGCATTAGATTCAAGGTTGATTGGGAAAATTTGACAGTTTCGGGTAGCTTGGTGTGCTGGCGTCTGCACATTTTCTGACCCGTATGTTTAGATTTTAATTACTTAGATACTTCTAGAACAGACCACAGTGAACATTTTAAATAGAGAGTAATATTGGTAACGGGACTGACTAGCCCTTCCGGATATAAATTTAAATTGAAGTTAGGTTCCATCTAAATAGAATGATGCAGAAACTAAAGTAAAATACAAGTTTTACAGCAAGAACGGGTTTGTTTAAGAGCTGTCAAACCAGTTCATGTTTTTAGACAGCATGATATATTGAGATGTTTTCTAATCACGCTTAAAACTTGTAGTTTCGTTTAATGATTGATGAATTTTCAGACCACTGCGCGATGTTCTGCTGGGGAGTTTGTTGCACCTCATCTTCTTTGCTTCTAAAACGTCTTATGTAATTATGACGATTGAAAAGTGCTGATTCTCAGCCTAATTTGATGTCTTTTGATTTTAATCAAGCAGTTCTTCATTAATTTCCGTTTCAAGATTCTTCAAGTTTAGTTCGGTCATTCGCGGTTCGGTTCCCGGGTCGTACAAAGTGTTATTGGGTTTTTCCACCTGGAATTTCTCGGTAACAGCCTAGAGTCTGGAATTGTGCCCGGATTATTGCAATAGGATCGCCTTCTATTACATTGGACTTCAAAATAACTGGAAAATGTGAGTGTACCTATATATCACGGATATCTATGGTATAGATATATGTATAATTATATTTATTATTTATGTATATAGGTATATGCACCGCTGCCTTACCCTTCGGGTAATACAGGCGTGAAGTTATGTTATTTTTTAAAGGTACCTATGAAATAGGTCTTTTTTCAATGTTGCTTGCAATCGTTATTTCACTAGAAAATAACTTCACTGTACTTAATTAGACGGAAAATGAGAAATTAGTAGGTATATACAACGTTATTTTTAGTATATGCAAAACCTGAATAAAGTTTGTTCAGAATAAGTAGGTAACTAAATCGATTCCAATAACTTTTACCCCATGTTATATTTTGTCCCAAAAATATTTAAAAAAGGTTACAAGTTGGACACCGAGCGACAGGTAAGTAGGTTATCCGATCTCCGCGCCGAACGGTTAGGTACCTAGGTACTATTATCAATGAGGGCAAGACGGCGCGGTGCGACCGGCGCGGGTGAGCATGCTTATAACTTTGTAATTTTTCATGATACAGTTTTGAAATTTTGTACATAGATTCTTTTCATAAAAATACTAGACACGTGTTTCGGGTTTCGCATATACTAAAAATAATGTTGTATAGTACTTAAAACATCAAGTTTTCATTATCAATAGTCTGATACTAACAACAGTTTATCCATCCATTGACCACCCACACATTATCTACCTACTTAAAACAATAGCCAGCAGAATTACCTAATAAAATAATTTTCCTAAGTGCTCCTTAGTAATATGATCCGTGTCCATTCTAGCGTTAGTCGAGACAAGTTTCATGACAAGAAGAAAACAAAGTCATAAAAATAAAAAGTGAAGATCGTAAAAGCACATTTGTGAGATGGTAGTATTAGATTACAAGTTCCGTGGTTATTATTTCAAGTTACCCAAAGCGAGCATGCGCTTTGCGAATTTTTTTGGCGAACCTTTGTTCGGGAACGTTTACGATTAAAATTGGTTTTTAAAGTTTGGGTTCACGTATGAGTACTACAAGCATATTTTAGCGCCTGAATGACAATGCCAGGTGGACGTTGTTGGTAATATTTATGAAATTGCATTGAGAAAGCAAGATAGTGGCGCTAGTTCCGGTTTTGGCCACACGCCATAAGAAACCTAGTAACGTTGTGCATGTGGCGGCATCTACATCGCCATATAAGAACTACGCATGCCACTGAAGTCACGCAAAATCCTGCATCGCGCAAGCACAGTTTACCGCGCAACGAACATATGTATATAGAGTATACGGCCTGATATTAATCGTCAGGCAGTAAAGTTGCCCACCAGACAACCCCGTCTGGTCGGAGAATCCTCCCTCTTCTATGGAGAATGAGTTAACTTTACACCCTATTCCTCATACCTTTATAAACTCAATAAACTGTTCGTATCGCGAATAAAGGCTTACAAAAAAAAAATCGGGAGGCAATCGCTCGCAGCGAGTACCTTCCATTACGTTACGATCGTCAGAATCTAAGCATGACATCCGGGCCCAATGGTTTAACGTGCTTTCCGAAGCACCAAGGGGTTTCGATATTTAGTAGTGGTAATTTATTTATTTATTTATTTATTTAAAATTCTTAAACTATCATGCATCTCATCTCATCATATGTAATGGATAGTCACCCATCCACGAACCGATCATTCAGCCACGAGCCCCTTTTTACCTAAACCTAGTCTAACAACCCAATACCATCTTATCACTCTCTACGAGTTTCAAATACCCTCTAATGGAATATAATTGTGGTTTTGGGTCGATATAGGCACCATTACAACCCACTTGTTAGCAGCAGACGGAGATTAAATTTTATGTTTTACTCAAAACATCGATTATGGGCTTCGATGGGCTCTAATGGGTATTGTTTTGACTATAAGTAGACCATCTTAATACCCATGGGTATCGTTAGGGTAGTGGGACAATTTATTTAGCGGTTATTGAGAACTGCTAAGGAGAATAGCGGGGTAATTCCGTAATCAATTGCATTGCCTTTAATTTTGACAATATGACAACTTTTATGGCGTTATTTACGTTGTCGAGCAGACCAGTTTTTCACCGGGAAAATGGATTAGGAATTTTCTTCAAAATCCTTGGTATTGATATCCTCGACATAGTAATAATAGCAATAATACGTGCGGCACGTGATATAGATAAGGGTGAACTTCAGTAAGTAGGTACTTCTGCCTAATGCAAACATGCGACATCATCGATTGTAGCCTAAAACCAACGATTAATGTTATACTTATAGAGGTATGAGGAACAGGGTGTAAAGTTCACTCAACCTCCAAAGAAAAGGGAGGATCCTCCGAACAGACGGGTGTTGTTTCTGGCGAGCAACTGCCCGATGATTCATGTCGGGCCGTTGTATCTATGCTAGTTGCGCAGTAAACTCTGCTTGCGAGATGCAGGATTTTGCGTGAAATCAGTATGACGCGTTTTGGGAAATTGAGGCCCTTCTTCTCTGTCGTTTTGATGATTCAATTTACACCTATATTTTAAACTAACTGACTCGGCGAACTTCGTAAAGCCTTAGAATATAAATTATTTTCATCGTTTTTTTTTTTGTGTGAATTTTTCCGATGTTTTAAATCTGTAGTTTTCAACAAATTTATAAAACGGAAGGTCTTTCAAAATCCTTATCTACTTGTTTCAAATTCGCAACATATTAAACAGTTTTATGACCTAACTCAGTTTCGTTGTGGTTTTTAGGATGATGCTCGCGTTTCCAAATCAGATAAACTTCCAAATCTCATATTCAAGCCGTTTAGTACTGACATCGGATTAGAGCCGCGCTACACACTGACCTATGCGAGAGACGGAAGCTATGCTATAAGATACGAGCGCTTTTCCAGTGAATTTGTTCGTGTTGATTTCTGATTTTCCCCATTTTGGCAGAGTTGAGATGTGGTGGCAATATTTTGCCGGATGAGCTCAGTCACAAAGACCTATACTACTAATGGGTAACTTTAACAGAGATGGCCTATGGGGTCGAAAGGTTCTGGAGTGGCGACGGCGTACCGGAAGACGCAGCCGATAACAAGGTGGACCGATAACCTAGTGAAGGCTGAAGGAATCCCCTGGATGCGAGAAGCATAGAACAGGTCGAAGTGGCGATGCTTGGAGGAGGCCTAGTTTCAGCAGTGGACGTCTTTCGGCTGAAATGATGATGATGACACTTTAGCAATGCATGGGTGCAACCGAGTACAGTTTCGTCTCCAGCGTAAATTCGTTACAATTTTTGACAAATGTCAGTACATCACGTGATGCTTCCTGCCAACTGGTGCTCACTGAATAAACTTATTCTTGTCAATCGATTCAACACATAAATATCTGATGTTTTTGTACAACTGCTACATTGAAATGGAATTGGGACGAGACACATTCTGATCTACCGAATTACAGACAACTTACTGACGCTTTACTTTGTGTAAATTATTTAATCACCAATGCTCTCAAAACGGTGATGGAAAAAATCGTGAGGCAACCGGCATATCCTAGAACCAAAAATTCAAAGACATGTGACATCTACCAACCCGCACTGAGCCCGCGAGGTATATGACAGCCAACTCCCTCTCGAAGAGGGCCAATGTCCCAGCAGTGGGACCATTATAGGCTAATTATGATAGGCCCCATATATAGCCTAATAGTTCCCTCTAAATTGCAAGCGACATCGCAGCAAGCCCAGATGGAGGTGGTGGGACGAGCTGGACTTCTTTATTGAAGACTGGTCCTTACATACTGACAGAATTGGAATGAGAGTAGGATAGGCTTTTACGCGATTTTTTTGCACTTTTTCCTTCCCGATCGCTTCGCTTCGCATCGCAAACCTCACGCAAACAGAACGCAGCTGTAACGTCAGATCAAAGACACGTAACCCTTCATTTTACGACCCTCAAGTCTCTCATAAAATGTCTTTTTATGGCGTAACACACTCCGTTATATGTTTAAAGGTTAACTGTTTCGGTCATTTATTACATAAAATTTCATATACTTGTTGATAAGGCTGCGGGTTGAAAATTGTCGGTTTATGACAGCGGCTATGATTTGAGTAGATGGGTGGGTTCCATTTTGTTAAAAGAAAATTTGGTAGGCTCTGGATTTGGTTGTGATATATTCTGATTTGTGACAATAAACTGTTGCATGCTATCAGGTGTTTGCTGGTTCCTCGTTGGTCCAGTGCTGTTCCTGTTGGTAAGCTTAACTTTTGGGGAACTGCGCTTGGTTCTGTGTTAGATCTCGGGTTAGGTAGGTAGGAGGTTAGTTTTGATCTTCCTGTACGAGTCACAATTAACACTTTTTCTTTCTTTTTCTTGTTATGTAGCTGCACGAAGAACTTCTCAGTAGCAGCTCGTAGTCGTAGTTTTGGGACTAGCTTATTACACTGTGCCCTTAGTGTAAGTCAGTGGTTATCAACCAGAAAGTCAGACTGCCATCTGACTTCTATTACCATTTACGGGTACCATCAACCGTCGTTAAACTAAGATTAGGTCATACGTCAGACTTTTGAACATACCTTCTCTCGAGCTTATTTATTCATCATTCCGTCTCTGCCATCTTCAAACGATTGACAGAAATGGAACGATGTTTTATATTCGGTTAACACTAAATGCATTCAATATGAAATAAAATTGTTTATTCTTAATTTAATTGTGACACAATTAAATTTCTATTGTTATAAATTAAATTTTGATTTTTCAACAGTTATGCTCATCGGAATCACTTATTGCATCATATTAAAAAAAAAAGCTAGATGAGGCTGGCGTTTCTTATCTGACTACACAGAAAAAAAAACCCAAAACAAACTCAGAGGTCGCAGTCTCTTTTAAAGTCCAGACATAATCTTGCTCAGATCATGTGAAGACCATGTAGATTGATGTCTGAAAAGGAAAGTACCATACAGATTTGAGTGGACCAGTCCAGACAGTGCAAGCACTTGTCAGTAATCGTGTAGCTCAACAAAAAATTTGAGCAGCTCAACAACTCGACGAACAATACCAAAGAAAGGACATTTGGGTAGGCCAAATGAAGTACAAAGGTGGGCCTTTGTTCCTGCCATATATTATGATAACCAAACCAGTCCTGCAGGGTAATTGCGTAACACACTATCAGTAGCAATGGGTTTCATTCTGACAGTTCAACAACATTCATTGCGCTGTTTACGTTGTTGAGCAGACACATTATTCGAACATATGGAGCAATGGATTAGCAATATGCTTGAAAATGATTCAAATTGTGAGTAATAGTGTGTTACGCAATTAGGGTGCTGGTTTAACGTGCACCTCGAAAACAAAACGACACTTTCTACAATTGTATCTCTTTTCAAAAACTATACGAGGGAACGGTGCATTTTCTCAAACAAATTATGAGGCACTGCGTTCTATCTGGCAAAGCTCTGTCACTTCACGTTAGCGAGTGTGCGAGAGAAATGCTTCACAAACTTTATGAAAATGTGGAGTCTTCATGCAATTTGTCTCGCGAATCTGACGATTAAGGTTCTTTTGAATGTTGAAAAGGAAGGTTGGAGTGTAGTTTTTATGCAACCGCAAAATGTTTATAATAAGAGCTTTTAACAAACTAGGTATTATTTTGTTTCACAAGGGTTCTGCCAAGTTTTATCGAAATCCGTTCAGTGGTTTAGGCGTGAAAATGAGATAAGAATAAGATAAAGACTGACTGACTGACTGGAAGTATGAATGTGATAGTATGATATGTTTATATGCTTACAGTTTCGTTGCTTCAACAATACATGTATTTGGTGGAGCTGATGCTGCAAACCGCGCGCGCGTCTTATCACGAAGACAATGCTTTAACAGTACCTAACTTGCAAAGTCTTGTTGGAATAGTGAAGAATGGAGACATTCAATCCCATAGTAGCCCCAAGAGTGCGCAAAGACATGTAACGGTTATAACATATATACATATACTCGAACTCGTGTTAGTGCTATTCTGTAATTTATCTCACCATAAAATGAAAATAGGTGAAGTGAGTTTAAAGTGAGCTGTCAATAGTGTCAATCCCTTGGATGACGAGGAATTACAGCACACTTTAAGCTCACGTCACCTGAGTTATCATGGTGAGATTTTTACAGAATAGCAACACTGTTGTGAAATGTGATCGTGTTTTTTTTGTATTACAGTATTTTAATCTCACGAAGCAGCGCGTGGTTTACCTGTGATAACTAAGGCTGAGTTGCATCATCTAACTTTAACCGTAACTTTAACCATAACCGGTGATTTTTGTATGCAGTTTGACAGACTTTTGACGTTTGTTAAAGTTAAAGTAAGATGATGCAGGCTAAGTGTATAAACACGCTGTGAGTGTGTGTGTGCATGAAGACCAGTAGGGTCAGCACACGACAGAAACACACACCATACCGAGAGTTCCTACGCTTACACACATGTTCACAGCGTGGGACACACACACACATGTTCACACTTGGTAACCACAAATAAAGCGAGCGTGGCTTCGTGAAATAATAATATCTGTTGTGAAATGCGATCGTGTTTTGTTTTGTATTAAGAGTAAAGGTGCTAGCAGGTTTCATTGCATTTGTCGTATTAATACCAAAGACGCCTTCCATTCCTGTTGGTTCGACTGCATCAATGATCTTGTGGTCGCGAGCATGACTGCTGAACACGAGTTGTCTGGTCGATGTCTAAAATAACATGACTGACGAAAAGTGGGTGTATAAAACAATAATTATGATAAACTAGCTGCGCCCCACGGTTTCACCCGCATAAGTTTCGATCCCGTGGGAATATTGGGATAAAAAGTAGCCTATATGTTAATCCAGGGTGTCAGCTACCTCCATACCAAATTTTATCCAAATTGGTCCAGCCGTTTGAGCGTGAAGAAGTAACAAACATATAAACACACACACACACTCACACACACACTCACAAACTTTCGCCTTTATAATATTAGTGTGATGTGATTAAGAAAACGTACAGACGCCAGCAGATCAAGCTACCGGAAACTGTCTAATTTTCCCAATCAACTTTGAACCTTATTCTTTAGCGATAAAGTTGAAAATCTATTAAAGAAATTTGACAGATTGTGGTAGATTGATGTGCTGGCGTCTGTACATAGGTTCTGGAGTCCGCGAAAGATAAGTCAGCGCGCGACGTTTGACCTTCAAGATATCCCTGCCAGCACTTTTAATCTCTTTGGAAAACACGGAACACAGCACCCTCTCTTGATACCTGACATAAACGTCAAGCTGGCAACAAACGGTTATTTCCGATTTCGGCCACGCGAAGACTTATTTTGCGAGCACTCTACCCAACATTCTGATCTCCAAAAACGGCAAAATTTCACACTATATAAGATGACACGTGAAAGTATTACGGCAAGTAGACATTAACGGGAGCAAAAAAGAGACAACACGAAGAAACCTTGCCTAATTAGCCAAGTTTTGACGTGTCACTTGGGGGGCGTGTTTAACCTATCTACTTATTTTTAGGGTTCCGTACCCAAAGGGTACAAAACGGAACCCTATTACTAAGACTTCGCTGTCTGTCCGTCTGTCCGTCTGTCTGTCACCAGGCTGTATCTCAAGAACCGCGATAGCTAGACATTTGAAATTTTCACAGATGATGTATTTCTGTTGCTGCTATAACAACAAATACTAAGAACAAAATAAAATAAATATTTAGGGGGGGCTCCCATACAACAAACGCGATTTTTTTGCCCTTTTTTGCTCGATATCAAAAATGGCAACAGGTAGGCACTTGAAATATTCACAAAATACGCAGTTGTATTTTAACTTTAATAATAAATAATAAAATTAAAATAAAATAAATATCTAAGGGGGGCAACAAACATGTTTTTTCGGCGTTTTTGCCTTGTGGTACGGAACCCTTCGTGTGCGAGCCCGACTCGCACTTGGCCAGTTTTTACTTATCATTGCCTCCTGGGACAGTCGGGTAAAAAAGACAGTGCGACTACGTTCAATTTTTTAAACTTCATACTATCTAGTACCTAGCCCAGTATCCACTAGTATCTAGTGCCTAGCTATCCTTTAAGATTTCCAATGCGATTTCTACTTAAAAACCAATAACTGGGAAGAATTCCCAAAGTTAAAAACAACGTAGGTAATACCATTACAATATCTTGGAACAAAATCGATTATGTTCAACCGAAGTTTTTCTAGTACATGCTATTAACCTCTTTACGGAGTTTCGAGAATGGCAACGTTCGCGAACATTATTATAATGAGTCACGCATTGCACTGAGGAAGCGGATGGTCTTTTCTACATATAAACGCTCTCGCCTCTTTTCTTTCTGGTTAATTACCATCGTCGTTCGTCGTTTCAGCCGATAGACGTCCACTGCTGGACATAGGCCTCCCCCAATTTTGGGAGGGTTTGCCATAATCGCCACGCTTGGCAGGCAGGTTGGCGATCGCAGTATAGTATGATGGTAGAATACATAGAGAACGCAGCTGCCCATTCTCCGGTACGACCCTTAGTCGCCTTTTACGACACCCACGGGAAGTAAGGGTTGGTGCTATTCTTTAAGTCCGGCACCACTCAGACTCAGACACCAGACAGAGGTTAATTACCATAAAGCAATGATTTTTGACAGAATAATAAATTTTAACTAGTTGTATGAACATAACTTTTTCTTTTTGATGATACATTATTTTTATATGCACTAGAACCCTTAAAAAATGCCGATTTAAACCGCTGTCAACAGAGGTTTAGTGTACAAATTTACAACTATAATAATAAAATATAAATAGAAAAATAAAAGCATAGGAACACAGTATCCTTCTTATTCAGTTTATGAAATACATATCTTTTAAATTGGTCCAGTATTGGAGGAGGTAATAGGCGAGCTCTAAACCTCGAATTATGAGGCTTTTTCAAAAGTCAATCAGACCGCATTACCTCTTAAGGGGTCTAATTTGTTTTATTCTAATTCAAAGACAAAAAATATTCAACTGTCCAAATACAAATGTGTTCATTCTATAAATAGAAATAGTGATTTAAATAAGGAGAATAAAGTACATAGATATATTTTTTTTTACTTCTATATAAACTCAGTTTAATCTAAGTTGAAACATTTTGAACACCAATATAAAATAGTGGTTTTCATCCATACTAATACTAGTATTATAAATTCGAAAGTAACTCTAGTCTGTCTGTATGTTACCTTTTCACGCCTAAACTACTGAACGGATTTCGATAAAAATTTGGCAGAGAGATAGATTGCATTCCGGGGACGGACTTAGGATAGTTTTTATCGACATACCTCGCGGGCGAAGCCACGGCCGGAAGCTAATTCTTTATATATCTTCATCATTATCTGCCTAGCCCTTTCCCAACTATGTTGGGGTCGGCCTCCAGTCTAACCGGATGCTACCCGACTACCCGTAACGACTGTAAAAGATCCACGAATGTCAGCCGGGACCAACCGCTTAACGTGCTTTCCGAGGCACGGAGGGGTCTCGGTAAAGATGGTCACCCATCCACAGACCAACCGCGGCAAGCCTAGCTCAACCTGATCGATCGACCTGTTCGGCTATTATTATTTAGCCACGGACCCCTCCCTCCCTTCCTTCTTCTCTTCTCCTCTCCCTCCTTCTTTATATATCTTCTATACTAATAATAAAGCTGAAGTTTGTTTGTTTGAATGCGCTAATCTCAGAAACTACGAGTCGGATTTGAAAAATTCTTTTTGCATTTGATAGTCCGATTCTTGAAGAGGCTTTTATGCTATTTACCATCACGGAGGACTCTAAAGAGCCGAACAAAAAGTAAGCAACACTAAGCGAAAATGAAATAACAACGCTGACAGGCGATGTTATACAGCTTATAGATATTATTCCTTATTCTTTTTTGACATTGATTTACATTCTGTAATTACTTTAACTTACACCCTGACTTATTACTTTAATTTTTTTTTATGAAAATCGTTTATTTTTACCATGTTTGTAAATATGTGAGCACCATGTATCTATCAGATAATTAATTTATATGTCATGGTTTCATTTCTAATTCTTTTACCTATTGTGGTACAGTAATTTTATTTTAGGTGCATCGTCTTCACATATTATTATTACCTATATAATTTATGTACATTCAAAATATTGTAAAACATTTTAAAAGAGTAACGGTGGAGTTTCGTGCCCATTCTTCTCCATACGAAAACTACCTTTTGGAATGGGCGACTAGAATCAATTCTATTTTAGTCATTTTTGACGTTCAAAAGTTCCTTTTATGTGCCTATTTGAAATAAATGCTTTGACTTTTTGACTTTGACTCAGCGGGGTGGGTCGGGAGAACAAGCAATTACGCGCGGGCGAAGTCGCGGGCAGAAGCTAGTTTAGTAATAAAGTCCATAGTTTTTTACTTTAAATGTAAATTACACCACCCACCATTCATTCATCTTATTCTCATTACAATTTCTAATTACCGTCTTACTAAAAATTCAAACATTCAAGTAATCTTCAGTGAAGGCATTATGAACCTCTGATCTCTTTAAGCCACTGTATTTCAATGTTATTTATGATAATCAGCCACTAAAAATGCAGTTATTTCAGTAGGTTTAAATATATGTTACCGCTAATGTGCGTAAATTATTAGAGTGCCGATTAACTTGTTAATCTGCAGATTATCTGGTTGAGTCCGTTAAAGTGGAATAAATATTAGTTACCGGCCAAACCCGGTTTTAGGATGAACTAGTTTCGCCTAGGCCAAACCAGTTCTCCCGACACGGGTTGCATGGTTGCGGACGGTCGATAGGCGACGTAGGATGCAAGAGCGAGCGAAGGGCACCCAGAGGTTAGGTTTGGTTAGGTTGCTTTAGACCCTTTAC
This sequence comes from Mesoligia furuncula, assembly GCA_916614155.1. Lineage (NCBI taxonomy): Eukaryota > Metazoa > Arthropoda > Insecta > Lepidoptera > Noctuidae > Mesoligia > Mesoligia furuncula. The sequence continues at coordinate 14,428,557 of OU744814.1, forward strand.
ACAGAAATAGGGGGCTCCGTCGACATAGGATGCAAGAGAGAGCGAAAGAGAACTGGTTTGGCCTAGGCGAAACTAGTTCATCCTAATATCGGATTTAGCCGGTAACATATTAATTTGAAGATTTCCTAGTTAATGCGCATATTAACGTATTCCGTATTCTAACGGTAACATATGTACTACAATAATGATACAATAGAAGCACTTGAAAGTACAAAATTCCTGGGACTCCAAATTGATAAAAAACTAAATTAGAAATCACATAATTAACTACGCTCTTTACACTTTGTCACCACGGATGCCCTTCTGACTGCTTTTTATGGCATAGTAAAATCACATGAGATCATTTTTTGAGGAAATTCCACTGAAAAAAAACCGCCTTCAAGGCACAAAATAATAATATGCATTCGAGCGATGTTTAAACTTAAAACAACGGATAGTTGTGTACAATACTCTAAAAAGTACAAAATATTAACATTACCTTGTCTGTACATACTAGAAATAGCTGTGTTTGTGAAGACAAACCCAAGTCGTTTAGGGCTGATTTTTCAAAGGACAGACAATATTTATTCGTGGAATACAATTGACGTCTGACAGTTTTTGTATGGAAGAATTGTCAAAAATTCAAAATGATTCCTCTGTTAAAATTATCTGACGTTGGAAAAATCAGCGCTTAGACGTCTGGATGCCGTAGTTAACCGCAATATACTTTATAATAACGTGCTATGTCTACAATCAGCCAAGACAGCATTTATAGGCAAAGGTGTCTACTGCATGGCTCCAGTAATCACACTAATATTATAAAGGCGAAAGTTTGTGAGTGTGTGTGTGTGTGTTTATATGTTTGTTACTTCTTCACGCTTAAACTGCGGGAACAATTTTGATAAAATGTTGTATGGAGGTAGCTGACACCCTGGATTAACATATAGGCTACCTTTTATCCCGAAATTCCCACAGGATCGAAACTTATGCGGGTGAAACCGCGGGGCGCAGCTAATATTTAATAAAATACCGAAGAGTTGGAAAAAGCTGCCGCTTTCTTTATTTAAAAGAACACTTTGAAGCTTTTTAGTGGTGAAGGATTATTATATTTTCAGTGAGTTCCTTAATGAAAAAGATTTTTAAGTTAGTAAGATTTTGTGTATCTTTTGGATGTCTACATGGTAAAATATAGCTGATCTTGTAATATTATGATGAAAGTATCGACGCCTGCACTGATAATTGATGCAACCTGACACGTAGCCGTGTTATGTGTAAAAAGAATAATGTTCAACTGTCATCTCGTGTGCTAACATTATCCGGTATGTTAATAATAATTGCCCTTATTTATATTTCTTCAATTTTGTTAACCTTTAGACCCATGTTTGCAAATAAAATTATCTTTATCTTTCATAGCACTAATTAACATTATTACAGAAACCAAAATAGAGACATTTCATGAACCTGTAATTTAATAAGGCTCAATAAAAGTAATTGCTTGTAATCAACGGACCTTTACATAATAATTATATCCTAAACAAAATAATCTAGATGATTAGCATCAGCATAATCAACCTATAATGTTCCCTGTGAGAGGGAATGAGCCGTAATCCACCACGCGGGCCCAGTTCGGATTGGTAGATGTCACGTGACTTCAAATTATTGCTGGTTTCCTCATGTTTTCCTTTACCGTTTTGAGAGCAGTTGTGATAAAATTATTTATACAAAGTAAAGCGCCTGTCTGGGTTCGAACCTACGACCGTACTCGTAAGTCTCAGCCAGATGGATAGACTACCTATCTACCTCCCTTTTTTCCTTGCATAACGTAACCAAAGTCATCTCTGACGTCACTCGATCTACGGTTTTATAATTTCTAACGTGACGATAATATCGTGGACGTCAGCGGCATCACGATAACACAGGGAGGTAAAATGTATGGAAAATTAAGAAGCGCTTAACAGATTCACAGTCGACAAAGTAGACACAACAGTTAAACAATCAACATCAATCATTGATGTGATTCATGGGACAGCGAATGGGTTAATTTTCGTCCACGATAACGTTATAACGTGCGAGTATTTCCATTGTAGCGGTATCTACAACGCCATATGAGAACAACGCGTCATATTGACGTCACGCAAAATCCTGCATCTCGCAAGCAGAGTTTAACACGCAACTAGCATAGATACAACGGCCTGACATGAATCATCGGGCAGTTGGCCGCCAGACACAACACCCGTCTGGTCGGAGAATCATCCCTTTTCTATAGAGTATGAGTGAGCTTTACACCCTGTTCCTCATACCTCTATACCATACTTTGACTGGACGTCAACGACAATAATTATCGTTGACACGATTAAAGTGCACAATAGTACGACACACAACATTTACAGTCAAAGCTACAACTAATTCACAACTGCCGTCCTATCCCAAATTAGGCATGAATCACCTTACCCTGACAAACTTCCGCAAACACTATTTTATTTGCCTGTTAATCACAGTTTCCGTAAAATTAAAAGGGCTACTCGATACCCAAATTAAAATAAACAAAACAGATTTTCGGGGGTAACCCTTCAAATGTCAAGTCATTCCTTAAAACGAAATTGCCGGGGCCGTAAAATAAACGCTTGTCAGCCGTGCCAAATGAAGTTCGAATGAATGAATGTCAGTCCTCATTTGCCTAAAAGTTGTGTGTAATTGCTCCGCGTTTCCGTACCCGGGTCATGCGTAGATACTTTTTACAATTTGTTGATATTAAGTACATATGTGGTGCTATGTTGACGGAGAGTTCTAATTTTGGAATCTTTGTGTTTATAATTGGCACCGGTAACCGAAAAGTTGTTTGGAAATCAGTTGTCATGGCCTGTTGTACGGAGGAATGAGGAAAATGTAATGAGGAAAGTTTTTAGTATGAATGTCGATAGCTATAAGAGTAGAGGAAGTGCAAAGAAACGATGGATGGAATGTGTGAAACGATGGATGGACTGTGTGCATGATGATATGGTGAGAAAGGGGGTGACTACCGAGATGACGACTACTAAATGGATAGATAGATAGATAAAACGTTTATTCATAAAAACAGGTGAAAGACAAAAAAAACAAAGATTAAAAAGATAAATTGAACCTAGCTCATGTCGTATGTACATCTATAGCGGATTAGCGGTCGATCACTACTGGGCGGTGTGTGTCTCATGGTTGCACCGAATGGGAGTCCAGCTCAGCATATGCCAGGTACAATACCTGACGCTGGTATTCTGCTGCATCCCGTTAGTGACATATGGATGTCAAGAAGACACATCTGAGTTTCAACAAAAAATTAAATAAAGTTTTCTAGACTGAATTTCGGCCATGTCAACCAATCTCAGCGGAGACTGGCCATCGGCGCGGGAGGTATTAGTGCACAAGTGCGTGCGCAGACACAGGTACACTTTCTCTACCCCCATACTCATTGTCCGATGGGACGGCAATCCAATACGACAAGAGAGAGACATCAGGCGCAGGACCACCGGTTTATCGTGCTTTCGTGTTATCACACCGCTGACTTCCGAACTCCGAACTGTTACTAAAAAACCCCAATGGGAACACCCAAAAACACTTTGCCCGACCCAAGAATCGAACCCAGGACCACGCTCAGCAGTCACGCTTGCGACCACGAGCCCAACGGGACTGCACGACTGACTACTAATAGAGAAGTATGGCAGAAAATGACATGTTGGGCCGACCACAGACAAATAAATTGGGATAAGGACAGGAGAGTGATGATGATGATGTGTTTATAATTGGAATGATTAATTTGGACGAACTGGTGAAGGTCGTGTGAATTCACTAGACGCTGGTGGAGTAAGTGCTGGGCCAGACTGACGCGGCGTAATCAAACATAAGAACTTCTTTTACTACATAAGAACTATTTGAGTGTCCATAGTAGGCACGCGGGCGGAATGAGCGGCGGCGCGGGTGCCCCCGCACCCGCGCCGCCGCTCATTCCGCCCGCGTGCGGGCAAATCACGCCATAGCTCGTTCATACAAGTGACCGCGGGCGGCCCGCGCGGGTACCGGGATTCTCAAACTAGTTCGAGCTTTTTTTCTAGTAAAATTATGTCTTCTTCATCCATATCATATTTTGACAAACACTGGACACGGTAACACGCAGCCGCGCTTGACTGCGCACAGGCAGAGCGCGCGCGTTCCCGCACCCGCGCTGCCAGTCTGGCCAAGCACGAAACCTGGTCGTTGTAGATATGCTTGGGAGAAGAGAAGCCCATGTCCAGCAGTGGAAGTCTTTTGGCTGAGATATAAATGGCTGCCAGTAGTTTCGCCCATGTGGAGGTCGGGTTTTATCACACAGGAAAGTACAACCGGGATAAAAGTAGCCAATGTATTAAGGCTACGAGCGCACTTGGCGGCTAGGTCGCGGCGGCCAGTGAGATCTGGCTATTTGTACATAACTTTATATACCGTGCGCATTTAGCGACTAGCGGCTAGCTGCCAGGAGTGGCCGCTGCGGCCAGCGCTAGTCTCAAACAAAATGAGATCACTCATTTTGTTTGAGACTAGTTCAATTCGAGCGCATTAGCCGCGGCGGCGGTCGTCCATTTAAAAGCAAGCTGTAAAAACAACTGATAAGTCTTGGCCGCCACACTGGCCGTTGGTTCCCGCCTGGCCGCCGGGCGGCCGTTTAGGCGTGATAGTATGGAAGTATGGATGATGATCAGTGAGAAGGATCGATTCAAAAGTGATGTTTAGAGGATACCTCGGAGAGCAGCAAAATGATGGAAATCGATGGATCGAGATGGAATCGAGGACAGAATCGATTTCTGTCAGACTAAATGATATTCTGGGGAATGGGTAGATTAGTTTTTAATAGTAACTATAATTTCCTTATTAGCCATTAACCCTTTGTCTGCCGGAACGTAGATCTACGCGAGACACAATGGCTTTTTAATTGTGTCTGTAATTACGGCACACAAGCGGTTAATGTCCCACAGCTGGGCAAAGGCCTTCCTACTCTCTTTTCAACTCTCTCCATAGCTGCTAAGGACCAATCTTTATTAAAGGAGTCCAGCTCATCCCGTTAAAAAAGTAAGTAAGCAAAAGTAAGCCGAATAAAAATGTTATAAGGTTTTATTTTACTGTGAGCGTGTGACATTCTACGTGTGTCTAAAAGGACTAAGATCCATCATAATAATAAGTAGTCTCCTTACACACACGCATACTGCACACGTACATTCAAACAACGTTCGTCCACTCATTCAAATATCGAAGATGTAAGTTCAATCTATATAATATACTAGCTTCTGCCCGCGACTTCGTACGCGGATCCTGTTGCTTATGCCAGCGACAACGGAGGCGTCAAAATCGAAGATCTGAAACGTCTGAAGTCGAATTCTAAGAGCCCGGGGACGGGACGGGTTGTGGTGTCGCGCCGACACCACAACCCGTTAGAATGTCCGCCTCAATGATATTTCTCTGCAGCGAGACGACTTTGAGCCGGGTCCCATTGCACAGTTTTGGCGGAGTGAGTTTCCGAAGAAGCGTAATTGGGACACCGACCTTTAACTTAATGGTGTGCGCTGGTAGTTCACTTGCACTGAGGGAACGGAGAAATTCTACGGGGTAATGTGTGGCGTCATCTTGGTCGACAACAGTGTTTATTGAAGTGTAGATCACTTCATTTCCCTCAATTTCCGCGAGAATGCATTCATTGATCGCTGAAGCTTGGTCGTTTCTGGGTGTTAAAAGGGCTCGTTCACACACCCAAGAATTTTGTTGGTGAGGTATCCTATTGATGTCCCCGTACACCAGGCGAATCAACTCTTCTAAGGTGGACACCACTCTCCCAAGTATCTCAGGTAGTACCACCAGGCCACCGTCTACTGGTAGCGTTCCCTCACCCAATTTTAAGAGAACATCAGAAAACTCTTGGGCGTGTACATTCTCGCCAAGATGTGCTCTCATATTCATCGTTGAGCGCAACCTATGAATATGTGGGCGTAAGAAAGAAATTTCAACAAAGCATTCACCTCATCAGCCCTAGTTCCTCGCGTCACCATAGGCAGCGTTTGTCAGAAATCGACGCTAAACAGAACTGTAACGCCACCCATCATTTGCTGGTTCCTGCGGATGTCCTGCAAAGTCCTGTTTACCGCCTCTACTGCTTTTCTGTTCGCCATAATGCATTCATCCCACACGATTAAAAAGCAATCTTTAAGCACGCGCCCTTTGTCACTGTTGCGTGACACTCCACAAACAGGTGTTTCATTACTCTCTAAATCTATGGGAATCTTAAACATTGCGTGCGCTGTTTTGCCACCAGGAAGCAGTGTTGCGGCGATTCCTGACGATGCTACTGCAATGGCAATCTTGTCTTGCCTCCTGACCTCTGCGAGAATGCCAGCGGTGACAAATATTCTTCCTGTTCCACCAGGAGCATCCAAGAAAAACATTTTACCTTGGCCGAGCCGAGTCAAGGATGGTGTCGAAAATTTGCTTTTGCTCTGAGGTAAACTTAGAGACATGGTCATTGACGACGGTACTCATAGCTCTTGGATCATAATATATATCAGAGTTGTACTCTGTTTCCAAGCTCTTGTACATCCAGATGTTGTGGAGTCGGTGGCCCATAATCCACCAGAGAACTGCCGCAGATCGAAATAACCATGTCTTGAAGTGAACTAAGGCAACTGTTTAGAACGCGCTCATCAGTTGCCTCAGTATTATCTTCAGTAGTGCGTCTCAGACCTCTTAGGAAGTCTTCGGACAGAAGATGCCGATATTTCTCCCACAACAGAAGCGGATTTGCAATACCGCAGAACACCAACATGACGACAAACAGATGTCGCAAACGACTGAGATTGTCACTAATGCTGGCCTCCTCAAGTGCGTTGTCCCAGTGCTGATCACCGTCGAGAAGGTGGCGTGCTACGCAAGCAGCGCGGTATGGGGGATACTCAATGTCATCGACTGTCCTTAGAAACGCAAATGATGTTGGGCCGTGCACTGTGTGCAGTAACATTCGCAAATAATAGCACTCGCCATTATTTGGGTGCACAGTGTAAACCCGTCCCAATGCGATGTCCTTAAAAATTCCCGGAAACCTGTCCACGGCGTGTCCGCATCGACGTCGATTAAATACACCTCTTCGCTTGTCGTACGTGTAGTACGACGGCACCTCATCATAGGTGAGTGATCTAGCAAAGTTGTCCCCTTCACGGAGTCTGAAAAAGGCCAATTTCAGTCTATCAAAAAGTACTATGTGAAGGCCAACAGGAAAATTAAACACATCAACCAACACAGACAACAAAGGTAACCCCCGTTTCTATAGGAGTGTTTTCCCCGTTTCCGGGTTTATATAGAGCGGCACATCGGCACCTATAACATCACATTTTGGGAACAAAACCATAGCGCGATCTAACTCGACGCCAACGCCATCTAGTTAGAAAACTGAAACTACATATTATTTACCCAAATTAATTGAATTATGAATAAAACTAAATTGTCGTTAATTTAACAGACAACTACATTAGTTTAGCATTTAAAAAAATGGTAACAGCAGCAAGGATTTACCTACAACAAATGTGCTTGGTAAGATTTAGCTTAGAACCAAAAGTTTGACTTGAATTCAAGATAGTGTAGCTTGTACCGCCGCCAATCAATCTGTTTAGTAATATTGGTGTGAAACTCTCCATACAATTAGATAGAACATGTGAAGTTCTCTTATTTCATAACAGTATCGTTCCTAATGCACATAAAAAATGCAAAAACTGTATCGTAAACAGTATCGTTCCTAATGCACATAAAAAATGCAAAAACTAAAATAAAAGAATTTTACGATTTAAAAAAAAACATTATGGAATTTGAACTCGCACCATTTAGTGCGGTAAACGGTCGCCTGACCTTACCGCTAAATTCCCCGTTGACATATTGTTGAAATAGCTGTTCCCTTGCAATTTATAATATTACTGCCCCGCTCCTTTATAAAAATAGCGTGATTATTATATTATGTTCCCAGAGTTAAAGTTTTATTTTTAACTAAATAAATAAATAAACATGTCATTTTGTGCATTCAATTATTTTGTGCATTGAATTACGAACAAACACATTTTAAAATCAATATTGCTTACCTCCCATAACATATGGCGTGATAATATGTAGCCTAAAGCCTTCCTTGGTTTACTAAGAACATTTTTGCTGAATTTCAATTCAATCTATCCAGTAGTTTTGGCGTGAAGCCGTACCATACACACAGACAAACAGACAAAAATTCTAAAAAGTCACTTTTTGTCATCAGTTACGTTTTTCTAACAAAAGCCATTTATTTTTTCTCGAAAATTCACAACGTACAGTTTTTCTTTCGTTACTGTTTTATTATATCTATATTATATCTATATCTATATAATATATAAAATTCAAAGTCCTGATTGACTGACTGATATAATCAACGCACAGCCTAAACCGCTGGTCCTAGAGACATGAAATTCGGTGGGTGTGTTCGTTGTGAAGAGTAAGTATCCACTAAGAAAGGGTTTTTCGAAATTCCACCCCTAAGAGGGTGAATGGGGGGAGGGTGAAATTTTCCGCGGACGAAGTCGCGGGCAGAAGCTAGTGCAAAATAAATGTCTTTTAAGTAAAGACGCCTAACGGTTTTTAATCTTTTTTTCTTTAACCATCAAATAGTTTACCTTTTATGCCCCAAACAACGTGTAACATGTCGGAAAGAAATAGAAAATCAAAAGAACTTAGAAATAAGTACGGTACCTTATTAAAAAGTAACAAACTCCTAATTGCTTTAATTTCTTTCAAATATTTCGAAAGCAACTTTAAAAGTTAATCTCCAGTATTAATGAGATTTCTTAATTGAAAATACGCGAATTATTATTCAATCTAACTTTTCCCAATAAAATTAATTACTAAACTAGCAAAAATTCATTAAAAACGAAGGTTTTGTCTATGCAATCCATACTGGGTCCGCGTGGTATATTACGGCCCAGTCCTTCTTACAAAGAGAAGACTTGAGTCCCAGCAGTGGGAACATTATATACTGATTGATTATATAAATATTCTTACTATAGCAAGTTACTATATGTCTATACTATAGCAAGAGTATAACAATAGAAACGGTTGCAGAAATGAGAAAAATAATTTTCGATCGTAAAGGCTCCTACAAACAGGCGCGACCAATCTAATTTGGCTGTAACACTATTTTTCGAAAATGTTCTCTAGTAACTTTTTAGACCTTTGTATCCTGCTTATGCGTATGAAGTTTCATTAAAATCGGTTCATTCATTTCGAAAAATAAGTGCTTGAAAGTTTGTATGAAATGTCGTACGGCGTAAACACTCTTAAAAGATTTTCAATTTTATCGCTAAACCTAGATTCAAAGTTGATTAGAAAAATTTGACAACAAAAAAAAATTCGGGTAGCTTGAGGTCTGTACATATGAATTGAAAATATCACATTGGTACTTGTCCGATTTTCAACCTACAACCTCGTGCACATGGGTGGTTCTTGTAATGTACAGAACATTATGAGAACCACCCATGTACGCATCAAACGGGCGCTTGTAGTTGGTCGGCAAGTTCTAACAGCCTCAAAGAGTTGTTCAAGAGTTGATGAACTATCAAAGTTGTAAAGCAACTATCTCCCTATTTCATTACTTGGCTTTTTTAATAAAGAACCATCCGTGTACGGATCAAATGGGCGCTTGAAGTTGGTCTGCAGTCTCTAACATAAGCTCAATTTGGACTTTAGTAATCGCATAGACAATTAACTGATGTGCCAACTTCAGAGTTGTTCAAGAGTTGATGAACCAATACTATCAAAGTTGTAAATTATATTTTACTAGCTTCTGCCCGCGACTTCGTCCGCGTGAAATTCGTACTTTCCTCTTATAATTTCGAAAATGTATGTTTATGATTTTTATCTTTAGATATAAATAAGTATTCGGGCCAATTTTTGAGTTTATAGCTCAAAGGAATCAGATTTTTCAAATAAACTGTATCCCAGCTTTTTACCCCCCCAGGAGAGTAATTTTGAAAAATCGTTTGGGATGTGTTCATAACTTGACTCAAAGACCCATACTCATTTTCGAGAATTTAGAATTTTCCACCTTCGTAGGAGTCAATTTTTGAAAAACCCTAAATCACTTTTTTTAAGTATTTTTTGTTTTAGTAGTACCGAGTTTCGAGTTAATCCGACAGCGGGTTAAATATTTTTCTAATCCATCAACTTTGTCACCCCCCAAATCCTCTGTGAGGGATTTTTTAAACTAAAAGTGACAATCTTTATTATTTACTGACCCAAATATTGCCAAGTTTCTAATTTATTAACCAAATGAATAAGATTTTTCATATAAAGTGTATCCCCTCTTTCTATCCCCATAGGGGTGGAATTTCGAAACATAATCTAGATTATTTATACCAATTTTCCAGTTAATCAAGCCTCGTAATAAAATTCTGCCCTGTGAAAGTGACTACCCCTCTTCACCCCATTAGCGGTAGATTTTCGAAAAACCCTGAACCACTTTATTATTTATTTTGGTCTTCGATAGGTACCGAGTTTCGAGTTAATTGGACCGCGCATTAAAATGTTTCCATAATAATTTTGACACCCGCGATCTCCCCTTTGGGTTAGTTTAGAATTCCAAAAAAAATTCGAACTTTATAATTATTTGTGCCAAGTTTCAAGTCCAAATTTATTTGTACCATTTTTTTTTTGAGTTTATCAAGGCACTCATTAAAATCCCCTTATAAATCGAATTACCACTTTTTGTCCCGTCAGGGATCAATAATTTTCGAAAACCCAGACACTTACTATTGATTCTTCATCTGCCTAGCCTTTTTCCAACTATGTTGGGGTCGGCTTCCAGTCCAACGGGATGCAGCTGAGTACCAGTATTTTACATGGAGCGACTGCCTATCTGACCTCCACAACCCAAATACGATACCCCTTGATAAGACTGCTTGTCAAAGTTTCGGGCTTCTGACCACCCCTAGCGACTGTCAAAGATCCACGAATGACAGCCGGGACCAACGGCTTAGCGTGCTTTCCGAGGCACGGAGAGGTCACGGTATGTAAAGATGGACACCTATCTACAGACTAACCGCGGCAAACGTAGCCTGCGTAACCTGATCGATCGATCTGTGCGGCTGTTATTATTGATTATTTTCTGTCAAAAGTATTAATACTGAGTTTCGAGTAAATCGGACCGCGCGTTAAAATTCTTCCACACAAACTTTAACACCCCAACACAAGGGGTGTTGGGGTGTTTTGATAAACGAATAATGATAAACTTTATTACTTGCTTAGGCAAGTATTCTTGCCAAGTTTATTAACCAAATGAATAAGATTTTTCTTATAAACTGTATCCCCGTTTTTCACCCCCACAGGGGTGGAATTTCGTAAAATTGTTTGGGATGTGTTCATTATTTGACTCAAAGATTGTTTATACCAATTTTTGAGTTAATCAAGCCACGCAGTAAAGTCTTCCCCTATAAAATTAACTTTTCACCCCATCAGGGGTAAATTTTTGAAATACGATGATACACGTTATTCTTTATTTTTGGTCTTAAGTATAAATACTGAGTTTCGAGTTAATCGGACCACGCGTTAAAATTCTTCCATACAAACTTTGACACCTCCCAATCCCCCTTCAGGGGGTAGTTAGTATAAGATTTTTCATACAAACAAAATCCCCTCTTTTCACCCCTTAAAGGTTAAATTTCCAAAAACCCCTTCTTAGTGGATATCTACTCTTCACAAAGAACACACCCTCCAAAATTAATTTCCCTACCCAGCGGTACCGACCAGCGGTTTAGGCTGTGCGTTGATATATCAGTCAGTCAGGACAAAATTTCATCCCCCTTTTCACCCCCTTAATGGATGAGATTCTAACATCACCGTTGTGTTAGCTTCCAATCATAAGCCTAGATAATAAATTTAGTGATTTTTACGTCGAAAATTAATGATTTTCTATACACAATTTCATCCCCCTTTTTAACCCTTCGGGGGTGGAATTATCAAAAACGCTGAGACACGTATAAATTAATTTTCAATTGTCAGCCTAAATACAAAATTAGAAGATCCTAACTTCAAAACTGTCGGACTTTCATATAAACTTCCATCCCCTATTTTAACCCTTTATGGGTTGAATTCCCAAAAATCCTTTCTTAGTGGATACTTACTCTTCACAAAGAACACACCTTCTAAGTTTCAAGTCTCTAGGTCCAGCGGTTTGGGCTGTGCGTTGATATATCAGTCAGTCAATCAGTCAGTCAGTCAGGACTTTGAATTTTATATATATATATAGATTTCATTTCATTATAAATTATATTTTATTTCATTTCATTTCACATATTTCATTACTTGACTTTTTTTTAATGAAGATGAAGAACCACCCATGTACGGATCAAACGGGCGCTTGACAACTGGGGGCCTAAAAAGGCCACTTTGGAGAATCATAAAAGGATAACATTATGAATTATAATATGGCGAAGACGGTCCGCGTTTTTCTTTTTTTCGCTGCACTACGTAGGTACAATCAAAGAGATTGGGATTGGATTTGGATTGGATTGATTGGTATTTTAGCACAGACAAAAAAAAAATAACTGAAAAATCCTTCACCAATGGGATTTGATACGATTAACTTAACAGTTAACTGTCCAATAAGATTCATAATGTTATCCTTATATGATTCTGCCAAAGCGAACTTTTTAGGCCCCCTGTGCTGTCGCTCCATATAGCATCCATAGGTACTAGTATTCAGTTCATCATCATCATCATTTCAGCCGAAAGACGTCCACTGCTGGACATAGGCCTCCCCTAAGCACCTCCACTTCGACCGGTCCTGTGCTTCCCGCATCCAACGGGTTCCTGCGGCCTTCACAAGGTCATCGGTCCACCTTGTGGGAGGCCTTCCAACGCAGTATTCAGTTGCATCTGTTTAAACAGTAAGTCGACACCAACATTGTTGGGAAATGACTTGGCAGTTTGACGGAGTTGTGCGGAAACATTATTTATTTTTACTGGCGCGTTTTTTAATTACGATTTATTTTAACGTTCTTCCGTATAAGGGTTAAATCTTGTGATCGATTTTTCACCTACTTCCCGTAATGCTATTATGTTATTTATATGTCTGTAATGTATATGGTGTACATAATAAAAAGTATTCTATTCTATTATATGTTAAAATTTTGCATTATGTACAGACGCCAGCACATCAAGCTACTACAATCTGTCAAATTTATTTAATAGATTTTCAACTTTATCAGGCATAAGGTTCGAAGTTGATTGGGAAAATTTGACAGTTTCGGGTAGCTTGATGTGCTGGCGTCTGTACATGTGGTGACAATACAATTATTACCAATAGAGTTACAAAGCTGATCTTCACCCTAATTGCGCAACTCACTATCAATCACAATATGGATAATTTTGAAGGAAAGTAAAATGCTGCAACTTTGCCGTAGTTTTATAGTAACATTGAAATATTTCGAAAAATTAGAATCAATTTTCACTCTTGTCTGGTTGGGGATAAAGCTTATATTAATGGTCATTGGCAGTGTACTTAGAACTATGATTACTCTGTTTCATTTTCGAAATATAACAGTCTTAATCACTGGGTAAAGTTGGGCCACAAAATTGTAACATTGCCTGCTTCAATTTTGACAGTCTAAACGATTTAAGTAGGTACATAATTCTTGCACTTGAAGTTAACCCTTATTCCAGCGGGATTGTCCGAAAGGGGTACCGCTGGCCCGGAACATAAAGGGCTAAGGACGGAACACGGGTGGGTTTTAGTCAGTAAGAGTCTGACACTCCCTTCCGCTCCACCCAGAGCGGGAGGAGTCATTTGATGATTTCCAATCCGAAAAAAAAAATGTAACCCTTATTAGTAGGACTTAGGGATATGAATTACAAAACAGACACTTTTTGCTTATACCACTAGAAACAATACTAGGCAATGTTGTGTTCGACTTTGCTGTTAGTTTCTTACTTTATTTGATACTAGCTGTGCCCGCGACTTCGTCCGCGTGGAATAGTGACTTTTCGGGCAGCATATTTTGAATTACATATACCGTCTACTGACCGGGCATTTGCTGTCCGAACCCTCTGAGAACTCAGGCGAATTTCAGTGAAAGTCTCAGACTCTAGTGCTTGAGCTTCACGATCGGCAGTGAGACGTATTTCTCGTTCTTCCTGTGTTTCCTGAGACCGAACATTTGCTGTCCGAACCCTCTGAGAACTCAGACGAATTTCCCTATCAATGAAAGTCTCAGACTCACGCGATAGTGTATGAGCTTCACGATCGGCAGTGAGACGTATTTCCCGTTCGTCCTTTGTCTCCTGGAATCGAGCATTTGTTGTCCATACTCTCTGGGAGCTCAGGCGGATTTCCCTGACAGCAAAAGTCTCAGACTCACGCGATAGCGCGTGAGCTTCGCGATCGACAGATAAACGTGCCTTTCGTTGTTCCCCGTTTTCCCTATTTCGAGTTGTCATCATTCGAGAACGATTTGAACTCAGTCGAGATTCTCGCTGAGTCGAAGTTTCTGCAGCACGAAACCTAGCCTGGTGCAGAGAGCCTTTTGCCTCACGACCTTCCTCAGATTCCTGTGATCGAACTAATCTCATCCTTTTAGCATTTCTGCTACATTGGGAGAGGTTGGATCTTCTTCGAGGCATTCTTACAATAAAATAGTACTTACTACTTAACACACAGTTATTTAGTAAACACGTACTATCGTAAACAATTAAATTATAAACACTTACAGATTATTATACAGTCTAAAATTATCACAGTTTAAGTAATAAGTGTTAAGACGTGTAAACCAAACGTCATTATCATCATCATTTCAGCCGATAGACGTCCACTGCTGGACATAGGCCTCCCCCAATTTTGGGGGGGTTTGCCATAATCGTCACGCTTGGCAGGCGGGTTGGCGATCGCAGTATGGTATGGTGGTGGAATGCATAGAGAACGCTGCTGCCCATTCTCCGGTGAGACCCTTAGTCGCCTTTTACGACACCCACGGGAAGTAAGGGGTGGTGCTATTCTTCTACACAGACAAACGTACTAACTTTATAAAACAAAAGAATTGCTAGAAAAAATAATTACTAACCTAAGCTAATGAACTTATACTTAATAAAGAAAATCAAGAAAAGAAATGCCTAACCTATACCAAATACTTATAATATTTATATACAAACCCTAAATACAAATTAAGATAAGTATACCGAAAATCAGGGAAAGAAATGCCTAACCAATAATAAATGCTTACAATATTTATTTACAAAACCCTAAATAAAAATTAAGATAAGTAAATACCCAATAATCAAGGAAAGAACCGCCTAACCTATACCAAATACTTACAAAATTTTAAAGAAAATTAAGAAAAAGCACCTAACCTACAAACCCTAAAATATAAATAAATGAAATATGCAAACAGTCAGTATTCAAGTGAATCGCAATAATCGAATTCAACTATTCGCCTATACTCTCCAGGATACGTACGTTCGCTACGAATAACTGAATCCTTATGGCAGCGGCGCGTTTTCTTTTGAAATGGTCATCTCGCAGTTCAACCTGAGGGGTTGTCGACTGCTTAACCTGGCTTTCCTGTGGATGCCTCAATAAATTAAGACCTCCAGCCAGGGCATAATACACAATTTAACTACACAATATAAACTTAAAACCTAAGCGACTACACGCTAAGGGCACCCCCTGTGGGGTACGGACCTCGGCTTAGGGCGTCGCTGGGAGAGGGCAGCAAGGGACAGGCTGGATCGGAATTATGGCAGCGGCGCGGCTCTCAGCGCCCTTTATACAAGGTGTAACGGAAAGGGGGTATCAACCCTGAAGGAGGTGAATGTGCTCATGAAACTGAACAAATTTCCCCAAAGAACATAGGTCGAAATATGAAAAAAAATTTGGACCTCCCATAGTAATAGTAAATCATTGATGTGCTATTACTATGGGAGGTCCAAATTTTTTTTTTCATCTTCATTCACCTCCTTCAGGGTTGATACCCCCTTTCCGTTACACCTTGTATATATAGCCACGGACGCGCAGGCGCGAGGCGTTTACGTACTCTGATAGAATACCTTAACAAATGTTCGCCGTGATTCTTTAAATTGACATAACTTTTTTATTTATGAACCGATTGACATGAAATAAACACTAAATGTTAAGTGAAGCTTACTACAATATATTAGTGAAAACCGCATCTAAATCAAATAAGCCGTTTCTGATATTAGCGTGCACAAACACAGCAGACAAACAGACAAACAGATAAACAGACAAAAAAAAATTTAATTACATTTTCGGGTTCGGCATCGATATAATAACAACCCCTGCTACTTTTTTTTAATATATTTCCATTGTACAGACACCACTTTTCTACAATTTTATTATATGTATAGATTGCATAGGGTTGTCGCATACACCGTGGAGTAACACGACCTAAAATGTATTTAATACTGTTTAGGATTATATAAAACCAACAATTTGAAGTTGCTACAACCAATATTTAAAAAGATATTGGTAAATTCATATAAGTTGGGTATGCGAGGCAATATTGCAGCGTTTTACCGGTATTGTTAATCCATTGTCTGCAACAACCTTAACGCAATAAATGTTGTTGAACTGCCAAATAAAAGATGTTGCTATTGTGTTAACCAATTACCCCGCTGATGATAAAACCTGAAGCTCAAATCGTTTTATTCATAAAAGAAAAAAAAACATTTGTTACAAAATACGTTACGATAAAAAAGTCAACATTTATGTTAAAAAAAATACACAATTTCCCTACGCCTAACTTTGAATCAACTGCCTAACCTGGCATTCAAGCCTAGTTGACCCAAATACAAATACCAGCAAAACAACAACGCTACCGAAATACGTCAATTAATTTAGGTACACTATTAACTAAATAAATGGAACGAGTCAGTTCCGAAACAGTACAAATTGTACCCCTTTTCGTCAAGTTTGATAAATAATTGAAAAGGTTCAATTATATTTTAGGTGTCTGGGGTAAGTAGTTGAGGTGATATACTGTCATTGAATGATTTAATTTGCCTTAATTATTTCAGCCGAAAGAAGTCCACTGCTGGACATAGGCCTCCCCCAAGCACCTCCACTTCGACCGGATTTGTGCTTCTCGCTTCCAACGGGTTCCTGCATCTTTCACAAGGTCCTCGGTCCACCTTGTGGGAGGCCTTTCAACGCTACGTCTTCCGGTATGCAGTCGGCAATCCAGAACTTTCGGCCCCATCGGCTCCATCGGTCATCTGTTCTGCAAGCAATGTGCCCTGCCCACTACCACCTAAGTTTGACAATTCTTCAGGCTATGTCAGTTACCTTAGTACTGCTACGGATCTCTTCATTTCTGATTCGATCACGCAGGGAAACTCCAAGCATAGCCATCTCTATTGCCCTTTGGGTGACTTTTACCCTTCTAATAAGGCCCATTGTGAGCGACCACGTTTCAGTGCCATAGGACATCACTGGCAACACGCACTGATCAAAGACTTTCATCTTAAGAGACTGCGGTATGTGGCACGAGAGGACATTGCGTAGCTTCCCGATCGCTGCCCAGCCGAGTCGGATTCGACGATTGACCTCAGTTGTCAGTCATCGTCGCTATATAGTACGCACGTATTTATATTTATAAGAGGAATCATGTTAGTTAATGGGTTGTGAAAGTCATATAGGCAGTCGTCGTTTCAGCCGATAGACGTCCACTGCTGGACACAGGCCTCCCCCAATTTTGGGAGGGTTTGCCATAATCGCCACGCTTGGCAGGCGGGTTGGCGATCGCAGTATGGTATGGTGGTGGAATACATAGAGACCGCTCCGCGATAGGCAGTCGCTCCGTGTAAAATACTGGTATTCAGCTGCATCCAGTTTGGCTGGAAACCCACCTCAACTTAGTAGGGACAAGGCTAAGCAAATGATGATGACCATCGCTACATAACTAATACAAAACTAAAGAAGTCAACCCAACACGTCTGCCGTATCTACTGAACGGATATTATTCAGCTTTTCGATACCTAATAGATAGTGTCTCTCTTAAAAGGTTGTATATGTGTCAACCAACTCAGCCTATCACAGTCCGTAGCTGGACACTGATGGCTTTTCCCAGACTGCGCCACAATACCCTATTCTCCGCCTTCTGCATTAAATCCGTCCGAACACCCAGCCACCTTCTTCAGGTCGTCGGTCCATCTAGCTGAAGGGCGTCCCAAAAATACGCTTGGCGATACGTGTATATGTGGCTGCGTGTGTATATGTGTGTTGTAACTCCGTCAATAATCTGGTCCTATGCGACTGAAGATTGTATTAATGTATCAACTGTTAAGTTTGTATCCAAAATCCCTGCGAACGTTCTCGCAGAAAAAAACAACTGATACATTTTTGAACTTAATAATTCTGTGTTGTAAAGTGATCAATATTATATCACGTGTAAGGTATTAAAATTAAACAGTCATTTGGGCCGCGTTTTTAATCAATTACTTGCTGTCAGTGCACGAATCTCATTATACAACGTGTTGTTTTTGATATGCCATAACTCCAGGGTTATATTCTATAAGTAAAAATAATACAAAAGGTCCTAGAATATATGGTTCAAAAGTGCATAGTTTCGAAGATATCATGTATCTAAGATTCATTGATAAATACGAAGAATTCATTTTCATTCAAACCAATCATTCATACTTAAAGCTAAGAAAATGCGACGTTGTAATTTTTGACGTAAATGTTTTACATTAATAATCGTGACTCTGTCGAATTATTTCGTATGAAAAATGAAAACAAAAAAAATATATATTTCAAAAATAATTCATATTGATTCTTTGATATTGGTCTCATTCATACCCTAGAGTTATGAGATATCAAAAAAATACCTTTTATACCTAATAGGTACGCAGAAAGCAATGAAGTAATACATATTTCTTATGTAAGTCACAATAACATAATATTACCAGACCATTTCGTTCCTACTAAAGAAGGCCTCTTTCCATACAGAGAACGCAAGAGCATTGATCAAGACGGGTTGGTGATTTCAGACTTGTATTAACTACTTGTATTAACTAGTAACTGGCGCCCCGCGGTTTCACCCGCATATGTTTCGATTCCGTGGGAATATCGGGGTAAAGAGTATTCTATGTGTTAATCCTGGTTATAACTATCTGTGTGCCAAATGTCATCCAAATCCGTTCATCCGTTTGTGCGTGAAGAAGTAACAAACATACAAACACAGTCACAAATTTTCAACTTTATAATATTACTAACAACGCCCTGCGGTTTCACCCGCATGTATTTCGATCCCGTGGGAATATCGGGATAAAAGTATCCTATGTATTAATCCATGGTGTCAGCTACCTCATACAAAATTTTATCAAAATTGGTCCAGGCGTTTGAGCGTGAAGAAGTAAGAAACATACAAACACATCCACTCACAAACTTTCGCCTTTATAATATGTATGTGTGTTAGTGTGACTGGCTTTTGCCCGCGACTCCGTCCGCATGAAATTCCATTCTGCGTACGAAAATTCAATCAAATAATAGTTTAATTCAATTCAATTCAATTCATTTATTCAATAACTTTCACATAAAATTTTCACATCGTGTCTGAATGTATAACTAAATAGGTATATAAGAAGCATCATGCATGCATTCCATATTTAAATCATTACAATAATCCAAATTACAATAAAATGAGAATAATAATAAAAATAATATAAAATATGAAAATCATGTCAATAACCCATAGGTCAATTCATAAAATTCGATTAATTCAATTCAACTCAATAAGTTTTAAATTACTTAGGTTAATTTCGAATTTGTATTTATTTACAGTTCATCAATGGAATATAGACACTTATTTAACAAGAACCGTTTAAGCTTATTCTGAAACCCACTTGTATATACTAGACTTTTTAATTCTGTCGGCAGTTTATTGAACATTTTTAATGACTTTGTGGTAGGCGCTATGCTTTACAACGTTCAGGTGCGGCACTTGCTTCATCTGGAGATCTTTTCTTCTTGTACTCTCCCTTTTTTGCCTTTCATCTTCAGTCTCATATTCAAAGATATATTTTGATAAGTAACTGAGCCTATTATCTGTGTGCTGCCGGACTTAAAGAATAGCACCACCCCATACTTCCCGTGGGTGTCGTAAAAGGCGACTAAGGATCGTACCGGAGAATGGGCAGCAGCGTTCTCTATGCATTCCACCACCTTTCTATACTGCGATCGCCAACCCGCCTGCCAAGCGTGGCGATTATGGCAAACCCCTCCCTCCTTTGGGGGTGTAGCGGTATTGTAGGCGACGCGTAATCGTATCCCTATTTTATATTTTGTATCCGTTTGTATTTGTAATATGTTTAATAAATCCAGGGTGGTAACAGGAGCGGGAGACGCATGCGAGCGGGAAGGGGGCGCTTGCCTAGCGGCGGCGTCGCGATTTGCAAAACAATTGTTTAGTATTCACTACGAAAGATAGCGCACGGACGTATCGCATACGTCTCCCCACCCTTCACCCTTTCGCAAAATCTAAGTGTTTCACTGTGCACACGCACATCCGATACATTAGTTGGTCTTCGAGCCTGATCTTTGAATGTTTTTTACACCACCACGAAACATGGTGAACACTAGGAGTGCGAGAAGAAAAGAAGCGGAGCAAACGGAAGCGCAACAAAGTGATGCTCATGAACGATGCAAAAGGGAAAACATAGACACTTCGAAAGACGCTGTGAAAACTATTGAACCCGGGAGCAAGATGGACGAGAATCAACCCGGACCTTCCACAGCACAAAGTGTTAAAAAGTCTACCCGCAAAAAATCGTCAACTTCGTCTATTACGGCGCAAAAGAAAAGGCTGGAACTGGAAGCCGCTCAAGCAAAGGCTCAAATTAGATTGGAGTTGATAGACAAAAAACTAGATGCAGACCTAGCAGAACTGGAAGACGACAGCAGCGACTGCAGTCTACCCTCTGTTGAAAATAATGACCGCGTAGTGGAAAAGTGGCTGGAAAGTAATCGGCTGGATGTGAATCGTGACATCTGTGATGACGTGTTGCGCCCGACACCGCAGGAATTGAACCTGCAACATATGGACCCCGTCGGCCCGCAACCTCTCGCTACAGAACTCAAGCTCGAAGCACGCCCGCCACCTGCAGGTGCTGGTGGCACTGATGAAACCGTGCGAGCCTTGGCGATTGCTCTGAAGGACTTTGCCGCAGCCGCTGCTACCGGTACCAGCAGATCTAACGACAGAATGCTGAATCGCTTGTGTACACCAAGGGACTTACCTAATTACTCTGGTGACCCACTTGAATGGCTTCAGTACAAACAAGCATTTGAAGAATCGTCGCAAGTGTGCAACTTTAGTGATAAAGAAAACCTGTAGCGCCTAAGGAAGAGCCTACAAGGGCCAGCAAAAGAAGCGGTGACGGCCTTACTCATTAGTGCTACCTCCGCAGCAGACGTAATGAACACACTGGAACTTCAGTTTGGAAACCCTGATGTAATAATTTCGAGGATCCTGCAGGACATAAGTAAATTACGCCCCATGGCACAAGAGTATCAGAAGGATATTATTTCTTTCTCCGTGAAAGTAAGAAACTGTGTCGCGGCTGTGACTGCCATCGGACGCGAAGAATACCTGAAAGAAATGAACATAGTATCTGTCATTCTCTCGAAATTACCAATGATACTGGTCTCAAAGTGGGCGGATTACTGTTACCCTCTTATCAGTAATACAGAAAAACCAAAGCTACTTATTTTGTCCGAGTTTCTCAGTGACGAAGCTTTAAAAATAACAAAAACTTCTGTGAATTTACCATCCATACAAAATTATGGTAAACAAAGCGACACCGAAAAGTCTAAACATCGTACTCTAGTAGTAAACAGTGAACAAGTGGATAATAAACAAAAAACTGATAAGGAGTGTCGGTACTGCCACGTTTCCGAGCACTTACTGCAAGACTGTAAAAAGTTTAAAAAATCGTTGCGCAAAGACCGCTGGGCATTTGTAAAACGGCATGGTATTTGCTATAAGTGTCTGACGTCACAACATAAACAAGATACTTGCACCGCACCGGCTTGCAACGTGGACAACTGTGGACTACCTCACCATCGTTTGTTGCATTATATTGTGAACAAGAACTCAGTGCCCCGTGATAGTGTGAATGTAACCGAGGTCACCGAGACTGATACCAAGACTGAGTCGCAAGTGGAAACTGTTAATCATCTTCAAGTGAACTGCCGTAAAGTTTTGCTAAAAACTGTGCCTATTTACCTACACGGACCTAACGGTACTTTTCGTAGTGTCGCGCTCCTTGATGACGGGTCAACTGTGACGTTGATAAGCGCTGCGCTCGCGTCGAAAGTGGGATTGCGCGGTAATAAACAATCTATGCGTGTGTGCGGTGCATGGGACGAAGTGGTATGCCATAGTGAGATACTTGACCTTGAACTTTCTAACTGTGAAAGTGTGAAGGAACTAAGTTTACAATTCGTGCGCGCAGTGTAACAAATATGAACTTACCTGTGCAAAATGTTACAACCGCGGACCTAAGTGATTATGAACTGATGAAACCGGAATTGAAAAATGTGATTTTTGATGAACAAAACAGACCGGAACTGTTGATAGGGCAGGACAATTACGATTTGATCTTACCTTTGGAAATAATTAAGGGTAAACCTACGAATCCCTACTTTACCCGCACTCCATTAGGGTGGTGCATGCACGGATGCATGCGCACCAAGCCTGCGGTCGATCACGACATTAAGCTGCAGTCTACTTTGTTCCTGTCAGAAGAAGAAAACAATGAATGTGAGAATATCCTGCGAGAAATGCAAAACGAGATGCGCCATTCATTTGCATTGGAGTCTGTTGGAGTTACTAATAAGCCCCGCCAAAACCTACTAGATGTAAAAGCTACGGAACACCTACAACAAACGGCCACTTTGAAAGATGGAAGGTGGTACGTGGGACTCCCGTGGAAAGGTTCGTTTGGTGAGATGCCTAACTCATACGATAACGCACTCACAAGACTGAAAGGTGTTGAAAAGAAAATGAAAGCTAATTCAAGCTTCGCAGAGCGATACAAAGAAAGGATCGATCACCTGTTCAGTAACGATTTTGCATCAAAACTCACTGAAACTAAAAATCCGAATAGAATATGGTACTTGCCGCACTTTGGAGTTGACAACCCTAATAAACAAAAACTACGACTGGATTTTGATGCCGCGGCTAGGAACAAAAGCATGTCCTTAAATGACTACCTACTGCAAGGTCCCGACCTACTTACCTCACTGTACGGGATAATGCTGAGATTTAGAGAAAACAAGGTGGCAGTCACGGGTGATATAAAAGACATGTTTTTACGGATCAAAATACAAGATCTTGATCGAGATGCCTTGCGCTTTTTATGGCGAGAATCTCCAGACAAACCTGTACAAACCTGGGTCATGACTAGCTTAATTTTTGGCGCAAACTGTTCCCCATTTATTGCCCAATTCATAAAGAACAAAAACGCCGAAAGATTCCGGCCCACAATGCCGGCTGCCGTGCAAGCTGTACTTACACAACACTACGCTGATGACTATATCGACTCCTTACCTGATGAACAAACGGCCAGTCAACTTGTGAATGACATCACATTTGTCCACAAACAAGGTGGTTTTGAGATGAGAAATTGGACATCTAATATGCAGTCTGTACTTAAAGACTTACCCAAAGAAAACCTGAAATCGACGACTGTGAAATTCAAAAACGGACAACTGTATGACGGAGAACGTACACTGGGCCTAATTTGGTTTCCGACTAATGATAACCTGGGATTCGACGTATCATTCAAAAGAATTCCTACACCAATATTGCTTGGACAAAAGAAACCTACAAAACGAGAAATGCTACGTGTACTAATGTCCATATTTGATGTTTATGGTTTCCTTTCGCCTATCACGATCAAAGGCAAGATCATGTTACAAGACACTTGGAGGTCTGGCGTGAGCTGGGACAATGAAATAACAGACCAAATATTTATAAAATGGGTCGAATGGCTGAGCATAATGACAAGCATTGATAAAATTCGCCTACCTAGACATTACGAGTCAGCAACTAGAAGTACTGGTGACGCACTACCTACGTGTGAAAGCGAGACGCACGACCTTAGTACGGGTGAACCGAATAGCGCGTTGCCGACGCAAGCGACCGAGCGCTATACGAACCTACAGCTACATGTGTTCTGTGACGCGTCGACTAAAGCGATGTGCGCTGCCGCATACTGGCGTTGGATTGATTGTAAACAAAATATTCAAGTGGCCTTTGTGTCCAGTAAATGTCGAGTTGCGCCGGTAAAGTATGTATCGATGCCACGCTTAGAGCTACAAGCAGCCGTTATGGCGGGAAGATTGGCCGATACTATAATAAACGAGCATAGAATAAAGGCTGAAAGAAAAATATTCTGGTGTGATTCATCTACAGTTTTACACTGGATACGCAATAACGCACGAAGTTATAAAGCCTACATAGCTCATCGCCTTGGCGAATTAGACGAGCTAACGAAAATTGAAGACTGGAAGTACATACCCACAAAACTGAATGTTGCCGATATTGCCACACGAGAAACCTGCGATATGAAAACATTTGAAAATGAGTGGTTATATGGGCCGTCATTTTTATATGATGAAGAACGATTCTGGCCTGGAGAATCAAATATACAGCTACCTGATGTTCGCGATGTGGACCTAGAATGTATAAACAATATTCACGTTGCACCTATGTGCTTACCTGCTGTACCTGAACCAGAAAGGTTTTCTTCGTGGCTTCGACTGATGAGATCCATGTGTGTGGTTTTATCTTTTATAGATAAATGCAAGAAAGTTTCTAGTGTTGATGTAGATGGTGCGATGATGGAACGCGCTGAGAACATGTTGTTGAAGTACTCCCAGATGAAAGCTTTTCCAGATGACCTGCACAACCTGAAACATAACAAAAGATTATATAGAAAAAGTAAATTACTTACCTTGACGCCAATTATTGGCGATGATGGCCTGCTGAGACTGTCTGGCCGCATTGATGCCGCACCTGAGATATCCACAAATGTAAAACGACCTGTGATACTGCACGGCCGCTGCCACGTCACTCACCTCCTCGTGAAGACTCAAAAACTGGCGGATATGTTCTGGAAGCGCTGGGTTCGCGAAGTCCTGCCTGATATGCGCCCAAGAAAGAAGTGGCACGATGAACAGAGAACCTTGCAAGTGGGAGATCTCGTTCTCATCGTGGACCCTAACTCTCCTAGAAACGTGTGGCCGAAAGGTGTGGCCGTAATACCTGGCAAAGATGGCCGCATTCGAGTGGTCGATGTCAAGACTAAATCCGGCCTTCTACGGCGGAATGCGACACGCGTCGCGCCTATCTCTACGGGTGATGAGTGCTGTAGCAGCACTAGGGAGGGGAATGTAGGCGACGCGTAATCGTATCCCTATTTTATATTTTGTATCCGTTTGTATTTGTAATATGTTTAATAAATCCAGGGTGGTAACAGGAGCGGGAGACGCATGCGAGCGGGAAGGGGGCGCTTGCCTAGCGGCGGCGTCGCGATTTGCAAAACAATTGTTTAGTATTCACTACGAAAGATAGCGCACGGACGTATCGCATACGTCTCCCCACCCTTCACCCTTTCGCAAAATCTAAGTGTTTCACTGTGCACACGCACATCCGATACAGGTATCTACAACGCCACATGCGAACAACGCGTCATACTGACGTCACGCAAACCCTGCATCGCGCAAGCAGAGTTTACCGCGCAACTAGCATAGATACAACGGCCCGACATGAATCATCGGGCAGTTGCCCGCCAGACACAACACCCGTCTGGTCGGAGGATCCTCCCTTTTCTATGGAGGTTGAGTGAACTTTACATCCTGTTCCTCATACCTCTACACTGGTGACCCCGAACATGAACGTCAGCGCAACCTTCGTGCACCTACTCCAGCGTGACGTCATCATCACTCCCGCAAGGTATAGAGCGGCGAGTCACACAGCCAGCCAGCATCCACGGCTTCAACGGGTATCCTGACCACCAGCATGCAGCGACCGCGCATACCTGGTCATCACCCTCAGCCTCATCAGCAACCTCGGCACAGCATACTGCACTTTCGGCCGGTCCTCAAGCAGAGTCATAGAAACCCTCTCCTGGTCGACGCCAGCAGTCAGCCTCAACCCGGCGCTGTACCACATCCGACGCACTGGAGCATAATGCAGCGCCACCCCGACTCACTGGGGACATCTTCGCAGACAGTTCCGACTCACCGTGAACTATGCGGCAACCGGTTCCGACTCACTGGAACCTCAGCTGGCCTGGCAAGCATCGCAGTATACAAGACTCAGCCCACTATCGACCTCCGGTCTCCGGGGGGGAGTGATGTAGCGGTATCTACAACGCCACATGCGAACAACGCGTCATACTGACGTCACGCAAACCCTGCATCGCGCAAGCAGAGTTTACCGCGCAACTAGCATAGATACAATGGCCCGACATGAATCATCGGGGAGTTGCCCGCCAGACACAACACCCGTCTGGTCGGAGGATCCTCCATTTCTATGGAGGTTGAGTGAACTTTACATCCTGTACCTCATACCTCTATAGGGGAGGCCTATGTCCAGCAGTGGAAGTCTTTCGGCTGAAATGATGACGACGATGATGATGAAGTGAGTAGGACTAAAATGTACAAGCTTGGGAATGTCAATATATTTACGTTACGTTATGTTAACTGCTATGCCGGAGGTCGTGGGTTCGATTCCCACCCAGGACAAATGTTTGTGTGATGAGCATGATCATTTGTTCTGTGTCTGGGTGTAATTTATCTATAATATGTATGTATTTAGAAATATATAAGTATGTTTATCAGTTGTCTAGTACCCATAACACAAGCTCTGCTTAGCTTGGGACTAGACGGCGTTGTGTGATAGTTGTCGAATATATATTATATATATATATATTATTTAAGTCATTAAAATGTGGCTTGCATGATTCTTGCTGTTGAATTCCAGCTATGGTTCTGACTGCTCTTTTCTGAATTACAAAAGCTTTTTGAGTATTGTAATCATAACTTCCTCCCCAGAAAAGTATGCTGTACCTCAGTTTCGACTCAACTAATGCGTAATAGACCAGTTTTAAATGTTTTGTGGTTACCTCGTTCCTTAGACTTCTTAGTACGTAACAGGCAGAGCTGATTGCTTTCTCTAAGTATGTTAGATCGTGTTTCCACTTTAACTGGCTATCAATATGAACTCCCAGAAACTTAACCGTGGTCCCGGTGGTTAAGTTTCACTTGGACAATTTTTACGTGAGTATTTTGTCTGTGGCACCACTGCTTTGATCTCCACGAACATCTTCCTGTTTTTTAAATATGACGTGAGAAGTGCCAACTGCCAATACTTTACCCCTGACACAGTAGTACTCAAGTTTATCTAACAATAATTTATGATCCACCGTGTCAAATGCTGAACTTAAGTCTAAGAAAAGCCCAGGTTTTCGTTTGTCTGTTTGTCGTCCAATCTACTAACTACGTCCTTAATTAGAGTCGATATTGCGTCAGTGTCTCAACGTTTTTCTGATAACCAAATTGTTTTCTACTTATAACTCCATTTAGGTTGAAATGTCTGAGTAATCTAGTTTTAATTAGCTTTTCAAGAATTTTTGAGTGAATAGGTAGTAATGAGATTGGTCTGTACATCTTTGGTTCGGTTTTAGATCCTTTTTTGTTTAGTCAATATAGCTTGTCAAAGATTGGCAAAACCAATAGTCATCATACCATCACTGTTATTTGGTTTATTTGAAAAATTCACTGTTTCAATTTCGAGGCTAGAATTTATTCGATAGTTCCAAAATATTGCTACGCATTAATATTGCTAGTGTTTTCATGCATTTGTCGTATAATATTGACGTATCCACATTGTATACATAAAGTGCATATGAATTAATGTCACGATACAGTCATATAATTTTAACTCTACACAAATCGACTTATTCAAGCAAACAGTATCAATATAACAGTCGTATCGATTCTATTGCATCCGAGCAGTTGCTCGATGATATTATGTTTGCGTTCGGTCATTAGAAGGCCATATCTTGGGGCGGTTTGGTCGAGTCTGTACGCTTTGAGCATCCTTATCGTATCCTTTTAGCGATTTTCTATTGTAGCTTTCAAAGTTATCTTGTATCCTCCGATTTTGAGATAGCTATATATGTCTATGGTAGTATTTTTAATAGAAATAAAGCAAAGAAAAAAAAATGGTTTTTACTGCATAAATAAAACGCACATTACAACAAAAATACATAAAATATTCACGTACAAAGTTGCCAAAACCCTCGTAATCCAGTAATAAAAGTTTGACAATTTTGTTCATTGCTTGATGTAAGGGCCAAAGACAATACACATTAATCTGTAATGCGACACTGGCAACACAACAAAAAAAAACAACAATCAAAACAAAAACAAAATGCCTAGTAATAAACAACGTTATTTTTAGTATATTTGTGAAATCTGAATATAGTTTGTTCAGAAGAAGTAACTGAATCGATTCCAATAATTTTTACCCCATGTTATATTTTGTCCCAAAAATATTTAAAAAACGTTAAAGTTGGACACTGAGCGACTCTAAGTAGGTTATCCGATCTCCGCGCTGAACGGTTAGGTACCTAGGTACTATCATCAATGAGCGCAAGATGGCGCGGCGCGGGTGAGCATGTTTTTGTACGGACAAACAGGTACTTAACTTAACAAGCTTATAACTTTGTGATTTTTCATGATACAGTTTTGAAATTTTGTACATAGATTGTTTACATAAAAATACTAGACACGTGTTTCGGGTTTTGCATGTACTAAAAAGTCAATGCAAAATGCCAATTGCAGTATGCAAAAATAACTACGGTAGGTATTATTGGTTGTTCTTTAGACTAGTTTCGCTCTCACTCTCTTTGAGGCATGATTAAAACAAGTTGTTTTAAAACACGTGTTTTTGAAATAAAACTATGTCTTTTATTAAACGTTTCAAAACACAGTTTAAATCAAATTTTAAACAATGTTTAAAACATGAAGAAAAAAACAGGGTTTAAAACTACCTTTAATTGCAAATGAATAGAAATAAATCCAAACGAATAAATATGTAGGACTCTAAATAGCTTAAAATAAATTTACAAGTTGAGGCTTTGTTTTATTACTATTTAAATGATTAAGTATAAGATAAGGAAAACTTTTTTTGGATAATACACTGCATATGTAATTCCCCGCCAGTAAAGTCCCGCAGGGGAAGTCCCTATGTCGGCTGTCGAAAGAAAGTAATTCACTGGATTAGTCGGTATTCCCCGCTCTCTCTCTACCTACATACAAGGTGTATGTAAAGTGTTTTGTATGGATTAATAATAATAATAATAATAATGTTTAAAAGTTAGATTAAAGATACGCAACAAAAAGTAAATATTTATCGTTTTGTTAATTTTTATTAATGAGAACTAGGAAATAGTTTAGAAATGGATTATTATTCGAAATAATTGATTTGAAATTGATGTCTAAAGGTAAAAAGTAAAAAAAAAAAACAAAAAAAACACTAGTTTTAAACATTTTGAACTGTTTGTTTTATATAATATTTAAAAAAAAAACAGTTTTTTTCAACCCTGCTCTCTTTGCATATAGGATTAAATGATATTTATGATATTTATTTGATAGTTTGGTGAAGCAGGCATAAATTACCATACTAGTGATGTTCTGCAGAAAGGTCAAGTGTGTAGCTATAGTACTGGCAACTGGCATGCGTGTATGAACGTAAACGAAGCATAAGGATTATGTAAGGTCCATAGCAGGCGGCGGTCTATAACTTTCCTGTCTACCCTCAAGGGAATTGTATCTATGATGATGAGGGGCACGTGGCTAAATAATAACAGCCGCACAAGTCAATCGATCAGGTTAAGCTACGCTTGCCACGGTTGGTCTGTGGATGGGTGACCATCTTTACATACCGAGTCCCCTCTGTGCTTCGGAAAGCACGTTAAGCCGTTGGTCCCGGCTAATCATTCGTGGATCTTTGACAGTCGTCACGGGTAGTCAGAAGCCCGAAAGTCTGACAACCAGTCTTACCAAGGGGTATCGTATTACCCAATAACTGGGTTGTAGAGGTCGGATAAGCAGACGCTCCATGTAAAATACTGGTATTCAGCTACATCCGGTTAGACTGGAAGCCGATCCCAACGTTGTTGGGAAAAGGCTAGGCAGATGATGATGATTTTATTTCTGTAAGTAGGTTAACCGGAATAAATCATAAAAAACACTACAACACGTCAATAATATTTTAAAAAGCTAGATGATGACTCGGTGTTTCTTACTCTAAGAAAAAACACCGAAACATACTCAGAGATTGCAAGATGTTGCGATTGTTTTCATACAAGTCCAGCATTTTTCTTTGACGAAACGCAACTTTGACTGAAAATGGTCTTGACGAAGTACAATTTTGACGAAAACTACTTTTGACCAAACACACCCTTGACCGACTGCCCCGAACTCTTTTTATCTACCTACCGTCCTGACAGTGAACAGTTTTTTGGGGCTTTTTCTGACTTTGTAAAATTTTTTTTTTGTTTCTTCCTATCTTTTCCCAAGTATGTTGGGGTCAGCTTCAGTCTAACCTGATGCAGCTGAATATCAGTATTTTACATGGAGCGACTGCCCATCTGACCTCCATAACCCAGTGACGGGGTAATACGATAGCCTTGGTAAGTTTAGTTATCAGATTTTGGGCTTCTGACGACCCGTAATAACTGTCGTAGATCCAAGATGTCAGCCGGGACCAACGGCTCAACCAGTTTTCCATCCACGGACCGACCGGGACAAGCTTTTTTTTTAAAAAAAAACGAGCTCTGGGTGGAGCGGGAGGGAGTGTCAGACTCTCACTGACTTAAACCCTCCCATGTTCCTTCCTTAGCCCTTTATGTTCCGGGCCAGCGGTAACCCTTTCCGACAATTCCGCTGACCCGGCAGGCTTTGGCCCTATGGGGCCCTTTCTCTGCTGCTGACATCTCTTTGAGGCGCGTGTGGAACTCGTACGTGCCGTCCGGCACGGGCCTGCCTCTGATCGGACGGTGAGCTACCCATTACTCTCCGCTCGCAGGCCCGCGCCTACGGTGGCCGGTAGTCGTCACGCGGCTCCCGACGCCCGGAGCGCCTCCCGCGGCGGCTGGGACGGGAGGCTCACAGACCAACCGCGACAAGCTTAGCTTAAGGCCAGGACTCTCAAAATTGACCTATTTTTGATTCAACATTTAACAATCAAATATTCTTTGTTTTAATCTGAAAAAAATATATGTTGCAGTTCAATTAACACTCTTGATTCTTCTACGGTTCAAAACACGATATTTACAACTTCACTCGATCATAAAAAATCGCAAACAAATCGAAAACAAGGAAGTTTTTGATCGTTTTTCAAGTTTTACTTGAAGTAGATCAAACTTTTACTCACAAAAAATATGTCAAAAAATAGGCAATGATGTATAGAAGAAAATTCTACGGGAAATTTTTCTCAAAACTGAATTTTATTGTTTTAACAAGATATAATATAACAAGGCGGCCCGCGCGCATCGCTTCAGTAGCCTGCCAGGCGTCACCGAGGTAGGACCTGTGTCGCTTTTCCTGGCTCGCTGCGTTCCCCCGCTAATCGATCGAAATATACGTTCACAGACTGAAATATAATGCAGTATTGTTATTTACCGTGTTTGTGTATTCGTTTTAAAAATCAGTCTGTAAATATTGTTGTAGGTTCTAGTATTAATAATTAAACTAGATATTAGTTTATGTTGTTGAGGGGCCCGTGGCTAAATAATAACAGCCGCACAGGTCGATCGATCAGGTTAAGCTACGCTTGCCGCGGTTGGTCTGTGGATGGGTGACCATCTTTACATACCGAGACCCCTCCGTGCCTCGGAAAGCACGTTAAGCCGTTGGTCCCGGCTGTCATTTGTGGATCTTTGACAGTCGTTACGGGTAGTCAGAAGCCCGAAAGTCTGACAACCAGTCTTACCAAGGGGTATCGTATTACCCAGTAACTGGGTTGTGGAGGTCAGATAGGCAGTCGCTCCATGTAAAATACTGGTATTCAGCTGCATCCGGTTAGACTGGAAGCCGACCCCAACATAGTTGGGAAAAGGCTAGGCAGATGATGATTAGTTTATGTTGTAGTAGGTATATTATATAGTGATAATTAAGATTAAATTATGGGGAATAAAAACAGAAGGAAGAAAAAATGTCCAGCATTGAACTGCGGGAGCTTAAAAAAAAAAAAGTAAGTTTGATTATTATTTTTCTACGTATTTATGACAACTTACCTATTTGTAAAAGTCGACGGGACAGAACAATATTGTAGTTGTTTATGTAATTAGGTACCTACTTGCTTTCGTCACAGTACTAGCAGTAGCAGGTAGGTACAGACGCCAGCACATCAAGATATCAGAAACTGTCAAATTTTTCCAATCAACTTTGAACCTTATGCTTTAGCGTTAAAGTTGAAAATCTATTAAAGAAATTTGACAGATTGTAGTAGCTTAATGTGCTGGCGTACCATAAATTTACAATAAAATTAAGTATAGTAATATCAAAGTAAATATAAACTAGTTGATATTTTAGTTTTTAATATTTCAGTTTATAGACAAAACAGTAGCACAACTACAACAAAGATAATTTTTGCTAATAAAACTTTTTATCTTTGCAGTTCATCGATACCAAGATCTAAAGGCGTATTTAAAAAAAAACCGGGCAAGAGCGAGTCGGACTCGCGTACCGAGGGTTCCGTAACATCCGGGTTTATGCGTAAGGTTTATGTTTATGAAATTAAATGTTTTTTTATATTTTTATATTTGAGTTGATTGAATGAAAGGTAAATTGCGGTTTACGATTTATGACGTATTAAAAAAAAAACTACTTAGTAGATCTCGTCAAACCAATTTTCGGTGGAACTTAACATCATATATTTTTTTAGTTTTATCATTTTCTTATTTTAGAAGTTACAGGGGGTGGGGACATTTTACCACTTTGGAAGTGTCTCTCGCGCAAACTATTCAGTTTAGAAAAAAATATATTAGAAACCTCAATATCATTTTTGAAGACCTATCCATAGATACACGTTTGAGTTTGTTGAAAAAAAAATTGAGTTTCAGTTCTAAGTATGGGGGATCCCCCAAAATTTATTGTTTTTTTTTCTAATTTTGTGTGAAAATCTTAATGCGGTTCACAGAATACATCTACTTACCAAGTTTAAACAGTGTTATGGAAATTACCATATTCATATAGGCGATTTGAAAAAGATGGGTTTTAATTTAAGTGGACTGTTTTTCAAGGATGGCGGTAATCGCCTAGAAAAACTAGATGATGAACAGGCGATCAGTTGTGAGGAATAGGTACTAGGAGAGCACGCCTTACCAAGGTAACGCGCAGTGCAGCGAGGGAAGACCAAGGTCTTCCCTCGCTGCACGTGTCCAGGGCAAAATGGCGGCTGGCGAACCTGCTTTGAAGCTGATCACAGGAATCTCAGACTGAATCACTCAAACACACCCGCGGGCGGTCGTTATTAGTTCAAACACAGTTTTTTCTTGCGGAAGCGGATAAAGCGAATAAAGCGAGCGGAGCGGTGGCGAGCAGTTCTTACACGGCTACTCGCTATCGCGGTTCACGGTCGAATCCGACGCCAATTAGGCGTGCTTTGGTGGGAAGGGAGAAAGAGATATCGCCTGTTCCGACAATGATGTCAAAAGAACTTACTAGGGCCGATATTAATTTATTATCAAACCCTCAAGAGATGGCGTTACCAAACAGTATAGTTCTTATAGTTTCGGAAAAAAGTGGCTATGACATACGGCAACGGAACCCTAAAAATGCACAGGCGAACAGTAACTACATAATCTACAACTCGATTTTTTTAGTTAGAGAATGGGATTTAGAATGACGACCGACGCGACGGCAGTATTTGCTTCTCGCTCAGGCGCAATAGCTACTACTACGTGAGCGACAGACATGTACACACTATTATCTATACAGTATTGTGACTCGGCCCTCTTCTAGAAATAATCACAGACCTACAGCCGCGCGTAAACACGCAATAGGGCTGCCCGCCTACAGTATTTTAATTTCATCAACCTGCCAGCTTCTTTCTAGTTTTGTGATTGTATAGGTAAAATATTATATTTTTTATTTAAAAATATGAAATTCGTTGTGAATGAAATAGGGAGAGTTCAAAAACAATACATATTTTTGTTTTTTTTTATTAGTAGATTTAATTTAAAAAAAAAACTTATTGACGAATTCAAGCAACCAAAAACAGCACAATATAGTCTATAATTGCTCTTTACCATATTATTAAGTAAGTACTTGTATTAATTATTTCAATGAATATTTGTCACAAATAGCACGCTTACTGCTTATAAAACGATCACACCGTCCGGCGTCCGTTCATCACTGCGGAGCATTCGAGACTGTTTGTTTACCGAGTGTAAACCGGACTCTAGGCGCGTAGGTATAACTCGCGTTCCGACCGTTTGTATGAAGATAGTATACTGTATAGATAATATTACCGTGCCTACTGTATCTATTCTATAAATTATAATAATAATGCAAGGTTGTTGATAGTAGAGTGTACGTAGATATTTGTTACCTCCTGATTTAACGACTGACTTACTACTCGACTTACCGATCGACTTACCGACTGACTTACCGACTTACTGACTGACTTCCTGCGGGAAATTGAATTACGCGAGTAAAACAGCGGGGCAAGCTCGTCTAAAATAATTTCGATGTTTCACATCTGCCAGGCCTCTCACGATGGCTCAATTTATAGATGATCTTTTTATTATAATATACATTACATAGGTACCTACCTAATTACTTATAAAACTTAGTAATAGGATAAGCTTGCGAATGCGTCTATAGTAGGTTTTTTTTTTAGCATTGATCTATCTTTCAGACACTCTGAAGCAACGGAAAGCACCAGTGGAGATGGAGCTGGAGAACGTGATCCAAAAACTCAATCGCTTATGAGTCGCTGAAGACATACTAGAACGAGTCAACTCCGACCCAACATTCATGAAACGCATTGTTACTGGTGACGAGACGAGTTTGACATGCAAACTAGTCAACAAGCTTCGGAGTGGCGCCTTCCAACTGAACTGAAACCGAAAAAACCACGCCACGGCCAAAGTCGATCAAAAGTCAGTCATGTTGACTGTTTTCTTTGACTATCGCGGTATTATACACTCGGAATTCATACCGGAAGGTCAAACGTTAAATAAAATATATTATTTGAGCGATATGCGGCTTTTGAGAGAGTAAATTCGAAAAAAAGGCCAGATTTGTGGAAAGAAAATTGTTGGATCTTGCACAACGATATTGCGCCTTCGCACAAGGCCATCACTGTGAACGAATTTTAGCGAACGAAGGAGAAATCGCGGCGTAAACTAAGCTCAATTCCGGAAAAAGCGTTTAAAAAATGTTTTTATGATTTGGTTATTCGTTGGTGTAAGTGTGTCGTTTCTGAAGGATCATACTTTGAAGGGGATAAAATAAATTTGGATGAATACCTAACTAACATTTTGTGTATTATTTGATTTCGGTACGTCTTTGACAGAGCAGTATTTTAGTATTTCTTATTTCTAATAAAGAATTTATTATCCTGTGCATTGTATTGTAATGAGTTTTATCAGAATTTATTTAGTCCAAAGTATATAACTAATTCCCTTCAGTAGTTTATTATCAGACAAAAATTCGACAAAACGGATCATTCATAAGGGTAGTGCGGAAGCGATATAACAGTCATGAAAGAAAAGATTAGGTAGCAATTAAAAAACTGCGCACCAGACTGCGGACTCGCGCAACGAGGGTTCCGTACCATCATATGTTTTTAAATTTTCATCGACGAGGCCTATATTCATCAGAGAATTTTAACATTGTGCACTGCGGTGTATAATATTGCAGTTTTATGTCAGCGCCATCTCTTGACCGATAGTGAAACTAATATAACTTTTATTGATGATTTCTGAACAAGTGTGCTATTTAGAGACTTCGTTTTATTTTTCCTGTAATCTTTACATAAACTTCTATCACATAAAATAATTTCAAATTTTTCTGTTTGCAAACTTCGGAGATAAGGGCGGGAAAGGTTTTTTTTTGCATTTTACATCAAAAGTCGAAAACAATGCGGCCAAAAAAAAAGAATAAATGTTTGAGAATGTGCAAACTGTTTTCTTTCATATGATACCCCACGTGCTCTAGTAGCCCCACTTCGAATTCTTCAGACTTCCTTTCAGGCCCTGTTGCAAAAAACGTACATATATTTTTATTTCTTTCTTATTTGCAAAATAGTTGAGCAAACGTCATCTAAAACTATTCCAAATTTCAAGTTGATGCATTAGTAGTTCTTGACATGTCCAGCTGTGACAGACAGACAGACAGACTGAGTCTCACCATAAGGGTTCCGTTTTACCATTTTGGTACGGAATCCTAAAAAGAAAATTTTTGGTAGGTAATAAAATTAATTATGTTGCTATATTTATATTTCCCTAAAAACTAGACACCAGAAATATTTTAACATAAATTTTATACATAATATTAAAAAAATATAATATTTACAATCACAAAACTAAAAAGAAACTAAAGTAGGATGATGAAATTAAAATACTGTAGGCGAGCAGCCCTATATTTCAAGAATAGGGCCGAGTCACAATACTGTTAGATGAAATTACCGTGGCAGCAGCGGGGTCAGCGAGTTCATTCGAATTGCGCGTTCGCGGAACTTGCCACGCGCGGAGGGAGGTAACGCTAAATGCCTACTGCGCTCGAATATCCTGGCCTTAACCTGAACCATCGACCCGTGCAGCTGTTAGTACTTAGCCACGAGCCCCTGGAGATTGTGTACCTACTGTATCCCTGTTATTACTCCGTCGAACCTTGTGAAGGCCGCAAGAACCCGTTGGATGCGAGAAGCACAGAACCGGTCGAAGTGGAGGTGCTTGGGGAACGCGTATGTCCAGCAGTGTACGTCTTTCGGCTGAAATGATGATGATGATGACTCCGTCGAAGAGTAAAGTCGAAATGTAACTAATACATCGGAATTTAAGGGTGCAAAATGAAAAGATGGAAAGAGGAAAAGATACAAATAATTAATTTAAGCAGTTCGATGATTGTTCAACCAAAATGAACATCGAACTCAATCAAATTATTAATCTTCGATTTCTAAACTCAAACTTAAGTTTCCATTGTAATAATTTAAATAAAACGAACTCCGTTCTTACAACATTTAAAGATTATCAACATAAAGTTTCTTAAGAAAGGCTTGGTAAATAACCTTTCAGCCTTCAAAGATTGCTTGCTGTTGATAAGAAAATAAAGAAAAAGCATCAAAATAAAAAATATTTTATTTCACATAAACCTACATGGGCACTTATATAATGACAAGCTAGGTGCACGGTTCCAATTGGTTGTTTCCTATTGCGAAGAGCCGGCAAGAAACATACAAAGCCTTATGTGTAGCAGTTATAAACATTACGGGCGAATTTCAGCAAAGAAACTGAACGCTGAGTGGACTGCTTGGTAGATAAGCGGGCCCAGTGCGGGTTGGTGGCCCATTGCGGGTTGAAATGATAGTAGGTACCTAGTGATTAAGTTGATACTCTATTTGTATCTCAAGCTTCTTTTGATAATAAAAAAAAAAAACTCATTTAATTCAGGCAAGACCCATATTTACATAAAAATAAAATATTACAATGCTTACTGCCACAGAATAAAATTTCTCTAAATAAAATGCCTCTAAATATAATTTCAATCATCATCATCATCATTTCAGCCGAAAGACGTCCACTGCTGGACATAGGCCTCCCCCAAAAGGGGGGGAAAATTTCAATGCATACAAATAAAATAAATTAACAAATTAAAAAAAATAAAAATTATTTTTTAATAATTAATTAATTATTATATTAAACTAGCTTCTGCCCGCGACTTCGTACGCGGATCCTGTTGCTTATGCCAGAGACAACGGAGTCGTCAAAATCGAAGATCTGAAACGTCTGATGTCGAATTCTAAGAGCCCGGGGACGAGACGGGTTGTGGTGTCTCGCCGACACCACAACCCGTTAGAATGTCCGCCTCAATGATATTTCTCTGCAGCGAGACGACTTTGAGCCGGGTCCCATTGCACAGTTTTGGCGGAGTGAGTTTCCGAAGAAGCGTAATTGGGACACCGACTTTTAACTTATTGGTGTGCGCTGGTAGTTCACTTGCACTGAGGGAACGGAGAAATTCTACGGGGTAATGTGTGGCGTCATCTTGGTCGACAACAGTGTTTATTGAAGTGTAGATCACTTCATTTCCCTCAATTTCCGCGAGAATGCATTCATTGATCGCTGAAGCTTGGTCGTTTCTGGGTGTTAAAATGGCTCGTTCACACACCCAAGAATTTTGTTGGTGAGGTAGGTATCTTATTGATGTCCCCGTACATCAGGCGAATCAACTCTTCTAAGGTGGACACCACTCTCCCAAGTATCTCAGGTAGTACCACCTGGCCACCGTCTACTGGTAGCGTTCCCTCACCCAATTTTAAGAGAACATCAGAAAACTCTTGGGCGTGTACATTCCCGCCAAGATGTGCTCTCATATTCATCGTTGAGCGCAACCTATGAATATGTGGCCGTAAGAAAGAGTATTCACCTCATCAGCCCTAGTTCCTCGCGTCACCATAGGCAGCGTTTGTCAGAAATCGCCGCTAAACAGAACTGTAACGCCACCCATCATTTGCTGGTTCCTGCGGATGTCCTGCAAAGTCCTGTTTACCGCCTCTACTGCTTTTCTGTTCGCCATAATGCATTCATCCCACACGATTAAAGAGCAATCTTTAACTCTTTGCGGTACACTTAACGCCTATAGACGTAATAACAATAAAACTTCTATTGTGTCTCGTTCAGTGTCCTTCAATGTGTTAAGCACGCGCCCTTTGTCACTGTTACGTGACACTCCACAAACAGGAGTTTCATCTTACACTCTCTAAATCTATGGGAATCTTAAACATTGCGTGCGCTGTTTTGCGACCAGGAAGCAGTGTTGCGGCGATTTCTGACGATGCTACTGCAATGGCAATCTTGTCTTGCCTCCTGACCTCTGCGAGAATGCCAGCGGTGACAAATATTCTTCCTGTTCCACCAGGAGCATCCAAGAAAAACATTTTACGTTGGCCGAGCCGAGTCAAGGATGGTGTCGAAAATTTGCTTTTGCTCTGAGGTAAACTTAGAGACAAGGTCATTGACGACGGTACTCATAGCTCTTGGGTCATAATATATTTCAGAGTTGTACTCTCTGTTTCCAAGCTCTTGTACATCCAGATGTTGTGGAGTCGGTGGCCCATAATCCACCAGAGAACTGCCGCAGATTGAAATGACCATGTCTTGAAGTGAACTAAGGCAACTGTTTAGAACGCGCTCATCAGTTGCCTCAGTATTATCTTCAGTAGTGCGTCTCAGACCTCTTAGGAAGTCTTCGGACAGAAGATGCCAATATTTCTCCCACAACAGAAGCGGATTTGCAATACCGCAGAACACCAACATGACGACAAACAGATGTCGCAAACGACTGAGATTGTCACTAATGCTGGCCTCCTCAAGTGCGTTGTCCCAGTGCTGATCACCGTCGAGAAGGTGGCGTGCTACGCAAGCAGCGCGGTATGGGGGATACTCAATGTCATCGACTGTCCTTAGAAACGCAAATGATGTTGGGCCGTGCACTGTGTGCAGTAACATTCGCAAATAATAGCACTCGCCATTATTTGTGTGCACAGTGTAAACCCGTCCCAATGCGGTGTCCTTAAAAATTCCCGGAAACCTGTCCACGGCGTGTCCGCATCGACGTCGATTAAATACACCTCTTCGCTTGTCGTACGTGTAGTACGACGGCACCTCATCATAGGTGAGTGATCTAGCAAAGTTGTCCCCTTCACAGAGTCTGAAAAAGGCCAATTTCAGTCTATCAAAAAGTACTATGTGAAGGCCAACAGGAAAATTAAACACATCAACCAACACAGACAACAAAGGTAACCCCCGTTTCTATAGGAGTGTTTTCCCCGTTTCCGCGTTTATATAGAGCGGCACATCGGCACCTATAACATCACATTCGACGCCAACGCCATCTAGTTAGAAAACGGAAACTACATATTATTTACCCAAATTAATTGAATTATGAATTAAACTAAATTGTCGTTAATTTAACAGACAACTACATTAGTTTAGCATTAAAAAAAATGGTAACAGCAGCAAGGATTTACCTACAACAAATGTGCTTGGTAAGATATAGCTTAGAACCAAAAGTTTGACTTGAATTCATGATAGTGTAGCTTGTTGTACCGCCGCCAATCAATCTGTTTAGTAATATTGGTGTGAAACTCTCCATACAATTAGATAGGACATGTGAAGTTCTCTTATTTCATAACAGTATCGTTCCTAATGCACATAAAAAATGCAAAAACTAAAATAAAAGAATTTTACGATTTAAAAAAAAAAATATTATGGAATTTGAACTCGCACCATTTAGTGCGGTAAACGGTCGCCTGACCTTACCGCTAAATTCCCCGTTGACATATTGTTGAAATAGCTGTTCCCTTGCAATTTATAATATTACTGCCCCGCTCCTTTATAAAAATAGCGTGATTATTATATTATGTTCCCAGAGTTAAAGTTTTATTTTTAACTAAATAAATAAATAAACATGTCATTTTGTGCATTCAATTATTTTGTGCATTCAATTATGAACAAACACATTTTAAAATCAATATTCCTTACCTCCCATAACATATGGCGTGATAATATGT
Organism: Mesoligia furuncula; assembly: GCA_916614155.1. NCBI lineage: Eukaryota > Metazoa > Arthropoda > Insecta > Lepidoptera > Noctuidae > Mesoligia > Mesoligia furuncula. The sequence goes on from OU744814.1 coordinate 14,469,422, forward strand.
AGCCTAAAGCCTTCCTTGGTTTACTAAGAACATTTTTGCTGAATTTCAATTCAATCTATCCAGTAGTTTTGGCGTGAAGCCGTACCATACACACAGACAAACAGACAAACAGACAAACAGACAAAAATTCTAAAAAGTCACTTTTTGTCATCAGTTACGTTTTTCTAACAAAAGCCACTTATTTTTTCTCGAAAATTCACAATGTACAGTTTTTCTTTCGTTACTGTTTTATTATATGTATAGATATATCTAATATATAAAAAAAAATTGATATATTTAATAATAAATAATATCAGCCATTTTTTCATCAAATCATCAAGTTCCAAATACGATCTTTTTTTGTACTTTTGTAGATTTTTTTTCCTCTGATATCTTCATAAGCATATACCATATAAACCTCTAAACTTTCTTCTCAATGCGGAACCCTAACGATGATTTGATAGATGCTTTTCTCGTTCATACCCTCCACCCATTGGGCCCATAAATTATAATATTGATATATTTACGAGTAAAAAAAGTCCAACAACTTTCCCCGTCGGCACATGTTGAATATTTAGTTGTAGTTTCCAACGAGTTTCGGGTTATTTTTTTCCGGGTCTTTTTGCTAGTTAAATCTAGTTAGTAGTATGGAATAGTTTGAACTAGTGTTGAACTACGTAATAAATATTTTTATTATTTATTAAAATAATTGTCGAGTCGTCGAGAGTTCCAAAATAAAAACACATTAAAAAAAATGATAGTACATAAATAAGAGACGAAAAGACATTTGTTTGGATAATTATAGATTAAGAGCGTTTACGCCTTACGGCATTTCATACAAACTTTCAAGCTCTTATTTTTCGCAATGAATGAACCGATTTTAATGAAACTTCATAAGCATAAGCAGGATACGAAGGTCTAAAAAGTTAGTAGAAAACATTTTCGAAAAATAGTGTTACAGGCAAATTAGACCGATATTAAATTTTCCATAGAAACAGAGATTTCCAGTTATCTTTATTTAAATAAGACATTTCAAAAATGTTTTCTACTAACTTTTTAGACCCTGGTATCCTGCTTATGCGTATGAAGTTTCATTATAATCGGACCGATTATAATGAAACTTCATACGCATAAACAGGATACGAAGGTCTAAAAAGTTAGTAGAAAACATTTTCGAAAAATAGTGTTACAGGCAAATTAGACCGATATTAAATTTTCCATAGAAACAGAGATTTCCAGTTATCTTTATTTAAATAGGACATTTCAAAAATGTTTTCTACTAACTTTTTAGACCCTGGTATCCTGCTTATGCGGATGAAGTTTCATTATAATGGGTCCATTCATTTCGAAAAATAAGGGCTTGAAAGTTTGTATGAAATGCCGTACGGCGTAAACGCTCTTAAGGCATTCGTTGATGTATAGATTTTTTATATTCCTAGGCCCATTTCTGTATAATAAAGTAAACGCAATTTTGTCTATGTCTGCATTAAAAACGGTACATTGCAAAAATGTTATTACAACTTGGTTGCAAAATCTGTCCTATGATGACACTGAAAAGTTACTGGTTGTTTTGAGTTAAATACTATTTTTATTTCTGTATTGTCCTAGCATTAGGCTGCTAAGTTACCCACTATTTATGTATAATTATCAATCTTTGGAATATTATTGTAATAAGCTAATTTGCACACAGTGATACCTGAGATAGAGGTTTATCCTAGTTCAGGTTGATCCCATTATTATATACCGGTAGGTATATAATAATGGGGTCGACCTGATAGGTTTGCATATTTACAATATTAAGCCTTATACTAAAGTGGTAACTTTAGTATAAGGCTTTATATTGTAAATATGCATTATGTATTCAAATAAACAATAATAATAATCCCCCTTCGACCTTGAGTTCGGTCACGGTGGCCAATCTCAACGGAGATTAGCCAGGTTCGCAGGAGATATTAAAGTGTACAAGTGTGCGCAAACACAGATGCACTCTCTGTTCCTTAACTTACTCTCATAGTCCGATGGGACAATCCGACACGACCGGGGAGAGATCAGACCAACGGCTTTACGTGCTTTCCGAGGCACGGGGGTATCACGCCACCAACTTTCAAACTCCGGACTGCTACTGAGAAATTCCTAATGGAAAAACCCAATAACACTTTGCCCGACTTGGGAATCGAACCCAGGACTCCATACACAGCAGTCCCGCTTGCGACCACGAGACCAACGGGGCGGTTACTAAATAAATAATACTCGTATTATAAAACAAGTTCCCCCGTCGTGATAAATTTTATAACCGCGGATTGTGGACGGAACGGATTTTCTTACAAATTTCACCAATGAACGTAGTGATTAATGAGGAAGGTTTAGGTTCAATACGGTTTTGTGTAAATTGGCTAATACATATATGACAATGATTGTTGAAGATGTCGGAAAAAATCGTGCCGAGCGCTTTACTGGCGTGCGCCGCGTAAATAATAGAGTTATTTCATAACACTAACAGTGATCGTTGACTCCCAAAAATCCATCAAATCTTTATTTTTAGAACGAATTTCTTTGACGGAGCTTGTGGTAGAAGTAAACTGGTAGAAATCGTCAAGTAACGAACAAGCGTTATACTTATGCCCCAGAATGTATTAGTATGTTTCTGTGGGATACCTCAACGCGAACGAAGCTGCGGGTAAAAGCTAGTTTAAAATAAAGTAATTAAAATGTCTATTTAAAAAAACATCACTGTTAGTCGTACTTGATTTTTTTTTAACGGGCATTGGGTACTTCTGCTTTAATTCATTGCAAGGTTATCGACTAATTACCGCACATCGTGTAAACTAATTTTATTCATTAATTTTTCATAATAGCACCTACTACTGTTTGTCTCTGCATCACCCAAAGGTTGACTGGAAGAAAATGCCTAAGGCATTAGTCCGCCTCTGTAGATTTGTGTGTTTAAACTATTGTAGCGGTATCTACAACGCCACATGCGAACAACGCGTCACACTGACGTCACGCAAAATTCTGCATCGCGCAAGCAGAGTTTACCGCGCAACTAGCATAGATACAACGGCCCGACATGAATCATCGGGTAGTTGCCCGCCAGACACAGCACCCGTCTGGTCGGAGGATCCTCTCTTTTCTATGGAGGATGAGTGATCTTTACACCCTTTCATACTTCTATAGGTACTATTAAATAAATAACTATTATTTCATATATTTTTTATTTATTTATTTATTTATTTATTTATTTATCCATTTATTTCAGGCATCAAGGCCCATATAAACACATACAATACAATATTAATATAACTTAAAAATACTATAAATACATACAACATTATATTTACGCTAAAAAACTAACAACTAAAAACTAACTTAACTTAACTTATTACTTAACTTTATTTATCCCATCAGTACTGTGGCGACATCTACAACATCACTTGCGAACTACGCATCACACTGACGTCACGTAAAACGCGTACGCGCTGTTCCTCATGCCTCTATAGAACTATGCTAAGTTAAATTGAAGCAACAACTTTCTACACATTTTCATCCAACATAAATTGTAAAGCAAAACAAACATTACTCGTTTCCAGAGCAGCTACATTTACATAATCACGAGAGAAGTTTCCTAGTGTCCATCTGAAACAGTGGGACATTAGCGAAGTCTCAAGGATGAGTCCCATTTGCTGGGAGCAGGAGGGACACAATGTCTTTGTTTTAGGATAGTGTAAGCAGATTATGAGCTAAGAAAAGAGAAGTGAATGTTTTGCATAACAGGGTTTGAGTTAAACGAAAGACATATTCTGGCAGATTCGATAAAACAAAAAGAAAGTTACATAACTTTTTTTTTTGTTTTATATTTTGTTGTATGTGTATATATATGTATTTGACGGGGTCCGTGGCTAAATAATAACAGCCGCACAGGTCGATCGATCAGGTTAAGCTGCGCTTGCCACGGCTGGTCTGTGGATGGGTGACCATCGTTAAATAAAGGGACCCATACGTGCTCGGAAAGCACGTGAAGCTGTTGGTCCCGGCTGTCATTCGTGGATCTTTGACAGTCGTTACGGGTAAAAGTCTGACAACCAGTCTTACCAAGGGGTAAAATACTGATATTCAGCTGCATCCGGTTAGACCGGAAGCCGACCCCAACATAGTTGGGACAAGGCTAGGCAGATGATTGTGTACTTATATAATTATGTATTTATTCTTATATTTTTGTTATAAACATTTTGTAATTTATTTTCTGTTATTGCACCTACCGTGTGTTGTCTCTGCATCACCCTAAGGTAGACTGGTAGAAAATGATCAAGGCATTAAGTCCGCCTTTGTACAGTTTTTCCCGGTGCATAAAGTTTTAATAAATAATAAATATTCTAAGGAAGTGTAAAACCCATGAAAATGATCAACTTCTACTAATAATAATAATTCCGGGTGCCCATTATTGAGTGTGCAAGTCACCTCCTGCCATATTATCCGTGTATACGTGACATAGTCTTTCTATAGTTCTAGGAAACCAGTCCACTTTAGCCATCCAAAATTCCAAACACATTTCATTATCTTTGTTTCCATATCCTGCAATAGTCCTTCACCAACTGGGGGTTCTCCTTGGGGGCACTTGCATATTGCGTATAGGAAAATCGTCGGTTGGTGCTTCTTTTCAATAAAAGTGTTTAACGGGCCTCTACGACTTGGCTTCGGCCCCTCGGTCGCCTTTTACCTAAAGGTCCGAGGTCCCCAGGGTCCCGAGATATGTAAATTTCAGACTATTATTGTCCCACTGCAGAGCACAAGCCTCTTCTTATACAGAGAAGGCACGATGACACATTTAAGGCCTATAAACAGACGCTCACACATTGGTGTTCACCAATAATTATATTATGTTTTGTTCACTAATTAATTCCTTAATAAACACGTCACACTCCAAATAAAGTCGTGGACAAAGATTAACCCCTACATTGAACATAAAAAAAAATCCTTTTTCCAATGCCCAATTCGGGTGCGGAAAAAGCGCTCTAAAAATCGGTTTTCCATGTCATCCAACTATCGGATAAAAAATTCGATACGCCTACCTAAAAGGCTTTCCATGACCAAATGATAAAATTAAAATAGCTTTACCTACTATGTGGGCAACCAGCTTCGTATTTTCTGACTGTCCGACTTCTTGACAATTCAAAAGTGCCTGTAAATGATTTATTTGAAATAAATGCTTTGAGTTTCAGTTTCACTAATTTGATTTTTGAGTAAAGCTTTGGTTTTCTGAGACTGCGCTGGCCACTTAGAGTCGGCAATGTAATGTCAAATGACGTCACTGATACGTTATTTATGAAATTAAGTTGTTGTGTTTCTCTAGAGAGCGGTTTTTCCACACCGTAAAATCAAACCCTGCTGTCATAATTTTCAGGACGGCTGTCACCGTGGCAAGCCACCGCACCGTTGCGCGTTGTCGTAGGAAACCGTTGATTGAGTAAAGTATCTAGAAACATGACTCACATGTCGCCTGTCATGCACGAGGTTGTGGACTCAAAATCTGACAAGTACCAATGTGATATTTTCAAGTCATATGTAGTTTCTGAGTGGACATTACTGATAATGGTGATGGAAAGGCGTCGTGAGGAATCCTGGACTTACAGTTAACTAACAGCCTTATGCTTCAGCAATAAAGTTGAAAATCTATTAAAGAAATTTGACAGCTTGAAGTGCTGGCGTCTGTTATGTACGAGTAGTAGTTTTTCGAGTTTATCTTGGACATTACTGAAACTAGTGAACGAAAAACACCGTGAGGAAACCTGGACCTATGTATTGTTATTATAAAGGCTCCTTCAAACAGGCGCGACACGCGATAAAATCGCGCGCGACACAAAGGCACCGCAAGTCGCGCAACGAGCGAGCGGTGCCTTTGTGTGAGCGTCTGTTTATAGGCCTTAAATGTGTCATCGTGCCTTCTCTGTATAAGAAGAGGCTTGTGCTCTGCAGTGGGACAATAATAGTCTGAAATTTACATATCTCGGGACCCTGGGGACCTCGGACCTTTAGGTAAAAGGCGACCGAGGGGCCGAAGCCAAGTCGTAGAGGCCCGTTAAACACTTTTATTGAAAAGAAGCACCAACCGACGATTTTCCTTTTTGAGTAGATAGGTAGTAAAAATTATAATAATAATAGGTAATAGTTACAATCAAGTCATATCAATTCATTGTTAGTAATTCAATTGAATTTATGTTATGTCACTTTACAATACAAAATAAAATCTTAATGTCACTGGGATCTACAATATTAATGTCTTTGTTCAAACCGCATTTAACAAAAATAAAGACAAAATATTACGAACTAGCTGCGCCACGCGGTTTTACCCGCGTAAATGTCGATCCTGTGGGAATATCGGGATAAAAAGTAGCCTATATGTTAATCTAGGGGGTCAGCTATCTCCATACCAAATTTTATCCAAATTGGTTCAGCCGTTTGAGCGTGAAGAAGTAACAAACATATAAACACACACACACACTCACACACAAACTCACAAACTTTCGCCTTTATAATATTAGTGTGATTAAGTACCTACAAGCGACATAGATCTACAAAGTGTTTATAAATGGTTTAATTGAAATAAATGCTTTGAGTTTGAGTTCATCACTCCTGTAGACCTCGAAGGATTGGGCAGATGTGTATATTTTTAGTACCCCCAAATTTCGGCAGTTAATTATGTTAAGTTCCACATAATAGGGAGGAGATCATAATAAGGTTGAGGAGATCGTGGAGTACATGCGTGTGAAGACCATCTGGACTTTGAGAGTCGAGAAGTTGGAGTCGCGTCTCAATAAGAACTTCAAGTCGTTCATGGTCCGACACATCATCTCGAGAAGTTCCTCAAGGAAGAGTTCTGGCCGAAGGGTGTTGTGTACCGCCGGTTTCGTGGTCGGATACATGATACCAGTCAACGAAACACGACGCAGACACTTCGTGTTCGTTAGTTTTATAGTGTACTTAATTATAATGTTGTATGTATTTATAGTATTTTTAAGTTATTAATATTGTATTGTATGTGTTTTATATGGGCCTTGATGCCTGAAATAAATGGATAAATAAATAATAGGGGACGAGCCCATTGCCATAACAGTCACTAAACCAGACCCTGGGCTGCTACTGAGAAATTCCATGTTGAATAACACTTTGCCTGAACTAAGAATCGAACCCATGAACTGATGCTATCGCTGCACTATAGCTTGCGACCATCAGACCAACAAGGCAGTTCAATTCGTTGTTTTTATGATGTTTGATATTCGTTTTTTTTTCATTTATTTCTTTTTTTAATCACTAGCTAGTGCCCGCGACTTCGTCTGCAATTCAGGATGAAAAGTAGCCTATATCCATCTCCAGGTCATGGTCTACTTATGTGCTAAATTTCATCCAAATCCGTTCAGCCGTTTCAGCGTAAAAGCGTAACAAATAAACTTACTTTCGCATTTATAATATTACTAGCTGACCCGACAGACGTTGTCCTGGGGGCCTAAAAAGGCCACTATGGCAGAATCATAAAAGGATAACAGAATGGACAGTTAACTGTTAAGTTAATCGTATCAAATCCCTTTGGTGAAGCATTTTTCAGTTATTTTTTTTGTCTGTGCTAAAATACCAATCAATCCAATTAAAATCCAATCCCAATCTCTTTGATTGTACCTACGTAGTGCAGCGAAAAAAAAGAAAAACACGGACTGTCTTCGCCATTTTATAATTCCTTTTATGATTCTCCAAAGTGGCCTTTTTAGGCCCCCTGTTTTGATTCGAAAGACACGTGGCGCCATTTTCTATTATCATAATAAAGTTATTGTTGTTATCCTCGGGAACAGCACTTTTTTTCGGGATTAAAGGTACCCTATGTCCGTTTCTGTACACCTGGTAGGCAGACAACGTACTACATGCATAATTTCAGGATGATCGGTTCAGTGGTTTAGGTGTGAAAAGGTAACAAACAAACTTACTTTCGCATTTATAATATTAGTTAAGATTAGTATGGATAGTTAGGATATACACACAGTAAATAAAATAGATACAGATACGACTTATAAGTATTGGCACAAAGGTACTGTTTATTTCTGAAGATATTTCTTCCAGCAGACCTGCGTTCAGGCGAAATGAAAAAAAAAGATATGTAGACAATAGTTTTTTTTTTATCGCTCGTCCGAAATGTGCTGTGACATCACTGACCTGTATTATACAGTACTTGTATGATAGAGGTCAGAGGGTGACATAAAGTCAAATCTAAGTTAAGAAAGAACAATCGACATTTAATTTCGTTTTATTCTTGTGCAGCTTTCTGAATCAAGACAAATCTGAGAATGCCTCATTTGTTGAAATCATCTGAAGTGAATAGGTATAGATAAAACCCTAAATTCTAAAGTTAAATTATTTTATTTCTGTAAGTAGGTTTGTATAATCTATATATAAGGTGTAAAAAAATTAACCTTACAAACTTTAAGAAGTGCTTTAGACCATTGGACTGAACAACTTTCACTATGGGACCAACTCTGAAATCACGAAAAAAAATCCACTGTTTCATACATTTTGATCAAGTAGGTAATGAACTTTTGTATTAAACAGTGGATTTTTTTCGTGATTTCAGAGTTGGTCTCATAGTGAAAGTTGTTCAGTCCAATGGTCTAAAGCACCTCTTAAAGTTTGTAAGGTTAATTTTTTTACACCTTATATAAAAAAGAAAATCGTGTTAGTTACACTATTTCTAACTCAAGAACGGCTGAACCGATTTGACTGAAAATCGGTGGGGAGGTAGCTTAAAACCAGGAGACGGACATGGGATACTTTTAAACTTTTTTTTTTACTTTTAGAAGTAGGGTAGGAGTAGCGTAGGAGTAGGTTAGGAGTAGGGTAGGAGTTAGGGTAGGAGTAGGGTAGGAGTAGTGTAGGAGTAGTGTAGGAGTAGGGTAGGGGTAGGGTACGGTAAGGGGTAGGACACCACGTGAACGAAGTAGCGCCGGGCAGCTAGAAATAATTTATATGGCAAAACAAAGTTTGGTCAGTTAGTATATGATAAATGATTTTATTTTTGTACGTAGGTTCGCACAAACACTTTTACACGTCAATCTTATTTTTTTTTAAACTACACACATCAAAAGTGTCTAGGGATCAACATATATTTTTGCAATAACTTTTCTCCTGATTGATATTAATTAAAATTTTCTTTAAGGATTCATCAAATAAAGTGTTTTCGTTTGTCACAGTAACGATAAACCAAGTCACCTTTGCATTAATAAAGAAATTTGCCATTTTCCTAATAAAGGGATTTTTGACATTTGAACCACTAACACAAAAGTTCGAAAAAAAGACTGAAATAACAGTTTTCTTTAAAATTTTATTGGGTTACTTAAACAATTAATAATCCGTGTTTCTACCGCGAACACTAACAACACAAGAACATCGGTTTGGCATACTCAAAATGAGTTCATCCAAATCACGCTGTGGAATGGCCGCCCATGTTCGTTGCAACAACAAAAAAAGGTCTTCTTGCGACTGGATACCCTCCATATTCGGCAGAGCTCTTCTCTGTAGCATATTCCATGCATGCTCAATCGGGTTCAAGTCTGGCGACTGAGCAGGCCAGGGCAGGACATTGATGTTAGCTGCGGCGAGAGTCTGTCTTACAACTCTTGCGGTGTGCGGTCGTGCATTATCATGCATTAACTGAAATAAGGGACCGATTTGCACTTGAAGAGGAACGATGACGTCTGATACAATCGTCTCAGCATAAATTTGAGCGTTGAGGTTGCCTCTGATCCAAATCAACTCAGTTCTTCCGCCGATCCAAATACCCGCCCATACCATGATGGTTCCACCACTATAAGGATGGACTTCCTGGCAGGATTTTAATCGCTGTTGGCGTCCAGGGGTTCTCCAGTGTCGTATACGTCTTGTATCCGGTCTCATACCAAAACGAGACTCATCAGAAAAGCACACGAAACGCCATTGTTCTTCTGCCCAATTTCTGTGTTCAAGAGCCCATTGATATCGAATCCTACGATTGTGCATTGCTATAGGTGGTACCCGTAGCGGTCTTCGGGAATGAAGGTTCACTTCATGCAAGCGGTTTCTGACTGTTTGGTCGCTAATTAAGTTCCCTGAAGAGTGATGAAGCCTCACGGCTAACATCATGGCGGTTATTGTTGGAGCTCTTCGAGTTAAGATTTGAATGTATCGGTCTTGTCTCCGTGTGGTGCAGCGATACCGTCCTCCATGGCGCTCAGCCACGGTACCAGTGCTTCGGTAACGTGTCCAAAGTCGACTGATAACACTCTGACTTGTATTCAGAGCTAAAGCCACAGTACGTTGCCGGGAACCAGCTTCTATCATTCCCACGGCTCTGAGCATTTCTTGGGATGCTTAAATGACGTCGCCGCTCCATAATAACGTTGGTTTTAATCAGTAGTAGGGAAACAGTAGCACTAATAATGTCTTCAATGCGTTGTATGTTTTTATAGGGAAAATATTGACAGCTGATTTTCATCTTTTACTCGAATTTGATTCACAGTTCCTGATTCAAATTATGAAATGCACCAAAAAGGATCCATATAAATTTATAAAATCATAAATTTATTACAAAGCCACATCTCAATCTCAAGAAATCCGCATAAAAATGCTTGATCCCTAGACACTTTTGATGTGTGTATTATATTGTTTTAATTATTGTATTTTTTTTATTTTTCTCTGTGTTCTGTTAGTTTTTGTCATGGTCTGGCAGTTTGAGCAATTTATGTGGCCTACCCAAATGACCTTTCTTTGATTTTATTGTTCGTTGAGCACCATATGACCATGAGTTCAGTTGCACGATTTCTGATAAATGAGTGCATTGACTGGACAGGTCCTCTCAATTTGTGTGGTTCTTTCCTCAAAAGACCATCTCAGACATCGATCTACATGGTCTTCATATAACCTGACCAAGATTATCTCTGGACTTTAAAAGAGACTGTGACCTCTGAGTTGGTTTCGGCCTTTCTTCTCAGTGTAGTCAAACAGGAAACGCCGACCTCATCTACACACATCAAAAGTGTCTAGGGATCAAGCATTTTTATGCGGATTTCTTGAGATTGAGATGTGGCTTTGTAATAAATTTATGATTTTATAAATTTATATGGATCCTTTTTGGTGCATTTCATAATTTGAATCAGGAACTGTGAATCAAATTCGAGTAAAAGATGAAAATCAGCTGTCAATATTTTCCCTATAAAAACATACAACGCATTGAAGACATTATTAGTGCTACTGTTTCCCTACTACTGATTAAAACCAACGTTATTATGGAGCGGCGACGTCATTTTAGCAGGGAAGAAATGCTCAGAGCCGTGGGAATGATAGAAGCTGGTTCCCGGCAACGTACTGTGGCTTTAGCTCTGAATACAAGTCAGAGTGTTATCAGTCGACTTTGGACACGTTACCGAAGCACTGGTACCGTGGCTGAGCGCCATGGAGGACGGTATCGCTGCACCACACGGAGACCAAGACCGATACATTCAAATCTTAACTCGAAGAGCTCCAACAATAACCGCCATGATGTTAGCCGTGAGGCTTCATCACTCTTCAGGGAACTTAATTAGCGACCAAACAGTCAGAAACCGCTTGCATGAAGTGAACCTTCATTCCCGAAGACCGCTACGTGTACCACCTATAGCAATGCACAATCGTAGGATTCGATACCAATGGGCTCTTGAACACAGAAATTGGGCAGAAGAACAATGGCGTTTCGTGTGCTTTTCTGATGAGTCTCGTTTTGGTATGAGACCGGATACAAGACGTATACGACACTGGAGAACCCCTGGACGCCAACAGCGATTAAAATCCTGCCAGGAAGTCCATCCTTATAGTGGTGGAACCATCATGGTATGGGCGGGTATTTGGATCGGCGGAAGAACTGAGTTGATTTGGATCAGAGGCAACCTCAACGCTCAAATTTATGCTGAGACGATTGTATCAGACGTCATCGTTCCTCTACAAGTGCAAATCGGTCCCTTATTTCAGTTAATGCATGATAATGCACGACCGCACACCGCAAGAGTTGTAAGACAGACTCTCGCCGCAGCTAACATCAATGTCCTGCCCTGGCCTGCTCAGTCGCCAGACTTGAACCCGATTGAGCATGCATGGGATATGCTACAGAGAAGAGCTCTGCCGAATATGGAGGGTATCCAGTCGCAAGAAGACCTTTTTTTGTTGTTGCAACGAACATGGGCGGCCATTCCACAGCGTGATTTGGATGAACTCATTTTGAGTATGCCAAACCGATGTTCTTGTGTTGTTAGTGTTCGCGGTAGAAACACGGATTATTAATTGTTTAAGTTACCCAATAAAATTTTAAAGAAAACTGTTATTTCAGTCTTTTTTTCGAACTTTTGTGTTAGTGGTTCAAATGTCAAAAATCCCTTTATTAGGAAAATGGCAAATATCTTTATTAATGCAAAGGTGACTTGGTTTATCGTTACTGTGACAAACGAAAACACTTTATTTGATGAATCCTTAAAGAAAATTTTAATTAATATCAATCAGGAGAAAAGTTATTGCAAAAATATATGTTGATCCCTAGACACTTTTGATGTGTGTACTTTACAAAGTAAGCAAATTTTATTGTTTAAATAAAATTCATTAATGTCAATGTGTATATAAAAAAAAAAAAAAAAAAAAAAAGGCCCCTCGCAAATTAAATTATGTTTAAAAACTGGAAGTCACGCTTATCGTCCTACAGTCATATGCAAAAACGCTCAAAAACAACAAATTGTTAGGCAACCAACATCTTTACCTAAAAATTTAAATTTCTCTACCAAAAGATTCACTGACGGCTTCATCTGAACGTAAATTCCCAAGCCTTATGGCTTTACGCGGACTGGCGCGAACGTTTTCACTCTCAGCCGTAACTTACGCAAATTTACGCGATGTTTTAATCTAAAAAGCTGAGTGTGTTCACTTGGAAAATCCCAAATTAAAGGGACCTTTCGCGTAGGTGACTTAAGAGTAGAGATGTGACGTGTTTTAGGCTAAAGACAACGATGTTCTTTTTTTTTGACTGCAACATAAGCATATTCAGCCTACAACATTCCCGCTGCTGGGACACAGGCCACCTCTCTGTGAGAGGAAGTGGGCCGTAATCCACCACCCGGGCATAGTGCGGGTTGGTAGATGGATGTCACATGTCTTCGAATTTTTGGTTCTAGGATATGCCGGTTTCCTCACGGTGATTTCCTTCACCGTTTTTAAGCCGTCTTCTTTTGACTATGGTTTCGGTAAAATCCGCAGACCCAATAATCTACAAATTCGGTTTTTCATCAAGAATTTAAAGTAGTCACTCGGAATCTGGATTTGTTCCAATTTGATGGCATAAGCGTGACTTATGGTTGTACTATCACGGAGGTCTCCTCGAAATCGACCTTTTGTATATTCCTTGAAGAGGGAGTTAGTCCCTCTTCAAGGAATATACAAAAGGTCGATTTTGCAAAAATCGCACCGTGAAAACTTAGATGAAGTGAGTTTGTTTTTGCTAGGAATTGACACTATTGACACCTCACTCCACGCTCATTTCACCTAAGTTTTCTCGGTGAGATTTTTACAGAATACCACCGCTGGTATTGTATTACGATGACGTGCCTACGTACCTACGATCTTAGGTATAAACCTAAGAATGTATGCACATACGCCAAGCACATCAAGCTACCCGAAACTCTCAAATTTTCCCAATCAACTTTGAACCTTATGCTTTAGCTATAAAGTTCAAAATCCATTAAAGAAATTTGACAGATTGTAGGAGCTTGATGTGCCTATCTACGAATAAAAAAAATACTCCAAATAACTTCGTAATCGGAAAAGTTAATCTCGCTTTGAGGGCCTGAAGCAGATAAAAAGACTTATAACATTCAAGGAAAGACTTTTATTAATATTTCTTGAAAGAAAGGATAAGGGCCTAAGTTTTACGGGGTAATTTCGTGTCACACTAACAGTAGTAAGGCTTCCATTTTGACAGTTCAAAAACATCAATTGCGTTATTTACGTTGTTAAGCAGACGAATTTTTCGAACATAATATGAAGCACCATTTATAACAGGGCTCTGAACCGGTTTAAAAAGAGCGGTTAATTCCGATTAAATACCCGTAAATATATCGTTCCATCATTATCCGGTTAAACAAGTGAACTGTTCTTATGTAACTCAAATGATAAAGGTTATACAGGGTGTTTGGTGCATCGTTTGCCAAATGGAATTGGTCGAAAGGAGAGGTTGTTTGCTATCTCTTAAGGCCCAGTAACTCATTCCTTGTTACACCGGTTTTTTTATTACGACTCATTAAATTTTATTTAGAAAAATACAAGAACTCTGCATTTAAGCTTAAATTTTTTTTAAAGTTATGAGTATAGCCTTCAAATTTCATTTTAATTCTTATGTTTACTCTTGTATGGTTCTATGAAATTCAAAATTACTTGCTAATAACATCTACTTCCTTTTTAATAACTCATAAAGTTTTTGAAAAAAGGAAAAATACACTTAACACTCAACTTTAAATTGCTGTAAAAAAAAAACTAAAAGCGTTCGGGATCTTCGAATTCTTGTAAAAAGTTCTCTAGTTTGTCCCCTTTTCAACGGTGTGCAATATACAAAAAAAAACTTTTAATAACTTCAGTAATTCGCTAAATGTGTAATCGAGACACATCAGGCTGATATTCGATATTACGGTAAGAACACTCGTTTTCCCATAAATAACATTCTTTAAGTAGGTGGATAGTGTTATCTCACTCTTACGCAGTCTCTTATCTCTTTCTAGGGTTCGAACTTTCCTCGAACTTGAAATAAAAAATAAATTTTTATTTAATAAGTACTTAATTATAAATTTTAAATTTTACACTATCAAAGCAAACTGGGCCTTAAGAGATAGCAAATGACCTCTCCTTTCGGCCAATTCCATTTGGCAAACGATGAACCAAACACCCTGTATAAGCACAAACGGTTTTGACACCCAAATTAACCGGTTAATTCCGTAATTCGTAAATATTTTTCGTCTACTTTTCACTTCCAACAAGTTATAGTGACATTAGTGCTTACCCCAGAAAACATTAGGAAAAAAAAACGTTTGGTCTGAGGACGTCAAATACATACGACTATTTTGTTACTAAATAACATCGCAACGTCCAGACGGTGCTTGCGAGAGTGGCGGGGCCGGGGGGTTTGAATTTGGTTTTAACCGGTTAATGTTCACTGTCAAAACCAAAATTCATGAAAAACCGGTTTCCCGCATAAACCGGTAAAGTGCAACCTTAACCTAAATCGATTTCGGTTTGGGGCAATAACCGTAACCGGTTAAGAATTTCAACCGAGCCCTGATTTATAAGCAATATCCATAAAAATGATTCAGATTGTGATTGGTAGTGTGTTACACAATTTAGATGCTGGGTTAGGCTTTTGCCACTGAATATAGTCATCGACACGCCTAAAAGAAGAAGGGTAAGTCACATCCCTACTAAAAGACCATGATTCTTACAGGAACAATAAATACGAAGACGGTATACGACCTATAACGTAAACCTGTAACGTAAACGTTATGTCTTTACATAAGGATACTCATTAGAGTATTTAAATAAATTGTGCTAGGTGGGCCTTATAATCCCTTGCCTTTTTAGTAAGGCGAGGTCAAAAGGTTTGTTAACTTTGTTCTACGTAAATATTCTTCGCATTTTCGGTACTCCGTAGTTTGAAGCCTTGATTGTTTGCTAAAAGGATTTTATAGTAATGGCCTATAATAAGGAAAACTCTTAAAGATTTTAAAGATCTCGTCGGGTTGTGGAGTTGAGTGCTAACATCGTTCCTAATTTTACTAAAGTGTTAGGGATCTATAAATCATAAAAAACTAAATCCCACTTTGGGCAATGACCGCCTGTATTTCCTTCCACGTACCGTAATCTTGTGGTTCTTCTACATTTACGGAATTTATGGAATTGATGTTTTTTTATCAGGATAAAGAAAATAAAGTTTTGTTCCCATGTGCTCCAAAATTTTGTATAAAAATTTTTGCTCCAAAATTTTTTTTATTCTTCTTAGCGTATTGATGGCAAAATGTTCAAACATCTTTGACCCAAAATTCATCTAGTAGTCCAGTGCCTAATTGGATTAGGGAGGTCAAATAGGCGGTCACTTCATGTAAAATAGGTACTGGTTTTCAGCCACATTTGGTTAGATTGGAAGCCGACCTCAACATAGTTGGGAACAGGTTAGGAAGATAATGATTTATTAAAAGTTACCCTAATTACGTCACACGTTATCCATCACAATCTAAATCCTTTTTAAGGATATTGCTAATCCATTGTGTCTTATGTTTGAAAAATTTGTCTGCTCGACAACGTAAATACCGCAAGGAACGTGACTGGACCATCAAAATGAAAATCATCATCATCATCATTTCAGCCGATAGACGTCCACTGCTGGACATAGGCCTCCCCCAATTTTGGGGGGGGTTTGCCATAATCACCACGCTTGGCAGGCGGGTTGGCGATCGCAGTATGGTATGATGGTGGAATGCATAGAGAACGCTGCCCATTCTCCGGTAAGACCCTTAGTCGCCTTTTACGACACCCACGGGAAGTAAGGGGTGGTGCTATTCTTTAAGTCCGGCACCACACAGACAAAATGAAAATAAATGAGATCAATTGTCATTTTATGTGTATCACGCGATTACACGGCAGATTTCTTCTAAATGTTTCAGCACAAATTCTTCATCCACAAAACACATAACCACTTATAATAATCTACTTATTACACGGCGACGTACAACAACAAAGAATGCTGGTCCCCATATAAATTAGAGGAATTTAGTCACAAGTATGAACCATTTATCACGAGGCGGGACCAGAAGATATATCGTTCGTGTATTAAAAGCTGTTGTAATAAAGTAGTAAGAGTAGCTGAATAAAGGAATTTATTAGATTTTGTAGTAAGAACACTCTAGTTAGGATTTATTTATATAAACGTTACTTAAAATGAAGATAGGTTTAAACATCAAAAAATTCGTCGTAAATCATTATTTGACGTTGGTGTGAAAGTGCTCAGGATTTGTTTGTTTGTTAGCAAAACCATAATTTCATAGTATTTATGAATTTCAGCCTGAACAAGAAAGAAGGAATGCTATTAGCGATTTCACCTTTGAGTATTAAACCAACTGGAGGCGCCATTGTCAGGCGATCCCCGCTGCCAAAGGTACGAGACCGCCGGTCATAGCGGTTATATAAAACTAGTTGCCGCGCGTTGTACATGTGTGTTATATAGTTTATGCTTGTATTTGTTTTTTGTTTTGTATGCGTGCGTAACAACGCGATCGAATTGCATTAGTGTATTATTACTACTTGTGTGCGTTCCCTCGTCCCCCGCGATGAAAGTGACAGACTTATTTGCGTAGATATTAGTACTCGTGGCGTCTCCGGTTGGTTTAATACTCAAAGGATTTCACAGTATATGAAGTAATGAAAATTTGAATATATACTACGTAATACTACTACGACGTAAAGAACTACCTACAAATACTAAGTAAAGAAGTGTCGAATCGTTGAATTCGACTCAGCTGGGCAACGTTTGGGAAGCTACGCAATATCTCAAGCATCATCATCGGTCATCGGTCCGCCTTTTGGAAGGCTTCGCAATGCGAAGATGTAGCATAGCGGTGCGAGGTCGCCACTCCAGAACCTTTCAGCCACATCGGCCATCTGTTATGCGAGCAATGTGCCCTGCCCACTGCCACTTAATTTTGGCAATTCTTCGGGCCATGTCGGTTACCTTGGTTCTCCTATATATTTATTTCTGATTAGATCACGTAGGGAAACTCATACCTCATGTTCACATTACTGTTCTTTTCGTCGTAAGAAATTCGAGCTACACGTGGAATATATTGTACCTTTGTTTATGGGAAAATCCCTAGGGCCATTGGGCCTATCAAAATAGAACTAGACATTTTTTATGTAGAATAAGCCGATCGTGAATCCAAATAAGTTTATTTTCTTTTGTTTCGACACGAGACATGACTTTGTAAAATTTCTACATAATCAGCCTATAATGTTCCCCACTGCTGGGACTTATGAATGTTTATTCTGCACAAATAAGACGCACGTACAAAGTAGCTTAAAAACTCGTACCGGTAAAACGCTGCAACATTGCCTCGCGTAGATATTGGTAAATTCATATAATAGGCAAAGTTGGGTAACTTTGCCTATTATATGAATTTACCAATATCTTTTTAAAATTGTTGGTTTTATATAATAAACAGTATTAAATACATTTTAGGTCGTTTTACTCCACGGTGTATGCGACAACCATATGAAACTAACAGCAAAGTCGAACACAGCATTGCCTAGCATTGTTTTAGTGGTATATGCAAAAAGTGGCTGTTTTGCAATTCCTATCCTTAACTCCTACTAATAAGGGTTAACTTCAAGTCCAAGAACGATGTACTTAAGTCGTTTAGACGTCAAAATTGAAGCAGGCAATGTTACAGTTTTGTGGCCCAACTTTACCCAGTAATTAAAACTGTTATATTTCGAAAATGAAACAGAGTAATCATAGTTCTAAGTAGGGAATAAAGCTTATATTAATGGTCATTGGCAGTGCCAATAACCATTAATATAAGCTTTATCCCCAACCTGACAAGGGCGAAAATTGATTGTAATTTTTCGAAATATATAAATGATACTATAAAACTACGGCAAAGCTGCATAAGATAAATTTAAATGTTAGTAGTGTGCCTTTAGAGGTATGAGGAACAGGGTGTACAGTTCACTCATCCTCCATAGAAAAGACAGGTATTGTCTGGTGGGTTACTGTCCGACGATCAATGTCAAACTCTGCTTGCGCGATGCAGGATTTTGAGTGACGTCAGTGTGATGCGAAGTTCGCATGTGGCAATGTAGATGCCACCACTGCCAATTCGATGCCTAAACAATTAATTTCCCTCACTACATTTAAGTATAGCTAGTTTAAGGCGGAGATTCCTTGAAAACGGTCAAAAAGCTGGTTTTTTTAAGCAGTGTATCTCATATCGTAAATAATTTTGACAATGAAAAAAAAAATTATGATATTTTCAAATCTTATTTTAATACAGTGATGGAACTCAAATCATTATTAAACATACATTAATGCATCAAAAAAATCTTCAAATACACCTCTTGATTGTCTTTAAAAGCAGCTTATCCCTTCATTAACAATTTTAATTATAATTTAAAATATGCCATTTTTCTAATGCCAAACTGCATTCAATGATGGATTATTTATTATTATATGTATAGTTTTTGTAAATAGATAATTTCTTCATATTTTACAATAAATTATCAGCTTTGTGTCATCGCGCTTCTCTTTCTTTTCTATGCAGTTCGACAGTGACCGCGCTTTAGGTCATGTAAGCCTCTTGAGATAATGTTATAACTAGTATAGCTTGATACGAGGTGATACGTGAATAAGTTTGTAAAGAAAAAAACCTAATTGCAATGTTAACCTTTCATAGATCACCCACCAAGAACTGCTCAAATACAATTTACCCAAATAATTTGTAGACCGTAACTGCATACTACGACAAAGTTGCACCCCCAAGGAATGTTGACAACACACCACGCAGTGTTTTGCTCTAAGCCCTTTGTAAACTATGAGATAACAATGTTACTTCACTACGTTATGTTATTATAGCTATGACCATCTCGCTTGAACACTGGAAGATAACACAGTGGGTAAACAGCCTAAAGACAAGATATTTGACTAAAACCTTGTTGTGGACCAAAGACTGGTTACAAGGTGTCGAGAAACCGTTGTTAGCAGGCAGCATAGGACCGGTCGTTGTGGCAATGCTTAGGAGGTTTATGTCCAGGTGTAGATATCTTTCATATTCGCATTTTTCTTTCTTTTCTTTGTTCTCTTTCTTGTCTTTCTTTTATTTCTTTCGTTTCTTTCTTTTCTTTATTTTTTTTTTTCTTTTCTTTCGACCTAAATGATGATGTAAATCTTCGGTCAATTATTATTGGGTGGATTTGTGCCCGATTGATGGCAATAGGATATGGGACTTAAACAACTGAAATTTTGGGTTTACTATAGGTAAACCTCCACCGAACTCTGCAGAAAACAGAGGGGCACTTCTTGTAATTTTAAGTATGTCCACAGTCTGATCTCAGCCTCAAACTCTCAAAAGACCAACTCTCTCTCTAACCAACTCCAACTCAACCAACCAAATCTCTCTCTCTCTCTCTAATTTTCCTACATTTTGGCAAGTTTTGACATTGATTGTCGCTAAATTGAGATTGTGACTAGATTTAGAACGTTTTATTACGGGAATCAGCCTTCTGGTGTAATGTTATGAAAATCTCAAGTTCTACTCGAAATATTTTTACAGGAGCATATATTCGACAGTACTTCAATCCATATCTCCAAACTGACACAGAAAGACCCCAACCTAGTTTAGAAGACAAGATATATTAATGAATTGTTTTAGGGAACCAATAACATTGTTACCGCAACGTCACTGCGTCGTTGTCACAGACCAGATCATCTGACAGACAGTGAGCTTCATTCAATGTCGACGTGAAAGGTACATTACTGTAAGGCGAGGTATTGTGAGGTACAATACTGTATGGCGCGACTATGACTTTTTACCAAATTGTAAAAAGATAGTCCAACCGTCGCGCGTATGTGAACGCAACGCATGCAATATCAAAGCGTGATGATAAAGGATGATATCTATAAATAATTAGGACCCGATTCACAGTGTTCGGACTTGATCGTGGTATTTTTCATATAAATCTTTTTTAGTTTTGCTGAATTTTTCCGAAAATGTCATCCAGATGATAATTTAACCGTTGTAACAGTGTTAAAGGCTGACGCAGATTTGGGTGGTCCGAGCCTCAACGTAACGTATTGCAAAAACCCAACGCAGACTACAAGCGAGCCGCACCGCACTTTTTAGGGTTCCGTTGCCAAATGGCAAAAAACGGAACCCTTATAGATTCGTCATGTCTGTCTGTCTGTCCGTCTGTCTGTCCGTCCGTATGTCACAGCCACTTTTCTCCGAAACTATAAGAACTATACTGTTGAAACTTGGTAAGTAGATGTATTCTGTGAACCGCATTAAGATTTTCACACAAAAATAGAAAAAAAAAAACAATAAATTTTGGGGTTCCCCATACTTAGAACTGAAACTAAAAAATTTTTTTTTCGTCAAACCCATACGTGTGGGGTATCTATGGATAGGTCTTCAAAAATGATATTGAGGTTTCTAATATCATTTTTTTCTAAACTGAATAGTTTGCGCGAGAGACCCTTCCAAAGTGGTAAAATGTGTGTCCCCCCCCTGTAACTTTTATAAGAGAATGATAAAACTAAAAAAAATATATGATGTACAATACCATGTAAACTTCCACCGAAAATTGGTTTGAACGAGATCTAGTAAGTAGTTTTTTTTTAATACGTCATAAAAGTTGAACCGCAATTTACCTTTTATTCAACCAACTCAAATATAAAAAAAACATTTAATTTCATAAACATAAACCTTATGCATAAACCCGGATGTTACGGAACCCTCGGTGAGCGAGTCCGACTCGCTCTTGCCCGGTTTTTTTTGTTTCGAAAATGCGTTGCGCTGCGGCCCGTAGAGGCTGTGTGCGCTTGGCTTAAGTGAGATGTCTTAGTTTCAGAATCGGGAGTT
Organism: Mesoligia furuncula; assembly: GCA_916614155.1. Lineage (NCBI taxonomy): Eukaryota > Metazoa > Arthropoda > Insecta > Lepidoptera > Noctuidae > Mesoligia > Mesoligia furuncula. Next base: position 14,491,096 of record OU744814.1, read on the forward strand.
TCCGTTAAAATCTTGTGATTGAACCCAACAAAGTTAGAAAAACATTCGCTCTCTTATTAATAAGCGCAGTTTACGATTATGCTAAACTTAAGCCTTCACAAATATATTGCTAGAAAACAAAAGTCAATCCTATTCTCGTGACTCTCGGTTTTATACTGCTTGTTTATTATTATGGAGGTTGGTGTATGACAGATTTTTGCGGTGTGATTATAATATGAAACTCTGTGTCTATTTATTTATTAGAACTTTATGCACAAGTAAAAAATATCTGTACAACGGCGGACTTATTGCCTAAGGCATTTTGTACCAATCAACCATGACAAAATATGGCAGGTGCAACATACGGGATAAATAGCTAGCAATTGACTATAAAATACAAGAATAAATACATAGATACATCTGTATAAATAAAACAAAATCGGGTTAGTTACATCATTTACAACTGAAATACGGCTGGACCGAATTTTATGAATAGCCCCGAATAGCAGAATAACTATTAAAACATAGGAAAAAATCACAAAAAAATATCTGAGGCGGTTCGAAGTTCGCCGAGTCAGCGGCTAGTACACATAAACAAAATGAACTGTCAGGAGAAAAAGTGATCGGTAGAGGAGAAAAGGAATCCAGCAAATCAACGCTGAGATGTTACGGCCAACTTCTGACGGATATATGTTCAAGTGCCTTCACTTTAAAAGATATCCGACTGGTTCTATTCAAATACCTAGTCTGTGGTGCTATGTTATGACATTAATATAACTAACAAGGTCATGCAGTCTCGAACGCGCTCTAATTGAATGATAGTCTTATGCATATGCAGCATTCTGGTACCACGCAAGACGAGGTTGTGGCGAAAAGCTCCCGAGTGATCGCTTTATGATAAAGTGCGCTCATTTTGTTACTCGTGTATTGTGCTCATGATTTTGATGAGCAACGACCTGTTCTTGCACAGATGCGACGCACGGCTTAACCGTATAGTTCGGGAGCGCCCCCGAATGGACCCGAACACACGAACCTCCGCCGACTCGGTACTGGGTCCCATTGGACCCAGGAATTACGACATACGACACTCTTCATTGATTATGTAAATTTTCATTACGCTACCCATCAAATCTTATGAATGTGCGTTAATTAAGAGAGTTGGATAAAAAACTCATACGTTAACGCCAATAAATATTGCATACTTAGCGCGCAAGCTTATTAATTTACCTTTATTAAATTTAAGTCTGTAAATGCGATAATCGCCATTTTTTTGACAGAGGTGGTCGAGGCTGAAAAACATAAAAAATGGGAATTTCGAACATCCAAACTCCACCACAGGGGTAGTGGGGCATCGGGGAGGGGCCCCTTAGGGCCGAAGCCTGCCGGGTCAGCGGGATTGTCCGAAAGGGTTACCGCTGGCCCGGAACATAAAGGGCTAAGGAAGGAACACGGGTGGGTTTTAGTCAGTAAGAGTCTGACACTCCCTTCCGCTCCACCCAGAGCGGGAGGAGTCATTTGATGATTTCCCATCCGCAAAAAAAAAAAAAAAAGGGGTAGTGGGGCATACATCATTTAATTATTTGACGAATTCATCCATTGCCCAAGTTAAATAAGTAGCGGTAATGAAGTTTTTTGATATCTAATGTCGAAGTTTCGCGCCAAACGTGCGTGTTTACATTTTTACTTTTCACAAATGTCACACATACACATGTAGATAAGATTTAAAATGAGACAAATATTATTGAAAATATTATAAACAACACGACAATGCCCAAATCTTAACGTAATATTGAAACACAGGGTCCAATAACACGTATTATTCATTACCACTACTCAATTTGTGTTCAGAATCGCCGTCCATTATTGTTTTTTTTTATCGTAATGATGTGTGAAAGCGATTATGATAAACGATTTTTTTTTATTTCGATTGACTCGAGTAATTAATATGTCAAATGTCGGAAATCGATACTTAGATATTAAAATAAAATCATTTTAATACAAAAAGCATTGTTTATAACAATGATTTATGATATTTTAATGTAATTATACTTCATTGCTTCGTCCTTTGAGATTAGATAACATTGTAGTAATACGTCTAAGGTATCGCCTTTCACCCACTAAGTTTGAGTTTTTTTTTTTTTTTTTTTTGTAGGTAGGTACTTCGTCTTCCTTCTCGTTATGCCTGCAGTGTCATTCATTCGCGTTTTAGTGCGTCGCCGATCACCACTTACTTTCTACTTTTCGTTGAAATTTGAAAGAAGATGCCGAAACGGAGTCACAAAAACGACGACAGTGATTATTTGAGAAGAAAGATTAGAAAACTGGAAAAGAAAATCAATAAACGTGCTAAACGATCGCGAGTTCGAAATTGTTCCGAAACCAGTAGCTCATCGGCGAATATAATTCTATCGCCTGAGCTATCGGATCATGGAGGTAAGCTGAAGTGTTTTGTTAATAATGTTCTAACAAAAGAAAGATATTGTGAATAGTTTTTAGGACTATATCCGTATCATAATTTGACATGACTTCGTGTTCATGTTCCAAATAGTGTTGTGTACATCTTATGGGGATGTTACCTTCACATAATTTTGGATTCCCAATTCATTGGGAAATTATATACCTACCTACTTTTTAGTGACTGTGTACATTTGAAAGGAATGTTACCTTCACATTAGTTAATGACCTACTTAAAACTTATGTAGGTACGTACGTAGGTATAGATTCAATATAGGTATTACATAGTGTTGTGGATAGTTTTTAAGGACTATCGCCGTGCTATTTTCTCTCCAATACCTACATCTGGTCTTATTATATTCCAGATGAAATGGAAGTTCAGCCCGAAATCGAGTCAGTTCCACTTTTTAGTGCAGAAGAGCCACAACCGGGTACGTCCACCTCAATTACACATGTACCTGCTACAGATGTGGTACAGACTGCGCAATCGGAATTGCCCGTTGAAGCAGTGCTCGATCCCCCTGAACTGGATAAAGATATTCTGAATCTCTTAGGCGAAACACCTTCAAAGGAAAAAAAATATGGACCGGATATAAGAGGTGAATTATCTGTTCGCTGGGAACACATCGCAACGACAGGCTTGACAAAGGATGTCAGAAAGGAGCTGCTAGAAAAGCATCTTGTTCCAAAAAACTGCACAAAGATTGATGCGCCGATATTAAATCCAGAAATAAAGGCCGCTTTATCGGATGTGCTCATCAAAAAAGACAAAGCACTGGAGAATAAACAGGTGCAAGTCGCTGCAAGTATATCTTGTATTGGTGAAGCTCTCAATACATTGTTTTCTTCGGATCACAAAGACCAGACAGTAATAAAATTGCTGATCGAAGCAGGTCGACTGTTGTGTGACTCACAACACAACGAGTCCATGACAAGGCGTAGTTTTATATGTTCTACAATAAAAAAAGATATTAAAGATCATTTGTTCAACACAGAAATCGATCAATTCTTATTTGGTGAACAGCTGGCAGATACTCTCAGAGCAGCAAAAGCCATATCCAAATCAGGCGCTGAAATTAAAATAAACACACCAGTCAGAAGACCTGCACCAGCGCAGAGACCAAGGCAGGCCCCTACTCAGGCTTTAAACCAGAGGCCTCCGTTCCCGCCGACGCGGCAAGCGGGAGCAGCGAGGAGGACCGAGCCGGCGGCGGCGCCGCGCCCGCGTCCGCAGCAGCAACCGCGACAGCCGCCGCGCTTGCAGCAGCGCCCAGCCCCCCGGCGCTAGACCTGGTACGTTCCGCAGGACGATTATCACATTTTTATGATCAATGGCAATTCATGACCACTGATCCTGTTATATTATCGTGGATAAGAGATACCGTTTACGAAACCGGTGCATCAGTCATACGAACCTAGTTTACCTACATTATCTTCATCAGAATCCCTTCAATACAGGGCGGCCATCACTGATCTTATAAGCAGTGGAGCTATTTCACACTGCGAACCATGTGAAGGACAGTTTCTTTCTAGTTATTTCCTGATTAAAAAACCTAATGGTAAAAACAGATTTATATTAAATTTAAAGTCTCTAAACAAGCACATCATAACAGAACATTTTAAAATTGAAGATCTGAGAACAACTTTAAAACTATTGTCAAAAAACAGTTACATGGCCACCCTCGATTTGAAGGATGCGTATTTTCTCGTATCTATACATCCGAGCTTCAGAAAGTACTTACGATTTAAGTACGAGGGTAAAGTTTACCAATTCAATGTTTTACCACTTGGCCTAAACACAGCCCCATTTGTTTTTACAAAATTATTAAAACCGGTAACTTGTTTACTGAGATCATTAGGCTATTTGTCATCTATTTATTTAGATGATATTTGTATTATCTCTAATAATTATCAAGATTGTCTAGATAATATATTAAAAACAAGAAGTATTTTAGAGTCCTTAGGATTTATTATTAATATAGAAAAGAGCTGTATGATTCCGAGTAACGTTTGCATATACCTTGGTTTCGTGATAGATACGAAAAAATTTAATGTAAGCCTACCTAAAGAAAAACGAAGTTTGATTAAACAAGAATTACTATCGTTCCGATTCAAACCTCGTTGTAAAATAAGACATTTTGCGCGCTTGGTAGGCTTCCTCACTTCATCTTGCCCCGCGATTCAGTACGGTTGGCTTTATACTAAGCAAATGGAAAGATGCAAATACCTTGCACTGTGGCAAACGAATAGTTACGATAGCCACATGTCTTTACCACATTACCTGCAGGGCGATTTCTCCTGGTGGTTAAAATCGATTGATGACGCAGTCAATCCCATTAGACAAGACAGCTACTCGCTAGAAATATTTTCAGATGCTAGCAAAAAAGGGTGGGGGGCAGCATGCGGTGAGGAGACCGCCAGTGGCCAGTGGAGTAATACAGAATGTACCAAACATATAAATTATCTAGAACTCCTAGCAGCATTCTTGGGTTTACAAATATTCGCGAAGGGATTAAAAAATCGTCAAGTTTTACTACGTATTGACAACACAACTGCTATTTCTTATATCAACCGTATGGGTGGAGTAAGATTTCCACATCTAACTGAAATCACAAAATCCTTGTGGCAGTGGTGTGAAGCTCGCGGTATATTTGTGTTCGCTTCATACATAAGTTCAAAAGATAACGAAATAGCAGATGCGGAGTCTAGAAAATCTCACCCCGATACCGAATGGGAGATCAAAGATCATGCTTTTGAAAAGATTGTACAGGCCTTTGGGCAACCTAAAATTGATCTTTTCGCATCAAGGCTAAATAATAAATGTGTTAAGTACATATCATGGAATAGAGACCCTGGAGCATTCGCTGTGAACGCTTTTACTTTAAGCTGGAAAAATCTTTGTTTCTACGCATTCCCTCCTTTTGCGGTTATACTAAAAGTTTTAAGAAAAATAATAACCGATCAGGCCGATGGTATTGTTGTGGTCCCCTTTTGGCCCACGCAACCCTGGTTTCCACTATTTCAAAAACTTCTCTGTTCCGAATTGATTCAGTTTACACCCTCTGATAATGTGTTATTGTCTATTTCCAACAGTCTCCCGAAGCTTACGTTGATTGCAGGGAAGTTATCAGGACGGCACTACGGAACAGAAGAGTACCACCGTCAGCTTTAGATATTATGATAGCTTCCTTGTCTAAAAATTCAATAAAACAATATGACGTTGCAATTCGACGTTGAGTAGGCTTTTGTACAACTCAGAATATTGAAATACACGAAGCGTCAATTCCGATGGTAATTTACTTTCTCACTGAATTATTTAATTCTGGTTTACAATACGGATCTTTCAACAGTCATCGCTCCGCTCTGTCTTTGATCTTAGGATCGAGAGTAGGGTCTGATGACCGTGTTACTAGGCTATTTAAAGGTTTTTACAGACTTCGTCCCCCAGCACCCTAATATAATATCACTTGGGACCCCTCAATAGTTTTAGATTCATTATCAAAATGGTACCCAAACAGTAATTTAAGTTTAGAACAATTGACTAAAAAGACTGTAACTTTACTCGTGCTAATAACTGCACACAGAGTGCAGACGATTGGCAAAATAACACTAGAAAATATAACTGTCCATGGTCAGCTTATATTAATCAAGATAAACGATTTTATAAAAACATCTCGCCCAGGTTCAGCTCAACCTTGTCTTAATATTCCATTTTATAAAGACCGTCCGGAAATATGTCCGGCTGAAGCGTTGGTAGCTTATATAGATAGGACAAAGTCTTTAAGAACCAATACCAATAGCCTATTCCTAAGTGTTAAAAAACCACATAAACCGGAATCCACAAATACTATCAGCCGGTGGATAAAAGATATGTTATCAATTAGCGGAATTGACACCTCAATATTTTCTGCTCACTCCACCAGACACGCAGCCACCTCAGCTGCTCATAGAGCTGGTGTCAATATTGACACGATACGAAAGACCGCTGGGTGGAGTGGCACCTCTAACGTCTTCGCTAGATATTATCATAGAGATATTCAATGTGAACAATCTGATCAATTTGCCTTATCAATCCTAACCTCTGATTGATGTTAGAATGTTATTAAAAGTTAATTACTTATAAGTTACCCCTAATTAATGATAAGCTACATTTTAGTTTTAGAAAACATAATAAATATTGCTTGATCATTATACGTTAAATAGTTAAATATCAGTGTTTTAATATTTCAACATCTTTCAAAATCTACAATGTTATCTAATCTCAAAGGACGAAGCAATGAAGTATAATTGGAGATTAAACGAACTTACCTGAAGTGAAGTTCTATCCAAATTATACGAGTTGCTTCGTCCGAAGAGATTAGTTCCCTCCCGACCCTAAAACTCCCAATATCTTAAGTGAAATATTAAAAGGCTTTCAACTAAATGAATGACACTGCAGGCATAACGAGAAGGAAGACGAAGTACCAACCTACAAAAAAAAAAAAAAAAAAAAACTCAAACTTAGTGGGTGAAAGGCGATACCTTAGACGTATTACTACAATGTTATCTAATCGTTTAATCTCCAATTATAATAGTTTTTTGGACATTATATTAAAACTGAGCCAATAACTAAGGGCCTTTGACCATAGTCATTCATTGAATTTCGCGCCGAATTGGTTCTATATTTGAATTTGTCTTCGAAATGCGCTCGCCGCTTCAAATTATTTTTATAAAATGTACAATTATTTATTTTTGATACTTTCCAATAGTTTGCTACAGAATGCCCAGTATACATTTTTTAGGTAGGCTTAACAAAAGTTTGGGAATGATGATAAATTAATTGGATAAATTGGGTATTCCGCAATCACTTTACATTTCAATATGTTTTATTAGTTGTATGAACTTGGTAGTTTTCAGGGTTCCGTACCCAAAGGGTAAAAACGGGACCCTATTACTAAGACTCCACTGTCCGTCTGTCCGTCTGTCACCAGGCTGTATCTCATGAACCGTGATAGCTAGACAGTTGAAATTTTCACAGATGATGTGTTTCTGTTGCCGCTTTAACAACAAATACTAAAACAGAATAAAATAAATATTTAAGGGGCGGCTCCTATACAACATTCCTGTTTTTTTGGCGTTTTTGCCTTGTGATACAGAACCCTTCGTGTGCGAGTCCGACTCGCACTTGGACAGTTTCGTATTTAATAGTTTACTTGAGTAATAGAAATTGTTTTTTTTTGTGGTACTAACCCAACGTAATTTTAAAAACTGTCCTTGTTTATGTCGGACCACGCACAGTGAAAAGTTCGGTAGTTAGGTTGAATATTTACGCATGCACAATGCTCATCATTAATATGATCGACTGAAAAAATAAGTTTGTATTTCATAAACTCATCATTCACAACGCACCCAAAAATTAAAGTGCCGGCCAGAAAAGAAAAGTACTGTTTTCTTATCCCTTTCGATGTTGACGTCACCCGCAACGGCCCTGTGTCACTTTAAGGGGAATAACATATTGAGCATTTCTTACTATTACCCTTGGCTGCTATTTGAGATTAAAAATGCCAAAAAATCTTATTTTTATAACAAGTGTTTTAAGCATTACATTAAAAAAAACAAGCAAGCGCGAGTCGGACTCGGCTCGCTCTCCGAGGGTTCCGTACCATCTTATGTTTTTAAATTTTCATCGGTTAGACCTATTATGCGTCAGAGAATTTTAACACTGCACGCTGCAGTGTAGAATATTGCAGTTTTAGGTCAGCGCTATCTCATGACCGATAGTGGAACTAATGTATTTATTATTGATGATTTCTGAAAGAGTGTGCGATTTAGAGACATCGTTTTATTTTTCCTGTAATCGTTACATAAACTTCTATCACATAGAATAATTTCAGGATTTTCTCTATGCAAACTTCGGAGATAAGGGGGAAAGGGTATTTTTTTTTTACATTTTTATCAAAAGTCAAAAAACATGCGGCTTAAAAAAAATGTTTGAGAATGTGCAAACTACGCTCTTTCTTGATACCCCACATACCTTAGTAGCCCCACTTCGAATTTTTCAAAACCCTTTTCAGTCCCGGTTGTAAAAAAAAACAAAAATATTTTTATTTCTTTCTTGTTTGCAAAATAGTTGGGCAAACGTCACCTAAAACTATTTAAAGTTGATAGCTTTAGTAGTTCTTGAGATATCCACCTGTGACAGACGGACATACTGAGTCGCAACATAAGGGTTCCTTATTCACGTGATGCTGACATCTCTTTGAGGCGCGCGTGGAACGTACCCGCCAGGGCCGAAGCCTGCCGGGTCAGCGGGATTGTCCGCAAGGGTTACCGCTGGCTCGGAACACAAAGGCCTAGGGAAGAAACACTGGTGGGTTTAGTCAGCAAGAGTCTGACGCTCCCTTCCGCCCAGAGCGGGAGGGGTCATATGATGATTTCCCACCCAAAAAAAAAAAGGTTGCTTTTTACCATTTTGGTACGGAACCCTAATAACAACTTTAAATTGAATATAACATCCCCAACATTCCGAACATGTTTTGTCGCAGTATATTGAGAGATTTGCTATGTTATTTTAAGACCAGACTTCTAATAGGATCTCCTGGAATCTATAATCACAGAACTATATTTTGTATTTTTTTTTTATTGCCTCAGTGGTCTTATAATAATATATTTGTGACCCTCACTACATGCCCTTTCATTTGATATATCACACGGTACCTACAGTATGCAAAGCTTTTTAAATTTTCTAATGTGACCCCAAAAAGTGACCCCATATTATAAATTAATTTATTTATGTTACACGGCCATGTTCGAGTCACAGAAATTTATAAGTGTACCAAATTTCAACTTAATCGGTCCAGTAGATTCGAATCAAATCGGTTGTGACAGACCTACACAGACAGAGACACGAGTGAGTCTATAAAGGTTCCGTTTTTTCATTCGGACGTAGGGAACCATAAAAAGTTACACGCCTATCCACACTGTACTTATTAAAATAAAATGATTATATCTAAATAAATAATTAATTCATGAAAAATATACCAAAGAGTTTTTATTCAATTTCTACAAATTTTTATTTTTTTTTAAATACCTATTATCGATTATGCTTTAAGACATTTTTTAATCGAAATAACAAAATTGGGTGGATGGTCAGCACTAAGAAGTGTCACGCCGCAACACAATTTAAGTAATTTTTATCAAGATTTGATCATGTTTTTTATGTAGCTTACGTATGAAAAATGGTAAAAGTAAGAATGCAGAGAGAATGACAATATCTTTATTTTTCCATTTTGGATATTGTCATCAGGAGATTATGTGGTTTATGTATATATTTTCAGCGATTTTAAGATGCCTACCTTTTGGATAGGTGTAGTAATATCTATTTTATACATTTTTCGCAGTAGAATGACGCGGTTTGACCGACATCAGCATATAGTTAAAGATATTTGCCACAAGCTTATTGTCCAAATAGGCGCGGTAACACATTTTTCTTAATAAATTCGAATGCTGAAAGTTGAAGTAAATTCCTGAAAATCATGACGTAATTCGCAACATCCCGTCGAGTCAGCTGGTATGTCATATGTCAAAATCTAGTCGAGCAGAGAGGTTTGTCCTTAATATTGTTGTTTGTTACAAAAGTAGTTAATTTTCCACTCTGCATTTGGCATTTTGTTTTTGTTTGACGTTTTGTTGTCATAATGCCAGTGTCGCGGGCGCATCACGGATTGATTTGTATTGCCAATGTCAATCTCAAATATGTCAATTATTATTGTGTGTTGTCTGTCTTTGATGCCGGGCTCTGACATCAAGCAATGGACAAAATTGTCAACATTTTTTAAGCTTGAGTACGAGGCTTTTGACTACGTTGTGTGCGCATATTTTGTCTTTTTAAAAAATTTTACATTTAAGAAAGACAAAATATTTGCAATATGCGTTTTGTTTGTGCAGAATAAACAATTTTTCTTTCTTTCTTTCTTTCTTCATGATAGAGGAAGTCTCTCTTACCATCAAACTGAAGAACTTTCTCCATTGAACCAACATCGTAATAGAGAAAATATTATCAGCCGTCCCATTTACATGTGGGTTGAGTAGGTATTGAAGTTTTGTACGGGACAGCTGACGCATACGCGTTACGCATAAACGGTTGAACGGAATTAGAATTTTAGCACACCTGCTGACCTGGGTTAAAACATGGGATATTTTTTATCCTAGTTTGTTACGTTTGGCAATAGGCACGTCCCCCTATTACACTGGACTTAAATAACTGGCGAAATGTGGTGGTGAAGTGTGGTGGTGTGGTGTGGTGTGGAGAGTGTGTTTTTATGTGTTTGTGTGTGTGTGGTGTACACCTGTCTAACCCTTCGGGGATTGCAAACATGATGTTACCATAGCCAGTTTGCCAAGATTTATACGTTCTAATTTACACGTAACAATCGATCTTTTAATAACCAAGGGTCAAGATTAAAGGGATGTCTTTCGTAAGACTCTGGAGGCCTATCTCTAGAGAAAGCCCTCAACTAATAAATAGTTAGAGAAAACGTGGAATTCTAACGTTTGGTATTAAAACTTTTTGTTCATTGTGTTTCAATTCCAGACTTAGTTTCGTAACTCCCTAGAGTATTGTTATTTTTCTATGTTAGATTGAATAGATTTTTGTTCGTGATTTATTTCGAATTGAAAGAGATATTTGTTTCGATTCACGCAATTAAAAAAAAACACTTTTTATATACTTAGGGTTGATTTTTCCAACGCCACATAATTTTATCGGAGGAATAATTTTGACTTTTTGGCAATTCTTCCATACAAAAAATGTCAAACGTTAATTTTATTCCACGCATAAAAATTATCTGTCGATTGAAAACGCAATTAAAAAAAAATACTTTTTATATACTTAGGGTTGATTTTTCCAACGCCAGATAATTTTATCGGAGGAATAATTTTGACTTTTTGGCAATTCTTCCATACAAAAAATGTCAAACGTTAATTTTATTCCACGCATAAAAATTATCTGTCGATTGAAAAATCAGCCCTAAGTCTAGTCTGTAATCGCTATAGGTACAGCCACGAGCACTAATATGTCAACACTTGGCAACTTTCAATTGCGATTTTTTCGTTAAATGACGAATGCAACGTTGAAATACGACACTTTACATAAACCTATGGGTTCGAGAATACTATGTTTGTAATAACATAAAATTCCATTCAAAAATAAAGGAGAAAATTGCCTTTGAAAAAAGCCAAGTGTATAGAAACTTATGCTCGTGACTGTATGTCACAAACACTTTTGAAATAAACGCACCTCGGCCTTTTCAAAGTGAGCAAGTAAATGAAATCCGTCATGTTCGTGAACAGGCGTCATCACTCGTCAGTAGGGACTAATCATCTCTTAGCTGCCATGGCTCATTTTAATAATTTAAAGTTTTAAATTGTTCTTTTGTCGCTTTTAATGTTCATAATTTTTACATCGTTCCCACTTGTATAATTTCTACTTGTTAATGTTACCATTTTTTTTATTTAAAAGCGTGTCCATGGAATTTCTTGGCTGTTTTTCCACGTTTTAAAATGAGCAACTAGCTTCTTCTTTCTGACTGGCCGAGACCTTGATGACTCAAAAGATCCTGTATTTGCTTTAATTGAAATAAATGCTTTGAGTTTGAGTTTGAATGCGTTACCACACAATCCCTAGCTAGATGGACCGACGACTTTAAAAAAGCCGGTTGTGTAGCAGTGGACTATGAGTTGATGGGTCACACGATCAGCAGCCATCTTTACGACCACTAGGCCATCGAGGCAGTCATTACCGACCTACTTTTCTAAATAGGATTCCCACCCGTGTAACCTAAGTACGCTTTCAAGAAACACTGACTTAACATCTTTAATCCCTTTTCCAAGTACAACAGAATCTTTAAAAGAACTAAAAGAACAATACACGTGTCGTGTTTTTCTTTTTATTTCCTAAAAACCTGAATACACACGAAGTTAGTTTTAAGCCTAAACAACAACCTAAGGGCGTTGTATATCTTAAGGTTTCCAAATCATAATCAAAAGTCATTTATTCAAATTAGGCTGAGAATCAGCAATTTTCGAACGTCAAAATTACAAAAGACTGTCCCCCAAAAACGCCTAAACGCGAATATTTTTCCAACTTAGTTTCGTAGGGATTCTTAGGGTGGTTTCCCAAAGGAAAGGAATTATTTAAAGTACACAAATAAACTTGTTTTGTTACAAAAAAATCTAACTGCAAAAGCATCCTACTACCTAAACTGGCCAAAATTTAAGAATATCTGCGTAAAGACGTCACGCAAAATCCTGCATCTCGCAAGCAAAGTTTACCGCGCAACTAGCATATTATCCCGACATGAATCATCGAGCAGTTGCCCACCAGACATGATACCTGTCTGATCGGAGAATCCTCCCTGTTTTATGGAGGATGAGTGAACTGTACACCCTCTATATCAGAATGTAGAAGAAAATCGACAGAGCGAGTGCTAAAGATAGAACAAGAGAGAACGAGTGGAAAAAGGGTCAAGACCCACGGGCTGTAGATCCGAGGAAGTTATTAAGTGAGTTTCCTGATGACCATAACCTGGGAGTCTGCAAAACACAAATGACTGGATTACTTGTGTTCTAGCCAAGCATCATCATCATCATCAACAGACCGACTTCACCCACTGCTAAGAATAGGCCTCTCTTTTCTTATGCCAATCCCCACACTCCTGCGCCAGTCTCATTCCAACCTCGGCAAGCGTAGCTTAACCTGATCGATCGACCCGTGCGGCTGTTATTTCCTAGCCACAAGACTCTCTTGTAAATGGTAATAAAAAGACTACGCGCCCAGTTAGATGACACCCTTATAAAAACTTTTTGGTAGTTTACGTAGAAAAACGTAGGTCTTTCGACTTCCTTAATTGAGTTTGTTGGGTCAGAAGACGTAAGTCGTTACGGAATAAAAACGAGTTGAATGGAATGGTAACGAGGTACGAGATTTTTTGGACGCAAATATTTTCAAACAAAGATTGAATTAAAATATGTCTTCTAGGGTACTTGAATAATAATGTTGTTAATTTAAGTTTTTCGTTATAAAATGTGTCGTTTATCTTTATCAAAATAATCAATTATGGGACAGTGGCAAGCTACAAAAACTGCCTTCAGGGTCTTTTTCCATCAAAGACTGTTTTGTGTAATGTTTTCCATTTATGGCCGTCAAAATGAAATCACGAAAGTGCTGAAACTTCATTTACTGAATTGAACATTGAATCTGGAGAAATGACGTCATATTTAGCTTGAATTATACCTTAATCACTGTCATCTGCGTAACCTTTTCTCACCTATGTTAGGGTCGGCTTAGAAACTAACTGGATGCAGCTGAATACCAGTATTTTACACGGAGTGACTGCCTATCTGACCTTCACAACTCAGTTACAGGGTAAAATTATATCCCTTGGTAAGACTGGTTGTCAATTTCACCCTGGTAAAAAGATAAATCTAAAAATAAATTAAACCAAAGACAAACCGTTTTCAAAATAATAAAAACAAACACATCACAATTTTATCGCGAGTTCACCTCAAAAAAGTCAACCGTTTCAAAACATACCATTATAGATGACAAAGTATCAACCTTAATAAATCGTCATAATTTTTTACGACAGGGTCTGGACATAATAACGATAACAGTGTACCAATACTGTCAAATAACAGACTATAAAATTTAACACAAAACATAACTCGTCGCAAAATTGAAGTGCACAAAATGGACGCGGCGTGTGACGCACGAAATGGACGCACGGCGAGTACAAAAGTGCTTTAGAGAATTTGATTTGCTTCGACCAAGGGGTAAAATGTTATTCAGTAACTGGGTTATAGAGGTCTTATAGTCAGCTGTAGCTTTATGCAAAATACCGGCATCCGGTTATATACTAGGCAGATGATGATGGTTTGCATATATATCTACCGAGAAGTTGTATGGAAATAAAATACATAGGTACATAAACCTTTTTCTGATGGGGTTAATTAGAAACTTCAGCACGCCACCTTGTGAAGGCCGCAGGAACCCGTTGGATGCGAGAAGCACAGAACCGGTCGAAGTGGAGGTGCTTGGGGGACGCCTATGTCCAGCAGTGGACGTCTTTCGGCTGAGATGATGATGATGATGATGACAGCACGCCACCTGTTACGTTCCTTATATCCTTTTGCTTTGTTAACGTTCATACATCTGGCCATACACTCACGTCGGTTCCGAGTACTACGCACCTGGCCATTCTGAAGAATTTCACCAATAAGTTATTGTGCTAGTGCGAAATCAAATAAATCTAAAGTAAAATTTATTTAGATTTTTACCCGACTGCGCCAGAAAGAGGGTTATGTTTTTCGGGTATGTATGTATATTTCTTTGGCACGCTATGTAGCCTAAGCGGCTTGATCGATTTCAGCTTGAGAGGTACCGTTAGATTCGTATATTTAGATTTTTACCCGACTGCGCCAGAAAGAGGGTTTTGTTTTTCGAGTGTATGTATGTAGGTATGTATATTTCTTTGGCACGCTCTGTAGCCTAAACGGCTTGATCGATTTCAGCTTGAGAGGTACCGTTAGATTCGTCTAAGTTGTGAGAGTGACACTGAGTACATCAAATTCTTGCCGATTCTTGGCGCCATAATTATTATGTCTTCAAAAAAAAAAATTCTCAAAATCTATCGAGTGGGGTATCAAAATAAAGGGTTTTAAAATGTGATTACAACTTATATGATTAAAAGTAATTCGAAGTGACAAATCGTAAAAAACACGTACCAAGAACTAAATCGTCTGCGAAATCTTTCACATTTGTAAATTAAAAAGCTGGAAATAAAAACGGAAAAACTTAAGTTAAAAAAAAACTGAAAAACTACTTAAGCTTAAGTTTTTTACCGCAGTCGGGTTTTTTATTAGTTTAAATTCCTTTTGTTTTACTAAGATATAATAAATCTAAAGTATTTTTTGTACAGATGCAGATTGCCTTTACTATCATAACTCCTAAGAAACTGTTCGACTACCACAGTCCGGCCGACGACGTGAGAGTGCGTTTCTGACAGCTGTCAGTGCGACAATTCTAGTACCTAGCTATAGTAAAGATCAAATTCGCAAAACATGTATTACATATGAAACTGACAGGTGTCATTTACGCATTCTCTCGTAGGCCGCACTGAAAAAAATTTCATATTAAGATAGAAACAATATTAAGAAACAAAAACATTTTCAAAAGTAGTTTTTCATGTACTTCGAGAGCTTGTCATTTCATATTGAAAGCCTTTAAACCAACAAAAATATCTTATTTTATATTATTTCACGTCATAAATTCCGATAGGTTTTCTCTTGTTATTCATGTTGATATTTTTATTTCATTACAAAGTGCTGATGGGGCGTGTATTTTAAAGTTTTATTACGAGTGCTTTCTGTGGAATGACACTTTGACATTCATTTATCATTTTCTGATTTACGTGGGCCGATAAACATTTACGTTGAGTCGTTGGCTGTTTGTATTGAAAATATGAATAAAAAATGGCAGTAAACACTTGCAGTTTGATGAGTAATAAATAACAAAAACATAATTTTCACTCTGCGATCTGTATTTTGTTTTGTTTTGATTGTTTAACACGTTGAACGCCAGACAGCAGACACAATAGAAAATCTATTGTTCGCGGTCACCGGTGACCGCGTTGGCAGTCAAAGCCTTAATGTCATTTGCCAGTTTTGCATCACAGAGTAATTTTGCAAAACGCAATGTTGTCTTTGATCTTGTTATGACCCTACCCATAAACAAACTTAGGTAAGTAAGAGTGCCTAGGTTCCAGGGATACTGGAGTACTACCTCTAATAGAAAGTATTAAATAAAACTTCATTGCTACGTAAGAATAAAAATAGTCTTATGGCACTAACATAACATCAGCCTTACTTATAAGTAACAAATCTTCATAAAAATAAGTAAACAATTTTGGCTTTTTTTTTTTGGAGCTCTAAACATAGAAGATTTACATGTATTATATTTGGTTCGTGATTGACGGACTTTTGATCTTAGATATAACGATCATCTCTCAGATTCCAGATTTAGAATCGGAAGGGGTTGGAGTATCTGATGACCGTTTGTTCCAAAGTATAATACCAATATTGGAGTAGCCCAAGCGCAGCGTACCACGACCACACGCTCACAGGACTTGCGCCTGACCAACCATTCGACCTTACCTCAACGCAAATGCACCCTATAGCGCAGGGGTGGCCAACCGGTCGATCGATCGATCGCTACTATTAGTCCAGTCGATCGTGGCAAGGCTAAAAAATATTTCCAACTACAAACCAGATTTTGCTAATCTAGCGAAAGATGCTCAAACGTAATGCTCACATTAATATAAATAAGTAGTTACTAAGAAAAATTTTCAGTTTTTATTTTCCCACTTAATAAAATGAAAAATACTACATAATTGTGTGTTGTTGAGAGCAGTGGTGGCCATGTGGGAACAGCCGCGACTTACGAGTTGTAGGGCGTGGGTTCGAACCCAGACAGGTGCTTTACTTTGTGTAAACTATTACATCACCACTGCTCTTAAAACGGTGAAGGAAAAAGAAAAAGGGTCCGCGTGGTGGATTACGGCCCACTCCCGTTCACCGAGAGGAGGCCTGTGTCCTAACAGTGGGATCATTATAGGCTGGTTATGGTATTATGGTACATAATTGTGTACTGAACTATGCTGTTTCATATAAGATTTCAAGAAGTATGTAATTGGTAGATCGCACAAGGTGTCGTCAGTGAACAGTATCTCTAGATCTTGGGTCTAACCAAGTTGGCCACCCCTAGCCATAATCAGCCTATAATGTTCCCACTGCTGGGACACAGGCCTCCTCTCGGTGAGAGGGAGTGGGCCGTAATCCACCACGCGGGCCCAGTGCGGGTTGGCAGATGTCACATGTCTTCGAATTTTTGGTTCTAGGACATGCCGGTTTCCTCACGATGTTTTCCTTCACCGTTTTGAGAGCAGTGGTGATGAAATAACTTACACAAAGTAAAGCGCCTATCTGGGTTCGAACCTACGACCTACAACTCGTAAGTCGCGGCCATTACCACTTGCCCACCCCTGCTATAGCGTATTTGCGTGATACATCAGTTCAGTAATAAAAAAGGTCTCACAAAATTATTTATGTTTGGTTCGGTTCTAGCTTTGATGGTGAATTTAGTGGTCCGGGCCACATTGTCACTTTTATTTGTTGAATATAAGGTTTTTGGCTACTGAAAACACAATTTTTCTTTCTTTCTTTCTAAGGATAAAACCATTCATAATACTAGGTCTGTACGACTTTTTTCGCCATTTGGGACATGACTTTAACTATTATTCAAGGATTCGTTGAACCGTTTGATTAAGTAACGAGCATCCAATTCTGGCATTAATATTAATAGTTTACAGTAAATTATTCGATCCGCACAGTTCGATCGATCAGGTTAAGCTACGCTTGCCGCGGTTGGTCTGTGGATGGGTGACCATCTTTACATACCGAGACCCCTCCGTGCCTCGGAAAGCTCGTTAAGCCGTTGGTCCCGGCAGTCATTCGTGGATCTTTGACAGTCGTTACGGATAGTCAGAAGCCCGAAAGTCTGACAACCAGTCTTACCAAGGGTATCGTATTACCCAGTAACTGGGTTGTGGAGGTCAGATAGGCAGTCGCTCCATGTAAAATACTGGTATTCAGCTGCATCCGGTTAGACTGGAAGCCGACCCCAACATAGTTGGGAAAAGGCTAGGCAGATGATGAGTTTACAGTAAATTATTTTTAGTTCATTGACTATTACAGATTACTGTAGGTACATGCCCATCTATCAGATATTTAAACAATATATTTTTATTTTGTAATGACTTTTCCCCGCAGTTTCGCCCGCGTGGAGGTCGGAAATTATCCCACAGGAACGTACCGCCTAAATAAAAAGTATCTTATGTGTCCAAGTTGTAAATTATCTGTGTCTATCCAAATCAGTAAAGGATTACATGACCTAAAGCGCGGTCACTGTCGAACTGCATAGAAAAGAAAGAGAAGCGCGATGACACAACGCTGATAATGCAAATTATGAAGAAATCATCTCTTTACAAAAAATTTATTGTTTGGACTAACAAATTAAAACACTAGTGCTTTAGTATGTTGCTTGTAGAACAATCTGACAAAAAATCAGAATGATTGTATGTATATTAGTATGGTTTTTTTGCAAAAAGAAAGTTTTTAAAGGTATCTTTATGATGTTTTTCTATCGTACCTATCAAATTAGTTGTATTATGTTTGCAACACACTATCTAGCTAGCATATATCCTGAAGAATATCATATATTTTTCTGATTTTGTTAACTTTAGTCGATCATATACTTTTAATGCTTCTAAAACTTGCGTTTTTTGCGTTTAGGTCCTGTAATCCTCTTTTGGCGTTTTTGAGTGGTTGAGTAACAAACATCCAAACTTTCGTTTCATTTACAATAATATTATTATTTAGTTGGATTATAATAATTTCGTAGGAAAATGTCAAGCGTTTTAGCGTTTTATATTAGAAAGTTTTTATCCAATTTGTCTTTTGATTAAAAGACAAATAACATCAATTTTAAAACGAATGTTTTTTTCTAGACTTTGCAACTTTTACCCTGCTGTGTGTGACAGAATATTTGTTAGTTTTAGATTTTTATACTTTTACTTACGATCGAGTAATGTGCGTAATGAAATGTTAACAGTGCAGTGCAACAAAAACTATTGTATAATTTGTTAAAAATATCAAACAACTACACACTATTAGCTTGCTAACTCTAGCGAAAAAGTATTAAGCTGCTCCATACATTTGTGTTTGCTTGACTCGCAAAATTGTAGAGATCTGATGATCATTTTTTTATATATTTATATTATACTTTATTGTACACCAGAAAATATATAACAATTTTTTTTTGTGTATATATCAGAGCTGGTCCTAGTAAAAGTAAAAGTTGGTCATAGTAAAAGTTGTTGCCTCGTGCCTCGGAAGCCATTGGTCTTGCGCTGGCCGTGTTGGATTACTGTCCCGTTAGACTATGAGAGTGAGGGAAGAGGGAGTGCACATGTGTCAGCGCCACACTTGTGCACTACAATATCTCCCGTACTGAAGGCTAGGCTCCGTTTATAATGGCTGCCATTGCCAAAATACGATCTGGACGTCTATTATTATTAAAAGTTATTCATTTTTGTGAATACTATACTCTCCCTTAAAGTATGTCACTCGTTTAACCTAACATCCTGTATGTGTCTACGCATAGTGAATCTTCATTGCTTGGAAATGACAATTAAATTAGATGTGTTGATCCTGTATGTTCAATTCATGGAGGAATTTAATTACAACTTGGAACTAGTATAGGCAAACTGACAAATTAATAATTACTTAGCTACAGATTAGTTGTATACTCATTAGTCAGTAATATAAACTTGTGTTAGAGATTAAACGTGGATTAAACTGACTGGATAAGCGACGGACATGTGGCGGCATCTATATCGCCATATGCAAACTACGCATCACACTGACGTTATGCGAAATCCTGCATCGCGCAAGCAGAGTTTACTGCGTGACTTGCATATATACAACGTCTCGAGGGCCTCGACAAGTATAGTGGCAAACGCTTTCGAAGCGTTTCGTATATCTACAACAGCTTTTAACAGATTTGTTGTAACTTAATCTCAGTCCCATACATTTTTTACTTCTCCATCAACGATCACTGTTTTAATGTCACTTTGAATAAGCCCTCAGGTTTACCCGCGGTCGTTTATAGGTCATCTAACCGTCTGACTGTTAGTAAGCCAACACTCCTCCCACCGTCTCTTGGCAACCTTTACCTCTTAGTTGGAGCTCTGATCCACCTGATATCATAAAGTCTAGCCAAGGTATTAAATTTCTGAAGACTGAAGTAACTGAATGAAGACTGACTGAAGGTATGACTCGGGTGCTAGGGCAGAAAACCTCCATGTGTGCCCGGGACTGGAGTTCTTTTCTGGATACGTCCGAGGGGAAGACCAGTAATTGGGCCGGTGCATCCTGGGGTGCGGGCAGAGATTGCCCATTGGGATTATTTCCCAGTAGGATCCCGCTGTCCGCATGCTAATGTTGTGCCACACCTTATTACATTTCAATCCAACACAAATTGATAAAACGAATTGCAACGTTGGTTCTGTGGTGTCCAATACCTCTAATCCTATTCCCGCTACCGCTCATGACATGCCGCGCCCTACGGCCAGCAGTCATTCAGAGTCCGCTATGACTCATTCACTCGCCGCTTCTAATGACCCTACAACTATTGCAAATAATGCATCGGTGTGTACAGTTTCGTATGATCGAACAGCTCGTTGTCAAATGACATGAATGTCCAGACATGTCGCTCTGAGTAGCAGAGCGGCAATTGTGGTGGGGTCAGAGAGGGCCCGGTGTGCACTTACCCTACCGCCGGGCAGGCAGGAGGGGTAACCCCACCACACCACACCACCACCACAACGCCACCAATATAATCTCGTAGCCCCGGAGACAGTTAAGATCATGTCTCTAGCTGTTGAAGGGATGACCCCCTTCAACACGTGTCTTGGCATAACCGGACCGCGAGGAAAAAGAAAAACCTCTATATAAAATTCCTCAAACCTCCAAGCGGCGACGCACCTTGAGGCAGGTTGTAAGCTTGGCTAATGGGTAGCTTAAATTAGTCGCTAGTGCGAACCGATTATTTTGAGTAAATACAACATATCAACTCGTGGGAACAGAAATGGAAAACAATATTAAACAAAACAATAACAAAGCAGAACAGGTGAGGAGTGATGCGGGGTCGGAGTCCGACGCCGCATCTGGAGGCGCGAGCACGGGAGGCTCAGGGAGCCCCTGTCGTGCTAAGGAGATGGCCGCTGCGACGACGAAGAAGTTCAGCAAGCGGCCAAGGTCAGGGGTCGTCCTCCGACGGGGAGCTGGCCTCGGCTCGGAAGATCCCCACCAGTAGGCGGGGTGGAGTCCGAGAGCGAGGCAAGGGGAGGGGGCTCGCTGCCAGAGAGCGGAGGAGCCTACAAAGGAAGGGGGGACCGGTCGTGCGGTCTCTTCGGGATCCTAAATCGACGAGGCGAGTGCGGTTGGCGACCCCGATGTGGACCGCAAGCTTAGGTTTGCGGCGGTCGTGGAGGCCGCGATCCGGGACGTGTCCCTGAAGAAGATATAAACTTCTAGGTCTATAGTCTCAGCGACGGCCTCCATTATAGCGGCAGCGGAGGCGGCCAACTACACCGGCCCTTCGGCCGGCGAAGTAGCCGAATTGCGGGCGGAGGCCTGACAGCCGCTATGAAGCTTCTTCAAAAAGAAAAATGGGAGGCTCCGGGCAGACCTGGCCGGCCTGTGGGTCACCGGGGGCGCAAAACCAGCGAGCCAGTCCATCCCGGTGGAGAACCAGGTCCTTAGCCTGGTTCGGCAGGAGCTGGCGACCTTCCAAGCGTGGTTCTCCGTGCTCGAGGGTGCAGTCCTGCACCCCCCCCCTGGCGGGCAGGACGGCCCGCTTGCAGTCTGTTAGGACGGATTCCTATATTGTACTGATCTCATAATGAACAAATCTCAAAATCAAATTTTCCCAAAATGACTAATTTTCTAAATGTCTTTGTTTTTGAATGTCGGAAATAAAATTGTCATATTGGTCACAAACACTTTATTTGAAAATCTTAAAATTGATTAACAAAACTTATTTTCTCTTTAAGAAACAAAACATCAGTACCTACACTTTATTTGAAAACCTTAAAATTAATGAACAAAACTTATATTCTCTATATGAAACAAAAAATCAGTAACACTGTATTTGAAAACCTTAAAATTAATCAACGAAACTTATATTCTCTTTTTGATAGTTGCGATATTTTTTAGAAAGTGAATTTCTGCTATATCGCTGGAAAGTAACTCATTCAACTGTTTTTTGTAGCAGTCGAATAAAATGTCACGCCATTGCCTAGTAGCACCGCTAAACAAATTATTTTGAATTCGGGTGTCCTGATATTTCGCCTCTTTCCTCAGTTTGTACAAAAATCGCATCAGGGTTGGTTTGTGTGGCATACGTGTGTTTAATCTTCTGTGCCAACCCTCTATCGCATTGTTTGTGCGGTGTTTATCATTTGCGCAACTATTAGAAGACGCACACAAAGACATCCACTGTTTATTAAAATATTCTTTGATTTCGGTCATTTCTCGAGTTTGCGGAAAAACGGCTTGCAAAGAAGACCATGCAATAGGAATTCTTCCTGGGGGAAGTAAAGATAAATTAGCACACATCCTTACTAATCCTCTTTCCTCTGATGTGGTCGTAGCCTTAAATTTTTTTGCCTGCTTCCATACTGCCCTGTTATAATGATAATAACAGCCTCTTACCTCTATAGACGGGAAAAACCTCTTTTATGGCATTGATTAAAGCAATTTCATAGTCACACTGAAATATATGAATTCTTAAACCCAATCTGTCATTCAACAACCTAAACATTCTGGTGTACGTCTCTTGAGTCTTATTAGGCAAGAGCAAATACACAAGAGGCACTACGTTCGTTGATACATTGTTCCTGCTAATATCAGCGTGAATTGTGAAGATTTGCTTGAATGGTTTGGGGGTTCTTTTAAAAGTTCTTTTAAAAGTCCTAACAGACCGCAAGCCCGGGCCGAAGGCGGCCTCGTACGCGGCCGCTGCGGCAGCTGCCGCCCCTACCGGGCCAGGGCCCGGGTTTAACCGTAACCCATCCACAGACCAACCGCGGCAAGCGTAGTTTAACCTGATCGATCGACCTGTGCGGCTGTTATTATTTAGCCACGGGCCCCTCCTTTACATGAAAACTACACAAAACTTGTAGATTGCTCTATGTTTGTTATGTAAGCTAGACGATTCGAGGAAATTAATTCTATTGATTCAATTACTTCGAAGGTAGGCAGTGTTTAATTATGAAAGTGGGAGTGAGTTGAGTAATGAACAACTATTTGTTTGAAATCAAAATAGAAATCACAGCCTTATCATCAAGCCGGAATCCCCCGAAGGCGTAGACAGAAGTAACGCCTTCGAGAATCATCCTTGAATACTCAAAAACATTGACGACAATTACACACAACATTTAGAACTAGCTGCTACCCGCAATTTCGTCTGCGATCCAAGATGAAAAAATGCCCATGTCCTTTTTCAGGTAATGGCCCACCCATATTCCAAATTTCACCCAAATCCGTTCAGCCGTTTTACGTAAAAGCGTAGCAAACTTAACTTCGCATTTATTCGTCGGTCCCGTGGGAATATCGGAATAAAAACTGTCCTATGTCCTTTCCCGGGACTCAAACTATCTCTATTCCAAATTTCGTCTAAGTCGGTTCAGCTGTTTATGTGTGAAGAGGTAACAGACAGACAGACAGGCACACTTTCGCATTTATGGATGGATATTAGTATGGATATGTATATATATGGTTAGTATTAAAAGCTAGCAGATATAAACGGAAGTTTATGCTTCTGTTAACTGGCTGGCTCTGCTCCCTAATACTTTCCATTTATCTTTGAAATGTAGTGGTTACATGCTGTCTTGTACCCATAGATATATGCTTGCACCTAAAGGGTGTTGAGCCAAATGACTTAGGAGTCTCCGGGATTTGCCAAAGGCATAGATAGCACCGGTGCGAACCACTAGCTAGAGATATGCTGCGACATCCACATGCACAACAAAGGAGATAAGTAACCAGGGGTCGTCGGATATAGTCGGAGTTTAGTAAGAAACCGTTGGACGTTTTCGGATAAATTTAATTTATAGAAAACAAATCATTACATTTCTGTGAAACAAACAAACAGTAATTAAGTACAAACCTTAGTGGTTTATAAATGCTATTCTGCTGAAACAAATGTAATCAATTTTTAAATGGTAAATAAAAAAAACTGGCCAAGTGCGAGTCGGACTCGCACACGAAGGGTTCCGTACCACAAGGCAAAAACGCCGAATAAAACATGTTTGTTGTATGGGAGCCCCCCTTAAATACTTATTTTATTTGAATTTTATTATTTATTATTAAAGTTAAAATACAACTGAGTATTTTGTGAATATTTCAAGTGCCTACCTGTTGCCATTTTTGATATCGAGCAAAAAAGGGCAACAAAATCGCGTTTGTTGTATGGGAGCCCCCCTTAAATATTTATTTTATTTTGTTTTTAGTATTTGTTGTTATAGCGGCAACAGCGAAATCTTAGTAATAGGGTCCCGTTTTTACCCTTTGGGTACGGAACCCTAAAAAACAGTTCACCTATCAAATTATTTTTTTAATTTAAAAACATCCATCGGTTTCTTACTTAACTTCAACTGTATCCAACGACTCTGGTAATTTATCTCTGCATTAAGAGCGTTTACGACGTACGGCATTTCATACAAACTTTCAAGCTCTTGTTTTTCGAAATGAATGAACTGATTTTAATGAAACTTCTTATGCCTAAGCAGATACGAAGGTCTAAAAAGTAACTTAAGAACATTTTCGGAAAATAGTGTTACAGCCAAATTAGACCGATTTTAAATGTTGCATAGAAACAGAGATTTCCAGTTATCTTTTTTAAATAAGACATTTCGAAAATGTTCTTAAGTAGCTTTTTAGACCTTTGTATCCTGCTTATGCATATGAAGTTTCATTATAATCGGTTCATTCATTTCGAAAAACAAGGGCTTGAAAGTTTGTATGAAATGCCGTATGGCGTAACTAGAAAAAGTGACATTCTATCAGAGATAACGATGATCATTATCAGCCTAACCTTTTCCCAACTATGTTAGAGTCGGCTTCCAGTCTAACCGGATGCAGCTGAATACCAGTATTTTACATGGAGCGACTGCCTATCTGACCTCCACAACCCAGTTACTGGGTAATACGATACCCCTTGGTAAGACTGGTTGTCAGGCTTCCGGGTTTCTGACGACCCTTAGCAACTGTCAAAGAGCCACGAATGACAGCCGGGACCAACGGCTCTGGGCCCGCGTGGTAGATTACAGATAGCTGGGTCCTAGCAGTGCGAACATGAAAGGCTGATTATGCTAAAGGATTTTCGCACAAACAAAATAGTGCCTACATTATGAGTGGCTTCCACGCCGTCATTCGCAAGAAAACCGCGTCGCTTTTGTCAAGGTTGCGGGCGAATGGCAACAGCATTCTAAAAACTATGGCGGAGAGTATCGACTCTCCGATTATTAAAAATTTTGTGGGAAGGACAATCCCTAAACATTAATTTGGGGATGTCCTCTTCTCAATACTATTTAAGCCGTCTTCTTCTCAACTGTATTTTTACTACTAACACTAGTTATAATATTGTTTACTAACTTGCTGGATCTTTGTTGTCCGAAAATAAAGAATATTATTATTATAACGATGCATGTAGTTTTTAATAGATTTTTGGCAAAGGTTACCCTATACTGAAAATCTATGAAAAACTACATTCACACATTGATGGTAAGTAAACAAATGGTAATTCTCTTCATCCTGTTAACTGTCACGTCCAATATTTCCATACGTTTCAACGTTTGATTCTCGAATCACTCGTAAAAAGAATCATTCGCTATGTGAAGCGAGTGTTTCATATTGTGTTCAAACTTTGATATTACTGAATTTTTTCTCGGATAACATCGTGGTTTAGCGGCTCGGGTCAATCGATCAGGTTAAGCGACGCTTGCCGCGGTCGGTCCGTGGATGGGTGACCTTTATCTGGGAGTGGGGAAAGCAATCTTGAAAAATCGAGACCCCTCCGTGCCTTGGAAAGAATGTTAAGCTGTTGTTACCGGCTGTCATTCGTGGATCTTTGACAGTCGTTTGGGGTCGTCAGAAGCCCGAAAGTCTGACAACCAGTCTTATCAAGGGGTATCGTGTTACCTAGTAACTGGGTTTTGGAGGTCAGATAGACAGTCGCTCCACCTAACATACTGGCATTCAGCTGCATCCGGTTAGAGTGGAAGCCAACTCCAAAAACAGTTAAGAGCGTTTACGCCGAACGGCATTTCATACAAACTTTCAAGCCCTTATTTTTCGAAATGAATGAACCGATTTTAATGAAACTTCATACGCATAAGCAAGATACAAAGGTCTAAAAAGTTAGTAGAAATATTTTCAAAAAATTGTGTTACAGCCACATTAGACTGATTTTAAATTTTCCATAGAAACAGAGACTTCCAGTTATCTTTTTTTAAATAAGACATTTCGAAAATGTTTTCTACTAACTTTTTAGACCTTTGTATCCTGCATATGCGTATGAATTTTCATTAAAATCGGTTCATTCATTTCGAAAAATAAGGGCTTGAAAGTTTGTATGAAATGCCGTACGGCGTAAACGCTCTTAAGAAAAAGCTAGCCATATTATGATGTTCTCGGAGACCATTTCAACTGACAATTTGATATTCTTTTCTTTTGTGGCTCTATTTAATTCTTACGCGAACAATGTTTATATTCCTATACGCGAATGTGATCAAGCGTTTCATACGAGTATTAAGTATATAATTTATATTTATATGAATTACTTTCTATATTTAGCAAATGCGTAATATATGCTTCTTAGATCCCAGTAAGCCTTCAACATTTAGATCCTGTTTCACAGATATATACATGCCGATTAATTCTGTAAAAACCTCAACGTGAACACTAAGGTAACCTAGACTGAAATGTCAATATTGTCAATCCCTAGCATCAGTGGAATGACATTTCATAATATCAACCATTTCAATAAATTCATCAATTTATACAGAATAAACCAAAGAAAAAGAAAGGAAAAGAACTTCTATGAAGTAAAATAAATAGTAAGTAGCGTAGTTGTCAAGTATAGTTTGGTAGTATATGCCAAATAAGTTCTCCCACGCTAAATAAAAAGGTAATGTAGAGACGCCAGCACATCAAGCTACCCGAAACTGTCAAATTTTCCCAATCAACTTTGATCCTTATGCTTTAGCCATAAAGTTGTCTATTATTATAGAATTTTGACAGATTGATGTAACTCGATGTGCTGGCGTTTGTACCTTCAAACACATCGCGTAAAAAACTTCTATGATCGACCCCCAACGTTTGCATTTACTTCGCCCACAAATTTCGCATGATGTTTGCTTGTAGTACCTACATACCTACTGTTATGTGTTCTGTTCGGTGTTATCTTACATAGAGGCTTATATTTATCCGTAAATGCTTCTCTGACATTATGTAAATATTTTGTGTGTGGTGTTTTGGTAGACATTTGGCACAGTTTTATTATATTTTGTGTTCGAATTAAAATTCTGTTCTTTGGGGTGAGAGGATCTGCCAGGTTCGCCGGTTGTTCGAAAGAGTTAACGTGGCCCTGGCACAGGCAACTGTTGGAACACGGGTGGGTTTTAGTCAGTAAAAGTCTAACATGCTCGGGAGCTCCACCCAGAGCAAGAGAAGTTATTTGATAAAAGTAAAAGAAAGTTGTAAACTAGAGTGCATTATTAAACGCCTGCCTATGCATATGTGGGCTCTACGCTAAAATATGGCGTTCTGTTTTGGGGAAATTTTCCTGATAGAGAAAATGCTCTTAGAGCCCAAAAAAGATGTGTGAGAAGTATAACCGGACTTAAGCCGACTGACTCATGCAAAGAAGTGTTTAGGAGGTTAATAATTTTAACTCTACCTTCATTATAACATATATTTATGAAGCGGCAATAATAATAAAAGGCGATATAAAAAAACATGAAACACTTAGAAGTGCACGATATAAAAATGAGCTATCCGGAATTAGGTGTAGAACAGTTAAAAAGAGGATAGATAGATAAAGGTATACCCACCTGGCTGCGGCGGTGGTCCGGACGCTAGGGGCATGTGCTTTCGCCGCGCGTGATGGGATGGCGGGCAAGTAGAATAGGAATAGGGCTTTAGAATTACGAAATAATTTTAAGAAAGAAAAAAAAAGTGTCCACGAGAACGCTGCCGACAAACTGACCTGCAGTTTGGCAGAAGATTTGTGAAATACATCTATGTAACTTGGTTGAAAAAAATAAAAAAATTGGTATAAGGGATGCCTTATAACAATTTTTTTTTTTAATTATTAATATATATTTAATTAATATATTTTTTTTTTTATAATGACAATGTCAAAAGATATTTTGACATTGTCATTATAAAAGGACAGTATTTATAAAACACTAGCTAGCTTGTTCCCTCGACCCACCCCGTCGCATCGCATCACCTGCCCGCGCTGTCACTTGGATTTCACTCAGCGTTCTTTCTGTTTTTTTTTTTTTCTTTTTGCCTCGACTCCTAAGGGTCATAGAATGATGTTAAGAATTGGAAATTGGGCTATCAGATACGAAAATATTTTTTTTAGAGATTAGCACGTTCAAACAAACAAACTCTTCCGGCCTTATTACAAAACAAGATTTATCTTTAGACTCAGGTTTAAACCATCCAGACATTTTTAAATTTCGAACTATAATCCAACGAAGCTAAAGTTCTTATTACAAAAACTGATGTTAAACCCGAGTCTAAGTTGTCAATTCTGCATTAAGAACTTCACGTTTGTCGGAATAAAGTTCAAAATAGAGAAACTGGCTCGAAGTTTCAGGCTAGGTCTAAAATTAGATCTCGTTTTGTAATAAGACGAGTTATTAGTATAGATTAAAAAATGAATTACCGCAGAGGTAGCGTCTAGAGACGGCAGTCCTGATAAAAATTGTATCGCCGAAATCGCGTTGAACGCATGACTTCTGTCACGAATCACTTTCAAAGCCATCAGTTTCTATACGTCTATTGTGTCATAGTGCGAGTAAATGGGGACATGCTTGGTTTATGTGGACAGAGAACATGACAATACCCCTTTAGAAGGCCGCCGAGGCGTTTCCGTGCTCTGTGTTCTAAATCAATGTGATGCATCTTGCCTGAAGTACACCAAAGTCAATGTCAAAGCATCTATTTCAATTAGGCACATAAAAGGAAATTTGAACGTATATATTAACAATAACATAGAGTTGATTCTAGTTAGCTCACAGACTAAGCAAGCTGAAGTGACAATGGGCCGGCCATATTAACCGTAGCATGATCGTTGTCGATTCGTCTACCCCCGGGGTAGACGTGTTCTTGAGTGGAAATCGCGAATCGGCAAACGTAAGGTAGGTTAAAAAAACAAAACCGGGCAAGAGCGAGTCGGACTCGCGCACCGAGGGTTCCGTAACATCCGGGCTTATGCATAAGGTTTATGTTAATGAAATTATTTTATTTTTATTTTTTTATATTTGAGTTGATTGAATGAAAGGTAAATTACGGTTTACGATTTATGACGTATTAAAAAAAAACTACTTACTAGATCTCGTTCAAACCAATTTTCGGTGAAAGTTTACGTACATCATATATTTTATTTAGTTTTATCATTGTCTAATTTTAGAAGTTACAGGGGGGGGGACACACATTTTACCACTTTGGAAGTGTCTCTCGCACCAACTATTCAGTTTAGAAAAAAATGATATTAGAAACCTCAATTTCATTTTTGAAGACCTATCCATACCTACCCCACACGTATGGGTTTGATGAAAAAACAAATTTTGAGTTTCAGTTCTAAGTATTAAAAAAAATTATGTTTTTTTTCTATTTTTGTGTGAAAATCTTAATGCGGTTCACAGAATACATCTACTTACCAAGTTTCAACAGTATGGTTCTTATAGTTTCGGAAAAGTAGCTGTGACATACGGACGGACAGACAGACAGACAGACATGACGAATCTATAAGGGTTCCGTTTTTTGCCATTTGGCAACGGAACCCTAAAAACAGAAAGAAAGAAAAAGTATTTATTGCGACTCGTACAGCAAGATCATAAACTAAACTAAACACAATAAAAAAACATACAAAAAACAAGTTATATAAAAAATATTTAACAAAAAGAAAAATGAAACAGAAAATCCTATACGAGGCCAAAAGGCTCCTAACTCAGCATGATGCTGCGACATTTAAAAAATAAATGTCGCAGCGCTGGTATTCTGATAGGGCCCGCTGTGATGTCACGGGCAGTTACAGAAATAAATAAATAATAAGGCTGGAGCGACGATCTTCGCAGGATGGTTGGTAACAGCTGGATGAGAGTTGCCAAGAATCGAGCTGAATGGCGAGCAATTGGAGAGGCCTATCTCCAGTAGTGCGCTGTAGGTTGATGATGATGATTCTATTCGCCCCTTCCAAAAGGCGGTATTCGTATGGAGAAGAATGGGGAAGAAGCTCCAACGTTACTCTTTTAAAATGTTTTCCAATATTTTGCATACATACATTAGTTATATGGCTGAGCTTGACATATATTAAAAAAAAAACTGTATTTACGTAAGTCCTTATACATATTTTTGAAAAAAAAAAATTATTTATCTATAAAATGGTAAACTGACTGATTGTTGATATATCAACGCACAGCCCAAACCGCTGGTCCTAGAGACATGAAACTTGGAGGGTGTATTCTTTGTGAAGAGTAAGTATCCACTAAGAAAGGATTTTAGGGAATTCTACCCCTAAAGGGGTGAAATAGGGGATAGAACTTTATATGAAAGTCCGTCAGTTTTGAAGTCAGGATTTTCAAATTTTGTGTTTAGGCAGAAGATTAAAAATTAATTTACACATGTCTCGGCGTTTTTGACAAATCTACCCCCGAAGGGTTAAAAAGGGGGATGAAGTTGTCTATGGAAAGTCCTTAGTTTTGGTTCTAGAGACATGAAACTTGGAGAGTGTATTCTTTGTGAAGAGTATCCACTAACAAATAATTTTTGGGAATTCTACCCCTATAGGGGTGAAATAGGGGATGGAAGTTTATATGAAAATCCGTCAGTTTTGAAGTTAAGATCTTCAAATTTTGTTCTTAGGTAGAGGATTGAAAATTAATTTACACATATCTCAGCGTTTTTGACAATTCTACCCCCGAAGGGTTAAAAAGGGGTATGAAGTTGTGCAAGAAGTAAAAATCACTAAGTTTATTATCTAGGCTTATGGTTGGAAGGTAACGCAACGGTGTTGTTAGAATTTCAACCCTTAAGGGGGTGAAAAGGGGGATAACATTTTGTTTTTAATTATATAATCTATCTATATATATAAAATGGTAAACTGACTGATTGTTGATATATCAACACACAGCCCAAACCGCTGGTCTTAGAGACATGAAACTTGGAGGGTGTGTTCTTTGTGAAGAGTAGATATCCACTAAGAAGGAATTTTTGGAAATTCAGATTTTGTTTGATTGAAAAATCTTATTCCTTGAGTTAATAACAATGAAACTTGGCACGAATACTTATCTAAGTAAATTATGAAGTTTCGCATTATTTGTTTTTCTAAACTACCCTCTAAAGAGGGATTGAGGGGTGTCGAAATTTGTATGGAAGAATTTTAACGCGCTGTCCGATTAACTCAAAACTGAGTATGCGTATACTTAAAACTGAAAATAAAGAATAACGTGTATTAGGGTTTTTCGAAAATCTACCCCTAACTGCGTGAAAAAGGGTAGTTAATTTTACAGGGCAGGTTATTACTGCGTGGCTTGATTACCTTGAAAATTGGTATAAATAATCTTTGAGTCAAGTTATGAACACATCTTAAACGATTTTTCAAAATTCTTTTATTTCTCGCTTTTTAGTGGGTCTGTTTATAATTTATCCAAGTTACAATAGCCTAATGTCATCTTGCTCATCGCCTTTACCAAAATATTGCTTTTTTTCACGATGCAGGGAGATTAATTGTTGAGGAGTTCTCCTCCTGGTATTTCACCGTCAGCTCCATTTCACTATTCGCATTGTGACGAGCATAAATTGCTTAGCAACCATGTTAAAGTAATCGATTCGCAACCCGTGAAATACTTATTATTGAGTAGTTCCGGTGCCCATCTGTGGTCTTCATCATCAGTTCCACTTCATCAAATAGTGCTTTTCGAGAGCAAATGCACGAGTCACTATAAAAACTACCCAAATCGATATAGGTGTGCCTATAATTTTTGAAGAGTACCTTCGATTTCTCCAGGATCCCATCAGCAGATCCTGACCTGATGACAAAGAAACCACCTGGAAAACAAACCCTTTAAAAAAAAAAAAGTTTTCAAATCGGTCTAGCCGTCTTCGAGTAATCGGGAAGATAATTAAAAAAAAAAAAGACTCCGACAAACTGAGAACCTCCTCCTTTTTTTTTGAAGTCGGTTAATAACAAAAAAGTGTGTTTTAGGGTTTTTCAAAAATCGACTCCTACAAAGGGTTATCAAGTTTGAGGTTGGATTTTACTGCTTGCTTCCATTAACTCCAAAATGGGTATGGGTCTTTGAGTCAAGTTATGAACATCCCAAACGATTTTTCAAAATTCCTCCCCTGTGAGGGTGAATAGCGGGATACAGTTTATTTGAAAAATACAAAAACCCTTTGATCTATAAACTTAAAAATTGGCCCGAATACTTATTTATCTAAATAAATTTTTAGAGGAAAGTACAAATTTCACGCGGACGAAGTCGCGGGCAGAAGCTAGTCTAAATATATAAAACTCACAGCCCAAACCACTGGAGCGATCGGGCTGTTTGGCATTCAGGTAGATGTTATGACGTAGGCATCCGCTAAGAAAGGATTTTGATAAATTCTACCCCCAAGGGGATAAAATAGGGGATGAAAGTTTGTTTGAAACTTTGTCAATTTTAAACCGATCGGGCTGAGACTTCGCATGCATATAGCTACTATGACGTAAGCATCCCCTAAGAAAGAATTTTCATAAATTCAACCCCCATGGGGATAAAATAAGGGATGATGGAGGATGTAAATGTATTAGTTACTGTACAGTGTGTGTAGTTATTAAATGTGTTAGTGTACTTAACGCGAGCGAAGCCGCGGGCAAAAGCTAGTTTATTTATATAATTATATGTGAAGACGATGCGCCTAGTGTCTCATTTGTTCAAATTTTCTTCGATAGTCATATTATTCTTTATCTACACTCCACTATATTCATTCAAAACACCTTATATACGATACTTTGATAGAGGTTATAACTTCAAAAACCGGCGTATTCCGAAACATTTTTGTGTGCAACAGAAATTGGTGCCAAGTCGTAGTTTACCGAATACGTTCGACATGCTATCCCGACGGTCGGTATCCTGGTTAACGTGGAAAAGCCATGTTGCCTACGTAGTGTAGTGTAGTAGGTATCGATAGCTGATAGGATATATGTGTTTTAGTTTGTGCGACAAGTAACGGAATATGTAAGTTGTGAAAGTTTGTGCGACAAGTAACGGAATATGTAAGTTCTGAAAGGTTGATCGAATTCCAGTAATTACTCGAGCTCATTTAGAATTTCAACCGGCTGGTCTCGAAGATTCGAAGCACAATTATTTGATAGTTTATATATACAGAAATAAAACCTCCATAAATATTAAAAAATATGTATATATAATTATATATTGTCTGTGTGGTGCCGGACTTAAAGAATACCATCACCCTATACATCCCTTGGGTATCGTAAAAGGCGTCTAAGGGTCGTACCGGAGAATGGGCAGCAGCGTTCTCTATGCATTCCACCACCATACCATACTGCGATCGCCAACCCGCCTACCAAGCGTGGCGATTATGGCAAACCCCCCCTTTTGGGGGAGGCCTATGTCCAGCAGTGGACGTCTTTCGGCTGAAATGATGATGATGATGATAAATTATATATGCTAGTAAGAAAAGTACCTTGTACATAGTAGTTTGTCGCAGGATCGGTGACCAGCAGCCGAGTCCTGTGACTGCGTATCGGCAAGCGTAGTGTGGGACGCCCCCTAGTTTACCTCAAAGAGATGGCTAACTGAGGGACAGGCTGGATGCGCAGCATGTTGTTGCGCAGCATAGGAGAGGCCTACGTTGGACTGCAATAGGCTGTGTTGATTGAAGAAAAGTACACCTTTGCAAAGTTCACAAAGCTACAATTTGTAATCGTTCAATGACAGGTAATTGAACAAATTTTTTTTTATAAATATATTCTGTAACGGCCTTTTCATCAAACAAAACGATATCAAGAACCAAAAATATACCTATTCTCTATCGTCTTTACAAAACTGAGCCATCTGTGCTTGAGCAGTCAATCCGTTGTTCCCCATATATTCTTCATACACCCCAAATCTATTCAATATGAATATTTCAGAACAAGGAAAATGTATACAAAAAGCTTCCTTCACACACGTCGCCTCAAGTTGTGACGTCATTATATTAAAATATATGAGGTTGTTGAACCGCAAAAAGGACATAATGTAAGATTTACAGGCTAATTTATTCGTCCCTTCAGAATGGGTAATGGATGATGTAATGTGGAGCAAAAAGTGATGCGGACTTTGGTGACGCATATGCTTATTAATTTCATCGTCATCATGTTAAGGTGGCTGGGTAGTGGTAGACCGCGAAATTCAAATTTTCTTACGTTTTTGGCAATTTGCAGGCCAGTGTCAGGTAGTATCTTGATCAAAATATGATTCGCGACAATAGCAGGTACATGTTTAAAGAATTAATAATCATTAGAATTATTAATACATCTTTGTGAGTTAGATTTCTACCTTATGGTAGAATCTTATTATTGGTAGAATCTTATAATCTTATTATTATCTTTGTGAGTTAGATTTCTACCTTATGCACTTTTCCATAACAGATTGGAGGTTGGTGGTAGAAATCTAACTAATTTATCTATTATTTTGTCGGAAGAATATTATACAAAATGACAGGTTGTGGACAGATATCTTAAGAAATCATTCATCTATCATTTTGTCGGAAGAATATCTATACATAATTAATAAATCTGTAGAAGGGTCAATTCTGTACATTGAAAATATTGAAAAAATAAATAGCGGGGGGTGTTGCTGGATCGATACCAAACCCAAATATGTGATTAAAAAAATGTTTGTCTGTCTGTCTGTCTGTCTGTATATGCAGGCATCACGTGAAAACTAACGGTTCGATTTCGATGAAACTTGGTATAATTATACCTTATTATCCTGGGCATAAAATGGGATACTTTTTATCCTGGAAAAATACGTAGAAAAAAAAATCTTATTTTTCAGTTTTATTCATAGACGTTGTTCTGTAGAACCGCGAACACACGTTGCAATACCCGCAGTGGATAATTTTCCATTTCAATTTAAGAGAATACAGTTTCCTGTAGCTTTGTGTTACGCCATGACAATAAATAAGGCTCAAGGTCAGACCCTAGGAGTTGCTGGCGTAGATCTTACCGCGAGTTGTTTTTCACACGGGCAACTTTACTTAGCTCTTTCCCGTGTGAGCAGTCCAAGAAATCTTCATGTTCATATTCCGGACGAGCTCACTAACAATGTTGTGTATGCT
The DNA here is from genome assembly GCA_916614155.1 of Mesoligia furuncula. Lineage (NCBI taxonomy): Eukaryota > Metazoa > Arthropoda > Insecta > Lepidoptera > Noctuidae > Mesoligia > Mesoligia furuncula. The sequence goes on from OU744814.1 coordinate 14,526,811, forward strand.
GAAGCTCTCAATTAACTTTCTGTCGCATTGTCACGATCACTTTTTTATTATTGCAAACTTTTCGTCACTGTCAGTAATTTACTGCTACATGCTACTTATCAAGGTCGGAATTACTATGAAAAAAATATTGACTACAGAACGCGAGCTCAACAGCAGTAGCTCAATAGAGGGATCTCCTCCTCAATAGAGGGATCTCCTCCTCAATAGAGGGTATTTGGGTCCAATAGATATTTATAAGATGTCATTGTCAGAGTTACTCAAAATGGAGAAATAAACCATCCACGCGAAGACCGACATCCGCGCGGACGGAGTCGCGGGCGGAAGCTAGTACAAAATAAAATGACAGATTGTAAATAGATTTCTTAAGAAATCATAGAAATCATTTATCTATCATTTTGTCTAAAGAATATACAAAATAAAATGACAGATTGTAGACAGATTTCTTAAGAAATCATTGAAATCTATCATTTTGTCTAATAATCCGTCGGCAAATTTGAATAAATGACTTGTTTGATTTTTTTATTTAATGGGCCACTAGAAGGAATAAGTGCTGAAACCAATCCCAATAGAACTAACACCCAGAGAAATGGGAAACTAATACACGTTTATCTTCACCCGAACTAAAAATGGAACACTGTGGCATTTTAGCTAGTAAAACCCCGACAAACAACCTTCCGCATGCCTTACGAAGGTTATCCATGAGGATATACCGACACAAAAAAAAAGGTTTGACAACAGCCGGTTGATTCTTGACAGCTCACTCCACGCTCACTTCACCCACAGAGCATGTATACACTTTAACTTCACCTAGGTCTTCACGGTGAGATTTTTACAGAATAGCACCGCTGACCTCCACTGCAAAAACAAAAAAGCGCGTTCCATACCACCGTACAATATTTCACGCTACATAATCTTTTAAAATACTTTTGTACTTCAAAAGATATGTAAGCTGCATTCGCGAATTATTTTCCAAAATTGTAAACAAATATGAGTTTATAGAAAAATAACTTTAAATCCTATACAATTAAGTTCAGTTTACGCCACAAATTCAAACATTTTTATAACTTTTTCAATAGTTCTAGTCACTCTGAAATAAATTAATTGCCATTAATATAAAGTTTATATTATTTTAATTAACTTGAAAAAATATTAATTTGAAACAAGTTTAAATAGACTAGTTCGTAATACGCTAAAAAATCACGTTTTTTATATGTGGATCCTTTAATTTTCAACTTTATTTTATTTTTATTATTTGCTGCTATAGCGTCTTTATCACACAAACACTGTGAAAATTTCTATTGTCTACATATTACGGTTCAAAAGATACAGCCCTATAAAGAGACAGCAGAGCCTAAGTAATAGGGTTCCTAAGACTGGGCTGGCACCGTAAAAAGGTACCTACAGTTTTTTGCGGCCAAGCATTCATCATAATAATTACTTATCATTACCACGTATTTAAAAACAAAAGCACATCATCAGTCACTGTCTAACGAGGAACGTGTGTTTGTTAGCAACAAAATGTACATTTAAAAGGTTTTCTTTGCTACCAAATGCACATAATTCTGTTTTGCCTGTTAAAATATTAAAATTTCGTGTGTTCCGTGGAAATGGAGTGTACTCCAGTGGTCTATTACAGCGTACTCGGTCTTCTGTTGAAATATACAACATTATTTTTAGTATATGCGAAACCCGAAACACGTGTCTAGTATTTTTGTGTAAAGAATCTATGTACAAAATTTCAGAACTGTATCATAAAAAATCACAAAGTTATAAGCTTGTTAAGTTACCTGTTTGTCCGAACAAAAACATGCTCACCCGCGCCGCTCGCGTCACGCCGTCTTGCGCTCATTGATAATAGTACCTAGGTACCTAACCATTCGGCGCGGAGATTGGATAACCTACTTAGTGTCGCTCGGTGTCCAACTTTTAACCTTTTTTAAATATTTTTGGGACAAAATATAACGTGGGGTAAAAATTATTGGAATCGATTCACTTACTTATTCTGAACAAACTATATTCAGGTTTCGCATAATTATACTAAAAATAACGTTGTATATGTATATCTGCCTAGCCTTTTCCCAACTATGTTGGGGTCGGCTTCCAGTCTAACCGGATGCAGCTGATTACCAATATTTTACATGTCTGTACAAAAAATAAATTATATTATGGTCAAAGTTCATTGATTGAGAATAACAGCCGCACAGGTCGATAGAAGGTTACGCTACGCTTGCCGCGGTTGGTATGTGGATGGGTGACCATCTTTACATATTATGACCTCTCCGTGTCTCGGAAAGCACGAGCCGTTGGTCTCGGCTATCATTCGTAGAACATCGACAGTCGTTACGGTAGTCAGAAGCCTAAAAGTCTGACAACCAGTCTTACCAAGGGGTATTGAGTTACCCAGCAACTGGGTTGTTCAGGTCAGATTAGCAGTCACTCCATGTAAAAAACTGGTAACTACTTATTCAGCTGCGTCCGGTGGTACTGGAAGCCGACCTCAACATAGTTGGGCAAAGGCAGTTAGATTGTTGAGAAAAAATATCTTCCTTATTAGTAAAATACACAGTATTTTTTAGGGTTCCGTACCCAGAGGGTAATCAAACAAAAATAACAGAATCAAAATCGGTTCATCCGTTCGGGAGCTACGATGCCACAGACAGACACACACACTGACACACACACCCCCACACAGATACGTCAAACTTATAGCACCCCGTCGGTTTTTGCGTCGGGGGTTAAAAACGGTACCCTATTACTAAAACTAAAGTTGAAATTTTTACAGATCAGGGAGCACGGCAGTGCCCCCGCCAAGACGAGCCAAGCGAAGCGCAAGGGCACTGCCTACCTTTTCTCGAAGCATTTCGTCGTATTTTTGAACCTTCTTAACTTGGGTTTGGATTATACCAGATAAACAAAATTTTTGGGATATGATGTCAGTGGTTGACTTATTAAACCTATACAGTTTCAATTGCATAGCTTTTATACTTTAGATTTTATTGATATCTAAAATATTCCGATTTCGTCACTGATTCACTGACTCACTGACTCACTGATGATCATCAATATTCTTAAGGTTCTTCCTGAAGTCCTAGAAAGCTGAAATTTGGTATGTAAGTTAGTAATAGTAGAGTGGGCTGCATGAATTGAATTGGCTGTATGAAAATTTTAATACAACTGGGGTACCCAATTGATGTAGCCCACAAACAACAAAAAAATCTTAAAACTTGAAACTTTTACCCCCACCTTAAACTAGGGGGTGAAAGTTTGTATGAGACTTCCGTAAATTTTGATGCTAGAGGTCTGAAAATTTATATAGAGGGTCCTTGTTATAAATAATAAGATATGTATTTCAGGATTTTTAGTAAATCATCCCCTACCCTTTAAATTAAGCAATGATTTGTTTCGGTTTTCCCATACAAACTTAATTTCATGCTTGAGATCTGAAAATTATACAAGTACATTCTTCTTACAAATTAAAACATAATTTTAAAAAAAACATCCCTCAAACCCTTGCATTACGGGATAAAAGTGTATAATATGGTTTCAGAATATTCTTCACTACATTATTATGCTTGTATTACCTATAAGTACTAACGATTAATAATAAACCCCAAAAAAAGGAAGAAAAAACAGAAAAAAATACTCGTATAAATATCATAAGCAACTTACAAAATGAAATGAAATCCCACAAAAACATTTCATGTTAAATGTTGCCAAGACGAGACCATGTAGCTCGCACTGTCAAAAAGTAATCAGATCTCATGTAGAGCCAAGCTTCTAACTCTACACGCCCTAACTCTACAAGGCCTAACTTCGCAAACTCTACACTTTAGTCAAAATATATGGCTTGGCCATTTCGCTTCATGAGTGTAAGGTGAAAAACTCACATACTGTTATGGACTTTTACTCATGAAATTTAAACAACTCTACACCTTAGTCAAAATATATGGCTTGGCCGTTTCGTTACTACAAGAACCATTGTATAACAAGTTTTTGTGGGATGATGTATTTCTGTTGCCGCTATGTTGTTATAGCGGCAACAGAAATACATCATATGTTGTTATATACTGAAAACAGAATGAAATAAATATTTAAGGGGGGCTCCAATACAACAAACGTGTTTTTTTTCAGCATTTTTGCCTTGTGGTACGGAACCCTTCGTGTGCGAGTCCGACTCGCACTTGGCCAGTCTTTTTTCTATAGAATACCATCATAGTTTTCTTAATTTGACTGGTAGCTGGACATTCGAGTACGAAATCCTTGTAGCGTGTCGAATGACAAGCAACGAATAAAATTTAATGTGAAAAAGACCAAAAGTGATCAACGTTTACTTAACCTCATCGTACTTTCAACAATAGCCACATATCCCAGTAAACTCTTGAAGCAATCGAAGTAGAAACAAAAGCGAGCGAAGTATTATTTCAGTCGGTAAAAGCAGTGTCCGTAAATTTCTCTCAGAAGCTATTTGTCAAGGGGATTCGGTGCCACCTGAGCGCTAAGCGGTCTCCCCCAGCTACGGATTCGAATAATCACTGAAGTTTTTAGTGAAGGGTAATAGAAACAGTTTCATGGATTTTGTTCGTGGTCGTTTTTTGTAAATTTTGTGTTGAAGTATGAAGAATTTTTGGGGAATGCTATCTATCAATGTATCGTGGCTAAATAATAAAAGCCGCATAGGTCGATCGATCAGGTTAAGGCTACGCTCGCCGCGGTTGGTCTGTGGATGGGTGACCATCTTTACATACCGAGACCCCTCCGTGCCTCAGAAAGCACGTGAACCCGTTGGTCATGACTGTCATTCGTGGATCTTTGACAGTCGTTACGGGTCGCCAGAAGCCCGAAAGTCTGACAACCGGTCCTACCAGGGGGTATCGTAGTACCCAGTGCTGGGTTGTGCAGATCAGACAGGCAGTCGCTCCATGTAAAATACTGGTATTCAGCTGCATCCGGTTAGACTGGAAGCCGACCCCAACATAGTTGGGAAAAGGCAGACGATGCTATCTATCGAGAGTAGTGGTGTGGTGACCCAGTGGTAACGGCTGTGACTTACGAGTTGTAGGTCGTAGGTCCGAACCCAGACAGGCGCTTTTCTTGGTGCAAATTATTTCATCATCACTGGTCTGGTCTCAAAACGGTGAAGGAAAACGTCGTGAGGAAACCGACATGCCCTAGAACCAAGAATTCGAAGACATGTGACATCTACCACCCCGCACTGGTCCCGCGTGGTGGATTACGACCCACTCCCTCTCACCGAGAGGAGGCTTATGTCCCAGCAGTTAGAACATTATAGATTGATTATGCTATCGATTGATTATTCTAGGTTTCATCATCATCTTCCACACCTTATCCCATGTTACTTGGGGTCTGCGCAAGACGTTTTCTTTTTCCATTCTCCTTCGTCACCCGTCATGCTATCATTCACTCCCTTCTCTTTCATATCATTCCTCACACAATCCATCCATCTTTTCGTCGGCCTTCCTCTCCCTCTCCATCCATCAACATGTATATTCATCACTCTTTTAGTCACATGCGTTTCGTCCCTTCTCATCACATGCCCATACCAAGCCAAACGATTTCCTCAACTTTTCTGTCACTGGCGCCACTTTCAAACTTCCTCTTATATACTCATTTCTTACTTTATCCATTCTCGTCACCCCACACACCCATCTCAACATTCTGTCAACGCTGCATGCAATCTTTTTTCATCCATCTTCTTCACGACTCAGCATTCAGACCCATAAAGTACGACAGGCCATTATCACGGACTTATAAATTTTCCTCATAAACTTGAGGGGCATCCGTGAGTCGCAAGTTGGTCCTGTGAGCTGTCGCCATTTCATCCATCCTGAGTTGATCCGGTGCGTTACGTCTCGATTACGGTTGCGATTGGTTTTGCGCTTCTTCGAACAAGCTTTTTCACAAATACTTAGCACTTAGTTCATAAATATAGCATCACGCCTGCATTCTCCACCGGGATATGCAGAGGTGTGTAGTAGTCTCACGCTTCGCTAGTTATGTTCAAAATTTAATGCAATGGGGCGGAGTTATTGTCATTCATTAAAAGATCACAAATCAGGCTGCTACTGGATATATTCTAATGAAAAAATAAACTAATTTACACAGCCCGACCCAGGGATTGAATACAGGACCCCAGCCTCAGCAATCAAACGAGCAACCACTAACGCAACACAAGGCAGGAATGGTTATTGAACTTATTGATTACAAATCGAGACACCTCCGTGGCTCGGAAATCACGTTGAGCTAGTGGTCTCGGCTGTCATACATACTCAATACTCAATCGTTTATTGCATTCCACAATGTATATGCTTAGGTGGTAGGTAACATTTGTTGTAACAATCGTGGACCCTGTCGGGCACAGCAAAACAAAAATTTTTAGGAAGAGGACTTATGTATACATGCAAACTAACTTAATCTAAGTATAATTTAAGGTAACATTTTATTAATTATTAATTTAATCTAAAATAAAAAATATATATATACTATTTATTTATATTATTATGTCAGTTCTATGGATTTGTCAATTAAATATTCATTTATGCTATAATAACGGGATCCTGCCGTTTTGCCAAAAAGATTTTGCCAAAATTTCACTACCCAAACAAATTTTGGCAACCTTTCTTTATACCAATGCAATGTTTGGAATGATTTTAGTACGCACATTTTCATTTGGTCAAATTTTTACTTGGCAGAATATTATTAAGGATAATGTCATTTCGGCATTTGATCTTTAATCAAATGATTTATTACAGCAAACAATCTTTAGACAATAAACGTTTGGTCAAATGATTTGTTACGACAAAAAATATAAAGGCAAAAATAAGATTTTTTGGGAATTATTTAATTTAAAAAGGGGAATTTTTAACTGCACCTCTATTTAGAAATTTAAGCAAACAAAATTTCTCCACTAATAACCTACTGCATTTCAAATAAATTACTGTACTACAAATTAACTACACTACACACTAAACCAACATAATATACAAAAGTAACACATTTGTAATGACAACTTAGGATGCAAGCGCGAGCGAAGCGAGCTCGGGACTTGGGGCACCCCGACTCGGATAGGTTAGGTTCGAAGGGGACGACGGGGGCTTGAGTGAGCGAGCAAAGCGAGCGAACAAGCCCCCGTCATCCCCTTTGTGTTAGGTTCCTTGAAACCCTGTAGACAGAAATAGGGGCCCGCGAAGCGGGGCTCCGTCGACTACGCCTAACCACATATTTTTGTAGATAAAAAAAAACTTTGGTTACTTTGATTTACTTTTAGTTAACAGATAGTCATTCAGTAAAACAGTTAAGCTTTAAAGATCTAACAGTATAGTATAATTGATTTATTTGATGAGCAAATTTAGTGTGCAATTCAGTATTTTTGGTGGTAATTTCGAATATTTTGTTTGAAAAAAGGGGATTTACAGTTAAAGTATTAAATACCACCCATTAAAAAATGCAATTTTATTTTATAATAATCATTTATTTAATACAAAATATTTGTAACTGTAAGTTAATTTATTTAGTTATTTTAAATTTTTTGCAATGGACATAAGCAATTTTATTTCGGAGAATTCAGAATTGTGTTGCAGAATTCGATTAATTCTATCGTCTTTATCCGTTTTTTTTTCTTTTTTTGCCGGCGGGCCAGAAACGACCAGATTATATAGAAAGAAAATATGGAAAAAAAAGAGATTATTTTTAGCATGCTTTGGAGAACCGAATTAGTTAGATGAGGTTAACTATTTAAAAAAAAACGCTTAGGTTAGGTTAGGTTAAACCTGTGACCAGTTACGGACGAGCTGAGCGAGCGAAGCGAGCGGTGCCGCGGCAGCGGCCGGCGAGTGCCAGAAACGACTAGATTATATAGAAAAAAAATAAGGAAAAAAACAGGCTACCCGAAACTGAACTAGTCAGACGAGCTTAATTATTTAAAAAAAGGTTCCAATAAAAAAAAAAATACTACTAGAATAGTTAATATTAATATTATTTTTACCTGTAATAAAACGTCTTAAAAGTTACATCTTATGCTTGAAATGGCTGCCTTAAAACTGCGAAAACTGACGATACTAAATATTTGGCAAATGTTATTTTGCGTAAAATGAGTTGTTCCAACTGAAATATTTGACTAAATAAAAATTGGTAAAATTACTAGTTGGTAAAATAGTTATTGTTTAAACGTTAACTTGCCAAACATTAGGTTTGGGTTAAAATAATTTGTGAAGAGATTTTTTGCTAAGTAATAATTTGGCAAATGAAATTATGCGGGAAATTGTTTGGGAAGTGATAATTTGGCAATTTATTTTTGGTAAAACAAGGGAGACCCATTATTAAGGGTATTATTTAAATGTACGTTATCATGACAGGGAGAGTAAGAATAGAAATATCGTCCGCAAACAAAACGCATGGTCCGAATTCCTTTATGGTTTTTGGCAGATCGTTGATGTAAATGAGAAAAAGAAGACATCCAACAACGCTCCCTTGGGGTATTGAGGCCTGTATTGCCTTGTTGTCGGATTGAAAGTTTTGAAGTTTATTCGTTTTTAACCGACTTCAAAAAAGGAGGAGGTTCTCAATTCGACGGTATTTTTTTTTGTGTGTGTTTGTTACGCGTTTACTCCGCCAATTGTGGACCGATTTTCAAAATTCTTTTTTTGTTTGAAAGGGTATACTTTCGAGGTGGTCCCATTATCATCAAGTTGGAATCTGATGAGAGGATCCCATGGAAATCGAGGGAAACCCTCAAATTTTATAGGCAAAGCTATAACGATTTGGGTATTTTTTTTAATAACTGGAGCATTTGCTCTCGGAAATCATCATTTGGTAAAGTGGAGCTGATGAAGAAGACCACAGATGGCCATTGGAACTACTCAATGACAAATATTTCACGGGTTGCGATTCGACTACTTTAATATGGTTGCTAACCAATTTATGCTCGTCACAATGCGTATGGTGAGTGGTTGTTGAGGAGGTCTCCTGGTTCTTACCAGGAGAACTCCTCAATAATTAACGTCCCAACATCGGGAAAAGCAATATTTTGTAACAAGTGATGAGCATTTGACATTAGGCTATTGTAATTTAGATAAATTGCAAACGGACCCACTAAAAAGTGAAAAATTAAAACTTTTTACAAAAAAAAAAAACAACCGACTTCCAAAAGAAACACTACAAATTGAAAAATAACTTTAATTTCGGAAGTCGGTGTCTTTGGTTCCGCATTTTCGTTTATTGACATATACATATATTAAAGAATTCTACTTCTACTAATTGCGCTCTGTTTTCAAGGTAAGATTTAAACCATTCATATGATTTACCGCGGATTCCCACTCCGTAGAGCTTATTTAATAATATAACATGGATCTTCGACAGTCGTTTCGGTAGTCAGAACCCCAAAAGTCTTACATCCTGTCTTACCAAGAGGTATCGCGTTACCCAGTAACTGGTTTGTGGAGATAAGAAAAATATATTTCGGAAAACACAGAACCCTTTGTCTTTCCGAGCGATATTTTTCACAAGGACGACTTTCACTATAAAAGTAGCATCACTAAAGACGTTACAACTTCACAGACAACTAAATGAACTGTGAAATCCCGTCATAACAGTTCTTTCAATATACCGAGAGCCAATTTATGGACAACGTCCAATAAAAAAGGACATGATACAAAAAGGTAATCCGTAACTTTCCTCATACCCACACTATCTGCTGCCGTCTATATTTAGATACTAGCAGCACCCCGCGGTTTCACCCGCATAAAGGTGTAAGTAACTTTGTCTGTCTGTCTGTCTATATGTTACCTTTTCACGCCTTAACCACTGAATGGATCTCGAAAACAATTGGCAGAGAGATAGATTGCATCCCGGGGAAGGACATGGGATAGTTTTTATCCCGATATTCCCACGGGATCGACACTAAAGGTCATCATAGCATACGTATCAAACTGGAAAGAGATCGGCACCGCATCAACTCGAGCTGTTCAGTATTCTTTGTATTGAATCGTAACGTAATCACCTCGCCTCGAGACAAGCTCACGAATCGAGTTGCGGTGCGTTAGGGCACGTCGTCCCCGCGCTTACGGTTCTCCGTACCCAAGCTTACGTCTCTTCGTCCACCCTTGCCCCTCTCACCCCTCTGACCTGCTTGCTGCACCATCAACCAGCGGTCGGCGAGCTGTAAGCGCGGTGTCGTCTAGCCGTAGCCGAGTCGACGTATCAGAGCTTCTGATCCTCTTTGGCTACGCTTACGTTAGGTTGACGCCTGTTTGACGGGGAAGCGAAAGGCGATACGGTGCCAATCCGTTAACGATTTGATACGTGTGCTATGACCTTTAGTGTCGATCCCGTGGGAATATCGGGATATAAGCTATCCTGTGTCCTTCCGCGGGATGCAATCTATCTCTCTGCCAAATTTTATCGAAATCCGTTCAGTAGTTTAGGCGTGAAAAGGTAACATACAAACAGACAGACAGACAGAGTTACTTTCGAATTTATAATATTAGTATCGATTGAAACGTATAGAATAGATACAGGGAGGATAAAACGAGTGCCATATGAATCGATTCGGGGTATCTGAATTTGCCTCTTATTGAATGTATTCAGAATTTCTGAATCTATTCAATAAGAGTACTGCACAATAGTGGCTCAGGTCCTGATGGCCCAGTGGTTAAGTCCTCGTGTACAAGGTTGTGGGTTCGAATCCTGGCAAGTACCAATGTGACTTTTTCAATTCTTAAGTACTTTCTGAATTTATCTTGGACATTACTGACGATGGTGATGGAAAGGCGTCGTGAGGAAACCTGGACCAGCTCCACGCGGTTTCACCCGCGTAAGTTTCGAGCCCGTGGGAATATCGGGATAAAAAAACTACTCTTTGTCCTTTCCCGGTACTCAAACTACCTCTATACCAAATTTCGTCTAAATCTGTTCAACGGTTTACGCGTAATTGTATAACAAACACCTTCACAAACTTGCACATTTATAATATTAGATACTTAATTATACGCTTCAAATCGCCAACCCGTCTTGCGCAAGCGTGGTGATCAATGCTCTTGCCTCCTGTGGAGAGGCCCTGCAGTGGGACAATCAATCAATCAACCAATCAAGTCAGCCTATCGCAGTCCACTGCTGGACATAGGCCTCTCCCAGACTGCGCCACAGCACCCTGTCCTCCGCCTTCCGCATCCAGTCTACCCCAGCCACCTTCTTTAGGTCGTCGTAGTGGGACAATAATAGGTTTGTATTATTTAGTGGTTAGGTATGACACCTGTCGTCAATGAAACTGTAAACAATTTTACACAAAATCAAATTAAATTGATTGACGAAACACGTGATGCGTATCGTTCGATCTAAAAACTTTTTACAAAAAAAATATAAACAACTTTCGCTATGGGACCAACTCCGAAATCACGAAAAAAAATCAGCTGTTTCATACATTTTGGTCAAGTAGGTATTGAAGTTTGGTATGAAACAGCTGATTTATTTTCGTGATTTCAGAGTTGGTCCCATAGTGAAAGTTGTTTATATTCATGGATAGAACACCATGTAAAAATTTGGATGGTCTTTGAAAAGTAACCCTGTATATGACGGAGTTATGCCCGAACATACATAAAAAAACTCAAACATCCGAATTGAGAACCTCCTCCTTTTTAGAAGTCGGTTAATTAAAAACGGGAAAATAACAATTTCATAGTAATTTAAGTACCTAATGTATTTTTTTATGAAACTTTGATAATATTTCAACCTCTGTACAGTTGCAATACTGATTTGTTTTTGTTTACAGTTTACAGAGTCAATGGCCTCTGGTAGTTTATTTAGGTACTTGAAATTATGAGTAGACTAGCTGCGCCCCGCGGTTTCATCCGCGTAAATGTCGATCCCGTGGGAATATTAGAATAAAAAAGTAGCTTATATGTTAATCCAGGGTGTCAGCTACCTTCATACAAAATTTTATCAAAATTGGTTCAGCCGTTTGAGCGTGAAGAAGTAACAAACATATAAACACACGCACACCCACAAACTTTCGTCTTTATAATATTAGTGTGACATTAAGTGAGATTTGATACGTGTCCTAGTTAGTCGTGGCACAAAATACGGGATACTAAGCTTACTCTAAAATAAAGCCGCCTATAACTAAAATCTACTACCAAGCTCAGATACACGATTCCATTTAACGTATATTCGCAACCTGTATACACAACGCTATAGAGTAAATAACAATTCGATTCACACGAACCATTACCACAAAATATAACATGTACAGAAGGTCGGTTTCACAGACCGAGGAAATATGCACGCACACATAGACGCGTACGTGCGGCGATCTCAAACAAATGCCAGTCGCGAGTGCGCTTGCACTCGCTGTACATGAAGCATGTCTATGTGTGCGTACGTTCTCGCTCGTTGTATGGGGCCAACCTTCTGTACCTATCTATTCTTTGATTAATACCTTTACGTGAAATATTTCAATTGGAAGGATCAAAGGATTGTATGCGATTTAGTTTTTGTTTGCTGCTTTTAACAGCTTTATACATATTTTTTTTTATCCCGACAAAGGTATTTGAAGGTATTACAGGTGTTTTGGATATAAAGGATTTGGTTAAAAGGTTTGGGTGGTGTAGGAAGGCCACAAATGAGTGATGTTTTTTTTGTTCTTTAACCCACTTTATTTATTTATTTAATACTTCAAGCACATAAATGTACAGAGGCGGACTTAATGCCATAGGCATACAATTTTCTACCAGTCAACCTTTGGGTGATGCAGAGACAAACAGTGGAGTTTAATTAAAGATACGCATAAACCTATTAAAACTATAAATATATTATATACCTAATACCTATTTACTTCATTGTTACCTTTCTTCCGACTTGTCAGTCAGCTGAAAATATTTTTTGTGGCGCATTTGTAAAAAGCAACTTCAAAAAGGCTGAAATAATGAAGTCGGTACTAAAGACAAACTTAGTGAAAAAAAATTCGGACACAAGGACCAATTTTTGAAACTATTTCGCACAGAAAATTTTAATTTTTTTTCATATCATAATTTAATTTGAATGTCGTCGACCAGCCATAATCAGCTAGTGTTCCTACTGCTGGGACCATAGAATATCTATGGCTGGGACACAGGCCTCCTATCAATGAAAGGGAGCGGGTCGTAATCCACCACGCGGGCTCAGTGCGAGTTGCTAGCTTCCACATGACTTTGAACTTTTAGTTCTAGGACATACCGGCTTCCTCACGATGTTTTCCTTCACCGTTTTGAGAGCAGTGGCGATTAAATTATTTACACAAAGTAAAACGCCTATCTGGGTTCATACCCACGACCGCAGTCCGTAAGTCGGGGATATTACCACTGAGCCACCACTGCTCACCATCGAGCAAATATTTACTGTCCTTCCCACCTTAATCTGTGATTATACGACACAGGTGCTAGTGGTCTCATGTTAACAATACATCTATTCACGTAGCCGGAGCTACAATTGTATGGAATATTTGTAGGAAAACCTATGAAACATCTCTCGGTAATATTAACTATAACACTGTATCAAACATGTTGTGGTGCATAATACTGTGACCCTATGCAAGACAGCGGTTTATTAGTCGATTCGCACGAATTTGCTCGCCCGAAACGGGCGAATCGCCACTTTTAAATAACATTATTTTGTTCTACAGGCCTCTCGCACGAAGTTAATAAAATTTATTTGTGAGTGACTCGACAACTGGCACATTTTGACTTTTATGCAATGAAGTTAAGAAAAAAGCACATTTTCTTTATAATATTTAACTCTTATCACTTCTGTACGCTAATGTCCTTGCTATATACTATAACGTACAAAATTCGAAATGTGCCTTAATTGCACAATATGTAAATATTCTGGAATTTTCGACTCGCCCACAAATAAATTAACTGCGTGTGAGTCGCCTAAATAAAGAAAAAATAAAAATATTTAAAAGTGACGATTTGCCCTTTTCAGGCGAGCAAATTCGTGCGAATACGAGTAATAAGCCGATACAGCCAGCGCCGAGCTTTTCCAAAACTCAAAGTCAAACTCAAATCATTTATTTCAATTAAACCATTAACAGGCACTTTTGAATTGTCAAGAAGTCGGGCAGTCAGAAAATATGAAGCTAGTTGCCCATTCCAAAGCGTAGGTACCTATGGAGAAGAACGGGCAAGAAACTCCATGGACACTCTTTTTAAATTCCATTTTACAAAAATATTTGTTACATCATTACTTTTGAATTTATGATTTTATGTATAATGTGAGAACGATGTAAAAAATAAAAAAGACATACGCGTTAAAAGCGTCCAGAATACAACAAATAGTAACAAAAACAACAATCCAAAATTAAAACAATTAAAATAAGCCCAGGCAGCTAAGTGATGACCAGCCCCAACTGACGGCGCCCGTTCACGAACATGACGTATATATCAGCACCATTCAGCTCAACCATTTTGAAGGGAGCTAAATGATCCAACACACACGCCACCGTCAGCGAGACATTTGAGTGAGCATGACATACTATCAGCCGCCAGGGCATATTCAAGTCAATGAAAGACATATTATTACCCGGTAAATGGTAGCTATAGGGTACATAGAACTCACATCTGTGCTATGCAATTATACAATACAAAGGAAATTGAGTTTATACAATGCAAAGATAGTCTTACAATCTTCAGAAGCTCCAACAGTATTTTCAAGTGTTAGTCAATTAGTTGTGGACTGTGGTTGTGGAGCAGGACTAGCATAGAGCCAGGCATTTTTGTCAGCGATGTAATCCCCTAACTTATAATATGCCTGACTGTATAGTGTGCGTTTTATACAAGATTTAAATTTTATCTCATTCAGTTGAAGAATGTGGGGAGGTATTTTATTATAACATTTTAGACAGTACCCCATAAAAGATGAATCTACTTTAGCCAGTCTGAAACCTGGTTGAACTAATAGGTCCCTATTTCTAGTACTATAATTATGTCTTTCACTCCTTTTACTAAAAAGATGTAAATTTTTCCTTACATACCTGATGTTTTCGTAGATATATTGACAAGGCACCGTCATGATGTTAATTTCCTTAAACAGCTCCCTTAGAGAATCGCGCCTGCAGAGATTATATATGGCTCTGATGGCTCTTTTCTCCAGAATAAAAATAGAATGGATGTCTGCAGCACGTCCCCAAAGTAAAATACCGTAAGACATGATATTATGAAAGTAACTAAAATAGACTAGTCTCGCGGTAAAACAACTCGAATCAATCACAAATCGTTACCCAAAATATTTATGTATTTCACCTGATTGTTATGCTTCCAACCTGAATATTATTCAAACCCTCTACTCAAATACAAACCAAACGTTAGCCGTTTAAGGGACCTAATCCTTCGTGGTTTAATTAATCATGTTGTGTTTACCCCGTGTCTTGGTGTTTGCGAGAATCTGAGGGTTACACAGCATGTCTGCTGGGGTTAACGGTCTTGTTCGATGTCGCGGGCTAAATTTTTGGTCCTTAGGTTTTGATTCGGGTAAGAGTTAGCTTTTGTTTTAGAATAGAATAGAATCGTCTTTATTATGTACAGACGCCAACGCACATCAAGTTACTACAATCTGTCAAATTTCTTAAATAGATTTTCAATTTTATCGCTAGAGCATAAGGTTCAAGGTTGATTGGGAAAATTTGACAGTTTTGGGTGCTGGCGTCTGTACACCATATAAATTACAGACATACTGTTTATTCACAAAGACACAACAATTAGAATTAACTAGCTAACACTAAAATATATATATTTAAAGAAATATATAATAAAATATTAAAGAAAAAAGCAGGAGCTCATTGGACATCAAAAAATTCGTCCGCATTGCTGTCAATAGGATAAGTGCCCAAAAGGCTGGCAGCGTTACCATGTTGGATGGCAATGCTTATTCCTTGGGCTAAAAATAGGCCAGCCCTCTGGTCACGTGAAGAGTCAACCAACCGCTTGGTGATGTCCCGAAATATTCGATGAGCACTCGGACCCCAAGGTCCAATTACAGTGTTTCAATTACAGACATTAATATAGAACCTAACCTAACCTAACCCCTACCTATTTCTGATTTCTTAGTTATTTAAACGTTACTGTTTAATTTCGTTTTTTTTTTGTTTCTGTGTATAACTCTGGATCTACAGGGTGGCACAGACTTCGATGCGAAAACTGTAATCATGAATTCACCACATGATTATAGACGACGTATAAATTTTACGTCGTATAAACAAAGCAGCTGTTTCCTCAAGAAATTGCACTACCTAATCAGTGGCGAAGGTACCATACAACTCGATTTGTACCGGCTTTCCTTTAAAAATTCAGAATAAAGAAAAGAAAGAATGAAAAAGTATTTATTGCGACTCGTTCAAGAAAAGCACAAACTAACCTAAACACAGTGAAATAAAAATCCAAGTTTAATAAAAAAAAAGTAACAAAAGGAAAATGAAACAGAAAGTCCTATACGAGGCCAAAAGGCTCCTATCTCAGCATGATGCTGCGACATTTAAAAAATAAATGTCACAGCGCTGGTATTCTGATAGGGCCCACTGTGATGTCACGGGCAGTTACAGAAACAGAAATAAATAATTATGTAAAATATTAGTAAATAATAAAATAAAATAAATTATTTCTTTGATCTGCGCCAGACATAGCCTCATTACTTGTCTATGCCTTGAGTGCCAGAGGCACTCTGGTGTGTCTGTGGCATAGCTGTGACAAGAATGATGATGAATTGACTATAATATATATGTCGGAAACGTCATTAGTACGGGAGCTGACTTGACAACCGGAATCGGAACGCTAGCGCCATCTGGTGGCGTTTGACAGAGTCTGGCCTGAGTTCGTGGGGGGGTCGGCGCTGGAGAACAGCGCGACAGGAGCGTTGTGGAGCTCTCTTGGATATTGGACATCGTACGAACAACATGTGCTTAGAAACTGTCGGCGTTCCGTATCTGGTTGTGTCGTGTACCTACCTAGTGTGTAATTTGCTAGCGTGATTAAATTGTTTGTGAAATTATAATCTCATTTGTAATGAAAACCGTTTTTCTATTGCGCATTATCCAACACACAACCCACTGTAGCCCACTGTAGCCCACTCTAATTCAAATATGGCTGATAATAACGAGACACACTATACTTTCCCCTTCATCAGAACTGGGATTAGTGTTGGTTCATGCGCAAAATCAGAACGCTTAAAATTAAAGTGATCGTTGACATTTGATAAACAAAGTGCAAACATGCGAACGCTTATTAAATAATCGTGTGGATCTGTCCAAGTTCGACCCAGACAAACCAGATACGGATGCGCGATCATAGTACTTGTTGTTTTGGGCATAGGCTGTATGCAGAAATACCTTTGCACAGTGACGCGCCAGTTGCGCCCTACCGCCATGTTAAAAAAAAAAGAAAAAAGTGTGTCTGTAACCGGCGTTTAAGTTCGTCGTATCTATCTTGTTTTCGTAATAAGAACACACGGTAGGACGCGTCATGTGCAAACGTAACAGCACACAGTACAATAGCTGATTTGTGTTTTGCTGAAAATTCACTGCAAGGAGGTCAACTTGTTGTGTGTGGCCCTCATTAAGGCGCACAAAGGGAGCCAAGGACGTAGGAGTACGACGTGGAGCTACCAGTGACGTGGGGTGATTTCAAGAATCGAGCCAAGCAGCCCTGCAGCCGTCGGTGAAGCCCTTCGTGTGCTGCAAGTGAGGGAATCCAGGACATGTCGCGACATGTCATGGGCCGCGGCCCGGTGCACGAGCAGTGGCAGCCAGGCGGATGGTGGAGGTGGACCGCGTGCTGCAAGCAGCAGCGGCGAGTGGACGTTTGCGTCGTACAGCTACTCTCAGGCACGTTAGAAAATAAAGGTGAGCTGTATTGTTTTGTTTACGATTCTGGTGCTGAATGCTCGTTAGTAAAAGCGAGTTGTGCAGCCAAATTAAGTGGCAAATGATTTAATAACGTTGTTGCATTGACTAGTATTGGTCAAACGCGTGTATTCAGCACAGAACAAATCATATGTAGCGTTGCAATTAGCGAGCAAAGACTTAAGATTTTATACCCGACATTTACTGGCAAAGTAACATTATGATAGGACAAATAAAGTAACATGTTGAACAGACCTAGTTTAAGTTTATTTTGATAAAGTCTCGTAGGCTTGTGGCTCGTTTGGGTGGTGTGTAACCGGATGGAGGTTACATGTGGAGGTGACCGGATAGAGGTTGCCTGTTGTGTTAGTAACCGGATGGAGGTTACGTGTTGAAGACCGGATGGAGGTCGTTTGGTTTGATGCTTATGACTGGATGGAAGTCTTAAGTGTGATGATGAGGACCGGATGGAGGTCGTTTGGTTTGATGCTTATGACTGGATGGAAGTCTTAAGTGTGATGATGAAGACCGGATGGAGGTCGTTTGGTTTGATGCTTATGACTGGATGGAAGTTATAAGTGTGATGATGTAGACCGGATGGAGGTCGTTTGGTTTGATGCTTATGACTGGATGGAAGTTATAAGTGTTTTGATGAAGACCTGATGGAGGTCAGAGCATGAGCGCTGCAATATTTTAATGAGCTTTCTACTATTTGAATGAGTATGGGTGTTGTTCAACATGTCGCTTTGAGAGAAAGAGTTGGTAATGATTTTCATTAAAAGTAATTAATAAAAATTAAATTCTTTATTGCGAGTAACCATGAGACCCATACAGTGTTAGTAACAATAAACTAAACTTACAGTTACAGTTACAGTTAGTGACACAATTACAACAATTTTCGCTTTGATTAGATAATCAAAGTTTGTTTACATTGCTCTGGTCATTGGATGTTTTGCTATGATTAATCAAAGTTTGCTTAGTTAATTTAGAGGTATTGTTTTGTAAAAACAATGAGAAGAGGATTAAAGCTTTCTGTTTTCAAAAGTTAGAAGCCGTAAGTGGTCAGAATTGGCCGAGTGGAACATGCACTGCTGTTGGCTTTTTTTGGTGGTTACAGGTTGGCGCGCGGCGGCGTGTGCGGGCGGGATGGCAGAGTCGGGCGGCGCTGCATTCTTTGGATCTCCTGTGGGAGTGCTCGCTGATCAGGGACGGTGCTTTTCGTGCAAGAGGTTTCACGACTTCTGCCAGGGAGGCAGTGACGTCGAGTGGATTGTCTACCGAATCTGGTGAGCCGTTTTCATTTTGTTTTGACTCTGGTACCGAGTGCTTCCCTGGTAGATAACAGTAAAAATGGTTACATTGTTGGGTGTAGCCCAATCTAATTTACAATGCAATTTTAAATACGCTCACGTTAGTTTAAGAATGATGTCAGTAGGTCATGTACCAGTCGAAGTAGACAGTGATCACAGTGGTGATGAGCAATGAGCAAGCCTATGTAGTGGGAGTTACACGAGTAGGTGTTCTCTAACGGGCGTAGTAAAGTTGTGTGTCACAGGGTGATGGATGTGGATCCATGCGCTGGATGTGTGAGAGCAATGTGGATTGCTGGTAGGCCGGAGCGCCGTGGCGTTAGAGTGGTTTACTCGTGGGTGGGTTTCCAGGTGCCTAAGGCTCTTAGTGAAAAAGATTATGGTTGTAATGTGGATAACGATGGTACATGGCTGTGGTTGATGTTTTTTTGCTATGATTGATTACAGTTTGATTACATGGATCTGGTTGAATCAAGTACGCTCATGAGGCTAAGGCACATGCCATGGCACAGGCCAAGGGATCAGAGTATTACTGACGAATTTGAGGAAAGCCAAATAAAAGTCTTGTTGATGAAACAGAGTAGAGATTAAGTCGTGTGTGTGTGTGTGTGTTGTGTAGGGTTTTGTGAGAAACCACAAAGTCCGTGAGTGACTTGGCGATCCGAGGGGATGCGCAAATGAATGGTTGAGTAACAGGAGGTTACTTGATAGTGAAAGATATGGGAACTTCTGGAACTATCGGGAGCACAATTAAACACGGACTTCACTGATAGACGTATATTCGGCGACTGGCGCGCGGCTCGTAACGTACCAATGAATTAATCCTAAATACCCTCTATTACAAATATATCACACCTCCACCACAATACAACAGTACATCTATAGAACAACACAATAATAAACACAACTAATACAACATCAACTTATCACTACCAATCACATGAAAACTGATAATAATTCTTAACTAGTTAAACAATTGTAAATCTGTCTACTGGTTTACGTGTTCGCTTAGGGTAACGACGAATCTCCGGCGGCGGAGATTGTGGTTGTAACTTAACCAGAGAATCTTCAGGAGTATTAATGTCCGGATTTGAACTTTCTCCCTTATTCCTGGGACTCGCCTCTGGTGAGGCTACCTTTACTACCTGTTCTAACCCCTCGCTAAGTGGCTCGACCACACTCTCTCCCCCATTATCTGTATTGTCCTCAGTCTCTGGACAGGTAACATCAGATAAGCGTGACCTGCGGCGCATTTGATCTACATGTCTTTTTAGTGATTGACCATTATCCTTTACCACTGAGTATCTACGGGCACTGTCTACCCGTTCCACGGTACCTTTCACCCACCTATCTCCAGCACCATACTCACGAGCCCAAACTGAGTCACCCTCCCTGAAACTGCGCTCGGTTCCCCCCGCGAATTCCATTTGCCGTCTCTGGGCTTGATAGACTCTGTCTTTGATGACCTGGTTGGTACGCAGTAAATCAAGTCTGGAGCGTAATGGACGTCTCTGCAAAAGCATAGCCGGGGTTTCCCCGGTAGTGCAGTGCACGGTGTTCCGGTATGCTAACAGAAAGGTTTGTAGTGCGGTGTCGACATCTACACGATCCCTATGCGCTTTCTTAATAGCCCGCTTGCAAAGCTTGACTGCATTCTCCGCAGCCCCGTTTGATGATGGGTGGTAGGCTGGTGAAAAAAACTGTTTAATGCCGTTGTTTTTTAAGAAAGTCTTAAACTCTATACTAGTGAATGGGGGGCCCTGATCAGATACCAATTCCTCCGGCAACCCAAACCTTGCAAAAGTAACTCTTAAAACCTTTATAACATTTGATGCATTCGTTCGTGTCATCTCAAAGACTTCTAACCATTTTGTAGAAGAATCAATAATAACTAAGAAGGTAAGACCTTTATATGGCCCTAGGAAATCGATGTGAACCCTTGTCCAGGGGCGCGCGTGATACTGCCACGGCTGTATCGGAGCCCGCGGCGGTGCGTCCGCCTCCGCTGCACAAGTCTCACATTGCTTACATAATGCTTCCACGGCTTCATCAATATTAGGCCACCATACATAGCTACGTGCCAAGCTTTTTGTTTTTACGATCCCCATGTGACTGCTATGTAGTTGTTTTAAAACATTATTCTGCAACGATAAAGGTATAACCATACGATAACCCCACATAATACAACCACACTCCGTATACAACTCATTGCGCCTCATGAAGTATGGTTTGATATTTTCTGCATCTACACAGGTTGAAGGCCACCCAGATTGTATGTAAACTAAAACCCTACTTAAGACTTTATCTACAGCTGTCGCTTTCCTAACGTCTTGGCTCGTAATTGGTAAAAAATTTTCAACGAAATTAACATATGTATTTTCTTTTTGTAATATTACATTTTCTTTACAGCCTTTGTACGGTAGTCGTGATAATGCGTCGGCACAATTTTTACTCGAAGAAACATATTCAATGTCATAGTTATACCCAGCCAATAACACCGCCCAACGCTGTAACCTAGACGCGGCCATCACCGGAATACCGACTTTATCACCAAAAATATAAGTGAGAGGCTTGTGATCGGTTCTTAATATAAATTTACGACCATAAAGATATTGATGAAATTTACGAACTCCGAACACAATAGCGAGTGCTTCTCGATCTATTTGTGAGTAGGCCCGCTCGGCTTCCGTGAGCGCGCGCGATGCGTACGCCACTGGACGCTCGCCCCTTGTTGTTGTGTGCGATATCACAGCTCCTATGCCTACACTGCTCGCATCTGTTGTCAAAATTATAGGTAACTCCGGTGTGTAGTGCATTAACACTTCACTGCATGTTAATAAATGCTTCACTTTACTAAACGCATCTTCACACTCTCTATTCCAACTATACGAAGTTCCAGCTTTAAGTAACTTATACAAAGGCGCTAGAATTGTACTAACATTTCTTATAAATATATAAGTATGTTTATCAGTTGTCTAGTACCCATAACACAAGCTCTGCTTAGCTTGGGACTAGACGGCGTTGTGTGATAGTTGTCGAATATATATTTATTTATTTATTTATATATATATATATATTTATAAATTTTCCATAGTACATCACCATACCAATAAAAGCTCTTAGTTCAGAAATATTCGTGGGAGCTGGAGTTTTAACTATAGCTTTTACTTTGTCTGGGCATGTGTGAACCCCTTCTTTACTAATCGTGTGTCCTAGATAGTTTACCGCTTCAGCAAAAAATACACATTTATCTTTTTTTACTCTGAGCCCGTACTTGTTCAAGCGATCAAATACTTTGCATAAGTTACGCATGTGTGCTTCGTTTGTGGATCCCGTTATAATAATGTCATCCAAAAACACCCCCACATGTGGTAAATCTGCAAACAACTGCTCTAAATGTCTTTGAAAAATGCCTGGGCTTGATGCTAACCCGTATACTAGCCTATTATACATAAATAATCCTTTATGGGTGTTAATCACTGTGTATTTTTTTGTTTCATCCAGCTCAAATTGAGCGTACGCCTGTGAAAGATCAATTTTACTGAAATGCTGGCCACCCTTCAAACGAAGTAGTACTTCCTCTACTCTGGGTAACGGATAACGGTCAACTTCTATAACTTTGTTTAAGGTTAATTTATAATCTGCGCAAATTCTAATGTTACCGTCCTTCTTGACGACCGGCACGATGGGTGTTGCCCAGTCAGAACGCTCCACAGGAGAGAGAATGCCGTCCCGCTGTAGCTGCTCCAACGCGCGCTCCACCGGCTCGCGCAGCGCGTACGCCAGCGGGCGCGCGCGCATAAACACCGGCCGCGCCCCCTCGCGCACGCACACGCTCACCGTGCCGCCGGTGAACCGCCCCAGACCGTCCGCGAACACTTCACAGTATTTGGTACTGAAAGCAGCCACATCAAATACATTGTTTTTGAACATCACAACATCATTATTATTACAATCATAGGTTACTGTAGGTAGTTGTATTTTTAGTTCTGCCATCCACTGACGGCCTAGTAAAAGTGTTTTGCCATTCTCAACAACATATAAATCTAATGCTTATGCGCGTTTTTATATTTCACTAATGGTTGTATAACTCCAAGGGGTTTTACTAACTCGCCAGTATAATACTTCAGTGTTAAATTACTAGGCTTAACTGTTACATCATTAAACAATTTACTATAACACTCCCTGCTTATGCATGACACCGCGCTGCCGGTGTCACATTCCATTTTAATGTCAATACCATTTACATTCAGTTCCACATAAATAGGACTACACTGCATCGCTGATAATTTACAAACATCTACAAGTATTACCTCGTCGCTCTCCGCGCCATCACTTTCATTTGAATTTCTTCTTTGAAGCGCGTCCACGTTGTAGTGTTCCGATAAGTTCGGACACATTCGTCGCAAATGTCCTACTTGGTTACAAACTCGGCAAACATAACGCCCGAACTTGCACTTGCTTGCGTCGTGACGCGCGCCGCACACTCGACACTGCTGTTGCTGCGCGCGCTCACCCAGCTTCATGGGTGCGGACGCAGCCCATGCGCGCGCGCCGCGCCCCCGTTCGCTAGACTTCGTAGTATCGAACGGTGTTGTCGCTTCCCGGACGTCACGAGTGGCCGCCGCCGCCGGACCCCTGCGCCGCGAGCCCGCTGACATCGCTTGACACGTCACCGACGTCGTGGATGCACCCTCGCTTTTCGACCCGCTCTGTCCTTCAACGGCCGCAGCGTCTTTTTCTGCTGCCTCCATGCTAACCGCCAATTTATACGCCTTCCCGAAATCCAAATTGCTTTCGGCGAACAATCGTTGTCGTATGGTTTCATTTGTTATGCCACACACTAGCTGATCTCTCAAACTTTCTTCCAGCCAGGACCCAAATTCACATGTTTTGGACATCTTCTTCAAGATAGCCGCGTATTCCGATATAGTTTCACCTTCTTTCTGTTTCCTATGCCGAAACTTGTATCACTCTGCCAACTCACTTGGTTTTGGTTGCAAGTGTTTTTCCATGACGTCAACGATTTGTGCTAACGTTTTGGTTTTTGGTTTAACCGGCGTACACAAATTAACCAGAAGTTCATAACACTCCGCTCCCATCACTGTTATTAATGTTGGCACTTGTAATTCGCTCGAAATCTTATTTACTAAAAAATATTGTTCCAAACGTTCCACGTATAACTGCCAATCGTCACTGTGGACTTTGAACTCAGCAATTTTACCGATCGACATTTCCGATTAATTTGATGATACTGTTCCTATTTTATTTATTTACTATTGCACGTATCACGCGTAGAATCGTCTGTTCTCGTCGCCACTGAAAGATATGGAAACTTCTGGAACTATCGGGAGCACAATTAAACACGGACTTCACTGATAGACGTATATTCGGCGACTGGCGCGCGGCTCGTAACGTACCAATGAATTAATCCTAAATACCCTCTATTACAAATATATCACAGATAGTATGAGACACATGCACCTTAGTTGATTATTTAGTTTGTGATCTTGAGATTTGTTAATCAAATAATGAGTAATGCTCTGAACTCTGCAATTTTTTTAGGTTGTTCGAATTTTCATTGTGTTTTTGCCTGTACCATATTGGTCAGGAGTGACCGAGCTATGTGATACTTTGCGGGTATGTTTGTTTACAGATTAACACACGAGGACGTGTGTATCGCAGGATGACCGTGTCGGAAACGTCATTAGTACGGGAGCTGACTTGACAACCGGAATCGGAACGCTGGCGCCATCTGGTGGCGTTTGACAGAGTCTGGCCTGAGTTCGTGGGGGGGTCGGCGCTGGAGAACAGCGCGACAGGAGCGTTGTGGAGCTCTCTTGGATATTGGACATCGTACGAACAACATGTGCTTAGAAACTGTCGGCGTTCCGTATCTGGTTGTGTCGTGTACCTACCTAGTGTGTAATTTGCTAGCGTGATTAAATTGTTTGTGAAATTATAATCTCATTTGTAATGAAAACCGTTTTTCTATTGCGCATTATCCAACACACAACCCACTGTAGCCCACTGTAGCCCACTCTAATTCAAATATGGCTGATAATAACGAGACACACTATACTTTCCCCTTCATATAGTTAATTCGTCATCATTCTGAATTCATCAATTGACTATATAGTCAATTCATCATTGAAATATAATCATATCATACGGTAGGTGTTTAACCTTTTAACAGCTTGTGTCGCATTTATGCGACACATATTTCCGTGCCCCTACCGCTCGTGTCGTATTTCTGCGACAGAGAACATGCATGATTTTTCTTTCTATTCAACGATTGCTCCTTCTTATTTGTTGTAGGTATTATTTTATCGATTTAGGTATTCAGCTGCATCCGGTTTGACTTGAAGCCGACCCCAACATGGTTGGGAAAAGGCTAGGCAGATGATGATGATTATTTTATCGATTTGTAGCCGCGCGCTAGGGGCACGGCAATTGATATTTAGCCAAGCGCTTAAAACTTTAAAAGGTTAATACACCATACAATTAAAACATGACAAAACGCCAACATGTTTTTTTTACTCCGGTTTACCTCTGTCATAAATTCACCCTTCGTCACTGCTACCTATAGCCTTCCTTAAAAATTGGTCAATCTAATATAAAACGATTCGGCCGGTAGTTCCAGACATTAGCACGATCAAACAAATAAACTCTTCAGCTTTATTATTAGTTTAAATAATTCGAAGTCAAATACAACAAAACAATACTACACACATCAGTATCGAATTAAATTACCTACATACATTATCTCCCTAAAGTTAGCAGCCTCTAATCTAGTTAAACATAATCCGACGTGTACACAGTGCTTTTCAAATAATTCAGAGTTTCAGTAGAGATGTACCGAGTAGTCGGGAAAGCTGACTATCTGGCCATATTTTGTAGTCGGCGACTAGTCAGCAACTGGTAGACAAAAAGCGCCGACTATTCGGCTCTTTATTTTATACATAATATCTCTATGCATAAACTTAAATCAAATCAAAATTAGGCTGAGAATCAAAACCTTTTTGAACATCAAAATTACACAAGACAGTCCCCAAAAACGCCTGATCTTTACCACTTCCTAGTGCTTATTACCCCTTTGGTAATCAATCATTGAACTAAGTTAATCAAGAAAAAATACAATCATCATCATCATCTGCCTGCCATTTCCCAACTATGTTCTTCAATAAAAAACTCTATTCTGATTCTACAGCTCTGAATAAAGAACCGGACAGTCCGTTCAAATTTATTTTAGAATAGTATTCTATTCTAAAATAAGTTTGAACGGACTGTCCGGTATTTAATAGAATACTCTTTATTATGTACACCATATAACCCCCCTTTTTACCCGACTGCGTCAGAAGGAGGGTTATGTTTTTCGAGTGTATGTATGTATGTATGTATATTTCTTTGGCACGCTCTGTAGCCTAAACGGCTTGATCGATTTCAGCTTGAGAGGTGCCATTAGATTTATCTTAATTGTGAGAGTGACACTGGGTATATCAAAATTGAAAAAAAAATTAAATGGCCGATTTTTTGCGCAATATTGTCTTCAAAAAAAATTTTTTTTTCTCAGAACCTATCGTGTGGGGTATCAAAATAAAGGGTTTTAAAAGGTGATTACAAAAATATATACAACTTATACGGTTAAAAGTAATTTGAAGTGAAAAATCGTAAAAAAACACGTACCAAGAACTAAATCTTCTGCGAAATCTTTCACATTTATTTTGTAAACTAAAACGCTGGAAATAAAAAAAAGTTATTTGAAAAAATAAAAAACCCGACTGCGGCAAAAAACTGAAAAGCTAAAAACAAGCCCATTTTAAATTAAATAAAAGTTGGAAGCAGGCGGGACCCTTATCATTTTTATTATAATTTCAAATTCAAATGGGTCCCGCCTGCTTCCAACTTTTATTTAATTTAAAATGGGCTTGTTAGCTTTTCAGTTTTTTGCCGCAGTCGGGTTTTTTATTTTTTTAAATAACTTTTTTTTTTGTCTTTTATTTTTCTCGCCGATTCCACTCCCTGTCGCTACCGGGGTAGATGACGGCTCTGTCCGTCATATAAGACCCCCTCGAACCCCCCCCCTTTTCTTTTTCTTTTGCGGATGGGAAATCATCAAATGACTCCTCCCGCTCTGGGTGGAGCGGAAGGGAGTGTCAGACTCTTACTGACTAAAACCCACCCGTGTTCCTTCCTTAGCCCTTTATGTTCCGGGCCAGCGGTAACCCTTTCGGACAATCCCGCTGATCCAGCAGGCTTCGGCCCTAAGGGGCCCCTCCTCGATGCTGACATCTCTTTGAGGCGCGCGTGGAACACGTACGCGCCGTCCGGCACGGACCTGGTCCTGATCGAGCGGTGAGCTACCCATTACTCTCCGCCCGCAGGCACGCGCCTACGGTGGCCGGGAGTCGTCACGCGGCTCCCGACGCGGGACGCGTCGGGGCGTCCCCTGGGGCGGCTGAGACGGGAGGCTCTCTCCCTGAACCGTCCCGCCACCTCCTTCGCTAGCATGACTGCTTCGCAGAAGGAGGTGACTGCCTCCCACTCCCTCTCGCCCCGGACCATGGCTTGCACCAGGGCCGGACGCGAGAGGTCGCCGTCGCTGCCGATCGCCTCTACGAGGACACGGCGGTGCTCTGCCCAAGCGGGGCAGACCTCCACCGTGTGCTCCACCGTGTCCTCTGGGCGATCCTGGCAATGGTGACACCCGGGCGTTTCCTCCCGCCTGATGATGTGCAGGAACCTCCCGAAACTTCCGTGTCCGGTGAGGACCTGTGTCAGGCGAGAACATTTTCTAAATGTCTTATTTAAAAAAAGATAACTGGAAATATCTGTTTCTATGGAAAATTTAAAATCGGTCTAATTTGGCTGTAACACTATTTTTCGAAAATATTTTGTACTAACTTTTTAGACCTTTGTATCTTGCTTATGCGTATGAAGTTTCATTAAAATCGGTTCATACATTTCAAAAAGTAAAAAAAAAGAAACATAAAGCGTAAACGCTCTTAAACATGACGCATAAAAAGAACACGACCAAAAAAAGTTGTGGAGAAAACATGTGTCACATCAACGCAAAACGGCCATCGCTCAGCATAATGCTAAGACGCTATACCTACGAGACCACCCTCCCAGCACTGGTTTTCAGCGACAATGCAAACTCAGCAAAAAGTTTGACAAATTCTGAAACAAACTACCATCCTAACCCTCACAACATTATTGAAACTACCCGCAAACAAATCTATCTACAGACTACATATAAACTGTTTGACAAATCGAACCATGATCTATATTAATTGGATGCTGCAGTGTATCAAAGAGCGAAGAGATGCTACAAACGTGGCTATCTCTGAGCTATCTAGTTCCGTAAGTCTCGGATAAGTTGATATCCGTTGAGAAATGTCAATGCACCGGAGAAATGTCGGATCTCGGAACGGAAGACGTGGATAAGAAACTGCTTTAAAATTTTCTCCTGCTCACAATAGCATCCCGAAGGCAGTCACTTCCTCCACCATACTAAATCTCAAATCGTTTATTGCAATCCATAATGTACAGATGGTAAATAAAAAAAGAATAGAAACAACTATGGACCCTGTAGGCACAACAAATTTTTAAATAAGTAGAGAGAGGAAGAGCGCTTTATTAATTTTCCTTGCTACTTACTAAGTTAAGGCAGTTTTTGCAGACTTAGAGCCAAACCACACGGTGCGGTCCGGCGCCGCACGGCAAAGATTTCGACGAATCGACGGGCATACGAGCTGCTTGTGTGCCCGCTAATTCGTCGAAGTCTTTGCCTTGCGGCGCCGCACCGCACCGTGTGGTTTGGCTCTTATACCCTAGTTTCTATTTCTCGTTGTTTCCAGTTGTTGTGTGGTCTTCTCATGAATTGGTATTTATTTTAAGTTACTAACAATCACACTAATATTTGTCTGTGTGGTGCCGGACTTAAAGAATTGCACCACCCCTTACTTCCCGTGGGTGTCGTAAAAGGCGACTAAGGGTCTTACCGGAGAATGGGCAGCAGCGTTCTCTATTTATTCCACCATCATAGCATACTGCGATCGCCAACCCGCCTGCCAAGCGTGGCGATTATGGCAAACCCCCCCCCCCCCCCCTTTTGCGGGAGGCCTATGTCCAGCAGTGGACGTCTATCGGCTGAAACGACGACACTAATATTATAAAGGTGAAAGTTTGTGAGTATGTGTGTGTGTGTTTATATGTTTGTTACTTCTTCAAGCTCAAACGGCTGGACCAATTTTGATAAAATTTTGTATGGAGGTAGCTGACACCTTGGATTAATATATAGGCTACTTTTTATCCAGATATTCTCACGTGATCAACATTTACGCGGGTGTAACCGCGGGGCGCAGCTCGTAGTATTAAAAGTGCAAAACCTGTTACTAACAATAATAGATATTTTATTTGTAAGAAATAAAAAGGATTTTTTTTATTTTTTAAGTACGCTACATAACGTAAAACTGTCTAGCCTTTTCCAAACTAAAACCGCTTTCACATTTAGGCGACTTTAGCAGCGCGACAGTCGCGCGACCGTCACCCATTCAGAATTTCATAATAAAAACAGAAGCGCAGCAGACGCGCGGCCGGTGCGGCCGTTACGCGCACTCAGTTAGCGATGAGCTGGAGTACGATCAAAAGCAGGAGCAACAATGTTTCCCCGTCGGAATCAATTTTTGAAATGTTGTGCGCCACACTGATCTAAACTGCGGCGCGGCAGCCGCGCTGTCCTAATGTGAAAGCGGCCTAATGGTGGGGTCGGCTTCCAGTCTAATCAAATGCAGCTAAATACCCGTATTTTACATGAAGCGACTGCCTACCTGACCTCTACAACCCAGTTACTGGGTAACACGATCCCCTTTGGTAAGACAGGTTGTAAGACAATTAGGCTTCTGACTACCCGTAACGATTGTCAAAGATCTACAAATTACATCCGGGACCAACGGCTCAACGTACTTGCCGAAGCACTGAGGGAGTATGTAATGGACGGTCACCTCATCATCATCATCATCATTTCAGCTGAAAGACGTCCACTGCTGGACATAGGCCTCTCCCAGACTGCGCCACAGCACCCTGTCCTCCGCCTTCCACATCCAGTCTACCCCAGCCACCTTCTTTAGGTCGTCCGTCCATCTAGCTGGGGGGCGTCCCACACTACTCTTGCCGTTACGCGGTCTCCACTCCAGGACTCGTCTGCTCCACCGGCCATCGGTCCTTCGACAGACATGACCAGCCCCCTGCCACTTCAGTTTGCTTACTCTGCAAGCTATGTCAGTAACTCCGGTTCTTTTCCGGATAACTTCAGTGGTGAATTGATAAAATAACTTTTTCTATCGATGATTTTAACGAGTAACGAACGTTCTCACATCTTAGAATCAATCTTACAATCGTTTATTGTGCTGTGAAATATTAATTGTATAGAGGTATGAGGAACAGGGTGTAAAGTTCACTCATAGAAAAGGGAGGATCCTCCGACTTGTGTCTGGTGGGCGACTGTACGATGATTCATGTCGGGCAGTTGTATCTATGCTAGTTGCGCGGTAAACTCTGTTTGCAAGATGCAGGATTTTGCGTGACGTCAGTATGACGCGTTGTTCGCATGTGGCGTTGTAGATACTGGTACAATTGTATTGTAAAATATTGCGTCGCGGCACGGTTCTTTACGGTACGGCGTATAAACCGCGCCGTAGAAAAAACGTGTCTGTTAACAAGCTTCCATAGTGATCCATACAACTCTGACGACCGTGCCTATACACGGCAAATAAACCGTAGTTTTGTTTACAGCAAGAAAAACGTGTGTGTAGTTTTAGTAGTCTACCAACTACCAGAGTTGACGTGAAATTTGATAACAGTGACTAGATCTAGCATTTGGAAAACGTTTTACTGTCTGAGGCGCATATATAAGTTTTTTGCCGTTAGAATGTTCACACTTTCATATCCACTTCTGCTAAATCCAAGTTTTATTTGGTGTGGAGTCAATCCAAATGATATAGCACATGCATGGCGAAGATCCGAAATCTATACGCTTTAGTCAGTGGATTGGTTGTCTATACACATTATTTGGAGTATATCTCATTTGTTTTGAACTGTGTGCGGTCAGTTGAGTGAACTTTACAGCATATTGAGAAATACAGTAGCCTTTTTAGGCATCTCTTCCGCCGCCGGCGATTAAGAAGAAGCGACTAGAGAGAGCAAATAAAACGATTTGGCGAGCAACGAGTAGAGTGCGCGACGGCGATGAGCGATTCACATCAAGCTACCCGAAACTGTTAAATTTTCCCAATCAACCTTGAACCTAATGCTTTAGCGATAAAATTGAAAATCTATTAAAGAAATTTGACAGATTGTAGTAGCTTGATGTGCTGGAGTCTGTACCAGGTGCAAGTCTCCCAGCGAATGTCTCTGCCCGCTAAGCGAGCGACATTGAGCGAGTATTCACTTTTAGATAGCTCTTGTCGCTTCGACAAGAGTACTCGCCGGCGTTGTGAACTATCAGCGACCAACCATTCATATATGTATGTAAGTATCTTTTTTACTTTCACGGGACCTACAATCTTTTTACCCGACTAAGGAAGGTACTCGTAGGTATATGATTTTTAACCGGTATGTATGTAGTATATTCATCTGTTCCCTCAAAACTTCAAAAGTACTCATAATAATTTGACAAATGAGGTATCGTTAGAAGCATCTTGACCGTCTGCTGGTTATAGGCTATGTGACATCACACTAAATTCAATATGGCGCCCTCTAGAGGACATAAAGTAATGAATTTAAAAATAAATATTTTGGGATAGTGCCTTGTTGGGTATCAAATGAAAGGGCTTAATTAGCACATTTCAAAAATATTACTGAAATAAGCCCCAAAATAATTAAATAAAAAATTAGTTAAAAAAAACTGAAACCCGACTACTGAACAGGATGAAACAATAAAGTACCTTCCCGTGGTCGCATGCTACCATAGCTTATATGTATGTTAGTACACCGGCATGCGACCACGGGAAAGTACCTACTTTTTTATTTCATTCTTTTTCAATAGTCGAGTTTTAGTTTTTAAACTTTTTTTTTTTTTGTACGTTTCTTGAGCGAGAAAATCGTTGAAAGCTAGTTGCTTTCTCGTCGGCGGTGTGACAGGTGCCTGAGACTAATAGCTGAATCAGCCTATAACGTTCTAACTGCTGGGACCCAGGCTTCTTCTTTGTGAAAGGCGGTGGCCGTAATCCACCACGCGCGTCCAGTGCGGATTGCTGGATAAAGTTTGCTCCATATTATTAAGGGCTGATTTTTCAATCGACCGACATTTTTTTTTTGTCGAATTTAATTGACGTCTGACAGTTTTTGTATGCACGAACTGTCAAAAATAATAATACTATTACATTAAAACTAATACCTACTAAATAAAATTAATACTCATTACAATATTATTAGTTTTAATTAAGTAATCTTGCTGCGCCCTAACAGGGTCATGTACTGACTAGTTTAAGCCTAGCGTTTGACTATGTATGTGTACATTGTGCAATAAATAAATAAATTCAAAATAATTCCTCCAATAAAGATAACTGGCGTTGGAAAAATCAGCCCTAAGAGGACTAATAACATATTTGGCAAATATAGAACAGTTTGGGATTAGAAACAAAAGACAATCTGTCAGATTTTCACGATGTCAAAAAGAAGAAAAGAAATTACACTTTTTATAGCAACATTATGTCCATTCTTTGAGAGTTGAGATAAAAGCGGTCATGCGACACGTTCAGAGAGAGAAATATAACCAACTCACGGTGCTTCACCTCAGAATATTCCATGTTTCCATAACAAGTTTTCAGTGCAATAAAACCGCAAATGTGCAATTTCGTTCACCATTTTAGTATTCCTGTATGTTTTTATTTACAACTTACTGTTTGGCAGTCGGAATAGCGTCATATTGTATTTTCAATGGCTATTCGAAAGTTGGAACGTAAACAAGGTGATTTGTATCTGTGTTTTGACTTAGTAAGGTGCAAATCGGAATGTTTTGATACATGAAAGTAATTCTGGTGCGCGTTTTCTGGCATGATTAATCTTATTACTCTTTTGAATTGCCCGTTCTTCTTCATAGAGACCTACGTTTTGGAATGGGCAACTAGCTTCAACTTTCTAACTAACTGTGCGACTCTTTGTTAATTCAAATGTGCCTGTAAATGGTTTAAGGATCTTACAGGACCTAAACGCAAAAAACGCAAGTTTTAGAAACTATAACAGTTTATGATCGACTACAGTAAACAAAATCAGAAAAAATACATGATATTCTTCAGGAGATATGCTAGGTAGATAGTGTGTTGAAAACATAATACAACTAATTTGATACGACAGAAAAAAAATCATGAAGATACCTCTAAAAACTTTCTTTTACAATTAAAACCATAATAGTATACATACAATCATTATGATTTTTTGTCAGATTATTCTACAAGCAACATACTAAAGGACTAGTGTTTTAATTTTTTAGTTCAAACAATAGATTTTTGTAAATAGATAATTGCTTCATATTTTGCAAAAAATTATTACCAGCATCATCATCATCATCAGTTGTGTCATCGCGCTTCTCTTTCTTTTCTACGCTGTCCGACAAAGACCATGCTTTAGGTCATGTAGTCAACTGAATGGAAATGAATGCTTTGAATTTGAGTGTGATACCAGCCTGTTTCTCCCATTGTGATGCTTGTGTACAAAGTCCAAGTTGCACAAAGGGCTATGGAGCGCGCCATGTAAGGCGTATCACTGGAAGACCGAGTCTGTAACCCAGGGAACCGACTAATACCTATGCACAGTCAACAAAAGAGATAAATATGGAGATGAAGTTGAAGTTTAGTAAGAAACCGATGGATGTTCTCGAATAAAATTGTTTTTTTTATTAATAGAAAACAAACAGCTCATTTATCAAATTAAATTTCAGTCGACAACATCCATCGGTTTCTTACTAAACTTCAACTATATCCGACGATCCTGCATACTTATCTCTTTTGTTGACTGTACATACTTAGAAAACATAATTATATAGATATGGAT
This sequence comes from Mesoligia furuncula, assembly GCA_916614155.1. NCBI lineage: Eukaryota > Metazoa > Arthropoda > Insecta > Lepidoptera > Noctuidae > Mesoligia > Mesoligia furuncula. The sequence goes on from OU744814.1 coordinate 14,561,053, forward strand.
AAAAATAAATTCCAAATAACTTTTTTACTTAAACTGACAAAGAACAATAATAAATAAAGTTTAGTTTCCAACAGCGATATATTCAGCTCAGCAGTTTAGACTTTGAAAAACAAGTAATTAAAGTTTTAAATGCAGTTTAAAAATGTTTCAATGGAAATTTCGGAACTTTGTTAAAATTTAGTTTGAAATAAACTTTAAAACTGAGATTTGAAAAACATGTGCGTTAGCTGTAATGCTGGAAATATAATAATAAAATAATAATAATAAATCGTTTATTTCTTAATTTTAAATTACAATATGGAGGTATCGTTGGTCCCAAACTAGGCACGGCCTGTGTCTTGGGCACCATTACATAGGTAAACCTAAAAACAATAGAATTCTTAAAATAAAATTTAAAATTTAGATATAAAAGTAAAACTTGGTTTAATTTCAGTTTGTGCTGCTGTTCTGTAGTGTGCGACTGTGTTTGAGTGTGTGTATATGTGTGTCGGAGTAGGGGTGAGAGTGTATGTATGTGTGTGAGTGTGAGTTGAGTTTATTTGGTTATACATAGGATTTTTTCAGTAGAAGTGTATGATTGTTCCAAGAGCATTATTATTATTTATCTTTCTTTATATGTTCAACATCTCTCTGACAGAAATACAACGTTAAAGGATACGACCAATTAAATACAGGGACATAATATGAAGCAGCTCATTCGCGTTATAACCATTGGTAAGTCATTCCAATGTTATTCTTATCTCATTATCATAAAGTATAAATTAGAACGATAGCCGTGAGTTTATTAAAACTCTCGGTAATCATTCTAATTTATACTTTACCTTACCGAGATAAGAGTTAGATTAAAATGACTAATGGTTTTACATCAATCGTTTATGTCCCATCTGAATAGGTTAAAAACCAACTACTTGTTGTCTGATTGCCCAGGAAGTGCCACTTCAAGTATCATCACTCTAAGAGGATATTTTAATACTTGGTTGTAAAATATGAAGGGCTAAAATAGTTCGTTGCTGGGTGTCTACTCCCTTTGTCGTCCGTAGTTTCTACCGAAGTTACGTACTTCTAGTCTAATACCCCTATCTTTTTCGGACATATGTAAGATCAGAGGGGAAATTCTCGTAATTTTAAGATCGCTCACAGTCTGATCTCAGTCTCGATCTATCAAAAATACCTTTAATCCATACTAATATTATAAATTCGAAAGTAACTCGGTCTGTATGTCTGTATGTTACCTTTTCACGCCTAAACCACTGAACGGATTTCGATAAAATTTAGGAAAGAGTTAGATTACATCCCGGGGAAGGACATAGGATAGTTTTCATCCCGATATTCCTACGGGATCGACACTTATACGGGTGAAACCGCGGGGCGCTGCTAGTTTCCCAATATTTTGACAAGTTTTTGACATTTGTTTGTCGCCGAGATGAGAGTGTGACTAGATTTTAAACGTTTTAAATTACAAATATTGGCATTCAGTTTGGTATCCGAACTAAAAATGAATGACAACACTATTTGACCACTGTCCATACGCCCCATGTGTTGCCCGTCCGACAAATTTAATTTGACACTTGATTTGACAGTTCAAATACTATCTTTGGCCCGTATCTTTGTTCACGGACTTAGAGTGTAGACTCCTTGAAATTTGACCTACAAAATGTTTGTCATCTAGTACCAAAATAGTCAAACTCAAATGCATTTATTTCAATTTGAATTGTCAAGTCACATTTGAATTGTCAGAAAATATGAAGCTATTAGTTGCCCATTTTAAAGCGTTGTAAGTACCTATGTAGAAGAACGGACAAGAAACTCCAAGGACATTTTAAATTTTTTTTTTTTTTTAATTGTTATCTTTATATAGTTCGAGAACGATGTAAAAAAAGACGTACACGTTAAAAGCGTCCAGATTACAGCAAATAGTAACAAAACAAGAATCCAAAAATAAAATAGTTAAAAATAAGCCGAGGCAGCTAAGTGATGACCAGCCCTAACTGATGGCGCCCGAAGTTCACATGAATATAGACTACCTACATGTAATTGTAAACTGTTTCTAAGCTGCGTGTACAATTCGACATAAAAACAACTGAGAACTCGTTAAAACTCTAAAAACCAAACCAAATTGGACGTTGCTGTCCATAGAACTCAAAAACGCAACTGTCCAATCGGAACAAAAGTTTTACTTCGCCCAATCACTACATCGACCAAAGTAAGCTTAGATTTTGAACCAATGCTAAAAATAGCAGTACAGTGGCAGTGGTAACGGCCGCGGCTTACGAGTTGTAGGTCGTAGTTTCGAACACAGACAGCCGCTTTACTTTGTGCAAATTATTTCATCACCACTGCTCTCAAAACGGTGAAAGAAAACATCGTGAGGAAACCGGCATGTCCTGGAACCAAAAATTCGAAGACGTGTGATGTCTACCAGTGATTACGGCCCACTCCCTCTCACCGAGAGGCGTTTATCCCAGCAGTGGGAACATTATAGACTGATTATGCTGAAAAATCTATTTCTAACTCAATTTTTCTTGTTTTGCAGTTCATGAAAAAATGTCGAAGGTTTCTCTAAAAATCTTCGAAACGTAAGCAAAACCCTACACGAATTTAGGCACCCGTCAATTGGGCAAAAAACGTGAACATGCAGGATCAAACATTTGCGTACCTTTTCGTTCCTATCGTGTTCAAAAATTCTACGTCGCGGTGTAGGTAAATCTTGTGAGGGGAAACAAAGCAATAGCGATATATTTTCTAAAGAAAGGTAAACGGTTACAAAATGCACTATTTAGCTGTAAACTGTTTGTTACAGTAGCATTGTTTATTTGAGAATTTTGTAACTGTTTTCTTAAAGGTTATCCAGTATGAATCTGTTGCCAAATCTCATCCAATTGTTTTTTTTTTCGATGTTGTTTTGGTTAACCAATCACGGCTAAGTAATTTGCCAAGTGATTTACTGATCGACACGATCATTTTTTTTAGTTGTTTTTTTAGGCACTAATTATCAAAGCTGTACTTACAAAAAAGATGATTCTCATTTCGATTTACGACCTCTACGCATGACTAAACGAGGAACCCTGATGTCTTCTCACACAGAATTTTTATATATGCGTAATAATATATTGGCAAATATTCTTAGAAAAATTAAGTTTCAAAAGATATTATTATTCAATTACTTTCCATTCCAAGATTGCCTGGAAGAGATTGCAGAAAACGATTGCCGTTGTATATTTTGTAGTGTTGAATGCACTTTTGTTATGTATTTTCTGGTGTACAGACGCCAGCACTTCAAGCTACCCAAAACTGTCAAATTTTCTCAATCAACTTTGAACCCTATGCTTTAGCGATAAAGTTGAAAATCTACTAAAGAAATTTGACAGATTATAGTAGCTTGATGTGCTGGCGTCTGTACGTACAATATAAATAAATAAATTACAGTATGTCAAAGACATATACTTTATATATTCTATCTATTATAAATATTATTATCATGAACCAGATATTTATTTTAATGATTTATTCCGGTAGGATGCCCTGATGCCTGCTAGTTATTCTTGTTTTAATTTCTGTCTTATCCACTTAGGTCTGATCCCCTTACTCTTTTTGACAAGTAAGTACAGTCAAGAGAAAAACAGTAGTTCATGTAAAAATTATTTGTTATAGAGCTAATTTTCCCAACGCAAGATAATTTTATCCACGAAATAATTTCGTATTTTATATACCTAACGTTACTTACAGCTGTCGTAAAGAATCGTACGATACTTGGACGACTCTTCAGTAACTTTTACTCGAGACCAAATACGTAATGTGACCTCCACCAGACCCTACAGACTTAAACTCCACTTTAGTGGAACCTAAACAATGAATCAAGGCATTAGAGTGGAATAACATAAATGTTCAAGATAAGATCTTGGAGCGTCAAATGGAAAAGAATGTGTACTCCTAGCGTTACACTTTTGCTTGAGCTGAAAAAGTTTTTGTTTAGAAATGATTATCTATTACTCGCCATGAGAAGTAAAAGAAACATACATACAATAGGGGGCTCGTGGGTAAGTAGTAACAGCCGCAAGGGCCACTCGATCAGGTTAAGCTACACTTGCTGCGGTTAGTCCGTGGATGGATGACCATCTTTACACACCAAGACCCCTCCGTGCCTCGGAAAGCACGTTAAGCCATTGGTCCCGGCTGTCATTTGTGGATCTCTGACAGTCGTTAAGGAGCGTCAGGAGCCCGGAAGTCTGAGAACCAGTTTTACCAAGGGGTATTACCCGTAACTGGGTTTTGGAGGTCAGATAGGCAGTCATTCCATGTAAAATACTGGTATTCAGCTGCATGCGGTAAGACTTAGGCGTGATGTAATGTTGTTGTATTTCAACCTCCTTTCCACTTTTTTTATGGAAAGGGTAACAATTGCCCATCAGAAATAAAACTCTACCAAACAATAAAAACCCACCTATGCAATCTCTGGAATTATTGATTACTCTGTGCGTAATGTTCACATCTGGCCGACCAGTGGGCCTAGGACGAACGGACGACGTAACGTTAATTAGAACGATATTTGAATCAAAAATATCAGGTACCTATGAAATTGCCGATTTTTGATACTGGCTATTTTAAAGATTGATATATTTAATTCTATTTAGAATTCCTAATTTTGTAATATATTATGATATTTTGTTTTTCAAAATAATTGTTTTCCCGCCGTTCGATTTTTTTTAAATATCGCTGTTTATGTAACCATGGAAAAATCGAAATTGCGCGCTATTTTCGAGTTCCGTCAGGACACTAACGCGGTACAGACAGCACGCAATATTAACGACGTGTATGGACATGGTACCGCGTGTAAACGCCCGTTCCGTTTTTGGTTTGATCGCTACTGTTCTGGAAATTTTGATCTCAACAATGAGCCCATGGCGGACCGAAAAACGACGAAAGCCATAGAGAAAGGATTCATCTCAATCTTAAACCTTGTTGGAACTTGCAGCAGCCTTCAACGTACGTGATAAATCGATACTGATTCATTTCCTTGAAATTGGAAAGATAAAAAAACCGGGCAAGAGCGAGTCGGACTCGCGCACCGAGGGTTCCGTAACATCCGGGTTTATGCATAAGGTTTATGTTTATGAAATTAAATGTTTATCTTTATTTTTGAGTTGATTGAATGAATGGTAAATTGCGGTTTACAATTTATGACGTATTACAAAAAAACTACTTACTAGATCTCGTTCAAACCAATTTTCGGTGGTAGTTTACATGGTAATGTACATCATATATTTTTTTTAGTTTTATCATTCTCTTATTTTAGAAGTTACAGGGGGGGGGGGGACACATTTTACCACTCTGGCAGTGTCTCTCGCGCAAATTATTCAGTTTAGAAAAAAAGATATTAGAAACCTCAATATCATTTTTAAAGACCTACCCATAGATACCCCACACGTATGGGCTTGATGAAAAAAAGTATTTTGAGTTTCGGTTCGGTATGGGGAACCCTAAAATTTATTGTTTTTTTCTATTTTTGTGTGAAAATCTTAATGCGGTTCACAGAATACATTTACTTACCAAGTTTCAACAGTATAGTTCTTATAGTTTCGGAGAAAAGTGGCTGTGACATACGGACGGACAGACAGACGGACAGACAGACAGACATGACGAATCTGTAAGGGTTCCGTTTTTGCCATTTGGCTACGGAACCCTAAAAAGCTCGGAAACTGGGTACCGTATGAACTCGCTGAACAACAACAACAAAATCGTATCGAAGCACCGCATAACCGGCCGTCTCAAAACTGGGGTCAAAACTTAGGGTGACGGAGAGTTTCCAGTTGTAACTCCTATGAGTTACGACTGGAAACTCTCCGTCACCCACCATACTCACCAGACCTTTCTCCAACTAATTACCATTTTTATTCGGAATATGGATAACTTTTTACAGGGGTAAATTTTCAAATCCAACAAGGCGGTGAAAAAAGAGTCTAAAGATTTCATCGATTCCCGTCGCCAGGATTTTTATAGCAGAGCCATAAACGAACTTCCACTAAAATGGCCAAACTACATCTTTACTAATGACCAAAACTTCGATTAACGAAATACAAAATATTCTTTTTTGAAATACCTAATAATATTCCCATACAACGTGGTAATGCCGCCAGTCTCTTGGGTACCTACCTATATTATACCAGTCGACAGCAATGCGGATGCATTTTTCGACGCTATATTTTGATTTATGAATACTTTTAGTTAAGTTAGTGTTACGAGCTTGGGGTTCGTGACAATAAAAACTGCCGATTTAATAACCAAAAAAACTACACTTTACACTACTGATCGCTCTAAATCGCACTTGAAGATCGCTTCGATGTTGTCGCTTGTGTCGCTGTATCCAAACTGTGTCGGTTGTTTTTTTTTTTTGGGGAATGGCATCTCGCAGTTCAACCTGGGAGGTTGTCTACTGCTTAACCGGACTTTCCTGTGGATGCCACAATAAATTGAGGCCTTCAGCCGGGGCTTAAAACTAACTAAAAACTAAGCGACTACACGCTAAGGGCACCCCCCGGTGGGGTTCAGACCTCGGCTTAGGGCGTCGCTGGGAGAGGACAGCAAGGGGCAGGCAGGCAGGAATTATTTGGGGAAGGATTTTAAACTACAGGCTCAGCGGCGCGGGCTGGCTCGAGCAAGGCTCGGGGCGGGCACGGTATGGGGTGTCGCGACGGGAGGACGGAAGACGGGGCTTGTACTTCTTGAGAGTACTGGTGGTCTTACTACTCTCCTGGAGGAGGGTAGTGGCGTCGTCGGGGGTGGTGAGGATATGCCTTGGTCGGCGAATCGAACTTATGCGGGAGGGAGTGTAACTGGAGGCCGCCACAATCAGGGGATTGGGGTGCTTAATAGCAGAATCGAAGAAGCGCTTGGAGAGGCGCTTCATGAACTGCTGGACGGTGGGGAGTCTGAGATCAACGTGGAGGTTTACGTTTCGGACATAGAAGGGGGCTCCCGTGACCTCTCTGAGGAAACGGTTTTGGAGGGTCTGCATTTTATGCAGGTGGCGAGGCGTGTGCGAAGACTATATAAGGATCATAAGTCATGATGGGACGGATGACCGCGCTGTAAAGGCGCAATTTGCACTTGAGTGACAATTTGCTGCGGGCAGTCAGTAGGGAATGAAGCCATACATAGAGATCGGGGCGGGGAGGGGGGAATAAATCTGCGAGGTTTCGAGAAGAGTACCGCCTGACTCTTATCGGGGTTGACCTCGATTCTCCATTTCCGGAACCAATCGCCTAAGGCGCTTGCGGAGGTTTGAAGATTGCGAGCGATAGAGCCCTGACTGTGACCTGAGCAGTAAACCTGTTGTACCGTATGCATCATAATGTTAGTGTCGTCGGCGAAGAGAGCCAACTGAGCCGATTTACTTTTGGGAATGTCACTGGTGAACAGGGTGAATATGAGGGGGGTTATGATGGAGCCCTGGGGAACTCCGGCACGGATCAGGTGAGGGGGGGAGAGAGCGCCCTCGATGCGGTAGCGGTAGCGATCCGACAGAAAGTCTCGTAGGATGAGCACGAGACGGTCTGGCACACCTAGAAGGTAGAGCTTATATAATAAGCCATTCTGTCAGACTTTGTCGAATGCCTTCGCTATGTCTAAGAACAAAGCGCCTGTTGAAGCAACGCGCTGGAAGCCAGCGCTGATGTGCTCAACGATGCGGTGGACCTGATGGATGCACGAGTGCTTAGTTCGAAAACCAAACTGCTCATTAGGGATAAGGCTCTTTGCTTCAGCAAAGTCCTTGAGACGCTTATAAATAAGTCTCTCGTAGATTTTGCCAAAAATATTGAGCAGTCTGATGGGGCGGTAACTGGAGGGCTCAGACTTGGGCTTGCCTGGCTTTGGGATACCGATGACCGTGGCTTTTTTCACGCTTGGGGGAAGATGTTATTGCTCAGAGCGCCATTGAAGATGACGGTCATGAGCAGAATGAGGGGGGCGGGGAGGAGTTTATACACCTTATTGGTGATATCGTCCGAACCGGGGGCTTTATGAGTTTCGAACCCTTTAATGATGTCTTGCACTTCGTCAGGAGTGACAAGAGGCAGAGGATCATCGGGGTCTTCGACTGGCGGGAGGGAGGCTCTACGTTCGACCTCAGCGTTCACCTTGTCGTGGTGCGCTTGATCTACTGGTTGAGAACTGGGAGAGCATTGGGACTCTAAGCTGACGGCGAGGCATTCGGCCTTTTCGGTGTTGTCGAAGGCTATGGTCTGGTCGGGGCGTACGAGAGGAGGCACAGAGGCCTCTTCAGGGGAGCGAAGCTTCCTCTGAAGCTGCCAGAAGGCTTGATGATTGGGCTCTAGTTCACCGGGCAACTTGTCCCATCCCTCGGAACGCAGCTCCGCTATGCGTTTATTTACAGCGTGCTTCGCGTCACAGGGAAAGGAGTCGTAGGCACGGATGGACGCGTTCTTCTCGGTTATCAGATCACGTACGTCAGCCGGTAATTTCCAGCGATGGTCTTCCATCACTGGAACTTCCCGTGAACAATCCGTCAGTACGGATTGAACGTGCTCTGTAAACGAGGCGATCGCTCCCGTCGTGTCCGCGACTGAGACAATTTGATCGGGAATGTAATCCAGGTGAGGTGACGTGGTGGATTTCAGCTTTTCGCTTACTTTCCTCCAGTCGGTAACTAGTTTGGTCTGAGGGGCCTGGTTGAGGTCACGGAGGCCTGAATAGGGGACTAGGTGGATAGTGACCGGGCGGTGGTCGGAGTTAAGCTCTTGGTGCGTCTCGATAGATTGCAAACGGAGGTTTACATTCTTGAGCAGCGCAACATCGAGCACGTCAGGATGCAGGGTGGTGATCATCACCAGGATAGTGGGTAGGATGCCTCGGAGCGATGAATCGAAGTTAAGGGTGGAGCCTAGGTTGGACAGGATTCTACCTCGGGTAATACCGAAGAGGGCGGTGAAGTCATTGGTGAGAGAGATGGGATCTTCACCACCAGTTCTGGGCGGGATATATGCAGAGATGATTAGGATTGATTGATGCCCAGTCATGCCAAGCCGACAGGTACTGTATCGGTCGTGGCGCGTCTCGGCCTAATATAGCGCCGCAGATAGTTCTAGAACCTTCCATTGTAGAAACATCTAGAATGTTCGAGTAAATATCGGTCCCGACTGACCACATGTCGATAGTTCGAGAAAGTTCTATAAAGTTCTCGCATCGAAATTTCTAGAAGGATCTTGAGTACTAGTTCCGCTACTCGATACTAGATGGCACTAGTGGTAACTAATGTCACCATGTACTAGGAATCAATTGTGGCGCGCAACATTAGGATATAATTTTGTTATTTTAATAAATAACAAAAATAACGATACTTGTCACCTTGTACCAGCGGTGTTAGAACCAAACGGCTTGGTACGTGACGATGGGAAGAGACCAGATGGCATGACGTTGTTGCCTTGGAAGGTGGGTAGGCCTCTGGTGTGGGACGCAACGTGTGTCGATACCCTTGCGTCATCTCATGTTCCTAGCACAGCGGGCTGTGCTGGCGCTGCTGCTGCGGCTGCTGAGACCCTCAAATGGCGCAAATACTGCAACCTTATGAGCAACTACAGCTTTGAGCCGTTTGGGGTCAAAACGCTCGGCTCATGCGCGTCTCCTTTTTAAGCAAATTTCTCGCCGGCTGGTCGACACTTCGCGTGACGTTCTTTGGCCAAAGAATTAGCATTGTCATTCAACGTGGCAATGCTGCCAGTCTTCTGGGCACGTTTCCGGATCACAGCGATGCGGACGAGTACTTCGACGCCCATGTCCCCATAGATCTCCAGTCACTCATTGATATGAATAAGATCTTAAAACGAATTTAATATTGTGTGCTAAACGAATATTTTCTATTGTAAAATCGTTCGAATTTGAGTTACGTTTACGTCGCACGTTCGTAAAGGGCCTCGGGTAAGATGTATGCGTCCATCTCAGTATTTTACTGGTCAATCGGATCGGGCCGTTTGCGTGAATCCAGCCTTTTATTGAGCTAGTAAATCTGTTGGTAAAATGTGAGGCCTATTTTGTATTCAATTAGAGGTGCGTTTTTGTTTTGTACTGAGGTTTACGGGTCTATTTTATGGGCAAGAATTATTCTTCAAAAGCTGTGTCTGATGAGAAAGCAATTAATCACATTATACTGTATACGAGTATATTAGCTATCAGCGTAAAGTATACCTTATGAGATGGGAAATACGGATAGTCTTGGACTAATTATTCACTTATAAACTGGTACGGTCAGCAACAAAAGTCGATTAACACTTCAGTTTTTTTAATTTCAGTTATTGAGAAAAATATTTGTTCAAAATTGCAGAAAAAAAAAACTGAAGCGTTAACATTTTGCTCAATAACTGAGATAGAAAAACTGAAGTGTTAATCAAATTTTGTTGCTGACTGTACTAATGTAGCTGGTTCATCATCATCATTTCAGCCGAAAGACGTCCACTGCTGGACATAGCCCTCCCCCAAAGAGGGGCGGGTTGCCATAATCGCCACGCTTGGCAGGCGGGTTGGCGATCGCAGTATGGTATGGTGGAGAATGGGCAGCAGCGTTCTCTATGCATTCCGCATAGAGAATGCTGCTGCCCATTCTCCGGTACGACCCTAGTCGCCTTTTACGACACCCACGGGAAGTATGGGGTGGTGCTATTAAGTCCGGCACCACACAGACAAACCGGGTAATGTAGCCGGGTAATACTTTCCAAAAAAATCGTACCGTGACAGCCATTTTGTTGGGCTCCAGTAGGAGACTAACAACTGAGGATGCAGTTAAATACCAGTATTTTACATGGAGCGACTACCTATCTGACCTCCACAACCTATTTACTGGTTATCATTTCTGACAACCAGTGTTACCAAGAGGTATCCCTCTTGGTAACACTGGTTGTCAGAATTTTTGGCTTCTGACTGTCAAAGATATATATTTATATTATTTATTTATTCACTCCAAATATACAAATAGCCTTACAGGCTAGACCCAACGCGGTATTATAGTACACTTAAAAATTAAATAGTTGACATGACACCCAGACCAACGGCTTAACGTTCTTTCCGAGACACGTAGGGGTCTCGAAATGTAATGGATGGTCACCCATCCACGAACCGACCGCGACAAATGTACAGATGCCATCTGCACATCAAGCTACCCGAAACTGTCAAATTTTCCCAATCAACTTTGAATTTTATGCTTTAGCGATAAAGTTGAAAATCTATTGAAGAAACTTGACAGACTGTAGTAGCTTAATGTGCTGGCTTTGATCGACCCTACGGCTTTTATTATTAACCACGAGCCCCTCCATTCCATAGAATCTATGAATGTTAGTATTAATAGAGATTTTTCAAAAAAAAACAAAAATTACAGCTAGCCTGAATAAAATCAATAAAAAAAACATAAAAATAATAATAGATCTTCAGTTCGAAGAAAAACCGTTGATCAATTTCTAGCAAAACCATTTTTACTTCGAAACTTGAATGCAAATTGAACAATTCTTCATGGAAGTCTGTTATACGCCGTTTTTTACGTCCAAACTACCATTTTAGTATGAATACCGGACACCAACCAGAATATAAAAAGAACTTTATATTTTTCGGAACATCGCACTCTCTTGAATAAATTGGAGAGTGCACTCTGGTTATAATAGAACCTCATTTTCAACGTATACTTTATTTTTCATTTTATTAGACTTTATAGATTAGTTGTCTCACCTACTTGTAATTAAATCAGAAATGAAGAGATACGCAGGAGAACCAAGGTAACCGACATAGCCCGAAGAATTGCCAAACTTAAGTAGCAGTGGGCAGGGCACATTGCTCGCAGAACAGATGGCCGATGGGGCCGAAAGGTTCTGGAGTGGCGACCGCGTACCGGACGACGTAGCGTTGGAAGGCCTCCCAAAAGGTGGTCCGATGACCTTGTGAAGGCCGCAGGAACCCGCTGGATGCGACAAGCACAGAAGCGATCGAAGTGGAGGTGCTTGGGGAGGCCTATGTCCAGCAGTGGACGTCTTCCGGGTGATGGTGATGATGAGGTGCTTCACAAAGCTTCCCTTGCATGATTTATGCAAATCAAGTACCTAAAAATATCAACTTTTTTAATCCATAGAAACCGAAACAACGTGCGTACCTACGCGTATTCATTTCTTTTTACCCGTACGCAAAGGATGCATACTTAATTACTAAGATTCCACTAGACGTCCGTCCGTCCGTCTATCTGTCAGCGGGATGAATCTCATGGACCGTAATAAGTAGAATAAAAAAAATAAAAAAAATAAAGGAGGTCTCCATACAATTAACGTGTTTTTTTTTGGCGTTTTTTGCATCGGCTGCATCTCATGAACCGTAATAGGTAGACAGTTGACATTTTCACAGAGTGTATATATCTATTGCCGCTATAACAACAAATCAGCGCGTCGTCGCGTGTGTCTGCGCACACACTTGTGCGTGTGCACTACAATAGCTCCCGCGCCGAAAGCTAGTCTCCGTTGAGATTGGCCGCCTTGGCCGAAATACGGTCTGGAGGACTTTATTTATTTATTTAACAACAAATAATAACAATAAAATAAACTAAAGGGGGTCTCCATACAAGAATAGTGTTTTTTTCTGCGTTTTTCGCCTTGTGGCAACGGAACCCTTAATGTGCGAGTCCGACTTGGACTTGGCTGGTATTGGTTGCTTTGATAGTACTGTAGGATTATAAATGTTGGTTGTTTGGTTGATGGCAATAGGCTCGCTCCCAGATAAATACAAGTGACTTAAAACTAGCGAAATCTGGGTGTACTTATCTAATCTGCTTTCGCGATTTATTTGCCGAAAATGTAAACAAATATGAGTTTATGGAAAAGTAACTTTGAATCCTAGACAATAAAGTTCAGTTTACGCTAAAACTGCAATAAAAATTATAACTTTTTCAATAGTGCTGGTCTCTCTGAAATCAACTTATTTACCATTAAAATAAAGTTTATATTTGTTTAACTTGAAATAAGTAATATTAATTTGAAACATAAGTTTGAATAGACATTAGCCTCTGCCGAACTCTTCGGGAAAGACATACGTCATTAAATTTATTTTGTAAATAATATTTTTAAGCCTATTAAAAGTATTGGGAGGGATACTAGTACTTTTCACTTTTAACAATTGTTGGCAACAGTGTAGCTACTTCGAGTGCTGGCTGGCGGTAAAGTTTTTGAAGGAAGGAACTTCCATAGAGTATAGCAAACTTCCCGCCATTATTATTATTTTTCTGATGCCGCGAAACGCGTTTGATTTTATGGATTGTAATAATTATTTTCGAATTAATATATGTTTGCATAAATAACTAATACGTGTTTTAAACACCCTCCGTATAGAAATAGTTAAAACAATAGGTATAGACGCCAGCACATCAAGCCACCCGAAACTGTCAAATATTCCCAATCAACTTTGAACTTTATGCTTTAGCGATAAAGTTGATAATCTATTAAAGAAATTTGACAGATTGTGGTAGCTTGATGAGCTGGTGTCTGTATATCTTGACCAGAAGGCCAATTCCCGCAATTAAAAACGTTTAAAATCTGGTCGCAATCCCAGCTCAGCGCAATCAATGTCAAAAAATTGTCAAAAATGTAGGGAAATTAGAGACAGATTGAGACTGAGATCAGACTGTGAACGTTCATAAGATTACGAGAATATAATAGAATGGAATACAATTATTCTTTATTAAAGTGACCTTGGTCACCTAAAGGACGCGATAGAGCGAAATAAAGGCTCCAAGGTCTTTGCTAGAGATCTGTCTATTGGGCAGAGCCAGCTTATGAAACTGAAGTCCGATGATGGCAGGATCGTAACCGACAAACCTGAGCAGTTGAGAGAGATCGAGAAGTTCTATGGACAATTATACACTTCAACAAATAACCCTTAGACCACCTTAGACCACATACATACGCTGCGACAGGTTATACAGAAGACCGAAGAATATAACCTGCCTCTCTGCTTAGCGTTTGTGGACTACGAGAAAGCCTTTGATTCGATCGAGACATGGGCTGTGCCGCAGTCTCTTCAACGGTGCCAGATCGATTATCGGTACATCGAAGTGCTGAAGTGTCTGTACGAAAACGCCACTATGTCAGTCAGACTCCAGGATCAGACCTCGAAACCTATCCTTCTGCAGCGAGGTGTGAGACAGGGAGACGTTATCTCTCCGAAACTGTTCACCGCTGCACTGGAGGATGTCTTCAAGGTTCTGGACTGGAAAGGGGTTGGCATCAGCATGAATGGCAAGTACATAACTCACCTTCGGTTTGCCGACGATATCGTAGTCATGGCTGAGATTATGGAGGACCTCAGTAAAATGCTCGATAACCTCAGTAGAGCCTCCGAAAGAGTGGGTCTTAAAATGAACATGGACAAAACAGGACAGGTCATGTCAAATGCCCATGTAACACCCACTCTCATAAAGATCGGAGACGCTACACTCGAAGTCGTGGACGAGTATGTTTACCTAGGACAAACTGTCCAGTAAGGTAGGTCTAACTTCGAGAAAGAGGTTAATCGACGAATCCGACTCGGCTGGGCAGCGTTCGGGAAAAATCTTCTCGTCCCACATACCACAGTGTCTCAAGACGAAAGTCTTTGACCAGTGCGTGTTGCCAGTGATGACTTATGGCACTGAAACGTGGTCGCTCACAATGGGCCTTATAAGAAGGCTAAAAGTCACCCATAGGGCAATGAAGAGGGCTATGCTTGGAGTTTCCCTGCGTGATCGAATCAGGAATGAGGAGATCCGCAGGAGAACCAAGGTAACCGATATAGCCCGAAGAATTGCCAAACTTAAGTGGCAGTGGGCAGGGCACATTGCTCGCAGAACAGATGGCCGATGGGGTCGAAAGGTTCTGGAGTGGCGACCGCGTACCGGAAGAAGTAGCGTTGGAAGGCCTCCCACAAGGTGGACCGACGACCTTGTGAAGGCCGCAGGAACCCGTTGGATGCGGGAAGCACAGGACCGGTCGAAGTGGAGGTACTTGGGGGAGGCCTATGTCCAGCAGTGGACGTCTTTCGGCTGAAATGATGATAATGATGATGGTCACCTGAATAAAAAAAATTAGTCTTGACTAGTCTTGACTCAAACTCAAACAAGATTGTTAGTAAAACTTACGACTATGTTAGTAAGCACATATAATGCCCCTCAGATTAAAAAAAATATATCAGTATTTTTCCTCGAAAACCTAGCTACCGGTTTAGCGATTCAAAACGAGAACAAATAAAAATCACTGTCACCGGCCAGTGTTTTAAAAAACCCATTCACCCTTACGAAAAAACAACTCGTCACAAAAAGGTTCAGCCCAAAGTTTGCATACGTTCACACGCTGACACAGGATCTAATTTTCCTTTACAAATTGGTCAGTAATAAATAAGACTGTAACAGATTAGTTCTTAGGTCCTTACAAAATGCCCAAATAAGTACCCTGTAACAGATATATTCCATACTCAAGCATCCAAGACAAATATTGGAGTAAACTCGTCACTAAACAGATTCAGTAGAGAGATGAATTCTTTGATAGTACCAAGTGTCGATCTATACCATGATTCCATAAAAGTCTTTTAAGCCAAAATTCTGAAGTCCCAATCTGATAATTTGTTAGTATACTTTGGAAATCCTTGACCTTTTTATAATTTGTTTTTATGTAGAAGCTATACTTTCCATTATGATCTCACTAGCAGCGCTCCGCGGTTTCACCCGCGTAAGTTTCCATCCTGTGGGAATATCGGGACAAAAAGTATTCTATGTGTTATTCCAGGAAATGGTCTATCTATGTGCCAATTTTCATCCAAATCTGTTTAACGGTTTACGCGTGATTGAGTAACAAACGTCCAAACATCTTCACAAACTTTCACATTTATAATATTAGTACGATTTCTATTTATAATATTTAGTCTTAGTCTTAAGTAAATGGGCAAAATTGCAGTGTTTTTCGTCTTTTTATTTTACTTTTTGGTATTAATCTTAAGTATAAGAAGTATTTTGCCATAATTATTATTTTTCCATAAAAAACAGTACTTAGATGACTATACAGTTATTTGCTATGATAAAATAAAAGTACACAAAAGTTTTAGCATCTGAAGCCAAATCCACTTTTATGTCTAATTTTATAGGTACTATTTATTTACTTTTATTACATACAAGATCAGGGAGCAAATTAAATTACTGTGTTGTTTGCAATACCTTTTTTCGTTGCGTATTCAATTTCAGTGTGACGTCTTTCATTATTAGAACTAAAAAGGTCAAAAGGCCATGTTTTCAAATATGCACAAACCAAAGAACCACTGACCTCTATAATACAAGCTTGTATTATAGAGGTCAGTGCTAAGAACCCATATTTGGTAAATAGGTAGTTATACTATTAAGTAAGAGAACTATTTCGATGAAAACATAAACAACGTTATTTTTAGTATATGCAAAGCCTGAATATAGTTTGTTCAGAATAAGTAACTGAACGATTCCAATCATTTTTACCCCGTGTTATATTTTGTCCCAAAAATATTTACAAAAGGTTAAAAGTTGGACACCGAGCGACACTAAGTAGGTTATCCAATCTCCGCACCGAACCGTTAGGTACCTAGGTACTATTATCAATGAGCGCAAGACGGCGCGGCGCGAGTGGCGCGGGAGAGCATGTTTTTGTAGGGACAAACAGGTAACTTTTCAAGCTCATAACTTTGTGATTTTTCATGATACAGGTTTGAAATTTTGTACATAGATTCTTTACATAAAAATACTAGACACGTCTTTCGGGTTTCGCATAATATACTAAAAATAATTTTGTATAATTAATAGCAATTTTAGTACATTTTTTTTGACTAGACACCCAATATTGATGTCTGTATGAAGAGTGTAGATCATTACACGAGTTCCTCTCATAAGACATATTAAATTATTCTCCGTGTTCGAAACTGATAATTGCTCTAGGATATGGCACGGAGACTGAGTGAGTGCAGCACACTTTTGACCAATAAACTAGCCGTGAAATATTATTTTGTACAGACACCAGCACATCAAGCTACCCGAAACTGTCAAATTTTCCCAATCAACTTTGAACCTTATGCTTCAGCGATAAAGTTGAAAATCTATTAAAGAAAGATTGTAGTAGCTTGAAGTGCTGGCGTCTGTACTAACTTTTGTCCCAAATAAAAAGTATCTTTTATCTTAACCCAGGTCCTAATCCAGCCGTTAAGGCGTGCAACGATAACAGCCGCTGGTCCTAGAGACATGAAATTTTGAGGGTGTGTTCTTTGTGAAGAGTAAGTATGTACTAAATGATAAATGATAAATGATTTATTTTCTGTAAGTAGGTTTTTACAAACACTTTTACACGTCATCATATTTTTTAAGCTAGATGTGGTCGGCGTTTCCTATCTGACTACTCTGAGAAGAAAGGCCGAAACAAACTCAGAGGTCACAGTCTCTTTTAAAGTCCAGACAAAATCTTGGTCAGATCGTGTGAAGACCATGTAGATTGATGTCTGAAATGGTCTTTTGAGGAAAGAACCACACAGATTGAGCGGACCTGTCCAATCAGTGCACGCATTTGTCAAAAATCGTGCAGCTCGACTCAGAAATGAGGAGCTCAACGATTCGACGAACAATACCAAAGAAAGGACATTTGGGTAGGCCGCGTAAATTACTCAAACTGCCAGATCATGATTAAAACTAAGAAGGAAAACAGAAAAAAAATGACCCACATAGTCCTCACATTCACAATAATTAAATGAAAAGAAAAATAAAAAATACTTTACAAAGTAAATATTCATGTCATTGTCTAAATAAAATTCATCAATGTCAATGTGTATATAAAAATCCGGACATAATCTTTGAGGACCATGTAGATTAGTGTCTGAAAAGATCTTTTGAGGAAAGAACCACACAGATTGAGTGGACCTGTCCAGTCAGTGCACGCATTTGTCAGTAACCGTGCAGCTCAACTCAGAACTTCAGGAGCTCAACGATTCGACGAACAATACCAAAGACAGGACATTTGGGTAGGCCGCATAAACTACTCAAACTGCCAGACCACGATTAAAATGTAAACAATGACCCACATAGTCCTCACATTCACAATAATTAAAATAATATAATACTTTATACAGTAAATGTACATGTCATTGTGTAAGTAAATAGATACTTAAAAAAAAAAAAAAAAAAAGAAAGGGTTTTCCAAATTCCACCCCTAGGAGGGTGAATGGGGGGAGGGTGAAATTTCATGCGGACGAAGTCGCGGGCAGAAGCTAGTTTTCACAAAAATAATCCATACCTTTTTTTTTTTTTTTTTTTTTTTTTTTTAATCCATACCTACTAATATTATAAATTCGAAAGTAACTCTGTCTGTCTGTCTGTTTGTTAGATTTTCATGCCTAAACCACAGAAAGGATTTCGATAAAATTTGGCAGAGAGATAGATTGCATCCCAGGGAAGGATATAGGATAGTTTTTATCCCGATATTCCTACGGGATCGACACTAATGCGGGTGAAACCATGGGGCGTTGCTAGTAATAAGTATAAACGTATGATTTTGCTAGAAAAGAAATAGCAACAGGGAACAGCGGTAACTTATGTCAATCCTATACATTTTTGATATTTCCATCATCGTTATGTTGTCTAAGCCCTCAGGTGTTTAATCAGTCGTTTCTAACAAACCAAAAATAGCAAATCAACAAAGAAAGAATAAAGTTTACACAACAACATTGAAAGAATTATTTCGGAGTCCAAAACCTCCTTAAAAAGCCAAGTTACAATCCATACTAATATTATAAATGCGAAGGTGTGTCTGTCTGTCTGTTACCTCATCATCCAACTGCTGGACATAGGCCTCCCCCAAGCACCTCCACTTCGATCGGTTCTGTGCTTCTCGCATCCAACGGGTTCCTGCGGCCTTCACAAGGTCGTCGGACCACCTTGTGGGAGGCCTTCCAACGCTACGTCTTCCGGTACGCGGTCGCCCAGAACCTTTCGGCCCCATCGGCCATCTGTTCTGCGAGCAATGTGCCCTGCCCACTGCCACTTAAGTTTGGCAATTCTTCCGGCTATGTCGGTTACTTATTCACGCTTAAACCGCTAAGCCGATTTACATGAAATTTGGTATAGAGATAGTTTGAGTCCCGGGTAAGGATATAGGATTGTTTTTATCCCGATATTCCCACGGGGTCGATACTTATGCGGGAAACCGCCGGGCGCTGCTAGTATAATATAATTCCTTTTTCTTTCATCTTATATTCTATACTAATGATAAAGCTAAAGAGTTTGTTTGTTTGAATGCGCTAATCTCTGGAACTACGGATGGATTTAAAAACTTTGACAGTCGTTACGGGTAGTCAGAAGCCCGAACGTCTGACAACCAGTCTTACCAAGGAGTATCGTATTACCCATTAACTGGGTTGTGGAGGTCAGATAGGCAGTCGCTCCATGTAAAATACTTGTATTCAGCTGCATCCGATTAGACTGGAAGCCGACCCCAACATAGTTGGGAAAAGGCTAGGCAGATGATGATGATGATGATAGCTCAATTTTTGAGGAGGCTATTTAACATCACACTAATATTATAAAGGCGAAAGTTTGTGAGTGTGTGTGTGTATGTTTATATTATGTTTGTTATTTCTTCACGCTCAAATTCTTCGGGCTATGTCGGTTACTCATTCACGCTTAAACCGCTAAACCAACTTTGATAAAATTTTGTATGGAGGTAGCTGACACCCTGGATTAACAAATAGGCTAATTTTTATCCCGATATTCCCACGGGATCGAAACTTATGCGGGTGAAAGCGCGGGGCGCACCTAGTTATCTTATAAAGGTTGAAAAGCGCAACGTCTGTATGTCTGTTAGTCAGTGCGCTTATAACTAGAGAACCACTTTTTGTAACTATGTTTTCATGGCTTATTTTCTGGTCATGTTTCATCAGTACATAGGTATATCCACATGATTCGAGCACATCAAACATTACATAAGGAAACATCACCAAACCCACGCCCAAAATCAACAAAACTAATTTAACAGATTACATTTAAGCCAGGTCAGACATTATCTTAGAACAAACACAGATCTATTAAACCCTTCCGTAAAGTAAGCAAGTTCGCTCCATTAGGGAGGGCAAACATATTTGTATTATTAGAAGGCAAACGAATATGAAACTCTGATACGTCGACGAAGGAGGGTTGGGTGCAATAACCGGATGTTATGAGACTTGTGACTCGTGTTGAAAGATGTAGGTATGTGACAAGAGGATGAAACACAGGCCATCTTCAAGTTGCCGTACTCTTGTAAGAGCGGTTGTGGTCCTCATAATATGCAACATTATTGTTAGTATATGCGTAACCCGAAACACGTGTCTAGTATTTTTATGTAAAGAATTATTGTACAAAATTTCAAAACTGTATCATGAAAAATCACAAAGTTATAAGCGTGTTAAGTTACCTGTTTGTCCGTACAAAAACATGCTTACCCGCGCCGCGCGCTTTCTTGCGCTCATTGATAATAGTACCTAGGTACCTAACCGTTCGGCGCGGAGATTGGATAACCTTCTTACTGCCGCTCGGTGTCCAACTTTCAACCTCTTTTAAATATTTTTGGGACAAAAGATAACATGGGGTAACAATAATTATTGGAATCGATTCAGTTACTTACTTATTCTGAACAAACTATATTCAGGTTTCGCATATGTACTAAAAATAACATTGTATAGTTTCTTGTCTAAGGGCTGATGATTCGCCTTACGATTTTTCGCCACCTTCTCCGTGTTTTTGTATTTTTGGTGCACAAGGGATCGCCCACTGCGGGCTTAATTTATTAGTCCATGTCATGGATGACCGTCCGTGTCTGGTACTCTGGTCTAGTGCCTTCCACTTTACCCCTTTTTTTTTAACATGGAGAATTGCTCATGCATTCTACACTACCACGGGGAGATAGTGCAGTTATGTGGGACTCTAACCCTACTAAAACTCCACGGTGTCCTCCTCTGCCGCTTACGGCGGGAACACGGGCACGCGTTAGCACTCATCTGTGAACCCGCCGCCGCTTCCACTCTACCCTTACGCCTCGAAACGTGTCCGAAGTAATTGAGGATGCGCGTTTAAACCAGAACAGATAGATGCTTTTTGATGGCCAGTTATACCTAATCTGCATTAGCAATTTATTTGCCAAACATGTAAACAAATAAGAGTATTTGGAAAAACAACTTTAATCCCCACACAATAAAGTTCAGTTTACGCTACAGCTTCAAACATTTTATAAGTTTTTAAATCAACTTAATTACCACTGAAATAAAGTTGATATTTGTTTAACTTGAAATAACATCACTTGAAAACAAACATTTATATAGACCTTACATACTTAGTACGCCTTTTTCCTAAGAAGGTGGGCAGAAACTATAGAACGACTTCTACGATCCTTACGTATAATACATTTTTTTTTTGCGGGTGGGAAATCATCAAATGACCCCTCCCGCTCTGGGTGGAGCGGAAGGGAGTGTCAGACTCTTACTGACTGAAACCCACCCGTGTTCCCTCCTTAGCCCTTTATGTTCCGGGCCAGCGGTAACCCTTTCGGACAGTCCCGCTGACCCGGCAGGCTTCGGCCCTTAAGGGCCCCTTCTCTGATGCTGTCATCTGTTTTAGACGCGCGTGGAACACGTACGTGCCGTCCGGCACTGGCGTGGTCCTGGTCGGAGGGTGAGCTACCCATTACTCTCCGTCCGCAGGCCCGCACCTACGGTGGCCAGGAGTCGTCACGCATTACATACTACCTTTGCTTCATGAACGTTCATACATCTACTCATACACGCACGCACCTGACCTTTCTGCTGAACATCACCAATAATATGTCCTCCTAGTGCATCGTCACATCAAACACACTTTCCCTTTCATCATCATCATCTGCCTAGCCTTTTCCCAACTATGTTGGGGTCGGCTTCCAGTCTAACCGGATGCAGCTGAATACCAGTATTTTACATGGAGCGACTGCCTAACTGACCTCCACAACCAGGTGGTGGATAATAGGTACGTATATACCCTTGGTAAGACTGGTTGTCAGACTTTGGGGCTTCTGACTACCCGAACGGCTGTGAAAGATCCACGAATGACAGCCGGGATAGCTTAACCTCATCGATCGACCTGACCTGACCATCGTTTTCTTTTTTGTTTTTTTTTTAAGTAGGTTTGTACAAAAACTTTAACACGTCAATCATATTAGATCGTTAGATCGTAACGGGTGCGAGCCGCGTGTGTTAGATTTGAAGTATATATCTATCCAAAATATTGAGCTAGGAATATCAGAATGGTTACTAGTTATTTAATAAATGTGTATATTAGGGAATAAAGTATAACCTATCTGTAAACATATCTAATTATTACCCAAATAAAAAGCTTTGAATACCAGAATGGTTACCCTACTAATTATGTAATATGTGTATGTAAAGGAACAAAGTATAACCTATCTGTATGTATACCCAAATATAAAGCTTTGAACATTAGTATGGTTACTAGGTATTTAATAATATGTGTAATACCTATGAATATGGTATGTAGGGGGTGGTTTTATAAAATAAAGCACAGAAAGACAAGACCAGATATTTATTTCAATTTAGGCTTGTCAGTAATCAGAAAGCTAGTCGTCCGTTCCAAATTTAGGTCATCGTGGAGAAGAAGGACAAGAAACTCCACGGAAACAGTATTATAGTATTCTATCAACGAATTTATTATATTGCCATAAATTAGTTATAGTTATTTCAAAAGCAATCAATTAACTTAGAATACCTACTGGCAATATAATAATAATAACAATCAAACATAATAATCAGTAGAAACACAGTAGAAAAACAGTAACAACAGTAGAAAAATAGTTCCTAATCGTCACATAATAATAACAATAATAAAATAACAGTAAAATCATAGTAATAAAATAACTTAACTACTACCTGTAGGCCGGAGCTCCGTTCTGGTCGATGTCTCGAACAAGAATTAGGGCTCTGCCACTCGGAACTCCCCCTTTTATAGTCGTGAACAAATAACTTTGACGTTTCTATCTACCGTCATTCAAAATACCAAAATTTCAACGACATAAAAGGTGGATATCCGTTAGGAATATTTATCTATGTTTTGCTACACTATTTCTTAAGATTTTAGCTAGTCTACTTTAACAAACATACTGAAATAATGAAAGAATTATTGAATAACGTAAATTAGATACTTGTTACAAGTTTTAGGTTTTTACACATTACTATTTTATCAAGTTTTTAACAGTAAAGAATACTTATGATAACAATAACAATACCTATAACTAGGATAATCTATTACGTGCGTGTCTGCAAAATTTTTAGCGACCAAGTTTTGAACCGGTCACAGACGCTGCACGGTGTAGAATGAACTGCTTCATATAACTTCTTCGTTCTTCGTTCTTGAAGTTTACCTTCCGGCACGGTCTAGCATAAAAGTCATCCTTTATGGTATCCTGAAATGTGGACTCTCAGTTAGTATACATAATCAGCCTATACTGTTCCCACTGGTGGGACACGGGCCTCCTCTCTGTAAGAGGGAGTGGCCCGCGGGCCCAGTGCGGGTTGGTAGATGTCACATGTCTTGAATTTTTGGTTCTAGGACATGCCGGTTTCCTCACGATGTTTTCCTTCACCGTTTTGAGAGCAGTGATGATGAAATAATTTACACAAAGTAAAGCGCCTGTCTGGGTACGAACCTATGACCTACAACTCGTAAGTCGTGGCCGATACCACTTTGCCACCACTGCTCTTTTTTTTTTACAGTTAGTATATCCACCTAAAATTCAACATGAAATAAAACTAATTTCAAAAAACGTTTTCCGCATACCCAAATATTTTGCTCACATCTAACATTCAGCACAGTCCTACAAACGTCAGAATTCAGACAGTTCTGAACTTCTGACCAAGTAACCTAAAAGCGGAATGAATTAGGATATTCATATTCCTAATTTCGTAGTTATTAACCTAATTACTGTTTCGTGTTTAACAATTTCGTATATCATTTTAATAAAGTTAAGAGAAAACTGATCGCGTTTAATATCCTTAGTACACACTGAATAATTTAGTAGCTTAGAATTGTACTGATGGTAATTTGTTTGTTGCAAGCAATAGAGACTGTTATTGTGTCAGTTTTTCATTCGGTTCTGCTTCTCGCTTTAGAATGCGCTTTTTCGATAACAATCGGAATCGATTTTACAATCGATTCGTACTATATTATGCTATCTTCGATATATGGAAAAAGACAATCAAACGCATTGATACATGCTTTATCAATAATAATAAAAATAAACTATTTTTCAAACTCAAAAACTTTAATTCGAGCGAAGACTCAGGGTTAGTAACATTGTTCCTTTATCTAAGTGTTAGTAAACAACACGATACGATGGCACATGTAACTGACAGCAGTGAATTATATACGGACAGTCCACTCTGTCAGCAATCATTTTCAGAACCCTGTTGGCGCTGGCCATGACTCGAGCCACCATCGATGCTGCGCGTTTGCGCATTATTGTGTAAAAACAATCTACACGCGCCGCCGCAAACATCCGTGACGCACTGCAACACCACGGCAACCCCATCAGTTTTCTGAATGCATTATTAAATTGGACACGAAGAGATCCATACGATGACCGCGAATATCCCTCCCACAAGCTGCACGTGTTTCTACACGTGCACCTTCTAGTGGAACAGAATGTTTTAAAGAGCGTCCGACCTTTACGTCTGCAGATTCGCCATCGTCTGATTTTTATGATGATTTAATTGACACATTCAAAAATATTTTACGTTTTTTAAACAGTGCAAAGAACGACTTGACGAATCAATCTTCGGGTACTCAGTACTATAAATGTCCGACACGACAGAAGAGAATCCCATTGGACAATGAGAGTGAGAGAAATGAAAAAGGGACCTGTGTCTGCGCACACACTTGTACACTATAATATCTCTCGCACCGAAGGCTAGTATCGGCTGAGATTGGTTGCCATGACCGAAAATCGGTCTGGAGGACTTTATCTAATTTATCCTACCATCCTACTAATATTATAAATGTGAAAGTTTGTGAAGACGTTTGGATGTTTGTTACTCAATCACGTGTAAACCGTTGAACAGATTTAGATGAAAAATGGCATATAGATAGACCATTTCCTGGATTAACACATAGGATACTTTTTATCCCGGTATTCCCACGGGATCGAAACTTACGCGGGTGAAACCGCGGGGTGCTGCCAGTTTACTATAAATGTAAAAGTTTGGATGTTTATTTCTCAATCACGCAAAAACGACTGAACGGATTTGTATGTTTGGCACACAGATAGTTTATAACCTGATTATAATTCTGTAAATACATATCCCACAAAAACATTTCATGTTAAATGTTGCCAAGACGAGACCATGTAGCTCGCACTGTCAAAAAGTAATCAGATCTCATGTAGAGCCAAGCTTCTAACTCTACACGCCCTAACTCTACAAGGCCTGACTTCGCAAACTCAACACCTTAGTCAAAATATCTGGTTTGGCCGTTTCTTTACTACAAGAACCATTAACAGTATGAGAGTTTTTCACCTTACGCTCATGTGAATGTAGCGAAATGGCCAAGCCATATTATTTTGACTAAGGTGTAGAGTTTGCGAAGTCAGGCCTTGTAGAGTTAGGGCGTGTAGAGTTAGAAGCTTGGCTCTACATGACTCTACATGAACCCGCCTGCCAAGCGTGGCGATTATGGCAACCCCCCCCCCCCTTTTGGGGGAGGCCTATGTCCAGCAGTGGACGTCTTTCGGCTGAAATGATGATGATGATGACAACTTAATACTGATCAGCAAATTGCAAAAAACGTAAGAAAATTTGATTTTCGCGGGCTACCTTAGCTCTTCCTCTTTAAACATAACTGGCGAAATGGGTGGACTTATTAGACGTTACCTCTGCCTATCTTCGGGGAAAAACAGGGGTGATATTATGTGTTGGGGTGTAATGCCCAATAGTGAAAATGTTATGTACTTGTTATGTAAACTTTAAAGGTATGCTATGTTATGTAAATGAGTAGACGAACGATTCTCTTGATGGGTATATTGCTAATGAATATAATAACACAATTCATCATATGCCTAGCTTTTTTTTCTGCTCTTTTTTCTATTTTTGCCTTTTTTTTTTGTTGGGCTCGACTTCCAGTCTAACCGGATGCAGCTGAATGCCAGTATTTTACATGGAGTGACTGCCTATCTGACCTTCACAACCCAGTTTCTGGGTAATACGATACCCCTTGGTAAGACTGGTCGTCAGACTTTCGGGCTACTCACGACCCGTAACGACTGTCAAAGATCCACGAATGACAGCCGGGACCAACGGCTTAACGTGCTTTCCGAGGCATGGAGGGATCTTGGTATGTGATAATGGTCACCCATCCATGGACCAACCGCGGCAAGAGTAGCTTAACCTAATCGATCGACCTGTGCGGCTGTTATTACTTAGCTACAAGCCGCTACATAATAACACAATTATTACAGTTAAATGCTCATTATTTTTCTTTTCGTATCGATAGTACTCTTGCTCGTTGTTTTTTTAAGGTTCCGTACCCAAAGGGTAAAAACGGGACCCTTTTACTAAGACTTCGCTGTCTGTCCGTCCGTCTGTCCATCCGTCTGTCCGTCCGTCCGTTTGTCTGTTACCAGGCTGTATCTCAAGAACCGCGATAGCTAGACAGTTGAAATTTTCACAAATTATGTATTTCTGTTGCCGCTATAACAACGAATACTAAAAACAAAGTAAAATAAATATTTAAGGAGGCTCCCATACCTACAACAAACGTGTTTTTTTGGCATTTTTGCTTTGTGGTACGGAATCCTTCGTGTGCGAGTCCGACTTGGCCAGTTTTTTTTAATATCGTTTGAGCCTAATAGGCGGCCACGTTAATTTCGTCATCAATGGCGTTTCTAGGTCATCCAAGATGCAGGTGAACGGGCACTTAGCATTGAAATGCTATGTTAGAGAAATGCACCGCTACACAATATTGGATGTACATACATAAATGAGTGTGAGGTACAAACTATCACAAAGGTCAATGTATGTGTAGCTCGTACATTTATTTAAAAAAAACTGTTTATAATAGAATCGAACGACAAATTATACAAACGAGTTTTTAAGCCCCATGCACCAATTAATAAAAAAATGCAGATACACGATAATGCCACTTACACAAAGTGCGACAAACAGCGCTACGACAAAACGACAGAACCGCTTCACTTAAATTTATTGCGACGCGTTGGCCGCAAAAATACGCAAATAAATTTTTACAGCAACTTTATTGCAATTCGTAGAAGTGCATGATATTTCGTAAATCTGCGGAAAAGATCAATGATATTTCGTAAATCTGCGGAAAAGAATCTGCAGAAAATAAATGTCGAAAAATTATTTTCTCTCTTGTTTCTTTTAGAATTATAAAACCTTTATTTATGTAACTAAACAAATATTTATGACGGAGAAGGTACGCGTGTTTCGTTATCATCAGCCATATTTTAACTGCTGTGGGCGTTCTATGGGTAGTGTTGGTTATTGCGCAATAGAAAAACCATTTGCAGTTCAAATCAAATTATAATTTTACTAACAAATTAATCACACTAGCGAATCAAACACTATGTACATGACATAACTAGATACGTAACTCCAGACAGTTTCTGAGCACATGTTGTCCGTACGACGTCCAATCATGGTCATGAGAGCAGTTTTTGTTTTTTTTTATAAATGGCATTTCGTAGTTGACTCTCAAAGAAACTCAAAGCCTCCACAGCCAGGGGCAAATATCTGACAAGCGACTGCATCGGCTTTTTTTTTTTTTTTTTGAGGGTGGGAAATCTTCAAATCCCTCCCGCTCTGGGTGGAGCGGAAGAGAGTGTCAGACTCTTACTGACTAAAACCCACCCGTGTTCCTTCCTTAGGCCTTTATATTCCGGGCCAGCCGTGACCCTTTCGGACAATCCCGCTGACCGGCTTCAGCTCTAATGGGCCCCTTCTTTGTTGCTAACATCTCTTTGAGGCACGCGTGGAACACGTACGCGCCGTTCGGCAGGGGCCTGGTCCTGATCGGACAGTGACCTATCCATTACTCTTCGTCCACAGGCCTGCGCTTACGGTGGCCGGGAGTTGTCACGCGACTCCCGACCGACGCCCGGAGCGTCTCCCACGGCGGCTGGGACGCGAGGCTCTGTCCCTTGAACCTCGGCTTAGGGCGTCACTGGGGAGAGGACAGCAAGATGAGACAGACTGGATCAAATTATTATTTTTTAAATCTTGATGTAATTGGCGTTTCCTATCTGACTACTCTGAGAAGAAAGGTCACACTCGGGTAATTTAAAGCTACAGGCTCAGCTACGGCACACTGGCATTTATAGTACAGTGCACCTACATTTTACTTGTTATGTAATAAGTTCCATGTTAGTGAAAGTCAAAGTCAAAACATGTATTTCAAATAGGCACATAAAAAAAAATCAACAAAAAAAAATTTCATCAATTTCCCCGTACCAAACGGTATAAGGGGACGAGCCTATTACGTATCTACCACTGACCGGGCACAAATTCAGATGAAAAGTCTGCTACTGAGAAAATCCCTCTAACACTTTAACCGACGTAGTGACGACGTTCATCAGTCGAGCTTGCGACTACGAGAACATCAAGCCTATCAAAAAATTAATAAAACCTTTATCATTATTTGCCCTTTTACAAACAAACGTCATATTTTTCTTCCATACTTCTCTATTAGTCGTCATCTCGGTCGCCACCCTCTTTCTAACCTTATCATCACTCACACAGTCCATCCATCGTTTATACCTAGCCATCGACATTCAAACTCAAAACTTTTCTCACAATATTTTCCTTATTTTACAAACAAACAGACAAACAAAAAGTTTCTCATATGCATAGAAAAGCGAGTCTCACACACAAGCACTAAATATGATATACCTAATTATAATTTACCTAAATGCAACGCTTCTGGCCGTATCGCATTCTACTAATTAGCTTTAACTATGATTCAAATTATCAAACGAAATTTCTGCACAATTTAAATTCATAGGAAAGTATCTCTACTTGTTAGTTTTTTATGTTTGTGAAAGGATTTTTAATTAGCTTTTGTCAATGGGTTGAGAGGTAAAGCAGTTTACATGACGTAATGACAAATAGGTTTTTATAGAAATCTTACGCGGCATCAGTGGCTTTTTAAGGTCCTCAGAATTGCCGGTGAATGGGCACTTCGGACACTCCAACTTATGGGACATGGTTTGGCTAGGAGCACCGCATTTGCACTGGGTGGGTGAACGGGTATGATTACGGGGGGGCTGAAGTGGGCTTAAGGAGTCAAAGTCGCGAGCAACAGTAGTCGAATCATCAACATTGTTTCATACAAGGGAATCCTTCTTCTTCTTTGTGTCGATAGTAAGTACTACCCAATTATCATTTTAGCCGAAAGACGTCCATTGCTAGACATAGGTCTCCACAAAGATTAGCCATAGAGAATAGTCGTTTTCTTTTCTCTATGGCTTCCCCCAAGCATCGCCACTTTGACGCGTTCTGAGTTCTCTAAGTCCGTCAACGAAAAACGGGCCCTTCCGAAAGTAGTAATACTTCGGAGAAACCCAACACCCGATTGTAATAAGTTTTCCGGACGGGTAATAACTCAACAGGAGTTTGGGAGTAAGGATAACTCTCAAATCGTGTTGCCATTCATTCTAAGTTCTGACCCTAAACAAATTTCATTAGGTGATACGTTGCGGTCGCTCAGCGCGCTATGGAACGAGCTATGCTCGGAGTCTCTTTGAAGGATAAAATCAGGAATAAAATGAAAATTATCCGCAGAAGAACCGGAGTTACCTTCATAGCTTGCAGAGTAAGCAAACTGAAGTGGCAGTGGGCGGGCCATGTTTGTCGAAGGACCGATGCCCGGTGGAGCAGACGAGTCCTGGAGTGGAGCCCCCCAGCTATGGACGAACGACCTAAGGAAGGTGGTTGGAACAGACTGGATGCGAAAGGCGGAGGACAGGGTGTTGTGGCATAGCCTGGGGAGGCGTATATCCAGCAGTGGACTGCAATAGGCTGAGTTGAGGTGATACAGTGTAGGAAACGCCCGTAATTTCGGCCAAAATTACGGATTTCGTGCTTAGTGAGTACATTTTCTTTGCTTCTCGCATCCATTGGATTTCTGCGGCCTTCACCTGATAATTGCATAACAATGCACTTAAAAATAAAGATGAAGAGGAATTGAAACCAAGGAAACTGAACTATCAGACTTACTTCCCGATTATATTGTATTTCCTATCACTCTCCAAAGTCCACCGTCGGTGGTTAGTTCGATAATCCTCGGTTGATATAAAAACTTTCCTCTTGATTCCGCGGTCGGCTCCGGGTTCTAACAAAAACCCTAGTTCACTGTTTTCGTGGAATTTCGCCAATACTTTCGTTCCGTAAACACGGGACATTGAGTAGACAGTTAATGGAGACCTTGACCTGGTTACAAATGGGTTGAGAAAAAATAACAGTGCGTCACTGTCACCTTGCAAGGTAGACTTCTTTTCATACAAAGGAGGACTTATGATTGATTACCATGCTTTCGTAAAGCGCCATCAAACTGTCTGGATAAAAAAGCAAACAATATATTAAATAACATAATAAACATAGGATTTTAAACTTGAGAGAAGAGGCTTGTGGCTAAGTCGCACAGTCGATTGATCAGGTTAAGCTACGCTTGCCGCGGTTAGTCCTTGGATGGGTGACCATCTTTACATATCAAGACCTCTCCGTGCCTCGGAAAGCACGTTAAGCCGTTGGTCCCGGCTGTCATTCGTGGATCTTTGACGGTCGTTACGGGTCGTCAGTAGCCCGAAAGTCTGACAACCAGTCTTACCAAGGGGTATTGTAATATCCTGTAACGGATGAGGAGGTCACATAGGCAGTCGCTCCATGTAAAATACTGGAACTCAGCTGCATCCGGTTAGACTGGAAGCTGGCCCAAACATAGTTGGAAAAAGACTAGGTAGAATGAATTATCTTCCTATTCAAGATCCAAAAAATACTTTTTCTTTCTTTAAAACATAAGCTAACACTCCAATCACTCAATATCCGTAATAAATATTATAAATGTACGTATGTTACCGGCCAAACCCGATTTTAGGATGAACTAGTTTTACTTAGGCCAAATCAGTTCATTCGCTCGCTCTTGCATCCTATCTCGACGGAGCCCCGCTCTGCGGGGCTCCTATTTCTGTATAAAGGGTTTAAAGTAACCTAACCTTTTTTTTTTTTTTAACGTTCAGAAATGCTCATGCATTCTGCACTACTACGGGGAGATAGTGCAGTTATGTGAGACTGTAACCCACTAAAACTCCACGGTGTCCTCCTCTGCCGCTTGCGGCGGGAACACGGGCACGCGTAAGCACTCATCCGTGAACCCGCCGCGGCTGTCCGTCACCGGACCCTCCTCTGGGGAGTACTCCCCATCACCGGCGCACCAGAACACATAGCACGCCGTGACCACCCCAGGGACCAAACCAGCACATGGGCGCCAGACGACCCCGTGTCTGGGCACCCTTGGTCCCCCTGCGACGGGTCATGTCATTGGCCCCGCCGCTTGCCAATTTTCGGCCACAGAGGATAGGGAGAGCGGCCAACATCATACCGACACTCCTCCTCCCCTGCGGCCCCACCGCGTCCGCCATCGAACGGTGGCGACCCCGTCAAGGCCGCGGAAGGTAGGGAGAGCGGCGCACCGCAATACCGGCACTCCTCTCCCGCCGCGGCCTCCAACCCTCAGCCGCGATGCCTCTCATACGACATCGCGGCCCGCCTCAGTTGCGATGTTGCCGAAGCGGCACCGCAACCTACTTGTTGGCCGCTACGTCGTCGGCTTACAGGCAAAAGCCCTGACGAGCGGCCCCTCCTCGGGTTCCTCTTCGCTTCACCGTGGGTGTCCAAGCCACGGCTACTGAGCCCCCCCGCCTCGACAATGCGGGAACCCACCGGGGGGGAAAGTAACCTAACCAAACCTAACCTCGGGGTGCCCTTTGCTCGCTCTTGCATCCTACGCCGCCGGTGAACTGGTTTGGCCTAGACGAAACTAGTTAATCCTAAAATCGGGTTTGGCCGGTAACATATACATAAGTAAAGGGACAACTACTGTATAAGTACCAACTTAGCCCTTATCTGTATATCTGTGACCCTTCAAAGTTATCTGAGTGAAGTAACACCGGCTGACAAGGGTCTATTAAGTTACGCGCTCAAGTTCAGCCTCAGAACAATTCGAGCAATCATTTTTAATAGGGTTAACGTCGATCCGAGTGAATAATTATGATTTAAGATCCGCGAATCAAGGTTTTGGAGGTTAAGTTAATGGACGTATTATTACGGTTCAGATGATTTGTACCCGGTATCTGAGATCGAAGAGCATTAGTGGCCCAGTGCCAACGCCAGTGACTTACGAGTCGTAGATTCGACCCCAGTCAGGAGCTTCCATCATCTGTCTAGCCTTTTCCCAACTATGTTTGGGTCGGCTTCCAGTCTAACCGGATGCAGCTGAATACCAGTATTTTACATGGAGCGACTGCCTATCTGACCCCCACAACCCAGTTACTGGGTAATACGATACCCATACTATTATTATTACTATCTCCTTTATTTCATTATATACATATTGTTACGAGCTTCGGGTTCGTGACAATAAAAACTGCCGATTAAATAACCAAAAAAATGACACTTTAATAATCAACACTAATTACAACTCAAACACACTAATTACAAAACACAATTGCACTACTGATCGCTTTAAATCGCACTTGAATATCGCTTCGATGCTTTCACTTCGATCGCTTTATCCAAACTGTGTCGGTCGTGGCGCGTCTCGGCCTTATATAGCGCCAAAGAGAGTTCTAGAACCTTCCATTGTAGAAACATCTAGAATGTTCGAGTACATACAGGCCCCGATCGACCAGATGTCGAAAGTTCGGGAATGTTCTAGAAAGTTCTCGCATCGAAATTTCTAGAAGGGTCTTGACGACTAGTTCCGCTACTCGATACTAGATGGCGCTAGTGGTAACTACTGTCGCCATGTACTAGGCATTAATTGTGGCGCGCAACACTGCCCCCTCCTAAGACATGCTCGTCCCGAGCATTATCGGCCCCATAATAACGCGCCAGTCGATCCACGTGGACGATCTTAGGAGTACCTCTTCAGTGTTTGATTAAATCGTTCCACCATTCCATCCGATTGTGGGTGGTAAGAAGTTGTTCTCGTTTTGTGAGTACCCATTACTCGGCAAGTTTCCTGAAATATTTGGGACTCAAAATTCCTTCCCTGATCGCTGTGAATCTCCAAGGGTACTCCAAAACGGCAGAAGACTTCATGAACCAGTTTATCTGCAACTGTTGAAGATTCTTGGTTTGGAATGGCAAAGACTTCCGGCCACTTAGTGAAGTAATCCATCACAACCATGAAATACTTGTTACCACTATCACTTTCCGGAAACGGCCCCGCAACGTCAAGGGCTATCCTCTCCCATGGTGCACCAACATTGTACAATTTCAATGCACCTCTACTACGAGTCTGAGGTCCCTTTACAGCTGCACAACTTGTACATCTGCGACACCAGTCCTCGACATCGGCCCGACAGTGGACCCAGTAAAACCGTTCTCGTATCTTCAGTAGAGTCCGTTTTACTCCCAGATGACCTCCTGAACAACCATTATGGTACAGCTGTAGAACATTCGGTACTTGAGCTTTAGGGACAACCATTTGCAAATGACAGCTGTCTCCCCGAGCGTTTTCCCATTTACGGCACAGGACTCCATCCTGAATCACCAAGCTATTCCATTGGGCCCAATAGCTTTTTGTGTTCGAACTCATTGCTGAGACGTCGCTCCACCTGGGCTTAGGAGCTCTGGCCTTCATCCACTCCAGAATCGGCTTGATGTCCGAATCTTCCTGCTGTGCACGTCGTAAGCTTTCCTTCCACTCGTTGTTGAGGTCTGTCTTAAGCATCCTCACAGGTACGACTTCTTTACTTTCCTGCCTAGTACAATGCTTGCAGTCTTCAGGACAAGGTCTTCTCGACAACGCATCCGCGTTGCCATGAGATTTCCCGCTGCGATGTTCGATCTCGAAGTCGTATTCCTGCAGTAGTTCAATCCATCTCGCAACTTGTCCTTCTGGATTTTTGAACTGCAATAGCCATTTCAGTGCAGCATGGTCAGTTCGTAGGTGGAATTTCCGCCCCAGAAGATATTTGCTAAAGTGCTGCAATGACTTTACCACAGCAAGCAGTTCCCGTCTTGTAACACAATAGTTCCTTTCAGGTTTCGACAATGACTTGCTGAAGTATGCTACCACAACCTCCTGATCGCCGTTACGTTGAGACAACACACCGCCAAGTCCTATGTCGCTCGCGTCTGTGTCAACTATAAATTCCTTGCCCGCATCAGGGTACCCCAAAATAGGTGTTTTGCACAGACGGTCCTTTAGCTCCTGGAATGCGATGTCGCAACTTTCATCCCAGCAGAAATGTCGCTTCTCCTCGGTTAACTTATGCAGGGGTTTGGCTATATCTGCAAAGTTCTTGACAAATCGCCGATAATAGGAGCACAAACCCAGAAATGCTCTGACCTGCGTCTTGTCTTTTGGAACTGGCCAATCTTTGACAGCGGCGATTTTCTCTGGATCCGTACGGATACCTTCTTCAGACACTACATATCCCAAAAAACTAACTTGCCGTTTGAATAGTGAACATTTCTTCGGACTTAACTTGAGGTTGGCACTCTGGATCTTCATGAGCACGCGTTCCAGGTTTTGAAGATGTTCTTCAAACGTGCGGCCTACGATGATGATGTCATCCAAGTAGACCAAGCAGGCATCGCCAATTAGCCCAGTAAGTACAAGTTCCATCAACCTCTCAAATGTTGCCGGAGCATTGCACAATCCAAACGGCATAACTTTAAATTGCCACAGACCCTTTCCTGTCGAGAATGCAGTTTTCTCCTTGTCCTTGGGATCAATTTCGACTTGCCAGTAGCCACTTTTCAGGTCCAGCGTGCTAAACCACTTTACTCCAGTAAGCATGTCCAGCGTGTCATCAATTCTTGGCAAAGGATAGCTGTCCTTCTTCGTAACGTCGTTCAGACGACGATAGTCAACACAAAACCGCATGCTGCCGTCCTTCTTTCTTACTAGCACTACAGGTGAACACCATGGACTAGATGAAGGTTCAATAACACCATCCTTCACCATTCCTTCAATCATGGTTTCCACTTCTTTTTCACGTGCTACCGGCAATCTCCTTGGCCGCTGACGGATAGGCAATTCTTCTCCTGTGTTTATTTTGTGTTGAACTAAGCCAGTCTTCCCGATGTCAGCATCGTTTGACGAGAAAACATCGGCGTACTTGAGTAACATCTTCTTTGCCTTGACCATTTCATTTTGGGACAGAGCGCTGCGGCAGTCTTCTAAAAGTGTGGTCACTTTTGTTTGTGTATCCTTGCTGAGGGTCCCAGTTGATAGATGTTGGCATCGACGCAACCAATCCACTTCCTCGCAAGTACCAACAAGTGTGCCTTTTTCTATAATCTGTTCCTGATCACAAAGGTTCAGCACACGTACCCCGGAGATGTCAGTGGCTCTGACCAAAGTCCGTGCCACTTTCCATGGAAGGTCATTGTCTACCCTTTCCACGAGTACACAACGATGAGTTTGCCCAGGATTCCGAGGAAGACTAACCGGCACAATCGTTTCCGATCTCGGCGGAAGAACAATCTTCTTAAGGCTGTACACATTCCCAGGCAACGCCCCTTCCATGAAAAGTTCCTCTTCTCCACATTTCAAAACACCTTGCTTGACGTCAATCTCGCAACAATTCTTCCTCATAAAGTCAAGGCCCAGGATGCAATCGTCCATTATATCAGCCACGATGACATTATGCAGGTAGATTCTGTTACCTAGCGTCAATTCCATTTTCTTCTCTCCATGGACGGGTATGCGCTGACCGGTGGCTGTTACCAAATTAATGCGTTCCCGGTTGTATGCGGAGTCCCCAACGGACCGACTTGTAAGTTGGGAACTGACAACCGTGCGAGAAGCTCCAGTGTCTATGGTCAGTTTACACGGCGTTCCGTTGACCTCGCCCTTGATGATTAGGCTGTTCCCGTCATGGGTTTGTGTGATCGAAACCCTTGGGGCTCTTTGAACATCAGCCAGCACCCGCCCCGCAGTCCTGGCTATTACTCGTTTCCCTGCTGCTGGTGCTGGGCGGTGCTGTTAGCCGCACTGCCCTCTGGAGATCGGCCGTCTTCTCTTTCTGCAGTTCGCTTAGGGCAACTGGATCGAAGGTGGCCCCTTTCCCCACAGCCGTAGCACCTAGGGCTGTATCCTTTATTGCGGTCGCGAACTGTAGCCACTGCAACCTCCCTGACGCGATGGGAACGATGATCCTGCCGCACAGCTTCCACCTCCAGTGCATGGGCCAAAGCGTCCTTAAGCGTCCCATGGTGACCGAGCCGCACAGAAGCTCTAACTTCAAAGTCGCGGATGCCATCGATGAATGCCTGCACCAGGTTCCCATCAATAAGCGCAGGTACGGACTGGTAAGCTTTGCGAACCAGCTTCTCCACTTCAAGGGCCCACTGCTGCAGGTTTTCGCTACTGCGTTGCACGCGATCCTTGAGCTGCGCACGAAACACGTGTTCCAGGTGAGCGTCGCCATACCGAGCCTCCAATGCCTCGAGGAGCTGCTCGTAAGTCACTTCCTTACCGAGAGCTTCCAGGACAGTTAAGGCCTGGTCGCGCAGGCCTAGGGTGAGAGCAGTCATGGCCTGGCTTTTATTCCATCCGTTCGCCTTCATGACAGCCT
Source organism: Mesoligia furuncula (assembly GCA_916614155.1). Lineage (NCBI taxonomy): Eukaryota > Metazoa > Arthropoda > Insecta > Lepidoptera > Noctuidae > Mesoligia > Mesoligia furuncula. The sequence continues at coordinate 14,597,955 of OU744814.1, forward strand.
CAAACTGGATTTTGTAGGCCGACCAGGAAGAAGTTCCGTCGAACGGTGGCACTTTGAATCCACGTAGCGAAGGTGTTGTAGCTACGGGAGCTGCGATTCCATCCCCAAGTTTAAGATTACCCAACTCCTGCTTCACATCAGCAATGACGTTATTAAACTTGCTGATCTGAGTTTCAGCTTCTGACAGGCGGTTGTCATGCTGGGCAACCTTCTCTTTCACCTCCTTCATGTCTTTCCCGAAGGTTGCGTGAAGGTCCTTCATGAGGCGCATCTGCTCTTCCTGGCGACGCACCTGCTCCTCCTTATCTTGTTTGAGCTGTTCTTCCAATCGATGGGCCTGTTCCTCTTGACGGCGGGACTGTTCCTCCTTATCGCGCTGGAGCTGTTCTTCCAACCGGCGAGCCTGCTCCTCCTGACGGCGAGCCTGTTCCTCCTGTCGACGGGCCTGTTCCTCCTTGTCCCGCTGGAGCTGTTCCTCCAACCTACGGGCCTGTTCCTCCTGTCTGCGGGCCTGCTCCTGCAGCATCATCATCAGAGCAGCCAAATCTGGTGCTGCTGATGCTGGAGCTGCTGCGGACGGGCCGGCCTCCATGGTCGGTAGCTGGCCCTCCGACCCCTGCGGCGTAGCTCCACCAAATCGCCTCTGGTCCGTCTCTTGCTGGCGTTGACTCCGGGTACGGATACCCTCCGTGTCGTCTTTGGGTAAAACCGGCATGATTTTTAATCCCCTCTTCTGACACCAATTGTTACGAGCTTCGGGTTCGTGACAATAAAAACTGCCGATTAAATAACCAAAAAAATGACACTTTAATAATCAACACTAATTACAACTCAAACACACTAATTACAAAACACAATTGCACTACTGATCGCTTTAAATCGCACTTGAATATCGCTTCGATGCTTTCACTTCGATCGCTTTATCCAAACTGTGTCGGTCGTGGCGCGTCTCGGCCTTATATAGCGCCAAAGAGAGTTCTAGAACCTTCCATTGTAGAAACATCTAGAATGTTCGAGTACATACAGGCCCCGATCGACCAGATGTCGAAAGTTCGGGAATGTTCTAGAAAGTTCTCGCATCGAAATTTCTAGAAGGGTCTTGACGACTAGTTCCGCTACTCGATACTAGATGGCGCTAGTGGTAACTACTGTCGCCATGTACTAGGCATTAATTGTGGCGCGCAACAATATTATAAATTATATTTTTAAATATTAGGATATAAAAAATATAAAAACATTTAAAAGTATAAAAAATAGTAGTAGCCCACCGGTATCGGGAACAGGGTCCAGAGAGAGGGGTTCCTCTCTCTGAATTCCGCATTGTTAGGAGGTTTCCTAACAATGCGGGCCGTGTCCAGAAGTACCGCTTTCTGAATCAAGCCCTGGATCCAGCTGCCCAACGAGAGCCTCCTTAGGTGTTGGTTGAGGCTCATTATAAGGCTTATTACTATTATTATTATTAAATGAAGTGTGATATTAATAAGGTTAGATATTCCTTATAGCAGCCTAAATTATCCACAATGTGTGTTTTTCAACACGTATAAACTTTTCCCTTGAGTGTACAAAACTGACGAATCGACGAATACTGGCACGACGAATGCTGAATGGAAACTGCCGAGTTAACGCAACTGTCTAATCGGTGAAACTGACAAATCAGCAATGGTCGGAGTAGGTAGATTGATTTTTGGTACTTGTATCATAAATGCCCACAGAAAGAATAACAAGGATAAGCCATTTTCCCGGAAAGTAATTCCGGTATTTCATTCGGATCCAATTAAGTATTGTTAATGGTAGTGATTATTATTACTACTCAATTCAAAATATAAAGGACGGACGAAAGGAACGGACGGAAGGACGGGAGGTTTAAAACTAAATTAATTTATTATTTATCTGTTTTCACGTAACGTTTCAATCCCGAAATTCCGAAGGAATGTCCATATTAATATATACGTTTCGGATCAATGACCCCAATTCAATCTACCTACTCCGACCACTGCTAATCAGTGGAACCAGTAGCGGCCCTGCGGCCCTAGGGCGGTGCGAGGGGTGCGACGGCACCGGGCGCTGTCATGGGGGGGGCGCTGAAATCAACCGAAATGCGACCGACAGGCACCAGTCAAAGAATACCTAAACTATTCGATGACCGATGATAGTAACTGCTATAAAGCGCGGACGCGGAGTATCGACCGAGTCGCGACTAACGTGCAAATCAGTTTGACAGGGGAGCCACATAAAAAAAAGTAAGATAAAGTAGATTAAGTTTTTTATGCAACTGTAGATACAAAGTTAGGTATTAAATAACTATTATAGGATTAGATTAGATTTAGCACCACCTAAAAAAAATTCTAGGGCCGCCGCTGAGTGAAACTGATCAACGAAATCTAATCAACGAAACTGGCGAAGTAACCTTTTGAATGTCTTAAGTTACACAGTTCGACATAAGCAATTGTCTTTCTATTGTGTTTCTAATTACGGCATTCGATGAGTTAAATAAAGTGACGACTGAGAGAAACTGAACAGTGATACGCGGGCTCGATACTTCTCTGACCAAGCAGCTGTTGTATTCCCGTTTAAATGCACATAAGTTATCGTCTTTATCACTCAGGTAGCAACGCACTTGCGAAGCTGTTATTCTTCATAGTGGTAACTACAGTCCTGCAACGAATACGAGTTTTGCGAATTTGATCTTTATCAGCTTTCAGCTGCACCCCTGGTTTCACCCGCATAAGTGTCGAGCCCGTGGGAATATCGGGATAAAAAGTATCATAAGTGTTAATCCTGGTTATAAACTATCTGTGTGCCAAATTTCATCCAAATCCATTCAGCCGTTTGTGCGTGAAGAAGTAACAAACATACAAACACACTCACAAACTTTTGCCTTTATAATATTATATTGTGACTAGAATTGTCGCCATAGATCGTGATTGTCGCACTAACAGGGGGCCTAAAAGTTCACTTTGGCAGAATCATAAAAGGATAACATTTTGAATCATAATGGACAGTTAACTGTTAAGGTCGTCGTTTCAGCCGATAGACGTCCACTGCTGGACATAGGCCTCCCCCAATTTTGGGGGGGGTTTGCCATAATCGCCACGCTTGGCAGGCGGGTTGGCGATCGCAGTATGGTATGATGGTGGAATAAATAGAGAACGCTGCTGCCCATTCTCCGGTAAGATCCTTAGTCGCCTTTTACGACACCCACGGGAAGGAAGGGGTGGTGCAATTCTTTAAGTCCGGCACCACACAGACAACTGTTAAGGTAATCGTATCAAATCCCATTGGTGAAGGATTTTTCAGTTATTTTTTTATCTGTGCTAAAATACCAATCAATCCAATCCAAATCCAATCCTAATCTTTTTGATTATACCTACGTAGTGCAGCGAAAAAAATAAAAACACGGACTGTCTTCACCATATTATAATTCATAATGTTATCCTTTTATGATTCTGCCAAAGTGACCTTTTAGGGCCCCTGGTGTCAGGTACGCATTCTCTTGACGGCCGAACTGCCGGTCGATTCTGTAAAAATCTCACCGTGAAAACTTCGGTGAAGTGAGTTTGTTTTTGCTAGGAATTGACACTATTGACAGCTCACTTCACGTTCACTTCACCTATGTTTTCACGGTGAGATTTTTACAGAATAGCACCGCTGTACTTACTATCATTTGGTTCTTCTAGAGCAGGGTTTAGGCTAAACGGGTAAACTATTAAAGGAATATATAATAGGTGCCTAAACTAGGTACAAAAGGTAACCATTATAAATTAATTACAAAGCGTATTACCCTTCAGAGGAACAGTCGCAAATTCCAAAAACAATATAATTTAGCATTATTGTGTTAATACCCCCGGAATTCAATGTCAAACTCGTATAATATGCCTTCTTTGGCTAAATAATTATTTCCCTTTAATTATTCAAAGCTTAATTCTGAGGAAATTCTTGACTGCATACTAAAAGAGGGTCACTTGGTCTGTGAGGGCTGTCACTCAATTTTGAACGTCGGTCGTTTGCCTTCGTAATTGAAAATGGGGTTGTAAGATGTTCGGGCTAATAGTTTTTTTTTATACGGGTTTTAAAATTAGTGGTTGTGTTGGAATGGCAAGTTTTTTTATTGGATTTTGGGTTTTTATAAAGCGGGCAATTTTTAAGGGAGAAAAAAATGAGAATCCAACTCATTAATATTATAATAGGTACTAGCTTCTGCCCGCGACTTCGTCCGCGTGAAATTTCACCCTCCCCCATTCACCCTCTTGAGGTGGAATTTCATGAAACCCTTTCTTAGTGGATACCTACTCTTCACAAAGAACACACACTCCTAATTTCATGTCTCTAGGACCAGTGGTTTAGGCTGTGCGTTGAGATATCAGTCAGTCAGTCAGGAGTTTGTTTTTTTTATGTACAGATTGGAAGATTTTTTAAGAGTTTCAAGTTCATAAAGGATTCTTTTTTAGAATTGCCAAACTTAATTAGCAGTGGGCAGGGCACATTGCTCGTAGAACAGATGGCCATTGGGGCCAAAAGGTTCAGGAGAGGCGACCAGTGACCACGTACCGGAAGACGTAACGTTGGAAGGCCCAAGGTGGACCGATGACCTTGTGAAGACCGCAGGAATGCGCTGGATGGGAGAAGCACAGAACCGGTCCATGTCCCAGACATTTCTATCGCCTTATTAATAGCCCTATAGATTCCTACAGTTGGTCTAGGCAACTGTAATTCAGGCTAAGTAACAATTAATTAAACAAACTAGGCTTTCCTTGGAAGATTGATGGGTAGGTAATGTAATATTTAGGTTTTATAGAAGGAATTTGTGGACAATGATTAACTATTTAGCTACAAAATGTAACCTAAAGGTGATTGATTATAATTATCGAATAACTAAGTTAACCGTTCAGATTCAGAATGGAAAGTGTACTGTTTTTTCATTGTTCAAAGTGTACTGTTTTTTTTTCATTGTTCAAAGTGTACTGTTTTTTTTATTGTTCAAAGAGTACTGTTTTTTTTTCAACTATATTGGGGTCGGCTTCCCGTCTAACCAGATGCAGCTGAGTACCAGTATTTTAAATGGAGCGACACTCAGACCAACGGCTTAACGTGCTTTCCGAGGCACGGAGAGGTCTTGGTACGTAAAGATGGTCACTCATCCACGGACCAACCGCGGCAAATGTAGCTTAGCCTGATGGATTGCTCCGTGCGGCTGTCATTACTTGACTACAAGTCCGTCATGCATTGTATTATTATTTATTTTTATTTTTAGCCTATGAATACTCAGGCGACTGGGACCGCTTTGTCCCCCCGCTGGGCAAAGGCCTTACTTTCTCCTCTCATTCTTGAGCTAGTGTGTACCAATCCTGTCTGTATACGTAGAGCTCGTCCCGCTATCTCCTGGACCTGCCACGACGTCGCTGGACGTTTTCTGGAACCCACAATATGGCAAATTTAGCTGTATTGTAGCTGTAAAGTAACTCTGTCTGTCTGTATGTTACATTTTCACGCCTAAACTACTGAACGGATTTCGATAAAATTTGGCAAGGAGACTTTTTGTTTCGGTAGCACGTTTCCGTGGGATAATTTCCGACATCCACGCGGGCGAAGTGGCGGGCAGAGCTAGTAACACATAAATAGTTTGCTTATTATTGGTACAGTCGACAAAAGAGATAAGTATGCAGGATCGTCGGATATAGTTGAAGTTTTGTAAGAAACCGATGGATGTTGTCGACTGTAATTAAATTTGATAAAAGAGCTGAGCTGAATATTTATTTTATTAGTAGAAAACAAACAGCTCATTTATCAAATTTAATTTCAGTCGACAACATCCAGCGGTTTCTTACAAAACTCCAACTATATCCGACGATCCTGCATACTTATCTCTTTTGTGTTGACTATACCTACAGTCATGATATCCAATTCTTTACTAGCTCGTTTATCTGTTGTTTGTCGGGTCATTTCCAGCTCTCTATTAAATTAACGATTTCTGCATAAAATAAGATACTTATGATAGTAAATGTAAGTCATTATCATCATCATCATTTCAGTCAAAAGACGTCCACTGCTGGACGTAGGATGACTTCTCAATTATTCATGTCTGGTCATGAATAATTGAGAAGTCATCATCTGCCTCATCATCTGCCTATCCTTTTACCAAGTATGTTGGGGTCGGCTTCCAGTCTAAGCGGATGCAGCTGAATACCAGTATTTTACATGGAGCGACTGCCTATCTGATCACCACAACCCAGTTATTGGGTAATACGATACCCCTTGGTCAGACTTTCGGGCTTCTGACGACCCGCAACGACTGTCAAAGATCTACGAATGACAGCCGGGACCAACGGCTTACCGTGCTTTCCGAGGTTAGTTAGTCATTTAATTTAGTATCTTGTAATAGTTAGTTACAAGCTACGCAAATTATATAAAAATTGTAATAACAAAAAAAAAACGCGCCACGCGACGGAGCGCAGATAACGTGCCCCTGCGCGTGATTTTCCGCCTGTGCGGTATGTGTGAGCTCACTCTTCTAAAAACTTATAGTAAAGTATAATTTACAATCGTGAATAGATATTATTTATAAATGATGTTATTTCTGTAGGTAGGTTTGTACAAACACTTTTACACGTCAATCATATTTTTTATAACTTGATGAGGTCGGCGTTTTCTATCTGACTACTTTGAGAAGAAAGGGCGAAACAAACGCAGAGGTCACAGTCTAGACATAATCTTGGTCAGATCATGTGAAGACCATGTAGATTAGTGTGTGAAATGGTTTTTTGAGGAAGGAACCACACAGATTGAGTGGACCCGTCCAGTCGGTGCACGCGTTTGTCAGTAATCGTGCAGCTCAGCTCAGAACTTAAGAATATCAACGATTCGACGAACAATACCAAAGAAAGGACATTTAGGTAGGCCGCATAAATTACTCAAACTGCCAAACTGATTACTTTATCGTGCAACCTAAGTAGGGTGCGGGCAAATCTAACGATTTAAATCTTTGATATCGTAAAGCTTTAAATTGTTAGATTTGCCTTGTGTCCTTACTTTTTAACCGATTTCAAAAAGGAGAAGGTTCTTAATTCGACTGTGTTATTTTGGTATATATTTAACGCGATATCTCCAGCAATTGTAAATTGATTTCAAAAATCCTTTTTTTCGTTAATTAGAAGAAGCTCGCGCGGTGTTTCTACAGATCCAAAGACGCCGACTTCCAAAATTAAAGTTATTTTTCACTTTATAGTCATTTTTTGGAAGTCTGTTGTTTTTAATTTGTAAAAAAAAAATTGCTAAACATTTTTAACAAAAGTTATATTTATTTGTAACTTGAGAATACTGCTCGATTTTGTTCGATCCCAATTTAGACAAAATGGAGCATAACAGGCATCTTTACAGCCATTTCAATTCACCACAACACACTGGTCCGGAATGCCTGCAAGTAAATCTTTTCAGACATTAAACTTCATCATCAGATAATTGAACTGTGTTCGGAATACCAATTGAGAGGAGGATCGTGATATTTTCTTTGATAACTTTTCATATTTCTCGGTTATATTATTTCATAAAATTTAATTTTAGCCTCCGATTGTTAAAGTCAAGACTAAGGGTGAATTAGACCCACAAAATTTTATGCGATAAGGACATATCATCATCATCATCATCATTTCAGCCGAAAGACGTCCACTGCTGGACATAGGCCTCCCCCAAAAGGGGGGGTTTGCCATAATCGCCACGCTTGGCAGGCGGGTTGGCGATCGCAGTATGGTATGGTGGTGGAATGCATAGAGAACGCTGCTGCCCATTCTCCGGTACGTCCGGTCTCCTTTTACGACACCCGTGGGTGTCGTAAAAGGACATATAAGATAACTTAATAATAATAAAATTTCTAAACCACGTTCAAGCGGACTCAGCCCAGGTTTGCACGGGCGTATTTTTTTTCGCGCACTAAATTTTCAACTCTCGACGACGCGTAAGAAGAGCGTTAAAAATTCAGTCCACAAAAAAATCACACCGATAAAAATACACCCGTGCGAACCGGCAAAGTGTCAATATTCCACGACAATGATGACATACTGACAGCTCTTGAACACGGTTAGATGTCCTTATCGCAATCAGTTTTGTTGGTGAAATTCGTTTTTATAGTCATGGTTTGAAGAGTCAGAGGCTGAAGTGATATTTTATCAAATAACCGAGAAATATGAAAGTCAGCGTCAGTTTCATTGGCTGTCACTTATTGACCGCATCATCGCTTGAATGAGATCAAGTGAGATATGCGTCAAACGGATAAATAAACAATAGTTATACTGTAATAATTACTGTTACTGTTTATAATTATGCTGTAGGTATAGACGCCAGCACATCAAGCTACCCGAAACTGTCAAATTTTCCCAATCAACCTTGAACCTAATATTTTAGCGATAAAGTTGAAAATCTATTAAAGAAATTTGACAGAATGTAGTAGCTTGATGCACTGGCGTCTGTACCAAGTCTGTCTTAAACTACAAACATCACGCATGTATGCCACGAAAGGTTAGGCAGAGGCGTAGATACCTACCCAAACTTCGCCAGTAATTATAATTATGTATTTATTTTATTTTATCATTTATGTACACACTTATAATGTAGGGTGTCCCAACAAGAGCGCCGGATTTAATTTTGAAGAGAAACGCTTTTTTTTTAAGTAAGCAAACATTTTTATTTCAACATAATGAAAATAGTTCCGATTAAACGTGAAATACAACATCAGGCAAATGGCCACCACGAAACCTTTGGCACAGGGCTATTCTTTTGTTGAAATTTTAGAATAACGTTTTCACATAAATGTGGCTGTATTTCAACAATAACGCGCCGTATTTCCTCCTTAAGATGTTCAACTGTTTGTGTCGATTCATTTGGCGCATTATTGCGACCGAAAACTTGATAAAATTGGCAACTGTTTTCGCAAACTTTCACCATTTTTGTAATGTGTTTTTACAATAATTAAACGTTGTTAGTTTTAATACTTCTCCATATTCTTAAATTGCGTGGTCTGTACGTGACAACTGTCAAAAAAAAAAATCACCGTACACCTCGTATTAACAAAATGGCGGCAAATTTAAATCCGCCCGCCACCCTTTATAAACAGACAAGAAAAAACCAGATCAGAAAAATAGATACAAAGGTAAGGTAAGGCAGGTTTAATGTTTTTACGGTCTATTGACTTCAACAGCGCAAAAACTCATAATTGTACTCGCTACAAAGAATTTCCTATCGGAAAAACCCAATAGTACTTTACTCGAGCTGGGAATTGAACCAAAGGACCCAACAAAAAAACACATTAAGGAAACTACAAACAAAAACTCTCATAAGACCGTTCCATTTCGCTTAATAAAGCCTAAAGCCACTTTGCATTACGTATTTGCATAACTATGCGAATATCAACAGCACCAAGTTCCAGCCATAAACAACGAAGGCCCAGAAACTACAGTGGAAGCAAAATAAATGTATACATTATGAATTCTTTTCCGCATTTTTCCAAACACGACACCGCGCACCGTGCGGCAATATGGAGATTTTAAAATTGAAATTTATATTCCTTTAGGAGCAGTTAAAATTGTGACCGTAGGTGTAGCCGTAATTTTGGCACGTAGTGTAATGGTTGCGGTGCGGTAACGGAACTGGGACTTATTGCAATATGGCTGAAATCTCACTTTTTGTGCTTGAACCAGCGACAACTTTAAAGACAGTCATATCAACTACAGTCCGTCCGTCCAAAGAATACGTTCCTGAAAGTGTCAGTGCGACAATTCTAGCAGTTAATAAAAATCAAATTCGCAAAACACGTATTCGTTTGTATGAAACTGACAGGTGTCAAGAACGCATTCTCTGGTCTGCCACACTGCATGCTTTGGCACCAAATAACCCTAACCACCTATGAATATAAATTCTTATATTCAATGCATACCACACTCAACGGACAAAAAATAACAGCACAAACAATTATTATTTTAAAATTATCTTTCACACATCTCGGGACCCGAGGGTCCCGGACCTTAGTAAGACGTACAAGGGGCCAAAGCCGACTCGCAGAGGCCCTTTAAACAATTTTATATGATGGGAAGGCACCAACCGACGATTATCCCTGTATGCACTATACAAGTGCACCCAAGGACAACCCCCGGTTGGTGCAGGACTACAAAATAGGGAAAAAAAACATAATGGGCCTCCGCCTCTGTACTTTTATGTACTTGAAGTGTTAGATAAATAAATAAATGGGCTATGAGTTTGCGTGGTTATAATGGATTGGTTACCTTGAACTATGGAAGAACTATGTCCCCTGCCAGACAAATCAAAAAAAAAAACCGTCATCGCCTTCCACTCCTTGGAATTGTAATGTTTAATCTTCCTCTTTTTCCATTTTTTCTAATGAAAAGTTCGACCACACTCCGTAAATCACACTAATACTATAAAGGCGAAACTTTGTGAGTGTGTGTGTGTGTGTGTTTACATGTTTGTTACTTCTTCACGCTCAAACGGCTGGACCAATTTTGATAAAATTTGGTATGGAGGTAGCTGACATCCTGGATTAACATATAGGCTACTTTATCCCGATATTCCCACGGGATCGACATTTACGCGGGTGAAACCGCGATAATGATCAGAAAAGATTAGGTAACACAGCTGCTTGCAAAGGAAAAAGTCTAGGAATCTTATTCGTCAGTCATTTAAAATTACAGTCCTGTCACAGTTATGTTGCCTCTGATTTTGCATCACTGTCAAAATCACAATGATCCTTATTGGCGTTGCAATAGGGTTGCTATTCGGGGTTGCTGCTGTCAGAAGTAAAATAATTGTGAACGGACTATACAGTTTCATAAAAAGGGATACGTGTTTTGCGAATTTGATCTTTATTAACTACTAAAATTGCCGCACTGACACCTGTAACACCTGTTAGGAACGCATTCTCTCGACAGCCGGACTAGTAGTCCCATAAAGCCTTTTTTCCCTTCACCAAACGGGGTGAATAGGGATGCAGGGGTGAATTGGTACAAAACTTTAAAATGGATTTTAGCGTTGAAATAATATAGTTTGTTGCCGAAAAGAACACTTAATCGTTAATTATAATACGATAAACACATTAGACTCCTTTTTGGCAACAATATGTAATATTTTAACGCTAGAATCCATTTTAAAGTTTTGTACCTAATACCTGTCACATAATATTTATTGTAAAGTCTAGCAACATTTGAAAATGTCAAAGAGTTCATACCACACAACTCAAATTCTGTTTGTATTATTACGTTTTCCCATTTTGTTTTGTTTTCCGTTGCTTATTATTGCCACTGCGTGACTTAATTATGAGAGCAGTGGTGACCCAGTGGTAACGTCCGCGACTTATGAGGTTTAGGTCGTAGGTTCGTACCCAGACAGACGCTTTATTTGTGTGTAAAGCGTCCATCATTAGCAGGTGAATAAGTTTAGAGAAGATACGTTAAATATTTCCCTTCTATAAATCACTTTTATTTCTGCACTTTTTTTTTCTCCAAGTGAATTTAGACAATGTTGTCTTAGGATTAATTAAACTACTCCATGAGGACAATAAAGAACAACATAGTTCATGATGCTACAATTAACTTTGTGTCTGGACACACTCTTTCCCATTCTGCTTCGGCTCCGGGGGGCTTACATGACCTAAAGCGCGGTCACTGTCAGACTGCATAGAAAAGAAAGAGAAGCGCGATGACACAACCCTGGTAATTTATTGCAAAATATGAAGCAATTATCTATTTACAAAAACTATTTAATAATAAATAATCCATCACTAAATGCAGTTTGAACATTAGAAATTTAATGGTATATTTTTAATTATAATTACAATTGGTAATGAAGGGATAAACTGCTTTTAAAGACAATTAAGAGGTGTATTTGAAGATTTTTTTGATACATTAATGTATGTTCAATTATGATTTGAGTTCCATTACAGTGTATTAAAATAAAACTTGAAAATATTTTTTTTTTTTGGTCAAAATTATTTATGGATTAAGCAAAAACCAACTTTTTGTACGTTTTCAAGTTATCTCCGCCTTAGCGCGTATCACTGACGCGCAGGATATGGAAACAAAGATATTAGATTATGGGTTTCGGTGGCTAAAGTGAACTGGTTATTTAGGACTATGGAAAAACTATAGTCCCTGCCTGACCAATGTCTTACTTATACATATAAATTACACAGATAAAATGGCAGGGGGTGACTTGCACACTCAATAATGGGTCCCCGAAAACGGTCGCTAGCACATAGTGTGTCGTAGTGATAAGCGGGTAACATTTCCGGAGGTGCTCATGAGGAATGGGAAATAAACTGTAGAAATACAATACTACCTATTCTGTCCATGGCAATAACCAATTTCAGTATCAAAATCACGAGTTCACATATTAAAATCAAAATCAAATCAAATCATTGAAATTCGGTACTGTTAAGCTCAATTATGCCAGTACTTTGAAAATCCAAACTTCTACTTCCAAATATAAAAACTCCTGTAATCTAATAATTTATATGTTTCGTACTCCATACGATAATTGCCAATTAGTTCACTGGTGCATTAAGCTCGAGATTCGAACAGAAAATAATAGTGAAAACTTTAATTGGGGGGTAGTAAACGTTTCAATAAATGGAACACGGAAATATCTTCATGAATGACCCTTAACGTCTTCTATTTTTAATGAAATAATTGGTAAGTCCTTGCTTTTATCGAGATTCATTTGCATGGTGTATCTGTCCTGCTTGTCGATTCCATAAAAACGTCATCGTGAAGTGTGCTTAAAATATCTACATTTATTTCTAGATATACATATCTTGAACTAAATCATAATTCCACATTATGCGAGGGATTGACATTATTGACAGCTCATGTTCACGCGCGAACGTGCCACGGCAGACGAAAGCGGGAGGGGAAGGCGCGCGGGACGGAGACGCGCGCGCGCCACCGGACGGCGGGCCGCCGCCCAGTCAGTGTTGCCAACTTAGCAACTTTATAGCTAGATCTAGCTATTATTTGGTGACAGACAGCTACAATTTAATGAAATTTGTAGCTAAACTTATTATTTTATTTTATTATTTTTAGCTACTTTTTCTAGCAACTTTTCATTACATCATGAGACGTGAGGCTATCGAGATTCGTAGAATAGGATACCGAGCCTCAAAAGAAAAAATAAAAATCAAACGCTAATCTATAGATGCTATGGTAGGTAGGAGCAAACAAACCGTGAGTTTGATAAATGATAACTCTGAACTCAATCCTCTGCATCAGGAAAAGTATAAATATCAGGAAAAGTGGTAAATGCTGCTATAACTGTGTTTTGCCTAAAGACTGTGCTATAACTGTGTTCTGCTTAAAATGGGCACCGCTGAAAAATATTCGAAATTAACGATGAAAGACACTGAACCTCAGCCATCGACAACTTCTTCTTTAATTGATTAATTTTAAACTTAGTTTTTTATTCAATAACGTACAGTCACGAGCAATATTTATAATTATGTAAACAACATATAACTTTGTCACATTAGGCGTTCCGAAACAAAACTATCTGTGCCACAAAAGTCGACAATAAATATAATAGTATAATATAGTCCTATGTTGTTAACATATTATTGCTTGTGATTGTACACAACACATTTTTAATTCTCTTCATGGAAATAATGAAAATAAAAATGATTGTAAGAAATTGACATTTAGCTACTTCTAGCAACTTTTTAGGGTAAAAAAAACTGGCAATCTAGCAACATTTTGAAAAATGTCTAGCAACTGTGTAAAGCTAGCAGTTGGCAACACTGCGCCCAGTGACCGTTAGACCATCATCGCAAGCGAACGGGATTGTTTATTGTGTTTCCAACCGATGCAGTTTATTATACATCATTTATTATACAGTCCACTATTTTATTAAAGAGCCAAATACACCATCCCAAACAGCTCACTTCAAGCTCGCTACCTCACCGTGAAGTGTGCTTAAAATATCTACATTTATATCCAGACTAGCTGACCCGTCAAACGTTGTTTTACCATATAAATTATTTCTAGCTGCCCGGCGCTACTTCGTTCGCGTGGTGTCCTACCCCTTACCCTACCCTACCTCTACCCTATTTCTACCCTACTCCCACACTACTACTACCCTACTCCTACCCTACTTCTACCCTACTCCTATAAGTAAATAAAAGTATTTAAAAAAAAAACCGGATAAAAAGTATAAGTAGATGCATATCTTGAACTAAACCATCATTCCATCTTATGCGAGGGATTGACACTATTGACAGCTCACTTCACTTCCCAAACCGCACGTTACAAAATTTTGTTTCAGTGCGGTTAGTGGAAGTCTGTGTGGTGCCGCACTTAAAGAATAACACCACCCCATACTTCCCGTGAGGCGACTAAGGGTCATACCGGAGAATGGGCAGCAGCGTTCTCTATGCATTCCACTACCATACTATACTGCGATCGCCAACCCGCCTGCCAAGCGTGACGATTATGGCACACCCCCCCTTTTGGGGGAGGCCTATGTCCAGCAGTGGACGTCTTTCGGCTGAAATGATGATGATGATGAGTGGAAGTGCTCAGGTGGGTTTCTTCAAGTGCGGTTCAAATCAGTGCTCTCAGTTAAATACATCAAGTTTCCGCGGTGAGATTTTTACCGGATAAAATAGAACAGCACGGAACGGGACGGCGGAATAGATTGGCTGTTATTCCTAGAGTAATAATGAGGGGATACCGGAGCACAAAATAGAGAGCGAGCTTATTACCATTATATTTATTCTTCTTCTTAGCGTGTCAATATCAAAAATATAGTTTACTAGCTGCGCCACGCGGTTTCACCTGCGTAAATGTCGATCCCGTGGGAATATCGGGATAAAAGGTAGCCTATATGTTAATCCAGGGCGTCAGCTACCACCATACAAAATTTCATCAAAATTGATCCAGCAGTTTAAGCGTGAAGAAGTAACAAAAATATAAACACACCCTCACACACACAAACACTCACAAACTTTCGCCTTAATATTAGTGTGAATTTTTATTTTTTTTAAGTTTGGCCCAAAATTCAGCAACGCGGTTAGCATTCGCTGACGCAGACATTAGGTCCTTACGTGTGCATGTGACAGGGCATGCGGTACAAGATGGGAGGTTAGCCATTGTCTGTGGAGAGACACCGCATACACACCGGAGCTCTGAGCCTTGCCCGCTTGTGGAGGTTGTCCTTATTGCGGCCTACTTGGGTACGAAGTTTGTTTAAGGTTTTCCAAATAGGCCACGGCAACTTATGCCCGGATCGGAGACTCTCTGTTGGTTTAATAAAGAGATCATGTTCTTTCCAGAGATCACATCTTTGCGTGGAGGGGGCGTGCCTTTAGCTGGACTCACGCACCCAAGAAAGTGTTTGCGGCTCTTAAGCCCAATTCTTAAGCACAATTTTTTTATTCAGTGCCACAGGGCACTGAATAAAAAAATTGTGCATTGAGTGGTGTGGATCAGCCTGTAGCTTCGCTCTCGATGCAGCTGGATATAGTCCTGCGAATTTCTGGAGGAGCGATGCCAGTCAGTGGATACAGCATTCGCAACGGGTCGGTTAAAACCGACCCATGATGTTGACCCCAAAGATGTTGAGCTCTAAGCAACCAGTAGCTCATCATCTCGACTCTCATTTAGAGCTGTGAGGGTGCAGGAAAGGAGCCTCCCCGAGTGACGTACCATCCGACCTTTTGCTACGACAGACGCAACCTTGGGCAATCGACTTCAGTCGATTGGCTAATCCTTTCACCACAATGGCAAATATCAGTTTTATATAAATTACAACAGTACCTATGTTTTACTACGTTAAGACTACAAAAACGTATCCAATAAAAAAAACATCGATAAATATAAATAAATATAAAATAAAGTTTGATGTCGGGCGTCAAAAGAATAGCTCCGTGTACAAATTCGATAGATGTGCCGGCTGTAATGAGCGTGTTTCTCATTCGATCCGCGCGCCTGCTACGTTGTTTC
The DNA here is from genome assembly GCA_916614155.1 of Mesoligia furuncula. Taxonomy (NCBI): domain Eukaryota; kingdom Metazoa; phylum Arthropoda; class Insecta; order Lepidoptera; family Noctuidae; genus Mesoligia; species Mesoligia furuncula. Next base: position 14,613,944 of record OU744814.1, read on the forward strand.
AGCGTTTGGCTAGGAAATCAGCGGGAACGTGTAAATAATTACTATATATGCGATTCTTCATTTGCTAAAACTTTTTGGAAGTACCTGAAGGCCAATTCCCGTAAATAAAAACGTTCAAAATCTACGCAATCTCAACTCAACGACCATCAATTTCAAAAATTTGTCAAAAGTGTATTTTTGACAGATTGAGACTGTGAAAGTTCTTAAAATATCGAAAAATGGCCCTATGTTTTCTTGAGCAGTGATCATCACACTTGCTTTCTGTTTGTTGGGGATTTGAATTCAGATGGGCCAGACTTGAATTCTTAATACAAATTCTCTTGACTGTACTTACCTGTCAAAAAGAGTAAGAGGATCAGACCTACTTATAGTGGATAAGACATACACCATAACATAAGAATAACTATAGGTCTACCAGAATCTTATGGCAAAAAAAAAACAAAAAATCTTTGCGGTTTTCATACATTTGACAACATTGGCAATGTCAAATGTATGGAAACCACAAAGATTTTTTTGTTTTTTTTTTGCCATGCACTTCTGGTAGACCTATAGCAGGGGATCCAGGGGGGGGGGGGCACTGGACCCCTACTAGTTATTCTTATGTTTTAATTTCTGATAATTAATTAATTTGATTTCTTAATTTGATAAATCAAATTATGGGCTTGGTAATTGATTTCGCTCGTAAAACAGTGGACCGCGACAGAAAAGACATCTATATTTCGTCTCAATCTCCTCCTGTCGTTGCTAAAAATTTGATCCGAACAGCAAGGTGTTAACCGGACGAACATTTTGTCTCACTGCTTTTATTTACGTAGGTAGATTAGTATAATATAATATATGATATATAATATATGGATTTATTGTATTAAGTAAATGGTACACCACAGACTACCTACAGTATTTGTCTGTCCTTCCCCTTTTTTAATCCATCCAAAGGTTGTCTTTAAAAGATTGCTTTTAGCGATAAGACCGCCCATTGTGTCACCCTTTCTACAGTTTCTATAATTATGTCTGTAATTAATATGGTGTACATAATAAAGAGTATTCTATTCTACAGTTCGCGTCAAATAACTTTGCCGCTCTGAAGCTAGGCTTTTAGCTAGCCGCGCATGCGCGCTGCTGTTTTATTCATAAGATTAACTACTGCGCAGTGATTTGTTGCCTACTTCAGAGCGGCCAAGTTAATTGACGTGAACTGTAAGTAACAGTCGTTCAACTTAATAAATGATCTAGACTGCCCCGTTGGTATCGTGGTCGCAAGTGTGACTGCTGAACGAGTGAGTGTGGTCTTGGATTCGACTCAAGGGTCGGGCACAAAATTGTTATTGGATTTTTTCTATTGGGTATTTCTTAGTAACAGTTTCGAAGTTGGCGGTGTGATATCCCCATGCCTCGGAATGCACGTTAAGCTGTTGGATCTCTCTCCGGTTGATTCGGATTGCTGTCCCATCGGACAATGAGAGTGAGGGAAGAGAGGGTGTACCTGTGTCTGCGCTCACACTTATGCACTATAATATCTAGCGCGTCGCAGGCTGGTCTCCGCTGAGATTGGTCGCCATGGCTGAAATTCGGTCTGGAGGACTTTGTATTTATAAATGATCTCGGTCCAATTACCCATTTGAAAAGCTCTCAGTATCTTGAAAAACCGATACCTCAATCTTATTCCTCATCATTTTCGTTTGAACAAGTCGCTCTCTATCCATCGCACCACACCACACCACCTCCACACGCACCACACTATTAGGGATGCAAGAAAAAAAACCCAGCAATATGCAAGCAACGCCGCGCGTAACCGACAGCAACGATTGTGTTTAATGACGTTGTAATATTTGCTGCTTATGTAGCAACTCTTATATCTATGGTAGCAACAGATTTATAGCACTACAAGGTTCTTTTGGCGCGTGGTCAAAATCGGAACTAACGCCACCATCTTGGTTTTTAGTACATTTTTACAAAACCACTAGCGCGCGTGTTGGATTATTCCAAAGACTACAATATAATGCGGTGTGATTATTCTTTCTGATAACGCCCCGATAAGACCATTGCCTTTGACAACACCGAAAAGGCCGAATGCCTCGCCGCCAGTTTAGAGTCCCAATGCTCTCCCAGCTCTCAACCAGTAGATCAAGCGCACCTCGACAAGGTGAACGCTGAGGTCGAACGTAGAGCCTCCCTCCCACCAGTCGAAGACCCTGATGATCCTCTGCCTCCGGTCACTCCTGACGAAGTGCAAGACATCATAAAAGGGCTCCAACCCCGCAAAGCCCCCGGTTCGGACGGCATCACCAACAAGGTGTACCAACTCCTCCCCGCCCCCCTCATTTTGCTCATGACCGCTATCTTCAATGGCGCTCTGAGTAACAACATCTTCCCCCAAGCGTGGAAACAAGCCACGGTCATAGGTATCCCCAAGCCAGGCAAACCCAAGTCTGAGCCCTCCAGTTACCGACCCATCAGCTTGCTCAATGTTTTCGGCAAAATCTATGAGAGACTTATTTATAAGCGTCTCAGGGATTTTGCCGAATCAAAGAGCCTCATTCCCAACGAGCAGTTTGGTTTTCGAGCTAAACACTCGTGCGTCCATCAGGTCCACCGCATCGTTGAGCACATTAGCGCTGGCTTCCAGCGCGGTGCGCCAACAGGTGCTCTATTCTTCGACATTGCGAAAGCATTCGACAAGGTCTGGCATAATGGCTTATTATATAAGCTCTACCAGCTAGGTGTGCCAGACCGTCTCGTGCTCATCTTACGAGACTATCTGTCGAGTCGTACCTTCCGCTATCGCATCGACGGCGCTCTCTCTTCCCCCCACCCGGTCCGTGCCGGAGTCCCCCAGGGTGGCGTTCTATCCCCCCTCATATTCACCCTGTTCACCAGTGACATTCCCAAAAGTAAATCGGCTCAGTTGGCTCTTTTCGCCGACGACACCGCTATTTACTATACGGGTCACAGTCAGGTCTCTATCGCTCGCACTCTCCAAAAATCCGCAAAAGCCTTAGGCGATTGGTTCCGGAAATGGAGAATCGAGGTCAACCCCGACAAGAGTCAGGCGGTTCTCTTCAGGAAACCGCGAATCCACCTCCCCCCCCTCCCCAGCCCGATCACTATGTATGGCAAGCCGATCCCTTGGGATAAGCAAGCCAAATACTTAGGGGTCATTCTCGATGACCGTCTTAGTTTCGGAGTGCACATAAGGACGGCGCGTTCGCGCGCCGCCTTCGCTCTCGGCAGGCTCCACTCCCTACTGACCTCCCGCAGCAAATTGTCACTCAAGTGCAAATTGCGCCTCTACACCGCAGTCATCCGTCCCATCATGACGTACGCTTGCGTAGTCTTCGCACACGCTAAGCCTCATCACCTGCATAGAATGCAGACCCTACAAAACCGTTTTCTCAGAAAGATCACGGGAGCCCCCTTCTATGTCCGAAACGTGAACCTTCACGTAGATCTCAGACTTCCCACCGTCCAGCAGTTCATGAAACGCCTCACAAAGCGCTTCTTTGATTCTGCCATTAAGCACCCCAATCCCCTGATTGCGGCGGCCTCCCGATACACTCCCTCCCGCATAAGTAAGATTCGCCGACCAAGGCATACCCTCACCGTCCCCGATGACGCCACTACCCTCCTCCAGGAAAGTAGAAAGAGCACCAGCACAATGAGAAAACACATAACCCGTCGTCCGTCATTCCGCCCTCGCCGTCGAGGCCCGTCGCGACACCCCGTACCTTGTCCGCCCCGACCCTTGCTCGATGTAGTGCCAGCCCGCGCCGCAGCTGAGCCTGTAGATTTAAATTCCCGACTGTGACCTCTGAGTTTGTTTCGGCTTTTCTTCTCAGAGCAGTCTGCTAGGAAAAGCCGGTCTCATCATTCGTTAAATAATAATAACCTGATCCAGCCTGTCCCTCTTGCTGCCCTCTCCCAGCGACGCCCTAAGCCGAGGTCCGTACCCCACAGGGGGTGCCCTTAGCGTGTAGTCGCTTAGTTTGTAATTAGTTTTTAAGCCCTGGCTGGAGGCCTTAATTTATTGAGGCATCCACAGGATCGCCCGGTTAAGCAGTCGACAACCCCTCTGGTTGAACTGCGAGATGCCCATTTCAAAAAAAAAAAAAAAAAAAAAAATCTTTCTGATATAATTTTAATGTTAGAATATCGTTTGTTGGCTAATGGCATCTGTCACATTTACGAATTATATAAATAGTATTAATGTGAAAGTACCTAATTTGACTGAATATTGTGTTTACAAAAAAATAAAGTCTTAAGTTGTAAAAATCACATAAATGCTATGACTATAAATTATTAAGTAATATTTAATAACACTTGTAGTATATCATAGATTTAATATTGCTATTTTAATATAGTAGGCTGTTTCAAATGATTGGCACAATACTGTCAGTTGATGTTATATTATTTTTAAATACTTGTAAGAATTACGAATCAACTCTTATTAAATTGCTTAATCACATTATAATGTTTTAAAACGGTTTCTCTATATAAGATTTGTTTATCATTACCTGTGTTGGAAGATATTAATCCATAATCTATGATGATCTGTGATTGGTTCAAAATGGCGGTAAGATGTTTGACGTAAAAGACGTTGGTAGGATATAAAAAGGATAGTAATGACTTTATCAGGGCAGTTGTTGTCCGGTAGATGTTCAGTTAATTAGTAGATACCTATTATGTGGAATAGATCGGCCAGATGTCATGTAAGTTAATATTATTATCTTGATTATTGCTGATAACTATGTTGTTCTGTATTGTTGTAATATGGCCAATATTGCTAATGTGTTAAGGTGTTTATTGGAATATTCCTAGCTATTGTTATTATGTTGCTATTATTCTGAGTTCCTTGGACCATTGTCCAAGAGATAGAATTGATTGTTATTAAAATAACGATAATGTATGACAATGTAATAAATTTGTTAATTGTTGTTTCCAAGGAGTTTCTTGTCCTTCTTCTCCTTGATGACCTAGATTTGGAACGGATGACTAGCTTTCTGATGAATTACTGACAAGACTAAATTGAAATAAATGTCTAGCCTTGTCTTTCTGTGCTTTATTTCATAAAATCCTTTCCCTACATACACACAATATTCATGGGCACTTTACACACATTAAATAACTAGTAACCATTCTGATATTCAAAGCTTTACATTTGGGTAATATAATATATATATACCTACACTTATAGATAGATTTTACTATATTTTCTAACACGCGCGTGGGTCGCTGTTGGATGGTTACCAACAGCGCCCCCCTGTCAACGTCATTCAAGCGCCAAAAGATCCTTGTAGCAACGTAACGAGAGTTTGACTAATGCTTTTTAGGGTTCCGTACCCAAAGGGTAAAAACGGGACCCTATTACTAAGACTTCACTGTCTGTCCGTCTGTCCGTCTGTCCGTCTGTCTGTCTGTCTGTCACCAGGCTGTATCTCAAGAACCGCGATAGCTAGACAGTTGAAATTTTCACACATGATGTATTTCTGTTGCCGCTATAACAACAAATACTAAAAACAAAATAAAATCAATATTTAAGGGGGGCTCCCAACAACAAACGCGATTTTTTTGCCCTTTTTTGCTCGATATCAAAAATGGCAACAGGTAGGCACTTGAAATATTCACAAAATACTCAGTTGTATTTTAACTTTAATAATAAATAATAAAATTAAAATAAAATAAATATTTAAGGGGGGCTCCCATACAACAAACATGTTTTTTTCGGCGTTTTTGCCTTGTGGTACGGAACCCTTCGTGTGCGAGTCCGACTCGCACTTGGCCAGTTTTTGGCGATGTTCTGATGCCGTGCGCTGTTAAGTTGAGGTTGTAGTAAACGTACTTATATGGTTAATGAAAGTCCGCCTCTGTACATTTCTGTGCTTAAAGTAACAAATAAATAAAGTAGTTATGGCAACCTAGATTTTTTAACCTAGTAAAATTTACTAGGTCATCAAATAGATCATTTAACAATATATTTGAAAAACTCACATTTAACCTACCAGGTTTAAATTCGCACCCGTACCCGTAACTACTTAAAAAAACAGATCCTTCACAACATTCTTTTGTACAAATCGCTCCCTATCCATCGCCTCCTTCCCAACCACACTATTAGGGATGCAAGAGAAAAAACCCAGTAGGTAATATACAAGCAACGCCGCGCGTGACCGGGAGCAACGATTGTGTTTAATGACGTTGTAATGTTTCCTACATAAGTTAGAACAGATTTAACGAGAGTTTGACTAATGCCTTTTTGACGGCCGTGCGAGTAAATAGTGGAAACTTAGAAACTTTTTGGATACATTAGCTTTAATTTGGATACATTAGCTTTTTGGATACATTAGCTTTAATTTTGATAATAGCAGTGATGTCCCAATGGTAACGGCCGCGACTTACGAGTTGTAGGTCGTAGGTTCGAACCCAGACAGGCGCTTTACTTTGTGTTGATTATTTCATCACCACTGCTCTCAAAACGGTGAAGGAAAACATCGTGAGGAAACCGGCATGACCTAGAACCAAAAATTCGAAGACATGTGACATCTACCAACCCGCACTGGGCCCGCGTGGTGGATCATGGCCCAGTCCCTCTCACAGCGAGGAGGCCTGTTTGCCAGCAATGGGAACATTATAGGCTGATTATGTATATGTAATTTTGATGGTACTTATAACTTACAATACAGTAGTATTTTATACTAGATTCTGACCGTGACTTTGTCTGAGTGAAAGTCAATAATAATATTAAACATATCCTATAGCATCCGGGAATAATGAAGCTTTTTTTCCATGGTGGCAGGGATATCGAAGCGCAGCCTGTTATCATGGATTCGTCATGATCCTGGATCACAGTACCTTGAAATTTTTCGTCAATTATTAAAAAATATGCTGTTTCACACAAATGTGCAATACCTACGCGGTCAAAACCACGTATATAGTATAAAGGATAGCGTATATGAGAACTACGAGGTTATTGCAGTAGTAATTTGAAAATAGATTGTTTGTAGGTAGGCAGTGGTTTTTAGAGTTCCGTACCCAAAGGGTACGGGACCCTATTACTAAGACTCCACTGTCCGTCTGTCTGTCACCACGCTGTATCTCATGAACCGTGATAGCTAGACAGTTGAATCTTTCACAGATGATGTATTTCTGTTGCCGCTAGAACAACAAATACTAAAAAAAGAATAAAATAAATATTTAAGGGGGGCTCCCGCACAACAAACGTGTTTTTTTCGGCGTTTTTGCCTTGTGGTACGGAACCCTTCGTGTGCGAGTCCAACTCTGGACTTGGTCCGTTTTTTTTTTTTATGTTTGTTGTTAGGTATGTCTTTTGTATAACGTAGGTAATAGGCTTTTGTTTTCCTAGTTTTAAGGAGTGAGTCTGAGAATAAGCAGAATCAGTTTGGAAAATTGTTATTTGTATCTACAGTTGTGATAAATCAGACTTCACACTAATATTATAATGGTGAAAGTTTGTGAGTTTGTGTGTGTGTTGATATGTTTGTTACTTCTTCACGCTCAAACGGCTGGACCAATTTTGATAAAATTTTGTATGGACGTAGCTGACACCCTGGATATGACATATAGGCTACTTTTTACTCCGATGTTAACACGGGATTGACACTTACGCGGGTGAAACCGCGGGGCGCAGCTAGTGATAAATAAATGTGACAAATAACATTTATATTAACTTCAACCTATTTTACTGAATTCTTTTGAAATAGCTAACTCTCCCACAGCCAGGGTAAAAAACAGTTTTCCTACAGAGAAGACACGAGGATTGATCACACAAAGACCACCAAAAAAATGGACTACGAGTATACGGACGATTTAGAATCAAGTTAAGATGCCAACAGTAACCCAACGATTTTTTTTTTATTCTAGAAAAGGGCTTTGTCGCGCATGCGATTATGCCGCCCTGGTCGCCCCTGGTTAGCTTTACAATTTATAACTATACAATCTTTAACTAAATCTTAGCATAGCTAGTCTGTAAAGTGCTCTAGCTGCGTCAGAAAGCAGTAACCTATTTCTCTAAGCCTACAATGTAATCTATACCTAAGTTCTGCGTTGCGGACACACTCGGCCAATATAGCATGTGATAAACATCATCAACGGAATAATTATTACATAAATCACATTATATGATCCCCACGAACTTGAAACTTGAATCACCAACCTTCAACTCGACCATTTCAAAGGGGTAACCCAACCGCGCCATTACACATAACATACAAGGACACATAACAACACATGCAAGAAAGTTCAAGGCTGTCGGAAGGACCTTCCAAATCTACGTCATAAAAACTAAATGCAAACGGCCTCCTTCCTGAATTTCTTTAGTAATCGCTGTTTCAGGCAATTTAACCAAGACTTTAAATACAAATCGCCTGATTACAACAACGCTGTTTCACAATTTCTCAAACAAAATCGTTTGGCCGCAAAAATATGTACACTAAGATTTACATTTAGTACTTTGTTTATCTTTATTTCCATCTCTTTCGTATCTACTGTGTTTTTTGTGATAATAAGGTATTTACACTAGGTCAATTTTCGCCCTGCGGCTGGTCGCTTACCGAAAATCGCCTCTCAAACCGAATCGCCACCCTATTTACACAGGTCGATAAAAATCGCAAGTGAGGTTCATATTGAATCAAAATGTCGACCATCATGCTGCGGGCGATCACCAGGGGGCCTAAAAAGGCCACTTTGGCAGAATCATAAAAGGATAACATAACGGACAGTTAACTGTTAAGTTCATCGTATCAAATCCCATTGGTGAAGGATTTTTCAGTTACTTTTTTTTTTGTCTGTGCTAAAATACTAATAAATCCAATCCCAATCTCTTTGATTATACCTACGTAAAGCAGCGAAAAAAGGAAAACACGGACTGTCTTCGCCATATTATGATACATAATGTTATCCATTTATGATTCTTCAAAGTGGCCTCTTTAGGCCCCCTGATCATTTTCGCGGTCGATTTTAGTCACCCGCCGTATGCTCCCTGTTGCAGCACGACAAAAGACTAAATCTACTCTACTTTAGAACTTGCCATTTTATTCAGCTGCGGCCTAGCCGAATTGCCATTTCGTCAGTCACCAGTCAGCCAGTGCGGCTATATTCACCTGTGTCAGAGAGGGAAAAGCTTCTGTCATTATGAATGAAAAACAAAACGAAAAAAAAACAAAATCAAAATCGGTTCTTCCGTTTGGGAGCCACGATGCCACCTACACACACACAGTCAACACACACATGTCAAACTTATAACACCCCGTCGTTTTTGTGTCGAGGGTTAATAATGTTAACAATTATTTATAATTAGGAATTTCTTAATAGCAGTCCAGAGTCTGAATTGTGCAATAGGCTCGTCCCCTATTAAATGGGGCTTGAACATAACTGGCGAAATGTGGGTGTAGTTATACGCCTCTGCTTTAACCTTCGGGGAAACAAGGCGTGATCTTATGTTTATGTAGTAATAGCAGCGCCCGTATAACTGTCGATCCCGTAGGAATATCGGGATAAAAACTACTCTATGTTTTAATCCTGGTTATAAACTATCTGGGTGCCAAATTTCATCCAAATCCGTTTAGCCGTTTGTGCGTGAAGAAGTAACAAACATTAAAACACACTCACATACTTTTGCCTTTATAATATTAGGTATACACTCCTCTCTGTAAGAGGTAGCGGGCCGTAATCCACCACGCGGGCCCAGTGCGGGTTGGTGGATGTCATATGTCTTCGAATTTTTGGTTCTAGAACATGCCGGTTTCCTTACGATGTTTTCCTTCACCGTTTTGAGAGCAGTGGTGATGAAATAATTTACACAAAGTAAAGCGCCTGTCTGGGTTCGCACCCACGACCTCGTAAGTCGGGGCCGATACGACTGGGCCACCACTGCTCACCATGTTTATGTAATTACTTTTTAAAAAGTGAAGTAAGACTAAATTGCTTTGAAATATTAACGAAGGTGATTCGAATGTCCTTGCTCTAGTCACTTAGGCGGTAACTAATTAAAAAGACCTTAAAAAGTAATGGATAATTAAAGTAGGTTTTGAAGCAAATAAACGAAGATTGACGCGAAATAAGCAAAGTGTTGTTTTCTTCGAATTTGTTTTAATTGCGAAATACGAGAATTAAAGCCATTTTCACGACGCAAGTTTCTTGCCTGTGACATACAATAAAATTTTCTTTGAAACTATAGAGGTATGAGGAAAAGGGTGTAAAGTTCACTCATACTCTATAGAAAAGGGAGGATCCTCCGACCAGACGGGTGTTGTATCTGGAGGGCAACTGCCCGATGATTCAAGTCGGGCCGTTGTATCTATGCTAGTTGCGCAGTAAACTCTGCTTGCGAGATGCAGGATTTTGCGTGACGTCAGTATAACGCGTTGTTCTCGTGTGGCGTTGTAGATACCGCTACAAAACTATTATTGTTTCTTCAACTTTATGTTAGGCAACAGACAATTAAAACGCACCTTATAAATCAGGCTTTATAAAAAGAACATGATGAAACTATATATGACATTGACCCATTTAACATAAACAAAAACCAATGGAAGAAAACAAACCCGTAGTCTGCACCTACAAAAACAAAGATACAATTCGTCCCCAAAATATTTCAACCCGAATGAACAACCTGAAACTATTTAATAATTGTTCAAAACTTGTTGAAACAAGATGGCCGCCAGTTTAATATCCACGCTACAAATTAAACTATAAATTAAGAGCAACAATGTATATTTAATTATTTGATACCCCATTTCATTTCATATTAACTCAAGCTTAATTCCACTGAGAACTTGCGAGTACCTTGTCCGTGTAATGGGATCTTATTCAAAATGTCTCTGACTTTCGAGTTTATTCATGACTGTCTTTTATTTAAATTCTTAATTTGAATGTCTTGTTTTTTTTTAAGAATATTGAAAATAAATGATTATCAGAACGATGATATATGGCATATACATGACATATGGCATATACATATACATAATCAGCCTATAATGTTCCTACTGCTGGAACACAGGCCTCCTCTCGGTGAGAGGGAGTGGGCCGTAATCTACCACATGGGCATAGTGTGGATTTTTAGATGTCACATGTCTTCGAAATAGTATTGGTTCTAGGACATGCCGGTTGCCTCACGATGTTTTCCTTCACCGTTTTGAGAGCAGTGGTGATGAAATAATTTACACAAAGTAAAGCGTCTATCTGGGTTCGAACCTACAAGTCGTAGGTCGCGGCCGTTACCACTGGGCCGCCAACGCTCCCTGATATGGCTATAAAAGAGGTGAATACTGACTGAGATGACATTTGAAAAGAAGACATGCTTCAATCTAAAAACAATAGAATAAGGACAGGACGATGAAGATGACCTATCAGTTCTAAATAGCCACTTCATGACACCGGTATAAGTAATTGCACAACACATTACAACACTGCAAACACTTGCAACACCTTTAATTTGTTACTGGAGTCGCACCGCAACGTCAACTTCAAGGTGTTCGTGGTGCGCGTGCCGAATTGCTATCTGCCCGTCGTCATGGATGAAGACTTCTGGCCGCAGGACGTGGTGTTCCGTCGCTTCCGCGGACAAGTACCACAGAATTGCTCTAGAGTTAGCTAGTGAAGTACTGTTTTATACTAACATAGTTATTAAGTTTTATTTACTAACGAAATTGTAACTATATTACTATGTATACTTAGGTTAAGGTATGTTTCTATGGGTCTTTGTTACCTGAAAATAAATGGTTTATTATTATTATTATTTTATTATTTTTTACAGTTACACAACATACATTGCGTTATTCACGTTGTTGTGCAGAAGAATTTTTCAAACATATGAAGCAATGGACTGGGCTCAATTCCCGGGCAATGTGTTCATTAACTTCTTTACAATGAACTCTACCACTACCGCGTCTTATTGTGGTCTTCCCCAAAGTAGAAGACTGACCAAAGCCGCTCTAAACGCACTATACACATTTTCTAAGCTCCAAATGACCACTTTTACGAACATTCTGAATACAGAAACTATACAGACACTGTTTTCCCTTCTCACAGAAAGAATGGCACATTTATTTCGCCTTTCGTGACGTCACTGACGCCAAAAAGTCTGCAGTAAGGGGTCAACATTCTGATAAACGTGCAAAGAGAGTTGTTTGTCGACAAGCGAGGATATTGTAGTTATGCGGAACGCTTTATACGAGTATGTGGGTGATTTATCTTTGAAAGAGTTACCTGCATTTATAGGGGAACGTTTTGCATTAAAAATTTTTTTTTTATTATTCTCAAACATGGGACAAAAGAGGCTAGTAAAACAGATATCTAAGTATACATATTATTCTCAACATATTATTTTTAGGTACCATAGTTTTCTATTTTAGGAAAGGTATATTGGTTCCTACTTACCTAAAATTAGTAAGAAAATGGTAGAGACCGATAGCTTTTGTTTTTCGCTCGGAACGTAGTAAGTCGGCGTAATTTGCAAAAGGAACTAAAAGATTTATAATTATCAATATGTTACCTATGTTGAAGAGTTACTTGCGCTCATATAAAACGTACCTACTCTTTGTGCATTCCAAATTCATTCGAAAAGTAACCAATTAAAGAAGCCGTGTATTTAGGTGAATGTTAAAAATAATTAAGGAAGGAAAATACAGTGAACTTAGTGAATTTGGAAAATAGACACAAGAGAAAACTGCTTTTACTCTGTATTCTCTAGACATGTTCCCCTCATTTGCCTTTTACGGCGACACCCACAGTCAAGAATTTGATGGCTGCAAAAAAACTCCACTTCCTCTTTTACACTCATGGCTTCAATTTAAACTTTTTGGTGTTGGTAAACAAAATTACTAAAACTACTGCATTAAAACCCTTTTCAAGTGACGATGCTAAATAAGTACCTACAACGGGGCACTTGTAACACTCATGCCTTCAATTAAACTTAAATAAAATGACAGTAGTAGCTCAGAAGTGAGATAGCTTGCAGAGTAAGCAAACTGAAGTGGCAGTGGGATAGCCATGTTTGTCGAAGGACCGATGGCCGGTGGAGCAGACGAGTCCTGGAGTGGAGACCGCGTATCGGCAAGCGTAGTGTGGGACCCCCCCCCCCCCCCCCCCCAGCTAGATGGACCGACGACCTTAAGAAGGTGGCTGGGGCAGACTGGATGCAGAAGGCGGAGGACAGGGTGTTGTGGCCTAGCCTGGGAGAAGCCTATGTCTACCAGTGGACTGCGATAGGCTGAGTTGAAATAAAATTACATCACAATTTCTTTCTAAAAAACTTTTTTAACCCCCGACGCAAAAACGACGGGGTGTTATAAGTTTGACGTGTCTGTGTGTGTGTATGTGTGTGTGTGTGTGTGTGTGTCTGTCTGTAGTCGACAATATTTTACGACCATTAGATTTTCAACTTTATCGCTAAAGCATAAATAAGGTTCAAGGTTGATTGGGAAGATTTGACAGTTTCGGGTAGCTTGATGTGCTGGCGTCTGTACATACGTGGGAAAAGAGGGCTTTTTCGTACATTACCAAATATTATACCTCATTAATCGCTTGTGTGCCGTAATTACAGACACAATTAAAGAGCCATTGTGTCTTGCGTAGATCTACGTTCCGGCAGACTAAGGGTTAAGTCATCATGACGTGACGTAAAATATATTGGAATTGGAATTTCTTAGTCGCAGCCCGGAGTCTGGATTTCTGCCTGGTTGATGGCAATAAGCCCGCCCCATATTACATGGCACTTAAACATGACTATCGAAATGTGGAGATACTATAGGTAGGTATACATCTGTTTAACCCTTCGAGAAATAAAGGCGATAAGAAGAAATGCGGGTGGTCTTTTCTTTTCTTCGTGGTTTTTAGGGTTCCGTTGCCAAATGGCAAAAAACGGAACCCTTATAGATTCGTCATTTCTGTCTGTCTGTTCGTCCGTATGTCACAGCCACTTTTCTCCGAAACTATAAGAACTATACTGTTGAAACTTAGTAAGTAGATGTATTCTGTGAACCGCATTAAGATTTTCACACAAAAATAGAAAAAAAAAACAATAAATTTTGGGGTTCCCCATACTTAGAACTGAAACTAAAAATTTTTTTTTTCGTCAAACCCATACGTGTGAGGTATCTATGGATAGGTCTTCAAAAATGATATTAAGGTTTCTTATATCATTTTTTTCTAAACTGAATAGTTTGCGCGAGAGACACTTCCAAAGTGGTAAAATGTGTCCCCCCCCCTGTAACTTCTAAAATAAGAGAATGATAAAACAAAAAAAAATGTATGATTACAATACCATGTAAACTTCCACGGAAAACTGGTAGTCAGTAGTTTTTTTTAATACGTCATACATCGTAAACCGCAATTTACCTTTTATTCAACCAACTCAAATATAAAAAAATATAAAAACATTTAATTTCATAAACATAAACCTTATGCATAAGATGGATGTTACGGAACCCTCGGTGAGCGAGTCCAACTCGCTCTTGTTTAGAGACGCTCTCGCCCGTTTTGTTTCCGGTTAATGACCATAAAGCAATGATTTTTTTACAGAATAATAAATATTAACTACTTGTATTTATCTATGTTTTCCTTTTTGAAGATACGTTATTTTTATAAGCACTAGAACAAGAGTGAACAGAGGCCTAGTGTACAAATTTGACAAATATTATTGAAAAAAGAAAAATTTTGAGACACAGTTTATGAAATATCTTTTAAATTGATCCAATATTGGAGGAGGAAATAGGCGGGAGCCTAACCGAATTATGAAAATTACTTTTTACTTAGGCTTTTTCAGAAGTCTCTCCGACCGCATTTCCTCTTATGTTTTAAAATAAATTAAGAGCGTTTTCGTCGTACGACATTTCATAAAAATTTCAAGCCCTTATTTTTCGAAATTAATGAACCGATTTTAATAAAACTTCATACGCATATGCAAGATACAACGGTCTAAAAAGTTAGTAGAGAACATTTTCGAAATGTCTTATTTAAAAAAAGATAACTGGAAATCTCTGTTTCTATGGAAAATTTAAAATGGGTCTAATTTGGTTGTAACACTATTTTTCGAAAATGTTCTCTACTAACTTTTTAGACCTTTGTATTCTGCTTGTGCGTATGAAGTTTTATTAAAATCGGTTCATTCATTTCGAAAAATAAGAGCTTGAAAGTTTGTATGAAATGTCGTACGGCGTAAACGCTCTTAACACTATAACGAATCCTACTTCAACATTTTCAAATATTAAACCCATAATTCTTTCTCTGTCTACGTTAGTTTCTAGATAATAGCGAAGCGATTTAAATTAACTTGAGTTAAACTTAACCAGCTTAGAGTGCAATTTCATAAATCTCATTTAGCGCATAAAACTTATTTTTATGCGTTCAAGTTATACTGCATAATTACTTGATACTTTATGGACCGTATAAATTAGCTAATGGCTCGAAATTCTAATTAAATTATACGTGCTTTGCAGAGATTTTCTCCTGTTGTGCATGGAATAATTAATGTGTGGAGCGTAAGCTTTAAAACAACGTTTGTTTCAGAATTTCATGGCATACAAAAAAAAATTGTGATTTTCATATTATAGCAATGTCAATCCATATGAAAATCACATTTTTTATGCCATCAGTTTCTGGGAGACGTACACTTCTAGATTGTAAAAATATCAGTTTAAACATAAATTAACTTCTGCACCATTTACTCCGACTCACATTGACCGTTGTTAACGGTTGTGAGAAGCCCGAAAGTCTAGAAAAGTAAGAAAATACGTTAATAGTGTTTGCGGTAAACATGACGCAGAGCCGCGACTTAAGTTGTACGACGACGACGTTGTAGGTTTAAACCGAGACAGGCGCTTTACTTTGTGAAAAATATTTCATCACCACTGCTCTCAAAACGGTGAAGGAAAACACCGTGAGTAAACCGGCATGTCCTAGAACCAAAAATTCGAAGACATGTGACATCTACCAATCCGCACTGGGCCCGCGTGGTGGATTACGGCCCACTCCCTTTCTCTGAGAGGAGGCCTGTCTCCCAATAGAAAGAACACAATCACACAGAAGATATCCAGCAGATTATGGCAAGTACTCGTAGTACCTTCGTATGCTTGAAGAGATTTCCTTGGAAATAAGCATCACCTTTGTAAGTATTTTTTGTTCCTTTCTTTTTTTCTGATTATATGTGTGTGCAAAACAAAAACGAACAAGTTGGGGAAAAATCACATCCACGCGAAACGGCCATCGCTCAGCATAATGCTCGTAGCATATGCTGAGCGATGGCCCTATGCGAGTCAGCCCTAGCGCTGGATTTCAGTGACACCCGGCTTTGACGTGACGTTGTCCACCCTCGGGTCTGACACCCAGTCAGACAGGCAGTCGCTCCGTGTAAAATACTGGTATTCAGCTGCATCCGATTAGACTCCCGGAAGCCGACCCCAATATAAATAGGAAAAGGCTAGGCAGATAATGACTCTGAGTCACTTAGCTGGTTTAATGTCATAGCACACGTATCAAATCGGAAAGGGCACAGTAGAACAGGCGTCAAAGTAACGTAAGCACGTAACCAAAGCGGATCAGAAGCTCCGATACGTCGACTAGGATTCGGCTAGGCGACGCCGCGCTTACGGCTCGCTGACCGCTGGTTGATGGTGCAGCAGGCAGGCCGGAGGGGTAAGAGGGGCAAGGGTGGACGAAGAGACGTAAGCTCGGGTACGGAGAGACGTAAGCGCGGGGACGACGAGCCGTAAGCGCGGGGACGACAAGCCGTAACGCACCGCACCGCGGTTCGTGAACTTGTCCCGAGGCGAGGCGATTAAGTTACGATTCCGATTAGTGTGCGTTGGAATAGGGAGTTTCATACAAAGAATACTGAACGGCTCGGCTCGATATGGTGCCGATCCCTTTGCGGTTTGATACGTGTGCAACCTTTACAGTGTTGTCCTATTGAGGAGAAAACATTGTAAATCATCATTCAAGTATCAACGCTACTAACCTTGAACAGCAATTGTCAACAGTGTCAATCCCTAGCATCAGGTGATATGACAGCTCATAATTAGCATATAATGTTCCGATTTTTTTATTCTAGGACATGTCGGTTTCCTCACGATGTTTTCCATCACCGTTTTGAGAGCAGTGGTGATGAAATTATTTACACAAAGTTACTTGGAGCCGTTCACAAGCTCACTTCACCTAAACACGGTGAGATTTTTACCAGAATAGATCGCCAGGGTACATAATACAGTTCACGTGCCTGTTGTAACCGAAAACCATTATCTCAAGCGAAAACATAACAATGCGGCAACGATAGGTAGGTACTAACAGCAAAAGTTCTTTCATTGTCAAAACAAACATTTAATCATTATACAACATTATTTTTAGTATAATTATGCGAAACCCTAAACACGTGTCTAGTATTATTATGTAAAGAATCTACGTACAAAATTTCAAAACTGTGTCATGAAAAATCACAAAGTTATAAGCTTGTTAAGTTACCTGTTTGTCCGTACAAAAACATGCTCACCCGCGTCGCTCGCGCCGCGCCGCGCCGTCTTGCGCTCTTTGATAACAGTACCCAGGTACCTAGCCGTTCGGCGCGCAGATTGGATAACCTACTTAGTGTCGCTCGGTGTCCAATTTTTAACCTTTTTTAAATATTTTTGGGACAAAATATAACATGGGGTAAAATTTATTGGAATCGATTCAGTTACTTATTCTAAACAAACTATATTCAGTTTTCGCATATACTAAAAATAACGTTGTATAAAGCTGAAGAGTTTGTTTGTTTGTTTGAAAGCGCTAATCTCTAGGACTAACAGTCGGATTAATATTTTTTTTTCACAGTTCTTGCGAAAGGCTATTTCGCCGGGTTAAAGGCAAAACCGACTATCTGCGATTTATTTCAGTTTTTCATTTGGTTTTTAATTCTCTAAAGATACACTTTCTCGTTTTATTTATTTCATAATTCAGTCTACTAAATATATAATCGGGTTTTTACATTCGGTAACTCGGGAATGGTAGGTCCTGCGGTTTAGTTGGTTCTACCATTAGATAAAGAATCAAATGGCGAAATCGCAGATAGTTGGTTTTGCCTTTACCCGGCGATTCATCATCACGCTACGATCCTTAGGAGTCAAGCAAAAAGAAAGAAAATTCAGAAAGAACGCTAAGCGAAAAGCGAAAGTAATAGCGCGGGTGGGCGATGCGATGCGACGGGGTGGATCGGATGACCAAGAAATTTCACGCGGGCAAAGTCGCGGGCAGAAGCTAGTAATATGACTCGACAGACATCCTGTTTTGATTCGAAAGACACGTGGCGCCATCTATTATCATAGTAACATTATTGTTGTTTTCCTCGGGAACAGCACTTTTTTGCGGGATGAAAGCTACCCTATGTCAGATTCTGTACACCTGACAACGTAGGGGAGGTAAGCCTAAAACGGGTAGCCCGCCTAAAACGGGTATGCTTTTTAAATTGCGCACCGTTATTGCTAATAAGAATGTGTGCGTGCAGTGCGCGGACCCTGCCGCTCGCCAATCACAGGGAGTCGGCGCGCTTCTCTGGCGGACACGAGTTCACGGTAAGATAAGAAAGAAGTTTTTTGCTATTTCCACTAAAAAAAATTTTGTTACATTACTTTTGAATACTCGAAAATGGTTTACAATATGTTCTTACTAGTTTTGTTTTATTATTTTGCAATAAATAGACGTTTTATTTGTGTAATAGGTTGGCGTTTATTATTTGGGTTTTAAGGATATGAGTCGATTGAAAAAAATACATCCTTGTGGGCAAAAAGGGTAGGGGTAAAGCGGGTGCCCGTTTTGCCCATACCCGATTTGCCTTGTATAATTTCATTGACTGCTTATTAGTTCTTTTATTTTTGCAGATGGTTAATAAATGCAAAAGAAATACTGCAAATGCATCGTGGGATGAGGGAGTTATGAAGCTTGCAATAGAAGAAGCTCTCAAAACTTCCGTCAGTGGTGCAGCAAAAAAATATGGCATCAACTTTTCGACTTTAAAGATACATGTAAAGAAAGGATGTCTAAAAAAAACTAGGAAGATTCACAACAGTTTTTACAGCAGCTCAAGAATTAGAGCTAGTTGAGTATCTATTTCATATGGATTATCTGTTTACGTTGCCAACTCATTACGTTGTCTACAAAGTGCCGTAACCATTCCAAGGATACTGGTCCATTGATCCAACCATTATCACTGCAAGTAGCTGATGATCCTGGTGGAGCTCCATCTGAGTTATGATTGTTATGAAACAGTTCTAGTCATTGATTGACGTTGACCTAATGTAATTCAGTCCCTACCCGCTTTGCCCAAAAGCCCTACCTGCTTTAGGCCCCCCCTACGGGCAAAACGGGTAATTCGAATGGTAAAGATTTTTGCTTAATGTACAAAACTACTAAATATGTCATTTATTTTATAGTCCTTGATAACTAAACATTTCAAAATGTACAAATAAATGTTCAATTTGTATCTATAAACTGTTTTTATTTATCATCAACCTTAGCTTACCCGTTTTGGGCTACTCTCCCCTATATGCTAAATTTCAAGATGATCGGTTCAGTAGTTTAGGCGTGAAAAGGTAACAAACCAACTTGCTTTCGCATTTATAATATTAGTTAGGATTAGGATTACCTACATCCCCCCTCCATCTTACTGAGAGGAAGCCCGTGTCCCAGCAGTGGGACCATTATAGGCTGGATTAGGATTGCGATTATTAAAATGATAAATTATTTATTTTCTGTAAGTAGGTTTTTACAAACACTTTTACACGTCAATCATATTTTTTAAACAAGATGTGGTCGGCGTATTCAACATTGTAGTCCAGAAGGGGCGTTTCCTACCTGACTACTCTGAGAAGAAAGGCCGAAACAAACTCAGAGGTCACAGTCACTTTTAAAGTCCAGACAAAATCTTGGTCAGATCGTCTGAAGACCATGTAAATTGGTATCTGAAATGGTCTTTTGACGAAAGAACCACACAGATTGAGCGGACCTGTCCAATCAGTGCACGCATTTGTCAAAAATCGTGCAGCTCAACTCAGAAGTTGAGGAGCTCAATGATTCGACGAACAATACCAAAGAAAGGACATTTGGGTAGGCCGCGTAAATTATTCAAACCGGCCAGATCATGATTAAAACTAAGAAGGAAAACAGAAAAAAAATGATAGTCCTCACATTCACAATAATTAAATGAAAAATAAAAATAAAAAATACTTTACAAAGTAAATATTCATGTCATGTCATGTCAAAAGCCTGTGGAGTCCCACTGCAGGGCAAAGGTCTCCTTACTCTCTTCCCACTTCTCTCTATTTAAAGCTGCTAAAGGTCAGTTCTTGTTGGAGGGGTCCAGCGCCATCTCTAGGGCAGCCGCGATGTCACCTCCCATTAAGAGGAACATTATTGGGTCGTGAGTACGGCCCATGGGTCGTCTGACATGCGGCAGATGTGACCAGCCCAATTCCATCTAAATCATTTAAGGTAGAAAGGATTTTGTATCGTGTTACCAGGGCCTCAAGTCTGCTATTACAATAGTGTCAAAAAATCAGTGATAGACCATCACTGATTTCATAATTGTTGATTTTGACAAGTTTGGTAATCTACTAATATAATGGCGTCATTGTGACTTTCCAATGGTCTACCACTGACACTCCATTGAAAAAAATGGCATAGAATGGGAATCTCGTACATAATGAAAAATGAATTACAGACTTAGGCGGCAATCTGCTAAAATTTTGACAGTTCCTTTGATCAGTGACCTACCATTAGAACGTCATTGCGCAGTCATTGCTTTTAATTCATTACGAGTATCGTATAAGTTCTGTGCCATCAACCATTATGAATTTAGCAGATTACGAACTTTTAGCAAAATGACAATGGAATGGTGGTGGGATCGTGTTGGAATGACGAATTTATAAAAATAGCAGACTTGGGCCCCAGTACTTAACTGAGTTGTAGAGGTTTTCCACAAACGATGAGCCTTATAATATAGTGTCCTGTGTGTCCTGTCGTGAGGCTTGTTGTATCCCGAAAGTCTGATAACCAGTCTTACCAAGTGGAATTACCCAATAACTGGGTTGTGCAGGTCAGATAGGAAGTAGCTCCAAGTAAAAATACTGGTATTTAGCTGCATCCTGCTAGAGTGGAAGCCGACCCCAAGATAGTTGGGATAAGGCTAGGTAGGTATTACAACTTAGGGCGTATTTCACCAATACAACTGAACGCTATCAGCACATCTAAACTGCGTTCAAAAGCTGTCAGTGTCAAAATCTCACAACAATGATGTCACTGACAGCTCTTGAACAATTGGGGAAACTCGCCCTAAGAAAGGAATTTAAATAGGGGCTGAGTCCCCCCAATCCTTGTCAAACAATGGTAACGTTTTACATAAACAAAGTCACAGGCAAAAACTAGTTAAGGGGCTTACATGACCTAAAGCGCGGTCACTGTCAGACTGCATAGAAAAGAAAAAGAAGCGACACAACGCTGGTAATTTACATCGTTCTCACATATTATAATTGTAAATTCAACATTAATGATGTAACTAATATTTTTGTAAAAATACAATTTAAAAGAGTGTCCCTGGAGTTTCTTGCCCGTTCTTCTCCGTAGGTACGCTTTGGAATGGGCAACTAGCTTCATATTTTCTGACTGACCGACTTCTTGACAATTCAAAAGTGCCTGTAAATGGTTTAATTGAAATAAATGGTTTGAGTTTGAGTTTTGAGTTATTTATTGCAAAATATGAAGCAATTATTTAATTACAAAAAGTCTATTGTTTGGACAAAAAAATTAAAACACTAGTGTTTTATTATGTTGCTTGTAGAATAATCTGACAAAAAATCTGAATGATTGCATGTATATTAGTATGGTTTTAACTGTAAAAAGAAAGTTATTAAATTAGTATCAAATTAGTTGTATTATGCACTGCGGCGGCGAGCCGCCCACTACCTGAACGCGCCCCAGAAGGTGGTAGCCATAAGGCTTATCTGGGGATACCGCACGATCTCGGGCGAGGCGGCAAGCCTCCTTGCCGGACTGCCGCCATGGGATCTGGAGGCGATAGTCCTCACGCCTGTATGAGTGGCGCGCGGAAGCACTACGCCGGGGGGAGGATCCGCTTCCGCGGCAAATCGCTGCGGAGCGGACTGATCTCCAGCGCGATCTCATGGCGGCATGGAAAGAGCGACTGTCGCAACCCAGCGCAGGGCACGCCGCGATAGCGGCGATAAGACCCTTCTTTGAGGAGTGGCTAGAGAAGCGCCACGGCGCCCTCACCTACCGCCTGACGCAGGTCCTCACCGGACACGGAAGTTTCGGGAGGTTCCTGCACATCGTCAGGCGGGAGGAAACTCGCCCAGAGGACACGGTTGAGCACACGGTGGAGGTCTGCCCCGCTTGGGCGGAGCACCGCCGTGTCCTCGTAGAGGCTATCGGCAGCAGCGGCGACCTCTCGCGTCCGGCCCTGGTGCAAGCCATGGTCCGGGGCGAGAGGGAGTGGGAGGCAGTCACCTCCTTCTGCGAAGCAGTCATGCTAGCGAAGGAGGTGGCGGGACGGCTCAGGGAGAGAGCCTCCCGTCCCAGCCGCCGCGGGAGACGCTCCGGGCGTCGGGAGCCGCGTGACGACTCCCGGCCACCGTAGGCGCGGGCTTGCGGGCGGAGAGTACTGGGTAGCTCACCGTCCGATCAGGACCAGGCCCGTGCCGGACGGCGCGTACGTGTTCCACGCGCGCCTCAAAGAGATGTCAGCATCGAGGGCCGGGTCAGCGGGATTGTCCGAAAGGGTTACCGCTGGGCCGGAACATAAAGGGCAAAGGAAGGAACACGGCTGGGTTTTAGTCAGTAAGAGTCTGACACTCCCTTCCACTCCACCCAGAGCGGGAGGAGTCATCTGATGATTTCCCATCCACAAAAAAAACGGGTAAAAGCCAGTTTTCATACAGAGAAGACACGAGGGTTGATCACACAAAAACTACCACGAAAACCAGGCAAGAACGAGTCGGACTCGCGCACCGAGAATTCCGTAACATCCGGGTTTATGCATAAGGTTTATGTTTTTTTTTATTTTGAGTTGATTGAATGAAAGGTAAATTGCGGTATACGATTTATGACGTATTAAAAAAAACCTACTTACTAGATCTCGTTCAAACCAATTTAGAGTGGAAGTTTACATAGTAGTGTACATCATATGTTTTTTTTTTTGTTTTATAATTCTCTTATTTTAGAAGTTAGGGGGGGACACACATTGTACCACTTTGGAAGTGTCTCTCGCGAAAACTATTCAGTTTAGAAAAAAATTAAATTAGTAACTTCAATATCATTTTTGAAGACCTATCCATAGATATCCCACACGTATGGGAATGATGAAAAAAAAATTTTTGAGTTTCAGTTCCAAGTATGGGGAACCTCCAAAATTTATTGTTTTTTTCTATTTTTGTCTGAAAATCTTAATGCAGTTCACAGAATACATCTACTTACCAAGTTTCAATAGTATAGTTCTTATAGTTTTGGAAAAAAGTGGCTGTGACAAACGGACGGACAGACAGACAGACATGACGAATCTATAAGGGTTCCGTTTTTTGCCATTTGGCAACGGAACCCTATAAATGGACTATATGGACGATTTATAATCAAGTTAAGATTCCAACATATTCTTTTATAAACGTAGTCATGGCTACCCAAACCCGTTTAACCCCACGAACTTGAAACATGGATCACCAGCCTTCAACTAGACCATTTGAAAGGGTACAACCCAACCGCGACATTACACATAACATAGAAGGACACATAACAACACATGCAAGAAAGTTCAAGGTTGTAGGAAGGACCTTCCAAATCTACGTCATAAAAACTAAATGCAAACGGCCTCCTTCCTGAATTTCTTCAGTAATCGCTGTTTCAGGCAATTTAACCAAGACTTTAAATACAAATCGCCTGATTAAAACAACGCTGTTTCACAATTTCTCAAACAAAATCGTTTGGCCGCAAAAATATGCACACTAAGATTTACATTTAGTACTTTGTTTATCTTTATTTCCATCTCTTTCGTATCTGCTGCTTTTTTTTGTGATAATAAGGTATTTACACTAGGTCGATTTTCACCCTGCGGCTGGTCGCTTACCAAAAATCGCCTCACACCCGAATCGCCACCCTATTTACACAGGTCGATAAAAATCGCAAGTGAGGTTCGTATTGAATCAAAATGTCGACCATCATGCTGCGGGCGATCACCAGGGGGCCTAAAAAGGCCACTTTGGCAGAATCATAAAAGGATAACATAATGGACAGTTAACTGTTAAGTTCATCGTATCAAATCCCATTGGTGAAGGATATTTCAGTTATTTTTTTTTTGTCTGTGCTAAAATACTAATCAATCCAATCCAAATCCAATCCCAATCTCTTTGATTATACCTACGTAAAGCAGCAAAAAAAAACACGGACTGCCTTCGCCATATTATGATTCATAATGTTATCCATTTATGATTCTCCAAAGTGGCCTTTTTAGGCCCCCTGATCATTTTCGCGGTCGATTTTAGTCACCCGCCGTATGCTCCCTGTTGCAGCACGACAAAAGACTAAATCTACTCTACTTTAGAACTTGCCATTTTATTCAGCTGCGGCCTAGCCGAATTGCCATTTAGACAGTCACCAGTCAGTCCATGCGGCTTTATTCACCTGTGTCAGAGAGGGAGAAGCTTCTGTCGTTATGAATGAAAAAAAAAACGAAAATAATGTTAACAATTATTTATAATTAGGAATTTCTTAATAGCAGCGCCGAGTCTGAACTGTGCAATAGGCTCTATGTGTTAATCCTGGTTATAAACTATCTGTGTACCAAATTTCATCCAAATCCGTTAAGCCGTTTGGGCGTGAAGAAGTAACAAACATACAAACACACTCACAAACTTTCGCTTTTATAATATATTAGTGTGATGCCTATTATGTTGCCACTGCTGGTTCTCACTCCTCTCTGTGAGATGTAGCGGGCCGTAATCCACCACGCGGGCCCAGTGCGGGTTGGTGGATGTCACATGTCTTCGAATTTTAGGTTCTAGAACACGCCGGTTTCCTCACGATGTTTTCCTTTACCGTTTTGAGAGCAGTGGTGATGAAATAATTTACACAAAGTAAAGAGCCTGTCTGGGTTCGCACCCACGACCTCGTAAGTCGGGGCCGATACGACTGGGCCACCACCGCTCACCACCTTTATGTAATTACTTTTTAAAAAGTGAAGTAAGACTAAATAGCTTTGAAATATTCACGAAGGTGATTCGACTGTCCTTGCTCTAGTCACTTAGGCGGTAACTAATTAAAAAGACCTTAAAAAGTAATGGATAATTAAAGTAGGTTTTGAAGCAAATAGACGAAGAGTGACGCGAAATAAACAAATTCTCACGACGCAAGTTTCTTGCCTGTGACATACAATAAAATTTTCTTTGAAACTGTAGAGGTATGAGGAAAAGGGCGTAAAGTTCACTCATACTCTATAGAAAAGGGAGGATCCTCCGACCAGACGGGTGTTGTATCTGGCGGACAACTGCCCAGTGATTCAAGTCGGGCCGTTGTATCTATGCTAGTTGCGCAGTAAACTCTGCTTGCGAGATGCAGGATTTTGCGTGACGTCAGTATAACGCGTTGTTCTCATGTGGCGTTGTAGATACCGCTACAAAACTATTATTGTTTCTTCAACTTTATGTTAGGCAACAGACAATTAAATCGCACCTTATAAATCAGGCTTTATAAAAATAACATGATGAAACTATCTATGACATTGACCCATTTAACATACACAAAAACCGGGCAAGAGCGAGTCGGAATCGCGCACCGAGGGTTCCGTAACATCCGGGCATATGCATAAGGCTTATGTTTATGAAATTAAATGTTTTTTTTTTAATGGAAGTTTACATGGTAATGTACATCATATGTTTTTTTTTGTTTTATCATTCTCTTATTTTAGAAGTTACAGGGGGGGGGACACATTTTATCACTTTGGAAGTGTCTCTCGCGCAGAAAAAAATATATTCAGTTAGAAAAAAATTACATTAGTAACCTCAATATCATTTTTGAAGACCTATCCATAGATACCCCACATTTTTGAGTTTCAGTTCTAAGTATGGGGACCCCCAAAATGTACTGTTTTTTTTTTCTATTTTTGTGTAAAAATCTACTTACCAAGTTTCAACAGTATAGTTCTTATAGTTTCGGAAAAGAGTGGCTGTGATATACAGACGGAAAGACAGACAGACGGACAGACAGACAGACAGAAAGACAGACAGATAGACAGACAGACAGACAGACAGACAGCCAGACAGACAGACAGCCAGCCAGACAGACATGACGAATCTATAAAGGTTCCGTTTTTTGCCATTTGGCAACGGAACCCTAAAAACGAATGGAAGGAAACAAACCCGTAGCCAGCACCTACAAAAACAAAGATACAATTCGTCCCCAAAACATTTCAACCCGAATGAACAACCTGAAACTATTTAATAATTGTTCAAAACTTGTTGAAACAAGATGGCCGCCAGTTTAATATCCACGCTACAAATTAAACTATAAATTAAGAGCAACAATGTATATTTAATTATTTGATACCCCATTTCATTTCATATTAACTCAAGCTTAATTCCACTTAGAACTTACGAGTACCTTGTCCGTGTAATGGGATCTTATTCAAAATGTCTCTGACTTTCGAGTTTATTCATGACTGTCTTTTATTTAAATTCTTAATTTGAATGTCTTGTTTTTTTTTGAGAATATTGGAAATAAATGATTATCAGAACGATGATAATATGGCATATACATAGCATATGGCATATATATGGCATCGAAGCGCACGGCAGTGCGCAGGCCAAGTTCCAGCAAGAGGCCGCAAATACGCCGTGCACTATTTACCCGAAGCGCTTCGAGCTACTTTTGACCACCCTGTATCTAACTATTTGTCACACGAAATCGAATCAAACTTCACATACATAATACCATGACTGCTGTTAGTTCGAATACCAAATTTCGTAACTGTAGCCTATTTTATGGTTTTCAGAAAACCATAAAATAATATGCATGAAAAATAACTATAACACAACGAAAACCCGCCAAGTTTAAATGGAACAATATTATTGTATTGATATCTAAAAAGTTTCAAACACAAATTACTTACAACAGAATTGCAAAATAAGGCCGGTGCAAAAAAAATGGTTTAAAACTTGGCGTTGGTTTCGATTTCAACTCTTTTGCTGGTCAAACATCCACATGAAGTCAGGAACTTGGCCTTCTTTTTCAACATTATATGTTTTTGGTGGGATATACATATACATAATCAGCCTATAATGTTCCCACTGCTGGGACACAGGCCTCCTCTCAGTGAGAGGGAGTGGGCTGTAATCTACCACATGGGCATAGTGTGGATTTTTAGATGTCACATGTCTTCGAATTATTATTGGTTCTAGGACATGCCGGTTGCCTCACGATGTTTTCCTTCACCGTTTTGAGAGCAGTGGTGATGAAATAATTTACTCAAAGTAAAGCGCCTGTCTGGGTTCGAATCTATAAGTCGTAGGTTGTGATCGATACCACTGGGCCACCACCGCTCCCTGATATGGTAATGAAAGGGGTGAATACTGACTGAGACGACATTTGAAAAGAAGACATGCTTCAATCCAAAAACAATAGAATAAGGACAGGACGGACTTATCAGTTCTAAATAGCCACTTCATGACACCGGTATAAGTAATTGCACAACACATTACAACACTGCAAACACTTGCAACACCTTTAATTTGTTACTGGAGTCGCACCGCAACGTCAACTTCAAGGTGTTCGTGGTGCGCGTGCCGAATTGCTATCTGCCCGTCGTCATGGATGAAGACTTCTGGCCGCAGGACGTGGTGTTCCGTCGCTTCCGCGGACAAGTACCACAGAATTGCTCTAGAGTTAGCTAGTGAAGTACTGTTTTATACTAACATAGTTATTAAGTTTTATTTACTAACAAAATTGTAACTATATTATTATGTATACTTAGGTTAAGGTATGTTTCTATGGGTCTTTGTTACCTGAAAATAAATGGTTTATTATTATTATTATTTTATTAATTTTTACAGTTACACAACATACATTGCGTTATTCACGTTGTTGTGCAGACGAATTTTTCAAACATAAGAAGCAATGGGCTGGGCTCAATTCCCGAGCAATGTGTTCATTAACTTCTTTACAATGAACTCTACTCCTACCGCGTCTTATTGTGGTCTTCCCCAAAGTAGAAGACTGACCGCAGCCGCTCTAAAAGCTCACATACACACTTTCTAAGCTCCAAATGACCACTTTTACGAACATTCTAAATACAGAAACTACACAGAGTCTGTTTTCCCTTCTCACAGAAAGAATGGCACATTTATTTCGCCTTTCGTGACGTCACTGACGCCAAAAAGTCTGCAGTAAGGGGTCAACATTCTGATAAACGTGCAAAGAGAGTTGTTTGTCGACAAGCGAGAATATTGTAGTTATGCGGAACGCTTTATACGAGTATGTGGGTGATTTATCTTTGAAAGAGTTACCTGCATTTATAGGGGAACGTTTTGCATTAATTTTTTTTTTTTATTATTCTCAAACATGGGACAAAAGTGGCTAGTAAAAAAAGATATCTAAGTATACATATTCTCAACATATTATTTTTAGGTACCATAGTTTTCTATTTTAGGAAAGGTATATTGGTTCCTACTTACCTAAAATTAGTAAGAAAATGGTAGAGACCGATACTCGATAGCTTTTGTTTTTCGTTCGGAACGTAGTAGGTCGGCTTAATTTGCAAAAGGAACTAAAAGATTTATAATTATCAATATGTTACCTATGTTGAAGAGTTACTTGCGCTTATATAAAACGTACCCACTCTTTGTGCATTCTAAATTCATTCGAAAAGTAACCAATTAAAGAAGCCGTGAATTTAGGTGAATGTTAAAAATAAATAAGGAAGGAAAATACAGTGAACTTAGTGAATTTGGAAAATAGACACAAGAGAAAACTGCTTTTGCTCTGTATTCTCTAGACATGTTCCCCTCATTTGTCTTTTACGGCGACACCCACAGTCAAGAATTTGATGGCTGCAAAAAAACTCCACTTCCTCTTTTACACTCATGGCTTCAATTTAAACTTTTTGGTGTTGGTAAACAAAATTACTAAAACTACTGCATTAAAAACCCTTTTCAAGTGACGATGCTAAATAAGTACCTAAAACAGGGCACTTGTAACACTCATGCCTTCAATTAAACTTAAATAAAATTACTGGAGTAGCTCAGAAGTGAGATAGCTTGCAGAGTAAAGAAAGACAGAAAGAAGAAAGAAAATACGTTCATTTGCGGCAATCAAGACGCATAAAAATAAAGACACAAACAAAATAACAATTTGGGAGAAAGTATGCGTCACATCTACGCAAAACGGCCATCGCTCAGCATAATGCTAAGACCCTATACGAGACAGAGCCCCAGCGCTGGTTTTCAGCGACAGCCGGCGTTGACGTGATGACGTCAGCCGGTGCAGCATGCGATTAGATAAGCAAACTGAAGTGGCAATGGGATCGCCATGTTTGTCGAAGGACCGATGGCCGGTGGAGCAGACGAGTCCGAGAGTGGAGATCGCGTATCGGCAAGCGTAGTGTGGGACCCCCCCAGCTAGATGGACCGATGACCTTAAGAAGGTGGCTGGGGCAGACTGGATGCAGAAGGCGGAGGACAGAGTGTTGTGGCCTAGCCTGGGAGAAGCCTATGTCTACCAGTGGACTGCGATAGGCTGAGTTGAAATAAAATGACAACAAAATTTCTTTAAAAAAACTTTTTTTAGTGACGATGCTCTTTACTCCGTGACTACTAATGATGAAATTGGGCAGTGGGTCCAGTCGACCTTATTCAAAATGTGTTTGGGTTGTGTGATCCCGTGTTTCAGTAGAAACAAAACCAGAATAAACTGACTTCTTATTCTATTGAAATTAACTCTCCGTATTACGCTAGTACAGACGCTAGCACATCAAGCCACTACAATCTGTGAAACTTTAACAGATTTTCAACTTTATCGCTAAAGCATAAACAAGATTGATTGGGAAAATTTGACAGTTTCGGGTATGTGATATTCAAAATGTGATTGGGCTGAGTGATCCCGTGGGTCCAGTTAACCAAAGACTCCTGAATACGTACAATAGGCCGTACTTCAGTGGAAATAAAACCAGTATAAACTGACTTCTTATTATATTGAAATTAACTCTCCGTATTACGCTAGTACAGACGCCAGCACATCAAGCCACTACAATCTGTCAAATTTCTTTATTAGATTTTCAACTTTATCGCTAAAGCATAAACAAGATTGATTGGGAAAATTTGACAGTTTCGGGAATGTGATATTCAAAATGTGATTGGGTTGAGTGATCCCGTGGGTCCAGTTAACCAAAGAGTCCTGAATACGTACTCTACAATAGGCCGTACTTCAGTAGAAACAAACCAGTATAAACTGACTCCTTATTCTATTGAAATTAACTCTCCGTATTACGCTAGTACAGACGCCAGCACATCAAGCCACTACAATCTGTCAAAAGATTTTCATTTTTATCGCTAAAGCATAAGCAAGGTTGATCGGGAAAATAAGACAGTTTCGGGTAGCTTGATGTGCTAGCGTCTGTACATACGTGGGGTAAGAGGGCTTTTTCGTACATTACCAAATATTATTACGACGTGACGTAAAATATATTGGAATTGGAATTTCTTAGGAGCAGCCCGGAGTCTGGATTTCTGCCTGGTTGATGGCAATAGGCTCGCCCTCTATTACATGGTACTTAAATATGACTAGCGAAATGTGGAGGTACTATAGGTCTGTACCTAAGTACCTAAGTTGCCATGTGTTGACATGTTAGTGTTCGTGACTGTTCACGAGCACTAATATGTCAACACTTGGCAACTTTCAATGTCGATTTTTTCGTGAAATAACAAATGCAACGTTGAAATACGACATTTTACACAAACCTATGGGTTCGAAAATGCTTTGTTGGTAATAACATAAAATTTAATTCAGAACTAAAGGAGAAAATCGTCTTCGAATAACGCCAAGTGTATACATACACTTATGCTCGGGACTGTACACATCTGTTTAACCCTTCGAGAAATACAGACGATAAGAAGAAATGCGGGTGGTTTTTTCTCCATAGAAACTCTCTCGCCTGTTTTCTTTCTGGTGGACCATAAAGCAATGATTTTTTTACAGAATAATAAATATTAACTAATTGTATTCATCTATGTTTTCCGTTTTGAAGATACGTTATTTTTATAAGCACTAGAACAGAGTCAACAGAGGCCTAGTGTACAAAGGAGATGTTTCAAAACGGGCCCAGTATATGTACAGTACCTCGAAAAATCGATAACAATCCCTGGAATTCGGGAAAAATACAGATAAACTGTATAAATGCATATTTTTCTTGTAATCATTTGATATTTATCAATTATTTTTATCGACTTTCAATATGGCGTCGCGCCAATTTATGTACTCTGTGGTTAAAAAACAATGACAATATATCATAGATCGACCATTGATCATAGACCGTGAACTGTCTACTGTCACTTCAGTCGCTTTCGTTGTTTGTTTACATTAGTAAAAACTTAACTGTGTATTTGATAGTTGAATCAAAAGATCGCTACATTGTTTTTGTCGGAGTAAATATTTCGACGATTGAATGTTTGTATTCTGTACATTTATGCTTTATGTAAAAATCTTAAATCATTTTTTATGGCATCTTGCAGGTCAACTTATGAGGTTGTCGTCTGCTTAACTGGACTATACTTTATGTACAAACTACAACTAGTACGTAGTTCGGTAACGTAGTGATTCTCTTTGACAATGTAATATGACAGAAATAAACATGTCAAACGTCAATAACAATCAACATGACAACTTACCGCCATGACGGGTTTTTATTGTGTGTTGCAATTTCAAGTATACATTTTTGTGCTTTACTACCAAACAAAGCCAATTTATAGTAATTGGACGATTGAAAACTCTTTTAATTGTGTTTTCCCATTTTTTATTATGGTGTACAAACACCTGGCCGGAGCTCTATACATTTTGAAACATCCCCTTTGACAAATATTATTGAAAAAAGAAAAATTTAGGGACACAGTTTATGAAATATCTTTTAAATTGATCCAATATTGGAGGAGGAAATAGGCGAGAGCCAAACCGAATTATGAAAATTACTTTTTACTTATCCTTTTTCAGAAGTCTCTCCGACCGCATTTCCCCTTAAGTTTTAAAACAAATTAACACTATAACGAATCCTTCAACATTTTCAAATATTAAACCCATAATTCTTTCTCTGTCTACGTTAGTTTCTAGATAATAGCGAAGCGATTTAAATTAACTTGAGTTAAACTTAACCAGCTTAGAGTGCAATTTCATAAATCTCATTTAGCGCATAAAACTTATTTTTATGCGTTCAAGTTATACTGCATAATTACTTGATACTTTATGGACCGTATAAATTAGCTAATGGCTCGAAATTCTAATTAAATTATACGTGCTTTGCGCAGATTTTCTCCTGTTGTGCATGGAATAATTAATGTGCGGAGCGTAAGCTTTAAAACAACGTTTGTTTCAGAATTTCATGGCATACAAAACAAAATTGTGATTTTCATATTATGGCAATGTCAATCCATATGAAAATCACATTTTTTATGCCATGAGATTCTAGTAGACCTATACTTCTAGATTGTAAAAATATCAGTTTAAACATAAATTAACTTCTGCACCATTTACTCCGACTCACATTGACCGTTGTTAACGGTTGTGAGAAGCCCGAAAGTCTAGAAAAGTAAGAAATTACGATAATAGTGTTTGCGGAAAACATAACGCAGAGCCGATGTTAAGTCGTACGACGACGACGTCGTAGGTTTAAACCGAGACAGGCGTTTTACTTGTGGAAAATATTTCATCACCATTGCTCTCAAAACGGTGAAGGAAAATATCGTGAGGAAATCGGCATGTGCTAGAACTAAAAATTCGAAAACATGTGACATCTACCAATCCGCACTGGGCCTGCGTGGATTATGGCCCACTCCCTCTCTCTGAGAGGAGGCCTGTGTCCCAACAGTGGGAATATTATAGGCTGATTGTGCATGACGCAGAGAAAGAACACTAACACACAGAAGATATCCAGCAGGTATGTATGCTTGAATAGATTTCCTTAGAAATAAGCCTCCTTCACCTTTGTACGTATTTTTTGTTCCTTTCTTTTTGTCTGTCTATATGTGTGTACAAAACAAAAACGAACAAGTTGGGGAAAAATCACATCCACGCAAAATGGCCATCACTCAGCATAATGCTCGTAGCATATACTGAGCGATGGCCCTATGCGACACAGCCCTAGCGCTGGATTTCAGTTACACCCGGCTTTGACGTGACGTTGTCCACCCTCGGGTCTGACACCCAGTCTAACCAAGGGGTATTGTGTTGTGGAGTACAGTCAGACAGGCAGCCGTTCCGAGTAAAATACTGGTATTCAGCTGCATCCGATTAGACTCCCGGGAGCCGACCCCAACATAGATAGGAAAAGGCTACGCAGATAATGACTCTGAGTCACTTAGCTGGCTTAATGTCATAGCATACGTATCAAATAGGAAAGGGCACCGTAAAACAGGCGTCAATGTAACGTAAGCACGTAACCAAAGCGGATCAGAAGCTCCGATACGTCGACTAGGATTCGGCTAGGCGACGCCGCGCTTACGGCTCGCCGACCACTGCTTGATGGTGCAGCAGGCAGGCCGGAGGGGTGAGAGGGGCAAGGGTGGACGAAGAGACGTAAGCTCGGGTACGAAGAGACGTAAGCGCGGAGACGACGAGCCGTAAGCGCGGGGACGACTAGCCGTAATGCTCCGCACCGCGGTTCGTGAGCTAGTCCCGAGGCGAGGCGATTACGTTACGATTCCGATTAGTGTACGTTGCAATAAGGAGTTTCATACAAAGAATACTGAACGGCTCGGCTCGATATGGTGCCGATCCCTTTGCGGTTTGATACCTTTACAGTGTTGTCCTATTGAGGAGAAAAGATTGTAAATCATCATTCAAGTATCAACGCTACTAACCTTGAACAGCAATTGTCAATAGTGTCAATTCCTAGCATCAGGTGATATGACAGCATATAATGTTCCGATTTTTTTATTCTAGGACATGTCGGTTTCCTCACGATGTTTTCCTTCACCGTTTTGAGAGCAGTGGTGATGAAATTATTTACACAAAGTTACTTGAAGCCGTTCACAAGCTCACTTCACCTAAACACGTTGAGATTTTTACCAGAATAGATCGCCAGGGTACATAATACAGTTCACGTGCCTGTTGTAACCGAAAACCATTATCTCAAGCGAAAACATAACAATGCGGCAACGATAGGTAGGTACTAATAGCAAAAGTTCTTTCATTGTCAAAACAAACCGATTTAATCATTATACAACATTATTTTTAGTATATGTGAAACCCTAAACATGTGTCTAGTATTATTATGTAAAGAATCTATGTACAAAATTTCAAAACTGTATCATGAAAAAGGTTATAAGCTTGTTAAGTTACCTGTTTGTCCGTACAAAAACATGCTCACCCGCGTCGCTCGCGCCGCGCCGCGCCGTCTTGCGCTCTTTGATAACAGTACCGAGGTACCTAGCCGTTCGGCGCGCAGATTGGATAACCTACTTAGTGTCGCTCGGTGTCCAATTTTTAACCTTTTTTAAATATTTTTGGGACAAAATATAACATGGGGTAAAAATTATTGGAATCGATTCAGTTACTTATTCTGAACAAACTATATTCAATTTTCGCATATACTAAAAATAACGTTGTATAAAGCTGAAGAGTTTGTTTGAAAGCGCTAATCTCTAGGACTTACAGTCGGATTAATTTTTTTTTCACAGTTTTGCGAAAGGCTATTTCGCGGTTAAAGGCAAAACCGACTATCTGCGATTTTTTTCAGTTTTTCGTTTGGTTTTTAATTCTCTAAAGATACACTTTCTCGTTTTATTTGTTTCATAATTCAGTCTACTAAATATATAATCGGGTTTTTACATTCGGTAACTCGGGAATGGTAAGTCCTGCGGAATAATAGATAAGGTCTGTGTGGTGCCGGACTTAAAGAATACCACCACCCCTTACTTCCCGTGGGTGTCGTAAAAGGCGACTAAGAATCGTACCGGAGAATGGGCAGCAGCGTTCTATATGTATTCCACCACCATACCATACTGCGATCGCCAACCCGCCTGCCAAGCGTGGCGATTATGGCAAATCCTCCCATAATTGGGGGAGGCTTATGTCCAGCAGTGGACGTCTATCGGCTGAAGCGAAAGACTCAAATGGCAATTCGAATGGCAAAATCGCAGATAGTTGGTTTTGCCTTTACCCGGCGATTTATCATCACGCTACGATCCTTAGGAGTCAAGCAAAAAGGAAGAAAATTCAGAAAGAACGCTAAGCGAAAAGCGAAAGTAATAGCGCGGGTGGGCGATGCGATGCGACGGGGTGGATCGGATGACCAAGAAATTTCACGCGGGCAAAGTCGCGGGCAGAAGCTAGTAATATGACCCGACAGACATCCTGTTTTTGATTCGAAAGACACGTAGCGCCATCTCTTATCATAGTAACGTTGTTGTTGTTGTTTTCCTCGGGAACAGCACTTTTTTTCGGGATGAAAGGTACCCTATGTCAGATTCTGACAACGTATATGCAAAATTTCAAGATGATCGGTTCCGTGGTTTAGGCGTGAAAAGGTAACAAACAAACTTACTTTCGCATTTATAATATTAGTTAGGATTAGGATTACGTTCCCCCTCCATCTTACAGAGAGGAGGCCCGTGTCCCACCAGTGGGACCATTATAGGCTGGATTAGGATTACGATTATTAAAACGATAAATGATTTATTTTCTGTAAGTAGGTTTTTACAAACACTTTTACACGTCAATCATATTTTTTAAACTAGAGGTGGTCGGCGTTTCCTACCTGAGTGCTCTGAGAAGAAAGGCCAAAACAAACTCACAGTCTCTTTTAAAATCCAGACAAAATCTTGGTCAGATCGTGTGAAGACCATGTAGATTGGTATCTGAAATGGCCTTTTGAGGAAAGAACCACACAGATTGAGCGGACCTGTCCAATCAGTGCACGCATTTGTCAAAAATCGTGCAGCTCAACTCAGAAGTTGAGGAGTTCAATGATTCGACGAACAATACCAAAGAAAGGACATTTGGGTAGGCCGCGTAAATTACTCAAACCGCCAGATCATGATTAAAACTAAGAAGGAAAACAGAAAAAAAAATGATAGTCCTTACATTCACAATAATTAAATAAAAAATAAAAATAAAAAATACTTTACAAAGTAAATATTCATGTCATATCATGTCAAAAGCCTGTGGAGTCCCACTGCAGGGCAAAGGTCTCCTTACTCTCTTCCCACTTCTCTCTATTTAAAGCTGCTAAGGGTCAGTTCTTGTTGAAGGGGTCCAGCGCCATCTCTAGGGTAGCCGCGATGTCACCTCCCATTAAGAGGAACATTATTGGGTCGTGAGTTCGACCCATGGGTCGTCTGACATGCGGCAGATGTGACCAGCCC
The DNA here is from genome assembly GCA_916614155.1 of Mesoligia furuncula. NCBI lineage: Eukaryota > Metazoa > Arthropoda > Insecta > Lepidoptera > Noctuidae > Mesoligia > Mesoligia furuncula. The sequence goes on from OU744814.1 coordinate 14,650,537, forward strand.
AATTCCATCTAAATCATTTAAGGTAGAAAGGATTTTGTATCGTGTTATCGTGGCCTTCAAGTCTGCTATTACAATAGTGTCAGAAAATCAGTGATAAACCATCACTGATTTCATAATTGTTGATTTTGACAAGTTTGGTAATCTACTAAGTAATATAATGGCGTCATTTTGACTTTCCAATGGTCAACCACTGACACTCCATTGAAAAAAATGTCATAGAATGGTAATCTCGTACATAATGAAAAATGAATTACAGACTAAGTTCATTACGAGTATCGTATAAGTTCTGTGCAATTGACCGAAGAATGATCAACCATTATAAATTTAGCAGATTACGAACTTTTAGCAAAATGAGAATGGAATGGTGGTGGGATCGTGTTGGAATGACGAATTTATAAAAATAGCAGACTTGGGCCCCAGTACCTAACTGAGTTGTGGAGGTGTTCCACAAACGATGGGCCTTTTAATATAGTTTCCTTTGTCCTGTCGTGGGGCTTATGGCTAAGTAATAACAGCCGCACAGGTCGATCGATCAGGTTAAGCTACGCTTGCCGCTGTTGGTCCGTGGATGGATGACCACCACCCCATTGGGGTCATACCAAGACCCCTCCGTGCCTCAGAAAGCACGTTAAGCAGTTGATCCCGGCTGTCATTCGTGGATCTTTGACAGTCGTTACGGGTCGTCAGTAGCCCCGAAAGTGTGATAACCAGTCTTACCAAGTGGAATTACCCAGTAACTGGGTTGTGCAGGTCAGAAAGGAAGTAGCACAACTGAACGCTATCAGCACATCTAAACTGCGTTCAAAAGCTGTCAGTGTCAAAAATGTTTCACAACAATGATGTCACTGACAGCTCTTGAACAATTGGAGAAACTCGCCCTAAGAAAGGAATTTAAATAGGGGCTGAGTCCCCCAATCCTTGTCAAACAATGGTAAAGTTTGACACAAACAAAGGCAAAAACTAGTTAAGGGGCTTACATGACCTAAAGCGCGGTCACTGTCAGACTGCATAGAAAAGAAAGAGAAGCGCGATGACACAACCCTGGTTATCTATTGCAAAATATGAAGCAATTATTTAATTACAAAAAATCTATTGTTTCGACAAAAAAATTAAAACACTAGTGTTTTAGTATGTTGTTTGTAGAATAATCTGACAAAAAATCTGAATGATTATATGTATATTAGTATGGTTTTAACTGTAAAAAGAAAGTTATTAAATTAGTATCAAATTAGTTGTATTATCTTTTCAACACACTATCAATCTAGCATATATCCTGAAGAATATCATATATTTTTCTGATTTTGTTTACTGTAATCGATCATATACTTTTATTGTTTCTAAAACTTGCGTTTTTTTGCGTTTAGGTCCTGTAAGCCCCTTAACCAACGTATTATGTTCTAGATAAGAAGTGGAGTGGCGAAGGTGTGGTAAGTTAAAGTAGATACTAAACTGTCGGGCACAAGAGGAAGCCGCGATGTGTAGTGGTAATTGTGAACATTGTTGAAAGACCACCGGCAAATGGGACACACGGACTGTTGGGATGAGAAATTAGAGCTTGGTTTGTAAATTAAGAAAAAAAGATGATCTTTCTCTCTCTCTCTTTGTAAAAAGATTATTAAAACTGATTTTATTTGAAAACTTTCAACTGTTTACTCACCTTCATTACAATAATTTAAAGAAGTCTTATAAAAAAAGTACTGTAACTACAAAGACGACAAAATCTTTTGTTCTTTCTGTTTTATTTCGGTTTCTATAGTTGTTCATTCGTTTTACACAGGTTTTACAATAATCATTAATATTAAAAGGTAAAGCAAATATTTATCCGGTTCACCACTTTCCGCATCAGATTTTTCCAAGCCCCCTTGTAAGGTATATTAAATTGTTTCATCGACTTTATCGGCCACTGATCTTTGTACAGCTTATTTATTTCTACATACTTTAATGTACACCACATAGCAAAAACAAATACACTAAAATATAGAATGGGCGGCTCTTCCAGGCTTGTGAACTCTGTAAACTTCGTCGGCCGGTTTCTGTATTTTTTTAGTATGATATATTATTTATTTTTATTTATTGTTCAACTAGCTTCTGGCCACGGGAGATTATCCGAGGGGACAGAAAAGGACAAAAAATAACCTATATGTCACTCCAAAGCATCAGCTACCTATCTGCGCTGCTACTAATCGGTCCGATAGACAACAGACAGACAATTTTTTGTTTTTATAATTTTGTAGCTTATATATACTTTCATGTGCATTTGGTAAAAAGCTGTTATTTTGATATTACAAACAGAAACTTCAATTTTATTTATTTGTATAGATGGATAGATCTAACAGAAATATTCAAATATTAATACATAGGTATATATATATATATTTTTTATGTGTAATAGCTATAGTTACTTCTGAAATTTGTTGGAATTGGTGTATTTTGGCTTTATTACTATGTGATTGTTGTCTGTGTGGTGTCGGACTTAAAGAATAGCACCACCCCATACTTCCCGTGGGTGTCGTAAAAGGCAACTAAGGGGCGTACCGGAGAATGGGCAGTAGCGTTCTCTATGCATTCCACCAGCATACCATACTGCGATCGCCAACCCGCCTGCCAAGCGTGGCGATTATGGCAAACCCCCCTTTTGGGGGAGGCCTATGTCCAGCAGTGGACGTTTTTCGGCTGAAATGATGATGATGACTATGTCATTGATAATGTATGCCTAAGCGGCGGGACATAGCAGAAATTGAGAACATTGTAATGTATTGTTTACGGTAGGTAAACAATACATACAATGTTCTTAATTTTTGTTCTAAATTATGATCCACAATAACGAATATGATTATTCCCTATCCTTGCCCATCCGTATGTCACCTAACAGAGTCCTCTTTCCCCTCTCGCCCGCAGGAATTTGTCGTTGACAGTTGTCACAGCTGGTGCAGCTTGTTGAAACCCTCAGCTAAGGAGAAAAATTAAATTAATTTATGTAGGAAAGCTTGGGTAACGAGATGCAAAGCGTGTTTATTGTAAGAGGCTGCAAGATGACGGAAATATTATTTAAATATTATTCTGATTGCGTTTGCAGTGAGCGGCTTGGGTTGTCTTTCAAAATGCTTAGAGTTTTCTTATCTTATAAGTTGTGGTGCAACAGCTTTATGAATTGTTTATTTTCGTGTGATCTGGGGGCCTAAAAAGGCTACTTTGGCAGAATCATAAAAGGATAACATAGTGGACAGTTAACCGTTAAGTTAATCGATATCAAATCCCATTGGTGAAGCATTTTTCAGTATTTTTCATATTTCTTTTGTCTGTGCTAAAATACCAATCAATCCGATCCAAATCCAATCCCAATCTCTTTGATTATACCTACGTAGTGCAGCGAAAAAACGAAAAACACGGACTGTCTTCGCCATGTTACGATTCATGATGTTATCCTTTTATGATTCTCTAAAGTGGCCTTTTTTAGGCCCCCTGACTTGTCTTACTCATTTCGTATTTATCCAATAATTTTAAACTTAAATACAGCATATTCAGCCTATCTTCTTCTTAGCGTGTCGATAGCAATCTAAATATACTCGGCCCAGAATTCGGCTACTTGTTTGGCGCCTTCATCACCGTCCATCAGTTCCTGTAACGTGCAGCTGACAGGACACGCAGGACACGATATTAAGTGTCCCATCGTTTGTGGGACAGCACCACATTTACACTCCAAGGCGGAGTCGTCTATGAATCTCCACCTGAACAGGTTATCCTTGCTTCGGCCTACCTGGGTCCGGAGTCTGTTTCAAGACTTCCAGATTACCCAAGGTAACTCATGTCCAGTTGGGAGATCTTCAGCGGGTGGGACGAACGGTTTGGGTAAGGTAGCACTGTCTCGCCACAGCTTAAGTCTCTCTTGTGATGGTCCGCCAGAGAGTGGAACGACACACTTTTAACTTTTTCAGCCTATAATGTTCTTACTGCTGGGACACAAGCCTCCTCGCTGTTAGAGGGAGTGGGCCAGAATCCACCACGCGGGCCCAGTGCGGGTTGGTGGAGGTGAACATGTCTTGGAATTTTTGGTTCGTTGTTTTCTTACGATGTTTTCCTTCACCGTTTTGAGAGTTGTGGTGTTGAAATAATTTACACAAAGTAAAGCGCCTGTCTGGGTTCGAACCAACGATCTACAACTCGTAAGTCGCGGTTTTACAGTGACAATCTTGGATTTTAATTTTGACCTCACTATCAGCTTCAGCGCCCTCGATAACCATGAAAACTACTTATATCTATCTCTTTCTCTTAGTATTATTTGTAATAAAAAATCACATAACGCTTTTTCGTTACATGACGATTTCTACCAGATTACTCCTACCGCAAGAACTGCGTTCCAATAAATAATCCACGAAAATAATTATGTTGACGTATGTTCCAAATACTTCTTCTGTAAACTAAACATGAAAATAATCATGCACAGACGCACATCAAGCTACTACAATCTGTCAAATTTCTTTAATAGATTTTCAACTTTATCGTTAAAGCATAAGGTTCAAAGTTGATTGGGAAAATTTGACAGCTTCGGGTAGCTTGATGTGCTGGCGTCTGTACAAAACGTCCGCCATTTTGAATTTCCCGTGAAGTTCATATTAATCCGGGAGTTGTTTCATGTTCCGAGATAATGAACATAACGGAGATTCGTATGAATCTAGGGGTATCCCTAACCTTACTATAACATAAAAACAACAGCCACATCCAAAGAGTAAAACGCTAGCACATCAAGCTACTACAATCTGTCAAATTTCATTAATAGATTTTGAACTTTATCTCTAAAGCATAAGGTTCAAAGTTGATTGACAAAATTTGATAGTTTTGGGTAGGTTGATGTTCTGGCGTCTGTACATTCACTTTCAGGGAACCGTATAAACTAAATAGCCTTTTATATCCTATTGCCCAGCTGTGTACCTTAAGCCCTAAATACATCTCACCGTGATTTTGTAAGAAACACCTGTGACCGACCATGAGCATTCCTTTGTAAAGTTTATCTTCAAGATTTTACTTGCAGTGTTAAGAGGAAATGCAGGTGGTCTTCTCCATAGAAATGCTCCTGTTTTTTTTTTTTTTGTTAACGACCAATTTTTTTTTTACAGAATAATAAACATTAACTACTTGTATGTCCCTATGTTTTCCTTTTTGATGATACATTATTTTTATAAGCACTAGAACCCTAAAAAAATGCTCAAATTTCCCGCTGGTTAAAGAGACGTAGTGTACAAATTTGACAAATATTAACGAAAAAGAACAACTTATAGACACAGTATATATTATCCTTCCTATTCAGTTTATGAACTATCTTTTAAATTGGTCCAATATTGGAGGAGGAAACAGGCGAAAGCCAAACCTCGAATTATACTTTTTACTTAGACTTTTTCAGGGGCCCATGGCTAAATAATAACAGCCGCACAGGTCGATCGATCAAGTTAAGCTACGCTTGCCGCGGTTGGTCTGTGGATGGGTGACCGTCTTTACATACCGAGACCCCTCCGTGCCTCGGAAAGCACGTTAAGCCGTTGGTCTCGGCTGTCATTCGTAGATCTTTGACAGTCGTTACGGGTAGTCAGAAGCCCGAAAGTCAGACAACCAGTCTTACCAAGGGGTATCGTATTACCCAGTAACTGGGTTGTGGAGGTCAGATAGGCGGTCGCTTCATGTAAAATACTGGTATTCAGCTGCATCCGGTTAGACTGGAAGCCAACCCCAACATAGTTGGGAAGAGGCTACGCAGATGATGACTTAGACTTTTTCAAAAGTCTCTTCGACCGCATTTCCTCTTAATGTTTTAGTGTGTATTAAAATTTGTGCATTACTGCTGTCTGAATTAGACTTAACAATAGCAAAACTTTACAAACATTAGTTATTTATTTTACAACTAGCATTTGTCAGCGGCTTCGCAGGCGAGGATGTTGGGAATTATCCCACGGGATTAAACTAAAGTATCTTCAGTGTTGGGAGTTATTATTATTATTTGTTTAGACACACTAGAGAGGGGCCCGTGGCTAAATAATAACAGCCGCACAGGTCAATCGATCAGGTTAAGCTACGCTTGCCGCGGTTGGTCTGTGGATGGGTGACCATCTTTACATACCGTGACCCCTCCGTGCCTTGGAAAGCACGTTAAGCCGTTGGTCCTGGCTGTCATTTGTGGATCTTTGACAGTCGTTACGGGTAGTCAGAAGCCCGAAAGTCTGACAACCAGTCTTACCAAGGGGTATCGTATTACCCAGTAACTGGGTTGTGGAGGTCAGATAGGCAGTCGCTCCATGTATAATACTGGTATTCAGCTGCATCCGGTTAGACTGGAAGCCGACCCCAACATAGTTGGGAAAAGGCTAGGTAGATGTTTGTTTAGACACACTAGCAGCTAATTAGCTGATGCGTGTGTATCGTATAGCTTGGAGATATTTAATCTGTCCAGTCGATTCTTGAAGCAGTACACTGTGGGGACGTCACAACATTTTCCGGGAGCCTATTCCATGCTGCTACAACTCGGTTAGACAAGAATTGCTTCAAGGGCTTTTTTTTTATGAATTTTCCCGTAGCTTTAGGGAATGCCCACGCAAATGTGTGTTCGCATTCAGTGTGTAAAGATCTTGCAGGCTGGGCAGTTCGTAGTTTTCGATAAGTATTTTGAACGTCTCAATGAGGGAGTGGGAGAGCATAACAAAGATATATTTGTGTAACCTAGAGACATTTTTACTGAGTATAGCTTGGTAAACGCACTCTAAACACCGAAGATTAAACACTGTGTGGGGTTAAACGAGGGACATACTCTAAGGGAGTGAAGCACTCATGAAAAAGAAGGTGGGCCCATAGTAAAACATGTTCATTTTATTAAGGGACCAACTCGGAAATATGAAAAAAAAAACTTGTTCACTGCATTTTGTGGAGTCACGCGAACATTTACTCGCGTTTTCAGGTTTGGTCCCTTATTGAAAATTGTTTATTTTATGAGTACTACATTTCCTTAGCACGATACAATAGAAAATCAATTGTCTCATTAGGGAGTTTGAGGGGTCATGCACTCACACTAGACAGAAACTGACAGCCGAATGACGATTTCAAAATGGCGGCTGTGTGTGAATTTTGCCCTCCTGCACAGCTAAGTTGGTGGAACTTTAGCTGTTATGATTGTTGACCGAAATAGAACCAATCAAATCACTTAACGTTTCATCCAAAAACCGGAATACTTAGGGTGACTAAGCCAAACGTAAGCAATTGGGTCTCTCAAGGACAATTTGCTGTCATTCATGGAAGACAATAACTTTGAAGGATTTCCTTATTAGATCATGACAATTCATTATGAATAGTGATCGGAGTAGATAGATTGAATTGGGCAAATCCGAAACGTATATATTAATATGGACATTCCTCCGGAATTTCGGAATTGGAATTGTATTAAAATGAGCAATATTATATTCTCCATATTTTTTTTAACAGCACACCGTCACTATTTGACACAACCTAACGACCAATCTGAACAAAGGATCTTGGGTGGTGCACTAACCAGTTATCAAAACAATGCGTACGCCCGCCGACGACATGCCAGGTAGCGCACTCGTTTACTTCGGTTCGTAGAGTGCGCTTCTTTTTACTGTGTTGTGAAAACGTTACGTGAAAACAGATAAATAATTAATATAAATACAGGTAAATTTAAATTTTGAATTGAGTAGTAATAATATCACTACCAACATTAACAATATTTAACTGGATCCAGAAATACCGGAATCACTTTCCTGGAAAATGGCTTATCCATGTTATTCTTTCTGTGGGCATTTATGATACAAGTACCAAAAATCAATCTACCTACTCCGATCTATGATTATGAGCTATGTTCGGTTCGAACTTGGTGGTATCTCATTTAGAAATCTCTCTATCGCACTGAGGTTTGCTGTTAGAGAATTCCATGTTCATACATGCACAACGGTTGCTAGATCTCCGGTTGACGCACCTGACCTTCCTGCAGAACATCACCAATAAGGCTTATAGGGCGTCCCCTCCCGAGGCTTCCCCTTATCATCATCAAATGACTCATCAATCTCACTGACTAAAACCCACCCGTGTTCCTTCCTTAGCCTTCCGGACAATCCCGCTGACCCGGCAGGCTTCGGCCCTAAGGGCCCCCTCAATTTATGCTGACATCTCTTTGAGGCGCACGTGGAACACGTACGCGCCGTCCGGCACGGGCCTGGTTCTGATCGGACGGTGAGCTACCCACTTACATCTGCATTGTATATACTTTTTGTTAATGGTCTAAAACAGTGACGATTATGTAAGGGGTATTTAGTCTGAACGGCCCGCGGGCCAGGTAGGTTAAAAATACTTATTTAAAAAAAACACAATTAATTCTCAGGCATTAACACTTTTCAAGTCCAGAAGTTGGGCTTTAAACTTGATTTAAGTAAACCGCTGCAGTGAATCCTGTTATAAATAACGTTAAGTGCCTATTGGGTAAGAGATCGGACCAATCGGGGAGAACTATTGCCGTTAATAGCTTCCGATGGCCACGTGTTTCCTCCCTGACCTATATTTGGTTGAGAATGGTGGAGATTTAATTGGTTTTTCGTTTTATGTATGACTAGCTGTGCCCCGCGGTTCACCCGCGTAAATATCGATCCCGTGGGAATATCGGGATAAAAAGTAGCCTATATGTTAATCTAGGGTGTCACCTACATCCATACAAAATTCTATCAAAATTGGTCCAGCCGTTTGAGCGTGAAGAAGTAACAAACATATAAACACACATACACACACACACACACAAACTTTCGTCTTTATAATATTACTAGCTGCGTCCCGCGGTTTCACCCGCGTAAATGTCGATCCCGTGGGAATATCGGGATAAGAAGTAGCCTATATGTTAATCTAGGGTGTCACCTACATCCATACAAAATTCTATCAAAATTGGTCCAGCCGTTTGAGCGTGAAGAAGTAACAAACATATAAACACACACACACACAAACTTTCACCTTTATAATATTAAATGTGATAGTGTGACTAACTTCTGTCCGCGACTTCGTCCGCGTGAAATTTATTGTTCCTCCGAACCCGTTACATCGCATCGCCTGCTGGCGAGTGCTTCGTTTTCGCTTAGAGTTCTTTCTGCTTTTGCCTTATTGCCCGGCTCCTAAGGGTGCTAGCGTAAATAGTCTTCCTCAAGAATTAGGCTATATGCTAAAAAAATTTTTTTAATCCAAGGGTTAGTAAAAATATCAGCTGCCTCATTCATTTCAGCCGAGTAGCTACGTTCTCCGCCGAAATGTATAGGACAGCTGACATTTTATTTTATTTCTGGAGTAGGTAAGTTGTTCAGTTTAATGGTCTGTGACACACCCTTAATTATGACCATACTTTTCTGAGGGGCAATTCCCGTATTTTTAATAAGTTCGCATTCTAATCTAAGTCACAATCTGTCAAAAATCTCATCATCAAAAATCTCTCATCATCAAAAATCTCTCATCATCAAAAATCTCTCATCATCAAAAATCTCATACAAGATGCAAATTGATTGTATTTTGACAGATTGTGAGAATATGATGTTTTGAAAATATGATATTTTGAAAATATCATGATTTGCGATTATGGTGATTTGAGTTTATGATATTTGGAAAATATGATATATAGAGACTGAGCGGCATTTTTGACATTGATTGTCGCTGAGATGAGATTTCGACTTTTGTTAAGATCGAGAACAGGATCTACGCGATATATACTTCAAAGTTTCCAATTTCTCTCCCGTTACATTATTCACTTGCCTTACGACAACCATGATTAATTTTACCACGGTATGACATATTGGTTCTAGGATATGCCCGTTTTCTCACGATGCTCTGCTTCACTATTCCAAAAATTTGAAGACATGTGACATCTACACAGCAACAGCTGCACAGGTCGATCGATCAGGTTAATCTACGCTTGCCGCGGTTGGTCTGCGGATGGGTGACCATCTTTACATACCGGGACCCCTCCGTGCCTTGGAAAGCACGTCAAGCCGTTGGTCCCGGCCGTCATTCGTGAATCTTTGACAGTCGTTACGGGTAGTCAGAAGCCCGAAAGTCTGACAAGCAGTCTTACCAAGGGGTATCGTATTACCCAGTAACTGGGTTGTGGAGGTCAGATAGACAGTCGCTCCATATAAAACACTGGTATTCAGCTGCATCCGGTTAGAATGGAAACCAACCCCAACATAGTTGGGAAAAGTAGGCAGATGATGATGTGACATCTACCAACCCGCACTCCCTCTCGAGTAGAGGAGGCCTGTATCCCAGCAGTGGGAACATTATTGGCTGATTATGTGTATTTTTAAGTTATGTATGAGCTATTTGTTACTTTATGACTTTTAGGTACAATTCCTACATCAGCAGAAATACAATATACTGCCGTCATCAAGAAAACGGGCACAACTAACATTTTTTCCAAAATTGAGTTATATGTGACCGGCCAAACCCGATTTTAGGATGAACTAGTTTCTCCTAGGCCAAACCAGTTCACCGGCGACGTAGGATGCAAGAGCCAGTGAAGGGCACCTCGAGATTAGGTTTGGTTATAGTCCCCGTCGCGAGAAGGTATAAATTATGTAAACACACATTCACGGGTTCGCAACTTTTGGATCAAATTAAAAAAAAAACAGTTTGTAATGATTTTTATTTTTATATAGGGATATAATTAAGGTAACACACACATCTAATTACTGCCGTCAGACGATTCCGAGTATTCTGTAACTTACTTCAAAATGGCGATGGCGGCCCAAATGTTTACATTCCATGAGTCAGACGCGTTCCAGTACTACAAATCCGACCAAGTGAAATTGCTCGTTAGTTTCGTATTACACGTACCTACGTTACATTGAGTTGATTGAATTTAGGATTACTTATTGAACTTTAGTATAAAGTTCTTTATTTACAAAGTTTACGTGACGGGGACTTTAGGTTACTTTCAACCCTGTACACAGAAAAAGGGGTTTGGCCGGTAACATATACATATTTAGAATCAGAAAAAAAGGCGTAAGTATAGCCAGTTTGTTTTACTCAATTTTGGAAAAAACGTTAGTTGTGCCCTTTTTCTTTATGACGGCAGTATAAGCCATGAATGTTTCACCAGTAATATCTAGTTATAGTGTTGTCGGCAAAACATATCCACAACATCAACATTGGTTCAAACTGAATCCTACGAAATTGCGGCGTACCATGTTTGAGTAGGATAACAAAATATGGAATATACTGTATGTTTACTTATACTAGGTGCGTAATATTACACATAGTGTGTTATAGGAGATGTAATTCACGTTCTAAAACATATAGGTACAGGGTATAAAAAGACACATTACATAGCCGTCAACTACGCATTCAGTACATAAAACTAAGTAACATTTCATAAAAATAATTGCTGGGAAACAACTTTTATTTCTGGTCTGAAAGTTGTTTGTAACTCACGCAAAACATTGTGCTTATGGGTGCATGCAACGAGACAGGGGTCGTGGGGGACTTAAATTTGTGACATTAAAAACTAGTTTTCGTAAAAGAAACGTCAGTAAAAGTTGGAATTTTGACCGTCAATTCTCAGCTCTCAACTCTCAAAGCATTTATTTCAATTAAACCATTTACTGGCACTTTTGAATTGACAAGAAATTGGTCAGTCAGAAAATGTGAGGCCCAATCCAAAGCGTAGGTACCTATGGAGAGGAACGGGCAAGAAACTCCATGAACACTCTTTTAAATGATATTTTTACAAAAATATTAGTTACATCAATTGTTACATCAGTCACATCAATGTCAGTTACATCAATGTCAGTCACATCAATGTTGAATTTATAATTATATGTGAGAACCATGTAAAAAAGACGTACCTGTTAAAAGCGTCCAGAGTACAGCAAATAGTAAGAAAACAACAATCCAAAAATAAAATAACAATAACTCCGTAACCAGAAGGTCCTCAGATATGGTCCAGTACAAAAAAAATATCACAATGAGGGGAAGAACAAGTGACTCTCGGCTTCGTTAAGGGCCTATACTACCTCAAATGGCTTATCATGATCCTCCGTTATGTCGAAAATACCGCAGCATTAATTTTGAAATAAATATCTGCTAAAGTTGAGGATTAATGTTAAGTACTACGTTAGACGAAAACACGATTCCATAAAATTTGTTCGATACAAAAAAATTCCAAAGTTAAAAATAAACCGCTGGTATTAAAAAAATACTTCAAATTAGATCATGAAACTTCGCATACTAACTGAACTAATTATAAAGCAGGTCTTATGTTACTTAGTTTTTTTGAATTAGCTTTATTTTCACTGTAAAAAGCAAATACCTAAACTATTGGTGCTGCTTTCCGCCCAGCACCGCACTCTGTCGCGCTCTCACACAGTCCGCTAGCAGTATCGTGCGAGCGAGATAAAGAGTGAATTTCAGCTGAGGTAGTATAGACTCTTAAGTGTCTTTTTACATCCGTTATACAAACGTAAGTACTATCCGTGCCTCAGAAAGCACGTTAAGCCGTTAGTCCCGGCTGTCATTCGTGGATCTTTGACAGTCGAAAGTCTGACAACCAGTCTTACCAAGGGGAGTCGTATTACCCAGTAACTGGGTTGTGGAGATCAGATAGGCAGTCGCTCCATGCAATAATACTAATATTCACCAGCCGGTTAGACTGGAAGCCGACCCCAATATAGTTGGGAAAAGGCTAGGCAGATGATGATACAAACGTAAGTTCTAGCCTAGAAGTTACAAAGTCTGGAATGAATAAGTTCCTTCTACTTAAGTAGCAGTAGGCAGTAAATTGCTGGCAGAACAGATGGCCGTTGAGGCCGATAGGTTCTCGATTGGCCACCGTGTACCGGAAGACGTAGCGTTGGAATTTTTCGCACAAGGTGGACCGACGACCTTGTGGAAGCCGCAGGAATCCGCTGGACGATGACTTTCTATTGAAACGATGATGATGATGATGATGATCACACATGGTGGTGCATTCTTTCATTTATTGTTAGATGAAAACGTACCTTTTTAGGGTTCCGTACCCAAAGGGTAAAAACGGGACCCTATTACTAAGACTTCGCTGTCTGTCCGTCTGTCCGTCTGTCCGTCTGTCCGTCTGTCCGTCTGTCCGTCTGTCCGTCTGTCTGTCACCAGGCTGTATCTCAAGAACCGCGATAGCTAGACAGTTGAAATTTTCACAGATGATGTATTTCTGTTGCCGCTATAACAACAAATACTAAAAACAAAATAAAATAAATATTTAAGGGGGGCTCCCATACAACAAACGCGATTTTTTTGCCCTTTTTTGCTCGATATCAAAAATGGTAATAGGTAGGCCCTTGAAATATTCACAAAATACTCAGTTGTATTTTAACTTTAATAATAAATAATAAAATTAAAATAAAATAAATATTTAAGGGGGGCTCCCATACAACAAACATGTTTTTTTCGGCGTTTTTGCCTTGTGGTACGGAACCCTTCGTGTGCGAGTCCGACTCGCACTTGGCCAGTTTTTTTAACGTATTAACTATACACGTAACGTTGACGGCGTCGTGTTTCGCTGCGTGGTGTCGCGTAACCGTCCTCGGAAACGTCGGCCAAAAGTCCTCTTTCAGACAGGTCTGTAGATGTTGGGTTGGAACTCGTACCACGAATGACTTAAAGTTGATGTTGTGGCGCGATTCCAACCTTTCGACCCTAAGAGTCCAGTTGGTCTTCACCTTCAAATACTGCACGACTTCCTCAGTTGTCGTGGAGTGATGCAGACGCGAAAGGTACAGCTGCGACGTAGGCACAGCAGGGCGCAGCAGCATGTTGGGTCCACTCGGTGCGGTGCCACACAGGTTACGAGAACAGGGCTTCTTCTTCTTCCTTTCTACTTTCGTGAAACCCTCCTCATCAACTTGTCTGGCTCTTGGCAAAGAGCAACGGACCGCAGTCAGGGCAGGTTGAGCACCCTTTACCAGTTTTTCCCCTTTTCTGGTTTGTCGATTAGGCTGCGACGCATCAGATTTGCACATAGTGCACTAAGCCAGGGCACCCCGACCAAATGGGTCAGGTTGATCACAGTGCAAGGCGAGCACTACTTCCATAGGCCAGGCGGTTAACTAAACGACTAATTTAACCAATTGGCTGAGACATAGACATAACAATAACTGCGTTAAAGATTATTTCCGAAATCTTTCAAAAGTAATTTTATATCCTTTTGACGACGTTACCCAAAATTTTATCAAGCAACAATAACAAACGTTCAATATAATGACATATTTCTCTTCAAACATTTCGATACGACATAAAAATTTCATCAAAGAAACACAAATCGGAAAGAAACACATCAAGCATGTTAACGGTACAAAACAATATACGTGCCGAAACAAAAAAAGGTTTGAAGTCTATGTTATTTTGGCAGTTTCACAAAGAAAATAAATATTGTAACGTAAACCGAATTCTTTTTGTCAACTCGTTTGTGTCTCTTGGTTTCTTTCAGAATTTGTTCTTTCACCATTTATCATTTCAAACCCCTTTTTCTCGGGACATTAGTACGTCGTACCAGTGACGTATAATGAATGGCCTCCGTCTTAGGCCTGTCGTCCAAGACGCTACTGAAAACTAAACAGAATGCCAATTCCCATAAAAAAAAAATTATGCGGTCGGGGCACCCCCGTCAGGAACGAAGTTCCTTACACAATACTCGCACGCACACTCACTTCTATATCGTATATAGAAAGAGACAGAGAGAGAGAGAAAGTGTGAATGTAATACGCATTTTTAATACAGAGCCATTTAGTTTCAGTTTTTAGAAGCTCTGATGAAGTCGTCTCCATCTTGAATTTTAATTTTGACCCAGCTATCGGCTTTTGCACCCTCAAAAACCGTAAAACGACACCTATGACCAAAAACTTTAAAGTTTTCGCAGCCGCCATTTTGGATGTTCTTTTTGACCTCTCTCTCTTTCTCTGTCTCTATAAAAGAAAGAGACAGAAGGAGAGAGAAAGTCGCATGGAGCCCCGCATAACGCTTTTTCGATACGTGACGATTTCTACAAGTCTACTCCTACGTTCCAAAAACGTTCAAAATATAGTCGCAATCTCTTCTCATCAAAAAGTTGACAACAATGAAGGTACATTTGAGGTATTTTCGACTGATTTATTAGACAGAATGCGAACGTTCGCAAAAATACGGGCATTGCCCCTCAGTTACAAACTCAAATCACCAATGAGTAGCCAGAATGTCACAACACTCGTATTTCAAGGGTTATCCGTACACGACGCGACTTACTAACGTGTTATTAACTACTTTGTGAATTGTTTTTCTAAAGGCGGATACAGACATTGCAAGGCATGCGCAGCGCAGCGCACGGCGCCAGTGTGGACGTCGATATTCGTGGTGAGGCATGTGGAAGCACATGCCTCGCAATGTCTGTATCCACCTTAATACGTTTCTATTGAGTAGCGTCGTGAACGACGGGCCTAAGTCTAAATAAATAAACTTCGGAGCGACTCGGCCGTCTTCGACAAACTTTGGCCGTCGACGAACACCTAAAGAAGACTTGATGCGATAATTAATTGGCCTCTTGAATTTTAGCTTTATAATTTAAGATGTTAAGATGTTGTATTTTTGAAGGTTTTTTGTGTATTTTCCCGTTTAGAAGTTTGCTGTAGACCGTATACTTTATTTATAAACGCTGCTTAAACTTAAGAGAAGTTGAAAAGACAAATCCAGGCTTCGGGCTGCTACTGAGAAATTCTTGTTGTTAAAACCCTATAACACTTTTCACGACCTGGGAATCGAACCCAGTATCTGATGGTCAGCAGTAGCGCTTGCAACCAATAGACCAACAAGGCAGTCGCTTTATTTTCATTGTTTTTAAAACGCTATCCAAATCAACTTTAACAAAATTTTTGAATACACAAATCAGCAATACCTATGTTAAAAACACTTTATCTAAATACAATTCCCCGAAAACCTCATACGACGCCTAATTTATGTAGTTCAACAATTCCTAAGAGCATAGATGCCCTCGAGTTTCCAAGACGCAAATTGAAACTGGAATAAAACGAACAGAATTGCTCTTCTGAATTCCGTCAAACAAATTCCAATGGTAATTTTAAAGGGTAATGTCTATAGATTGCTGAATTCTGAACGTGCCTGAGTTGGAGAAAAGAAAAGGGGGAAAATCTTCGAGTACTCAGATGATACTTCAACTACGTAAGGAATTGCTATTAAGGAGCAATGTTCTTATAAGGGAGCGTCACGAATTTTTGTGACTTGTGTACATGTTAGGAATTAATTAGGGATTCTTACCGATTATGATTTCCTGGTACTTGACAATGGTCATAATATATTGAGGACTTGGGGTTTATGATTAATTTGGGGCATAAAGGGATAGTTTCAAACAGAATATTGATAGAAAAGAAACGAATAAGGAGGCAACGATGATATAGCTAGAGAAATAAATTTTTCCAAAAAAAAAAAACAACGTACGTTTAAAAACGTATGAAGGTGCGGGAGGCGGATATTTACGACTTGTGAGCATGTTAGGAATTAAGTAGGGATTCTAAGCATTTATGATTTCCTGGTACTTGACGATCGACTCCATCTAGCTTATTTATTTCTTTTATAAATGACGCGACGAGGCATGAATGATTCAAAGATCCTATTTACATAATAAAAAAAATAATTTCGTTTCATAAAAAATTAAAGAACTAGCAAACTAATTACTACCAACTATGTATACCAACACGGAAAGTCTGATGTAAAAAACAAGGTGTGAAAAACTTGGAAACCAGTTTTAGACACCACTCAATATCTTTCACCATTTATTTGTTTGAAAAATAAACTTCTCTCAAACGAAACCAAGCGTCGACGGGCAAAAAAAGAATGCACTTCTGCGACATTTTCACAATAAGTAACTTACACCAGATTTTGAACTTAAAACTTTAGTAGCTAGAGTGTAATTTTGTGCGCAGTTTTTTCATGTTCAGGTAACTGAGTTCCTGATTGGAAACACCTTCCTTTGGGACTCAATGCAAACAGTAAAACTATGAATTATTTCTCCATTTTCATATTTTATTGAAATAGTTGGCTCATTCATATGGAATTGTTTCGAGTTTGTTTTCTAAATTACCTTTTGAAACACGTGTTTTAATTACACCCGTATTTTGGATAGCTATTTACCTGGCTACAGCAACGCTGAAAGGTTTTAAATATTCATAAACTTTTGTAATATCACTGGCTGTGTATGCTTCCTCGTTCTGCCTAAAATACCTACTGAACTGGTTTCATCAAATGAAGTGTCATTATATTCGTCCGGACATGGATATGGGACCTCACATAAGGCGCTTTACACAGCGGCGACCTCTCGCGTCTGGTCCTGGTGCAAGCCATGGTCCGGAGCGAGAGGGAGTGGGAGGCAGCCACCTCCTTCTGCGAAGCAGTCATGCTAGCGAAGGAGGTGGCGTGATGGAAGAGGGACAGAGCATCCCATCCCAGCCACCGCGGGAGACGCTCCGGGCGTCGGGAGCCACGGGACGACTCCCGGCTACGGGACCCGGGACCCGTCCGACGACGCGTACGTGTTCCACCCGCGCCTCAAAGAGATGTCAGCACCAGATGAAGGGCCCGTTAAGGCCGAAGCCTGCTGGGTCAGCGGGATTGTCCAAAAGGGTTACCGCTGGCCCGGAACATAAAGTCAGTAAGAGTCTGACACTCCCTTCCGCTCCGTCCAAAGCTGGAGGGGTCATTTGATGATTTCCCCCCCAAAAACTTTGCAGCCGCCCGCAAATGCTGACAGCAGTGGTGGCCCAGTGGTAAGGCCCCGACTCACGAGTTGTAGGTCGTGGGTTCAAACCCATGCAAGAGTTTTACTTTGTGTAATCTATTTCATCACAACTGCTCTCAAAAATGGTTAAGGAAATCAGCATATCTTAGAACAAAAAATTCGAAGACACGTGACATCTACCTAGAGGGCTTGGGCTTGAGGGGCTTGTGGCTAACTAATAACAGCCGCGCGGGTCGATCGAGCAGGTTAAGCTTGCCGCAGTTTGTCCGTGGATGGGTGGCCATCTTCACATACCAAGACCCCTCCGGGCCTCGGAAAGCACGTTAAGCCGTTGGTTCCGACTGTCATTCCTGGATCTTTGACAGTCGTTACGGGTCGTGACAACCAGTCTTGCCAAGGGGTATCGTATTACCCGGTAACTGGGTTGTGGAGGTCAGATAGGCAGTCGCTCCATGTAAAATACAGTCCAATCGGATGGTTAGACTAGATGCCAACCCTAACATAGTTGGGAAAAGGCTAGGCAGATGATGATGATGACGATTACATCTACCAAAGTTTAAATGGTATAATTTATCAAATGTTATAATGTTAGTTGTCTGTTGATATCTGTGTACACAAATGGTTAAATAAATAAATAATGTTGCTAAAACCAAGCACCCCAGCATCGTCACAACAGCCACAAGGATATCCATTATAAAGTAGCATTTACCTGGCAGAACTGGTCACCAACACTTTTTCATACCGAAAAAATTCAACTGAAAAATCACCCCTCTACGGCTTAACGTAACTCCAGCTATCGCCACGCCTCTAGCGGAATAAATCCGAACTAAGTGAAACTTATATACGTTTAGTGCGAATCTGTTCTCGATTGAATCGTAACTTGCAGACTTATCGATTTAGAATCGTATTTATTCTAGACTACGACCTATATTTCTGGATTGTTTTACATAGAATACCTGCTTTTTGAAGCTTTCGGCTTTCGGATTTCGGTTTATTTAACGGTACGAGTATGTAAGGAATCGTGTAGGTTATTGCGTTGTGGTGATGATTTCTTTGTGCACCAACTAAAACTATCGCTGTCTTTTCCTAGCACATTAAGTTAGACAGAGATAGAAGTTAATAAGAGCTGTCAACATTAGGTTGGGTTTCTACTTTTTTTTAACATGGCGGTCTTTGCGTTAATCTTGGTAAACAGAGTAGCAGGGACATCGGCGCATTAACTGTAACCATGTATTCAACGGTGCTATTCTGTAAAAATCTCACCGTGAAAACTTAGGTGAAGTGAGCGCGGAGTGAGCTGTCAATAGTGTCAATTCCTAGCAAAAACAAACTCACTTCACCTACGTTTTTACGGTGAGATTTTTACAGAATCGACCGGCAGGACATGATTCTAAGCCCCTAGAATAGAAATACACCGTCGGTTATCAATAAAAAATCAGCTGTTTCATAGAAAAGTTCAATGTGTATGGTATGTGACGATGGGAAGAGACCAGACGGCATGACATTGTTGCCTTGGGTAGGCCTCTGGTGCTGTCGCGACGTGTGACCTTTGCGCCATCACATGTTTTTAGCACGGCGGGCTGGGCTGGCGCCGCTGCTGCGGCTGCTGTGACCCTCAAGCGGCGCAAATATTGTAAACTTATGGGTAACTACAGCTTTGAACCGTTTGGGGTCGAAACGCTCGGGTCATGGGGCCCGAGTGCGCATCTCCTTTTTAAAATTTCTCGCCGGCTGGTCAACTCTTCATGGGACCAGAGGGCTGGGTCGTTCTTTGGCCAAAGAATTAGCATTACTATTCAACGTGACAATGCTGCCAGTCTTATAGGCACGTTTCCGGATGACAGCGATGCGGACGAGTACTTCGACGCCTAAGTCTCTCTAATGAGTTTATATTGGCACCAACTTGAATGTATGAAATGTATGTGTACTACTGAATAAATAAATAAATTTAAAAAAGTGTCCTTTGTTTTTGTATTTATTTGTATAGTAAGTTACTTATTCATTTAATTTAGTATCTAGTGTAAATAGTTAGTTAATACAAATAATCTGAAAAATGAAATTCATTTATGTGTATGGTGGTCAAAATGGCTCCGAACCAGAATCGCTAAATACCAGATTCGCAAATTACCAGACTCGCAAAACACCGGATTCGCCTTATACCAGATATGCAAAATACAGCAATTTTTTTAATAACCGACGAAACATTTCGACGCGCAGGGGTCGTCGTCGTTTTTAGCCGATAGACGTCCACTGCTGGACATAGGCCTCCCCCAATTTTGAGAGGGTTTGCCATAATCGCCACGCTTGGCAGGCGGGTTGGCGATCGCAGTATGGTATGGTGGTGGAATGCACAGAGAACGCTGCTGCCCATTCTCCGGTACGCCCCTTAGTCGCCTTTTACGACACCCACGGGAAGTATGGGGTGGTGCTATTCTTTAAGTCCGGCACCACACAGACACAGATTTATTTGTATAGTTAGTTAGTTATTCATTTAATTTAGTATCTAGTGTAAATAGTTAGTTACAAATAATCTGAAAAATGAAATTCATTTATGTGTATGGTGGTCAAAATGTATGAACAGCAATTTTTTTTTAATAATTTCAAAATCATTTACAGACAGTATCCATGGTAACATAGGCAGCGCCTCGACGTCCCTGCCACCTTGTAGATAGAAAGTTACGTTCTTACCTACCTATAAAATTATCCTACCTAACCTACAATAGCTAATAAATTAATAGTTTAAAAAACACTAGAAAAACATGCTATTCTATATATATAATAGGTTTGTTATAACCTTAAAACCTGATCGTGTTCAAAGTCCATTACGTGGCCTTTCTCACAAGTGCAAACACGACTATGATACGATATTTTATCATGGAATGCCAGTACCTATCTTCTGGCTTCAGCATCAGACCTTGAAACCTAATCGTGGTCAAAGTTCATTACAAGACTTTTCTAAGAAATCCAAAACAGCTATGATACGATTTCCCATCATGAAGATCCAGTTCATATCTTCCGGCTCCATATTCAAATCGGTTCGACAGTACCATATTATTGTATTGTCGTCAGAACAACATACAGCTGCCAATTTTCATTACGCTACGACCCTTGGAAGATGGTTAAATTAGTTACCTTAGATTCCATTACATAGTTAGTTAAATTCAGGTCGACCTATTAAAAGCATGTTAAAAATACAGCGTTTTCACCCTTATGGTACGAAACTCTAGAAACAAACAAATGACGCACAAACGATTTTGTCTGCCTATTCTTTGACAGCAGTCGTGGCCCAGTGGTAGTAACAGTGCGTGGTGGTATGGTGAAGGAAAACATTTTGAGGAAACCGGCATGTCCTAGAACCAAAAATTCGAAGACATGTGACATATACCAACCCGCACCAGGCCCGCGTGGTGGATTACGGCCCACTCCCTCTCACCGAGAGGTGGGCTCTGTCCCAGCAGTGGGAAGGTTATTCTGATGATGCTATTCTTGGGCACGAATTTCTTGGTAGGTAGGTATTCACTAACAATAAAACACTAAACTTTAACGTTATTTAAAAACGGATAACAAACGCTTATCTCGTCCTTGTGACGTCACCGGACGTGCTGGCGTCCATCTTGCAGCACGGCTTCATATTTTATACCCCTGTCAAGACAAGAAAGCGATATTTATGTTTACTCGAGAATGTTTCACAAAGTATCTAAAAATGTTTTTCTTCGACCTTAATAATTACATTTTTAGTGTTTGTGTTGTAAGCAATGTCCGACTGGCAAAGATATTATATAATTAGTGGTATGTGTGTGTGCTTTTACGAGTTCACTATTGTTACAGCACGTTCGATTTTTTTTTATGTATCTTATCTTGGATGGCGCTGGTGTCTGTGATGCAATGATTTTCATTTATTAGTACAGGCATTAGTATTGTCTGTGTGGTGCCGGACTTAAAGAATTGCACCACCCCTTACTTCCCGTGGGTGTCGTAAAAGGCGACCAAGGGTCTTACCGGAGAATGGTAGCAGCGTTCTCTATTTATTCCACCACCATACCATACTGCGATCGCCAACCCGCCTGCCAAGCGTGGCGATTATGGCAAACCCCCCCAAAATTGGGGGAGGCCTATGTCCAGCAGTGGACGTCTATCGGCTGAAACGACGAGTACAGGCACCACCGATACATTTTTTCTTTAATGTTCATTTTTAGTTGGAAAATTGTTTTTGTGAACCTTACCCGTCAAGTTCCGCGCGTATCCTATGTAATACTATACAATAGAAAATCAATTGTGTCTCATTAGCGGAGCTTAAAAGGTCACATGTGTTTTTTTTTTCTGAAATAAAAATTTATTTAATATCATTATAAAGGCGAAAGTTTGTGTGTGTGTTTATGTGTTTGTTTCTTCTTCACGCTCAAACGGCTGGCCAATTTTTATAAAATTTTGTATGGAGGTAGCTGACACCCTGGATTAACATATAGGCTACTTTTTATAACGATATTCCCACGTGATCGACATTTACGCGGGTGAAACCGCGGGGCGCAGCCAGTAATATATATTTCAAGTGACATTTTACAAAACCATTATACGAATGTTCACCAATAGCCCAAGGGGGCGCCCCCTTGGGCTAAGGGGGCGCCCCCTTGGGCTATTAACGTCATTTGAATACCAAATTCATTTGAATGTAGAGTTCGTTTCACGAAAGAAGTTTCGCTGATGCACTACAGGCATGCAACGGAGACATAAATCTTTATTTATATATTTATCGCAACATCTTAACACAAGTGTAGCGGTATCTACAACGCCACATGATGCGAACAACGCGTCATTCTGACGTCACCCAAAATCCTGCATCTCGCAAGCAGAGTTTACCGCGCAACTAGCATAAATATAAGACGGCCCAACATGAATAATTGGGCAGTTGCCTGCCAGACACGACACCCGTCTGGTCGGAGAATCCTCCCTTTTGTATAGAGTACTAGCTTCTGACCGCGACTTCGTCCGCGTGAAATTTCACCCTCCCCCCATTCACCCTCTTAGGGGTGGAATTTCGAAAAACCCTTTCTTAGAGGATACCTATACTCTTCACAAAGAACACGCACTCCAAATTTCATGTCTCTAGGACCAGTGGTTTAGGCTGTGCGCTGATATATCAGTCAGTCAGGACTTTGAATTATATATGTATAGACAGTATAGATGAGTTCACTTTGCACCCTGTTCCTCATACCTCTGTACAGACACTGGTTAATAAAATGCACTATCTTAAATAGAAAAAGGTATCTGAGGTAGAAGGGTTATTGTAGGAATGTTACTAACTCATAATACTTGTTTAGTTTAGTTCTTGTTTAGTTTTATTAAGTGAATTGTTTTTAGATTTTGTGTTATTTTTTTGTCTCCTTTACTCTTTCGCACGCTGTCTACGTCTCTCTATTTATTGTAAAATGAAATAGACCCTTTTCTTACTAATACTTTTTTAGTCGCACAACTGTACTCTTTCACAATCCAACAACGACTGGCTTTGCACTACATTTTACCATTTTAAAACGACATTTGCCCCACCCAGAAATAACGCTCAGTAATATCATCACCGTTATTTCCAAGTGTTGCCAAAGTAAAATAATACATTTAGTTGCCATAGCGGAAATACATTTTAAAAGTTTGTTACAATATTAATAATTTGTACTTTGATAGTGTTGCCACAGTGGATATTATAATGCGGTATTAAAATAATGCTTGTTTTTTAAAATTAAATCAATGAAATCACGACAACTCGGCCATCCGACGGCGTGCTAACTCCGAAGCACGCGCTAATCACGACCACTGAGGCAATATATCAAATAGCAACAATATTGGAAATTTATTTTGATATGCTGGTTTACTGGGAAGCTAAATAATTTAACTAACCATCTGTATGTGCCTGCGCAGCGTTTCTATTAGAATTATCATTGATCCCATTAAGTCACAACCTACTGCCATTCGGCCATCAATTTCACACCTACTGTGCAATGCTAACTTATCATAAAAATAGTCCAAAAGTTTCATCCATACAGGACTTTCATTTAAGCATCTCTAAAAGTTTTCTGAAATTTTCATCAATACCATTTATTTCCACGAGTAATTGATCGTTAGCAAAGTTTCATACCGCTTTTTGGCCAATCCAAAAACTTTTTAAAGGGCATAGTGTTTTATTTGTTTTCATTCCAATCAAACATTGGCGTATTAACTATCTTAGCTATCGCTCAATATCTTGGAATCTACTATCAGGGCCAAATCTGGGACTCATTGCAGCATATCTACATGGCTTATTAACAGCACACAAATGGCGTACTAACAGCACACCTTCATGGTTGCATAAGATCACATTAGCGCCTACGTTAAACTCAGAACTACAGTTTTGAACTACAGCTCACTTACATGGCTGCGCAAGATCACATAAGTACCTACGTTAAACTTTGAAGGGCAGCTCACCTACATGGCTGCATAAGATCACATAGGTACCTTCGTTAAACTTTGAACCGCAGCTCACCTACATGGCTGCATAAGATCACATAAGTACCTACGTTAAACTTTGAACTGCAGCTCACCTACATGGCTGCATAAGATCACATAAGTACCTACGTTAAACTTTGAACTGCAGCTCACCTACATGGCTGCATAAGATCACATAAGTACCTACGTTAAACTTTGAACTGCAGCTCACCTACATGGCTGCATAAGATCACATAGGTACCTTCGTTAAACTTTGAACCGCAGCTCACCTACATGGCTGCATAAGATCACATAAGTACCTACGTTAAACTTTGAACTGCAGCTCACCTACATGGCTGCATAAGATCACATAAGTACCTACGTTAAACTTTGAACTGCAGCTCACCTACATGGCTGCATAAGATCACATAAGTACCTACGTTAAACTTTGAACTGCAGCTCACCTACATGGCTGCATAAGATCACATAAGTACCGACGTTGAACTCCGAACTACCGGCTCACTCACATGGTTGCAACAAACTATACGCATACATCACCCATGATTGAACTAGAGTGTAAGCCGCATAGAACTCTAAACTATTCTCCTATATCATTATCTTTATTTTTAAAATCTGAACTACAGCTCGCTTATGTGGCTGCTATAAACTATACGCATACATCTCCATAAAGCTCACTTGCATGGCTGAACTAGAGTGTAAGCCGCATAGAACTCTAAACTATACTCGTACATCTTCATTTTTAAATCTGAACTATAGCTATGGCTGCAATAAGCTATACGCATACATCTCCATAAAGCTCACTTACATGGCTGAAATAGTGTAAGCCGCATAGAATTCTAAACTATACTCGTACATCTTCATTTTTAAATCTGAACTATAGCTGGCCTACATGGCTGCAATAAACTATACGCATACATCTCCATAAAGCTCACTCACATGGCTGAAATAGAGTGTAAGCCGCATAGAATTCTAAACTATACTCGTACATCTTCGTCTTTAAATCTGAACTACAGCTGGCCTACATGGCTGCAATAAACTATACGCATACATCCCCATAAAGCTCAATAACATGGCTAAACTAGAGTGTAAGCCGCATAGAAATCTAAACTATACTCGTACATCTCTGAACAGCTCACCTCGTGGCTGGACCCGAGTGCACGCCGCATGGAGGTCTAAACTATACTCGTACATCTCTGAACAGCTCACCTCGTGGCTGGACCCGAGTGCACGCCGCATAGAGGTCTAAACTATACTCGTACACATCTCTGAACAGCTCACCTCGTGGCTGAACCCGAGTGCACGCCGCATAGATAAAGGTCAAAGTCACTATACTCGTACATCTCTGAACAGCTCACCTCGTGGCTGGACCCGAGTGCACGCCGCATAGAGGTCTAAACTATACTCGTACATCTCTGAACAGCTCACCTCGTGGCTGGACCCGAGTGCACGCCGCATAGAGGTCTTAACTATACTCGTACATCTCTGAACAGCTCACGGTCGTGGCTGGACCCGAGTGCACGCCGCATAGAGGTCTAAACTATACTCGTACATCTCTGAACAGCTCACCTCGTGGCTGGACCCGAGTGCACGCCGCATAGAGGTCTTAACTATACTCGTACATCTCTGAACAGCTCACGGTCGTGGCTGGACCCGAGTGCACGCCGCATAGAGGTCTAAACTATACTCGTACATCTCTGAACAGCTCACCTCGTGGCTGGACCCGAGTGCACCCCGCATAGATAAAGGTCAAAGTCACTATACTCGTACATCTCTGAACAGCTCACCCTCGTGGCAGGACCCGAGTGCACGCCGCATAGAGGTCTAAACTATACTCGTACATCTCTGAACAGCTCACCTCGTGGCTGGACCCGAGTGCACGCCGCATAGATAAAGGTCAAAGTCACTATACTCGTACATCTCTGAACAGCTCACCCTCGTGGCTGGACCCGAGTGCACGCCGCAAAGAGGTCTAAACTATACTCGTACATCTCTGAACAGCTCACCTCGTGGCTGGACCCGAGTGCACGCCGCATAGATAAAGGTCAAAGTCACTATACTCGTACATCTCTGAACAGCTCACCCTTGTGGCTGGACCCGAGTGCACGCCGCATAGATAAAGGTCAAAGTCACTATACTCGTACATCTCTGAACAGCTCACCTCGTGGCTGGACCCGAGTGCACGCCGCATAGAGGTCTTAACTATACTCGTACATCTCTGAACAGCTCACGGTCGTGGCTGGACCCGAGTGCACGCCGCATAGAGGTCTAAACTATACTCGTACATCTCTGAACAGCTCACCTCGTGGCTGGACCCGAGTGCACCCCGCATAGATAAAGGTCAAAGTCACTATACTCGTACATCTCTGAACAGCTCACCCTCGTGGCAGGACCCGAGTGCACGCCGCATAGAGGTCTAAACTATACTCGTACATCTCTGAACAGCTCACCTCGTGGCTGGACCCGAGTGCACGCCGCATAGATAAAGGTCAAAGTCACTATACTCGTACATCTCTGAACAGCTCACCCTCGTGGCTGGACCCGAGTGCACGCCGCAAAGAGGTCTAAACTATACTCGTACATCTCTGAACAGCTCACCTCGTGGCTGGACCCGAGTGCACGCCGCATAGAGGTCTAAACTATACTCGTACATCTCTGAACAGCTCACCTCGTGGCTGGACCCGAGTGCACGCCGCATAGATAAAGGTCAAAGTCACTATACTCGTACATCTCTGAACAGCTCACCTCGTGGCTGGACCCGAGTGCACGCCGCATAGAGATCTTAACTATACTCGTACATCTCTGAACAGCTCACCTCGTGGCTGGACCCGAGTGCACGCCGCATAGATAAAGGTCAAAGTCACTATACTCGTACATCTCTGAACAGCTCACCTCGTGGCTGGACCCGAGTGCACGCCGCATAGAGGTCTTAACTATACTCGTACATCTCTGAACAGCTCACCTCGTGGCTGGACCCGAGTGCACGCCGCATAGAGGTCTTAACTATACTCGTACATCTCTGAACAGCTCACCTCGTGGCTGGACCCGAGTGCACGCCGCATAGATAAAGGTCAAAGTCACTATACTCGTACATCTCTGAACAGCTCACCCTTGTGGCTGGACCCGAGTGCACGCCGCATAGATAAAGGTCAAAGTCACTATACTCGTACATCTCTGAACAGCTCACCTCGTGGCTGGACCCGAGTGCACGCCGCATAGAGGTCTAAACTATACTCGTACATCTCTGAACAGCTCACCTCGTGGCTGGACCCGAGTGCACGCCGCATAGATAGAGGTTAAAGTCAAAGGCCAAAGTCGGAGGTCTAAACTATACATTTTACTATACATATGCATGCTCATACATTCATTAGACATTACCGCAACCAACATGATCAAACTTTTAGCTTAGCTATCAAACTATATACCTGCTCAGAAAATCCAATGAACGGTACAGACCTCTAAAATATCATTGTTCAGAGTGAATCTTGTAGCGAAATTCCCAACATTTACTTCAAGTTGTCCAATGCAATGATAACTCTATCGAGGAGTTGCCCCGACCAAGAGTAACACGTGCACTGGCTCAACTATTGACTTATTGTTTATAATTAGTCCAAGGCCATGATAACCCTATCGAGGAGTTGCCTCGACCAAAGGTACCATGTGCATCGGCCCAACCATTTACTTATATAATTATGCCAACACAGCTACAACCCTATCGAGGAGTTGCCTCGACCAAAGGCAGCACGTGCGTCGGCCTAACTATTTACTTATTATATTATTATAATTAGTCCAACGCAACGATAACCCTATCGAGGAGTTGCCTCGACCAAAGGTAGCACGTGCATCAGCCCAATTACTATTAACTATGATTTAAATATTAACCGTCAGGGAAATACGCCACAATGATTGCTACCGAATCAAAAACTACGTAACAACCACACTTACCGCTCACTGAACTTATCTGGGACTAAAACAATGAAGTAAGGTAAAGACTTCATAAGACTACTTACGATTTTGCCGAGACATGGCTCGTGGTCCATAGCACTTCTGAATTAAAATGAAATAGACCCTTTTCTTACTAATACTTTTTTAGTCGCACAACTGTACTCTTTCACAATCCAACAACGACTGGCTTTGCACTACATTTTACCATTTTAAAACGACATTTGCCCCACCCAGAAATAACGCTCAGTAATATCATCACCGTTATTTCCAAGTGTTGCCAAAGTAAAATAATACATTTAGTTGCCATAGCGGAAATACATTTTAAAAGTTTGTTACAATATTAATAATTTGTACTTTGATAGTGTTGCCACAGTGGATATTATAATGCGGTATTAAAATAATGCTTGTTTTTTAAAATTAAATCAATGAAATCACGACAATTGTCCTATCGCAGGTATGCTGGAAGAGATTTCTTATGAAATAAGCATCACCTTTGTAACTATTTTTCTGTTCTGTTTTTTTCTTGTCTGTTTATATATGTGTGTACATAAATGGTAAAATAAATAAATAAAATAACTACATATACTCAGCCTGCAATGTTCCCACTGCTGGGACTCAGGCCTCCTCTCTGTGAAAGTAGGCCGTAATCTACCACGCGGGCCCAGTGCGGGTTGGTAGATGTCACATGTCTTCGAATTTTTGGTTCTAGGACATGCCGGTTTCCTCACGATGTTTTCCGTTACCGTTTTGAGAGCAGTGGTGATGATATAATTTACACAAAGTAAAGCGCCTGACTGGGACCATACCTACAACTCGTAAGTCGCGGCCGTGACCACTGGGCCACCTCTATTAATAAAAAATAGTACAGATTTTTGCCACGGGACTTTTTTCGTGAGACGTACTCTAGCAGTGTAATTGAAGCCAATGTGAAATGTCATGTTAACGGATTATTCTGTTTTTTCAACCAATCACAACAGCTTGAACCAATCAAAGACCTGTACTCCATTTCCAAAAACAAAATTCCTATTCTAAATCCAAAATGTCACCGAAATACGTCACGATATCAACTATCAAATTGAAATAAATCAACGCAGTGTCGATTAGATTGATCGACAATCCAGAATTGTGATGAATCGATAACGCTGTACACTGCACTAGTGATTAATCGTCGTTAGCTAATTGATTTTCGTCTCGGTACACCGATCGCGATAGTTCGAATCGATTATTATGTAATCAGTTTTGTGATCCATTTGGTTTTGATGGTGGTGGCCTGTAATTAGTAAATAAGCCTGCAGCTTCAAGTAAGTCCAAATCTTAACCCGCTCCACCCAGAGCGGGAGAAGTTATTTGATCCTGTAGGACTAACCTGAACAAGTTTGCTCCTTATCACGCGCCATAAGATTGTTGAATATAATTTCAAATGAGGTAGATATATTTCACTGCAGCCTGATGAAGTTCACAAAGTGCATTGAAAATGTTGAGAAATACAAATACTATTACTTGTATTTCTAATTGTATTCTATTTGTATTTTTTTTTATTGTATTTTTGGGGTACCTACTACCTACTAAATGTAAGTTAGATGTATGTGTATCTTTGCGGTTGCACATTGCATTGGCTTTTTAGCTGTTAAGGTGTTATTTACGAAATTTTGAATAATAAATAAATAATTTCCCATCGAAAAAAAATGGTGGTGGCCTGTAATTAGTAAGTAGGTACAGCATGAATAATGTCCAACTCTTAACCTTTAAACCACTTTCAAGAAGTAAGAGGTCATAAAAGATACGTATTCCTTTTGCTTTGTTTACATTCATACATGTGGGTGTCTGTGTGGTGCCGGACTTAAAGAATTGCACCACCCCTTACTTCCCGTGGGTGTCGTAAAAGGTGACTAAGGGTCTTACCGGAGAATGGGCAGCAGCGTTCTCTATTTATTCCACCATCATACCATACTGCGATCGCCAACCCGCCTGCCAAGCGTGGCGATTATGGCAAACCCCCCCCCCCAAAACTGGGGGAGGCCTTTGTCCAGCAGTGGACGTCTATCGGCTGAAACGACGACAGCTTGAAGTAAGTCCAACTCTTAAACTTTAAACCACTGTCAAGAAGTAAGAGGGCATAAAAGATACTTAAAAACGGGACTACCATTATCTAACTACAGAAGTACACGATCCTTACATATTCCTTTTGCTTCGTTTACGTTCATACATCTGGCCATACAAGCACGCCTATTGCGAGTCCTCCGCACCTGACCTTCCTAAATTACATCACCTTTCATCATCAAGGTCACTATATGTCCTTCTAGGGTGACCCCAACTGTAGTTGCCATTCACATCTGCCTTGTAAATACTTTTTGTTGGTCGCCTTTCATTCATCCTCTGAACATGGGAAAAAAAACACGACCATCTAAGCAAACTCACTTTAATGAGTTCATCTCTATCTCTATGATTGGGATTGGGTGAAGAATTGGCGCGAACAAATTCTTTAGGAGATAACCACTTTTAAGGCCGTAAGCATACGGCGTATTTTAAATGCGCAGACGACGCGCAGATGACCCGCGTATACTCGCTTCAAACGAGATTCGAACCCAATAAAAGTGAAAAATAAAAACATTTTTACAAAAAAAAACAACCGACTGCCAAAAAAAAACACTACAAATTGAAAAATAACTTTAATTTCGGAAGTCGGTGTCTTCGGTTCCGCGTTTTCGTTTATTGACACCGACTTCCGAAATTAAAGTTATTTTTGAATTTGTAGTGTTTTTTTGGCAGTCGGTTGTTTTTTTTGTAAAAATGTTTTTATTTTTCACTTTTTAGTGGGTCAGTTTGTAATTTATCTAAGTTACAATAGCCTAATGCCAACTGTTCATCACCTTTTACAAAATTTTGCTTTTCCCTATGCTGGGACGTTAATTGTTGAGGAGTTCTCCCGGTAAGAACCAGGAGATCCTCAACAATCACTCGCAATACGCATTGTGACGAGCATAAATTGCTTAGCAACCATATTAAAGTAATTGAATCGCAACCCGTGAAATATTTGTCAGTGAGTAGTTCCGATGGCCATCTGTGATCTTCATCATCAGCTCCACTTTACCAAGTGATGATTTCCGAGAGCAAATGCTCAAGTTATTTTAAAAAATATCCAAATCGCTGTAGCTTTGCCTATAAAATTTGAGGGTTTCCCACGATTTCCATGGAATCCTCTCATCAGATTCCAACTTGATGATACCGGGACCACCTCGAGAGTATACCCTTTCAAATAAAAAAAGAACTTTTGGAATCGGTCCAGCCGTCTTCAAGTAATCGGTGAACATACACAAGGTAGCTACTGTAAACTGTTGAGGAATTCCCTTAACTGTCCTTCGTCTTCATCATCAGACCCCTAATGACAGTCGCAACCCATCTAGGTGTAAAGTTCACATCAATACAAATTAATCATGCCCAAACACAAGGTAACTGCTGTAAATCGTTGAGGAGTCCCCTCGACTGTCTTTCGGCTCCATCATCAGATCGACTCCAGGCCTTCATCAAATTGTAGTGCTTTAAAATACTTAATGAAAAAATTAACAAACGTACTAGTCGCTCCTACGATTTTCGAAAGTTCCCCTCGATTTCACTGGGATGCCATCATCAGATCCTGGTTTCCTTATCATGGGACCACCCTTGGCATATATCCTTTCCAACAAAAAAAGAATAATCAAAATCGGTTCATAAACGACGAAGTTATCCGCGAACACACTTAAAAAATTAAAAAATATATATATACGGTCGAATTGAGAAACCTCCTCCTTTTTTTGAAGTCGGTTAAAAAATCAGCACCTACGGCGTCAAATACGCGCGTTCGTAAAACGCGCGTCGTCCGAGCGTTTAAAATACGCCGTGTGCTTTACGGCCTGAATGATGCGTGAGTACCCAAAAACTGGATAACTGGCTACTGACTGACTTTTTTCACCGTCTGATAAAAAAAGATTTCTGTGCAGAAATCTCTTCTTTTTTCCTCCTTTCACTTTTTATGCCCTGTTTTTGTCCAGACAGTAAAAAAATCAGCCGGATATATATAATATATAGATAATGGCAATCATAGACTGACTGTTATTGATTAATCATTTCATTACTCACGATACTTAGGTCTTTAGCTCCATCTAGGGTCACTTGTAACTTCTTCAAACAAAACAAATAAAAATGTCTAAGTTTCTAATGCCATCAGAAATCTCCTCGGTCTAATTTACCAGCGGCTTTCAAGGCAGTCCCATGTCTCCTGAGACGCTAAGTTTAATTGCTTCGAGTTGCAGTGCTGTTGGTCTTAGCTGGTCCTAAGTTACGATAATGGGTTAAAAGGACCGCTCTCAATAAATTAATCCCAGTGCAGGCTTGATAAGTGCAACGTCGTTAGATTCAACCATTGCGTTTTTAGGGTTCCGTAGTTCCTACAAGGAACCCTTATAGTTTCGTCAAGTCCGTCTGTCTGTCTGTCTGTCTGTCCGAGGTTTTGCTAAGAGACCTTTAGTACTAGAAAGCTGTAATTTTGTAGGAGTGCGTATATTAATTACGCCGACAAAGTGAGAGAGAGAGTTTGAAAATATTTTTTTTTATGGTAGCTCCCCTACACGTGAAGTGGGGATGAATATTTTTTTCGTCGTCTACCCCATCGTGTGGGGTATCATTAAACAGGTCTTCTAAAATGACTTGGGGGTTGCTAAAATTATTTTTCGATTGAGTGCTCTATTTACGAAATATTAAACTTTACGAAAAAACGTCGTTGAACTTGGGTGTTTTATAATTTTGTACCAAATACAAAATCCTTAGCATTAATCCTTTAAAGTGTCTAAGATGAAGTAGTTGCTTGTATACTCGTAAAACGAGTAAAGACTTGCATTGAAAAACCAATATGCTTTTTTTTTCTTTTTTTTTTTGTATTTAGAATAAAGGACAACAGAATCGTACTACATTGTGATAACGGGCTACTACGGAACCCTAAACTGTGCGTGGCCCGACACGCACTTGGCCGGTTTTTTAATTGTAGAATTCTGCAATGCAGGGGAGATTCATCCAGCTTCATGTGACGAGATGACCCTATGATTTTTTAACATGAGTGTATTATTTCAATTTTATCAAAGACTTTGTTCGCGAGAAATTTCTTGTTCCCCAACCCACCCCGTCATATCGCATTACCCGCCCGCGCTATCTCTCAGTTCTCTCTGACTTTGTTTTCCTTTTGCTCGATTCCCAAGGGTCGAAACGTGTTTTTAAATAGCCTATAACTTCCCAGAAGAATTGGGCTATCATAAGCAAATTTTTTTGAATCCCTCTTTTAGTTCCGGAGATTACCTCCTGCAGTCAAACAAACATATTCTACCTCCTTACAATATTAGTATAGATAGATCCCACAAAAACATTTCATGTTAAATGTTGCCAAGACGAAACCATGTAGCTCGCACTGTCAAAAAGTAATCAGATCTCATGTAGAGCCAAGCTTCTAACTCTACACGCCCTAACTCTACAAGGCCTAACTTCGCAAACTCTACACCTTAGTCAAAATATATGGCTTGGCCGTTTCGTTACTACAAGAACCATTAACAGTATGAGAGTTTTTCACCTTACGCTCATGTGAATGTAGCGAAATGGCCAAGCCATATATTTTGACTAAGGTGTAGAGTTTGCGAAGTTAGGCCTTGTAGAGTTAGGGCGTGTAGAGTTAGAAGCTTGGCTCTACATGAGATCTGATTACTTTTTGACAGTGCGAGCTACATGGTTTCGTCTTGGCAACATTTAACATGAAATGTTTTTGTGGGATTTCATTTCTTTTTGTAAGTTGCTTATGATATTTATAACCCAAGTTAAGAGGGTTCAAAAATACGTCGAAGTGCTTCGAGAAAAGGTAGGTAGTGCCCTTGCGCTTCGCTTGGCTCGTCTTGGCGGGGGCACTCCCGTGCCCCCAGATTAGTATCTCTACGTCTAGTGGGCCTAGCACGAACACGCTGAGTAAGCGTAACATAAATTGGAACTCGCGGGTCGCGGAAGTCGCGGGTAGAAGCTAGTATATAAAATAAACTTGTGGAGTGGAGGCTCCACATTATTGTAATAAACAAAAAAAAACCATTAATCATTAAATACAATTCAACTCTAACAAGAATTGCAAAAGATAATGTTTTACCGAATTTCAATAGACTATTATTATTTATAGCAAAAGTTTTCGGTTGAAAATTTTTCTTAAGTTTTTTTACCGAAACCTTTTAGTTTAGAACTATTTATAAGTCTAGATATTAACACTTTGCGGGACACTTAACGCCTCTCGACGTAATAACAATAAAACTTCTATTGTGTCTCGTTCAGTGTCCTTCAATGTGTTAAAGACTTCGGGTTTGGAACTTTCGAGCCGGGCTTAAATATTAGTTATTTTTTGTATTTGTCAGAGTTCTCAAGTATTAGTCAAAATGTCCCTTTATTTTAGATGGTGAATGTGTTTTGTTAGTTGAGTCACTACGAGCGGCATGGGTCGATCGATCAGGTTAAGCTACACTTGCCGCGGTCAGTCCGTGGATGGGTGAAAATTTTTACATTCCGAAGCCCTCCGTGCCTCGGAAAACACGTTAAGCTGGTGGTTCCGGCTGTCATTCATGAATCTTTGACAACATTACGGGTCGTCAGAAGCCCGAGAATGTTAACCAGTCTTACCAAGAGATATAGTGTAACCCAGTAACTGGGTTATCGAGGTCAGACAGGCAGTCGCTCCATGTAAAATACTGGTACTCAGCTGCATCCGGTTTGACTGGAAACCGACCCCAATTCTTCTTTTAACTCAATGTTTGCCGCAGATTGAATTGAATCACTACCTACATTTATTATGAAACAAACTCAAAAACTGCCGAACGGGTTTTCATACGGTTTCAACAAATGGATGGAGTGATTCGTTAGGAAGGTTTAGGTGTTAAATTAATTAATTAAGGTTTCCTGAAAATTGGCTGAAACATGACGATGATTGTTGAAGATGTCGGAAAAAATAATTCCGACTGTGAGCTTTACTGGCGTGCGCCGCGTAAACATTGGATGAAACTTGTCACACAGATAGTTTATAACCTGGATTAACACATAGGGTACTTTAAATCCCTGGAGTACGTTCCCGTGGGATATTTACCGACATTCACGCGGACGAAGCCGCGGGCTAAAGCTAGTAAGAAATAATTTTCTAAAATTGTTTTTATTTTATTGGTAGCTACACGAAATTCGGAACATGATAGTGCTTGGCCAGACTGGAAACGCGGGCGCGGGGCGGGCACGGCGCGGCGTACTCAAACATAAGAACTTCATTTGAGCGTCCGAACGTGGGTGCGCGGCCGCGGTGGGCGGCACAGGCTGCTTGGCGCGGAAATCGCGCAAGCAACTCACGCCTTAGCTCGTTCATACAAGTGGCCACAGTGAGGGCGCGATATTTTGACAAACACTGGACACGACAACACTCAGAACGAAGCAAGACAAGCAGATTGCACGCGTTCCCGCACCCGCGCCGCTCTTCTCCCCACGCTCCCAGTCTGGCCAAGCACTTAGAGAGTGAAATGATATTGCTTATTCTGTGAATAGGATATCGAAATCACTTCTACGCATCATAAAAAAAATAAAAGAACAAGCTAGGATGGAGTCGGCATTTCCTATCTGACTGAGAAGAAATGGTGGAACTAAGTGAGGATTCAAAGCAGGAACTTGAAACGTTTCTCAAAATAACGTTACAAACAAACAAAGTGTTAACAAACACACAAAAAAAAAAAAAACATACCGTCGAATTGAGGACCTCCTCCTTTTTTGAAGTCGGTTAATAACGTTACTCGTAGTTCTGGTAACGATAATTTGTACTGTTCCACCAGGATCGTAACAAAATTAATTCCTTGGCTATAACGATACTGACAAACGGAACGAAACCTTAAACTGTTCATCATCATCATCATTTCAGCCGAAAGACGTCCACTGCTGGACATAGGCCTCCCCCAATTTTGGGGGGGGTTTGCCATAATCGCCACGCTTGGCAGGCGGGTTGGTGATCGCAGTATGGTATAATGGTGTAATGCATAGAGAACGCTGCTGCCCATTCTCCAGTCTCCCTTAGTCGCCTTTTACGACACCCACGGGAAGTATGGGGTGGTGCTATTCTTTAAGTCCGGCACCACACAGACAAACTGTTCAATAACAACAATATTATCAATATATCTTTATTAGTATAATGATATAATAACGTTATTCATTTCGATACTCAACTTTGCCAGCTTCGTGACTTATAAGATGACGAAAAAGTATGAAGAATAACGTTACAAATAAATCTGTAACGTTTCTCCTGTAACGTTATTACAAGTGGATAAGCTTAATATTACTGATACATATAACGTTACTTATAATATTGTTCTACGAAATGGGTATTCTATAACGTTTTCTTTTGTAACGTTATTGATATTTTTAGGTTTTAGTATCGTTACAAATTTTGGAACGTTTTACGATAACATTATTGGTAACGGAACGAAATTTATTTCTTTTTCAAGTCCCTGATTCAAAGTCTCTTTTAAAGTCCAGACAAAATCTTGGTCAGATCATGTAAGGATTAGTGAGGATTAGTTTGAGAAAAGAACCACACAGATTTGATTTAGATTTAGAAAACTGTACATCACATATTCAGTCCTAAAAAAACATAAGACACTTTCTTATGATGCAAACACCATATCAAAAAGACGAAAAGACACAAGATTGCTCAAATCCCACAAACTAAAATAAAATTCGCTGCTCTAAAATACAACAAACAAACTCAGCCTTATAATAGGGTAAACAAGGAGATATACATATACCTAAAAACACCCACATGACTGTAAAAAATGCTAACAAATTGGATAAAACCATTTACTTATGAAGATACTGAGGCAACACATAGTTTAACTCACCCGTTTCTCTCCACACACACACTCACCTACACACATACGCACGAAGACACACACACACGCAAAACGCACACAAACCCTCCCCATCCCCATACATATAGATACATTACACAATCGCGTGAATAATGTAATTCTATTCTGTTCTACTATGTAAAATTGTCTTACTAGGGAAGAGCGGAGACTCCTAATACAGGCATTTTTTGCTTAAAAGGAGGCTCCAATCATCATTATTGTATTTCTAGAAACAACAAAAAACAATCAAACTATACTTGTATATTTAATATTATTAGAGTACACGTAAACTACGGGATTGTCCGAAAGGGTTACCGCTGGCCCGGAACATAAAGGGCTAAGGAAGGAACACGGGTGGGTTTTAGTCAGTAAGAGTCTGACACTCCCTTCCGCTCCACCCAGAGCGGGAGGAGTCATTTGATGATTTCCCATTCGCAAAAAAAAAAAAAAAAAAAAAACACTAATTGCGAACCCCGGATTTTTTTTTTTGACGGAATATTAAGGCTTTTTGTGAATGAGTCTTCAATCATGAAAAATACCGTAATTTTTTTTTTACTTTTTCTGAATTCCATTAATGTAAGTTAATTTTATTTTTTTGATTGAATCGAGGGGTCTTGATTGATCTAGAAATTGGTTTATAAAATTATTATTTTGGACTGATATTTTATCAATATTTTTTGATGTGTCGGTAGGCGCACAGGTTGAGCAAATAATTTCTGTGCTACGACGGGTGGGTTCGATACCCACATGGAACAAATATTTTTTGAACTGTTTATTTTTTCAAATCTTCGTGTTTGCACTTAGTTGAGCTTCATGCGTGTATAAAGTAACATACGATATAAAAAAAAACAGTCAAGTGCGAGTCAGACTCGTGCATCGAGGGCTCCGTAGGTATGTATATGTAAAAAGTTTTAAGATTATGTAAATACAAATTTCGGTTTTTGAACTTTTCCTCTACATGATAATTATTGCTTCTTTACGAATTTCATGATTCTAGGTCAACGGTAAGTACCCTATGTATAGGTTTTGATTTCGGAACATAAATGCCCGAATTTTTTTATTGCCTTTACTTAGAAATTTGATTTTTTCACTGCTTCAAGGGATTGCAGCCCTGAGTATTTGATATTAATTTCAACTTGATAACTCCACGCGTTCCTGAGAAAAAGGGTCTTGACCAACGGACAGACAAGACGGACAACGAAATGATCTTATAAGGGTTCCGTTTTTCCTTTTGAGGTCGTTTTTTGCCGATAGACGTCCACTGCTGGACATAGGCCTCCCCCAATTTTGGGGGGGGTTTGCCATAATCGCCACGCTTGGCAGGCGGGTTGGCGATCCCAGTATGGTTTGATGGTGGAATAAATAGAGAACGCTGCTGCCCATTCTCCGGTAAGACCCTTAGTCGCCTTTTCCGACACCCACGAGAAGTAAGGGGTGGTGGTATTCTTTAAGTCCGGCACCACACAGACCTTTTGAGGTACGTAACCTTAAAAATACTATCAAACTAGCGAAATATGGGTGTAGGTATTGTAATAAGTTACCTCTACCTAACCCTTCGAAGAAAACAGGCGTGATGGTATGTATGTATGACAAGGTAAGAAAAAATAACAGGTAATAGAGAAAAAACATCGAAAACAAAAACGGCGACAACAATATCTCATTTTCTTTCTCACAAGACACATCTCCCCAATAAAACGCGACTCAGACCTATTTATATTCAACTACCCACATATTGTTGCGGAAACACATCATAAATTCAATCGGTCGCAAGTGTTACGTCACCGATGGTTGATTTGTAGTGGTGACGTCATCGCTAGGAGATTTATGACGTCATCTAGATGTGCTACAACTCGTGGGAGTGACTTTGAGTTTGTTTGTCTGCGAAAATATGTCAGTTTCCTGTGTGATACCTACCAAAAAGGTAGATATCGTGTGAAAATAATGTTAGGTATGTTTGAATAACGACGTGAAACGAGGATTTTCTTGCGTAATTCAAAGAAGAATAATCTATAGTTCTATACGATGAGCTACGGCGTAGCGTACGCCGTGCTACGAGGCGTAGTCAAAGTGCTACGCATGTAGCTACGAGTACAGTCTCGAGCTACATGTCTGTCTGTCCGTCCGTCTGTCCGTCCTCGCTTAATCTCTGTGACCGTTAACACTAGAAAGCTAAAATTTGGTACCAATATGTATATCAATCACTCCGACAAAGTGGTAAAATAAAATTTTGGAAAATATTTTTTTTAGGGTAGCTCCCCTATATATGTGAAGTGGGGATGAATATTTTTTTCGTTGTCTACCATCGTGTGGGGTATCGTTGAATAGGTCGTCTTGAATAGGTTCTAAAATGACTTGAGGGTTGCTAAAATTATTTTTCGATTTAATGCTCCATTTACGAAATATTAAACATTAAAGTGAAAATTTTTGTTCCAGTAGGGCGTCCCCCCCCCCCCCCCCTCTAAAACCTAAACTGCTGACTTGAAAAATCTGGAAAAATCACGATTATAGTGCATTTCATGAACTTTAAAGGAAAACTATAGCGGTTAAGATAACTTTATTAGTTTAGCAGTAATAGTCGTTGAACTTGGGTGTTGGATAATTTTGTACCAAATACAAAATCCTTAGCATTAATCCTTTAAAGTGATTAAGATCAAGTAGTTGCTTGTTTATAACGGGTAAAGACTTGCATTGAAAAACAAAATATGATATATATATATGTATAGATATCCCTTTACGGTAAATGTTGATCAGACGCGACTTTACGCGAGTACTTTGTTGATCCAAAAATGCATGTTGATCCGGCGCCTTTTGTGGATCCAATATGCATTTCTGGTAACTAATGTGGCTCCGACCGGATCAACATCAACACTCACGGGACTGCTTACTAGCGTTCGCCAAAGTTGATCCAATATACAAATCCACCTTTCTAATGTTGATCCGATTTAAATGAGCCAATCAGAGCACAGCAAATAATCGGTTTGGCTGAAAGCAGCCGCGACGTTGCCGTTTCGTACCTTTGGCCGTACAGGCCCGCCCCTGGGCGCTTCACCGCCCACGTGCAAAACTGACAAACTCTTTACCCTACTAGGGTACTAGGCTTTTAGAGAGGAATTTGATGTTGGTTAAGTTTTTATGGAAGTGCATAAAAAGAAACGCCCATGTGCGTGTCGGACCCTGCACAATGAAGGGTTATATTTAAAACAGGGGAATACCCTCTTAGAGATTACCTAAGGGCCAATTTTTCAATAATTAGATAACTTTACCTGAAGAATAAATGTGACGTTTTGACAGATTGTCCAAACAAAAATTGTGAAACAATGAAAAACTTATCGTCGGATAAAAGTTAACTGGCGATTGAAAAGCCGGCCCTAAGTGGTTTGAACCTGCAAACGTTTGCGTTAATTTTCTATATAGAACAATGTGTTCAATAAGGAGATTTCTATGTTTGCCGCCCCCATGAAAGTGCCCTTGAAGCTCTTGTGCGACTCCGCATTCTCCGGAAGCCACGGAGGCGGAGCTGTACGA
This sequence comes from Mesoligia furuncula, assembly GCA_916614155.1. Taxonomy (NCBI): domain Eukaryota; kingdom Metazoa; phylum Arthropoda; class Insecta; order Lepidoptera; family Noctuidae; genus Mesoligia; species Mesoligia furuncula. The sequence goes on from OU744814.1 coordinate 14,691,178, forward strand.
GGGGTACAGAGCGGCGAAGACCGCCCTCCAAGAGGCTGTCCAGCGGGCCAAGGATGTGGCCCGCGAGGAGACGGTGGAGACTCTGAACAGAGATCCGTGGGGGCGCCCTTATAAAATGGTGCGGAATAAACTCCACACCTGGGCCCCCCCGCTGACGCTGAGTCTCAGCCCCCAGCTGGTGGAGGAGGTGGTGAGCGCTCTGTTCCCTTCACTGGGGGAGCACACTCCCCCGCCCATGGCTCCGCCACTTGCGGTGCCCTAAGCGGACCACGCGGACGACGACGACGACATCCCTGAAGTGACCGGGGTAGAACTGAGAGCGGCGGTAGGTAGGCGGCTGAAGGCCAAAAATACCGCCCCAGGACCCGACGGCTTGCCAGGTAAAGCCTGAATCCTGGCCTAGAGGGCTTTCGGGCCTCGACTGGAGGCGTTCTTAAGCGCATGTTTGAAGAGAGGCCAGTTTCCACTCCGCTGGAAGACGGGGAAGCTTGTCCTCATTCGGAAGCCAGGGCGCCCTGCGCACTCTCCGTCCGGCCCTTCGTGCTGCTCGACGAGGTCAGCAAGCTCTTTGAGAGAGTGTGTCACTCGACATCGCCAACGCGTTCAACACCCTGCCCTGGAGCTGCATTGTGGAGACACTCCGGTATCACCGGGTGCCGCCCTACCTCCGTCGAATAGTCGAGGCATATCTGACGGACAGAGCCGTCATCTACCCCGGTCGCGATGGGGAGTGGAACCGGCGAGAGATGTGGTGCGGTGTCCCGCAGGGATCGGTTGTAGGGCCGCTCCTGTGGGACATCGGCTACGACTGGGTGCTGCGGGCCGACCTCTCTGATGGCGTCAGCGTGGTTTGCTACGCTGAAGACACGCTGGTCCTGGCGCAGGGGAGGTCGCATCAGGCGGCGGCCGACGCGATGACACGCGGGGTTGCGATAGTCGTGGAGAGATCCGGCAGTTGGGTCTCGAGGTGGCATTGCACAAGTCCGAGGCCATGTCTTTTCATGGGCCCCGGAACGTGCCACCACGGGGATACCAACTAACGGTAGGAGGGGTTCAAATCGGCGTCGAGATGACGATGAAATACCTGGGTCTCGTCCTCGTCGGCCGGTGGAACTTCGTCGAGCATTTCCGACGTTTGGCCCCCAAACTGGAACGGGCCGGGGCCGCTTTCAAGCGGCTCTTGCCTAACCTGAGGGGGCCAAACGCCTCCTGCCGGAGGCTTTGTGCGGTCCATGGCCCTATTCGGGGCCCCGGTGTGGGCGCGTTCACTGCGGCAGCGAGCCGCCCACTACCTGAATGCGCCCTAAAAGGTGGTAGCCGGATAAGCCTTACGCTTATCCGGGGCTACCGCACGATCTCGGACGAGCCGGCAAGCCTCCTTGCCGGACTGTCGCCATGGGATCTGGAGGCAATAGTCCGCGCGCGCCTTTATGAGTGGCGCGCGAAGGCACTACGCCTGGGGGAAACTCCGCTTCCGCGGCAAATCGCTGCGGAGTGGACGGGTCTCCGGCGCGATCTCATGGCGGCATGGAAAGAGCGACTGTCGCAACCCAGCGCAGGGCACGCCGCGATAGCGGCGATGAGACCCCTCTTTGAGGAGTGGTTACAGAGGCGCCACGGCGCCGTCACCTACCGCCTAACGCAGGTTCTCACCGGACACGGAAGTTTCGGGAGGTTCATCAGGCGGGAAGAAACGCCCGGGTGTCACCATTGCCAGGATCGCCCAGAGGATACGGTGGAGGCCTGCCCCGCTTGGGCGGAGCACCGCCGTGTCCTCGTAGAGGCGATCGGCAGCGGCGGCGACCTCTCGCGTCCGGCCCTGGTGCAAGCCATGGTCCGGGGCGAGAGGGAGTGGGAAGCAGTCACCTCCTTCTGCGAAGCAGTCATGCTAGCGAAGGAGGTGGCGGGACGGCTCAGGAAGAGAGCCTTTCGCCCCAGCCGCCGCGGGAGGCGCTCCGGGCGTCGGGAGCCGCGTGACAACTCCCGGCCACCGTAGGCGCGGGCCTGCGGGCGGAGAGTAATGGGTAGCTCACCATCCGATCAGGAACAGGCCCATGCCGGACGGCGCGTACGGCTAAGGAAGGAACACGGGTGGGTTTAGTCAGTAGGAGTCTGACACTCCATTCCGCTCCACCCAGAGCGGGAGGAGTCATTTGATAAAACTCTCATACTGTTATACAATGGTTCTTGTAGTAACGAAACGGCGAAGCCATATATTTTGACTAAGGTGTAGAGTTGTTTAAATTTCAGGAGTAAAAGTCCATAAAAGTACGAGAGTTTTTCACCTTACGCTCATGTGAATGTAGCGAATTGGCCAAGCCATATATTTTGACTAAGGAAATACGAAACGAAAAATACGTGGAAATAGTCTACTGGGTTCTCTGTCACTCGCAGAATGCGACGTTGCCGCTTTGTTTTCGAGTACCTATTCGTCAATTTTGGCTCCGGATCAACTTAGTCCAAGTAAATGTCGCATATAAGTTAAATATACTCTGGATCTAAGAAATCATATTCAGTATGATTTTTTCGACCGTTGATGGATCAACAAATGTTGGTCAAATCGCAAACGAGTATGTTGAAAACCTGTAAGTGCAGATCCACCGACGTCACACGCGCATCAAGGACGGATCAAAGTATATCAGTTTGCGCGACGCGGAGCTGAGTAAACACGTAAAATAGGCGGATCAACAGTTGTTCTAACTTCTCACTGGACCAACATTTACCGTAAAAGGTTGATTATATATATATATATATATATATATATATAATCAACCTTCTCACTGGACCAACATTTACCGTAAAAGGTTGATTATATATATATATATATATATATATATATATATCTTATATATATATATATATATATATATATAAGATATCTAGTATCGTAGGTGTATAATAAAAACCAAAATGTGTTGCTTGCTGTAATTAAAGAAATTTAATTAAAATCTAAGTATTACTAAGTAAATACAGTGAAACTTGGTTAAGTGGGACCTGGATAAGTGAGAAACCTCCATAACTGGAACTCATGCCGAGGTCCCAACACTTTGGCACTGAATTACCTCTGTTAGTGGGACGAGGTAAGCCTCTATATCTGGGATTTGTTCTTTCGATTTATCATCATAGTTACCTCTATAACTGAGACAGCGAGTAAATTTTATATGCATAAACCTCTGTAACTGAGATAACATTGTTTGTTTACTCATTCTTATTCTACCCACAAATTATTTTATTTAATGATCGCACCTGTATAACTGAAATAACCTGTATTCTCACCTCTATTAATGGAACCCTCTGTAAATGAGACAGATATTTATTTATACCTGTATATCTGAGACACTGGGTAAGTGGAATACCTCTATAAGTGAAACGACATTGCAGGTCCCTTGATGTCTCACTTAACCAGGTTTCACTGTACAATGTTAACTAAAAAGATGTAAGTATTTATAAACAAAAACAAACCTGTAATTAAAGAAACGACATTTTAAGTGTTTTATTACACCAGTCGATTCTTGTTATGATAAAATTATTAATTAAAATATTTAACAACAAAAAAAACTATTTTTCAATCTGCCATGTCATCTTGACATCTCTCTGCACACGTACAACTATCATAAATAATATCTTTGGTGTAGTAGACCAAAGAGTATTAATCAAATAATAAGAAATATACTTTCTTTACATCTCCCCCCCTTAGAGAAGAAAATTTACAACAAATTTTCTTTTTATACTACTCACTCTCTTCTATTACTTCTTCTTTATTTCCGGATTCAGGGACTGGAATAAGTTTTGTGATATGGAAAAGATTTGATTCATTTTTTCTGTGTCTTGTTCCTATTCTGTATATAGAGTTCGAAATTTTTTCTAGAATCTCATAAGGACCAATTTTCAGTTCATCTAATTTTTTCCTGTTTAGTTTGTGTCCATTTTCTACGTAAACCATGTCTCCTTTATTAAATTCATGGTGCTTACGATTTTTATCAAATAGTATTTTGTTGTAACTATGTGATTTCAATGAATTTTCAAGTGCTGTTTTTCTGTCTCTAATCCAGTCACTATTTGATTTTTCTTCTTTTAATTCATTCGGTAAGATTTTGAAATCTGTACCGTATAAAAGATAACTTGGTGTAAAACTAGTGACCGAATGATTAGTTTTATTATATTTATCGACGCATTCTTTAGCGATTGTTGCCCAGGCTTTCTTTTTTTCTGCTCCATTTATTTTGCATCTGACTTTGTTAACTAATGTTTGATTTAACCTTTCATTTAGGCCATTTGAGAATGGTGCATTTACTGCTGTGAAGACCATCGGTATCTGCTTGTCATTTAAAAATTCCTTAAATTCTTTCGAATTGATTCCCGGGTACTGATCTGTGAGAAGCATACCAATGTGATCCGTTTCTGTTATATTCTTGACTAGTTTTATAAAATCATTGGCACTTTGCGTCTTAGAGGTGAGAATAAATGCGTACCTAGTGAAGTGATCTACTAATAAATGTAGATACCTTTTTGTCGATCTTGAACCTCCAAAACCCCCAATTGTGTCCATAGACATTATTTCGAAAGGCTTAGTGGCCGGACCTAGATGAGACATCAAGCCAAACCGATCGTGTCCTCTTGATTTATTTTTAATACAAATTTCACAGCTTCTACAAGTATTTCTTATATTTTTTGTAAGATTTTTGGCAGTGTAAAGTGGACTTACCATTATTTGCATTTGTCTTATTCCAATGTGGCACAGGTATTCATGTATATGTTTTAGGAGTTTAATGCTAAACTCTTCTGATAGCATTATTTTTTCTTTTCCCCTGTCTTTTCTTAAATATACACTATGTTTTCTATCAATTTGTTTTTGTTACGTTGTATTTCTTCATTCTTATTTTGATCTAATATAATATCCTGTAGTTTTATTAAATTTACAATATTTAATTGTTCATCTCTATTTTCATCTGATTCTAATACTGGATTTCTGCTTAGACAGTCTGCTTCTAAGTTATTTTTTCCAGGAGCATATTTTATTTTAAAATCATATTGCGATAGATAATATGTTAAATCACCTAACTCTTCGTCGGTTCTAGATTTTAGATTCATGTTTTCTAGAGGTTTGTGATCTGAATAAACTGTAAATGATTTACCTATTAACCAGTATTGCCAATATCTCACCGCTTCTTTTATAGCTAAACATTCTAAGTATATTGCTTTTTTTTTCTTTTGAGCTTCATTAAGTTTTTTTGAAAAATAAGCCACTGGTTTCTCTTTACCATCAGGCTGTGTTTGTTTTAAAATGGCTCCAACTCCTTTCAAAGAAGCATCTGTATAAATATTGATTGGTAAATCTTTATCAAAAATTTCCAATACTGGTTGAGAACATAATAGGCTTTTTATCATCTCAAATGTTATTTGGCATTCATCAGACCAAACGAATTTTTTGTTTTTCCTGAGTAAATTATGCAACGGATCTAATATGATTGCACTTCTTGGTATATACTCATGGTAAAAGTTGATCTTTCCAAGAAATTGTCTTATGTTCTTTTGTGTTTTTGGAACAGGAAAATTCTTTATTGAAATCAAATTATCTTTTATGGGTCTGACCGAATTATTTTGTATTATATGACCCAGATATTTAACTTGGTCCGTCGCAAAAGTACATTTTGTAAATTTTAACCTGAACCCCTCTGTTTTTATGGCTTCCAACAACTGTGTTAGATGATTGATGTGTTCAGAATACGTTTTAGAAAATACTAAAATGTCATCGATATAATTTACAGCAAAATCAGTAAGTTTATATTTCCTCAATATGTTGCTTAATATCCTCTGAAAAATTGCTGGTGAGGTTTTTAATCCAAATGGTAAGCAGGTCCATTGGTAATGTCCGTCCTGTGTTACAAATCCAGTCTTTTTCCTGTCTTCAATTCGTAAAGGGATCGACCAAAATGCAGAATTTATATCTAGACTTGAAAAAAAATTACAATTCCTCGCTTTTATCATTAGATCATCAATCAATGGAAATGGTTGAGCTTGTGGTACTACTATTTTATTCAAGTCTCTGAAGTCTATACATAGTCTGGATTTTTTGTTATCCTCTTTTTTGAATGCTAATGTAACAGGTGCAGCAAATGGACTATATGATTCTTCTATTAATTTGCTATCGAGTAATTTTGCTATTTGGTCTTCTATTTCTTTTTTATCTTCAACAGTGCATCTGTAAGGTCTCTTACTACAATATTGGTCCACCAATAAGTCTATTCTCGCTTCATATCCATTAACCGTGCCAACATCATATTTATGTTTCGCAAAAATCGAATCATATTTGCAAATCAGTTTATCTATTTCAGACTTTTGAAACTGATTTAAATGATTTATTTTTATTTCAAAATCTTCTTCTTTTACATGCTCATTAAAATTTATTTTATTTTCTTGTATAGCGTCATTAGTTTTTTCTTCCTTTCCATCCGTAGAAATTTCTTCCACATCATTTTCACTATTAAAACTCTGTTTACGAGTTATTTTTAAATCTTCATCTTGAATTAGTTTGAACTTTTTTATCAAGTCCAATCCTATCAAAAAATCGTACTTGAAATTCTTGTCATCAATAATGTATACATTAACACTTTTTTCTAGGTCAAATATTTTAACCTGTAAAGTTGTCAAACCACTTGTTTTTTTAACACCATTAATCGTTACTAAATCTGCTTTGTTTATATTGTTTCCTTTTCCTTTTATATTTAACAATTTTGAATTTATCAAAGAAACATTTGAGCCTGAATCATAAACTCCATCTATTTCTACTTTTCCATTCAGCAGTAGTTTGACATTTATTAATGGTGTTACAATTAGTTTTTTTGATCAGTTTCATTTAACTCCGCTTCTATGACAGAATTGTTTATATGCTTGATGAAACTTTTCTTTTCTTTATCATCTTCTTTTATTCTAAACCAACAATTAGCCTCAGAGTGATACCGAGTACCTTTATTCAGGCTTTCACAAATTTTACACGGATTTTTATCTTCATTTTTACCTTTGGTTCTTTGATACAATTTTTTTTTCTTATCCGCAAAGCCCTTTTTATTTACCAATTGTTCGTATCTGTTCACTTCATTAAATAAATCAATAGTGTCTTTTAAAGTTTCTCTATCAATTTTATTAAGTATAAATTCCGGTAAACCAGCTGCAATAAGATCTATCAAGGTACCGGTGTCAATTAATTCTCTCATATCTAATAAGAGTTTTTCTTTTTTCATAGCATAATCCAACAATGAACCATCCTTGTATTTAAACAATAATGCATAAGTAACTGGAATCCATCCCTTGTTTGCAAACGTTTCACAGAATTTATTTTTCCATGTTGACCATTCCGAGTTCATTGTTAATTTTATAATCATTGAGCCGTACCAATCCATACAAGACTTATCCATGAATAATCTGAGTATTTCTATTTTATTTTCATCTGTTGTCACATCAAAGCGCTTACATTCTTTTTCAAAAATATTCATCCACTGGTTTGCATTCGAAGTTTTGCTTGTAAATTTTTCAATTACAAACTGTTCTGCAATGTGTTTTAAGTTCTGCCGTTTATGTTCCTGTGAATTTTCTATTAATTTCTCTAATAATCTCTCCAATGTACCAGATTCAGTTTGATGTGCATCAGCAAATTGTTCTTGATTTATCTCTTCCAGAAATTGATCCCCAAATTGTAAATTATCATCTTCATCCATGTAAATTGTTTTAAGTTCTTCTGTCATTGTTATCCAAACTCTTCTTGTCTGGTACCTTTTTTTTAAACTATTTTTTATTTTACGATACGCATTAGTTTTTATTATTTCCTCATGAAAAGAAACCGGTTGTAACTCTTCTGGTATTGCGTATACTTTATTATCACATGTGCCTATTGCGCTTATAGACAAAACATTTGTTTTTCCATCACTTCCAGGCAATAGTGTGAATTCAAAGCGAAGTTTCACCATTTCGGACATATTTTTTAACAAAAAATGTCGTTTTATAAGATATCTAGTATCGTAGGTGTATAATAAAAACCAAAATGTGTTGCTTGCTGTAATTAAAGAAATTTAATTAAAATCTAAGTATTACTAAGTAAATACAATGTTAACTAAAAAGATGTAAGTATTTATAAACAAAAACAAACCTGTAATTAAAGAAACGACATTTTAAGTGTTTTATTACACCAGTCGATTCTTGTTATGATAAAATTATTAATTAAAATATTTAACAACAAAAAAAACTATTTTTCAATCTGCCATGTCATCTTGACATCTCTCTGCACACGTACAACTATCATAAATAATATCTTTGGTGTAGTAGACCAAAGAGTATTAATCAAATAATAAGAAATATACTTTCTTTACATATATTTTTTTTTTTTAATATTCAGAATAAAGAACAACAGAATCGTACTACATTGTGATAACGGGCTACTACGGAACCCTACTCTGTGCGTGGCCCGACACGCACTTGGCCGGTTTTTTTATACATTCATCTGGGTGTTTAGTGTAGGTATATGTATATCTCCTTGTTTACCCTATTATAAAGCTGAGTAGAACGTTTGTTGTATTTTAGAGCAGCGAATTTTATTTTAGTTTGTGGGATTTGAGCAATCATGAGTCTTTTCGTCTTTTTGATATTGTGTTTGCATCATAAGGAAGTGTCTTATGTTTTTTTAGGACTGAATATGTGATGTACAGTTTTCTAAATCTAAATCAAATCTGTGTGGTTCTTTTCTCAAAAGACTATTTCACACACTAATCCACCTGGTCCTTACATGATCTGACCAAGATTTTGTTTGGACTTTAAAAGAGACTTTGAATCAGGGACTTGAAAACGAAATGAATTTCGTTCCGTTAACAATAATGTTATCGTAAAACTTTCCAAAATTTGTAACGATACTAAAACATAAAAATATCAATAACGTTACAAAAGAAAACGTTATAGAATACCATTTTCGTGGAACATTTTGGGGTCTGTTTCCAGTCAAACCGGATGCAGCTGGGTACCAGTATTTTACATGGAGCGACTGCCTGTCTGACCTCCACAACCCAGTTACTGGGTTACACTATAACTCTTGGTAAGACTGGTTATCATTCTCGGGCTTCTGACGACCAGTAACGTTGTCAAACATTCGTGAATGACAGCCGGAACCAACAGCTTAACGTGTTGCAAAAATTTTCACCCATCCACGGACTGACCGCGGCAAGTGTAGCTTAACCTGATCGATCGACCCATGCCGCTGGTAGTGACTCAACCAACAAAACACATTCACCATCTAAAATAATGGGACATTTTGACTAATACTTGAGAACTCTGACAAATACAAAAAATAACTAATATTTAAGCCCGGCTCGAAAGTTCCAAACCCGAAGTCTTTAATATCTAGACTTATAAATAGTTCTAAACTAAAAGGTTTCGGCAAAAAAACTTAAGAAAAATTTTCAACCGAAAACTTTTGCTATAAATAATAATAGTCTATTGAAATTCGATAAAACATTATCTTTTGCAATTCTTGTTGAAGTTGAATTATATTTAAGGACTAGCTCCGCCTCGCGGTTTCATCCGCGTAAATGTCGATCCAGTAGGAATATCGGAATAAAAAGTAGCCTATATGTTAATCCAGGGTCTCCATACCAAATTTTATCAAAATTGGTCCAGCCGATTGAGCGTGAAGAAGTAACAAACATATAAACACACACACACACACACTCACAAACTTTCGCCTTTATAATATTAATATGATAATTAATGTTTTTTTTTGGTTTATTTTTCTCAGAGTCTGTTAAGTTCTTACAATAAAGCGGACCCTCCACTCGACATGTTTATTTTATATACTAGCTTCTGCCCGCGACTTCCGCGACCCGCGGGTTCGAATTTATGTTACGCTTACTCCGCGTGTTCGTGCTAGGCCCACTAGACGTAGATACTAATCTATCTATACTAATATTGTAAGGAGGTAGAATTTGTTTGTCAATATGTAGGAGGTAATCTCAAGAACTAAAAGAGGGATAAAAAAAAATTGCTTATGATAGCCCAATTCTCGTGGAAAGTTATAGGCTATTTAAAAACATTTTTGTCTGTGTGGTGCCGGACTTAAAGAATAGCTCCACCCCATACTTCCCGTAGGTGTCGTAAAAAGCAACTAAGGGGCATACCGGAGAATGGGCAGCAGCGTTCTCTATGCATTCCACCACCATACCATACTGCGATCGCCAACCCGCCTGCCAAGCGTGGCGATTATGGCAACCCCTCCCCCCCCCTTTTTGTTTATGTCCAGCAGTAGACGTCTTTCGGCTGAAATGATGATAATGATGAGGAGGTAATCTCCGGAACTAAAAGAGGGCTTCAAAAAAAGTTGCTTATGATAGCCCAATTCTTGTGGAAAGTTATAGGCTATTTAAAAACACGTTTCGTCCCTTGGGAACCGAGCAAAAAGAAAACAAAGTTAGAAAGAACGAAGCGATGCGATACGATGGGGTGGGTTGGGGGAACAAGAAATTTCACGCGAACGAAGTCGTTGATAAAATTCAAATAATAAAAACACTCATCTTAAAAAATCATAGGGTCATCTCGTCACATGAAGCTGGATGAATCTCCCCAGCATTACAGAATTTACCTTACAAAAAAGTTACTTTGTTTATACTGATTCAAAATAGGAAACTGTTATATAAATTGAGCTTAGATAGGCATTTTTTTGTTGCTCCATTTTTGCACTTCACAGACGCGTGTCTCAAGCGGATGACACGCGCGCTCGCACTGCTCCCAACCCGTCTGAGATAACGTGTCCGTGAGCGGTGTCTGTGTGCGTTGCTCGAGCGCATTTTGCATGTAGATTGTCTTCTGTACTATCTGTATGTTGTGGCCTTGGTGACGCCTACTTCGCCTGTCGCCACGGGCACATGCGTAGCACTTTGACTACGAGCATCTTTCAATTGCGATTTTTTCGTTATTGAATGCAGCGTTGAAATACGATACTTTACACAAACCTATGGGTTCGGAAATACTTTGTCTACACTAATATTATAAAGAGGAAAACTTTGTATTTTTGTTTGTTTGTATGTTTGTTTGTTTGTAATGGATAAACTCAAAAACTACTGGACCGATTTTAAAAATTCTTTCACCATTAGAAAGCTACATTATCTGCGAGTAACATAGGCTATATTTTATTTTAGAAAAAATAGGGATCCGTAAGATATTTGGTTTTTTCAAACCCAAAGTGTAAACAATCATCCAAAAAAGTTCCTTAATTGGCGTACGCCGCCTAAACTATAAAAGATAGAACCACAAAATGTTCTAATTAATTAAAGACCTTAAAAATATCTACAAAAAAGTCCGCGACACACTATACCTATCTATTTCGAGTTAAGCACAACAACCATTTTTTTATTTAAAAATCTTGAGTTTTTTTAGGACTTCATTTAAACGCATTAATTTTACACATGTCATTACTCCTTATCAAAATAATCTATTTTGTCACAAAGTACTTAATTCATTAAAATTGGACGTTTGGTTTGAAAGTTATGGCGAAATCAATATAATAAATACTATTTCTGCGCTCCGCGGCCCGTGGCGACAGGCGAAGTAGGCGTCACCAAGGCCACAAAATACAGATAGTACAGAAGACAATCTACATGCAAAATGCGCTCGAGCAACGCACACAGACACCGCTCACGGACACGTTATCTCAGACGGGTTGGGAGCAGTGCGAGCGCGCGTGTCATCCGCTTGAGACACGCGTCTGTGAAGTGCAAAAATGGAGCAACAAAAAAATGCCTATCTAAGCTCAATTTATATAACAGTTTCCTATTTTGAATCAGTATAAACAAAGTAACTTTTTTGTAAGGTAAATTCATGCCACCAACTATTACGTAAGTTGAAAACATGATTTTTTGTTTGTGTAGATATTGTGTTGTTTTTAGTGTCATTTGATAGGTTTAGGTCTAAAACGGATAGGGCAAAATAAATTGTGTAAATAGGGTAATCCGTTTTGAAGTTATTATGGATTTTCGATAGTGAAAATTGACAAATGTAAAATTTTATACCTATGTTTTTGTTCTGTAAACTTTTTGTATTGTATTTATGTTTATTGTTTTGTTTTATTATTTTAGAATAAGCTCAACAATAATTCAAACAACTAATACGAGTGCCACTACCACGATAGTTTTTTGTGCACAAGCCAAAGTTGACAACCATAGCGCGACCGCCGAGCGTAGGTATGAAAAGTGAAGTACATACACGTGATTGACTTCTGTACTATCTGTATTTTGTGCCAAGGCGAGGGTGCGGATGCGGGAGGGGGGGTTTAGGTCTATGAGTAAGGTACCCGCGCGGCTCGGTCGGCTCCTTACGCAGCGGTCGCGCGCGGTTTCTAATAATTTTCCTACGAAAATTTTTAGATTTCGTTGTTAAAACTAAACCTAACAAAAAGTTCTTTTCAGAGCTACATGAAAGTTTATTTTCAAAGCTATATAAAAGTTCTTTTCAGAGCTATATAAAAGTTCTTTTCAGAGCTATATAAAAGTTATTTTCAGAACTAAACAAAAGTTCTTTTCAGAGCTAAACAACAGTTCTTTTCAAGGCTAAAAACAGTTCTTTACAGGGCTAAAAAACAGTTCTTTTTAGGGCTAAACAGTTGTTTTCTGAGCTAAAATATTACACGCCATTAACATTTTCTTAATTATATATATTCTTTGTTTGTTACATATCTACAAATATATCTAAAGTCTGCAAAATGCCTAAAAGGACGAGGTCTCAACTTTCTAAACACAGTTCTCAAGCAAGGACAGCAAGAATACGTCGTATTGAAGAATTTGCACCTGAACGTTCACAACGTCTTGCCGAACAAAATACATCAAATGTTGTCTATAGGGAAGCTCATAATTCAGTAACTTTTTTTTATAAAAAAACCGGGCAAGAGCGAGTCGGACTCGCGCACCGAGGGTTCCGTAACATCCGGGTTTATGAATAAGGTTTATGTAAATTGCGGTTTACGATTTATGACGTATTAAAAAAAACTACTTACTAGATCTCATTCAAATCAATTTTCAGTGGTAGTTTACATGGTAATGTACAGTCAGCAAAGGAGATAGGTATACAGGAGCGTCGGATACAGTTGAAGTTTACTAAGAAACCGATGGATGTTCACGAATAAAATTTTATTTCATTAATAGAAAACAAGCAGCTCATTTGTTAAATTAAATTTCAGTCCAGAACATCCATCGGTTTCTTAGTAAACTTCAACTATATCCGACGCTCCTGTATACTTATCTCCTTTGTTGACTGTACATCATATATTTTTTTTAGTTTTATCATTCTCTTATTTTAGAAGTTACAGGGGGGACACACATTTTACCACTTTGGAAGTGGTCTCTCGCGCAAAATATTCAGTTTAGAAAAAATGATATTAGAAACCTCAATATCAATTTTGAAGACCTACCCATAGATACCCCACACGTATGGGTTTGACGAAAAAAAATTTTGAGTTTCGGTTCTAAGTATGGGGAACCCTAAAATTTATTGTTTTTTTTCTATTTTTGTGTGAAAATCTTAATGCGGTTCACAGAATACATCTACTTACCAAGTTTCAACAGTATAGTTCTTATAGTTTCGGAGAAAAGTGGCTGTGACATACGGACGGACAGACAGACAGACATGACGAATCTATAAGGGTTCCGTTTTTGCCATTTGGCTACGGAACCCTAAAAAATTAACCTTTAAAACAATATTTAACACATGAAGTTATCTAATCCTGCTAATAAAATAAATGTGAAAGTCTGTTTGTTTATCTGCCTGTTTGTCGGCTAAAATGCTGAATTTACTTTTGGGTAGTTGAACACATGAGATCAAACTTAGGCTTTTTGTAGCGGTAATCGACATCCACGCAGGCGGAGCCGTGGGGGACCGCTATAGGTTATATAAATCAGAATAACACATAGGCTACTTCATGTCGCGAAAACCGACACCCACGCGGGCAGAGCCGCGGGCGACCGCTAGTTCGTAATAACATAAAATTTCATTCAAAACTAAAGAAGAAAATCGTCTTGGAATAAAGACAAGTGTATACATACTTATACTTATATACAACACAGTTTCTACTTCTACGATCACAAGATGTCAACGCCTACACCTACTATATTTTGAGAAACATAATTTGTATGACACGGTGAACTAACTGAAAATCTGAAAATTTATATTATATTATTATTATTTATATTAATTATAAAATTGGGAATTAGGAATTTATATTATTATTATTTTTATATTTTTTTTATTTTCAACGAGTTTCAATAGATATTTTAGGAACATCCAAGCCTCAACCTTGATAATTGTAATTGGTTGTTCAACGTACCAATGCTGCCAGTCTTCTTGGCACGTTTCCGGATGACAGCGGTGCGGACGAGTACTTTGACGCCTAAATGTGTTTTGTTTTTTGTATCTATTTGTAAAGTAAGTTAGTCACCTAGATAATTGCACGTATTTTCCTATCCTGTATAATGTGGAGGTGTCGTGGTTAAATAATCAAGTCGATCAGGTCGATTGATCAGGTTAAGCTACGCTTTCCGCGGTTGGTCTGTGGATGGGTGACCATCTTTACTGTGACCCCTCCGTGTCTCGGAAAGCACGTTAAGCCTTTAGTCCTCGCTGTCATTCGTGGATCTTTGACAGTCATTACGGGTAGTCAGAAGCCCAAAAGTCTGACAACCAGAATTACCAAGGGGTAACTGGGTTGTGGAGGTCAGATAGGCAGTCGCTCCATGTAAAATACTGGTATTTTACTGCACCCGGTTAGACTGGAAGCCGACCCCAACATAGTTGGGAAAAAGCTAGGCAGATAATGATAGAAAGAAAGAAAGAAGAATGCGTTTATAGTATCCTGTATAAATGACACAAAAGATTATAATACACTTCGTTTAGCAAAGGTCAAGAAACAAGCTCACAAACAGAAACGGAACACGGAACTCCGAAACATGTTCCGATAACTTGGCGGGGAATCCGCGAACGGAATCCGGGATCAGTTACGAATTGATTTCTGAAACAAAGTGGGTGAAGTTTCAGTTAGATTTTGACGTCATCAGTAAATTTTTGCGAGTTTGATCGCATATATTTTTGAGACTTCTTTTCTCTATGTTTGGGAGCAAGTTCTTAGATTATGGAGATCACACTAATATTATAAAGGCGAAAGTTTGTGAGTGTGTGTGTGTGAGGGTGAGTTTATTGTATGTTTGTTACTTATTCACGCTCAAACTACGAGACCACTTTTGATAAAATTTTGTATGGAGGTAGCTGACACCCTGGATTAACATATAGGCTACTTTTTATCCCGATATTCCCACGGGATCGACATTTACGCGGGTGAAAACGTGGGGCTCAGCTAGTAAAATGTAAAATGGAAATCTCGATACGCAGCAAAATTACCTCAAAATAGCGGCGCTTCCATTGCGCGCGATGAGTCACAGCCCTCACTTGGCGTAATGAATTCTTTGATCCTTTAGCTATCCAATGGTGTAATTGAATTTAGGATGGAGGTGATAGATATGAAGCTACAACACCAAACTGTATCCCCGATTTTGTTATCATTGCTTTTTTTGATTTGCCTCCCACTATAGAAGTAATTTTAAAGACGTATTCACCTCAAAAGGCTGAGAGAAATGGGGAAGGATAACTTTTGATGGAGTGAGCTTCATAGTTCTAAAACTTCTGTAAATGTAAAATTATAACTCCTCCAGACCAGATTTCGGCCATGGCGACCATTCTCAGCGAAGACAAGCCTTCGACGCAGAAGATATTATAGTGTACAAGTGTATGCGCAGACACTCTCTCTTCCCTCACTCTCATAGTCAAATGGAACGGCAATTCGATACGACCGGAGAGAGATCAGGAGCAGGACCGACGGCTCAACGTGCTTTCCGAGGCACGGGGGTAATACACCGCCTACTTCCAAACACCGGGCTGTTACTAAGGAATTCCTAATGGAAAAATTTAATAACACTTTGCCCGACCTGAGAATCGAACCCAGGACTCACGCTCCGCAGTTGCGTTTGCAACCACGAGACCAACGGGACAGTTAGTTAGTTAGTAATGTTCGGAGAATACATCAAATTTTAATATTTTCGAAATAAACAAGGTGATTTTTAAGGTTCCGTACCCAAAGGGTAAAAACGGGACCCTATTACTAAGACTCCACTGTCCGTCTGTCTGTCCGTCTGTCACCAGGCTGAATCTCATGAACCGTGATAGCTAGACAGTTGAAATTTTCACAGATGATGTATTTTTGTTCCCGCTATCACAAAATAATAAAAATAAAATAAAGTTAAAATTTAAAGGGTAATAAAAGAAACATTTTTTTCGGCGTTTTATGCTTTGTGCTATGGAACCCTTCGTGTGCGAGTCCGACTCGCACTTGACCGTTTTTTATTATAAGTAACTAAACTCAATCAATGATGTGATATAACAAAAAACATACCACAAAAGATCCAATCACTACGCTACGGACTACACACGAGCTACGGCGTAGCGTTTCGTAGCTCGGCGTAGCACATATGCTACGTGAGCTGGAACGAAAATTGACCTTCAGGACTCAAAAGGAGCAGAGGGACAATTTCCGTATTTTTAAGTATGTTCGCATTCTAAATCTCATTCGCATCTATCAAAATTACCTGTAAATTCTCTAAATTTTGACAAGATTTTCACATTTGTTGGTCCCCGGGATGAGACTGCGACTAGATTTTGAACCTTTCAAATTAGGAGAACTAGCCTTCTGATCTTTAAAAAGTTGGTCCTTCTACATCTTCATACCTCCTTACTAAATTATGTAGGAACCAACTCAACCGTCCATTCCCAGTGTGAAATGTCCTCACGATTTGAATGCCGTCCTGTATAATGCTGCGATCAAGACCATTACTCAAATAAATCCTTCATCTTCTCCGAGGGGCTCTGATCCGAGTGAAATGGGTCCACTTTCCGTTATGTACCATATGTTTTATGATGGATTTTAGAGGTATTCCGTATGCAGGCGATGTGTTTTGGTTTAGCTATGAATGTAATATTAAACTTAGACAATATTTTTATTGAGTTAACTACATAAGTTACCTACTTTACTCGGTTTATTTAACGATGATTGATCATCATCTGCCTAGCCTTTTTCCAACTATTTACGGGGTCGGCTTCCAGTCTAACTGGATGCGGCTGAGTACCAGTATTTTACATGGAGCGACTGCCAATCTGACCTCCACAACCCAGTTACAGGGTAATGATACCCCTTGGTAAGACTGGTTTTCAGACTTTCGGGCTTCTGAAAACCCGTAACGACTGTTAAAGATCCACAAATGACAGCCGAGACCAACAGCTTAACGTGCTTTCCGCTGTGCAGTCAACGTCCACTATTTGTTGTAACCTATCTATATAAATAAAAAAAGTCGGGTTAGTTACACCATCTATAACTCTGGGACCGATTGTTATGATCTTTGATTTGTTGGATTTGTCTCCGCCCTGAATAGCAGAATAACTATTAAAATATTGCAAACATTTACAAAAAAAAAATGTCGAAACACAACATTTATTGATTCTGAGGCGGTACAAAGTTTGCCAAGTCAGCTAGTAATAAATGATAAATGATTTATTTTCTGTAAGTAGGTTTGTACAAACACTTTTACACGTCACTCATATTTTTTTAAACTAGATGAGGTCGGCGTTTCCTATCTGACTATTCTGAGAAGAAAGGCCGAAACAAACCCAGAGGTCACAGTCTCTTTTAAAGTCCCGACAAAATCTTGGTCAGATCATGTAAAGATCATGTAGATTGGTGTCTGAAATGGTCTATTGAGGAAAGAGCCACACAGATTGAGCGGACCTGTCCAGTCAGTGCACGCATTTGTCAAAAATCGTGCAGCTCAACTCAGAACTTAAATAAATAATGATATCTAAAGCTACTAAGGTAGTCTAAGATACCAATAGTAGTTTGGTAGTGTTATTGTAGACAATAACAATACATGAAACCCCACATTAAAAATTATTTCCCATAAAGCAAAACCCAGTTATCCTCCCATTAAAAATTCAACAAGTAATAGATGACTTCCCTACTTGCCCCGTATACTCCAAACTGGTACATTTGCTTCGATTACATTGCGTAACAGCCCCTGATTCGGACGTGACTTGAAATTTTATGTGCTATGCATGTGTTGCCAGCAGTAAGTGATGTATGGCGTCCCGATAAATGACTAGCTTTGGCCCTTGTGGCCGCTTTGCTGCGTTGTTGGGTTAGATTGCTTGTATTTGTGGATTATTGTTTGTAAGGAACGATTAGGCGATAAGAGTTCAGAAAAAATCGCTTGACTAATGGTTCAGTCAAGCAGTTTTTTTTTTTAAGTGAGAGTCTGTGATTTTTTTAGTGTGAATGAGTGAAGTTTTTTTTTGTATGAGCAGGAAGAGCAACGCCGTGTTTTTTTTTGCTCCACTTTTGAGAACTTTCGCATTCTAATCTGTCTGTCAAAAAATCGTCTAATTTGCCTTTTTGTTTTTATTTTGTAGTGTTATGTCGGAGACATCATTAGTACGGGAGAAGACTTGACAACGAGGCGGAAGCAGTGTGACGACAACGACTATTCGGAACGCCAGCGCCATCTGGTGGCACTTGACAGAGTCTAGCCTGAGTTCGTGGGTGGTCAACTCTGGATGACAGCGCGACAAGAACGATGTGGAGCTCTCTTGGACATTGGACATCGTACGAACAACATGTGCTTAGAAACTGTCCCGCGTTCCGTATCTGGATGTGTCGTGTACAAACAGTGTATTGTTTGCTAGTGTGATTAAATTGTTCGTGAAATTATAATCTGATTTGAAGTGCAAACTGTTTTTCTATTGCGCAATAACCAACACATACCCACTGTGCCCCACACTAGATAAAATATGGCTGATAAATGATAAATGATTTATTTTCTGTAAGTAGGTTTTTACAAACACTTTTACACGTCATCATATTTTTTAAACTAGATGTGGTCGGCGTTTCCTATCTGACTACTCTGAGAAGAAAGACCGAAACAAACTCAGAGGTCACAGTCTCTTTTAAAGTCCAGACAAAATCTTGGTCAGATCGTGTGAAGACCATGTAGATTGATGTCTGAAATGGTCTTTTGAGGAAAGAACCACACAGATTGAGCGGACCTGTCCAATCAGTGCTAGCATTTGTCAAAAATCGTGCATCTCAACTCAGAAATTGAGGAGCTCAACGATTCGACGAACAATACCAAAGAAAGGACATTTGGGTAGGCCGCGTAAATTACTCAAACTGCCAGATCATGATTAAAACTAAGAAGGAAAACAGATAAAAAATGACCCACATAGTCCTCACATTCAGCCATCAGCTACCCCGGTCGCGATGGGGAGTGGAACCGGCGAGAGATGTCGTGCGGTGTCCCACAGGGATCGGTCCTGGGGCCGCCTCTGTGGAACATCGGGTACGACTGGGTGCTGCGCGCCGACCTCCCTGATGGCGTCAGCATGGTTTGCTACGCTGACGACACGCTGGTCCTGGCGCAGGGGAGGTCGCATCAGGCGGCGGCCGACGCGATGACACGCGGGGTTGCGATAGTCGTGGAGAGGATCCGGCAGTTGGGTCTCGAGGTGGCATTGCACAAGTCCGAGGCCATGTCGGTTCATGGGCCCCGGAACGCGCCGCCATCGGGATCCCAACTAACGGTAGGAGGGGTTCACATCGGCGTCGGGATGACGATGAAATACCTGGGTCTCGTCCTCGACAGCCGGTGGAACTTCGTGGAGCATTTCCGACGTTTGGCCCCCAAACTGGAACGGGCCGGGGCCGCCTTCAAGCGGCTCTTGCCCAACCTGAGGGGGCCAAACGCCTCCTGCCGGAGGCTTTACGCGGGGGTCGTGCGGTCCATGGCCCTATACGGGGCCCCGGTGTGGGCGCATTCACTGCGGCGGCGAGCCGCCCACTACCTGAACGCGCCCCAGAAGGTGGTAGCCATAAGGGTTATCCGGGGCTACCGCACGATCTCTGGCGAGGCGGCAAGCCTTCTTGCCGGACTGCCGCCATGGGATCTGGAGGCGATAGTCCTCGCGCGCCTGTATGAGTGGCGCGCGGAGGCACTACGCCGGGGGGAGGATCCGCTTCCGCGGCAAATCGCTACGGAGCGGACGGATCTCCGGCGCGATCTCATGGCGGCATAGAAGGAGCGACTGTCGCAACCCAGCGCAGGGCACGCCGCGATAGCGGCGATAAGACCCCTCTTTGGGGAGTGGCTAGAGAGGCGCCACGGCGCCCTCACCTACCGCCTGACGCAGGCCCTCACCGGACACGGAAGTTTCGGGAGGTTCCTGCACATTATCAGGCGGGAGGAAATGCCCGGGTGTCACCATTGCCAGGATCGCCCAGAGGACACGGTGGAGCACGCGGTGGAGGTCTGCCCCGCTTGGGCGGAGCACCGCCGTGTCCTCGTAGAGGCGATCAGCAGCGACGGCGACCTCTCGCGTCCGGCCCTGGTGCAAGTCATGGTCCGTGGCAAGAAGGAGTGGGAGGCAGTCACCTCCTTCTGCGAAGCAGTCATGCTAGCGAAGGAGGTGGCGGGACGGCTCAGGGAGAGAGCCTCCCGTCCCAGCCGCCGCGGGAGACGCTCCGGGCGTCGGGAGCCGCGTGACGACTCCCGGCCACCGTAGGCGCGGGCCTGCGGGCGGAGAGTAATGGGTAGCTCACCGTCCGATCAGGACCAGGCCCGTGCCGGACGGCGCGTACGTGTTCCACGCGCGCCTCAAAGAGATGTCAGCATCGAGGAGGGGCCCCTTAGGGCCGAAGCCTGCCGGGTCAGCGATATTGTCCGAAAGGGTTACCGCTGGCCCGGAACATAAAGGGCTAAGGAAGGAACACGGGTGGGTTTTAGTCAGTAAGAGTCTGACACTCCCTTCCGCTCCACCCAGAGCGGGAGGAGTCATTTTATGATGTCCCATCCGCAAAAAAAAAAGGACATTTGGGTAGGCCGCGTAAATTACTCAAACAGCCAGATCATGATTAAAACTAAGCAGGAAAACAGAAAAAAAATTACCCACATAGTCCTCACATTCACAATAATTAAATGAAAAATAAAAAAAATGAAATACTTTGCAAAGTAAATATTCATGTCATTGTCTAAATAAAATTCATCAATGTCAATGTGTATATAAAAAATCCGGACACAATCTTTGAGGACCATGTAGATTAGTGTCTGAAATGATCTTTTGAGGAAAGAATCACACAGATTGAGTGGACCTGTCCAGTCAGTGCACGCATTTGTCAGTAACCGTGCAGCTCAACTCAGAACTTAAGGAGCTCAACGATTCGACGAACAATACTAAAGACAGGACATTTGGGTAGGCCGCATAAACTACTCAAACTGCCAGACCATGATTAAAATGAAAACAATGACCCACATAGTCCTCACATTCACAATAATTAAAATAATATAATAATAATAACGAGACACACTATACCTTCCCCGTCATATATACATTGATACCAATCACGTCTGCAGAGTTTCCCTGGCTAATTTAATCTGCCACTGTCATTTTGACATTGATTATGGCTGAGACGAGATTGCGACCAGCGCGAGCGGTGCTATTCTGTAAAAATCTCCCGTGAAAACTCAGGTGAAGTTAGCGTGGAGTGAGCTGGCAATAGTGTCAATTCCTAGCAAAAACAAACTCACTTCACCTAAGTTTTCACCGTGAGATTTTTACAGAATCGACCGGCTGAATTTGAATGTTTTTAAATTTTCAGGCTATAAGCTAAACTTACCATTTGCCTCACCTAGCCGCAACAAAAGTGTAACGATGCCGAAAATCGATAGTGAGGTCATCCAGACATCGAATGTAATGTCTAATGCCTTTCAAACGTATATTTTATTGAAGTTTTCTACTTTCTGTTATAGCCGTCTGAAAATAAATGGATATTTGCTTGAATGTCTACTGTTTTATGATATCGGTGAAAGGAAATAGGTAAGTCATTCCTTTTCTCTGCAAAGGATGCCCTTAGCTATGAAAGAGGGATACGGCCTTTTTTTTTATTGATGGGAATTCATCAAATGACCCCTCCCGCTCTGGGTGGAGCGGAAGGGAGTGTCAGACTCTTACTGATTAAAACCCACCCGTGTTCCTTCCTTAGCCCTTTATGTTCCGGGCCAGCGATAATCCTTTCGGACAATCCCGCTGACCCAACAATCCCGCTGACCCGGTGGAGGGATACGAGCTTACACGGGAGCCATTACAACATCGAATCTGCTGTGGTGAAAAGATTAGCCAGAGCCAGTTTAGACATGAGACTGGTTGCCCGGTTGATGGCATAACCTAACTCGCGAAATGGGGATTTATAGCAGGTATACCCTTTTTTTTTTTGGGATGGTAAGTCATCAAATGACTCCTCCCGCTCTGGGTGGAGCGGAAGGGAGTGTCAGACTCTTACTGACTAAAACCCACCCGTGTTCCTTCCTTAGCCCTTTATGTTCCGGGCCAGCGGTAACCCTTTCGGACAATCCCGCTGACCCGGCAGGCTTCGGCCCTAAGGGGCCCCTCCTCGATGCTGACATCTCTTTGAGGCGCGCGTGGAAGACATATGCCGTCCGGCACGGGCCTGGTCCTGATCGGACGGTGAGCTACCTATTACTCTCCGCCCGCAGGCCCGCGCCTACGGTGGCTGGGAGCCGTCACGCGGCTACCGACGCCCGGAGCGTTTCCCGCGGCGGCTCTCCCTGAGCCGTCCCGCCACCTCCTTCGCTAGCATGACTGCTTCGCA
Organism: Mesoligia furuncula; assembly: GCA_916614155.1. NCBI lineage: Eukaryota > Metazoa > Arthropoda > Insecta > Lepidoptera > Noctuidae > Mesoligia > Mesoligia furuncula. The sequence continues at coordinate 14,713,955 of OU744814.1, forward strand.
GAAGGAGGTGACTGCCTCCCACTCCCTCTAGCCCCGGACCATGGCTTGCACCAGGGCCGGACGCGAGAGGTCGCCGCCGCTGCCGATCGCCTCTGCGAGGACACGGCGGTGCTCCGCCCAAGTGGGGCAGACCTCCACCGTGTACACCCTTTTTTTTTTTTTTTTGTTCCGTGGTGGAAAATCCTCATGGATGTCCGCCGCCCTGGGGCGGGCGACGGGGTCTGTCAGACTCTTACTGGCTAAAAACCACCCCGGTGTTCCATCTCACACCTACGCCAGGGGTCGCGGGAACATTCGATCCTTCCGCAACCCCCGGCTGGTGCCGGCCCGCCACTGCGGGCCTCGTCGGGTCAGGGGGGGGAGTGAGGTGTTTGACTCCCCCCGTGACGTCTAAGAGGGGCGCGCGTGGAACACTACGCGCCGCCACCTCGGGTCCTGATGTGTGGGGGGCGGCGGACGTCCCCGAGTCCGTCGCCCCTGGACCCATTTAGGGGGGCTGGAAGAGGGCGTTGTCCGCCCTCCGCCGACGCCCGGTGCGCCTGCTGCGGGCAGGGTGAGTGGACGAGATCTCCCTCTCCCTTTCCGCAGCGTCCTTCTGCGACATGACTGTTTCGCAAAAGGAAACCACCGCGTCCCAGGACTCTTTGCTGCCGACCATCGACTCGACCACGGCCGGCAGCGACAGGTCACTGCCTACTTCTGTGACCGTGTACACCCTTGCTTAACCTTTCGAAATTCAATATAGATAAACCCACGCCAACGCCGGCTGTCGCTGAAAACCAGCGCTGGGGCTCTGTCTTGCGTAAGGTCGCAGCATTATGCTGAGCGAAGGCCGTTTTCTGTGGATGTGACGCATATTTCCCCCAACTTGTCCTTTTTACTCTGTGTCATGTTTGCAGCAAATAAACGTATTTTTGTTTCTTTTTCTTTCTTTGTTTCATCAATACTTTGAATTTAAGCAATTGAACCCAGTTCATGTTCAGCAGCAATAGCGCTTGTGATCACTAGACCAACGACGCAGTTATATACCACATATATGTAGCTATAAATTAATACTCGCAGCTAATCTATTGGACGCAGTAGCGTGATTATGTATATAGATTGATGGAGACTGTCGTCTGACTTCCGTAATAGATATGTTGAATACAATTATATATGTCTGTCGGTGATACGTGCGTATTGTTTAGTGAAATATAACGTTATAGGATATGTTAGAAATTATACTGTATTTGAGGTTAACTTATATGTTTGAGCCGTTTGGGGTTGAAATACTAGGGCTATGGGGCCCGAGTGCCCACTTAGTATTTCGAGATATCACCAAGCGGTTGGACTCTACGTGATCAGAGGGCTGGCCTATTTTTTAGCCAAAGAATCAGGGTGATTTACTAAAGATGTGGGTAATTTGACTAATTCATTAATGACATTAACTAAGGGTATAAAGGTAAATTTTCATATAGTTGTGATCATTAGTTTGCTCGTTATCCTTAGTCAAGTACAACTGGAATGGCTAACGTGACAATGTTGAAGAAAATCTAGCACCGTGCTGTTGTTAAATTCCTTACCAAACAAAGAAAAAGTCAAAAAACTATTCACGAAGAGATGGTGGCTGTTTACCAAGATTCTGCACCTTCGTTATCTACGGTTCAAAAGTGGTCAAGTGATTTTAAAAGGGGCAGAGAGAGTATTAAAGACGACACTCGCTCGCGAAGAAAACCTGAAAAAAGTCGAGAAGTTACTGAAGGATGCCCGAATGAAGATCAAAATGATAGCAGAGATAGGTACCCATTAAAAAAGGCGGGGTAAACTGACCATCGATATGTTGCTTCTTCACGATAAAGCCCCTGTCCACAAGACGCGTGTTGCCAATGTTTCGACAAAATTAACCACCCACCCTATAGCCCGGATCTAGCCCCGGGTGATTATTATTTGTTCCGTAATTTGAAAAACTGACCAAGTGCGGGTCGGACTCCCACGCGAAGGGTTCCCTACCACAAGGCAAAAACGTCGAAAAAAAACATGTTTGTTGTATGAGAGTCCCCCATATGTATTTATTTTATTTTAATTTTATTATATATTATTAAAGTAAGAATATAACTGAGTGTTTTGTGAATATTTCAAGTGCCTACCTGTTGCCATTTTTAATATCGAGCAAAATGGGCAAAAAAATCGCGTTTGTTGTATGGGAGCCCCCTTAAATATTTATTTTATTTTGTTTTTAAATACATAATTTGTGAAAATTTCAACTGTCTAGCTATCGCGGTTTTTGAGATACAGCCTGGTGACAGACAGACGGACGGACAGACGGACAGACAGCGAAGTCTTAGTAATAGGGTTCCGTTTTTACCCTTTGGGTACGGAACCCTAAAAAGACCTTCATGGGAAACGATTTTCTAACGATGAAGAGCTCAAGGCGGCAATAAATGCGCATTTTTAGAGAAAGACGAAAGTTATTTTTTACAGGGTATTGAAAAGTTAATTTCGAGATGTAATAAATGCATTGGGGTAATGGAGGATTTCGTTGAAAAATAAAAATAGTTTTAATTGATTTTACGTCTGTTTTCATGCCGATACCGAGAATGCATTGAACGCCCCTCGTATATGTATAAAAACCGGCCAAGTGCGTGTCGGGCCACGCACAGTGTAGGGTTCCGTAGTAGCCTGTCATGTTATATTTTGTTTTTCAATGCCACATGCATTGAAAAACAAAATATAACATGTTTATCAATGCATGTGTTTCTTTATCCGTTATAAACAAGCAACTACATCATCTTAGTCACTTTAAAGGATTAATGCTAAGGATTTTGTATTTGGTACAAAATTATCCAGCACCCAAGATCAACGACTATTACTGCTAAACTAATAAAGTTATCTTATTCGCTGTAGTTTTAATTTAAAGTTCATGAAACATCATCATCGTGATTTTTCCAGATTTTTCAAGCTAGCAGTTTAGCTTTTAGAGGGGGGGGACGCCCTACTCGAACAAAAATTTGCACTTTAAAGTTTAATATTTCGTAAGTGGAGCATCAAATCGAAAAATAATTTTAGCAAACCCCAAATAATTTTAGAAGACCTATTCAACGATACCCCACACGATGGGGTAGACGACAAATAAATAAAAATATTCATCCTCACTTCGCATGTAGGGGAATTACCCTAAAAAAAATATTTTCCAAAAAAATTATTTTACCACTTTGTCGGCGTAATTAATATACACACTCCTACAAAATTACAGCTTTCTAGTACTAATGGTCTCTTAGCAAAACCTCGGACAGACAGACGGACGGACATGGCGAAACTATACGGGTTCTTTGTAGGAACTACAGAACCCTAAAAAAGAAAAGTCCTGACTAACTCACTCACTGACGGACTCATTGACGCCCAGCCCAAACCCTAGGACCTAGAAAGCTGAAATTTGGAACAGAGGTTCCCTTTATGATGAAGGCAAGGAATATGGATTTTTCAAAATTTCTACGGAATAGAGTATTCACGGGCGAACGAAGTTGCAGGCAAAGTTCTACTTAGTACTCAGTAATCATTATATTTCTGCAGCTGCGAAGAACAGAAATGACATATGGTATACATACCACACTTTACATAAACTTCCAAAGTTGGTACCAACATTTGTCACGGCCACAAACACGGCCAAAGTTTTTGGCAATCCATCGCTGGTTAACTGTCGTGAACGTAGGTGCGCCATTAACGGGGCCATCAAGCGAATTGCAGTCATTATCGCCACTATGTATCTTCGATGCTTTATCAGGTCTAAGTTTGGTGTGGAGTGCTGTGACCTGGTTAATCTCTTACGATTTAATCGTACAAAGTGATGAGAATATGTATTGGTGTAAAAACAAATAAGTAGGTGCGATTTCGATAGGTTGTTGGGCTCTTGTCAATTAAAACTATACGGTGCACAGTTCTTAAAGAAAGAAAGAAAGAAAGAAAATACGTGTATTTGCGGTAAACATGACACAATAAAGAACATAAATACAAAAAAAAATAAGAAAGGGTTGAGGGAAACATGCGTCACATCCACACAAAACGGCTGTCGCTCAGCATTATGCTGCGACCCTATGCAAGACAGAGCCCCAGCGCTGATTTTCAGCGACAGCCGGCGCCGACGTCGACCGGTGCAGCAAACAATAATTAAGACGCTGTACTGGTACAGCATACACAAAGAAAAATAATAGTAAGTATATTTGAAACTAAATGTGATAAAATACTAAACAGGAACATAAAAAGGAAATAGATACACATATGTATATAGTATGAGGTTCTTGTATCTGCAGTTCAACCCGTGCGTGGTAGAAATCGACGAATAATGCCTAATACTTTAAAAAATAGTACATTACGATAAGTGTGATTTAAGTAGTGATAGGTAGCCCAAGCATAGCAAGGGAGCTAAATGCCGTGCATTAATTTTGACGGCACGGTTGGCGCAGTGGTAAAGCGATTGACTGCTGCGCTGCGTGTCGCGGGTTCGATGCCCGCACGCAACAAATATTTGTATGACCCACAAGTAGTTGTTCCGGGTCTGGCTGTTTGTGTATGTGAGTTTAAATGTTTGTAAACGCACCCACAATATAGGAGAAATTCCTAGTGTTTGACAACGTTTTCAAAAAACAAAAAAAAATTTTTTTTTAAATACTTCTTAAGTCACACATCATCATCTGCCTAGCCTTTTCCCAACTATGTTGGGGTCGGCTTCCAGTCTAACCGGATGCAGCTGAATACCAGTATTTTACATGGAGCGACTGCCTATCTGACCTCCACAACCCAGTTACTGGGTAATATGATACCCCTTGGTAAGACTGGTTGTCAGACTTTCGGGCTTCTGACTACCCGTAACGACTGTCAAAGATCCACGAATGACAGCCGGGACCAACGGCTTAACGTGCTTTCCGAGGCATGGAGGGGTCTCGGTATGTAAAGCTGGTCACCCATCCACAGACCAACCGCGGCAAGCGTAGCTTAACCTGATCGATCGACCTGTGCGGCTGTTATTATTTAGCCACGGGCCCCCCTTCTTAAGTCACACATATCGTATACAATTCTATAGCTAGTGTGACCTAAACCCGCACCTAAGTCATGCTTTTCTGTGGTAAAATGGACTACTTAAATCACAGATAAGCGTGGCTTAAGTGCGGGTTTACATCACAGAGTGCTATTATAATTATCTAAGTAGTTTATTTAAGTGACAACAACAACAGCAACAACAACAACTGACAGTTACTGGGTAATACTTTTTGTTTGACAGTCGTTACGGGTAGTCAGAAGCCCGAAAGTCTGACAACCAGTCTTACCAAGGGGTATCGTATTACCCAGTAACAGAGTTATGGAGGTCAGATAGGCAGTCGCTCCATGTAAAATACTGGTATTCAGCTGCATCCGGTTAGACTGGAAGCCGACCCCAACATAGTTGGGAAAAGGCTAGGCAGATGATGAGTTTTTGAGAAAAAAGTTTCAGTATCTAAAACCATGTAGGTAGAGTTTATAAAAACTGATAATACTTCAATTTAAAGTAACAAACATATAAACACACACACATACACACACACTCACAAACTTTCGCCTTTATAATATTAGTGTGATACGCAAACAAAGTAGCCAAAAGCCTCCTTCCTACTCATCCGATAAAAGGTTGATAATTTCATCCATTGCTTAATGTCAGGGCCAGGGACCAAAGACAATACACATTAATCTGTGTTGCGACACTGACAAATGACAACAAAAAATAACAATCAAAATAAAAACAAAATGCCGATTGCAGAATGGAAAAATAACTACTTTTGTAACAAACAAACAACAATAATAAGACCGATAAAGCCCTGCGTCGCATCTGTGCAAGAACAGGGGCCTAAAAAGGCCACTTTGGCAGAATTATAAAAGGATAATATTATGAATCATAATTTGGCGAAAACAGTCCGTGTTTTTCCTTTTTTCGCTGCACTACGTAGGTTTGTTCAAAGAGATTGGGATTGGATTTGGATTGGATTGATTGGTATTTTAACACAGACAAAAAATAATAACTTCAAAAATTCTTCACCAATGGGATTTGATATAAATGATAAATGATTTATTTTCTGTAAGTAGGTTTTTACAAACACTTTTACACGTCATCATACAATGATATTAATATATACAATGATATTATAAGTGTTTTATTTATAATATCATTGATTTGATACGATTAACTTAACAGTTAATTGTCCATTATGATTCATAATGTTATCCCTTTATGATTCAGCCAAAGTGGCCTTCTTAAGCCCCCAGATCGTTGCTCACCAAAATACTGTGACTTCGGATGAACCTATCGTCAACAGCGATCTTTTTCAGAAACTACCTCTCAATCACACTACAAACTCAGGACCTGAGGACCAAATATAAAGTAGGTAGAAACCAATAAAAAAAGTCAGACTCGCGCACCGAGGGTTCCGCACAAACCTGTAGGTATATAAGTAATAGTTCACCCATCACGACAATCGAGTCATAGTTATGGTATTTTTATTGCAAAATGAAATCCATAACATTACAATGTAGAAAACTGGAGGAGCATAAATTAAAGACAAAGTTATAGCTTAAAGGTATTATAGAACTGAGTATTTGGTATGAATTTCAATTTAATACCTCTACACGTTCATGAGGAAAGGGGTAGTAAGTTTAAAATTATTAAAAATATTTTTATTATATGATGTAACTAAAAATTTACGATTTTCATTCATGCTACCATAGCTTTGTATGTTACGTCACAGCGGCATGCGATCACGGGAAGGTACTTTCTTGTTTCATCCTTTTTAGCAGTCGGGTTTTAGTTTTTAAACTTATTTTTTATTTAATTATTTTGGGGCTTATTTCAGTAATATTTGTATTTTTGAAAAGTGCTAAATATTTTCACTACACCCAACCTTTTTTTTTTAATCGTTCCGTGATTTAAAAAAAAATTTAGGTCATGACTTTAAGTCCGCTAGAGGGCGCCATATTAAATTTATTGTGACGTCACATAGCCTATAACCACAAGACGCTTCCAACGATACCTCATTTGTCCAATTATGACTAGTAGTTTAGAAGTTATGAGGGAACAGATGAACATACATGCGTACCGGTCAAAATCATACCCTCTATTTTGTTTCGCCGTAGTCGGGTAAAAAGACGGCAAATGCACATTCTTTCCCCCCCCCCCCCCCCCCACCTTACTTTGATTACCGCTTCCTTCTCACAAATTAACGGTCTCTTGAAATCATTGTTCCTTCTTGGAAATGCCGCTTTGATCCTAAACGACTTTGTATGAGTATCACGTAGCTTGCATGCGTACTAATTGTAATCTGTATACCCCTATGAAACTGATACAGTTGAGGACTGCAATTATTATAATGATTCTGGAGATATGTGTGGGGGATATGCGACTAGTAACTGATATGATTGTATTAAAACTCAGGTCACTAGGTATAGGTATAGGTTTTACAATTATTTATTTATACCACCAATGTTACACTTCCAAATTAATACAGCTCGTACCCTCCGCCGTACGGCCGTACACATTAAAAATTCCCGCGCTCGCCGAGTGTTGTCAACTCGTCATATCGATTCCTCAAATCGATTATACTTAGGTACCGTTAATCGGTTTATTTAATTTTATATTTAAGTACAATGTTTTATTAATTGCTATTAAAAATCATAAACCTTACATGATGATAACCCCCGAAGAAGGGTTAGGGTTTCATTAATTGCTATTAAAAATCATAAACCTTACATGATGATAACCCCCGAAGAAGTTTTGGGGTTTTATTAATTGCTATTAAAAATCATAAACCTTACATGATGATAATCCCCGAAGAAGGGTGAGGCAGCGTTGAACCTATAGTACACCAACATTTCGCCAGTTATGTTTAAGTCCCATGTTATAGAGAGCGAACCTATTGCCATCAACCGGGCTCAATTCCAGACTCCAGGCTATTACTGAGATATTCCTAATGCCAAATGTCACTTTGCCCGACTTGAGAATGGAACCCAGAACATCATGGTCAGCAGTAAGCACTAGAAAAACGAAGCAGTCTTATTACGTACAGACGCAGCACATCAAGCTACTGTACTACTAATCTGTCAAATTTCTTTAATAGATTTTCAACTTTATCGCTAAAGCTTATGGTTCAAAATTGATTGTGAAAATTTGACTGTTTCGGGTAGCTTGGTGTGCTGGCGTCTGTACGTATATGTATTTACTAGCTGCGCCCCGTGGTTTCACCCGCGTAAATGTCGATCCCGGGGGAATATCGGGATAAAAAGTAGCCTATATGTTAATCCAGGTTGTCAGCTACCTCCATACCAAATTTTATCCAAATTGGTCCAGCCGTTTGAGCGTGAAGAAGTAACAAACATATAAACACACACACACACTCACACACACACTCACAAACTTTCGCCTTTATAATATTAGTGTGATTTACAAGCAAAAGCATTGATTATCACACACGCTTAAAGTGTGACGATTTTAGACTGTTTCTACTGCTATATGTCCTGCACCTCAAATGCGTACAGTATTTTTATCCAGAACACTCATCTCGGTGGCATCCACCGACAACAATACCCGAACTGATAACAGTACCACAACAGGAAACCAGAATAATCTATAACTAATTAAGATAGCGATTACTCCGAATGACTAATGTAACTAATATTTTCTACCCTTAGAGATCTATTGATTGTAAAAGTATAAAAGGCCTGCGTGCCATGTATAAGGATTCATTACTTGATTGACTCCAGCTAAGTCACTACTTGTGTATTTCTAACTTGTTTAAGTTATTTGGTTCTTTGGTTATTTCCTCTGTGTTCGTTATTTCTTTTCGTATGTTTTTGAACCATACTATTTCAAGAGTTTTAGCGTTAAAGTTTTTTCTGTAGACTTCAGAAAGTTGTTGTTATCATATATTTTATAACCACAATATTAAATGATGAATTGCTTAAATTCTTCTGGTGATTCGATTTGAACTAAATAATCATTTGTTTTATTAGTTATTATTCGTTTCTATTTTTACATTATTTGTTCCTTGGGTTACATATATTCTATGCATTCTACGTGGTGGATGTTCGTGTTTAATTACGAAACCGTTACTATCGTCATCGTAGATGCAGTGTACTGTGGAGGCATTTGATAGGTTAAAATTCGATTCGTGACAGTGCTTCAGCTACGTAGTTTGTTGATCCTTTTTTATGTTTAATTTCATAGTCGTACTCTTGCATTTTTAGTCGCCATCGTGTTAGCTTAGCATTAGGTTCTTTTAACTTTGCTATCCACGTTAATGGTTGTTGGTCGTTTCCTAAAATAAATCGTCGTCTAAATTGAGTTAACGGGTCTAAATTGAGTAAACAAATATAAAATTCGTAATAGACAACATTCCTAAAAGTTCGCGTTCAATTACATTATATTTCTGTTCGGTATCATTTAAAGTGCGTGAAGCGAATGCTATTGGGTGTCCGTCTTGAGACAATACTGCACCTAATGCCTTATCGCTTGCGTCAGTAGTGACAACAAATGTTTTGTTAAAGTCTGGGTAGGCTTATATTGGTGGGTTGGAGATTAAATCTTTTGTTATGTTAAATGCTTCTAAAAATGTTTCATTGTTGATTGTTGACTTTGTTTTTTTTTTGTGCATTCCGTCATCGGTTTAACTATTTTTAAAAGGTTTGGATTAATTTTTCTATAATATGAAACAAGACCAAAAAAAGATTTTATTTGTTTAGTGGTTTTGGTGGAGGGAATATTTTAATTGCCTCAATTTTTTCTGGACAGGGTTGTAGTCCTTGTTCAGTTAAAATGTGTCCTAGAATGTAACTTCTTTTTTGGAAGAAATGACATTTATCTTTATTAACGCCTAGTTTATATTTGCGTAATGTTTCTTTTGCGTTTCCGTTCATGGTGTTCCTCTTGATTGGGGGCGAATACAATGACGACATCTAAATATACCAGACAGATACCTGCCTCTAAATGTGGTCGTAGTACATTATTCATCATACGTTGGAATGTAGCCGGTGCTATTTTTAAACCGAATGGCATTCGTATATATTGCTAGTGTCCGTCGGGTGTTAATAAAGCTGTTAAAGGGATAGACTTAGAGTCCATTTCAATTTGATAATAACCAGCGGTTAAATCTAATGTGGAAAAGTATTTTGGGTTTTTTAATTTTGAAAAAGTGGTCAATGTTTGGTAAAAGGAATTTATCATTTCGTGCTTATTTGTTTAATTTTCTATAATCTACGACTAGTCTCCATTTTTTAGCTGTACCAGGTTCTGTATGTTTTTCAATTAAGTGTACAGGACTTGACCAAGGGGAATCCGATGGTTGTATTATTTTGTTGTTAATCATTTTATTTGTAGTGTTACTTCTTGTCTTTATTTATTATTTATTTACATATACTTTATTGTACACCAGAAAATACATAACAAAAAAATACGATCATTAATATAAAACATATAATGCGTGGCCTTATCGCTTTCTGCGATCTCTTCCTGGCAACCTTGGAATGGACAGTGATTGCGTGGATATAAAAAAACGGAGTTGTCAGTGGTTCAAAATACTAAATTATAATAGATACATAGATATATATCATATAAATATATTATGATATATTTTTTGTTGTCTTTGTATTGCAGGTAGTCGATACGGTCGTTGATAAACTGGTTCGTCTTTTAATAATATAACTCTATGTTTAATGTGGTCAAAGGAAGTATCGGCAGCTGTTTCTGCAAAGGTTTCGTCATACTTTGATAAGATTTGTTCTAAAGTTTGGTTATCTTCTAAATGGAACAAAGGAATGGAATTTGCCATTCTTGTTAATGTATTTTTTCCGGGTGTTATAGATAACTGAAGCTGAGTGCATGCCGTGCTGTGCTGAGTGTGTGCATGTGTGCATTCCATCCTAATAGATAGTCATAATTATCAGAGAAAGAAAATAAGTAGAATTCCAGTTCTATATTATTTGGGCCAAAAATATATTGCAATGGGGAAGGATTATTTTGCCTGTATGTCGGGTTGTTTGATGTGCAGTCTGTACAGTAAAGGGTTCAGGTAATATTTCGCATAACCCTGATTTAAATAATCTTGTGCTATACGCAAGTTGATAAAAGAACGTGCACTGCCAGTGTCTATTAGCATTTTTTCGTCGTATTCCGGTATAAATATGTAGGGAAGTTGGTTTCCTATTTGATGAAAGTTTATGTGGGTAATTTGGTTATTTGATCCTGAGAAAAATCCGCATTTGGATCTTCAGTTACTGACGATTCTTGTGAGAAGTATGTCTGTTGATATCACATGCGAGAAGTATGTCTGTTGACATCATATATTAATTACGTATCTTCACAAAATTGCATAAAATGCTCATATTCATCTTCTTAGGTTGATTCTATGTGAAACATATTTTCACGTGGACGTTTAAGTGGCGGTCTGTCAGCTACAGTTCGCATGGTCACATCTTCATTTCTTTGAGGTGGAAAATGCTGGGGGTAATTAGTTTTTTGTCTGTTGGGGCTTAAAGTTATTTTGTAATCTTTGTCTAAATGAGAACGGTGCATGTCTTTGAGGTGGTCTCCATTGTTTAAATGGTTGTTGATTAAACGGGTTTAGTTTTTGTTAATTTATTTGATTATTATTATTATCCATTTATTTCAGGCATCATGGCCAATATAAAACACATAACATACAATATGAATATAACTTAAAAATACTAAAAATACATACAACATTATAATTACATTAAAAAACTAACAAACTAAAGCACACGACGTATCTGCGTCGAGTTTCGCTGACTGGTGTCATGTAGCCGGCCACGAAACCGGCGGTACACAACACCCTTCGGCCAGAACTCTTCCTTGAGGAACTTGTCGAGATGATGTGTCGGAACACGTACCACGAACGACTTGAAGTTCGTGTTGTGACACGACTCCAACTTCTCGACCCTTAAAGTCCAGTTGGTCTTCACACGCATGTACTTCACGATCTCCTCAACCTTCGTGGAGTGGTGCAGTCTAGACACGTACAGCTGCGTCGTCGGGATTGCTGGACGCAGCAGCATGTTGGGTCCTGCCAGCGCGGTGCAGCACTGGTTCCGACAAGGAGGTGATTAGGTTCTGGACTCCAATTTGGAGTCGAATGTTTATGAGTTTCTTGTAGGGATTTTTGTTATTTTGTAATTCGATAGCCTTCTCTATCTGGTCTTCTAGCTTTATTACAAACGTCAAGGGAATTATCCATTTTACATAGATCCTCGTATAAAGGTGGTAAGAATTTTTAAATTGTCTAGCTAAAGGGTTCTAAAATAATCAATGCTCCATTTATTTGAGCGTCACCTTCGTTAACTATATCGTCTAATTCGTGTATTAGTGGTACCTACAAGTCGATCAGAAGAGGATTGAATGATTTGAATTTCCACATTTATGTCTTCGATTTTGACTTGCCATCTACCATATCGCTGTAATAATAAAGTTTTTTTTTGTTTTTAAGAAAAATCATGCTTTCCGCGATATACGGTATTTGCTGGTTTTCCTGATAATCTAGATAAAACTAAATTAACTTTAGTTGTTTCATCTCCCGTATTAGTTTGAAAAAATCTCTCACAAGCCCTTATAAATCCGTTCAAATCTCGTTCACTACCTACTCCACAGAATGTAGGGATAGGTTTGTGTCGGGTTTCTACTTGGGACGAGCTAGGTAATACCGGAGGATTCATTTTTGGATGTTAACCAAAGGTTTGCCTGAAAGTGTTAATGCCAGTTTTCTCACTTGTAAAAATCAAATGTAATTTGTATGATGGAGAAGAGGGTTACTACTCCTAGCCTTATTTGATATTTTTGGGGTTGAGTCCACTTGAAGCTTCGTCGTACGTTCGCTTGATTCCAATGAGCTTCCAAACTGCTGCGTGATTCTCTGCTGCTCGTAGTAGATGCCTTGAGGATCCCCTTGTCAGAGGAATTCTCGATCGATGGGGTTCGGTGGGCTGATGCGTATACTTTGATATAGAGGTCAAGGTCACGATTAGCCCCTCACTTGGGCGCCAGGTAAGGAAACTGATAAACCAGGAGTGTAAAAATAATAAATAAATATTATTTTTACATTCCTGGTTGATCAGTTTCCGTAACTGGCGCTTTACTTGTTGTATTAGTAACGAAGTGTATAAACACGCAGTGAATAGCGTGCAGACGATTAGTGTCAGCACATACCACACACACACACTTCCGACTTCGCCATTGTCTCGGACGGTACCGAGAGCTCCTTCCTGCGCTTACACACACATTCACAAAAATACTATAACAGACTTTCTATCCTAATCCAAAGAAAATTACTTATCCATTGCTTTTATGTTTGAAAAATTTGTCTGCTCGACAACGTATAGAACGCAATGAATATTGTTAGATTGTCAAATGAAAGGCATAGCAATTTGGAAATGTATTACGCAATTACCCCACAGGTTCTATTGATATATTTCTTCATCGCTCTTTCTTCATTTCGGTGCCGAAATAAAGAAAGATTGTATGACAACTTTTGTCTGGAAAAGATCCAGACAAAAGTTGTCATACAATCTTTCTTTCCTCGGATCCCGATACGATCAGTTCAGTTCAGAGCATGTCAAACAATCATTAAGGACAAAACGTGCCCGAAATACGTGTCTTGATCCCATTCAAAATAATTCAATATCACTGTATTACTTTAGACGATTTCAAAGAAAACTGTGTTCGATTTATACTTTAAGGGGCTTACAGGACCTAAACGCAAAAAACGCAAGTTTTAGAAACAATAAAAGTATATGATCGATTAATGAAACAAAATCAGAAAAATATATGACATTCTTCAGGATACATGCTAGGTAGATAGTGTGTTGAAAACATATTACTAATTTGATACGATAGAAAAAAATCATGAAGATACCTCTAAAAACGCAAGTTTTAGAAACACCTCTGAAAACTTTCTTGTTACAATAAAAACCAAAACCATAGGTACTAATATACATACAATCATTCTATTTTTTGTCAGATTATTCTACAAGCAACATGCTAAAGAACTAGTGTTTTAATTTTTTTAAGTCCAAACAATAGATTTTTTGTAAATAGATAATTGCTTCATATTTTGCAATAAATTACCAGCGTTGTGTCATCGCGCTTCTCTTTCTATGCAGCCCGACAGTGTAAAATTGACGATTTAAAATAAGATTGACGTGTAAAAGGGTTTGTACAAAGCTACTTACAGAAAATAAATCATTTATCATTTTAGGTCATGTAAGCCCCCTAATATGTTCGACGTACTCATTCACCTATCAAATAGTACGTAGAATTACCTTCACTGGAATTGAGTTGATTTAAAAAAAACGTGTGGGATCGGGGGATCCCTCGGCAAGAACGAAGTTTCAAATTAAAGTCCAAGATGGCGGCTACAAAATTTTTAAAATGAAGAAAAATCTTGAAAATTTCGCAGCCGCCATCTTGAATTTTAATTTTGACCTCACTATTGGTTATAGCACCCTCGAAAACCATGAAAACTATCCCTCTCTCTCTCTCTCTGTTTTGCAAAAATGAAAAGTCGCATGGAGGGGACATAACGCTTTCTCGTTACTTGACGATTTCTACCAGTTTACTCCTACCGCAAGCTTCGTAAGGAAGTTCTAACAAAAACATAGTAAGCTCCGCTAATGAGATACAATTGATTTTCTATTCTTTCGTGACCCATCGGGCACCCGCGAAGCTTTACCGGTTTAAGGTTTAAGGTTTATGGCACACGTATCAAACCGGAAATGGATTGGCATCGTATCAACTCGAGCCGTTCAGAATTCTTAGTATGAAACTCTCTACTGCAACGCAGTGTGCGTTGCAGTAGAGAGTTTCATACTAAGAATTCTATCGGTATCGTAACGTAATTGCCTCGCCTCGGGACAAGCTCACGAACCGCGGTGCGGTGCGTTACAGCTCGTCGTCCCCGCGCTTACGGATCGTCGTCCCCGCGCTTACATCTCGTCGTCCACCCTTGCCCCTCTCACCCCTCCGGCCTACCTGCTGCACCATCAACCAGCGGTCAGCGAGCCTTAAATGCGGCGTCGTCTTCATATGCAGACGTAGCCGAGACGACGTATCAGAGCTTCTAATCCGCTTTGGTTACGTGCTTGCGTAAGGTTGACGCCTGTTTGACGCCGAGGCGAAAGGCGATACGGAGACGATCCGATATGTATGTTATGATCTTAAGGCAACAAATTTCCAAATAGAATTACAAAAGAACACAGAGTACAACACGGACGTCTGTGTGGTGCCGGACTTAAAGAATACCACCACCCCTTACTTCCCGTGGGTGTCGTAAAAGGCGACTAAGGATCGTACCGGAGAATGGGCAGCAGCGTTCTCTATGTATTCCACCATCATACCATACTGCGATCGCCAACCCGCCTGCCAAGCGTGGCGATTATGGCAAACCCTCCCAAAATTGGGGGAGGCCTATGTCCAGCAGTGGACGTCTATCGGCTAAAACGACGACGACGACAGAGTACAACATACATATTTATGCTCGTGTCTGTACAATACACTTAGTTTAACTCCCACATGAACGCACTAAACCAAACTACATCACAACAAGTACATACCAACAGTTTTATATTCGGGGTATTATCTCAAATACTTGGCTCACTGCCCACCGCATAGGCCGTTTACATGGTTGGGACTTAAAATCCGGGACTAAAGTTACTGCACAGTTCGAAGTAGGGATATTATAAGCACGAAAAGTTTTACCGCTAAACATAGTCATAGTGAAATAATTCCTGTTGGGTTGCTTAACCGGTGAAGCTCCGCGCATGACCGATGGGTCACGAAACAATAGAAAATCAATTGTGTCTCATTAGCGGAGCTTATATAGGGTTTTTTTTTTCAGGATGGGAAATCATCAAATGACCCCTCCCGCTCTGGGTGGAGCGGAAGGGAGTGTCAGACTCTTACTGACTAAAACCCACCCGTGTTCCTTCCTTAGCCCTTTATGTTCCGGGCCAGCGGTAACCCTTTCGAACAATTCCGTTGACCCGGCAGGCTCGACAACTCACATCGCTGACATCTCTTTAAGGCGCGCGTGGAACACGTACGCGCCTTCCGGCACGGGCCTGGTCCTGATCGGACGGTGAGCTACCCATTACTCTCCGCCCGCAAGCCCGCGCCTAGGTGGCTGGAAGTCGTGGCTTATAATTTTTAAGACGTTCCCGCGATCAGATGACTGTAATATTTAAACCTCTTAGGGGGATTATTGATGTTCCTCAAAGAAATCAGCAATCTGTTTGTCCCAGACAATTACTGTCGTGTCAGAAAACACCACTTACTGGCTGTTCCAATTTGCCGTACTGTTGCACACTCCAAGTCACCTATTATACCTCGGACATTAGCCGCTATTAACGGTCTCCTGAACTCCAACACAGATCTTGATATGTTTGCGAATGAATGGAAGATGATACTGTCAGAATGTTTGAATTATTGTGAGAAGAATGCATGACTGTGTCAAATAAATTATATTAAAGGCTGATTATTATAAGGCTGATTTTACCAAAGTCAGATTATCTTTTATTCATTGAATAAAATTGACGTCTGACAGTTCTAGTATGGGAAAACTGTCAAAAATTCAAAATTTATTCTCAGGATAAAACTTATTCTAGGTATAAGAGTTTGGTGGAATGCGCCCTTAATAGTAGGTATAATTGGCTTCGGCCGTTCTATTTAAAATAAATAGTCAGCTTAACTACGAATCATTTTGGGTATATTAGGTGAGGAGAAACGGAAAATGATGACATAGAGATGCAAGGAAGAATTAAACATACTTGGCCGACCACGATATAAATTGAGATAATTATAGACAGTAGGATAACGCATAGGAAAAGCCTCAATTTTTTAGCAGTCGTCGACTATGTTTCCAAGTGTAACAAAATATTAAACCTAGCCAGAGTGCAAATTGGAAAAACATCGACATTTTTTTACTCAAGTTGTAAGCAGATTAACGGGCAGAATGGCCAAGAGACGTTGCTTTTTTTGTAGCATTTAAATGAATATACTCCTTGCTTGTGTCTGTGTGGTGCCGGACTTAAAGAATACCACCACCTCTTACTTCCCGTGGGTGTCGTAAAAGGCGACTAAGGATCGTACCGGAGAATGGGCAGCAGCGTTCTCTATGTATTCCACCATCATACCATACTGCGATCGCCAACCCGCCTGCCAAGCGTGGCGATTATGGCAAACCCTCCCAAAATTGGGGGAGGCCTATGTCCAGCAGTGGACGTCTATCCTTGCGAACGTGGCTCCGGACACGGGCACCTCCAGACGGATACGGACTTAGAATCTATCAGTGTCCGCTGTTCGCGGCTCGTCCGCAATCTCTCCGTGCCGGCGTGACTGATCCCTGAGTGAAATAGTGCATAGTTGGTAGTTTTTACTATATAATTTGTATTTAACAGACGCTTCTCGCCATCAAACTCGAAAGTTTGGCGAGTAAAATTGTAAAAACAACAAAGTAATGTATGTTTGAGAATAATACAAAAAAAAAAACAATTTTTCTGCGAAATTATATGACACCTCTACACCTCAAAAATCGTATTAATAACCCACTACTTTGGTATTCAGTAAAAAATCTTAAGACGTTTTATCTTCTCGTCGTTTTACGAGCACCGGAGGAGAGGCTGTAACCCAATCTCGGCGAGCAGCCTTGTGGAGGCAAACTTTTAAATTAGTCAAACACCCACATAAGTCCTGGTCTGGACCTACTACCTAATATTCGGTAAATTGCGGTCAGTACTATAAATAGGACGTTCAAACGTTCTTTATGTTCACCTACATGTTTAATACTTTTAGGAGATAGAGTAAGTTTGAATGGAGTGCCAATGCGCGTCTCTAGTATAGTAAGGTAATCTGTTGTAAGATAAGGAACCAGGGGGCCGATTCTACTAATTTGCAACATTACACGGTCAATTGCGTTTTAGCAACAGTCGTTAGCAGCAGTTAGTGAGTCGTTGTTCATTAGTAGAATGTGAAAACGCTTAAAAGCTGTGATACAGCAGTTGTTCCATTGCGATTTTTGAAGAATTTTGTTAGTAGAATCGGTCCCCTGATGAGATAAATACATCATCATCCCATGAGCCCGTAAACGTCTACTGCTGGACATATGACCCCCCAAAAGTTACGCTATTATTTATTTTAATAATCAAAAAGAAACTAGTCATAATAACCAAAACATAGCGGATTGTTTCGTGGTCGTAGTTAGTCTGCAGTTAAGTAGCCAGTCATTATTATTGGCAGACAGGAGAACACATTACTGTTTGCCCTGTAGTTTTACACCATCCACATGACATCTATCAATTTATTTCCATTAGTCACTTAGCCTTACGAATAATATTTTGGCGTTTAGACATTAGAGGAATGAAAACCAGATTGAGATATAACGATGATTATTTATTAAGCAGTAAGCCTTATACAAAATTAGATGGGTTGAAGTTTTTCAAACATAATTTCAATAATTTTTCACCAATAGCGATGAAGTACAAGTTACTTTGAAATATATCGGTTTAGTTCGTGCGCGCTGCCACAAGTTAAACGGACCGAGGTTATAAATATGGCTCACACACAGCTGAGCACCAGTATGATGCCGTGCCGTAGGGTGCGCGCACAAGACGTGCGTGCTGCCACAATATGTTAAATTGCTGGAAGAAATCGTGTTTTCAAAAGTGTTAAACTATCATAGATCAGCGTGGTGAATCAACTACATATACCGTAAGGATTAATGATGCCAGCCACATGAGTACTCCATGTATTCATACTCCATGTTTAACCCAGACTGCGGATATATGGACAGAATATATTACAGATATTTTTTCACTTTAGCCCCCACTTTACTATGACAGTAAGATGTTAGGTTCGGATGTGATGATTTTTTTTATCGTAAAATGTATCTGGGGGCACGGGAGTGCCCCCGCCAAGACCAGCCAAGCGAAGTGCAAGGGCACTACCTACCTTTTCTCGAAGCACTTCGTCGTATTTTTGAACCCTCTTAACTTGGGTTTGGATTATACCAGATAAACAAAATTTTCGGAATATGATGCCAGTGGTTGACTTATTAAACCTATAAAGTTTCAATTGCATAGCTCTTATACTTTAGATTTTATTGATATCTAAAATACCCCGATTTCGTCACTGACTCACTGACTCACTGACTGATGATCATCAAAATTCTTAAGGTACTTCCTGAAGTCCTAGAAAGCTAAAATTTGGTATGTAAGCTAGTAATAGTACACAAACAACAAAAAAATATTAAAACTTGAAACTTTTACCCCCCAAAAAAAAAAAAATCCCTAAATTTTGATGCTAGAGGTCTGAAAATTTATATAGGGGGTCCTTGTTATAAATGAACCCCAAAAAAAGAAAAAAAAAATGAACAACAGAAAAAATACTCGTATAAATATCATAAGCAACTTACAAAAAGAAATGAAATCCCACAAAAACATTTCATGTTAAATGTTGCCAAGACGAGACCATGTAGCTCGCACTGTCAAAAAGTAATCAGATCTCATGTAGAGCCAAGCTTCTAACTCTACACGCCCTAACTCTACAAGGCCTGACTTCGCAAACTCTACACCTTAGTCAAAATAATATGGCTTGGCCATTTCGCTACATTCACATGAGCGTAAGGTGAAAAACTCTCATACTGTTCTTGTAGTAACGAAACGGCCAAACCAGATATTTTGACTAAGGTGTAGAGTTTGCGAAGTCAGGCCTTGTAGAGTTAGGGCGTGTAGAGTTAGAAGCTTGGCTCTACATGAGATCTGATTACTTTTTGACAGTGCGAGCTACATGGTCTCGTCTTGGCAACATTTAACATGAAATGTTTTTGTGGGATGTATTTAAACATAACAGGAAAGTTTGATGTCACATTAATCTGCGAGTCAAATCTAAAGCTTCTGTCAGCCACAATAAAACAAACAACTATATTATTTTTGTAACCCATGTACCAATTAGAATATCAATACTGTAAAATATTGATATTCTAATTGGTACATTGGTACACAGCGACTGCCAACCAACCTCTGCAACGCCGATACTATTGGACTGAAAGCGGACTTTAACATCGACGATGGAATCAAAGAACCGAGGACTGAATTACAGTATGAGAGACTGGTCCTTCGGAATCTCATTGCTTCTCAAGGGTAAAACAGCATTATAAACCAAACAGTCAACTAGTCTTCCTAGCTTTTTCCTACGTTGGGATCGGCTTCCAGTCTAACCGGAAGCAGCTGAATTCCAGTATTCCACATGGAGCGACTGCTTATCTGGCCTCCACAATCCAGTTAATGGGTAACACGATACCCCTTGGTAAGATTGATTGTCAGACTTTTGGGCTTCTGACTACCCGTAACGACTGTCAAAGATCTACGAACGTGTGCAACCGGGGCCAACGCGCCTTCCGAGGCACGGAGGGTCTCGATTTGTTATATATATCTATTGAATGGCTACCCATCCACGGACAGACCTTGGCAAGCGTAGCTTTACCTTCGATCGACCCGAGAAAGAATGAAAAGAAATGAAGAAAGAAAAACTGTTTATTCTGCACAAACAAAACGCACATTGCAAATAAAAAAAATAAAAAAGACATAAAATATACACACACAACGTAGTCAAAAGCCTCGTACTCAAGCTTAAAAAAATGTTGACAATTTTGTCCGTGCGGCTATTATTATTTAGCCAGTCACAACCATGCTACTTTGTGTAAATTATTTCATCACCACTGCACTCAAAACGGTGAAGGAAAACATCGTGAAGAAACCGGCATGTCCTAGAACCAAAAATTCGAAGACATCTACAAACCTGCACTAGACCCGCGTGGGGAATTACAGCCCACTCCCTCTCACAGAGAGGCCTGTATCCCAGCAGTGGGAACATTAAAGGCTAATGATGCTCTGCTATAATATTAACATTTAAAGCCTCGTTTGGTAAAATAATCCAGAACAATTCCACAAGAATTTGAAACCCCAAACTCACGCCAACGCTATACGTCATTTACTACAATGAACAAAAGAATATTGAGCACGTATGTGATCTGAAAACTACGGTGTTATACGCAGGCATAGCCAATTGAGCCGATTCAGTTTTATGCCTCCCAAGCGATATAGGCAAAACCTCATATGTATATGCTCTGAAAGCAGTTGTGGACATTCCCGAATTCGTATTTCGATTTTAGTACGCTGTAATCGCGGTTTGGTTAGTAGAGCGAGTCTTTGGAACTGCGTTTGTTGGATATAAATAGTACTTCTCCTACTACTAATGTTGGCAATATTCCGAATTTTAGTATGAAATGTGAGCGGGGTCTGAATAAATGGCGTTGTGTTATCTGAAGGCAAACTAAAATCGAATCTAAAGATGTTTTTTTTCTATGTTGTAATATTATTTTAAATAGCACTGTGTGGTGTGACCTAAACCCGCACTTAAGTCACACTTTTCTTTGACTTAAGTGGTCCATTTTTACACAGAAAAGTGAAACTTAAGGTCATATATTGAAAAAAATTTGGTTTTTCTATTTCGTGTAACTTGTTAAGTATGTGGAATAGGGATTTAACATTTTTGGTATATGTTTTTTAACTCTTTTGTCTAGTACCATGTAAAAGGAATACAAGATTCAATGATTTTTTCACGATACAAAAAAATTGCAAAGTTATATATTCTACTTTTTTACTTTTTCCGACATCACGGCGTAACGCTTAAGAGTTATTCAATGGAATTTACTTTAAAACATAGACAATTATCGTATCAAAGTTTACTCAAAGTAGTTTTAAATTTAATTCATTTATTTTGTTAAAAAAGGTGTAAAATAAAAAGTCGTTTCCTATGGAGAAGAACTGGCAAAAAACTCCATGGTTACTCTTTTTAAAAATAATTGGCTTTTACAATGTTTTCAAATTACAATAGGTATGTGAGGACAGAATAAGAAATGAGTACATAAGAGGAAGTTTGAAAGTGGCACCGGTAACTGAAAAGTTGCGTGGGAATCGGTTGTCATGGTAGTGTGGGTGTCATGACAACCGATTCCCACGCAACTTTTAAATGAGGAAAATGTCGTGAGGAGAGTTTTGAGTATGGATGTCGATGGCTATAAGAGTAGGGGAAGACCAAAGAAACGATGGATGGAATGTGTGAATGATGATATGGTTAGAAAGGGGGTGACTACCGAGATGACGACTAATAGAGAAGTATGGAAGAACAAGACATGTTGCGCCGACCCCAAATGAATTGGGATAAGGGCAGGAGAATGATGATGATGTGAGGACAGCGTAGACCTGTCAACAAGTACCAGGTACTTGATAGACTAAAAAATGGTCTACAGATCTAAAGTCTACAAGGCCTACAAAGTCCTCACATTTACAAAATAAGAATCTATCAGTAAATTCGTCTTGGCACATATGTCGGTTTATTCCGAGCGCACGCACATTATAGCCTCTTCTTTTGCGTTTCAAAAGTAATTGCATCATTTTCGCTCATTTAATAGATCAGTCGCTACGATTTATTTTCGAGGTAGCGCCTTAAGTGCGGGTTTAGGTCACACGAGCTATAAAATAGTACCTATACGATACGTGTGATTTAAGTAGCCTATTAATGCATGACATTTAGAACCCTCTCTACGCTGGGGCGCTAATTTCACGCCGTGCAATAATGGAAGTGTTATGTCACACGTATCGTAATGTACTATTTCTCTTCTGTGTTTTAATGTTATTATTATAACTGTAAGCATAATCAAATATGTAGTATTCATTTTGTAAAGATAGGGTACAATTAATAATAATAATAATAATAATAATAAGTTCTTTATTTCTCCTCACAATGACAAGCTTATTCTAGGTTTCACATATTATTTGTTTTTTTATTTTTTATAGCAATGTGAGGAGCTGGTGTCTGAGTTAGGCGTAAAATGCCTGTATTACAAATCACCAGGTCCCCACCCCACGGAAGAACAGAAAGTTTTACTTAGAACAAAATATGATTAAAACAATGTAACATTATAGCTAAGGAGATTTGAGACTAAACAACTTAAGTTATTATAATTTTGGGGGTAGAAGTTAAAAAGAAATTATAAGCAAAAAGTTAATCTGCGCTTGAATCTGTGTGTAAGTGTGTGTCTGTGAGAGTGTGTAATGTTAGTGTGTAGTGTTAAGTGTCAGGTGTAGTGTGTTAATGTGTACGTGAAAGGGTTTTGGTGCAAGTTGTAAACTTATATCGTACTAATTTAATTTTAATGAAGTAGACTTTCTGTAAGATTATAATCCAAATTTTTTAACCAATCTGAAACCAAAGACTTACATTTTGTTTTTGGCAAGGGATATAGCGTTAAGGCTCGATTTACTTTATTATATAGATTTGGACCCTGGTAGCAAAAAAACCGACGTGCAAACTTAGTTTTGAATGACGCTGAAGAACAGACTATATGCTTACGACGTTTATTTCTGATTCTTTCCGGTTCAAAAGTTGTTAGGGCATGTTGTTTCATAACCGTTTTTAGAATGAAGAGCTGCCTCACAGTAAGTACCTCCCATTTCGAGTAGAGATCAGTAGTTGGGTGATAAAAAGGTAGAAACAAACTAACCTTTAGGAGTGCTCTTTGTGCTCTCTCAACCTTTATGAGATGAGTTTTACATGCGCCACCCCATGTGGTGATACAGTATTCAAGCTGAGACTGACAGAGAGCATAGTAGACCGATTTTATAACAGATTTTGGAGCAGTGTTTCTTAAAGCTTTAAATATTACTATAAGTCTACGCACTCTCGCTGATAAAAGATTAATATGATCATGAAATTTAAGATTTCTGTCAATAATTACTCCTAAGTACTTTGTAGATTCAGTATTTTTAAGGTTGGGACACTGACAAGTTGTGTCATTTGCATTTGGGCACGAATGGGAGATAATACTCAAAGAGGGATCCGGTTTGTCATTTGTTTGAATGGAGAACGTGATGAAGGTCGTTTTTTCTACATTTAATGTAAGTAAATTCTTACTTAACCAACTGGTCACACTGTTCATGCCTATCTGAGCTTTGACAAAAACTTCATGCCAGGAGCTACCACTGAAAAGTAAAGCCGTATCATC
Organism: Mesoligia furuncula; assembly: GCA_916614155.1. NCBI lineage: Eukaryota > Metazoa > Arthropoda > Insecta > Lepidoptera > Noctuidae > Mesoligia > Mesoligia furuncula. The sequence continues at coordinate 14,738,071 of OU744814.1, forward strand.
AGCAAACGCAACAACTTTCGAATCCGGACACGTTAACTGACATATGTCATTTATATAGACTAGGAACAGCGTCGGTCCAAGAATACTGCCCTGTGGAACTCCAAAAGTCACTGGGACCTCTTCACTAGTTATGTTACCGATTTTAACACATTGTGTTCTGTCGGTTAGGTAATCTTTAAAAAGTTTTAATTGAAGATCCCGGATACCCAGGCTTTCGAGTTTTGTTAACAGAATAGGGACAGAGACTGTGTCAAAAGCCTTTGCTAAATCTAAGAATACTCCAATGGTTTTCCTCTTTGAATCTATGTTGTTAACTATATAATTTGTTAGTTCTGACACAGCGTCGGCGGTGGACCTCTTGGCTCTAAAACCAAATTGCGCTTGTGAGAGAAGATTTTTATTTTCCAAGTAATTAACAAGTCTTTTGTTAATGATGCGCTCTAAAATTTTTGATAGGGTAGGGAGAATTGAAATTGGCCTATAATTATTGACACAGTCTCTGGCACCACTCTTATGTATCGGGTGAACTCTAGACTTCTTATAGATCTTCGGAAATATACCGGTTGTGAGTGACAGATTACAGACGTATGTTATTGGTATTGTTAGAATATCTATATTTGATTTCAAGATGTCACTAGATATCAAATCAAGGCCCACCGAACAATCACTCTTTAACCCTGATATTAAAGACCTAACTTCATCTTCATCCGTAGGGAGCAGACAAAAAGAATGGCTACACGAGTTAAAGGTGATGGGTCCCGTTGGTGGATTATTCTTAATGATTTTTTCTGCCAGCGTTTTACCAACATTTGCAAAGAATTGGTTAACATTGTTTACCGAATTTTGGGGGTCATTGGTGCTTATAAGTTCAGTTGGGCTGTCTTTGGGTTTAGTTGAGTATGTAATTTCTTTTACTATTTTCCAAATTTTTTTACTGTTTTTCCCTGCGTTTTGGAACTGGGTCTTCTCATATTCTCTTTTAAGTTTTTTTAATAAAGACGAACAAAAATTTCGGTATCGTTTGTATGTACTTTTATATATCTCATTGTCTGGGTGTTTCTTTACTTTTTTATACAGATTATCGCGGTTTCTAATGCACTTCAGAATGCCTGGGGTTATCCACGGTTTTAGAATTTTTTTCTTGTTTGAAATTTTGACTTCTTTAGTGTTGCTTTTGATAGCCCTATATAGGATACTATGGAAAAAATTAGCAGCCTCGTTGGCGCTTGTAGTTGTGTATAGCGGACTAAAGTCAACACTTTTAAGTTCCTCATTTAGAGAGTTGTGATCTAAGTAATTTATAATTTTGGCAGGTTTTTGTTTAGTAGGACTAGCTATGCACAAAGCAACACTATTATGATCTGTAATTGTTGTTTGTAGTATAAGACAACGAGCCGTTAGTTTAGTCTTTAGAAACGTATGATCCAAACATGTTTTATTGTGCGTAGGACATGTGTATGCAGGCATCATACCGTGGAATGCCATCATATCTAGATAAGCCGAAACATTGCTGTCAGCACTGTGCTCGGCAATATTAATATTAATGTCCCCCAGTAATATGACATTTTGCATAAACGAATATTTCAATAGTATCTGATTAAGAGATTGTAAAAATTTATCAATATTTCTGTACCCGGGTGGCCTATAAATGGCCAAGGCTACTGTATCTTTATTTAGGGTAAAAACAAGACAGTTTGCGTCCTCAATTTCAGGTTCTTCGACTGAGATAAACAAACCGTTCTTGTAGTACACAACCACCCCTTCATTCTGCGTGCGGTTGTTAGTGGTGGCAAAACTGTCATATCCATCCAAGGAGGGTAAGAACATAGTTGATGATAACCAGCACTCTGTCAAAACAATGCAATCCCAATCCACCGCAGTTCTGGCTATTGTCGCCAATAATCCAGGTAGGTTACATTTAACACTCCGAATATTTTGTTGAATCATTTTAAGACATTTTTTGGTGTTTGGTAACAGACCCGAGCAGTCCTCCGCATCACAGATGACAAAATCAGCAACATTAAAAGAGTCTATTTCACTTTGTAAATGCGTTAACTCGTTGAATTTCGCCTAAGTAATAATTTAGCAGAAACATATTTGTGGGTTAATTTGGTCCTAGTATTATATGCTGATATATCTTTATGTAAAATAATAATAATACATATGAATTCCAATCTTGTAAAATGGTTGAGAAAAGTATTAAAAATGGTATTAGGTACGACATAATATTTTAGAGATTGTGTGACATTTTGGATGCGTAGATGTGTTATGTGAGTATATTTTGAAAGAATAGAGTGTAGTGTACTATTAATCAGTTGTAATGTGAGAGTTATTGTTTTATTGTTATGTATGCAGTGTACATGGGCAGTGTAGTAGTATGCGCTTACTAAATAAGTTATATAAAAAATAATGCATGCGGTTGGAATGTATACAAGCCGTTCAGTGAGGAAAACTAGTCAAATATTTTTTTCCATATTTAGAAGATCATCCTCGCAGTAAATGCGTAGACGGGGTTGGCCTTCCTTTCGTTTCAGAAACACCTTACCAAACGAAGTCCAGCAGTGCTCGTAATTATGCTTTTTAGCAAATAATCTGGTTATGTAGTGTAGACGTCTGATGGAAGCAGTCAGAGATTCAGCCACATATATTGGCTTTGCTGGTCCATCCATATTCAGATTTATACAGATATTATACAAAAAAAAATGTTGGTCCATGCTATGTCCCGCCAAAAGGGATACAAAATATCTTAGGTAATTGAATGTCAATTAACAAAATAAAAATAAAGTCAATAGGTAACTAATAGTAGGTCTTGCACATATTGTTAGGTTAGATTAGGTTAGAATGATCCTACCAGAATCTCCCCATCAGAATCTCTGTCCGAGTTGAAGTATAATGCCATCTCTTGAGGCATTTAAAGCAATAAATATATTCTTTTGTTTTAGTAGGTTCGAGGCAATCTTGTTCAGAAAATGTAAACCTGGTTACACTGAAGAGACTATAAAAAGCAGGACTTACTCAATTTCACCAGACCGTTAAATTTCACACCACAAGTCCCTAGTACGCGACATTTCAAACAGGCTTAAATTTCTTGCCCAGAGCGATAGACATCGTCAGGAACAGCTGGAAGGGGAAAGAGGAGATTACTCTACATTGTATGACTTACAATCGACGATTCTACACATATACATACTTTTACAAAAGCTTCTGCCCGCAATTTCGTCCGCGTAAAATTTCGTCCCACGGCCCACCCCGCTGTCGTGTAGGTATATCCACTACACTGTAACTCGAGTTACAGTGCTTTGCCTTAATAGCGCTCATTTGATTTTTTTGAGGCAGTTACATAGCCCTGTACCTATTATTACTTTTTCATTTTATAGTATGTAGGAGGTTCTAGTATTTGTTAACCCTGAACGATCCAACGACTAAAAAAAGTTATAAAAGCCCTTTTCACGAAATAGGTATCTTCTGAGATACAATGTTCGGATTTACAGGGCAGCCCGTCACATCGCATCGCCCACCCGCGCTGTTACTTTTTCGCTTAGCGTTCTTTATAACTTTTCTTCCTTTTACGCGACTTCTAAGGGGCGTAGCATGATGTTAAATAGCCTATAACTTTCCTCAAGAATTGGGCTAACAAATGCAAAACTATTTTTTTAACCGACTAGTAGTTTTCAAATCAGAGATTAGCGCGTTCAAACAAACAAACAAACTCTTCAGCTTTGTTATTAGTATAGATAAACCCACGCCTCCGCCCTTCTTCCCTTTCAGCAGGTAGAAACTACAGAACGCCATCTGCTATGATCCCTATCTACTCCTTTTGCTTCGTTTACGTTCATACATCTAGTCATACAACCACGTCGTTTGATTCTCTTTATTCAAAACTAGCTTCTGCCCGCGACTTCGTCCGCGTGAAATTTCGGCCCCCAACTCATCGCGTCGCATCCCATTGTTTTCGCTTAGCGTTTGCTAGGCTCCTAAGGGTCGTAGCGTAATGTTAAATAGCCTATAACCTTTCTTAAGAATTGGGCTATCAAATGCAAAAAGAATTTTTCAAATCCGAATGGTAGTTCCGGAGATTACCCCCTACATACAAACATACAAATTTTACCTGATGAAGTATAGATATGTCAGTCCTCTCCTCGGACGAAAATGATGGTCCACCCATCCGACACTGTCGGTGGTACCGGCCACTATGTTAAAGGACCTCAATAAATATTTATGTAAGAACATTCACGACGTCGCTCGCTTAATATATATATGACTATATCATATCTACTATATATGCATACACTTCAGTTATATCAATACTTTTTTAAGATTGCGATAGTTTACGTATATTCTTATATTCCTTTCCGTTAGTATGAACCTTGTCTTCTATCTCGTCCTTTGTATTTTTTTTATATCCTACTAATCCTAACTAATATTAAAAATATGTGTGTGGGGGTGTGTGTGTGTGTTTGTTTGATTGCTACCTTTCACGCCTAAACCACTAAACCGATCATCCTGAAATCTTGCATTTATGCGTTGTCAGGTGTACAGAAACGGTCATAGGGTACTTTTCATCCCGAAAAAAAGTGCTGTTCTCGAGGAAAACAACAATAACGTTATTATGATAATAGATGGCGCCACTTGTCTTTCGAATCATGATTGAAATAAAATAAAGAAAGTTCTTGGGTAAGGACATAGGTTACTTTTCATCCTGGATCGCAGACGAAGTCGCGGGCAACAGCTGGTATGTATTATAAACGCGAAAGTATTTGGGGATAGATGGATGGATGTCTGTTACTCTTTCACACAAAAACTTCTAAACGGATTTTGATGAAATTTGGTACACAGATAGTTCATAACCAGGATTAATACATAAGATACTTTTTATCCCGATATTTCTACGGAATCAAAACTTATGTGGATGAAACCACGGGGCGCTGCTAGTTAACACATAAGTTTCTTATAACTCAACTATAAATCATTGAGATAGGCACTAAATAAAACAAGATTGATTTAAATAACTACTAGTAAAACTTTAATAAGATACAGTAAAATCAAAAAATTGAATGCAAAGTATTTTCTTTTTTTAAGATCTCTGGCAATGTCAGGAGGACTTCGCAAAGCAGGTGTGAGTTTTAGCAGGTAAGAGTCCGGCACTGCCTAGACTGGCTCACCAGAGAGGCAGTTTCGGCGTCCATGAGGATTTCCCACTCCTGCTAAAACAAAAAAAGCATAAATCCACCAATCCGTGAAAATCTGCGATCAATTCAGTATTTTAGATGAAAAATTTTGTTATACATCCATTTGCTATACATAATTTTGTTATACAAATTTTGTATAGCAAATGGATATATAAAAATTTTGTTACACAAAATTTTGTTGTTGTTGTTTGTTGTGATGCTCCGATCCAAGAATTACCTACATGTTACAATGATTTCTTGGAATCTACGAAATCTTATTACTTCATCATCCTCTTACCCCTATTTCAAAATATTTGGAAACAGTGTAGTACGCTTTTTTTTAAAGAAAGAAAGAAACACACACACTACACATCACACATACATATACACTACTATACATCAGGGGGCCTAAAAAGACCACTTTGGCGGAATCATAAAAGGATAACTTTATGAATCATAATGGACAGTTAACTGTTAAGTTAATCGTATCAAATCCCATTGGTGAAGGATTGTTCAGTTTTTTTTTTTGTCTGTGCTAAAATACCAATCAATCCAATCCAAATCCAATCCCAGTCTCTTTGATTATACCTACGTAGTGCAGCGAAAAAAAGAAAAACACGGACTGTCTTCGCCATATTATGATTCATAATGTTATCCATTTAGGATTCTACCAAAGTGGCCCTTTTAGGCCCCCTGCTCTACTAGTACATCCTTCCTTGTCATACTTCTCAAAGTCCATTTATCTTCGGTGCTGTTCCACAAACGATAGGCCTTTTAATATAGTGTCCTGAAGTTATTTATGGGGCTTGTAGCTAAGTCCTAATAACAGCCGCACGGGTCAGTGGATCAGGTTAAGTTACGCTTACCGCGGTTGGTCCGTGGATGGGTGACCATCTTCACATACCAAGACCCCTCCGTGCCTCTGAATGCACGTTAAGCCGTTGGTCCCGACTGTTATTCGTGGATCTTTAACTGTCGTTACGGGTCGTCAGTAATAGCCCGAAAGTCTGACAACCAGGCTTACCAAGAGTATCGTATTACCCAGTGACTGGGTTGTGGAGGTCAGATAGGCAGTCGCTCCATGTAAAATACTGGTATTCAGCTGCGTCTGGTTAGACTGAAAGCCAACCCCAACTTGGGATAAGGCTAGGCAGATGATGATGATGTCCTGCGTGTCCTGTCGTCTGCACTTTACAGTAACTGATGGGCGCAACTGATGACGCCAAACACAACGGACTCCATTTAGGTTGCCATCAACACGCTAAGAAGAAGTCCATTCATATTTTCTTAGTACTTACACTAAAGACCTCAAAAAGGCCTCTAAAAGCCTCCAAGCCCAAATAACCAATTCCATTTTCATCTCAACAAAATACCTCGCATCAGAGCAAATTACTCGAACACGAAGACAATTGGTAGTATTAGAACGAAACGCTACAAGCCCTTGTTACGTTGGCTACCTTCCAATTTGCTTCGTAAATTGCCCCTTGCTCAGAATACTGACTTACTCCGCTGGACATTTTGTAGTATTAGCTCACGTATCGTCTTAAGTTGAGAATTTAGTTGGATCATAATTGTGATTAGGTTTTTGAGGCTTTGTTGCGGTTGTACAGTTCATTGTGTGGAATATTTACACCAACATTTAAAGAAATTTTTACAAAATTGTGTGTATATAAATATGACGGAGAAGGTATAGTGTGTCTAGTTATCATCAGGCATATTTTAATTATTGTGGGCGAACTATGGGTAGTTTTGGTTATTGCGCAATAGAAAAACGGTTTGCAGTTCAAATCAGATTATTATTTTACGAACAGTTTAATCACACTATCGAATCACACCCTGTAGGTACACACTCAACGATACGGAACGCGCGACAGTTTCTGAGGACATGTTGTCCGTACGATGTCCAATGCTCAAGTCCACGGCTCCACCTCGAAGCTTAAATACCAATCAATCTTTCCGCGGTTGGTCCGTGGATGGGTGACCATCTTCACATACCAAGACCCCTCTCGGGGTCTCCTCGACCCCCCCACGGACTCAGGCTAGACTCTGTCCAGCGCCACCAGATGGCGCTGACGTTCCGAATAGTCAAACGGATGACGTATTTCCGACACATATATATACATCCCATGCCGATTTCGGCTACGGTGACCGCTACTGTTTCCGACAACTACAGGTTACGGGCGTATGCTCTGATGTGGCTAACGTAACCTATCTTCACTGTAAAGGTATGTGCACAGTGCGGGCACGTTTGGTATCCATTACTGCCTCTTAGCACCATATTGATGTCCCGACTCCAATGGTTTCTATTTACGATCCCAATCAACTATTCCTGAACATTCAATTCAACTTCAACACACACAGACTTACATACACTTATACGAACACTCACGCATACACAGATTCACCATTACAGGCTTTTCTAACCATGTTTTGTTATTTTGTATTACTTTGGTCTTTTTTTTCTCGCTTGTTAACCTTATTGCATAACCCCCTTAATAATAAATCCTTGGGTACACTTGCATAGCGCATACAGGGATAATCGTCGATCGGTGCCGCATTTCATTAAAATTTCCTAAGGGGCCTCTGCGAGTTGGCTGCGGCCCCTCGTACGCCTTCCAAAGGACCGGGACCCCACGGTTCCGAGATATATAAATAAACGTATTAAATCAGATGAATAGTTACACACCGATTTCTCGCTTTCAGTCGTTAGTAATTTGACTTTCGAAAGAAGAAGACAAAGCGTTGAGTAACTATACAGACTCTATACAACGTTTATTAGTAAGGGGTACTAGCAGTGCCCCGCGGTTTCATCCGCATAAGTTTCGATCCCGTAAGAATATCGGGATAAAAAATATCCTATGTCTTAATCTGATGTATAAGCTATATTACTATAAAGTTTTATTAAAATCCGTTCAGTAGTTTTTGCGTGAAAGAGTAACAGACATCCATCCATCTACCGTCACAAACTTTCGCGTTTATAACATTAGTAGGATATAAGAGGATTTCCTCCCGGGAGAGGGCACACAGATTTACCACCTAGCACAAGTGTCAGTGACTTCACACAATTTTTAACCACTTTCTTATGTAATAAAGATTATTATTGAATGTGTTGTGCAGCGGAAGGCTACAGGCGGTTATTGCCCCTATACAGTTAGAATGAGGTCATTATAAGATTAATCAATTACTAAAGTTTGTAACAAGGCTTACTGTAAAGGGTGATCCTGAAATAATTAAGTATCGTTACTCGTAAAGATTTAATCCGTTCCATGTTACAATTGTAACTAGTAAACAATTTTTTCATCTTGTAAAAATCTGCAAAAATACGAAGGAATAAACGAAACGGACACAAAATAATACAATTCAATTCAAATATGACTACAAACGGAGCAAACCAAATATTATATTCAGTGCAATACAGTTGGCTACCACAAAACTCAAGGATAGTACCATTTCCGTGTCCATTTTCCGGGCAGTATCCAGTAAAAAGAATCCAATCCACGTAGTGTGGTCCTGCCGTCCGCTAGCCGTTGTCCGAACCGTCTGCGTTTTTATCTATCAAACGGCTTGGCACCGGTCTTGGCTGGATGTCGTGACTGTTGTATTGTATCTTGCTGTTTTAGATGTATTGTTTTTAGGTTAGGGAAGTTGTTCCTTTGAGTTATTGTACGACTCTTAAATGCGAAGCATTAGAGAGTGCATTACGAACGAAAAAAAATGTTTGTCTCGTTTTTGCCACTGTTTCTATTGTTATACTCCTGCTTGTTCACAGAACCTAGTTAATTTATATACCATTTTATAGATAATTTAATGGAAATTAGTTCTGTACTTTTCAAAAAATGATCCAATGCAGTAGAAACGAAAAATCACATCAAAATATTTAAAAAAAAAATCCTGTCAAGCAAGTGTGAAACCTGAAAACATTGTAACTTGCGAAAAAGTCGATTCAGTAAATTTTTAGGGTTCCGTAGCCAAATGGCAAAAAACCGAACCCTTATGAATTCGTCATGTCTGTCTGTCTGTCCGTCCGCATGTCACAGCCACTTTTTTCTGAAACTATAAGAACTTATTCTGTTGAAACTTGGTAAGTAGATGTTATCTGTGAACCGCATTAAGATTTTTCCACAGAAATAGAAAAAAACCAATAAATTTTGGGGGTTCCCCATACTCAGAACTGAAACTCAAAATTTTTTTTTCATCAAACCCACACGTGTGGGGTATCTATGGATAGGTCTTCGTAAATGATATTGAGGTTTCTAATATCATTTTTTTATAAACAGAATAGTTTGCGCGAGAGACACTTCCAAAGTGGTAAAATGTGTCCCCCCACTGTAACTTCTAAAATAAGAGAATGATAAAACTAAAAAATGTATGATGTACATTACCATGTAAACTTCCACCGAAAATTGGTTTGAATGAAATCTAGTAAGTAGTTTTTTTTAATACGACATAAATCGTAAACCACAATTTACCTTTCATTCAATCAACTCAAATATAAAAATTAAAAAAAACATTTAATTTCATAAACATAAACCTTATGCATAAACCCGGATGTTACGGAACCCTCGGTGCGCGAGTCCAACTCGCTCTTGCCCGGTTTTTTTATTTAATAGATTCGTTTTACCCATATGAGGAACCCTATTGAAAATGGCTCTTTTATACAAAGTAGTTTAATCGCTCCGTCTCGGCGCGGGCCGATAGCGGCCCATTACAATATATCAACTGTGTCTCATTAGCGTTGATTAAGCGATTAATTATAATTATAAAAACTAACTAATATAATATCTATATCTATGGTTTTTTATACGATCAAATGAGCATTATGAGTCGTGTACTTTTGATTTTCCAAAATGTTGTTTTTGTCTAGTGTCTTGAAAGTATTAACTTATAACATAACATCACGCCTGTATTCACCGAAGCGTTAAGCAGATGTGTACAGTCACAAGCGCTAATATGTCAACACTTGGCAACTTTCGATTGCGATTTTTCCGTGAAATGACGAATGCAACGTTGAACTACGACACTTTACATAAACCTATGGGTTTGAAAATACTATGTTCGTAATAAGATAATATTTCATTAAAAAATAAAGGAGAAAATTGTCTTTGAATAAAGCCAAGTGTATACATACTAGTGTGGCAAACCCCCCCAAAATTGGAGGAGGCCTATGTCCAGCAGTGGACGTCTATCGGCTGAAATGATGATGATGATGATGATGATGTATACATTCTTATGCTCGTGACTGTGGCTATAGTAGGTACACCTACATTTCGCCAGTTATGTTTAAGTCCCTTGTAATTAAGGGAGGGAGCCTATTGCCATCAACCGTGCACAAATCCTGTCTCTGGGCTGCTACTGAGAATCCCAGATGGGAAACCCAGTCACAGTTTGGCCGACCCGGGAATCAGACCCAGGATCTGGTCATCATTCAGCCGAAAGACCTCCACTGCTGGACATAGGCCACTCCCAAGCACCTCCACTTCGACCGGTAGTGTGTTCCAGGATCTGGTGCTCAGAAGTATTAGCTTAGTTAACTAATTCAGCGAATGAATCTCAACTCCCTTTCTTTCCCCAAGCACCTCCCGGTCTGGGTGGACCGGAAGGGAGTGTCACACTCTTACTGACTAAAACCCACCCGTGTTCCTTCCTTAGCCCTTTATGTTCCGGGCCAGCGGTAACCCTTTCGGACAATCCCGCTGACCATCTCAATCCCTTAGCGTAGGAGTTTTTCGTAGGTTATCAAAAAAAAAATCAGCCATTTCATAGAAAAGTGCAATACTTGTGCGGTCAAAATGTGTGGAAAAGCTCATTTAGGGTTCCGTACCTCAAAAGGAAAAAATGGAACCCTTATAGGATCACTTTGTTGTCCGTCTGTCTGTCTGTCAAGACCCGTTATCTCAAGAACGCGTGGAGGTATCGAGTTGCAATTAAAACCATATACTCAGGTCTACAGTCCCTTGAAGCTGTGAAAAAATCAAACTTCTAAGTCAAGGTAAAAAAAGATACGGCCGTCTATGCCGCAAAAAACGTATATTTCGACACTCTCAAGGGAATCAAAATTTATAGTACTTCCCGATAGGCTAGAATCATGAAATTTGGCAAGAACCAAGGTCATGTAGCACAAGTAAAGGAAAAAATCCGAAAACCGTTGTAGTTACATTAAAAAAAATCCCGTCATAAACTATTTACATACCTACAAAGTACGGAACCCTCGGTCCGCGAGTTTTTGTGTTAATAACCGACTCCGATCTAGAATCATGTACAGTCAGCAACAAAAGTCGATTAACACTTCAGTTTTTTTAATCTCGGTTATTGAGCAAAATATTAACACTAGTTTTTTTAATCTCAGTTATTGAGCAAAATATTTGTTCAAAATTGCATTGTACTTCTAGCAATTTTGAACAAATATTTTGCTCAATAATTGAGATTAAAAAAATTGATTGGTTGCTCTTGCTACCCTGTATCAAGCCTGATATCCCATACGTGGTGTTAATCACTTGTGTTTGGCTCTTTTGTTCGAAACGAAATCTGAAATGTTGGTCCTTTCACCCGCAGAAAGACAACATCGTAAAACAAAGGTAATTTCTCAAACAATTTAAATGGCTCCGCATTTCATTAAAACTAGTTTTAATTCCCAACTATTTCATCTCGAAAGTGTGAAACTTAACATTTGAAAATGATTAAGAAGCTGCAAGTCTTCACAACAAACTTTCAGTGGTTCTCGCTGAGATATGAGAATTAAACTCAGATGCCAGTTAAAATCCTCGAGCCGTTTATATTTCTCTATTGAAGTGTAATTCAGGCTGGAATTAATCTTGCGGTACGTTTTGCTTTCAAAATACCTTAGGTTTTTTATTCAATTTCGTTTTATATTTAAATTTACTGTGCGTTCATTGAATGTTGCAATAGTCGTATAACCGAAGGATTGGCTATCAAGAGAATGAATTTTCTAGAATTCATGTTAACCCCCAAAGAATGACGCACATGTTTAGGTATGCGTGTAACCTCATCTTAGAAGATGAGGTTCAATTCTGGCACTGATTATTGCTGAGTCTGAACGACTTTAGTTAGAAATGTGCGTACATTCTTTCGGAGTTAAGTCAGCCTTCCACCAGTACACAAGTACGTAGGATAAGTAGACGATAGATAGATAGATATAGTTGAAGTTTAGTAAGAAACCAATGTTGTCGACTGAAATTTAGTTTGATAAATGAGCTGTTTGTTTTCTATTAAGAAAATCAAATTTTATTCGAGAAAATCCATCGGTTTCTAACTAAACTTCAACTTTATCCGACGATCCTGCACACTTCCCTCTTTTGTTGACTGTACACGGAGAGATTCGCCACATTAGCTGCGCGGTTCATTTGTTTGCCAGCCACGCATTCGTGCGTAGAGCGTGGTCGTGTTTCGCAGTAGACGATCCAGCCTAGGTTTTCATATAAAGTGAAGCTAAGTACACGTGCCTGAAGACGGGAGTCGTCACCGAGGAAGGCCTAAGAAACGCTGATGTGACGATTTGGACTCGTTCCTAACCGATTGGACGGAGAAGGCACAGGACATAGAATAGTGGAAAAATATGGGGGAGACTTTTTCCCAGCAGTGGAACAAAGGGGCTCCGATTCCCTTTCCACAAACTAAACTAAATTTAAGTTCAGTGCATCTTTTTCTTTCTATTTCATTAAGAAAAGGACAGAAGATAAATTTTAGTTTAGTCTTGTCAAATTAATCAGCGCCTGACACTACTCCATACAAGTTTAGACGTGATTAAACACTTGCCTATAGGTCTACCAAATTCTCATGGCAAAAAAAAAGACAAAAAAAAATTGTGGTTTTCATATAATTGACAACATTGGCAATGTCAAATGTATGAAAACCACAAGGTTTTTTTGTTTTTTTTTTGCCATGAGATTCTGGTAGACCTATACTAAAATTACGTCAATTTACGTCAGGCGCTGATTAATTTGACAGGACTAAACTAAGATTTATCTTCTGTCCTTTTCTTAATGAAATAGAAAGAAAAAGATGCACTTAACTTAAATTTAGTTTAGTTTGTGAACTACAGAATCGGCACCATTATACCTTAAAGGAAAAAAATACAAGTACGTAGCTTAGCCGTGGGCCGGTGTGGAGCGGTGCCTTGATCCCGTCATTTGCGACCTCGCCAAGATAGCAGGTCATTATTAAGGACCCCATTTTGGTCTAAAACCAGTCCATCTTTATTACTAACTTTTCAAATTCTACTTACAACCGTCGACATTTCGTATAGCGATACAAAAAAGACCATTAAGTTCAAAAGTTAATATCGCCTACGTATTCTTTATACGCTTCATTGGATTTTATTGTGCGCGTATTTGGATTTCAACTGAAAAAATGGCAGTAAAATCTTTTAATAAATACGGGGTAGGTATACCGGGTGACTTATTTTACCGTCTAGATAAAAGCGGGGTATAAAAGGTGAACAGAGTAGAAGCCTATGGAACAGAAGTCACTTTTTTTAAACAAATAAATCGACAAGTAATATAGAAATTCAACCACCCTTCCAACCAGCACCCTTCCCATCGTGCGACAATTATCAATGAATTCGTAAAAAAAGAAACTGGCCAAGTGTGAGTCGGACTCGCACACGAAGGGTTCCGGCAAAAACGCAGAAAAAAAACACGTTTGTTGTATGGGCCCCTTAAATAGAATAAAATAAATTGTATTCTATTTTTCGTATTTGTTGTTATAGCGGCAACAGAAATACATCATATGTGAAAATTTCAACTGTCTAGCTATCACGGTTCATGAGATACAGCCTGGTGACAGACGGAAAGTGGATTCTTAGTAATAGGGTCCCGTTCTTACCCTTTGGGTACGGAACCATAAAATAGAGCTTCTTCTACTCTCTTCGCCTTTTATACCCTGTTGTTTGTCCAGACGGTAAAACAAGTCAGCCGGTATATTTACAATATTTATGGAGTAGTACTAAAATAAAAGCCGATTCTTAATCTCCATCGTTACCTCAATGCTGAGGATCGTGAACACCTACAACGCGTCTCCATGTTAAGCGGTCTTCTGTAATGTGGTAGATGCTGTATCCAGCAGCCTTCTTGATCCCGTGTGACCATCTTGCCGGTGGTCTGCCGTGCAAAGCCGAACTTCTTCTTAGCGTGTCGATGGCAATCTAAATGGACTCGGCCCAGAATTCGTCTACGTGTTTGGTGCCATCACTAGCATCCATCAGTTCCTGTAACGTGCAGCTGACAGGACGCGTAGGACATGATGTCAAGTGTCCTAACGTTTGTGGAACAGCACCACATTGACACTCCAAGGCGATGTCGTCTATGAATCTCCACCTGAACAGCTGTTTTCCTTGTTTCGGGCAAGCTGGGTCCGGAGTCTGTTTAAAGGCTTGTCTAAGCGGGAGATCTTCAGCGGATAGAATGAATGGTTTGGGTAAGGAAGCAGTGTTACGCCTTTCGCACTTCAGAAACATTGCACCGAACAACAAAAACCTTTAATCAACAACCTTTTACATCAATAATAAAAGGACCATCCACTTGAACGAAACAGCCCAATTTGGAGCGTATTGATCTGTCTATCTGTGTTATTATTATAGCCTCAATATCGTACTCGTTACTTGCTACGGGTTTACCTGTATACCGAAAACGTTTTACCGAGTATCGGGTGATGGGATTTCAACTTCATCGACAATTCCCGTGATGTTTTCTTTATGTAGTAGGTAGTAATAATTTTCAGGACCTCCCAGAAGAAAAACCGATGACCTGGTGAAGGCCGAGGGAGTTCGCTGAATGCAAGGAGCAGACGACCGTTCGATTTGGCTGTAGACGTCTCATCATCTGCCAAATCTTTTCCCAACTATGTTGGAGTCAGCTTCCAGTCTAACCAGATCCATCTAAATACCAGTATTTAACATGAACCGACCGCCTATCTATATATCCACAACCCAGTTGCTGAGTAATGCGATACCCTTTGCTAAGACTGGTTGTCAGAGTTTGAGTGAGAGAGACCCGTAACGACTGCCAAAGATCTACAAATGACAGACGGGACCAACGGCTTTTAACGTGCTTTCCAAGGCACAGAGGGTCCTGATATGTAAAGATAGTCACCTATCTACGGACCAACCGCGGCAAGCGTAGCTTAACCTGATCGATCGACCCCACACATGAGACCTTCTATCAGCTGAAATGACGTGCTGTGAATCGTTTTCCATCACCGCGTGTCTCTGCTAGTTAGTACTTTTTCTACTTTTCTTCTTTTTACATTTTTCAGCAATCCATCTTATTAGACTTCTTCAGCTGCAGGCTTATGTGTCCCTTCTTACAGTTACTAATTGTAGGAGAACTTTGAACAATCTTACTTCTTGGCAGTCCATCGAGCTAACAACATATTATTTACACCACTCACTGCCTCGTATAACAGTTTATTTGATTACACTTTGCTATTTATTACTTAACAAACAATCCCATCTTAGCAAACAGTACCAGGGCACCATAATTATGTACAAACCAATATTTCCTCCACAAACATCGAAAAAACAAACACAGCCACGGAACATTAGTACGGAAATACAGGCCAGAAACGTTCCACTTAATAATATCGAGTATTATTACCGCTCGGTATTCGTAAAATTTTATTGTTCACGCACTTTCAGTAAGTGTAACAGCCCTTGATATTCTGTGTGCGATGCTGTGTCGTTTGTTTTACTATAAATATTGGAGAGTATCAAATTATGGTGGAACTTTATGGGGATTGGGAGTGCACTTTGGTTTTTTATTGGTGGATGGGTAGGTACTGTAAAGATCGTCTGCCAAAGGCAACCTTGGGGGCCGTCTCCTAGCTCACCGTCCGATCAGGACCGGGCCCGTGCCAGACGGCGTGTACGTGTTCCACTCGCGCCTCAAAGAGATGTCAGCATTAATTGAAGTAATCAGTCAGGGCCGAAGCCTGTCGGGTCAGCGGGATTGTGAACATTAAGAGCTAAGGAAGGAACACGAGTAGGTTTTAGTCAGTAAGATTCTGACACTCCCTTCCGGTCCACCCAGAGCGGGAGGAGTCATTTGATGAGATACGTTCGTCAAAAAAAAACTGGCCAAGTGCGTGTCGGGCCACGCACAGTGTAGGGTTCCGTAGTAGCCCGTTACCACAATGTAGTACGATTCTGTTGTTCTGTATTATGAATAAAAAAAAAAACATTTTTTTGTTCATATTTTATTTTCAATGCAAGTCTTTACCCGTTATAAACAAGCAACTACTTCATCTCAGTCACTATAAAGGATTAATGCCAAGAATTTTGTATTTGGTACAAAATTATTCAACACCCAAGTTCAACGACTATTACTGCTAAACTAATAAAGTTATCTTAACCGCTATACTTTTCTTTAAAGTTCATGAAATGCACTATCATCGTCAATTTTTCCAGATTTTTCAAGCCAGCAGTTTAGGTTTTAGAGGGGGGGGGCGCCCTACTGGAACAAAAGTTTGCATTTTAAAGTTTAATATTTCGTAAATGGAGGAAATATAATTTTAGCAACCCCCAAGTCATTTTAGAAGACCTATCCAACGATACCCCACACGATGGGGTAGATCACGAAAAAAATATTCATTCCCACTTTACATGTAGGGGAGCTACCTTAAAAAAAATATTTTCCACAATTTTATTTTACCACTTTGTCGACGTAATTGATATACGCACTCCTACAAAATTACAGCTTTCTAATACGAACGGTCTCTTAGCAAAACCTCGGACAGACAGACAGACAGACGGACATGACGAAACTATAAGGGTTCCTTGTAGGAACTACGGAACCCTAAAAAGGGGTCGTCTCCACTAGCGCGAAAATCGCGGCGATAGTCTTGCCGTGCCATGAAATTTTCGCTGGGATGATATCGCCGTGTGGAGACACGATCTAAGAGAGAGTATAGAAAAATACGTGGCATGACGAGACTATCACCGCGATTCTCTCTCTCGTGGAGACGGCCCCTTACATATTGCAGGCTGGAAAAACATGGACGCACTCAAGCATATTTAGAATCACAATTACATAACATCAAGCCTGTAATCCCTGAAGAGTTAGGCAGAGATGTAGTATACCCACATTTCGCCAGTCATGTTTAAGTTCCATGTAATAGGGATCGAGCTTAGTGCCAACATCATCATCTGCCTAGCCTTTTCCCAACTATGCTGGAGTGGACTTCCAGTCTAACTGGATGCATCTGTATACCAGTATTTTACATGGAGTTACTGCCTATATGACCTCCACAAGCCAGTTACTGGGTAATACGATACCCCTTGGTAAGACTGGTTGTCAGACTTTCGGGCTTCTGACTACCCGTAACGAATGTCAACGTTCCACGAATGATAGCCGGGACCAACAGCTTAACGTGCTTTCCGAGCCACGGAGGGGTCTCGGTATGTAAAGATGGTCACCCATCCACAGACCTACCGCGGCAAGCGTAGCTTAACCTGATCGATCGACCTGTGCGTCTGTTATTATTTAGCCACGGACCCCTCAGCCTAGCCAACAACCAACAAATCCACACTCCGTGCTGCTATTGAGAAATCCCTAATGGGAACAATAACACCATGCCCGACCTTGGAATCAAGCCAAGAAACTCAGAATTTAGTTTTTTTTATTACAGAGTATAAGTAAAAAGTAAAAAAAAGTATAGTAAGTCCGTTGAGCATTTTTATTGGCAGCTGCTGCCTTTTGAGCTGGTAAAGGCAGCAACGCCTTAAACTCAAACTGAAACTCAAAGCATTTGTTCCAATTAAACCATTTACAGGCACTTTCGAATTGTCAAGAAGTCGGTCAGTCAGAAAATATGAAGCTAGTTGCCCATTCCAAAGCGTAGGTACCTCTGGAGAAGAACGGGCAAGAAACTCCATTGACACTCTTTTAAATTATATTTTTACAAAAATAATAGTCATCATTAATGTTGAATTTATAATTATATTTGAGAACGATGTAAAAAAGACGTACGCGTAAAAAGCGTCCAGAGTACAGCAAATAGTAAGAAAACAACAATTCAAAAATAAATTAATTAAAAATAAGCCGAGGCAGCTAAGTGATGACCAGCCCCAACTGACGGCGCCCGTTCACGAACATGACGCATAGATCAGCACCATTCAACTCAAGATAACAGTACTAACTTCTTCATCTTTCGTGTTGGCTATAAAATAGACCGTAGCTGTGGTAGAAATATGATCCAATCAGCATGTTGGTAGCTGACTGGTCTAGAACATAGATATCTAGAATGTACTGGACGAAAGCCAAGTACCTACTGTCACTCGTAGAGGCCCTTTATTGCAACCTAGGTAACCCTTTGATTCAAGATTTCCTTGTTTTCTTTTACTGCTTATCCATCTTTTGACAATCACACTAATATTTTATAGGCGAAAGTTTGTGAGTGTGCGTATGTGTTAATTTTGATAAAATTTTGTATGGAGGTAGCTGACACCCTGGATTAAAATATAGGCTGCTTTTTATCCCGATATTCCCACCGGATCGACACTTATGCGGGTGAAACTGCGGGGCGTAGCTAGTTAAATATATTATTGTAACAAATACTCTGTCTGCAAATGACAATATTGATTGTATTGCTATGATTTATTTAGAAGGAGAGATAGCTTAGCACATGTCAGTCAGTCAGTCAGGGATATTAATTGTTAAGCAAATTGACTACCAACATAAATCTCAACTGTCATTCTTTGACAGATTTATGAAACGCCTATAACATGGTAAATTGACGTAGGCTGTCAATTTGCTTAACTATAAAATCATAAATTAACAACATGAGATACGTTTGACTCTGCACGTGAGAAAAAGCATAACACTTACATACAAAATTAAAATTACACCATAAAAACACTAGAAACGCAAAAAGTTCATTAACAAACTTAGGCTCACTCTACTACCTAGACACAAAAAAGTATACCTTTTAATAAATGAATCGCACCTCGCCAAACGAAATGAACTAAATTATATATGACAACGAAATTAGGCGACCCGCACACTCTGGATTAGTCATAAAAAAGTTGTAAAGAATTCAGACGTCGTCAATCGCTTTTATACATCCGTTTTGTATGCTAATTTTGTATTTAGGTGCGTCGTATTATTCTACGAGTTTTAGGGTTTTTAGGGCAAGAGATGGGCAGGTAACGTATTTATTTATTTAAGTACGTAAGTTTGTTAATATTAAAAGAATTGGGCTACGTACACACTGACAGGTGGCTTGCTTAGCGCCTAGTGACTTAACATCTTTCTATAGACGCTCGGCGACCAGCGAAGGTGCCAAGTGCGCAGCGGCCGCACCGCGCTGCGAAAATTCTTAAGAGGAAATGCGGGTGGTCTTTTCTCCATAGAAAGCTCTCGCCTGTTTTCTTTCTGGTTAATGACCATAAAGTAATGATTTTTTACAGAATAATAAATATTAACTACTTGAATGTTCCTATGTTTTCCTTTTTAGGGTTCCGTAGTTCCTATAAGGAACCCTTATAGTTTCGTCAAGTCCGTCTGTCTGTCTGTCCGAGGTTTTGCTAAGAGACCTTTAGTACTAGAAAGCTGTAATTTTGTAGGAGTGCGTATATTAATTACGCCAACAAAGTGGTAAAATAAAAATTTTGAAAATACTTTTTTTAGCGTAGCTCCCCTACACGTGAAGTGGGGATGAATATTTTTTTCGTCGTCTACCACATCATGTGGGATATCGTTGAATAGGTCTTCTAAAATGACTTGGGGGTTGCTAAAATAATTTTTCGATTAAATGCACCATTTACGATATATTAAACTTTAAAGTGCAATTTTTTGTTCCAGTAGGGCGTCCCCCCCCCCCTCTAAAACCTAAACTGCTGGCTTGAAAAATCTGGAAAAATTCACGATGATAGTGTATTTCATGAACTTTAAAGGAAAAGATAAGATGAGGTAGTTTCTTGTTTATAACGGGTAAAGACTCGCATTGAAAAAGAAAATATGTTTTTTTTTTATATTCAGAATAAAGAACAACAGAATCGTACTACATTGTGATAACGGGCTACTACGGAACCGTACACTGTGCGTGGCCCGACACGCACTTGGCCGGTTTTTTTTGATGATACATTATTTTTATAAGCACTAGAACCCTCAAAAAAATGCTCAAAATTGCCGCTGTCAACAGAGGCCTAGTGTACAGACAACTACTAATGAAAAAAGAAAAACATAGGGGCACAGTATAAGTGTATCATTCTTATTCAGTTTATGAACTATCTTTTAAATTGGTTCAATATTGGAGAAGGAAATAGGCGAGAGCCAAAGGCCAATACTGTTACAAATTAAAATTTGTGGCCTCTTACGGCAATCTATCATAAGCCTAGATGCCAGGTGGTGTGGTATCGTTTAAGGAAACAACAACCTATATCAAACATCGTACATTTATAAAAATAACTCAGCTCAACAAAACCACACTCGGTAGCCGATAGGGGTCTACCGCAATAAAAGGTGAACCTTACGAACTAATTTACCTTATAATTTACAAATTAGATATTAGGCTAAAGGCGGAGAGACTTTTGAAAAAGCCTAAGTAAAAAGTCTCTCCGACCGCATTTCCTCTTAAGCGTTCGTTTCACTTTGCTACTCGCAAGGTGACTCGCTAGGCTCTAGGCGCTAAGCAAGCCACCTGACAGTGCGTACGTAGCCTAAGAGATGGCCTTGCGGTTGTGATACTTACTTAATGAAGTCAGTTTTGGCCATCTTTAAGAAAATTGTATCTTTAAAACCTTGAGCATAATTTATTAGTAGGTATAGTGGAATTCCTTTACCACTTTTGTCAGCAATTCCCTTAAAATTAAACTTCAATAAGGTTGAAACGGTTGCGGCCTTTACAAGGTCATCCGTCTACTTTGTGGAAGACCTTCCAAAGCAACGCCTGCCGGTACGCGGTCGCCACTACAGAACCTTTCGGCCCCATTGGCCATCTGTTTTACGAGCAGTGTGCACTGCCCACTGTCACTTAAGTTCGGAAACTGTCTAATAGACAAATAGACCTTGTCGTTTTATGACGTGCAAGCGACATTCAACCTTAGGGAGATAAAGCAATTACGAATTCAGCGATCATTCCTTCCACATTCTTTAATTAGAACACGCACAAGTTCAATTAAAGTGACAATCGATTTGAATTGAGTTCAATCGATTGTCAGTAACCGATTAATCGTTAACAGCAAACCGCGATCTGTATTAGCGAAACGCTGACGTCACCCTCCGCGCCTATAATTACAAATTAGTGCACATGGCTACATGTATGTACATAATAACGTTATGTAAACAGTGTATACGTAAATACAGTTATGTGCAATCATGTCTACGTATGTAAACATACTATCACTGGTTATGTGCGTCTCATTTAATGTTCTTACATAAACATAACATCATGTCACGGCTTGTTTCCCCGAAGAGGAGAGCAGAGGTAGAGGGCAGAGGTGTACCTATAAAGGCTCCTACAAACAGACACGACACGCAATAAAATCGCGCGCGACACAAAGACACCGCAAGTCGCGCAACGAGCGGTTCCTTTGTGTCGCCCGCAATTATATCGTGTATCGCGCCTGTTTGTAGGAGCCTTAATACACATTTCGCCAGTGTAATAGGATCGAAAGGAAACATAGTCGTTCTAGTCGGGCCCGCGTGGTGGATTACGGCCCACTCCCTCTCACAGAGAGGAGGTCTGTGTCCCAGCAGTGGGAACATTATAGGCTGATTATGTTAATAGGGGCGAGCCTGTTGTCATCACGGAATTATTGATCTTAATAAAATACTCTGGCAATTATAACAAAATGTGTAAAATTTTAAATTATTTTTGGTCCTGTATTTTTTCAGCACCAGAACAAAACTGAGAATTGAAAGAAAGAAATAAAATGCTTTTATTATTGGCACTAATCGTGACGCTTACAGGTCATAGGACACGTATCAAATCGGAAAGGGATCGGCACCGTATCGCCTTTCGCCTCGCCGTAAAACAGGCGTCAACCTAACGTAAACACGTAACCAAAGCGGATCAGAAGCTCCGATACGTCGACAGGGCTACGGCTCGCCGACCGCTGGTTGATCGTGCAGCAGGCAGGCCGGAGGGGTGAGAGGAGCAAGGGTGGACGAAGAGACGTAAGCTCGGTTAGGGAGAGACGTAAGCACGGACGACCAGCCGTAAGCGCGGGGACGACGAGCCGTGAGCTTATCCCGAGGCGAGGCGATTACGTTACGATTCTGATTAGTGAGCGTTGCGTGCCGATCCCTTTCCGTTTTGATACGTGTGCTATGACCTTAAGCAAGACAAAAAAAAATATTTGGGGGAAAATATTCAAAAATAATTGAAATGCAATATTTCCAAAACTTTCGATTTTAGTATGCATATACATTAGCGACATGCGTGGACGTCAGAGGCAACGGCAACCGGCGATTTTCTTTTTATGGCATCTCTCAGTTCAACCTATGAGGTGGTCGTCTGCTTAACCGGGCTTGCCTGTTCCAGGCAGGGCTTAAAAAACTAAAGGTACTATTTGGAACCGCAGCTCGGTTCCAAATAGTACCTTTAGTTTTTAAGTTCGTCCGGCGGCGTCGTTCGGCGTCTCCAAGAGTGTTGCGGGCTAAGTGTGCATATACACGAGGGACATGTCGCTCGCGTATTTTAGTACGGTGCTTAAATAGGGGGTGCCCTTAGCGTGTAGTCGCTTAGACTGCATGCCGACACGAGCCATTGCACGAGCCAGACACGAGTGAGGCATGAGCCGCTGCACGTGCTGTCGGCAGTTGCAGTTGGCAGCTCGGTTCCAAATAGTACCTTAAGCGACTACACGCTAAGGGCACCCCCTATTTGAGCCCCGTACTAAAATACACGAGCGACATGTCCCTCGTGTATATGCACACTGAGCCCGTAACACTCTTGGAGACGCTTATTCGTAATTTGTAATTGAAATACCGTTCTTGATTAAATCCGTTCCGAAGGACCAATCATACCGAAGGACCAGTCACAGTCCTTAAATAACACGGGCCGACAAACAGCTGACTTTATACCTTTTGTAATTAATCGCAAGTCTGCAACAAGCCTAAACAAACCCGCTTGCTTGCTAAAACTGGTGCTCTTGCGTCCCCGACGGTGGCAGTAATTACAAATTAGTGCACACCGCTACCTGTGCTGTCAAAAGTGCAGCTAAGTGTGACGGAAGGTTAGTGGTATGTGAGGAGGAAGCAAGAAAAAAATTGTAGAATAAAGTTACCTGAAAAAAATGTGTGCAATGAAGTTAGTTTTTGTTATTTTGAACTTCGAATGTTGTTGTTTTTTTTCTATTAGATTTATCTCATGTGATTTTTTTTTATTTATTAACCAAAGGAAAATTAAGAAAAACATCCTACCACTGAGCAATTTAAAACCTGATGTTTTTTTTTTCATTAAACCTACATATATGTTGAAGAAAAACAAAATTCTGGAAAACGAAAAGTATCTTAACAATATTTCAAATGATATAAAGCCATCGTCGTGACTTTAGGTAACTGTTTTTTCAGGCAGTTTAACCTTTAATCATCATCTGCCTAGCCTTTCCCCAACTATGTTGGGGTCGGCTTCCAGTCTAACCGAATGTAGCTGAATACCAGTATTTCACATGGAGCGACGGCCTATCTGACCTCCACAACCCATTTACTGGGTAATACGATACCCCTAGGTAAGACTGGTTGTCAGACTTTCGGGCTTCTGACTACCCATAACGACTGTCAAAGATGCAAGAATGACAGCCGGGACCAACGGCTTAACGTGCTTTCCGAGGCACGGAGGGGTCTCGGTATGTAAAGATGGTCACCCATCCGCAGACCAACCGCGGCAAGCGTAGCTTAACCCTTTCGATCGACCTGTGCAGCTGTTATGATTTAGCCACGGACCCCTACGGAGTACTTACCTTTAATATTTTTTATAATAACAATTATTACTCCATTTAAAAAAAATGCCAACTTTAAAATATCAACTGCTACCTCTGTTTACCCGACATGTTTTGAGTCTAACCTTAAAATGATCTGACGTCTACAACCAAAAGAATTTTAGTAATCCATCTTACGTCTAAAATACGCCGCTGCCGAAAAAATAAGTCATTGTCACGTCAAATATACAGGTTGACTGGTTAAACGAGGGACATATTGAAGGAGGATATTCAGAATTCGATTCTCGCTCCAAAAATGAAAAAAATGGGCCCTAAAATATTAGATCGTCGACGTCGATAACCTTCAAAAAGTGAAACTTGGGTGCCGTATATGTCCAGCAGTGGACTGCAATAGGTTAAAGGTCATAGCACACGTATCAAACCGGAATGGGATCTGCGCCGTATCAACTCGAGCCGTTCAGTATTCTTTGTATGAAACTTCCTAGTGCAGCGCAAACTAATCGGAATCGTAACGTAATCACCTCGCCTCGGGACAAGCTCACGAACAACGGTGCGGTGCGGTGCGTTACGGCTCCTCGTCCCCGCGCTTACGGCTCGTCGTCCCCGCGCTTACGTCCCTCCGTACCCGAGCTTACGTCTCTTCGTCCACCCTTGCCCCTCTCACCGCTCCGGCCTGCCTGCTGCACCATCAACCAGCGGTCGGCGAGACGTAAGCGCGGCGTCTCGCCTAGCCGTAGCCGAGTCGGCGAGGCGAAAGGCGATACGGTGCTGATCCCTTTTCGATTTGATACGTGTGCTATAATCAGCTTATAACGTTCCCACTGGTGGGAGACAGGCCTTCTCTCGGTGAGAGGTATGGGGCTATACGCGGGCTCAGTGTGTGTTGCCATAGGTTTGATTGCAAAATAAAGCAGCATAATTTGAGAAAAATAACAATTGTGGAAACTCATTTTTGACAGTTCAAAGCCCAAGATCGTAGTACAGACGCCAGCACATCAAGCTACTACAATCTGTCAAATTTCTTTAATAGATTTTTTACTTTATCGCTAAAGCATACGGTATACGGTTCAAAGTTGATTGGAATGGATAGTTTTGGGTAGCGTGATGTGCTGAAGTCTGTACATCTATGCCTTATAATTTTATTAGGCATGGCCAGCCCGGTGCAGTTCACGGTGCAACAATTTTCATTACGATTTAGACATTTTTATTTGCTTTAAATTTTATTAGCCTAGTAGACTTTTCTCAACTATGTTGGTCAGCTTCCATTCTTACTGGATACACTTGAAAACCAATACTTTACATGGAGCGTTTGTTTCCACCCGAAAACTTATAACAGTTTATAATCCCGTTTTATCAGATGAAATTGAGTGGGTACGGTCAAAGAAGGAGAAGAGTACTAAGCGATTGTTAATAAGCATGTTTATTCCAGATCATTATTATCTACATTATCACAAATCAAATCGCAGCTTTCGTTAATTTTACAATAATTATTTTCTTCACAATTACAAAAATCAGAGTTTTTTTTGTATTAATATAAAAGATATTTCTTATAAAAAATAACTACTTACTTAAGTATATAAATATAAAAACTTTACCTTTAAAAATATAAACGTGTTTTATAAACTTACACAGAAATATTCTAAATTATATAAATCAACAATCAACAGGTACAGGTATTATAGTATTTTAAACACAAATGTATCAATAATAAAAATCAACAACTTTTAGAAAAAATAACTTTTTGGTGCGCATGCATACTGTTATCATTGAGCTAATTTCTTGCAGGAATCATTCATTTATTTATCAATATTGGTTCCTAAAAATAATATTTCAGTGGTTGCACTTTCTCGCTTCACTGGAATTAATTTTTATGGGGGAATGTAATAAAACGACTTTCGGGAGCAAACAAGAACGGGGGGAATCAGTAGTAACCCGTAATTTCTCAGTTGTAAGTTACTAATTAAAATATCCTTGAATAAATATGTCCATCGTTTACCCAGTCACACTGTACATACGGAGTACCATCCATCTACACACCACCATTCTTTTCTATTGTAATCCGAAGAAGAGGGTTACGATCTGGATAATACAGGATCACAAAAAAAGACATTTAACCTGAAAGTGGGTCTTCTATTCAGAATATGAATAGACATTTTATACGGCAAGGTCTTATTTAGATTCTAGAAATAGATTTCCCATTTCTTTGTATGTTTTTGTGAAGCATGAATGAAACGCTATCTATGATATTTTGTGGTTGAAAGCAGATATCATCTGGTTTTTCAGTAACTGTTGATACGAATGGAAAGATTTTAAGATATTTTTTTATTAGCAAATTTTGAATAGATTAGGTCAGATAGGCAGTCGCTCCATGTAAAATACTGGTATTCAGCTGCATCCGGTTAGACTGGAAGCCGACCCCAACGTAGTTGGGAAAAGGCTAGGCAGATGATGAATAGATTAGTTCTAAGAATATCCGTCCCTATCCTATTGCTAGTTACTAGTTATAAATCAAGTGTCATTTACATATTTTATATCTCATGATATGCCAAATTCCAGCCGCCCGGAGCTGTTTTGCCGGTCGAAGTGGAAGTGCTTGGGGGAGGCCTATGTCCAGCAGTGCACGTCTTTCGGCTGAATGATGATGCCAAATTATAGCCCCTTAGATCATATTTGATTATGGGCGGTGTTACGATGTCTCTATGTTTAAAGTAAATTCCATTGAATCGCCGTGATGTCGAAAAAAGTAAAAAAATGGATATAACTTTTTAATTTTTTTATATCGAGAAAAAATCATTGAATCGTGTATTCCTTTTACGTGGTAATAGACCAAAGAGTCAAAAAACATATACCAAAATGTTAAATCCCTATCCCATAAATCAAGTTACACGAAATAGTAAAACCAATTTTTTTTTCAATATATCACCTTAACGAGATTTTTTCGCTGTCGCACTCTCATATAACCACGACCAAATGCCACATAGGTGTACCGCAGCTGCCAGTTTGGACCACCTAATTAAAATATTTCGCTGACTTCATGCAAGAAAAGTAGGGCCTTAATTACTGCCCGAAAATTCGGCGAAAATAATAATTTTTCGGCGTAAATTATTTCAAAGCCAACGGCCAATGTCATTCTGAAACCGGTGGCTGGAAGAAAATAATTAATAGCCATATTAATAATTGAAATGCCTACATAATTAAAGCTTGATTCATCGTTAACGAATTGTTTTAAATGGTATATTTATTTAAACTTCATTAAAAATATTTTCGTTTGTGTTGGCGTTGTGTTGGCCTTTCTGTTGGCGACATTTTTCATTTTTGAGTTAATTAATAAAGCATTTGTTACACTAAGCTTTGAAGTAAAACTGGTACATTTTTATTCGCATATAAACCTACATGGGCACTTATGAAATGTCAGAAGTTAGGTGCACGAATCCAATTGGTCATTTCCTATGGAGAAGAGCCGACAAGAAACTCCACGGTTACTCTTTTACAATGTTTTCTTTCAGTGTTAATAGGTATACATTCACAAAATATAAAAGAATCTATTTCAAAAAAAAAAACCTATTTAAACCAAATAACATGATTGCTATTACAATTTTACAACTGTAACAAATCTGCATTATTATCCTGTCCACAAAAGCCACCAATAAAGTTGAAATTAGAATTGTAAGGTAATAAAGGGTCACCTTCTCCTCTCCGGTTTCCCAGCAGTGGGAACATTATAAACTGAATACGTATGTATACAACAAAAGCAGCAACTCCAAAAATAGGTAAATTGCCACTATCTCAACAGTGCAGCGCCTTGAACAAAAGCTCAATTATAATAACAGCTATTAATATTCATAGATTTATAATTATTACTTGGAGAATAACACGTAATAGGATGAGGCACAGAGCTCGGAGACGTCTCGGCGTCTGCTGTTAGAGGCGGCATTGCAAAGACTTTCCATACAAACCGAACGTGTCCTACGACACAAATGACGTATAGAAACTCAGGCACAGGGCCTGAGCAACCGGCCTCGAGCGATGCGTCTTGCGTCAAGCGAAACGCGCACGACATTAGTTTTTCCGTCTCTCGCTCCGCAAGTAGCATCGCGATGACTCGTCAATCAATCAATCAACTCAACCGATCGCAGTCAACTGTTGGACATAAGTCTCTACCAGGCTGCGCCACATCCTGCCCTTCGCCTTCCGCATCCAGTCTGACCCAGCAATTTTCTTCAGGTCGTCGGCGGTCCATCTAGCTGGGAGTTCCACGCTACTCTTGCCGATACGCGGTCTCCACTCCAGGACTAGCCTGCTCTACCGGTCATCGGTCCTTCTACGAACATGGCCAGCTCACTGCTACTTCAGTTGACGACTCGTGGCATGCTCTAAACAAAGACTTTCATTTGTTTTCTCCGCAGTCGCTGTCCCAAGATGCATGTAACTCGTGCCCACGGAGTGACAGAGAGGAAAGCGGTCCGTAACAGAAGTTGTCCGCTAAATGCTCTTTCTTCGCCACGAATTTCATTAGTGCTACCCGTAGATATCCGTGGTGCTACCGTTTCTAGACGCGCGGGCGGGGCTATGATTCCCAGCTCTGTGGAATAAGCAGTAATTGGAAGCTGTTCGCCGAATCAACGAGACTGCGAAGGCGTTGTACGAAGTAATTGATTTCTACTATAATAACAAACATGTCATATCCACACGCCTGTTTCGCCTAGAGGGCTAGACAGATTTCGCCGGATATATTTACATTCTATGAAGTAGAGGGGGCGAGCCAAATGCCTGACGGGCTCTCCGGGCGGCTAAATAGAAATTCTGAATGAAAAATCCCATTAATAGTTTAATACGAGTACATTGCTTGTCTTGGGGAACAAATCCAAGTCGCGGGCTTGGCAGTTGCTCCTGCGACTACTAGATCAAACGAGGCAGCCCACTACAAAAATATTAAGGGTCCCTATCAGTTTCGCGGACAAAAAACAGAAATAATCATTTTTTTTCGGCGCATATGTCTCAATATCCTTAAGTTATCTATTTTTTTTTTAAATACACAAGTATTTATCACCTATCTATCTAGGTCTACGAATTTAAGTTTTGATAACTACCTACTTAATAAAAAATTCGTTTATAAGGCATTATTTAGAAATTTTACTACAATTAAATTAGTAGTCAAAATAAAAATATAAAAATTGAGTTTGGTAGATAAACATCTCAAATTTTAAAATATTTAACGCTTTTTGTTATTTTCAATAAATTCTTACGCGTTCTATTAGGTTTTTTCAGCGTAGTCAACATTTTTTTACAAGTACTAATTCATTAAACTTAAAAAAAAAATCGTACACTTACTAATATACTATATGCCTAGTATTTAGGATTTTTTTTCAGATCGTTATTTGCTACCAGTTAGCTAAGAAAGCAATCGAAAAACTTGGTGTTTCGTGATTACGTAAAAACGTGTGTTAGTTTTTTTTTTGGAATTTATATTAAGTAGTTATCAAAACTTAATTTCGTACACTTACTAGATAGATAGGTGATAAATACTTGTGCATTTAAAAAAAACTAGATAACTTAAGGATATTGAGAAATTTGCGCTGAAAAAAACTAATTTTTCTGTTTTTTGTCCGCGAAACTGATCGGGACCCACAGATATAGATATACCTAGATAACGCAAGTATCACGAACTGTATGAAAACCAAGCGTGCCATTTTTTTGACTACCTACTATGACGTCACAAGCTCGCGCTCTCGCTCACACTTACCCAGCCAGCAGTACAAAGGACTGAGCGCGAAAGGGGCGGCTTATGATTTGTAATCATAAGTTGGTGCAATTTTTGGCACGCGAAGTAGTTACTCTTGCGTTATCTAGGTATATCTATATCTGTGTCGGGACCCTTAACACCATACGAGGTTGCCGATTTGTGGCATGTAGGCTCAGCGATCATTGTAAAGTCGAACCCTAAGGCGGCCCCTACACGATCAATTCCATTGCACAATATCACGAATTTCGCAATGTTTTTGGCCGTTTAGGGTTAAGGGGGAAGCGTCAGGGTTAGCCACCGAAATTCAAATTTTATTACGTTTTTTTGCAATTTCTAGGTCAGTCTCAGGTTGTATGTTAATTAAAATATGATTCGCGACCGTAACAAGACATTACAAAACTATAATCATTACCTAATGAAGATTCCACAATGATTGAACGAAAGTTTGAGCGAGTTTAATTTTAATTGCACCGTCTAGGATAAAAGTATTGCGCAGGTCTTGGTTACATTGGAAGCTTATGGGTGAAAATAATTGATCGTTTAAGTGCAAGGGCTGATTCAATCATATTGCGCAACATACATGTTGCGCAATGTAAATATTGCACAGGACTAAGGGCTGTTTATAGGTTGAATGTCACTTACACTTTATAAAACGGCAAGGTCTATGTGCCAGTTAGTTACTTAGTTTCAACCTTAAAGAAGTTTCAATTTACTGGGAATTGTTTTCGGAAATGGTATAGCACTTACGAAGTCGACAATTCGTTACGGTCAATGGCCATTATTTACCTATAAGGTACCTAAAAGTCTAGACTAACATCTCTTGCAGGTCGACTACCTGTTGTCATCCCAGTACCTGCTTCATCTTCTTCCTAAAGAAGAAGACCAGCACATATCCTTTCTAATATTATAAATTCGAAAGTAACTCTGTCTGTCTGTATGTTACCTTTTCACGTCTAAACCACTAAACGGATTTCGATAATATTTTACAGAGAGATAGATTGCATCCCAGGGAAGGACATAGGATAGTTTTTATTGACATACCTCGCGGGCGAAGCTATAGGCGGAAGCTAGTATGCTCATAAAACAGCAACTGCTTATCGGCAAAAAATAATTGTGATGTTCTTGTCTCGTATGGAAAATATTTTGGCCATTCCTCAATTTCTGAATAAAACTAAGCAAAAATCGACTTAAAATCTGTTACACAGTAAATTACGACGTCCAATAAAAACCTTTTTCAACTTTTATGCTTTAATTTTTATTATTAAAGCAACAATTTTACGATTGCAACACAATGAAAATAGAACTGCACAAAGTTACTCACGCAACTGTGAAAGTCTACAATTCAAAAACTCGTTTGAAAATCAACCTTTTGCGTGTACCATAAGGTTTTATGTCTAATCGTAAGTGGTTTTACAACTGCAAATATAAGTTGGGTTTTAGTAGATTTTATCAAAGCAACACTGTTTTCAGAACTAACGTTTTAGGTAGACTATTAATTAGACTAATTTGATCAGTAACAAGTTTTTATGGGTCAACTTTAATTATGGACATTTTAATAGATGGTGTGGAGGACACAAAATATAATTCAGAAATCATAACATCTACTTATTGACTATTATGTAGATGTTATGATTTCTGAATTATATGATTTCTGGTCAGAGAGGCAGTCGCTCCATTTAAAATATTGATATTTTTACATGGATCGACTGCCTATCTGCCCTCCACAACCCAGTTACTGGGTAATACGATACCCCTTGGTAAGACCGGTTATCAGACTTTCGGGCTTCTGACTACCCGTAACGACTGTCAAAGATCCACGAATGACAGCCGGGACCAATAGCTTCAGATACACTAGGGAACATTTTGTCCCGCAACATGACGCGCAACAGTCAATATACGTGATGCTGCAACGTTGCATAGTGTCCTGCAACATGCCCCATAACATTGTACGGGGCATGTTGCTTGCTCCCGCCTCGAGACATTTCTATGAGCACTGACTAGTGTGGCCGGCAAAATGTTCCGCGACAATTGTCTCGGGACACTTCACGTAGTTGTTGAGGGACATGTTCCGTAACATGTTTCTTCATTTGGCCCCTAGTGTATTCGAGGCTTAAGTGCTTTCCGAGGCACGGAGGGGTCACGGTATGAAAAGATGGTCACCCGTCCACAGACCAACCGCGGCAAGCGTAGCTTAACCAGATCGATCGACCTGTGCAGCTGTTATTATTTAGCCACGGGCCCGGCCATCAACTATGTATGTATATTATGGGGCTTACCAGTACTCTGCGGGGCTTACATCACCTAAAGCGCGATCACTGTCGGACTGCATAGAAATGAACGAGAAGCGCGAATATGACACAACACTGGTAATTTATTGCAAAATATGAAGCAAACAAAAAATCTATTGTTGAAATAAAAATAAAAAAACACT
Source organism: Mesoligia furuncula (assembly GCA_916614155.1). Taxonomy (NCBI): domain Eukaryota; kingdom Metazoa; phylum Arthropoda; class Insecta; order Lepidoptera; family Noctuidae; genus Mesoligia; species Mesoligia furuncula. The sequence goes on from OU744814.1 coordinate 14,770,308, forward strand.
AGTTCTTTAATATGTTGCTTGTAAGAATAATCGGACAAAAAATCAGAATGATTGTATGTATAATATTAGTATGGTTTTTATTGTAAAAAAGAAAGTTTTTACAGGTATATTTATGATTTTTTTTCTATCGTATCAAAATAGTTGTATTATGTTTTCAACACACTATCTACCTAGCATATATCCTGAAGAATATCATATATTTTTCTGATTTTGTTTACTGTAGTCGATCTTAAACTTTTATTGCTTCTAAAACTTGCGTTTTTTGCGTTTAGGTCAAGACCTAAACGCAAAAAACGCAAGGGGATCCCTATTAAGGGGATTACAGGTAATCCCCTTAATAGTTTTACTGAAACGGGTCCTGAAATCTTTTATACGTTTCGTTAGCGAGAAAAGAGACATTGGTGCCGATTAAGAAAAGAACAGAAGATAAATTTTAGTTTAAGTCCTGTCAAATTAATCAGCGCCTGACGTAATTTTAGTAGGCAAGTTTTTAATCACGCCTAAACTTGTATGGAATAGTGTCAGGCGCAGATAAATTTGACAGGATTAAACTAAAATTTATCTTCTGTCCTTTTCGTAATGAAATAGAAAGAAAAAGATGCACTGAACTTAAATTTAGTTTAGTTTGTGAGCAAGGGAATCGGCACCACTTAGCTAATCGCTTCTAAAGGATGATTTTCACCAAACGGTTCGCACCGCATCGGATCGGAACGGATTTTACAATCTTTACAAACGATATTAAATCGTGTACACAGTACTTAAAGCCTATATTACCAAGCCGCGCACAGCAGCTAGACCGCGGGCGTCTTCTGCGACACGCGATCGTAGCCGAAAGTACCTCTATGCTGCGACGCGCGATCGGATCCGTGCCTACTGCCTACGCCTGTCGTCGTATCCGATCGCATCTTTTCGGCTGTCGTCCTATTTTTTTTTCTCTTCTGTGTTTTATGATTATTTTCTTCTTTGTATCCTGCTTATGCGTATGAAGTTTCATTAAATTCGGTTCATTCATTTCGAAAAACAAGGGCTTGAATGCCGTACGTCTTAAACGCTCATAACTGAGAACAAGCTATGACGAGGTTGTTTAACTTTACAACACCCATCTTGAAAACAAATGAATGACGAATACTTAGACTTAGATGTCTTGTGGATGTGTGTGTGTGTGTGTTTATTTGTGTGAATTGATTATAAATACTCCTGCATTCTCTGTATGAGAAGAGGCCTTTGCCCTATAGTAGGACAATAATAGGCTGGTGTTATTATAACTTAGACTTAGGCCCCTTTATTCATAAATATTACTTAAAGTTAAGCAGTGATTATCGACTGTTTAACCATAAGTACCTACATTTTTGACGTTTAAACGTCACTTAACTTTTTAAAAAACAGAGGCACTCTGGGAATGCCGACAGGAGTGAAAACAAAAGTCAAAACACAAACAGAATATTTTGCACTGACCTCTATAATATCAGTCAGTGATACTTTGCCATCACTCACTGACATATCGGATATACCTTACGTAGTAGTAATACCTCAGTGTCCGAAGCGGGTATTTTTTTAATCGTCTTATAAACAAACGCGCGCGGTCGCTTACGGTAACAGTGTCACGAGTTCAATGGTTTTTCCCCATCTCAAAAAATTCCCAACGCGCCTTATGAAGTTTTCACTTCATTAATCGTTTATTAATAAACCCCAGGATGTTCAAATAGTCACATTCACAAATAGTGGCAATCTACAAACTAAACACGAATTTCTCCTAATAAATCCAACTACATAAATTAGGAATATAGGTACTAAAACGGACTAAATAACCAATCCACCAGTGCAACTAGGATTAGGGTGACCGCAAACTGTGGTGGACGTTGAAACCGCGACGCGGCGAAGCCACTCCGGATTGTTTAAGGATCTTATTTATATCTAGTTTAGCCGGTTTAGAGTGGTTTCGGGATAGTAATTAGAGAATTTGGTTGGTGATTGTGTGAAGGTAGATTTTATACTTTAAATACGAATTTTCTGATAAAATTATGTTTGCTTAATTTATTAATTTAACATAAAACGGCCAACATTAGCTAACATAAATACTATCACATAAAGTTTACAACTATAGGACAGTCAGTCATACTCGTACGTTTATCTCACAAAACTCCAGTCCAGAGATACTGACAAGATCTTGTTCCATTCGTCCGCGAACACATCACTATCAGGCTCTTGGTTCAAGAGAATTACCTATAATATCAGGTACAGACCCTGGCTGCATTCTGAAAAAGTGTTTGGCTTTACTTTGAAAAAGTTTTAGACAGCTCCTTATCATTGTTTAATAGCAACCACGTCTGCCTATGATGGTTGCTATGAATATTTTGACAGGAGTGATTTTACTTATGCCACGCCACAGTAAATTCTAGAACAATCCTCGTTTCCCTGAAGAATATAAATATTTAACGTCATAGTTCAAGTATTTAATCTATGCTTCGATAATTAGACATAGAATATTGAAATGGGGATTTTTTTACCGTGGTGTGGATGTTATTTTTAGGTTAGCCAGTGTCTTGGTTATTTAATTTAAAAGAAAACTTCTATTTATCTTCTGCTTCAAAACATTAATGTATGTATTAAAAGATTATAACTGTAATCAAAGAAATCTTTGACAACTATGTCACTTATCAATGTGATGTGAAACCAAAGACTACAATATAATGCGGTGTGTGAAACGAATATCACTATTCAATCAATTTCTAATAATAGAATTCACTGTCGTTAATCGTAAATGTTATTATTATAGGTAGTTAGATTAATATAGGGTTTTAAAAAGTGGCCTAAAACAGCGTCAGTTATTCAACCCACAAGTCTGCGATAGTTGACCTGTGGGAGAGCGGACTTGAATCACAAAGATTCATATCCCGGGATCATCACCCGCTGTTCAGTCGAGTCAGTTAAGACCCTCCTGATGGCAACTTTAGATTGAGCGCGCGGAGATCTTATACTCAACGCGGTAACGAAACCATAGCGCGCATTTAAATCGAGCAACGCCATCTATCGAGGTATCGTGTAAACATTTGCTGTATTTTGTGGATTGAATAAAATACTATTACTATTATAAGGTACTATTTATTCAAGAAAAAAATGCATAAAGTTATTGATCCCGCATGGCTGTAGGTAATAGAACCTCTGAATGTCATAGTTCTCCGTACACCTTGACGTACTTATATATATATACGTATATTATAAAAAAGGTTGACAACAAAATAAAATAAAGAAATTCAACACAAAACAAACATCAAATTGTTATGTCAAACACCGCATCATTCATACAAGATTTATTTTAATTATATTTTCTTTAAAATACTACAAATGGTACGCAAGTTTTGATGGACAACAACGAAAAAAAAAAAATAGATGGAGACAAAACGACGTCGAGTGAAGTGAAGGCAACTGATAGTAAAAGTCAACGATCTACTGCAAACGAAGATGCAGGTCCTTCAGGGGCGAATAATCTACCTGGAGCTGTTAGCCATGTTAAAGTAATGCAAGCCAAACCTGGTATATCGAAATCTGAACACAGCATGCGACATATTATTACCAGCAAAGATGTGACAGACGCATTGAAATCTCTAAGCTTCGGTACACCAGCGCAAGCAATACAAAATCTAAATATCAAAGAACTGAAGATACCAATCCTAGATAACACAACAGCTGCTATAGATGATTCAACTACTCTGATTGATCTGAAAAAATTCATGGCATCATGTTTCAAGTTTGTCAAAGAAGCCCCGAACTTAGTTCTGGGTGAAATCCCGAACGTTCAAAGCGTTCACCATGTAATAGTGCCCAGTCCAGACGTAAGACCAGTGACTGTGGACATTCCAAACCCTGGTAACAGTATGGTGCAAACCGAAAGTGTTCCAATCAATACGCATGAAGTGATTGTTACTAAGCCTGTTGAAGCTAAAATATCGAAATCTGATAAAAAGAAGACTCCTGGGAGCCTCTCTGAGAAGTCTGATTTGGGAATTACAGCGAGAGATTCGCTTTCCAGTATTGGGTCCAATGTTTGCAGAATATGTATGACGCGAGGTAGGGAAAGGTTGGTAACGGGAAAATTCTGATATATATATAATTAGGTACTAGCAGCTCTACGCGGTTTCACCCGCGTAAGTATCGATCCTGTGGGAATATCGGGATAAAAACTATGTGCTTCCCCGGGATGCAATCTATCTCTGCCAAATTTTATCGAAATCCGTTCAGTAGTTTAGGTGTGAAAAGGTAACATACAGACTGACAGAGTTACTTTCGAATTCATAATAGGTATTAGTATGGATATGGATGTAGTACCCAAATATTTATTTACTTGAAAGATATTCGTTTTAGTGTTACATAAGATGTTTGTTAAACGTGTGATCGTGGGATTGAGTGAGTTTTTTATTTGGCTGTTGAGTCTGAAGATTGGATATCGTATATTGTCCGGCGGGATCTCATTTCGTATCACATTTACATATAATATACATTACTAGTATATTACTGGAAACGTCATGAGAAAGTTTATTTATCTTTATTAAGTATAAGAAAGTTATAAGTCATACATACTAATTCTTATAGTCCGACAGGTTTATGTAGGGAATCAGAACTCAGAAGCGAGCCTATAGCGATTCCCATTTATCGGCCACCTTATAGATAAAATCTATATATATAAAAGAAAGTCGTGCTAGTTACACTATTTATAAAACAAGACCGATTTGGCTGAAAATTGGTGGGGAGGTGCTTAGAACCAGGAGACGGACATAGGACACTTTTTATCCGGTTTTAGACGGACATAGTATTTAATACTTTTATTTACTTAATTATAGGAGTAGGGAGTAATGTAGGAGTAGGGAAGAAGTAGAGTAGGAGTAGTGTAGGAGTAGGGTAGGACACCACGCGAACGAAATAGCGCCGGGCAGCTAGAAATAATTTATATGGCAACACAACCTTTGCCGGGTCAGCTAATAGTTAATAATGCATATTAAGTCGTTGGTCCAGGCTGTCATTCGTAGATATGTGGCAGTCGCTGCGTAGAGCCCAAAAAGTCTGACAACGGGTATCGTGTTGCACCAGTAGCTAGATTGTGGAAGTCAGATAGGCAGTAGTACCATGCAAAATACTGGTATTCAGCTGCATCCGGTTAGACTGGAAGCCGACCCCAACATAGGTGGAAAAAATTATACAACATCTGTAGTAAAGCTGATGACAACAGAGGGGCAATTCTCGTTTTATATAAAATCGAAACCCCACATACGCACATGTTGCCTGAGACAATTCTGAACGACCTAGCTTTTTAAAGCCTGTAAACTATTATATTATTATGTACTGCACTAATTTTGTCTTCTATATCCTACTTAAAATACCGACCTACCTACTATACCTATATCCTATCCAACTCCCTACTAATATTATAAAAAGTTTGTGAGGATGGATGAATATTTGTAACTCTCACGCAAAAACTACTGAACGCATTTGGATCAAATTTGGCACACAGATAGTTTATAACCAGGATTAAGACATAGGATACTTTTTATCCCGATATTTCTACGGAATCGGAACTTATGCGAGTGAAATCGCGGGGCGCTGCTAGTTTAATATACAAAATGAAGTGGCTTTTCATGTCTGCCTGTGTACGCGTCGTTCTTTTAGACTACGCGACTAATAAGGGACTAATAAGGGATTTTAACGCGATTCTCAGTATCATTTAAAAATATTATTCTCATTATATTATCATTCTTATTCCGGACGGATGGTTACATGTCACCATCTGCAAAGCCTTTTCCCAACTTTGTTGGGGTCGGCTTCCATTCTAACCGGGTAAAACTGAATACTAGTATTTTACATGAAGCGACTGCCTTTTTTTTTTCGCTGAGAAATGACATTACGCATCTCCGCTCGTCCGGGGACGAGACGGAGTATGTGGGACTCCCTGCCAGAGTGGCAGTATACCCACTAAAACTCAGCGGTGTTCCCTCATCGCCTTGATGGGGGGATCATGGGAATCCGGCTCAGCCTTTGCGTCCACAACCCCCCCGGCGCATGCCCGCCTATCTGGCGGGCCCCGCATATCCCCCTGACTGGGGGGCTACGGGAATGGCCGGGAACACCTGGACATTCCCGTCCGGCACTGGAGGAAGCCTGTGCAATACAGGCGAGGGTGCCCCCGCACCCGTCGCCTGCTGCCTTCCACCTGGGAGGAGTCGGAGATGACTGTCAGACTGACGTCTTCTTCGACCCCTCCTCCGCCTTCGGAGCGGCGCCGCGAGAGGGTCTTCCTCCCGCGCGCGCTCCGCCGCCTCCTTCTGGGACATGACGTGTTCGCAGAAGGAGGCGACTGCTGCCCAGGATCCCTCATCCCCCAGCATGGCGTTGATTGCGGCGCGGCTCGGACCACGACGGGCACACCTCGAGAGTGTGCTGCGCCGTGTCCTCCGCCGTGCCACAGTCGTGACACGACGGCGTCTCCTCCCGCCCGATACGGTGTAGGTACGATCCGAAGCAACCATGTCCGGACAGCACCTGCACCAGACGGAAGGAGAGGAACCCGTGCATGAAGCGACTGCCTATCTAACCTCCACAACCCAGTGACTGGGTAATACGATACCCCTTGGTACAGTCGCCGTCAGATATATTGTAGCAGGCAAGGTGACCAAATACTTCTGAACAATTATAAATGTCAATAAGTTTCTTACACTACAAGTTACCATTATTATCTGAACATTCATTCATATTCATCCATTTTTCATTATTCATTTTTCATTAATTCATATTCATTCATTTTTCAATTAATTCTTCATTAATATCTGAGCAGATGCTTGCCAATAATTTCTATACACACAACTATCTAACCAAAAATATATGTATATACACTTACAACGTCAAGTGTATCTACGCAGATGGGGTGGTCTTAAATAACTGAGCAGTGAGCAGATATTAATGAAGTAATGAATGTTCAGATATTAATGGTAACTTGTCGTGTATGGAACTTATTGACATTTATAATTGTTCAGAAGTATCGTGTCACCTTGCCTGCTACAATATATCTGACGGCGACTGTAAGAGTAATTGTAGACTTTTGGGCTTCTGACCACCCGTAACGACTGTCAAAGATCCACGAATGACAGCCGGGACCAACGGCTTAATGTGCTATCCGAGGCACGTAGGGGTCTTGGTATGCATATGGTTACCCATCCACGGACTAACCGCGGCAAGCGTAGCGTAACCTGATGGTTGTTATTACTTAGCCCCAAGCCCCTCCGGATGGTTATAAGTATAATTATTATTATAATGTATAATACATTAATATTATACTTACATTATAATAAAGAAATCTCGATGTTTAGCTAAGCTATAGAAAACCGTGCGATTTAGGGGCGGGTTGCCAGGTCTTTTTTTTTTGCGGATGGGAAATCATCAAATGACCCCTCCCGCTCTAGGTAGAGCGAAAGGGAGTGTCAGTGACTAAAACCCACCCGTGTTCCTTCCTTAGCCCTTTATGTTCCGGGCCAGCGGTAACCCTTTCGGACAATCCCGCTGACCCGGCAGGCTTCGGCCCTAAGGGGCCCCTACCTTGATGCTGACATCTCTTTGAGGCGCGCGTGGAACACGTACGCCTTAATTGCGCGTATGTCTTAATCGCCTTTATAGCTTTAGCTTAGTTATGGATGATTTATGGTAAATTTTCCTCAGATTGATTTCCCCGTGCAACTGTAAGGGATCGATGGCGAATGTCCACCTAAGCTGTCTGGAGAGATGGCTCAACCAAGTGGGTAGGAACCACTGCGAGCTGTGCGGGTTTAGGTGAGTATATTCTTACTGTTCCAAAAAAAAAACAATGGCACTCCAGGAGTGCCGATAGAAATGAAAACAAAACACAAACAGAATACTTTGCCATCACTCACTGACTTAACGGAGTACATCCCGAGTACAGCCGAACACATCCGAAGCGGGTATTTTTTTTTAATCGCCATATAAACAAAACACGCGCGGTGTCGCTTACGGTATACGTGGCGCGAGTTCAATGTTTTTTTCCCTTAGACAAAGAAAAGTATAGACGGCGGGTAGCTCCATTTCATTTCCACAAGAAAGGGATACAGTATTGAGTTAATATAAGTAACAGAAAAGGATAAAGCTATAATATTTCCGTCTCTCAGTGCGTGCCAGTTTTTGCAAGGCAACTACTTATGTAGCTCATTTTATTTATGTTATTTTTTTGTCTCATGTGTGGCCATGCTACCCGATGCTCTATACCTATAGCTTTCTTACTCTAAGTTTTTTTCCATCTCAAAAAATGTCCAACGTGCCTAAAGAAGTGTTCACTTCAATAATTGCTATTCCATACATTTGGACCGCGTAGGTATTGCACTTTTCAGAAACAAAACAACAATATTTCTTTTTTATAACCGACGAAAAATTTCAAAGCAGGTTCAGAATCATGTACCTACTGAAATGACTGAATCCAACACGAATAGAAACAGCGGGGCAATTGCGTAACACATTATCAATCGGAATCGGTTTCATTTTGACAGTTCAACAACATTCATTGCGTTTTTTACGTGTTGAGCAGACAAATTTTTCAAACTTACGAAGCAATGGATTTACAATTTGCTTCAAAATGATTCCTATTGATAGTGTGTTACGTAATTAGGGTGCTGGTTGCCCGTCGACGTCCCTACCACCTTGTAAGAAATATATGTTACGCCAAAGCTCACAAATTAATCATATCAACGGTTAAGAGGAAATAGGGTATAAGCGACAAAAAATGAAATGTTCAGGAGAGCCGTTCAAAGATTTAAATTTTAGAAAAACGCAGCATAAACTCCAAAAAAAGTCATCGTAGAGTCATGGGAGTAAGCGCATTCGAAAGAGCGGAAAATTTTACGTAGGATGGCATATATGTTCGCTTATACTTCCTTTTTAGGGTTCCGTACCCAAAGGGTAAAAACGGGACCCTATTACTAAGACTTCGCTGTCTGTCCGTCTGTCCGTCTGTCCGTCTGTCCGTCTGTCCGTCTGTCCGTCTGTCCGTCTGTCTGTCACCAGGCTGTATCTCAAGAACCGCGATAGCTAGACAGTTGAAATTTTCACAGATGATGTATTTCTGTTGCCGCTATAACAACAAATACTAAAAACAAAATAAAATAAATATTTAAGGGGGGCTCCCATACAAGAAACGCGATTTTTTTGCTCTTTTTTGCTCGATATCAAAAATGGCAACAGGTAGGCACTTGAAATATTCACAAAATACTCAATTGTATTTTAACTTTAATAATAAATAATAAAATTAAAATAAAATAAATATTTAAGGGGGGCTACCATACAACAAACATGTTTTTTTCGGCGTATTTGCCTTGTGGTACGGAACCCTTCGTGTGCGAGTCCGACTCGCACTTGGCCAGTTTTTTTACCGTTGATATGTCTGCGTCGCAGCCAACTGGCCTTTTAACTAAACAGCGGCCGTTCAACTAACGGCCTGAATGATATATAGTTTAGGTTGGAACCGTAACCAATCACGCGCGAGCTGCATTGATCGCAGTAACTAAGCCAGGGCACCCCGACCAAATGGGATAGGTTAGAACTGTGCTGATCAACCACGTGCGAGCCGAGAGAGCGAAGCGAGGCGAGCACTACTTCCAAAGGCCAGGCAGTTAACTAAACGGCTAATTTAACCAGTTGGCTGCGACATCATATTAAAATGATATAAATCTGCCTAGCCTTTTCTCAATACCCCTTGGTAAGACTTGTTGTCAAAATGTTGGGCTTCGACTAACCGTAACGACTGTCTAAGATCTGAGCGGTATCTATAACGCCACGTGCAAACAACGCGTCATACTGACGTCACGCAAAATCCTGCATCTCGCAAGCAGAGTTTACCGCGCAACTAGCTTAGATACAACGGCCCGACAAGAATCACTGGGTAGTTGCCCGCCAGACACAACACCCGTCTGGTCGGAGCATCCTCCCTTTTCTATGGAGTATAATATGAGTGAACTAAACATCCTGTTCCTCATACCTCTATAGATCTACGAATGGAAGCCGGGACCAACAGCTTAACGTCATCAGATCTAGAGTAGCTTTTCTGCCCGCAATTTTATCCGCGTGAAATTTCTTATTCCCCCACTGCGTATCATCGCATCGCTCGCCCGAGCTATTACTTCATTTTCGCTTAGCGTTCTTTCTGACTTTTTTTCTTTTTGCTCCGCTCCTAAGGGTCGCAGCGTAATTTTGAGGAGCCTTATAACCTTCCTCTAGAATTGGGTAACCAAACTCAAAAATAACTTTTCAAATCCGACTGCTAGTTCCAGAGATAAACATGAAGCGGTATCTACAACGCTACGTGCAAACAACGCGTCATACTGACGTCACGCAAAATCCTCCATCTCGCAAGCAGAGTTTACCGCGCAACTAGCTTAGACACAACGGCCCGACATGAATCACTGGGTAGTTGCCCGCCAGACACAACACCCGTCTGGTCGGAGCATCCTCCCTTTTCTATGGAGTATAATATGAGTGAACTAAACATCCTGTTCCTCATACCTCTATAGATCTACGAATGGAAGCCGGGACCAACAGCTTAACGTCATCAGATCTAGACTAGCTTTTCTGCCCGCAATTTTATCCGCGTGAAATTTCTTGTTCCCCCACTGCGTATCATCGCATCGCTCGCCCGAGCTATTACTTCATTTTCGCTTAGCGTTCTTTCTGACTTTTTTCTGTTTGCTCCGTTCCTAAGGGTCGTAGCGTAATGCTGAAGAGCCTATAACCTTCCTCAAAAATTGGGTAACCAAATTAAAAAATAACTTTTCAAATCCGACTGCTAGTTCCAGAGATAAACACAAAGAAAAGAATACAAAAGTTTAATTAATCGCAAATCAAAGAAACCAGCAATTTATTCACAAAATAAAATACGATTTATTAAATATCTTCAACAAAACCGAATAACGACAAAAACGTTGCTCGCGAAGTTTCCGATAGCCGATTGTTAAAACTTATTTTACGGTTTCAAATGGAGTGGAACAGTTGACCAACTTGCTTCGCTCCCTGGTGATCAGATAGGGCTGCCACTAGAAACCTTGGGTCTCGTAATTACAGGCCACTCGTTGCAGCTCGTGGTTTCATCCGCGTGGAGGTTCCCACAGGAATTGTACATCGGGAAAGAAGCCTGTCACTCCGTCACACGTCACACGCGTCTTACAACGGAACGGGTGTTAAAAGACGCCGAGAGCCACTTATAATCCGTCATTGTGTTTTTTTTTTGTACTGGACCATAGGCTGGGGACCTGTTGCATGAGCCCATAAGCACAATGTTTTGGGTGTGTTACATGGCTTCCCACAAAGTGTGTCGAAGTGGCGGTCCTTGGGGGAACCCTATAGTCCAGCAGTGGCCGTTTTTCGGATGAAATGATGATGATGATGACATTGCGCGCTTCCGTAAACAGCGATTTATCACACTAAAAGTAAAAGTCATATCCCAGTAATCATTTTTACTCAATACTACTAAGTTTGATGTATATACCACCGTGTTCCGGACGATATACATAAACTTCGACCAGATGTTCAGACCATGGAAATAAGCATTTTTCATTATGGACACATTAATGATTTTTTATTTTTTGTTTATTCTCATACAAACTAAATATACTTTGACGTAAATCACCCGATAATGCATGCCTCTTTATCCGATTTGGCAACGACGTATTTTCATAAGGTTTGGCGGGCTGAAACTTTTCAAAAATAAGTTAAGACCCTTTCTTACTGCATAGCTCAATTTAATTTCATTATATGAAATTAAAAAATATCTTTGTAACGAAGCCTTTTTAACAACTAGGTACTTCCTTTGTTAGATTTAATTTGTAAAAGCTATAAGTAGAAGCGTTTGATAAAGTCTATGGATAACGTGAAGAACACGGTGTAGAATGCGTAAATAAGGGCTAAGTGATGGGTCTTTTTACTCACCGTGGTAATAACGTACCTATTCCCATCATCATCATCATCATCATTTCAACCGAAAGACGTCCACTACTGGACACAGGCCTCCCCCATTTTTGGGGGGGTTTGCCATAATCGCCACGCTTGGCAGGCGGGTTGGCGATCGCAGTATGGTATGATGGTGTAATGCATAGAGAACGCTGCTGCCCATTCTCCGGTCTCCCTTAAGCGATTGGCACACTGCTGCGTTTCACGCAGCGGTGAGCGGGAAACGGAGCCAAATTCCACGCGCGTGAGTGCGTTTTTATTGAATTTGTATGTAAAAAATCACGCGCGTGCGTGCGTTATCTGCGTCCCACTGCGTGATGCGGTGCAGTGTGAGAATCGCCTTAGTCGCCTTTTACGACACCCACGGGAAGTATGGGGTAGTGCTATTCTTTAAGTCCGGCACCACTCAGACGCCTACTCCCATGTCGACAGTCAAAGTGATGGAACGTCCACAATCAAAGAAAATCGTATGATTTGTTTCTAGTGTTGTTGCACCAAAGTTGAGGGCATTTTCTAAATACTGGAGAAGAGCAAAGGACCATCTTTTCTGTTACATCATCAGCCTACAGCAGTCCCCTGTTGGACTTAGGTCTCTCGAATTGCGCCATTCAGCTCGATTCTCGGCAACTCTCATCCTGCTGCTAAAGCCACCCTGCGAAGATCGTCGCTCCACCTAGCCTGAGGGCATCCTACTTTACGTTTTCCAATGTCTATATCAAACGGTCCCTGGTTCTACGGCTAATATGACCTGCCCATTGCCACTTCAGCTTGCTTATTTTATTAGCTATGTCGACAACTTTTGCTCTCTGTCGGATCACCTCATTCCGAATTCTATCCCTCAGAGAGACTCCATCAAAACTCTTAAGTACCGCTATAAGCTATAAGCTACCCGAAACTGTCAAATTTACCCAATCAACTTTGAATCTTATGCTTTAGCGATAAAGTTGAAATTCTATTAAACAAATTTGACAGATTATAGTAGCTTGATGTGCTGGCGTCTGTACATTCTGTCTATTTTTTTAATTATCTGACATTTAAAACCTTTAAATTATAGTAATACATAACTGAATTGTTGGCAGCCCTGCCCTCAGGTAAATGCCAGTTACAATTTAAATTTAATTCCATCAACTGCAATATTGCTGGACTATATTATGCCTTCGGCTTGATTCGGCCCAAACCGGAGCTATTCGGTACGAACAACTTATTTTCAGTTGTAGTTTGTTTGAAAGCAGAACTATTGTATGTTACCGATATTGGTATGGTATGTCGAAAGTACTAGTTTTGAAGCTGGTTTTGGATTTGTGTGACATTAACGTATTTTCATTATGGAAATCCGCTAACTAAACTTTCTTTCTTTCTTTCCTTTCTTTATTTCTTTCCTTAAGGAGGTGATAGTTAACACTTATTGGAGCATTTTGAGCCATACCTACATGTCTTAGACGCAGTAAGTACCTATGTTTTTTATTTTTTTCCCAGTTAAAGTTGGTACTATGTTATTTTTGACTAAATGTTTGTAGTAAGACATGTATGGCTCAAAATGCTCTAAATGGTGTCAACGATCACTCCCTTAAAGCTTTGCACTCAGCTTCCAAACATCCTGTATAATAATGTCATGTTTACCAAAAAAAAGGTCGATCGCAGCTGTCATTCTAGTCTAGCAAATTAAAAATCTCTTTTCTACCATTTCTAACCTTTACTTTCTCACTGTAGGTACTAATAGACAACATTCTGATAAAAAGAAGATAAATTATATTCTTACGAAACTGCCAGCGGCCCGCCAGTAAAGTTCCACATTAAAAACCAATCTTTATTATAAGATAATCTCTCAAGATACCTTTAAAACCGGAATCGAAATTCAAATATTAAAAAAAAAAATTCAGATCCATTCTTACATAATTCCAACGATTAAAAAAAGAAGGACCAATGAGAAAGTAATAAAAAAGTTGATTCCAATAATGACTCGGATTATGGCCGTCCAAGATAAAGAATCCTATTCACCGGCGCAGCGACCCTATTCGTATTACGAATGAATTTGTCAAAGAATTTAATTCTGTTCCCGAATTCGGTTGGATTGGGATTATTTAATTTAAATGCAGCTGAGGTTCGTTTAGAGGGGCAGCTAATATCTCTCATTGAATTATTATGGCAATCAATCACATTGTAACGTCACACCTGTTAACCCGAATAAGATAGAAATGTGCATCTCAATCAATCATTGTCAGTTCGGGAGCGTCCACTGCGGAACCCAACCCTTGTAATAGATCGCTACAATAAGGGATCGTAGGTAAAATCAAATTCCTAGTACTGAAAAAATACTGATTTTCAATGTCACGACCTTTGATTGTAGAGGTTGACAGAAAAGACGCTAGGTACTTTTGTTTCATCCACAGTTTTGCAAAATTGACAGAGATTGTTGTACCATTAGGTAGAATTTGCAGTCCAGCCATCGAGATAATGCGTTCTTGACACCTGTCAGTTTCACACCTGTCAGTTTCATACAAACGAATACGTGTTTTGCGAATTTGATCTTTATTTGCTACTAGAACCGTCGCACTGACAGAGTTCAGAGTTCAGAGAGTTCAGAGTTCATTTATTTGTCAGAAACATGAGTATGCACACACAAAGCATGCAAGATGTTAAGTTCGGAGAAAGGATCACAGTCATGTTTGCAGACAGGTGTCAGGAACGCGTTCTCACGACACGGCTGGACTGTAGTTTTCATTTTTGCTCGAATATTTTAGGTTCGTAAATCAGTTCGAAAATAGCACCTATGAAACTGAATGCTAAGGAACTTAACATACAAAAGTAAAACAGCGATCCAAAAATGAATAAGTACATAGATACAAAAATATAACTTTAGAACAATAAAAATCCCTGGCATCTGTCATTGCTAAAACGATTTTTCGGGGACTGCGCTCAAGAAAGACGGTGCTACCGCCTCGACGGATAATCCTTTAGTGTCTTTTACGGCTCTTACAGGAAGAAAACGGCTGGTAAGTTCTGAGCCAGAGGTCATTAATAAACAAAAGCATAGCGTTACATGTTTGTATAAAGAATCTATATACATATATAAAAGAACTGTACTGTATAAAAGATAACTGAACCGGTTTGAATGAAAATTGGTGGGAAGGTAGCTTAGAACCAGGAGACGGACATAGGATACTTTTAATCTTTTTTTTACTTATAGCAATAGGGTAGGAGTAGTATAGGAGTAGTGTAGGAGTAGTATAGGAGTAGGGTAGGAGTAGTGTAGGAGTAGGGCAGGAATAGGGTAGGAGTAAGGTAGGGCTAGGTAGGGTAAGGGGTAGGACACCACGTGAGCGAAGTAGCGCCGGGCAGCTAAAATAATTTATATGGCAAAACAATGTTTGCTGGGTCAGCTAGTTAAGTATATAACTTGATAATACGGTTGGTGCAGTGCAATTGACTTCTTCGGATCGGTTACAGGTTCCTGCACGAAACAAAATATTTGTAGTAAGTGTTTCAAACATTGTGTAACACACTATCAATGACAATCTGTATCATTATTGCTAATCCATTGCTTCATAAGTTCGAAAAATTTGTCTGCTCAACAAAGTAAATAACAGAATTTATGTTGTTGAACTGTAAAAATGAAAGCAATTGCTATTGTTATGTGTTACGCAATTGCCTCGCTGTTATAAATTTTGTGCATAATATGTGCATTTTCATACATATCGTCGATTAAATGGAAAAATGACATTTCTTGCTAACAAATTCTTAGCAAGAAATGTCATTTTTCCATTTAATCAACGATATATTATGGCAAAATAAGTCTTGCACGAAGATATCTGTTACATCCTTTATATTAACCACTTTATTTTCAAATTAAGACACTTACTTACTTGTGCTTAAGAGTGTTGTGACTCAAAACGTGTCTGAACGAGGTGGACGAATTTCGTAGTGACACTGACATTTTATAAATAAAAATCTTAGCACTCTTACAAAACGGTCAATAGAAACAATACATCGTTGTCGTTAATAAAGAAGATATACACAAGTAACTGGCTGCTGATAAAATAAAAACTATTTTAAACCATAGGCTATAGCCACCTACATTCCAATGACACTTCTCTACCGACATGTGAAACGACACACCAGCACGCTTTATCCCTCCGAAAAAGTGTTTCCCGCTAAAAACCTTTTTTTTTTAGCTACCCTGCAATTCGGACGCCGAGGTACACTGTGCTACAGGCGCTTCGGCTGTGGTTCGGGAACCCCAGAAACAGGAGCCATTTGCAGGTGAGGAGGTTTATGTTCGAATAAATTTTGATGCAATGTGAAATGGCTTGGTCTTTTAGTACGTTTGAAGTTTTGGAAGGACCATTTTTTTATTTAAAAAAGCAACGGATTCAGTATTCCCGGTCAAATTAAATTAGCGAAACTCCGCGGACGTGATGTGATGTATCGACATTGAAACAGGATAAAATAAAAAAGATTTGATGGTTTTTTTTCTGGGGTCTATGGTCCGCTGGTAGTGTTGTTATAGGTCTACCAGAATATCATGGCAAAAAAAAACTTTGTGGTTTTCATACATTTGACATTGCCAATGTTGTCAAATGTATGAAAACCACAAAGTTTTTTTCTTGCCATGTGATTCTGGTAGACCTAGGTCTACCAAACAGATTTTATCAAAATACACTTCAAATATGTATAGCTATACTTGAAGTGTATTTTGATAAAATCTGTTGGTTCGCGTTTAGTTTACGCAACAAAAACTGATCACAAGATCGACGTTTGATGATCATAGGGGAGACATTTTTTTTAGGCCCCATAGTTTTCGACTTTTGATGAAAAATGTAAAAAACCCCCCCCCCCCCACCCCCCCCCCCCCTATCTCCGAAGTTTGCAAAGAGAAAAATCTGAAATAATTGTAAATGATAGAAGTTTATGTAAAGATTACAGGAAAAATAAAACGAAATCTCTAAATAGCACACTTTTTCAGAAATCATCAACAAAAGTTACATTAGTTCCACTATTGGTGAAGAGATGGCGCTGACATAAAACTGCAATATTCTACACCGCAGTGCACAGTGTTAAAATTGTCTGATGAATTTAGGCCTCGCCGATGAAAATTTAAAAACATGATGGTACGGAACCTTCGATCGCCAACCCGCCTGCCAAGCGTGGCGATTATGGCAAACCCCCCCCCCCCCTTTTGGGGGAGGCTTATGTCCAGCAGTGGACGTCTTTCGGCTGAAATGATGATGATGACGAAACCTTCGGTGCGCGAGTCCGACTCGCTTTTGCCCGGTTTTTGTTTTATCATGTTTAGCTATCAATACTTATCACGTCTGCGGGGTTTCTCTAGCTAATTTAATTTGACCCTGTATACAGAGTGGCCGATAAATTGACGCGCAAACTGTTATCATGGATTCAGCCGGTCGATTCTGTAAAATTCTCACCGTGAAAACTTAGGTGAAGGAAGTTTGTTTTTGCTAGGAATTGACACTATTGACAGCTCACTCCACGCTCACTTCACCTAAGTTTTCACGGTGAGATTCTTACAGAATAGCACCGCAGTACACTGGAGCCCCCTACGTTGAAATTTTTCGTAGGTAATTAAAACAAATCTGCTGTTTCTAACAAAAAGTTGGTAAAAATGTATGAAACAGCAGATTTTTTTTAACAGTTAACGTGTCGATCGATATCCCTGCCACCCCGTATGTCTACACTATTCAAGTGAGAATAACCAACCCAGCCTAGATTCTCCCAAGTGTCATCACATCATTTTATTACTTCGTCTAGCTTGAACTAAAGTTCGTAGAGACTAAGCTGACATTTAAGTGTTTGAGTTTTTTTATTATAGAAATTTGACATTACACCTGTCAGATTAGTATCTGAGATTAAAAAACGAAATAAAGGACATGTTAGTTTTTCATATATGCTAAGAATCTATTCAATATCCTATCAACATTTTATTAAACCCAAACCCCATTACACAAACTTCCCTTATAATAAAAGAATAGAAAATTCCCGTCAAAAAATGTCCTATCCAAACAAATGTTCCGCAACATTTCTGAAGGACGTCACTCAGAATCGAGAGTTCCTGCAATCGATTGTAATCTCGATTCAGAGTGACGGGCGTTGACGCGACAAGGCGGACAAGGGCATATTGAGTCGCGTCTGCTAGGTTTAAAGGTACTTTGTCCCAATTGAAACTGGCTTCCGTGAAAGCCGTTGAATATTTCCACCGTTTTAAGTTTTCAATGAAGCGGAGGATGGAATTTTGGGAAACTCGATTTTGTAAGGTCATTTTTGTATGTTGTCTTGTTGTTCGTTGGGTTAGTGGGATTTTAAATGTTCTGACAGTATGTTTATTTATTAATATACAGGGTTATTGGTTAAACATTAACAACCTCTTAAGAGGTCATTGTACTCATCATTATGAACAACTTTTACTATGGGACCAAACCTGAAATCGCGAAATATACCGGGTCAAATTAAATTAGCTAGCGAAACTCCGCGGACGGAACATTTTTGAACATTTTTACTACAAAATTAATCAATGCTCAAAATGAGACCCATACTGTTGAATACAAAGTCGCACACTTTTGATATTATTTTCACTCTTTTTTGTATCTCTTTATCATTTTATCATGCACTTAAATTATAATGGGGAAATGATGCGTACTTCTCAAGTGGGTACATTATTAGTAATAGGTAGGTACTTATGATAATGTCAGTTGTATGTCCTTACGGCAATGTCAGCTTTTCATTTTGCTGAACAAAATTTCACATCATAATGTCATTCATGGTCTTCCTTTTATTTCTGACATTATATTATTTAGCAAAAAATAATCCTTATGATGAAGCCTTTCGATCGGTATAATAAAGCTACAGGGTAATTTTTTTTCCCGTGTAGCGGGTTCGATTCCCGATTCAACCATGTAATTATTTAAAAATCTATGAATGCAGTTTAAATTGTTTTAAAAATTAAAATAATGTCTTTTTTCAGTAAAATGTTCCATCTACAATATTCAAGGTACTTTCCCTCCATGTGGCATAACCGTGGGATGCCCTGTATAGTCTGGCACCGCATGACGGTCTCCGCCGTAGAAATATATTTAAAAAAAAACTTCTTTCTTTTATCTATGGTCGCCGCGGTTTTCCCTCCCGTGGAGATGGCGCCTAAACCTATCAACCTAACTATTATCTTGTCTAAGGACTTGGCCAGACTGGCAGCGCGGGGCGGAGAGCAGCGCGGGTGCGGGAACGCGCGGTGTCTAGCTAGGCTGCCTGTCCACAGTCGAGCTCGGCTTCGTTCTGAGTGTTGTCGTGTCCAGTTTTTGTTAAAATATATCAGGGATGAAGAGACTTATTTTTACTATTACTGGAAAAAAGCTCGAAATAAGTAGTTTGAGGCCCCGGTCCCCGCGCGGGCCACCCGCGCACGTACTGCGCTCACTTGTATGAACGAGCTATGGCGTGAGTTGCTCGCGCGCACCCCGCGCCAAGCGGCCCGCGCCGCTCACCGCGCCCGCATGCCCACTATGGACGCACAAATTTTAATGAAGTTCAGTTTGAGTACACCGCGCCGCGCCCGCGTTTGCAGTCTGGCCAAGCACTTACCTAGTTTCAGAGATTTAAGATCGAACTTAAGCACATTCATCAGCAATAGACATACAATTTGCTCTTCATGCCCTCTACATTTCAATATTCAATCCAATATTGTGGTTTAAGCTGAAACATAAACATGTAATTTCAATGGAAACTCCGACTGGCTTCAATCGACACTCCAATTGTTTGACATAACCTCGATTAACATTAAAATTATTTGGTTATTCTGTGGACTGAAACTCTTAATGAATCTGAGTTGTATCTGAATCGATAAATAACATTGAGGATTTTCATTTCCAGGTAAAGTTTAATTAATGGTATTTGGAAAATCAATTGGATTTTCGGCAGTATTTTTAGATCTTTTTGTTCATTCACCATAATACTATTGAAGTCAAAACTTCATTAGGCGTGGTGAGCGATTTTCGGTACGGGAAACAAACCGGAGTTTGAAAGTCTTGTTTCGTATTGAAGTAAGAACATTGGGTTTTTCGAATGGAAAAACCCAGTAACACATTTGTGCTGCTCGACCCGGGAGTCGCAATCCCATTTGCTATCACGAGACCAATGGGGCAGTCACATATTAACCCCTTACTAACAGTGGCGTAGCTACGAGACCAGGGGCCCTGGTGCAAAAAACAAGTTGGGGCTCTATTTATACAGGCCCAAGTCTGCTATTTTTATAAATTCGTCATTCCAACACGATCCCACCACCATCCCATTGTCATTTTGCTAAAAGTTCGTAATCTGCTAAATTCATAATGGTTGATCATTGGTCGATCAATGGCACAGAAATTATGCTGCACAATGACGTTCTAATGGTAGGTCACTGATCAAAGGAACTGTCAAAATTTTAGCAGAATACCACCTAAGTCAGTAATTCATTTTTCATTATTTACGAGATTACCATTCTACGCCATTTCTTTCAATGGAGTGTCAGTGGTTGACCATTGAAAAGTCATAATGACGCCATTATATTAGTAGATTACCAAACTTGTCAAAATCGAAAATTATGAAATCAATGATAGACCATTCTGACACTATTGTAATAGCAGAATTGAGGCCCTGGTTAGGTTTTATTTTATCAAATAAAACACATAAATACATATTTAAATGGTTTAAGGTGTATGAGTACCGTAACAATATTTTGTAGAAGATGTCAAGGATATGGAATTTTGTTAAAAAAAGGGAGTGCAGTTACACAACACAACTGAAAGAATTTATTACATTTATGTTCTGAAGGTGTTCGAGGTTAGCTGGTCAGGGGCCGGGGGGCCTCCTGGACTTGGGGGCCCCGGTGCACAGCACCGCCTAGCCCTCCGATAGCTACGCCACTGCTTACTAATAAACGTTGTATAGCGTCTGTATAGTTACACAACGCTTTGTCTTCTTCTTTCGAAAGTCAAACTACTGACGACTGTAAGAGAGAAATCGGTGTGTAACTATTTATCTGATATAACACGTATATTAGTAAGGGGGTAAGGTGTAAAGTGAGTGACAGCCCACTTAGGAGACAGAATTTTACTTTTTAAGAAGATAAATGACCGGTTTATCTTTCTTTAGTAAATGGAACTGTATCACTTTTATTGTTAATGAGAATTGGTTGGCTTTGAAAGACGAAGCTAAAATCACCTCTTCAATTTACTAGCAGTTGCTAATCGGAATTGAGTCCTTTGAAGGCTAAACAGAATGGTATTAATGGCAAAACTGATGAAGTTTCGTTTAGATTCAACAAAGATTTTGCGGAAGGACAACACTTAGATACCTATGGTTCTTGGTATACCTAGAGAATACTAGTAGTAGCACAGATGTAAGTTCTGTGTATGTACAGACGCCAGCACATTAAGCTACCCGAAACTGTAAAATTTTTCTAATCAACTTTGAACCTTATGCTTTAGCGATAAAGATGAAAATCTATTAAAGAAATTTGACAGATTGTAGTAGCTTGATGTGCTGGCGTGTGTACTATACCCTATATACCATTTATCGGGTAATAATGTCTTTCAATTACTTGAATATGCCATGGCGGCTGATAGTATGTCATGCTCACACAAATGTCTCGCTGACGGTGGCGTGTGTGTTGGATCATTTAGCTCCCTTCAAAATGGTTGAGCTGAATGGTGCTGATCTATGCGTCATGTCCGTGAACGGGCGCCGTCAGTTGGGGCTGGTCATTACTTAGCTAATTATTTTATTTTTGTGTTTATTATGTTGTTTTCTCACTATTTGCTGTACTCTGGACGCTTTTAACGCGTAAGTACGTCTTTTTATATCGTTCTCATAGGAAATTATAAATTCAATGATCCCTCTAATATTTTTGTAAAAATATAATTTAAAAGAGTGTCCATGGAGTGTCTTGCCCGTTCTTCTCCCTAAGTACCTACCTACGCTTTGGAATGGGAAACTAGGTTCATATTTTCTGACTGACCGACTTCTTTCCCTGTACTTAAATGGTTTAATTAAAATAAATACTTTGAGTTTGAGTTTGAATAGCAGATTTATTCACTCTTTGGTCTAGAAGCTGCAAGTCTAATCGTCAGTTTCCTTGAGATTCTTAGAACGGGAAAAGTGTTCATTAGTTTTTTTTACAGGAAGTTCTGATGACTTAGTAAAAAAGCAGTCAAAAAGCAAGCAATCTGTACCATCTTAAAGTAAATTGCAAATCCATTCCTTTATATGTTCGAAAAATTTGTCTGCTCAACAACGGTAATAACGCATGATTGTTGAACTGACAAGTAGAACGACGTTGCTACTGTTAGTCGCGTCACGCAATAACCCAGCTGCTCCCAGTAAATGGCAATATGCACACAGTACCTACACATGGGATTGGGACTGGGCCTTATTAAATTGGAGGCATTACTTACATGGTTACCCATTTTAATATATTACACGACTGGGGTAGGTATATTACATGAGCTGCCGAAATGTAGCCACAACCCCTTTGGAGAAATAGATGTCTCAGGATTTTGTACGGCAGATTTACCGTCCTGAGTCTTGATCACCCGTAGGTATGCGAAGTATGTGTCCCCAAAACATAAACAAAGCCTTTGACGTCCCCAAATTAAATTCAAGAACATACAGCGCGACATCGTTCGAAATTAACGTCTTGTCAAGCGTTTCTCAAACGTTGACGATATTTCACGCGCGCCCGCTGACCGCAAGATGGCGTCTCAAAGATGGCTGACACGAGTTGACGTGACGCGTCACGCATATATTGGATTTCTGTTGTCAGACTGTCATTTATTGAATTACGTTACGTTGCGCTGAGCGGCGACGTGCTCGCTTTGTTGTCGTCGAAGATATGCGAAATATAATACTATATATGGAGTTTTGTATGTAGATTTTTGATGTCATAACATAATAATATTGAACACCCCTTCAATCGACGGGGTTTTGTGATGATGCTCCACGGCTGCTCAAATATTCAGATATATTTCGATAGGCTTGTGACGAGATTCCCAGCGTAATATTAGGAATGTCATTGAACTGTCAATATGAAAGCCTGGCTTTCATATTGACAGTTCAATGACATTTATTGCGTTATTTACATTGTTGAGCAGACAAATTATGAAGGAGAGAAGATTAGCAATACCTATCCTTAAAAACTGGCCAAGTGCGAGTCGGACTCGCACACGAAGGGTTCCGTACCACAAGGCAAAAACGCCGAAAAAAACATGTTTGTTGTATGGGAGCCCGCCTTAAATATTTATTTTATTTTAATTTTATTATTTATTATTAAAGTTAAAATACATCTGAGTATTTTGTGAATATTTCAAGTGCCTACCTGTTGCCATTTTTGATATCGAGCAAAAAAAGGCAAAAAAATCGCGTTTGTTGTATGGGAGCCCCCCTTAAATATTTATTTTATTTTGTTTTTAGTATTTGTTGTTATAGCGGCAACAGAAATACATAACTTGTGATTTCAACTGTCTAGCTATCGCGGTGTTTGAAATACAGCCTGGTGACAGACAGACGGACAGACGGACAGACAGCGAAGTCTTAGTAATAGGGTTCCGTATTTACCCTTTGGGTACGGAACCCTAAAAAACGCTGTTCCATACAATCATTTTAACCGCGTGTTTATTACACTTTTCTGTGCAATAGCTGCTTTTTTTATAGCCGACGAAAAATTTCTACGCTTCCGGGTCTAAATCACATGCTGAATTCATGGTTTTGCTGGTTTTTTTATAAACCGTAGTACAGTCAACAGCAAAAGCAGATGATCAAAATCAGAAATTCAATATGAACGGAATTCGCGGCAGTACTGTGTGGCGTCGAAGTGATTCAAACCACTCAACGCCACATCAACGCCACACAGAAATCACTTCGACGCCACACAGTTCTGACGCGAACTCCGTTCATTAGTATTGAATTTCTGATTTTGATCATCTACTTTTGCTGTTGACTGCACCTGACGTAAGTCCATTTATGAGAAACACGCTCTACACTGTTATCCACTTGTAGAATAATAAGCTCCTTTTATTTGAAGTCGCTAAAAATCCTACAGCACCCTAATTTTTTTTTTTCGCATGGGAAATCATCAAATGACTCCTCCCGCTCTGGGTGGAGCGGAAGGGAGTGTCATCGACTCTTACTGACTAAAACCCACCCGTGTTCCTTCCCCGAACCCTAGCGGTAACCCTTTCGGACAATCCCGCTGGCCCGGCAGGCTTCGGCCCTAAGGGGGCCCCTCCTCGATGCTGAAATCTCTTTGAGGCGCGCGTGGAACACGTACGCGCCATCCGGAACGGGCCTGGTCCTGATCGGACGGTGAGCTACCCATTACTCTCCGCCCGCAGGCCCGCGCCTACGGTGGCCGGGAGTCGTCACGCGGCTCCCGACGCCCGGACCATCTCCCGCGGCGGCTGGGACGGCCGGGACGGCCGCCACCTCCTTCGCTAGCATGACTGCTTCGCAGAAGGAGGCGCCTGCCTCCCACTCCCTTTCGCCCCGGACGAAGGCTTGCACCAGGGCAGGGGCGGGCGCAAGAGGTCGCCGCCGCTGCCGATCGCCTCTACGAGGACACGGCGATGCTCCGCCCAAGCGGGGCAGACCTCCACCGCTCAGAGGACACGGTTCCCACCGTGTCCTCTGAGCGATCCTGGCAATGGTAACACCCGGGCGTTTCCTCCCGCCTGATGATGTGCAGGAACCTCCCGAAACTTCCGTGTCCGGTGAGGACCTGCGTCAGGCGGTAGGTGAGGGCGCCGTGGCGCCTCTCTAGCCACTCCTCAAAGGGGGGTCTTATCGCCGCTATCGCGGCGTGCCCTGCGCTGGGTTGCGACAGTCGCTCTTTCCATGCCGCCATGAGATCGCGCCGGAGATCCGTACGCTCCGCAGTGATTTGCCGCGGAAACAGCACCCTAATTGCGTAACACTCTATCAACCACAATTTGAATCATTTTGAATGATAGGTACTGCTACTCCATTGCTGCGTATGTTCAAACAAATTGTCTTCTCAACAACGTAAATAACGCAATGAATGTTGTTGAACTGTCAAAATGAAAGCCATTCCTGCTGTCAATGTGTTACGCAATTACCCCGAGGCTATGACAAACAAGATACCTACATCTTTATTCGGTACATCTGCTGGTGCATCATTTTCATCGTTTATTTTCCCTAAGTAGGTACAGCAAAATCCTGAATACATAAAGGTACTGACACACATGCTCATTACTAGCATGCTCAAACCAATCGGCGCACGCGAAAATCAAAGTCACGTGAGTTTCGCGTGCTCCGATTAGTTTGAGCATGCTAGTACCTAATGAGCATGTGTGTTAGTACATTTAAGGTGATGTATCTGTTATTGTCGCGAATCATAAATTTTGATCAAGATACAATCTGACACTGAACTGCAAATTACAAAAAACGTAAGAAAATTTGAATTTCGCGGTCTACCACTATCCATTCATGTCAGATTCGTAAAGGCGTCCAAGAACTTTGTCCCATACTAGGCATAATAATCATCCATAAATCGATTTGCAACACCCAGTCTTTTGGAAATATCACAGTTGCGAAGTAGATGATGAAATATTCCAGCGATATAACACTGTCGCTTCAAATCTTCGGGTTTGGCCCAGAATTCCGGGGGTGTAGGTACCACTTTTGACAAATACCCTTTTGACGTGGACTCCCCCTTCGTTAGTTACGGCTATATTTCATTCGGAAACGCTGAAAAACAGTTTCAGTTTCTTATACCTTACTGATATTTTGGAACAATTCTCTGTGAACACAAAATACATATTTAAAATTATAAGTATTATTTCCGTAGGGCAAATATATTTACTGTATAAAGATAAAGTAACTATTTAGGTACACTAGGTACTAAATTAAATGACTAAATTAATATAAGACAAACAACATTATGACATTTATGCCACAGAATATATAGTTTAGGCGTCGAAGTACTTACTCGTCCGCATCGCTGTCATCCGGATATATGCCTTATTTTATTTTTTCCATAACATTTAAATATTCAATAAATAGGATTGCTTTGAAACTAGTTTATGAGTTATGTGGTATGCGTATGCTAGACATGATATTATAAAAATTCGTAGCCTGGAATTGTGCCCGGTTGATGGCAATAAGGTCGTTATTACATGGGACTTAAACATAACTGCCAAAATGTTGGTGTACGTACAGACACCAGCACATCAAGTTATTACAATCTGTAAAATTTCTTTTATAGATATTCAACATTATCGCTTAAGCATAAGGTTCAAAGTCGATTGGGAAAATTAGACGTATTCCACATTAGGCACCCGCTTAAATGGCACCTGGGCCTCAAGTCTGCTATTACAATAGTGTCAGAATGGTATGTCATTGATTTCATAATAGTTGATTTTGACAAGTTTGGTAACTAATCTACTAATATAATGGCGTCATTATGACTTTCCAATGGTCAACCACTGACACTCCATTGAAAGAAATGGCATAGAATGGTAATCTCGTACATAATGAAAAATTAATTACTGACTTACACGGTAATCTGCAAAAATGTTGACAGTTCCTTTGATCAGTGACCTACCATTAGAACGTCATTGTGCAGTCATTGCGTTTAATTCGTTACGAGTACCTATCGTATAATTTCTGTGCCATTGACCGACCAATGATCAACCATTTTGAATTTAGCAGATTACGAACTTTTAGCAAAATGACAATGGGATGGTGGTGGAATCGTGTTGGAATGACGAATTTATAAAAATAGCAGACTAGGGCCCCTGAGTGAATGTGCCGCTGTGTGTCAGGCAGGTGCATTCACTCAGGTGCCATTTAAGCGGGTTCCCAGTGTGCAATACGTCGAAAATTTGACAGTTTCGCGTAGCTTGATGTGCTGGCGTCTGTACAATTGGTACACCTCTGCCTTGTCCTTCAGGGATTACAGGATTGATGTTTTGTGATATGAACATGTCACAACGTTCACAATTTTGACTATGTTTTCCAACTTCCACGCGGATGGAGTCGCGGGCATATCCACCCCCTAAAAACATCAGACGACCCTAATGAAAACCCAATATCTTCATTAGGGTGGGGCGCGGTTGGGCGATCGCCCAGGGCGCCCAGGGCGCCATATTTGTAGGGGCGCCAGCGGCGCGCGCGCCTCTACATACTAATGCAATCGCAATGCTATCCATACATGTATGGATAGCATTGCGAATTATTGATCACTATGCCTGTAACTGTGACTAGTGGGAAAAGGAGTTTTTCTAAGCTTAAGCTGATAAAACCCTATCTGAGTTTAACAATATCTCAATCTAGATTTGACAAACTTACCTATCAACTTTGTCAATCGAAAATGAAATTGCGGAAAACATAGACATTACATCACATCTTAGTAAAAGAGTTTGCCGATAGAAAGGCTAGAAAAGTAAAATTTTATTAGTGTTTTTTTTTTCATAAATGGTTATTTCATTATAATTTTATCCCTTGCCTCTTTTTTCGTATGGGTTTCAATGGCAGATAGGGGGCGCCGTATAATTTTCGCCCAGGGCGCTGATAGTGCTAAAACCGGCACTGTGAAAACCCCTGCACATTATGCAGTTTGTACCTATTCATACCATACCTTTTATTCCACAGTCGGATTGTCTGATATTCTGGTTGCTATCGACCGTGACGGCGGGCCTCCTCGCAGTATGCATCGTCGGAACTCAATACTTTGTGATTGAGGGAACCAATTTTGGTAAGCTCGACGCAAGCGCTCGAAAAGAGGAAGGTGTGTTTTGTTTTTGCTTTTTTAATTTTGTTCTAGGCCTCTAGGGTTGAAAAAGGAAATTTTGCTGTTTGAGAATTGAAATTTTTGAGAATTAAAAATTTGTTTAAATTTTATTAAAAATGTTTGTTAGTCGTGAGAAATGCAAAAGCAAAATTGCCTTTTGATTATTTTGAAAGACAATTCCAGATGTTTGAAAAAGGCTGTATTTTACTGCTTTATTTAGTTGTAGGTACCTATATTAATCAACTATATAGAGAAGGCGTTGTTGAAACAGCCACGCCAGCCATGGTCCCAAAAAGCTGCAAATGGGATCATTGAGGTCGTGGTAGGCATAAAAGGTGATGGAGATATGAGATGAATCCTTTTTTTGGGGTTACCTACCTCTATCTATACTGCGCCTTATCTGCCTAAGCCATTCAGGAAACTCCAATATAATTTAGGCAAAACTTCAGTAAGTAGGTTATCCCTACCTTCAGGTGTAAGACAGGTACCTACAGTAAAAAAAAACATTGTTAGGCAAATTGACACCCTAAGGCAATGGGCCTTAGGGTGTCAATTTGCCTAACAATGTTTGACATGGGACGGTTTCTTTAGGGTAGGGGCTATCAACAAGCTTCCATAGTGGTCCCTGCAACACTTACGAGTAACGACCGTGCCTCCAGACAGCGAATAAACCGTAGTTTTTCACGGCAAGAAAAACGTGTGTGTATAAAGGGCCTAATGAAGTTTGTAATACAAACAACTGACAAAGAATTACTGTTGCGATTTGAATAGGTATACGGACATTATAGGGGATAAAAGATTTTATAAGGAGCCTTTTTTTTTTTGCGGATGGGAAATCATCAAATGACTCCTCCCGCTCTGGGTGGAGCGGAAGGGAGTGTCAGACTCTTACTGACTAAAACCCACCCGTGTTCCTTTCTTAGCCCTTTATGTTCCGGGCCAGCGGTAACCCTTTCGGACAATCCCGCTGACCCGGAGCAATCCCGCTGACCCCTAAGGAGCCTGGCATACAGTTACTTTTTTTTTTCTGTTAGCATTACCTAATGTCAGCTATCGATATAATTTTATATAGGTCTCATGCGTGGCAGCAATTAAAAAAAAAAATGGACAGGTAGGTTTGACCGACCTTCAAAGCCCTATTGCGTTGTTAACTTTTTACTTGATTTTAAAACTGTCTTTAACTTCTGTAATTGGTTGTAAACCGTTTTAATTAAAGAATAAATAAATAAAAAATAAATATATAATAAACAATGTATTTCCCTGTCTTTACATGTTACCTACCAGGGGGCCTAAAAAGGCCACTTTGGCAGAATCATAAAAGGATAACAGAATGGACAGTGTAACTGTTAAGTTAATCGTACCTATCAAATCCCATTGGTGAAGCATTTTTCAGTTATTTTGTTTGTCTGTGCTAAAATACCAATCAATCCAATGCAAATCCAATACCAATCTCTTTGATTGTACCTACGTAGTGTAGCGAAAAAAAAGAAAAACACAGTCTGTCTTCGCTATTTTATAATTCCTTTTATGATTCTCCAAAGTGGCCTTTTTAGGCCCCCAGTTTACTATACAAAGATGTTTCGTTCCATTCCATTCATTACTCCTGAAATCGTCTCTAAAAGTCCACCCACAACAACATTTCTGTCTACATTACGTGCGAATACAAGGCAGTTATGTTATGAATTAATCAGTTGGTATACTTTCAGGCATCTCCCACCGCATCACCGAAACTGCCATGGACTTCTTCATGGCTATAGTCCTCTGTGGGTACTCAGTCACGGTCTACCTTCTCTGGAAGGACCATTACGTCATGTGGAACCGGTGGCGAAGGGCCAACGTCAACGTCAGACTACTCCTGACGCCAGATTCGCTGCCAGTACCATTCGTACCAAGAGCTAGGTATAATGTGGTTTAATTTTTCTTTGTCGTATTATATTATTTAGCAACTTTGTGTGATCAGTATTAAATATTATATGGTATGATTCGTTGTTTGAATTTGTGTTTAAATGCGTTTTAATTGCGCTTTTTCGTCAATCCAGCAATAAATTTAGAGATCTCGGAAATGATTCTAGCAATATCTTTCTACAGATTTTTATCGGTTATCGACATTCAGCAAAAAAAGGATAATAATACCTATGGACCCTTGCCTGGACTATTTAGCCCAAGATGGAAGTAGGTAAAGTCTCCTAAACTTTTTGCTGAAGAATTATGAACCCCTGCCACTGACTCGTCCCATGATCTGCGTCAGTCACATTAGATATCTTGTTCATAAGAAATGCACAATACCTTGGTAAAAACAAAAATACGAAATTCAACCCCGATACTACTATTATTTTTTAACAAAAGACCTTGTTTACAAATAGTTACACTGATGACAAAAGCCTATGATTTGCAGCCAGTGCCGTTTGGCACTCTGCCAAACCCAGATACCCTCTCTCGAAGGTGGGTGTTGAGTGGCTTTGTAAATTCACCCAATGAAAAGATTAGATAGGGAATTTATGCAAAATCAGGTGTTAGCAAATTGGCAAGATGCCATTTTGAATTAGCGCAGGAAATACCGCATTCGGCGTCTGTTTTGGTAACTGTGGACTATTTATTTAATAGGCATAAGTAAAATCTTGTGAAGCGATGTTTTTTTAGTCCCAGTTATTGTTTCACCGGAATGAGAGAGGTAGGGAGGGTTTAAGAGAGGGACAAATGTTGTTATAGGGGTGAAGATTACAAGCTAAGACATGGTCACGTCAAAGCTCAAAAGTACCTGGACATTTGGGTAGGATTAATTCATCCCAAATGAATGTGCTACAAGCAAACTGCCCTGATCACCACGTTTAGCACAATATAGTGATTACTAGAGAAGTACGCTGCTTCTCAGCCTCTTGAGGCATAACCTCAGAGTTATGGCCTGTTTCATCTTCTCCCAATAAAATTATTTTTGGATTTAATTTATACTTAAATTAATATTTTTCCTCCTTTATCGGAAAGGGAAAGAGTTTATCCTGGAACTTTACGCAAAAATAAAAATTCAACACTGAACGTAACCGTAGACAAAATAAAACGAACTACGAACGAAGACGAACGCACCCTATAGTTAATTTACTCTTTTGAACGCACCCGAACATAAAGTCGTTAATGGCGGGCCGCGTTTGTTGACTTTTATTTGTTGTTGTAACGGAAAACGTGATTTTATTAGTAAATACTATTGAGATTAAATCAATATAATTAAGAGGCAGTGCCTGTATAGTTTTCGCAGGGTTTTATAAGGTTGAAAGATGAGTTTCAACTTCGGTTCGGCTACTACGACGGCAGGAAGCACATTCGGCACTACCACCCCTTCTACAGGTAAATTTCTGCAAATGTCTCTATTAATTCCCACTAATTACTAAGAAATATCTTTAATTCAGCTATTTCCATGCTTACTGGATGTTTAGAAAAAAATTATGAATATTCATTTGCATTGATGTCAAATCCTAACCTAACCTTTTCTATCATTGTGAAACAGCAGAACACAAAAGTAATCTATTTTCTATTCAATTTTATTGCTCGGTTACAAAGATATTTTTCAGAACAATAAAAAGTTCGTATCATTTTATCAAAGTAATTATACAACCATAATTATTACATCTCCAAAAAAATTATTTTTGTACTCAGTGCATTGACTTATAAATTACTAGATTCAATGTTAAAATTATTAGGTTTTTGATTTTTTTAAATGAATCAACTTTATCTGTTTTAGGTTCTGGGTTTGCATTTGGCAGTGGTGATGCTGCTAAACAAGGATTATTTGGAGCTGGAGGCAATAATGCAGGTACAATTCTTCAGTAATTTATTATTTGTCATGAGTATACTATAAATATTATTTATTGTACTTCTTTCAAAAGCAGTTTAATAGGCTCATGTAAGTGCTAGCTCCTATTTTACCACTATCTCCTCTGTTGGTGATTGAACATGGTTACAACGAAGGTCCATACTCGTCTTAAAGTAACCTATCCACTCGCGGGCAACAACATTAGGGCACTTCTCTGTCACTGCAATGCACAATGACAGACAGCATGAGACTTGACAGCATATTAATATTTTGTTGTTCTGTAAGTGTGGTAAATCATACTAATAATTTTTATTCATCAG
Source organism: Mesoligia furuncula (assembly GCA_916614155.1). Taxonomy (NCBI): domain Eukaryota; kingdom Metazoa; phylum Arthropoda; class Insecta; order Lepidoptera; family Noctuidae; genus Mesoligia; species Mesoligia furuncula. Next base: position 14,802,211 of record OU744814.1, read on the forward strand.
TAAATAAGAATACAATATGTGACATGTTCAGGGAGCCAAAAGCTAAGTGTTGCTTGTATCTTCTGGCATAGTAAATATTAAGGATTTATAGATATTTTTAGAGCAGGACACATTCCGCCATAATAGCATGCAAATTATTTACAATAAAATTAACGGTTGTAGTGTAGCAGTATTCTGAATAGCTAACCATTATAATAGCTAGGTATTTTTCTAAACAAGGAATCATATTGTAGTTGTTGCGCTTGCCAAAACCTCTATGTTTTTTAGTCAAGTTTTCCGGGTAGACAATAAACTAAATGAATGGATGAACAGTACATTTTATCATATTCACTTGTATCTCAGTTCATACATAATATTTTGGTCAGTGGGTCGTCTTAGGGGTTTTTACCCGACTGCGTCAGAAAGAGGGTTATGTTTTTCGAGTGTATGTATGTATGTATGTATGTTTGTATATTTCTTTGGCGCGCTCTGTAGCCTAAACGGCTTGATCGATTTCAGCTTGAGAGGTGCCGTTAGATTCGTCTTAATTGTGAGAGTGACACTGGGTATATCAAAATTGAAAAAAAAAATTAAAATGGCCGATTTATGGCGCAATATGTCTTCAAAAAAAATTTTTTTCTCGAAACCTATCGAGTGAGGTATCAAAATAAAGGGTTTTAAAAGGTGATTACAAAAATAATATAACTTAACTTATATGGTTACTTAAAAGTAATTCGAAGTGACAAAACGTAAAAAACAAGTACCAAGAACTAAATCGTTTGCGAAATCTTTCACATTTGTAAACTAAAAAGCTGGAAATATAAAAATTAATTTAAAAAATAAAAAAACCCGACTGCGAAACTGAAAAGCTACAAACAAGCCCATTTTAAATTAAATAAAAGTTGGAAGCAGGCGGGACCCATACCATTTTTATCATATTTTCAAATTCAAATGGGTCCTGCCTGCTTCCAACTTTTATTTAATTTAAAATGGGCTTGTTTGTAGCTTTTCAGTTTCGCAGTCGGGTTTTTTTATTTTTTAAATTAATTTTTTTTTGCCACCATACTGCATTTTAAATTTATTGATAAGTCCATCAATCTTTAAATAAAATAGTTTATTGTATCCCCTGAAAACTTGAATATAAACACATAGAGGTATTGGCAAGCGCAACAACGGTATACTTCTTACACTACAGAAAACAAGCCAGCATTCAATTTCGCAAGTCCTTCGGGAGGAGGGTTCGCATTTGGTGCGGCTAAAACCACAGCAGCACCCACGTCTTCACTTTGTAAGTGCTTTGTGTTTTATGCCAATAACATAAAATATATATGTTTAGGTTAAGATATTTTTGTACGGGCCTGTCGCATGAAAATAAATGGACTTATTAAATAATTTAATCATATAATATTCAAAACTAAATACCATATCACAGAACAAATGAATAGTATGTAATAATAAAAAAAAATATAATTTAAGGAGTGGATGTTATTAAAAAATGTATATTATGAAATGGGATTATTAAATGTGTGTGTAGTACTCCAAATAAATAAACAATAAGTAGAAGTGAAAATTCGGGCGCCAGGAGCACACACCAAACTATGCCAAGGATAGACTAACCTGCGGGAACTGGAAACTTTTAATCTTCAAGCGGGGAGTATCAATAAAAATCGACACAAAAGTTATTGAACGATTTTATTACCCGAAGGCTGCTGGTCTCAATATACAAGAAAATTCCTTTCTAATATTAACAGTTGGTGTAAAACTAAGATGGAATAGAAATTAATTTGTGTCCTGTCATTATTGCACTTTTGTCAATTTAAGTTAAGTATTATAAACCATACCACATTCCGGCGAATAGACTAACAAACCACGCTCATTTTGGTGATTTTGATCTTCGCGGGGACGTCAAGGCGGTCCATGATATATGTCGGTAGGGGCTAGCGTTAAAAATTTAAGTCTTGAAGTAAAAAGAAATAAGAAACGCCTCACGGCTGAAATCAAACATGAATAATTGTTAGCTGACGTCCAGCGTTGACAAACACGGCGATCGAAATCGTTAAGACCAAATACAAATTAACTCACCGTTTCTTTTCCAAAAAAAGCTTTTACATCAGTAGATGAATTAATCCAAAAAATATATAAGGTTCAAAAGATCCTGAAACAAATATCGAAAACTATTAACGTCCGCCATCTAAATAGCCACGCGACAACGTGAATACGAAACCACGAAGAATTTTACCAACCTTTTTAAAAAATATGGGCAATCCCATTATGATGCCGACAAAGGCAAATCAGCCACCACATAATTAGGACTAGATGCTGTCCATAGGAAGTAATAACTTCCAGATTTGCATAGGAGCTCTCAAATCACTCCACTCCATGCAAAGCTTAGGCCGGAAAGTGACCTGTCAAAATCAACTGACAGCATCAAAAGAAAAAATTTGTGTGACCACTACACGATTCCGATTCAAAAAAATAAATTCTTACATGGCAACACCACCCTGTTGCCTACAAATTAAAGCAAAGAACGCGATATCATGTAACAGGCTTAAAAGACTCGTTACAAGTACCAGAACAATAAATGGAATTACTAAAAATGAAGCCAACGGTTACTAGTAATCTTACTTTAACCTTTTTCCTTATGTAGGGTGCTTCCCTACATAAGTAATGTCAATGCAGATGTAAAATGTCAAATTTAAACATAAATGCAAAAAATGTCAGTGAATGCTCAATGGGATGAATCTAAATAAAAATGCAAGTTGTCCGACTCAAACCACATCTAATTGAACACTAAAATTTAATATATATAAAATGCATGGAACAATGCAATATCATCATCTGCCTAGCCTTTTCCCATCTATGTTGGGGTCGGCTTCCAGTCTAACCGGATGCAGCTGAATACCAGTATTTTACATGGAGCAGTCGCTCCATGTAAAATTGGGTTGGGTTGTGGAGGTCAGATAGGCAGTCGCCTATCTGACCTCCACAACCCAGTTACTGGGTAATACGATACCCCTTGGTAAGACTGGTTGTCAGGCTTTGGGGCTTCTGACTACCCGTAACTACTGTCAAAGATCCACGAATGACAGCCGGGACCAACGGCTTCCACGGAGGGGTCACGGTATGTAAAGATGGTCACCCATCCACAGACCAACCGCGGCAAGTGCAGCTTAACCTGATCGATCGACCTGTGCGGCTGTTTTTATTTAGCCAGGGGCCCCCCCGGAACAATGCAATATGTCAGTGTCAATGCACTGTCAAATGTAGGTTGCATCCAAAGTGCAAATATGCGAGCCTACTGGCTAACTTATTGTAATAAATATATTTTAAAACCCATGTATGTGCACCATACACCTTATCTTAAAACATTAACCTCCACAGTTTCCACACCAACCACAAGCAGCGGCGCTAGTCCAGCCTTTGGTGCAGCTAAACCACCGGTGAACTTTGGAGGATTTGCATCACCACCCAACCAGACTGTTGGCAGTCCAGGCTTTGGACAAATGCAGGTATGCTTCTTTAATTCCTGATGTCTATAAATCATCATCATCTGTGTATCCTTTCCCAATAATGTTGGGGACGGCTACCAGTCTAACCGGATGCAACTAATTACCAGTATTTAACATGGAGTAACTGCCTATCGGACCTTCACAACCCAGTTACTGGGTAACACAATACCCCTTAGTTAGGTTGGGTGCCACACTATTGGGCTTCTGACTATACGTAACAACTGTCAAGGATCAACAAATGACAACCGGGACCAATGTCTTCACATGCTTTCCAATGCACAATCAGCTTCAATATGCTGATTTAGCCAAGACCCCTGAATTCCCCAATCCTCAGCATAATAAATAATAATACAGTTACTATACATATTGCTTAAATATTTTGGCTTTAAATTAAAGATAAATAGCATCGTGGGGTGTTGTTATAAGTCTATTTGTTCAATGGCAGAACAAGCATGGAAATAAAATTAAAAAAAAAAAATTTTTTCAGGGTGGTGCAGGATCGCTTGGCGGAAATAATCCTCAACAACCGGCACCTGCATTTGGTACTCCTACCACACAAGGTTAGTAGAGCACAGCAGACATTCCCTTTTGACCACTTCTCGCGCCATCCCATCTTCCTAGCACAGTGGGCTGTACTGGGGCGGCTGCTGCAGGAGCAGAAAACCTCAAACGGCGAAAATATAACAACCTTATTGGGATATAATATAACAACCTTACACTAGGGCCTTGGGGTCCGAGTGCTCATTGAATATTTCGGGACCTCACCAAACTGTTGGTTGACTCTTCAAGTGACCAGAGGTCTGGCCTATTTTTACTTTACTATAAGAAAAGGTTCGGCTTTGCAGAGCGTCGTCTTTGTCACTCACAGTCACTCTCTTTCTAAAGCTTGGATGTATTTTATTGACTTGTACGTGTGACCCACTTACATATAAAATTATTATTTATCATAGTGACGTTCGAATTATCATCATCATTATTTCAGCCGACAGACGTCCACTGCTGGACATAGGCCTCTCCCAATTTTGGGGGGGTTTGCCATAATCGCCACGCTTGGCAGGCGGGTTGGCGATCGCAGTATGGTATGATGGTGGAATGCATAGAGAAAGCTGCTGCCCATTCTCCGGTTACGACCCTTAGTCGCCTTTTACGACACCCACGGGAAGTAAGGGTTGGTGCTATTCTTTAAGTCCGGCACCACACAGACAAGTCCGTTCGAATTATAGTCCCTATTAATTATTATTATAATTACTAACCCGTACTGCCCTATCAAGTACTGTGTAATATTTGATCATTACCTCTTTTCTAGCTTCAGCCGGATTCGGCACATCGCCTTCCGGTTTCGGTTTCGGCCAAGCTAATGCGCCCACATCTTCGGCTTTCGGCCAATCGCCTCAGTCAGCAACTACCGGTTTCGGTCAACCCGCTCAGCAAGCTAGCACCGGTTTCGGCCAACCAGCTCAGCCAGCTAGCACCGGTTTCGGCCAACCCGCACAGCCAGCTGCTGTTGGCTTTGGTACTCAACCTGCGACTTCTGGATTTGGGTTCTCGACACCTGCTTCTGGCTTCTCTGCGGCTCAACCTAGTGCTGTAAGTATATTATTGAATATTATTTTATTAGAGAAAAAATTAAAATCAGGAATTAAATATTGGTGTTTTAATTGTATTATTTTCGACGTGAGAATAAAAAATCCTGGGAGAAACCTTAAACCATGTAGCCGTCTAATTTGAAATTGTTTTCGCTCTTAATTTCAAAATAAAGAAAAATTGTGTTTTCTATATTTTGTGTAGGCATTTGCACAAAGCTAATAGCCAAATTGATCCAGCCGTTCGCAAGTGATGCACTTATTAACAAACAGCATTTTCTTTTTAGGGTGCCGTGCCCAAAGGGTAAAAACGGGACCCTATTACTAAGACTCCACTGTCCGTCTGTCTGTCTGTCACCAGGCTGTATCTCATGAACCGTGATAGCTAGACAGTTGAAATTTTCACAGATGATGTATTTCTGTTGCCGCTATAACAACAAATACTAAAAACAATAAAATACATATTTAACCCCCATACAACAAACGTGTTGTTACAACAAACCGATGCCTCCCACGCATAAGGTCGTAAGGCTAAAAAAGCATTAATGTCAGGAAAGCATTTTTTTATACGTTAACGTAAAAAATGCTCTCCTGGCATTAATGTTTTTTCGTCATTTTTCGTGTTTTTAAGGTCGTAAGGCTAAAAAAACATTAATGTCAGGAGAGCATTTTTTTTAAACTTGCCGTATTTCATTTTATAATGCTCTCCTGACATTCATGTTTTTTTAGCCTTACGACCTTATGCGTGGGAGGCGTCGAAACGTTTGCCTTTTGGTCCGTACCACAAGGCAAAAACCCCGAAAAAAACACGTTTGTAAGGGAAGGGTTCCGTAAGGCGGGGAGGGGAGGGTTGTCAAAGGGTTCCGTAACCCTTCGTGTGTGAGTCCGACTCACCCTTGTATATTTTTTATTTATATTGTATATTGATTATTATTATATCTTTCTCTTATAGCAGGCCGCCACTACATCAGCGGCTGCCCCGACTCAGTCGTTCCTGTCGCCTGGCGGCACACCGAGCGGGTTCGCTCAGACCGCGTTCGGCGCTAAGCCGGGCTCGGCGTTCAGCTTCGGAGGAGGGAATACTGCAGCGCCACCTGCGTTTAGTTCTGCTCCGGCGCCTAGTAAGTACTTTTGAGAATAATTTGACTGCTTGTGCTAAAATTGGTAAAAAAAAATATTGAACTTTTTCGGTTGTTGTCCTACAATAAAATAAAAACTGGCCAAGTGCGAGTCGGACTCGCACACGAAGGGTTCCGTACCACAAGGCAAAAACGCCAAAAAAAAAAAACATGTTTGTTGTATGGGACCCCCCCTTAAATATTTATTTCATTTTAATTTTATTATTTATTATCAAAGTTAAAATACAACTGAGTATTTTGTGAATATTTCAAGTGCTTACCTGTTGCCATTATTGATATCGAGCAAAAAAGGGCAAAAAAAATCGCGTTTGTTGTATGGGAGCCCCCCTTAAATATTTAATTTATTTTGTTTTTAGTATTTGTTGTTATAGCGGCAACAGAAATACAAAATTTGTGAAAATTTCAACTGTCTAGCTATCGCGGTTCTTGAGATACAGCCTGGTGACAGACAGACGGACAGACAGCGAAGTCTTAGTAATAGGGTTCCGTTTTTACCCTTTGGGTACGGAACCCTAAAAACAAGCACATGTTAGTGTATTCAATAGCCAACCTACGACTGCATCGTAAAATGGGTTAGTATGAATCAAATTAAATTTTCTAACGTTTTCGTTGTTACGTTTTTTACAGAACCCACTTGAGTTTTGAGTAAGGTTCTGTACGATCCTTTTAAGGGTTCCATACCCAAAGGGTAAACACGGGACCCTATTACTAAGACTCCACAGTCCGTCTGTCACCAGGCTGTATCTCATGAACCGTGATAGCTAGACAGTTAATTTATTTCCACAGATGATGTATTTCTGTTGCCGCTATAACAACAAATACTAAAAACAGAATAAAATAAATATTTAAGGGAGGCTCCCATACAACAAACGTGTTTTTTTTTTTCGGCGTTTTTGCCTTGTGGTAGCCACCCTTGGCCAGTTTTTTTTTTTTTTTTTCCTTGGGAAATCCGCATGGATATCGTTCGTCTGGGAAGACCGGATGGTTATGTCGGACTCCTACCGACTAAAACCCTACTGTTTCTTCCTGTACCAAGAGTCGAGGGCACGGGAGATATTTGTACATTCGCCGCACCCTTCGAATGGTATAAATGTAGTATTACTACCCGACTGTAGTACAACCCTAAGATTTTACTGGAACATCATTTCAGTCGAAAGACGTCCACTGTTGGACATAGGCCTCCCCCAAGCACCAAGATATACTTGATTTTTTTTTTCTAAGTAATTTGAATTATTCACATTAGTACTTGTAAAATTCGCTGCAAATCTTTTAACGTCCAAGTCATCACATTTTAGCGTACTTAAGAAAACTTAGTTCAGCAAAAAAAACATTTTTTTCTCCAGCATCAACCTCAGGCGGTTTCGGCCAAAAACCAGCCGCCCTTGGTTTCGGCGGTACCGGTGCTCCGACCGGCCAAAGCACCGACCTTACCCTCGGTCAGAACACCGGGCTTAATACCGGACTAAGCTTCGGCGGTGCCCAAACTACGGCTTCGGCTGCGCCGGCATTCGGCACCATGACGCCCAGCTTCCAAGGTTCGGCTCAACCGCTTGCTGGGGATGGACGACAGTTTAATACTGCGTTTGGGGGTGGACGTGAGTTGGACTTGTATTTTTTTTTAGTTTTTAAGTTAATGTTTTTTTTTAACTCGTAAGATATAGAAATATCTAGATAAACGGCGAATGTTGTTGCTAGAAGGAAATAGCAATACTTAAAAATGACGTACTTCAAATACAGGAAAAGTTTTTAACCAGTGCGCAAATTTTGACATAATAAACTTGAATATATTTTAATAAACACGTATTTTTTGTTTTGATATGTTTCAATAGTAAAAAATTAAGTTAACGCTTACGAGACTTGTTTACTCAGAAATTTATTTTATGGACGTCGCTTGCCAGTCCGTCGACCGGTCGCCCGATTCACGCCGCGCCGCGCGTCGACCGGTCGCCTGACGCGCCAGCTGCTATCAGAAGTACTCACGCGCGCGCGCTCGCTCTATGCGACGGCGGATTATTGACCCCAGTTTAGCGCTACAATTTTTTAAGTTTAGACTGTGTAAAGTTATTTGTAAACGTAATTTTTCGTAAATTCCAATTTATCCTTCATACTTTCATGGGCTTAGGACCATCAAAATGCAGAAAATAAATCATAATAAGTAAGAAAGTAATACGTTTTAGTCCATTCAAAATAAAACATTTAGGTATGATAGGTACTTAGACATGATACAATTTGCGTCAATGTCTAATCAAAGAGAACCTAAGACACTAAGATTGTTTATAATTTCTTCTTACCTCTACATTTTATTAATCACAATAATTTTAGGTATTGTTCGAAGTGACCTCCTCCTTTTTCAAGGCATAAACGTGCACGTTTAAATAAGTAAGCATTTAGTTTGTTTAGGACACTAACACCACTTTTTACTTCAATGAAAGCGTTAATTATTTTTTCTTTCAAGTCATCTAGGCTCTGAGCCTCTTCTACATACAGCTGGCATTTCACTTGTTTCATACACCTTGGTTTGCTGCTAAAATTGTCCTCTCATTAGGGACCGTGGGATTGAGGATCCTTTGGGCTCGCATACGAGGTACGCTCTCCCTTTCGTATCTTCTTCGTGCTGCTCGTAAATTTTCATTGCTTAACAAATACACTCGCACCATTTCATAATACTCGCGGTGAGTAAAATGAGACATTGTCACTACGCTAGTCTAGTTCGCGGCACGCGCGCAGGGACGGCGAAGGGACATCCGACCTCCGCTTCCGCAAGTGACGTACTGCATGTGCATGCGTTTTGTTTATCAAACGCCGGCGCCGCGCCGCATGCCCCCGCACCCCCGCCCCGTCTCGTGCGCTGGGCGTCCAGCGGCCGGCGGGTGGCCTTCGCGTTTTCATTCATGCTCATTCATAGTATTACTATTAAATTATATCCATGTCTTGCTTATTTCAAATTGGGACAAAGTGGAAAAATGAAAAAAAAAAGTCATAAACTAAAAATGGAAATGTGTTCTATTGCTTACACTGAGCCACCAAAAAAAATTTGCGCACTGGTTAAAAACTTTTCCTGTATAGCTTCTCCCACTATTGTTGGTATGGTATTTCAAATCCATACTTAATATTATAAATTCGAAAGTAACTCTGTCTGTCTGTCTCTCTCTGTTACCTTTTCACGCCTAAACCACTGAACGGATTTCGATAAAATTTGGCAGGTAGATAGATTGAATCCCGGGGATGGACATAGGACAGTTTTACCACACCGCTTGTCATACCTCGCGGGCAAAGCCGCGGGCGGAAGCTAGTATAAATATAACGGCTGACTTTTTTACCGTCTGCACAAAAACAAACAAACAAAAACAAAGGGTATCTATGGTGCTTAAAATGGTCGGACGATGAACTATAAATGCGGGTGTTTAGTTTTTATTTTAAAATGCTGGGAAATTATTTTAATTAAGGAAAATGCGAGAAATGACGGTCTACGGAACCTTATGACCGGTTATATTTAATTCGATGTGGGACCGGAGTACATACAAGAAATGAAGGATGACCAGCCGATATGACACAATCATATCGGCTGGTCATCAATTCATGTTTATTTTCGTGAGTCTCGCAATGTACTCCAGCCAAAAATTGACGCGGGTGTCAATTTGGCAAGTTATTAATTAGCGAATAGTTATTGTAGACTGTTTTTTTTTTCTTCTTTTATGTAAGGTGCTCACTTTTTATACCCTGTTTTTGTTTTCTGTGCCATAGGCTTCTCCTCCGTTCGCCTTTTATATCCTGTTTCTGTCCAGACGATAAAAAAAGTCAGCCAGTATAATATTTATTTAAACTTTTCGCACAAAAAGGTACAAAGGCGGACTTAATGCCTTAGGCATTCTCTACCAGTCAACCAAGGGTGGTGAAGAGATTGGATGGCAGGTGCTTTGGTTGAGAGGAACAATGATAAAAATAAAATAAAAACTATTAATATAACTTATTGATACAGTTTAAAAACAATGTAGGAAAAGTTACAGTATTGACAGCGGGTTTCTAAAAACCTAGGGCCCTAGTCTTCTATTTTTATAAATTCGTCATTCCAACACGATCCCACCACCATCCCATTGTCATTTTGCTAAAAGTTCGTAATCTGCTAAATTCATAATGGTTGATCATTGGTCGGTCAATGGCACAGAAATTATACGATACTCGTAACGAATTAAAAGCAATGACTGCACAATGACGTTCTAATGGTAGGTCACTGATCAAAGGAACTATCAAAATTTTTGCAGATTACCGCGTAAGTCAGTAATTCATTTTTCATTATGTACGAGATTACCATTCTATGCCATTTCTTTCAATGGAGTGTCAGTGGTTGACCATTGGAAAGTCATTATGACGCCATTATATTAGTAGATTACCAAACTTGTCAAAATCAACAATTATGAAATCAATGATAGACCATTCTGACGCTATTGTAATAGCAGACTTGAGGCCCTGTTCAATTTAATCTGTTGTCAAATATGATGTGATTTTATTGGCTGTAACTATTTAAATCAACCACAACAGTAACGAAGTCAAAAGTAGTTGTACTGATGATAACACACAATCTGAATCAGTTTGAAGGACATTGCTAATCTATTGCTTCATATGTCCGGAAAATTTGTCTGCTCAACAACGAAGATAACGCAATGATGTTGTTGATCTGTCAAAATGAAAGCCATTGCTGCAGTGTGTTACGGAATTACCCCGCTGGTCTCTTACATATAAAATAAACTCGTTGATTCCCCATTATTTAAAACACTTAAAAAAATTATAATATTAAATAACATCAAGCTATAACATAACAACTTATAGTGGTGGTTCATTGTGTTCGTCCGACAATAAAATGAATTTGTTTTGTTGGGTTATTAACAATTTACCCTAATAAATAAATGAAAAAAAAGCACTTCCTCTCTCCTTAAACATCATCATTATATTTTCATTGCTCCTGTTTGATGTTTATTATTATATGTATATATTTATTTAGATTAGTATAATATACTTTATGTATGTAAATGGTACACCACAGACTACCTGCAGTATTTGTCTGTCCTTCCCCTTTTTAATCCATCCAAAGCACAGTAGATAAATATACAGTAGGTTATCTAAGGCCGCCCGCCGAGTTATTAGCCTACTCTTGCGTTGATACCCAGGGTTGTCACTTTTACTTTTAGTTAATATTTTCGAACAAGCAGCACTTGATCTAAATTTATAAAATAAAAAGCATATTATGATTGAATATTTTACCAATTTATAAATTTAGTAAAAAAAAGTAGAGTCAAAAGTTGCGCAACCGAGTGCCATAGTAAGTTGCTCATTCTCCTTTGAACTTGAAGGTAGCGTGATGGACTATTTCCCAGGTTTCCCAGTTTTGTATACAAAAGTCGTTATATTTACAAAATGAAACCATATCAAAAATAACTGTTGCATTTAGTATAATACACATCACCTTACAATAATAAACAAAAAGAACAGACCTCTTAACACATTTTTTTCATACGATAAGCGAAACAAAAACAAGTGTCAAGTGGCCGACCCGAACGCCGGCCAAAAAAATGCGATGTACACACAAGTATATAAGTCGATCGTCAGACTACCGGAACCATATTTGGATTGAATAACACATCAGACAATAGAAAAAATAATAATTTCAAAAGTAATTAATTTGCAATATTAATTATTGTGAAATTGTCCTTATTACAACTATACCTACGCGAAAAATATGTTTACCAAAACGATGTTTCGTACTCAATCCTCTATTTTATAGTAAAACTAGACTTCTTAAAATAAACTTTAGCTCTAAACATAGTATTCAGAAAAATGCGACTCGGCTACGCTCTTAATAAAGCAAATAAACTGTGAAATAAACAATACAATACCATATTTTCTAATAATATTTAAGTATAAGTAGGTACTTACATTTCTGGTTGAGTAGGAAGTATAAAGAATGATAAGTCCGGGTTTGCGAAATCATTATTGAGGCACCCGAAAACACTACAATATTTTTTTCCCCTTTTTGAAGTCATGATACTCGTAATTTACGACAAGTGTCCGCCGCCCGCGCCGGCGAGAGTTGACGAACGCAAGCGGTCATGTAGCGTACGCGCGTGCTCACAGTCGCGCTGCACAGCCCGCACTGCCGCCACCTTATTCCCCCATATATTATGCTAGCGTGTGCGTGAAATCGCGTGCCGACATGGCGCGCGGCGCGCACGCACACATTCAAACCGAGAGCGGCACGTTTGTATGAAGATGTTTTACTGTATTCTACTGTGTCCAAAGGTTGTCTTTAAAAGATCGCTTTTAGCGATAAGACCGCCCATTGTGTCACCCTTTGTACAGTTTCTATATTTATATGTCTGTAATTTATATGGTGTACATAATAAAGAGTATTCTATTCTATAAATATAACGGCACATGGCCATTATCAGTAAATTCCAGGTCCATTACGGCTGCCGAGCTATCGTGGGTAGGCGGGCGAGGAGAATCAAAACCACGTATACAACGAAACGATTATTATTCTAACAAAATATTAACAGAACCGTAATCCACACTTCCCAACTAATCGAAATACAGCGACGCTCCACCGAACACGTTTTGCTTGAGCACGATGCAAGCGGATCCTGCCTCGTCTAACGGCTGCCTGCAAAAGAGCCCGGAGTTGCGTCAGAGTGAAGGAACGTCAACCCGCGACGTTTCTTGACACTCTCAAAACGTCGAAGCGCCGTCACGGCCGGACTGACATTCGCACGTCCTCGTGCGACTGCTCACGCCTCGAGTTATCTGCAAAGACCAAATACAAATCTGTAGTGCACGTTTGGGCACGCTCGCCCATCCCTGACTAGCTACCCATTATGCTACCTGTTTGAGATCTCGATCTTCATCCCACACATCTAAATTAATCACAATGACCGGACAACTGACCTCAGGCGCCCCTTCGACCACCCACCAACTCGCATGGTGCGGTGGACCGGACAACCCGTTCACACATCTGAATTAATCACACTGGGCGGACAACTGACCTCAGGCGCCCCTTCGACCACCCACCAACTCGCTTGGTACGGTGGACCGGACAACCCGTCAGCGCCCCTTCCACCAGTCACAAAAGCAACACGCAGCTGCTGCAATCAATTGGTCCGGAACATCGACCCGCATAGGCCAGTTCCAGCTCAATCTCCTGTACCAGAGAAGTCGTAGTCTGATCGTGGGCGTCGACCCGGTTTAGGCCAGCCCAGTCGATCAACTACATTCCATACCACGTAGGAAGACGTAGTCTGATCAGAGGCATCGACCCGGTTTAGGCCAGCCCCATTGATCAACCACGCTGCTCCCAACTGCCTATCCAGTGCCCTACGCTCTAGATCGATTCTCGCTAAAAGAACAGGATTTACACAATTGTTATAAACTCACCATTTACTACTCATCAAGTTCGGAGACAGAGAGGGATGCCCGAGCTTGCGGTCAAAGTGTGAACTAGATACCGATACTGTGTTACTTTCAACATCAGGTGTTGCAATTCCATTCTCATGACTATGGACTTCCGCCGTCTCGGCCTCCTCTGCCTCGTTGACTAACGAAGTAGCTCTACTTCAAACAATCAACTTATAGGTTTGACCCATCAATGAGACTCAGCTCGTATTTATCGTGGTCCAGTACCTTGACAATCGTAAAAGGACCTTTGAACATTGATGGGGCTAATTACCTGGGAAAAACATTCTACATCCTCTCTACCAATGCCCGCCAGATAAACTAAGTCATTCTGCGCAGTACCTGGGAACTTCTCGGCGTAGCTGTTTGTTACTAATGAACAAGCCGATCCACTATCAAAACGAAAAGAAACTGGCTCACCGGATGATGTAGTCAAGGTGCTCCTCGATGGCTTGCGTTCACACACATAGACTTCTTTGACTGTCGCTGCTCCGCCGCCGCCCGCTCGACTTGGACACGCCGACGCCAAGTGTCCTGTCGTCCACACACGAAGCAGGTGATTGGTCTTGGTTTATCAGCGGCTCTGGATGTTTGGTCATGCGTCTTCTCTGAAGTAGCAGGCTCTTCTCTTCGCTTGCGGCAGTCTATCGCTTTGTGACCCGAAGTACCGCAGCGATGACATGTTCCCGTGAAGCGTGATTCGTTGAATCGGGTCCTTTTCACGTTCGCATCATGGTTATCGCTACCCTCATGCCTTCGTTTAAGTGAAATGCCGTTAAGAACGCGCAGAAGTTGAGATCTAGTGGTCAGGTTATGAGAGTGGAGCTCACAGCGAATCACGGCTTCCTTTTGGCATAAAACTGAAGATATGAATCCCGTTGTAAAATCCTCGGACATCTCCATTCGCGGGATGCGTTCGATAATGTTCCACAGGCGCATGGCCGCCTCACTCGCGGTTTCTTTAAATTTAACTTGAAAACGTAGAATTTCATCGAAGTAATCTTGTGGCAGCATAGGTTTAGCAAACTTCGCAAGCAATACTTATTATAATTGAGGCCATGTCAGCTGCGTCGCCTGTAGTCGTGTTAAACAGGTAGCAGGTCGGCCTTTGAGTGCACGTGTAAGTAACAAAAGCAATGCTGCACCTTCTAACTTACGGTTGTTGACTACGATTTCTGTCACGCTGCACCAACCTTCGATGTCCGCTTCGTTGCCATCCGGATCAAACTCAATCAATTGGGTGGACGCGCTGCTTGAAGATTGCGGCTGTGATATAGCCATCAATCGGGATAAAAACCGCTCCATCTGTTGAGACAGGCTTGGTTCTGATACCGGCGCTGAAGATCTCGTGCGACTATTCTCCTCTAAAGCAAGCCCTTCATATCCCACTTCTGATAACAGCACATGGCCATTATCAGTAAATTCCAGGTCCATTACGGCTGCCGAGCTATCGTGGGTAGGCGGGCGAGGAGAATCAAAACCACGTATACAACGAAACGATTATTATTCTAACAAAATATTAACAGAACCGTAATCCACACTTCCCAACTAATCGAAATACAGCGACGCTCCACCGAACACGTTTTGCTTGAGCACGATGCAAGCGGATCCTGCCTCGTCTAACGGCTGCCTGCAAAAGAGCCCGGAGTTGCGTCAGAGTGAAGGAACGTCAACCCGCGACGTTTCTTGACACTCTCAAAACGTCGAAGCGCCGTCAAATATATTGTGTTGTCCTTACAGGCTACTCAAACAGATCCAGTTGTAATTAAACCATACTTAAGGCAGTATAACCGATCAATCTCAGCGAATACACATTGTTTCCTTCAACGTTGACATTGGCAGAACCATCGATAAAACGATGGAACCATAACTATAAAATTGGAATTTCTATCTCATTTTCAGAATCAGCCCCACTGAACTTCGGCACCGCCCTACCAACAAGCCAACCACAACAACAACAACAACAAACTGGGCTTAACTTCGCACCAACATCAACGGCTACTGCCCAACCGGGACTTAATTTTGGAACACCCACTACGTCCCAACCTGGTCTTAGTTTTGGAACGGCTTTACCTACACAAGCCCCTATAAGTACTGCTGGGGTCATTGGAACGTCGACAGCCAATCAGAAGCCTTTAATGTTGGGACAACCGCAGTCAGCCGGACCTGGGGCACAGTTTCCTAAAACATCTGCTGCCCCGATTAGTTTTGCTCCAGTTTCTACTGCTCAAGGTTAGTTGTTATCAGAGGCCGAAAACGTAGCATAAATTCTAACGATTTTTTAATAAAAATTCTTCTGGTTCTCACAGACTATTGTCTACATTACTTTTTCATTTCTCCATTCGCAGGTCGGCTGCAAGAAATTTCTTAAGAAATTAGCAGTACCTTTGTACTCAATACTAATATGTCGTATCTCTGTACATTTTACTGTGTGTACATAAACAATGAAAAAAATACTAAGTATCCTATAGCATTTTGGTTTTTAGCATTTAAGGTGAAGTTGTAGACCGCGAAATTCAAATTTTCTTACGTTTTTTTGCAATTTGCAGGTCAGTGTCAGGTTGTATCTTGATCCAAATATGATTCGCGACTATAATAGATATGTATTTACAGAATTATAGTCATAAAAATCATTAATATATCTAAAGAGATATATTAATGATTCTAATGATTATAATTCTGTATTATATCTTTAGTCACGACAAATTTCGTTATAAATAAAAAAACGTCTCTCTTTCCCAGGTGTTAGTGCTTCGTCAACGACACCAGCTGCATCAGCAGGTCTTACGGCCTGGTCTACTCCTCTTGCAACCACAACTCAGTCAACAACTGGCCTTAGTTTTGGTACCAGTACCGCTGCACCTACCGGGCTTAGTTTCGGAGCGGTATCTACGGCGGCTTCGACGATTCAATCTGGATTTGGTTTGCCTGGTACAAGTGCTAATAAAAGTGTACTTGGTTTTGGAAAGCCGATTACTTCCATTGCAGCGTCTTCTACAGGTATATCTTTTAATCTACAGTTCGCGTCAAATAACTTTGCCGCTCTGAAGCTAGGCTTTTCGCTAGCCGCGCATGCGCGATGCTGTTTTAGGCCCCTCGCCCACGGCGACTTTTACTACTAACGCGTGTTAGTCGCATTTGCAACGCGCTACAGCATCGCGACTGTATCTATGCAAAGGGAGGGTGGCGCGTGAGTGGAGACGCTTCGGTTTCTTACGTAAAAGCAGCACCAAAGACAATGTGACTAATGTTGCCTCAACGGAGTCCATCTTGCAACCATGGCATTTTTGTGCCGTTACTGAATCGCGTTTGCATCGCGACAGTATTGCGGTTGCATCGCGACTGAGAATCGTGGTGTGGGCGAGGGCAAACAGCTAGCGACCGCATCGCGACTGTATCGATGCGAACGCGCGACAGCATCGCTACAAAAAGTCGCCGTGGGCGAGGGGCCTTATTCATAGGATTAACTACTGCGCAGTGATTTGTTGCCTACTTCAGAGCGGCAAAGTTATTTGACGCGAACTGTAGAATGTCTGCATTTCATGATTTGTGTATTTCCTTTAAATTGTATTGAAAAAGTAAGATTAGCTTGCGAAATGTGGGTGTCATATCGTCGCTCGTATGAGTAAAAGTCTTATCTCATTTTTTGGCTGATTTAGGTTGGGTTGTTGTTCTATTCGTGATTCTTTACATTTTGTTGCCTTTCAAATAACATAGAGGTACGACGGTTAGTAAAAAAAAGTATAGAATCACAAATAGAAGAATGTAGTTGTGGCTAAATAATAACAGCCGCACAGGTCGATCGATCAGTTTAAGCTACGCTTGCCGCGGTTGGTCTGTGGATGCGTGACCAATCTTTACATATCGTGACCCCTGCGTGACTCGGAAAGCACGTTATGGCTGGCCGCCCACGTCAGACTTTTTGTAGCACCGATAATCGGGCCGATTTAGTTAACTTCATTATTTCTGACCTACTTTTTGTAGGACGTGTGCGTTGCACTATTGCTATCAGTGTGTTCTATTTTTCTCTTACAAAAAATCGGTCACCGATTATCGGACGTGGGCGAGCGGCCTAAGCCGTTGGTCCCGGCTGTCATTCGTGGATCTTTGACAGTCAGAAAGCCCGAAAGTCTGTCAACCAGTCTTACCAAGGGGTATCGTTTTACCCATTAGCTAGGTTGTGGAGGTCAGATAGACAGTCGCTCCATGTAAAATACTGGTATTCAGCTGCATCCGGTTTGACTGGAAGCCGACCCCAACATAGTTGGGAAAAGGCTAGGCAGACGATGAGTTGTCCTGGTTCAAATCAGCTAAAAAAATGGGAAAAATGAGATAGGACATTTAGTCACGCGAGCAACGATATAGGTTCATCTCTGCCGAACCCTTCTGGTAAAACAGATGTAGACTTCTGTTGTTTTTATTTATAAAAAAAGTTCGTTACTGTTAAAAATAACGATTACTTATTCTATTCTCAAATTAAATATTCAAATATGTTGTCACGATGACACTGTCTAAAAATTGGTTGTCTTAAAATTATTTATGTTTTCTTATAATATTACAAAATTATTTGTAATCGAATATAGCACTTATTGTTTTGAAAATAAAGGTTATTCTAACCCATACGCACCTAGTTAACTTTATGACTAAAAATATCAAAATTATTTTGGTTAGTCAAGAACACTTCTAGTTAAACTCACGTTCATTTATATTCGTTTTTACCACAGATGTATAACATTGGGTTTCCTTTATTACCATACCCTTTTATTGACTAACTAACTTACTATACAAATAAATATAAAAACAAAGGACACTTAGGCGTCGAAGTACTCGTCCGCATCGCTGACATCCGGAAACGTGCCCAGAAGACTGGCAGCATTGCCACATTGAATGGCAATGCTAATTCTTTGGCCAAAGAACGACCCAGCCCTCTGGTCACGTGAAGTGTCGACCAGCCGGCGAGAAATTTCCTTAAAAAGGAGACGCGCACTCGGGCCCCATGACCCGAGCGTTTCGTATAAGTGTCCTTTGTTTTTGTATTTATTTGTATAGTAAGTTAGTTAGTCATTTAATTTAGTATTCTAGTGTAAATAGTTTGTAATATCCTTTTATTTACTTTGCATTTTCTTTATATTTCAGCATCCACAACAGCGCCATCTGGTATCATAGCTCTTGGCAAAACCGCTGCTAGCACAACAATGGCATCGTTGACTACAGCCACTACGTTAGTATGAGCATGTACATTTTTCAGTAACTCACACTGAAAGAAATAAGCAGTAAATAAAAATGAAAAAAACATTGATATGAACTGCTTTATACAGTTCCATATGAGCCTTTTTTTTTTTTTTTTTTTGGGTGGGAAATCATCAAATGACCCCTCCCGCTCTGGGCGGAGCGGAAGGGAGTGTCAGACTCTTACTGACTAAAACCCACCCGTGTTCCTTCAGTTGCCTGTGCCAGGGGCCACGGTATCTCTTTCGAACAACCCGCGACCCTGGCGGGCATCGGCCCTAGCGGACCCCGTCACTTGGTGCTGACATCTCCTTGAGGCGCGCGTGGAACACAACGCGCCGTCGACCCGGGCCTGGTCCTTACCGGACGGCGAGCTGCCCATTGCTCGCCGTCCGCAAGCCCGCGCCTACGGTGGCCGGGAATCGGCTATCGATTCCCGACGCCCAGGGCGTCTCCTGCGGCGGCTAGGGGCGTGAGGGCGCAAGGATTGCCTCTCCCTCACGCGCTCCGCCTCCTCCTTCGCGAGCATCACTGCTTCGCAGAAGGAGGCGACAGCCTCCCATGCACTCTCGCTCCGTACCATGGCCCGGACTAGGGCCGGACGCGAGAAATCGCCGCCGCCGATCGCCTCCGTGAGGACACGGCGGTGCTCTGCCCAAGCTGGGCAGATCTCCACCGTGTCCTCCGGGCGATCCACACAATGGTGACACCCGGGCGTTTCCTCCCGCCCTATTCTGAACAGGAACCTCCCGAAGCAGCCGTGCCCGGTGAGGACCTGCGTTAGGCGGAAGGTGAGGACGCCGTGGCGCCTCCCTAGCCACTCCTCAAAGAGGGGACTTATCGCCGCAATTGTGGCGTGCCCAGCACTGGGTTGCGACAGTCGCACTCTCCATGTCGCCATGAGATCCCGCCGGTTCCATATGAGCCTAACGTTCAAAACAGTATTTTTTACTGATCCAAAAACAGTTAAAGCTTGAGGCAAAATGTTACCGTCATGACTGTAAACTTTAACGGTTTAAGTAGCTAAAAGGTCACAAAATTAACTGTTTTATTCATTTGGTGATACCGTTAAAACCATGTAAATTTACATACATAACAGTAACAGTGGTTTTCCTTTTTTGTCAGTAAATAGTATGTTCAATCATTAAAAGTTACCGTTTTACAAACATTTCTTCTTACTGTATAAAGTCAGTAAGTCTTAATGAGATCGCTATAATGTGTTGTAGTAAGATATTCCTTTTTTCAGTGTACCCTAGTAGCTGGCACAGTTAAATCAATTATCGTGTAACTCGACAATGTCTTAGAGAGGTGAAAAACTTGCAGAAAATAAGCTAACTTATATACATAACAGCTAAATAACATATAGGGCACAAGCCTCCTCCTCAAGCTGTCTGTGTGGTGCCGGACTTAAAGAATAGCACCACCCCATACTTCCCGTGGGTGTCGTAAAAGGCGACTAAGGGTCGTACCGGAGAATGGGCAGCAGCGTTCTCTATGCATTCCACCACCATACCATACTGCGATCGCCAACCCGCCTGCCAAGCGTGGCGATTATGGCAATCCCCCCCCCCCCCCCCCCCTTTGGGGGAGGCCTATGTCCAGCAGTGGACGTGTTTCGGCTGAAATGATGATGATGATGATACACAAGCCTCCAGGCTGCTACTTCTAATAATAATTATTAGAAAATGGCGTCGCTAATGTGCTTAGACTTTATTACAATTATTGTAATAAGATCTAAGCACATTAGCGACGCACTAGGTGTGCGTCGCTAATGTGCTTAGATCTTAGGGGATTACAGGACCTAAACGCAAAAAAATGCAAGTTTTAGTAACAATAAAAGTATATGATCGATTACAGTAAACTAAATCAGAAAAATATAAGTATGATATTCTTCAGGATATATGCTAGGTAGATAGTGTGTTGAAAACATAATACAACTAATTTGATACGATAGAAAAAAAATCATGAAGATACTTCAAAAAACTTACTTTTTACAATAAAAAACATACTAATATAGGTACATACAATCATTTTGATTTTTTGTCAGATTATTCTACAAGCAACATACTAAAACACTAGCGTTTTAATTTTTTAGTCCAAACAATAGATTTTTTGCAATTAAATAATTGCTTCATATTTTGCAATAAATTACCAGCGTTGTGTCATCGCGCTTCTCTTTCTTTTCTATGCAGTCCGACAGTGACCGCGCTTTGGGTCACTGAAGCCCCTTGAGTTACTGTTATGAGATATGACCACATAACATAACACTCCTATCACATCTAGGAGGAACTACAGAAAGCCCACATTTCACCAGTTATGTAAAGGATGATTTCCACCAAACGGCTCATCACATCGGATCGGAACGGATTTTACAATCTTTAAACGATATTAGGAGGACGCGGGGGCTCGCGATAGATGGAAGGAGTGGAGGGAGGCCTTTGCCCAGGAGAGGGACAGAGAAGGCTAGAAAAAAAAAACTATATTAAATCGTGATCGTAGCCGAAAGTATGCTGCGACGCGCGATCGGCTCCGTTCGCCTGTCGTCGTGTTCGATCGAATCCTTTCGCCTCTCGTCCAAATTCTTTACCACTTCTGTGTTTTATGATTATTTTCTTCTTCTAATGCAATAGCCAACAATACTACGTCAACTTCAACCATTTTCAAAAATTAGAACACGTCAACACGGTAGGAATGAAACTATTTCACTAGGCGCAGAAACGGATACGTTCGCAAGCGTCACGTCGGTACGGAGCCGATCGTATGCGTCGACATGCTGCCGGACGTGATCGGTGGTCGCCGCATACGTTCGTATCCGATGCGATGCGAGACGTTTCATGGAAATCATCCTTTAAGTCCCATCTAATGGGAGTGAGGCTATTGCCATCAACCGAAACAAATCCGACTCCGGGCTACTATTGAGGAAATCCAAATGGAAAAACTATAATACTTTGCCCGATCCGGGAATCTAACCCAGAACCTTATGCGGTAGCGCTTGCGACCACCGACACATATTACTAAGAGGCTGCAATTAATATATTACAATTTTATTTCCAGTACAACAGCCTCAGTCCCTCCTCAGACGATAACATCAATATCGTTCGCTCAGCTAGAAGAAAATATAAACAAATGGACGCTAGAATTAGAAGAACAAGAGAAAACATTCATCAACCAGGCGACGCAGATCAACGCGTGGGACCGACTGCTCATTGCTAACGGGGAGAAGGTATCTATCATCATCTGCCTAGTCTTTTCCCAACTATATTTTCCCACATTTAACCCGTCTGCCTTCAAAACAAGAGTGAACAGGCGTCTTCTGGGCACGCTCGTTCCATCATAGACCTCATCTACCGCTTTACATCACTGGATGCAGCTGAATACCAGTATTTTACATGGAGCGACTGCCTATCTGACCTCCACAACCCAGTTCTGGGTAATACGATACCCCTTGGTAAGACTGGTTGTCAAACTTTCAGGTTTCTGACTACCCGTAACGACTGTCAAAGATCCACGAATGACAGCAGGGACCAACGGCTTAACGTGCTTTCCGAGGCACGGAGGGGTCACGGTATGTAAAGGTGGTCACCCATCCACAGACCAACCGCGGCAAGGGTAGCTTAATCTGATCGATCAACCTGTGCGGCTGTTATTATTTAGCCACAGCACAGGCCCCTCTAACTATGGAAGCTATCTATATACATATTAAAAATTATAGAAGCTTTTTTTGTCTCTGTGTAACCGTGTTGTTCCTACGGATTTTGATGCGGTTTTTCAACAACAATTAGAAAATTTCTTCGGAAGGTGTATGTGTATAATCTAATCTCAATGTGTTATCAAGTCGTAAAACCATGCGAAGTAAGGCCGGGTCACTAGTAAATTATAATCAGCTTCGTATCATTTCATAGGACTGACAGTTTCATAACATAATATTATAAATATTATAACAACAAAATAAATATTATAATAATCAGCCTATAATGTTCAGACTGCTGGGACATGGACCTCCTCTCTGTGAGAGGGAATGGGCCGTAATCCACCACGCGGGCCCAGTGCTGGTTGGACTGACAGTTGATATAGTTGACTATAGACTTTATTTCTCGTTTACCTTTTTTTAGGGTTTCTTACCCAAAGGGTAAAAACGGGACCCTATTAGTAAGACTCCACTGTCCGTCTGTCTGTCTGTCACCACGATGTATCTCATGAACCGTGATAGCTAGACAGTTGAAATTTTCACAGATGTATGTGATCAGTTGACGCTGTAACAACAAATACGAAAAACAGAATAAAATAAATATTTAAGGGGGGCTTCCATACAACAAACGTGATTTTTTCGGCGTTTTCCGCGGAGTCGGCGGCGGAGTCCGACTCGCACTTGGGCAGTTTTTCTTATTAATGATTTAATCTGAATCAATAACTTTCTTACGGACTTCTTGAAAATTCGAAAGAATCCTGTAAAATTGCCTAATGAAAAATAAAAATCACTTGTACGAGCAATGCAGGAAAACATAATGAAAAAAAAACGAAAAATGTATGATGAATGGTGATCATAAGTTATACATATACTCATACATCACTCAACAAGGAGATCCTTTGCAATAATTTACAACAATAATGTTCTGGAACACGTCTTTTCACAGATCGTAGAACTAAATGACGCCGTCCAATCAGTGAAGAACGAACAACAGAGCCTTGAACACGAGTTAGACTTCGTGCTAGCTCAGCAGAAGGAACTGGAAGATCTGCTGGCGCCGATGGAGAAGCAGCTGTCTGAGGAGACTGTCGAGAGATTGCGAGATCCTGAGAGAGAGCATATGTAAGTATCATCGAGTTTACGAAAGAGATTGGAAAGAAACACAGGTATTTTGGACAGAGCTGCGGCGACGCTCTAAAAGCCGAAACTTTTTCCCAATTTCTATGTGCTATAGTAACCACAGTACTGGTGTAATATAACGGTTTAATGCCATCGTGATTCCAGTGTAAGAGAGAGAGAGAGAGAGAGAGACGGAGCTATACATGACCGAATGTACCATCCCTTTTTCGCACTGGAATCTTAATGGCATTAATACTTCGCAAAACGGCCCCTGTACTCAAAATCACGACTTGTTTCCAGTGGAGTAGGTCATTCATTCACCGTCACCAAAAAGGCCTAAACTTCGTATCAATTTTTAGGGTTCCGTACCCAAGGGTAAAACGGAACCCTATTACTAAGACTTCGCTGTCTGTCCGTCTGGCCGTCTGTCCGTCTGTCTGTCACCAGGCTGTATCTCAAGAACCGCGATAGCTAGACTGTAGAAATTTTCACAAAGTATGTATTTCTATTGCCGCTATAACAACAAACACTAAAAACAAAATAAAATAAATATTTAAGGGGGGCTCCCATACAACAAACGCGATTTTTTTGCCCTTTTTTGCTCGATATCGAAAATAGCAACAGGTAGGCACTTGAAATATTCACAAAATACTCAGTTGTATTTTAACTTTAATAATAAATAATAAAATTAAAATAAAATAAATATTTAAGGGGGGCTACCATACAACAAACATGTTTTTTTCGGCGTTTTTGCCTTGTTACATAATTTTAAGATTTCCCGACCAACCGTATTGCGGGCTATTTTATTATCTGTTGTTAAATCTTACGTCAACATCGTTATTCTAATTCTTGTTATTTTAATCAAGCTAACGTGACATCCGTTTGCTTTTCAGAGACCTAATACAAACTTTTTGAACCAGTGTGTAATCTTACCAGTATCAACATTGACATCATATCATTTCTTTTCGGGGAATTTTTAACTATTTAGAATATAGCATAGAATAAAGAATATAGAATAGAAGCATATCAAATAAATTACTGTACCTACTACAAATTAACTACACTGCACACTAAACCAACATAATATACAAAAGTAACACATTTGTAATGACAACTTAGGATGCAAGAGCGAGCGAAGCGAGCTCGGGACTTGAGGCACCCCGACTCGGACAGGTTAGGTTCGAAGGGAATGACGGGGGCTCGAGTGAGCGAGCGAACGAGCCCCCGTCATCCCCTTCGTGTTAGATTCCTTTAAACCCTGTAGACAGAAATAGAAGCCCCGCGAAGCGGGGCTCCGTCGACTACGCCTAACCACATATTTATGTAGATAAAAAAATACTGGGATTTTCTTTCTCGGCCACTATGATTTACTTTTAGTTAACATATAGTCATTCAGTAAAACAGTTAAGCTTTAAAGATATAACAGTATAGTATAATTGATTTATTTAATGAGCAAATTTAGTGTGCAATTCAGTATTTTTGGTGGTAATTTCGAATATTTTGATTGAAAAAAGGGATTTACAGTTAAAGTATTAAATACCACCCTTTCTTTTCCAGGTACTCCCTAGCAGAGAACTTGGACACGCAGCTGAGACAGATGTCAGAAGACTTGAAAGAAGTCATTGAACACCTCAATGAAACCAATAGGAGTCAAGACAGTAATGATCCTGTAAGTATCTGTACTAATAATTAAAGTGAAGTATGTTTGTTTGTTTGTTTGGAACTGCCGGTCGCATTTATAACTCAAAGCGGGTTGAAGACCGAAAACTAAGCTATTCCGAAGCTTTACTAAGCCAGCTTAGCTAAACTAAACTAAAATTATGTCCCGTGTACACCAAAAACTAAGCGAAAGCTCAGTCAATGTTGCGAAGTTCAATTCGATTTTTTTCAATTGTACCATAGTATAGGAAATTGTTTAACAACGTCAATAAATTGCTCCATATTCGGTACAAAATGACCGTGCGCACGACACACGACACTGGACCTGACGAAGGAAGTGAGAAGGGGTGCAGGGTAAGGGGGGGGCTTTTTTTTTTAAATAATGATATTAAATCATCAAATGACCCCACCCGCTCTGGGTGGAGCTGAAGGGAGTGTCACACTCTTACTGACTAAAACCCACCCGTGTTCCTTCGTTAGCCGGGGGCTTAGCTTAGCTCGCGTAGCTGTGCATCCGGCATAAACATCTAACTTAGCTGCGCATATTTTAGTTAGCTCACATAGCTTAGTTTGCAGTTTGCACACAAGTATGAAAAACTGCGTCAGCTATGCGAACTAAGCTAAACTAACTTAGCATAGCTCTTGGTCTGCAACCCGCACAATTCTCGAGGAAGGTTATAAACAGGGACTTGAAACGTTACTCAAAATAACGTTAGGTTACGTAGTTCCGGTAACGATTGTAACGGTGGCTGAAAAGAATGTTTTTATGAGAGCAGGCCGGGGCCCCCGAAGATCGCCCTCGCCCTCGCGTCGCCCTGGGCACTTGCCCAGAGTGCCCAATGGAAAAGAGGGGCCTGCTCATAGTGTGATACTGCAAAGTTTCATAGATAAAAAGAAAATTACAGATGTCTTCGTATCTTCTAAATCGTCAGGAAAACTTTCAGTATGAATGTCTATAAGAGTATGAGCAAAGAAATTATGGATGAAAGAATTTTGAAAAATACTGAGATTATGCTAGAGTTTTATGGAAAAAGAAGGCATGCGGCACCAATCCCGAAAATTGGCATAATGGCAGATGGATGATAATTTACTTGATTCATTATGTGGGCTGTTTCTTTGCCACAATACGTAAGCGCAGTGCGTCCCTGGTGCGTGGGGTGTGGGGCAGCAACAACTGATCCTGTCGCTAATTTCGAGCAGGCTGGACTGTTCGTACGTGAATCGCTGCTGCGCTATTTCCCATGGAATGGTGCAGCCGCGGTGAAGCGTCGAACAGTACTGCCGCTTTGTGTATTATCTAGGAATTTGTGTTTTGTTTTATGTTTGTTTAAGGATGTAAAAGTTATTAATTAATAACTACTAACACAACCTGTGTTAGTAGTTATTAATTAATAATTTCCTAAATTAGTAGTTTTTTACTAACAAATGAGTCATGATCAGTGATCGGAATAGGTAGAGCTATGGGATTTTATTAAATTTCATTATTTTTGTCAATATGTATAAAAATGGTTTATGTAAGCCAATAAGCGCATGAGCGACGTTATAAATTTTACGTCAACAGAACGCTATAAAACTTTTTGCCAAGCGCGCGACGTTGCCGCTTTGTTGAGACGCGTAATGTCGCTGCATTATGGAAACAAGAAAACTATAGCGGGGTGTTTCTATCGC
The DNA here is from genome assembly GCA_916614155.1 of Mesoligia furuncula. Lineage (NCBI taxonomy): Eukaryota > Metazoa > Arthropoda > Insecta > Lepidoptera > Noctuidae > Mesoligia > Mesoligia furuncula. The sequence continues at coordinate 14,829,224 of OU744814.1, forward strand.
TAGAGTGACGCATCTGTTTTTGTCTCTTTCTGCGCCACTAGAATTCAATTCTATACCAACAGTAAAAACCAAATCCCGGGACTCGGGGAATATCCATATTATTCTAACCTATGGCAAGTACATAAAACAGCTCTACCTATTCCGATCTTGGGTCATGATACTTGAAAATAAATAATTTGAATTGAATTAATAATTTTATCGTTTCAGATCGTCCAAATCGGCCGCATACTCAACGCGCACATGTCATCAATGCAATGGATCGACAACTCCATAGCCCAAATATCTACAAAACTAGACCAACTGAAGGCGACACACGACACTTTACGGAGAGACAATGAAAGGTCTTACCAACTGACTTACAACTGATGTTAACAGTATTCCAAGTTATTAAGAATTGATTGTTAGACTATTTGGCGTTGATTTTGTTAAGTGACTGGCTAGGTTAATGAGTGTTGCTGTCTTTTTTTAATGGGTATAGTGAGAAAGAGATGGAGATAGAAAGAAAATATGTTCATTTGCGGCAAACATGAAGCAGAGAAAGACACAAAAAAAAGTTGGGGGGGAAATATGCGTTACATCCACGCAAAACGGCTATCGCTCAGCATAATGCATGTATTAGATAGTTTAGGAGCTGCCAAAATCACTACGTAGTATAAAGTCAGTGTCCGTTTGGAAATGCTAATATCAATAAATGCTCAAACGATATCATTATAATTTTTAATTCGTATTTGTCTTATTTAATTTATACTAAACTAGCAGCGCCCCGCGGTTTCACTCGCGTAAGTTTAGATCCCCTGGGAATATCGGGATATCCTATGTCCTTTCCCGGGACTCAAACTATCCTTGTACCAAATTTCATCTAAATCGGTTCAGCGGTTAAGCGTGAAGAGATAACGAAAGACAGACACACTTTCGCATTAATTATAATATTGGTATAGATTCAACAGGGGCGGGTAAGTTTATAATTTTAAATCATTCTTCTCCGTCTAAACTTGTATGGAAGATTAATTCAGCCTGATTTGATACCTCTTACTGTCTTCCGTCTCTTTCTTGTTATCTGTGAGAAAAAGACAGCAATAGTTTTAGCCATTCAGCCTAGTGAGTGCGTAGCATAATCCGTGCCATAGTTTGTATATTAAAATGTAAAAGAATAAGATGTGCATTCGTGATATTTTGTATGGCGAATAGTGAAGTGAGGACCGTTTCAATAATGTTGGATGGACTAGTCTTCATTTTATTGTCAATTAAATAGTTCATACAGGGTTATCGGTAAAACATTAACAACCTCTTAAGAGGTCCTTGTACTCATCATTATGAACAACTCTTACTAGGGGACCAAACCTGAAATCGCGAAAAAAAAAAAAAAAATCACCTGTTCCCTACATTTTGACGAGTGAATCGAACATAAATGTTTTAATGTGAACAGCTGATTTTTTTTCGCGATTCATGTCTGGTCTTATGTCTGGTTATATTCTGGAAACAGTAATATTGTTTGTTAGAGGTAATTTTAATTTATTTTCGCGAATGGCAAATAAATTTCCAAGAAACAGGCGTGATCAAAGTCAGCTCTGTCTGCATAGGAGTAAGTCGGTACTAATGCGCAAAAGTGTTTTCTGCATGGCTCCCATTATTTATAATAAATTACCCAAAAGTTGGAGGGAGCTAAACAATTTACATTTGAAAAATCAACTAAAGTCATATCTAATTGACAAAGCTTACTATAATATTAATGCTTGGCATTCAACGCTTGCAGACGTGCTCATCAATGCGAAATATTAATAAAATAAATTACGCTTGTATAATCAGTGACCTAGTTATAGTGATTTTGCGTGTTATACAAATAAATACTATAGTGAAAAGTTAAAAGAATGGACTGATTACGTAACATATTTTTTAAAGTGATATATTGAAGGCAGCCCCTTTTAATCGGAGCACGATGATTCGACGTAGCCCTCCACCAACACCGACCCCGGTACCGACTCCGGCTCCTACATCGCCCCAACAACCAACACCAACCCCGATATCGACACAGGCTCTTTCATCGCCCCAACAACCAGGACAGGACCAACACCACAAGGCTGAAAAAGAAATTGAGACCTTGGACACCAATGAAATAAGCAACTGGATGATTACTATCGAAAAGTGTCTGAATGAAGTTTGTTCCATTGCTCAGGACGGAAAACTGAACTCCGAACAGAAGCTGAGGATCAATTCCCTATCGCGCAGGGTAGGAAATGGCGTATCCCAGATGGCATTATTCTACCAGGACTTAAAACAAAAGGCCAGAGAAGTGCAAATCTCACTACAAGCACTGAGAGAAAAACGAGACCTCACGGATTGCCTGGACAACTTCCGTAAAACAATCCAAGACAGCATTGTAGAAAATTGCGCCCAACCAATAAAGACAGGAAATGCCTCCTTTGCTGATATGGTAAAGATGAACAAAAATAACTACTTGCGCCCCAGTAACCTCAGCTCTATCGCAATTTATCCTGATGATAAATTGAAAACTAGTGACGACACAAAATCTCTGGTTCAAAAAATAATATGCCCAGAACAACTGAAACTGCACGTCAGAGGTTTGCGTAAAACCAAAAATGGAGGAGTTATCATCAGCACTCAAACCAAGGATGACATAGAGAAACTACGAAACTCGTCACAGCTAAGTAGTTCCGGCCTGAAAGTTGAAGAGCCCCACAAGAAAAGACCTAGAATTATAGTGATAGGAGTACCCTCAGCCCTAACTGACCAAGAAGTCTACGAGTGCATATATGAGCAAAACCTAGCCGACAAGCTTCCTAATCTGCCTCGTGAATCTGTCCTATCCTCTTTAAAATTAAGTCACAAGTCGGGAAAAAAAGAAGGACCAACGTGCAATTTTATTTTAGAAGTTCCTGCCAACATAAGAAAAGCCCTTATTAACCAGGATCGAGTATTTATAAATTGGACTTCTTGCCCAGTTAAGGATTACACACTTGTGACGAGGTGCTTTAAATGCCAACAGTACGGGCATGCTGCAAAGACCTGTCGGGAGGAAACCCACACGTGTGGACATTGTGGACAACAAGGTCACCAGACTAACGATTGCACAAAGAGTGCTGAACCATCGCAGTGTGCAACATGTTTGCGTTTCAAAAAACCCAGCAACCACAAAACAGGTGATCTGGAATGCCCGGCAAAGAAAATTGCTGAAAGCAGGTACATAAACTCTATAAATTATAATGAAGGCGCCTAAGAGCGTCGCCCCTAATCTTTTATTTCCTGCATTAGTCAATAAGTCGTTTTAATTTACTTGTAAATTTTTAATTATATACTAGTAGTAAATAAAACTATGGATAAGTTACTTACTGATATTGATGTGGTCTCATTATCAGTGGCAAAATCATGCGAGATTGAAAAATGTAAATTATATCTCCCTGATCCCTCTACATCGCTTACTATTCTTACGCAAAATATTCGCAGTATTAATAAAAACATGGACAACCTTCACATTCTGTTGAAACGGCTGGATACGGAATGTGACATTATTGTATTGACAGAATGTTGGCTTTCTAAATGTCAACAGTACCTTCCATCTCTGTCAGGATACCAAATGTTTAGTAGTAAGACTGTTCATAATCAAAATGACGGGGTAGTTGTTTTTGCCAAACAAAGTCTGAACATATCGGTAGAAGAACCACCGATACAAGACTGTAGCAGATTATTGATAAAAGTGGGCTTAGAAACTGCTATCCTTGCTATTTATAGGCCGTGTGCTTTTAAGCAAACCGATACTTTTATTGCGTCGTTGGATGTTGCACTCCAAAAACTATCCTTATACAAAAATGTAGTACTAACCGGTGATATGAACATAGATATTAACCCAGAAGACAGTAATAGAGTTGCCAAAGACTACCTTAATATGTGCGCATGCAAGGGATTGCTTCCGGCCCATTTGCTTCCAACACATTCGAGTGGATCCTGTTTAGACCACACCTTGCTTAAAACTAACCTCTCATCCATTACCCTTGTAACAGATCCCACAGTTTCCGATCATGGAGCAGTCCTGCTTAGTTTAAAAGTAAATACCCCTAGATCTAAGTGCACTAACACCATTACTAAAATCAATATGAAACACCTTGAACACGCATTATGTCATATTGACTTTAATCCAGTTTACAAAACTGATGATGTGAACATTTCTTTGCCTTACTTTATTAATAAAGTGCAATATGCAATTGTAAGTAATACTTCGAGCATAAAACTAACTAAGAAAAACAATAACCTAAAACCATGGATAACACCCGGGCTAATAAAGTGCATTCGGCACAGGGATAAACTTCACATGCAGGTAAAAGTCTCTCCAGATAATACCATTTTACAAACATCATATAAAAGATATAGAAATTTCTGTAACAATCTACTAAAAAAGTTGAAAAATACGTATAACAGAAATTTACTTGAAGAATCAGGAAAAGACAATAAAAAACTGTGGCGCCATATAAAAAATCTAGCTTTTGTATCAAAACAACATGAATCATCGGCAGAATTATTACAAACGCACGCTTCGCCGCTTACATCAGCAAATCATGTTAATAGTTACTTTTCTAATGTGGGTCAAAAACTTGCTGAGCAAATAAAACGTAATTATAACTCAAACTACAACACTCACGTAAACAGGGACTTTGTATCATCGCATTATCAGCAATTAGCTTCATTTGTTTTACTGGATACAGACAAAGACGAAGTCGAAAGGATTATTATGGGGCTGAAAGAAGTCTGTGCGGTTGGATGGGACGGTATCTCAAATATTGTATTAAGGAATTTCAGACACATTTTGGTTCCGCCGTTAACTCATATTTTCCAAATATGCCTCGCTGAAGGTATTTTTCCCGACTATCTGAAAAAAGCTTTAGTTGTCCCAGTACATAAAGGAGGTGACAAAAAAGTAGCTTCAAATTACCGACCTATTTCTATACTATCATCTACATCTAAAATACTGGAAAAAATAATTAATATTAGGTTAATGAAGTACTTAGAGTCTAAAGCGATCCTCTCGGATAAACAGTTTGGTTTCAGACCAAAATTATCTACATCTGACGCTGTACAAGATATGACCGATTATGTATCTCAAGAACTAGACAAAGGAAATCATTCAATTGGTATTTTTCTTGACCTAGCAAAAGCTTTTGATACCGTTTCTGTTCCTATCTTATTGAACAAGCTCGAGAAAATAGGCATTCGAGGTAAGCAGCTTAAGCTTTTTGCAGACTATTTAAACAACCGTTGTCAATGTGTGAAAATTGATAATATTACCAGCTCAGAACTAAAAAATACCCCTTTTGGGGTCCCGCAAGGAAGTATATTAGGACCAACCTTATTTCTTATTTATATAAATGACCTCTGCAGTCTACAACTAAATTCGGGTAAAATTATATCGTATGCTGATGATACCGTACTCCTGTTCTCTGCAAATACATTACAAGATGTTGTGTTATGTGCACAGCAAGGTTTCAATATAGTTAATAGATGGTTACAACATAACTTATTGACATTGAATGCTGACAAAACTAAATACATACGCTTTTCTTTACGCAGCTCAAAATCATCTATAACTATTCCAGATATTTATGCACACGTTTGTAACACGCTTGCAAATTCAAAATGTAATTGTCCAATTATCCGTAATACGAACAATATAAAATATCTTGGAGTAATTATTGATGCTACACTTACATTTAAAAATCACATAGATCTATTATGCAGCAGAGTACGTAAACTGATGTTCATTTTCAAAAAAATTCGTCATTTTGCCAACTCTAAGGTAATAAAACAGGTCTACTATGCTCTGTGTCAATCAATAATTACATATTGTATTACCTCATGGGGAGGTGCGGCTAAAACAGTTTTACTTCCACTGGAGCGCGCTCAAAGAGCAGTATTGAAAGTATCCACATTCCGGCCTATCCTGTTCCCGACCCAAGATTTATATAAATCTTGCAATGTTCTGACAGTGCGGCAGTTATTTATTATGAATGCGTTACTAAAACAGCACTCTAAATTGCCGTATAATAGAGTTGTCACTGATAAGAGACGAAAAGACATCTGTATGGATAATTATAGATTAAGGCATTCGTTTATGTATAGATTTTTTATATTCCTAGGCCCATTTCTGTATAATAAAGTAAACGCAATTTTGTCTATGTCTGCATTAAAAACGGTACATTGCAAAAATGTTATTACAACTTGGTTGCAAAATCTGTCCTATGATGACACTGAAAAGTTACTGGTTGTTTTAAGTTAAATACTATTTTTATTTCTGTATTGTCCTAGCATTAGTCTGCTAAGTTACCCACTATTTATGTATATTATCAATCTTTGGAATATTATTGTAATAAGCTAATTTGCACATAGTGATACCTGAGATACAGGTTTATCCTAGTTCAGGTCGATCCCATTATTATATACCTACCACTTTAGTATAAGGCTTAATATTGTAAATATGCATTATGTATTAAAATAAATAAATAAATAAAATAAAAAAATAAAATAATGAATTTCTGACAGAAGAATTTATATTGACATATATTTTGATGCTTTATTATTTATTTTTCTAAAATTGACGTTTATAATTTATTTTTTGTTTACAAATTCACATAACATTAATGTTTTTGACTTGAAATTAATAATTCAAAATCATTATTATTCGTAATATTTGCACGCCATACTATTTGGCAAACATGTCTGATCCTTTCTTTTTTATGTTATCCTGCATGCATTCATGTTCTTGTATGTATACACGTTTGAGCAAATAAATTTATCTTATCTTGTCTCATAGTAAAAGTTGTTCATAATGATGAGTACAAGGACCTCTTAAGAGGTTGTTAATGTTTTACCAGTAACCATGTATAATTAATCATTGGTGCCGTTTCAGTTGTTCACAAACTAAACTAAATTTAAGTTCAGTGCATCTTTTTCTATCTATTTCATTAAGAAAAGGACAGAAGATAAATTTTAGTTTTGTCCTGACGTAAATCGACGTAATTTTAGTAGGCAAGTTTTTAATCACGTCTTAACTTGTATGGAGTAGTGTCAGGACTAAACTAGAATTTATCGTATATGTTGAACAAAAAAAAAATTTGCCATCAATCTAATGAGATTTTGGCAGCAGAGTAAATTCAATAGGCTTCCAGCAGGCCGTTCCCTTGTAAAATAGAGATGATGCTTTTCATCCTGTATTGCTATAGTTGCGGTGCGAGAGAGAGATGGCTCTGTCGCACCGCAACTATGATGGGTCTAAAACGCCAGAATTCCATAATATGGCCCTAGGAATCGAGGTATATTTCCTGATTTTCTTTGCATAGTGAGACAACTAAGTGTGCACTAGTTAGAAAAAAATAACATTGAATCAAATAGAACCGGGTAATGTATCAATATATTTTCATTTTGTGTTCTGGACAGATCTTGCATGTTACTTATTTAGCCCAAAACTTGTAAAAAATAAACCTTCTTCCATTATACATATAAGGAGTGAATGTCCTAATAATATTCCCTATTTATGTAGCTACAAGTTTTGTGATAACTTATAGACTTATTAATGCTGCTGTGAATGATGTAATTAACAAAGTGATCAAAAATAATTATATTTTCATGGACAACATTTTGGTCATGACCAAAAATATCAAAATAATATTAATTCTAGACTACATTAAAGTTTGTTAATCTTAAAAATTGGATAAATTGTTTGTTACTCGTATGAAAAGTGTATTTCTGTGAAATAAAAGTGATTATTAGTTCATAATGTTTTATTGGTGAAATTAATGTAGGTGTGTGTAGTCTAACCATCAATCTGTCCACCGGGAAAAACTCATATTGACGACTAACTTCAGCACGCGACTTCGTCCGCATATAATTTCGTCCCCCTACCCATCGCGTCGCAACCCATCGCTCGCTCGTGCTACTAAGTACTTCGTTTTCGCTTAACGTTCTTTCAGACTCTTTTTTTCTATTGCACGGCTCCTAAGGGTCGTAGCGTGATGATAAAAAGCCTATAGCCTTCCTCGAAAATTGGGCTATCAAAATGCAAAAAGAAATTTTTCAAATCCGACTGGCAGTTTTCCAGAGATACTCCCTACATACAAACAAACAAACAAAAACTATAATGGTAGAAGTATAAATATCAGTGGCTTAGACAAAGAAAAGTATAGACGGCGGTTAGCTCCATTTCATTTCCACAAGAAAGGGATAAAGTATTGAGTTCCGTCTCTCAGTGCGTGCCAGTTTTTTCAAGGCAGCTACTTATGTAGCTCATGTTAGTTATGTTAGTTTTTGTCTCATGTGTGGCCACGCTCCCAGATGCTCTCTAGCTTTCTTAGTCTAAGATCAGTGGCCTTAGTGTGTTTTTTCGACTCACGTTCGACTGCGAGCGCATTAGAATGTTGTATGGGAAAAAAATAGGTTTCTCCTAGTGACCACCAGGTGGCGCTATAACTTTTTGCCATAAAAAATTCTAACGCGCTCGCAATAGAACGTGAGTGAAAAAACTGACACTTAGCCTCAGAAAGGCTTGAACACCAAGAGGCGAAAAACGCAGGAGAAAACCTAGAATTGTAAGGAGAGGTAGATACACAATTTCACGCAAAGAAATTAAAATCAAGTTAAAATTATTCAACAATTTATTTCAATAAACAATCCCACTTATAAAACACTGCAGTTTAACATTCTCGTCAGTCTGTAAGCACAATATCACTAGTTTCTTATGCACTATACTACAGACAGTCTTGTTGGTCGATATTTGGTCAGCACTTAGGAACATTGATAGCTTCTTAGCGTCCACTCTGCAGTAGCAAATACGGGATCTATCTTCGTTTGCTTGCGTTTCTTCTGTTTCCGAGTCTGAATGTTCAATTGGGCCTGAAAAATGTGTATCCATACTAATATTACAAACTAGCTTCGCCCCGCGGTTTCACCCGCGTAAATGTCGATCCCGTGGGAATATCGGGATAAAAAGTAGCCCATGTTACAGGGTGTCAGCTACCTCCATACAAAATTTTATCAAAATTAGTCCAGCCGTTTGAACGTGAAGAAGTAACAAACATTAAACTCACACACAATTTTTTGGCCTTTATAATATTAGTGTGATTCGAAAGTAACTCTGTCTGTCTGTCTGTATGTGACCTTGTCACGCTTAAACCACTGAAGGGATTTCCCGGGATCGACACTTGGTGTCTAAACACACTATGCCGAAGGTACCTACGTGACCGAAGTTCGCAATGATTACCTACGCCTGCGATGCTCTTTGAATTACTGACGACACATTATGCGGAAATTACGTTGTCTTAAGGACGCTTGCACATTTTGAACTCGCTCAAGTTTAGGTATTTGAAACGCAACACAACAACATTACGCGCACGCACACATTGAACCCATTGTCCGCTCGATTTTATACGTAACTTAACTAATCTTGGTACTTGAAGGTATTATTTTTTAATTTTACTGGTATTTATTGAGTAAAGTTAGTTGTTAGTTCGCAATCGAATTTGGTAACTGTTATTAGTACTTACTATGTGTGATAATCATGTTTATAGTATTGTTGAAGTTCATCAGTCATTACGTACATTATGTAGGTGCCGAAAAACTACCTTAACATTTTAGTATTACAAGGAACATTTACGTTTATCCTTCAGTCTACTGTTAGTTTGAAAAGACGTAAGTACTTTTAAATATTGTTTTTGATGACAATTGTTGGAGCATTACCTACATAATCAAATACTAGCCTGAGAGTTGTCGTAGAGTTTCGCAGTGATATTTAAAAATAATCATTCACTTATGAAAACAGTACTTAAGTATTTTATTTACTGGGGCGAGAGTTCATAATTTTTTATAAAAATAAAAAACTTTGTAACAAAAAAAACAGACTTCCAAAAAGTGAAAAATAACTTTAATTTCGGAAGTCGGTGTCTTTGGCGGATCCAAAGGCACCGACTTCCGAAATTAAAGTTAAAAAAACTTTTTTACAAAAAAAAAACAACCGACCGACTTCCAAAAAACACTACAAAGTGAAAAATAACTTTAATTTCGGAACTCGGTGTCTATGGATCTGTAATTTAGTATTTTGCCGCCGACTTCCGAAATTAAAGTTATTTTTCACCTTGTAATGTTTTTAGGAAGTCCACGAGTTACTATAAAAAATACCCAAATTGCTATAGGTGTGTGTGCCTATAATATTTGAAGAGTTCCTTTGATTTCTCCAGGATCCCATCATTAGATCCTGACTTAATGACAATGGACCTGACCACCTGGAAAGTATATCCATTCAAACAAAAAAAGAACAAGAAATAAAAATGTATTTTTCACATTGTGGTTTTTTTTTTTGGAAATCGTTTTTTTTTGTAAAAAAGTTTTATTTTTCACTTTTTACTTGTACCCACCTACTCCACACAAATTCATATAGCACTACTTGCTATGTGAATATCAGTGACAGGAAGCTACTGAACACATCCGCGTATCCCTTTAGAGGGTACAGGCGTGATTTTATGATGTGTGATTGCGTAAACAATGCATAGATATGCGATAGCAGCAATCGCGGTTGATTTGCTGGCATTTATTGAAGAGTTCCGTTGTCTGTCTCCGAAAATCATCAACAGATCTTTACGAAATTTAAATGTGACCATTTTGAAATAAACCTCTTTCGAACAAAGAAAGAATTTTGCTAATCCGTCCGTCCGCATATGACGGAGTTATGCTCGAATATACAACCTCCTCCTTTTTTGAGGTCGGTTAAAAATACTCCCGCCATCTTGAATAAAAAAATGGATGTCATATCGTAATCACCACCCCAAAATCGACTATAGTATCGAATATCTAAAAAAAAATTGTTCCGTCATTTTTATTTGATTATAATTTTTTAACACAAATATTTATACAGTCTTTATGATCCATTAAACAAAAAATTACAACTAAGTATTTATTTACATTTTACACATTTTAAAACAAATTCCAAAAATCGTACTTAATTTTATTTCGGTTCGAAAAAGTATCAACATCGTACTGTGGAGTACACAAAACGGAACTCACTTTTTAACGTAATTATTTTTTGCGAAAAAGCTACATAGGCGTGCTTCCACGGGCGCGTCTGAGCGCGGAATGACCGACTGGCAAGTGTCCGCGGGTAGAAAATGTATGGAGAAATTTGAGAGCGTTTCTTATTTTACTCATAAATGAAATGTTATTTATTTATCTACAAAATATTTAGCTTATCTTTATAGAATTATATATAGGCAACAATATCTTCTTATTTCTAAGTTAAAATATGCATTGGATTTAGCTATACTGGGTCCTATTCAGACCCCTTTATATTTAATTTTTTGCGATTATTGTGAAGGTAAAAACGTATTTGTGTGAAAATTTTGTATGGGGCTATTTAATTGCTTTGGCCCCAGTCTGGAGATGAATACATTATCTTTAATTCGAAACCAAGATATCCTCGCAGTTGTCACTCCAGTTTGTTAAAATGGTACCTGAAAAACACTGTTATTCGTGGAAAAATGTGATAGCGTCCTTAAATAGCATTGCAGGCGTAATCATGTCGAACTTCGGTCGCGTAACTTCGGCGTAGTGTATTTAGACACTTATGCGGGTGAAACCGCGGGGCGCTACTAGTTTTGTTATATAATTCCAACCAAGGGTACAGACGACAAACGAAAACGTGCCCAACACGCCACGGTCGTGTACAGCCGACAAGAAAACGACATTTTTTACCTTTTGAACGCCACGATCGGGTATAGACGACAAACGAAAATGTGCCCAACACGCCACGGTCGTCTACAGTCGACAAGAAAACGACATTTTTTACCTATTGAACGCCACGGTCGGGTATATGCGACAAACGAAAACGTGCCCAACACGCCACGGTCGTCTACAGCCGACAAGAAAACGACATTTTTTACCTTTTGAACGCCACGGTCGGGTATAGACGACAAACGAAAACGTGCCCAACACGCCACCGTCGTCTACAGCCGACAAGAAAACGCGTGTTGGGCACGTTTTCGTTTGTCGTCTATACCCGACCGTGGCGTTCAAAAGGTTAAGAACTTTCACAGTCTGATCTCAGTCTCAATCTGTCAAAAATACCTATAATTTCCATACAATTTTGACAAGTTTTTGACATTGATTGTCGTTTTTTAATTACGGGAGTTTGCCTCCTGGTACGTTCAAAAAAGCGTTGGGTTAACGATATCGTCAAAGTTGCGGGGATACACCTGGATGAAGGACACACGGAACCGGGAAGTATCGCAGAAGAAAGGGGAGGCCTGTACCCAGCAGTTGGTGATTCCGGGCTGAATCCACTGGAACTGTAGTGTATTTGAGATGCAGAGGTAAGTACAGATATTAGATTCGTTCGCGTTCGAAAAGCAAGTAATGCAAGATTGACACAAAAGATTCTACTAACTCCGCCTCTTTTTTTTTTTGTTTCCCGGTTGGAATATCCTCATGGATGTCCTCCGCCCTGGGGCGGGCGGAGGGGTCTGTCAGGCTCTTACTGACTAAAAATCGCCCCGGTTTTCCATCTCACACCTACGCCAGGGTCGCGGGAATGTACGATCCTTCCGCAACCCCCGAATGGGGCGCGTGTGGAACACTACGCGCCGCCACCTCGGGTCCTAATGTGTGGGGGACGTCGGACGTTTAGGGGGGGGGGGGGGGGGGGGGGCAAAAAGAGGGGGTCATCCGCCCTCCGCCGACGCCCGGTGCACCTGCTGCGGGCCGGGTGAGTGAACGAGATATCCCTCTCCCTTTCCGCAGCCACTTGCGAGATAACAGTTTCGCAGAAGGAAACCACCGCGTCCCAGGACTCTTCGCTGCCGACCATCGACTCGACTACGGCTGGCAGCGCCAGGTCACTGCCTACTTCTGAGACGAGGGCACGGCTCCTCCCAAGCGGCACTCTGCCAGCGTATGCCACGCCGAGTACTCCCAGCAGTGGTGCCACCGGGCGACTAACACCGCCCCTAAGCCAACCCACTGACCCTACAGACTATGTATTAGAGTATGATCTCAAAAACTATGTTTTACCTTCAAAAGCTTCCACTTTCAGCCCTTTAAACCTCGTGGACACTTTAGCCATATCAGTCTTGATCTGTAAAGTCAGTCTCCCTTCAGCCGATGCTCTTATTACAACCTCTGATGCCATGGTCCTCATTCTGTCTATGGTAGTGCGCAGCTGTTTTAGTGATGGCAGTTCTATTGATATCTGAAAACAAAATAAACTTAATATAACATAACATGATGCCTTTAATCCCCGAAGAGTTAGGCAGAGGTGTACCTATAGTAAACCCACATTTCGCCAGTTATGTTTAAGTCCTAGTAATAGGGGCGAGCGCGAGCCTACCATTAACTGGGCACAAGTCCAGACTCCAGAGTCAGGGCTGCTACTGAGAAAGCCCTGACGAAACAAACTCAATATAGAATAGAATATAATACACAATATCACTTTTCCCAACCTAGAAATCTAAACCAGGACCTCACGCTCAGCAAAAAAAAAAAAAAACAATGCTCAATGCTCAATGAGGCAATCAAAAAAACTCAATAAAAAACAACCGTCTTCCAAAAAAAAAGCACTACAAAGGAAAAAATTAACTTTAATTTCGAAGTCATTTGTTTTTTTTTTTTGTAAAACAGTTTTTATTTTTCACTTTTTAGTTGTAACTACCCCACACAAATTCATATACTTGCTATGTAAATGCAGTGACAGGAAGTTATTAAAACATCATCAATATAAACTGAGTGGAAAAAAATCGTATTATTGGAGCTAAAAAAAAAGCTACCCAACAACCCATATAAATTTTATTAACTTTGCTTAGGTAGTTTTTGAGGAGTTGTTTAGAGCTTGCTTGAGTTAGCTGAGGCATACCTTATCCATTAAAAAAAGAATTATGCAAATCTGTCTATAGTATAATAACGGAGTTAACTTTGCCCGAACATCGTAAAAAAATATAAACATCCAAATTGAGAAACTCCTCCATTTTTGGAGTCGGTTAACAATAAAATCCACTAGTAAATACTATGAATACTAAAATAGTAGCTCTTTCTCTTCGGTCCCTGTGTTGCTAAATAGTAGCTCTTTCTCTTCGGTCCATTTGAACAACTGGACAAAAGGATATGGGGTAATTTTCATCCCTAAAAACTTTATGTTGAGCAAGCTAATCTATCCCAACAAAGTTTTTTCTGCAGATGTTTGGGGTTAGCTTACATATAAATCTATCAACACAGCAATCAAAATTGATTGCAAACATCACCAAAGCTAATATAAATTACTGAACAAAATATTGCAGACCATTACAATAACAAAATTTTCTACTGCTTGGCAATAAAATCAAAAGTCATTTACTCAAATTAGTTTTAGAATCAACAGTTTTTGAACTCCCAAAATTACATAAGACAGTTTCCCCAAACCACCAGCTCTTCACTACTTCCTAGTACTTCAGCTGGAATGAAGAAGTGGCGCAACAAAATCCCCCAGTAGCACAGGTGTCTGTTAAATTAGAAGAATAATATTCTTATGTGATTATATTACTGGTCCAGTCCAGACATTCTTGATAAAATTTTATCTCTATTAATACTCACACTTGGGGAAAAATACAAAACTATCGGGATAACTTACATCAGGGTCAGGTATCCTAGGTTCATGGTAGTCGGACCACAATTTCCTAGGTATTATTGCTACTGGTATATCATGTGTCACTTGTCTTGTCTGCTGTGACACTGCACATGGCTGAAAGGAGAGGATTATTTGTTATTTTTTGAAGGTTTAATTTGTCGGTGGTGTATGTTGGTCCTGGCTGTCAATTGTAGATCTTTAACAGTTGTTACGGGTAGTCAGAACCCAAAAGTCTGACAACTAGTCTTACTAAGGGGTATTGTATTACCCAGTAACTGGGTTGTGGAGGTCAGATTGCTCTATGTAAACTGGTAGCTGTGTACTGGTAGCTGCAGCCGGTTAGACTGGAAGCCGACTCCAATCTAGTTGGGAAAAGGCTTGGCAGATGACGTTTGAAGTTTTAATAAAGGTTATGTAGTTATTCAGAAATCTTGGAGTATCTTAATGTCTAGCAAACTGTTTTAGAAGATATTACTAAATAGGTATGCCTATACTGTTTATTCCTTCTATTCTTACTGTATTCAATGTCAATATTTCTTTACTAGATGGGACAAGGGCAGGAGAATGATGATGATGCATTAGTTTGCATGTCAGGTTTTCGCTTGTTCTAATAACAATGTGCAGGTTTTGACAGAGGTGGTTTGGCATCCAGTGCTGCCGACCTACAATGTGAAAAGTTAGGTGAAGTGAGCTACTAATATAATGTCAATCCCTAGCATCAAGTAGAATGACAACTCACTTCATGCCACTTTACCTAAGTTTTCACGGTGAGATTTTTACAGAACATACTGGCTTTTGCAAGAAAATTATATTTTTAGGAAGAATCTTGTGACGATTTCCAATCTGGTATAAAAGGAGCGCGCACCGTTATTAGATTCTGAATTATATTGGTGCTCTTACCTACTGAGCTAATGAATCGTTAACGAACAGACTAGGCCTACAGTATTGTCTCTCCTTGCCCTTTTTAATCCATTCAAAGGTTGACTTTAAGAGACCCTTGGTTGAGCCAGCCTGCGCTGCTGAGCCTGTAGCTTTAAATTAGTCCCTAAATACTAATTTAAAGCTACAGCCTGTCCTTTCCCAGCGACGCCCTAAGCTGAGAGGCCCACAGAGGGTGCCCTTAACATGTAGTTGCTTAGTTTTTAAGTTTTCTAAGCCCTGCCTGGAAGCTTTAATTTATTGAAGCCACAGGCAAGCCCGCTTAAGCAGACGACAACCTCATAGGTTGACCTGCGAGATGCCAATAAAAATAAAAAAAAGTTATTTGATTAATTTGTCGGGTGTCACTTGTGGCAGCAACATCGCTCAAAGGGCTGTAAAGCTTATAATAATTATTGTCTTATTGTTGTTATAATATATGATTGAACATAATTTAGAGCTTAATTCTATTAGTTATTACCAGTAGTGATTTGTTTGTTTTAGTCATTATAATTTAGTTCCTTGCGTAAGAAAATTAACAGTTGTAATAATTTTAAAACATTTGTATTAAAATTTATTGAATTAACATGTGGTTTCATGTACTGTGTTGTTTTTTTTACCATTTCCACTTCTGATTGCTAAAAATATACAGAAATATATAAATGCAGAAATAGCAGTAGGCACAAATGTAGTTAACACTTTGCGGGACACTTAACGCCCCTCAACGTAATAACAATAAAACTTTTATTGTCTCGTACAGTGTCCTTCAATGTGTTAAATTACTATTATATTATATTAATATAATAGAATAAAAGTAAAAGCATTACTTCAGTACATTACAAACATTTACTTACTGTTTCAATTTCTAAAGTAAGACATGGACATTGTTTCTTTGTTAACTTCATCTTCAAAGATTTTGCTGTCTTTAAAGTGACTAGAGATCTTGCTAAATTACCTGTAAAACACATATGAATTTATTCAGATGAGATTCGGGTTTTTAACCAATACTAGTGCTTTTGATATTCCGAGCATTTTGAAAGTTTACTCGTAAAACTGCAAGGGGTACCATGTTAACCAATAACTGGGTTGCAGAGGTGGGTCAGTGGGTCGTCTTAGGGGTGAGATAGGCAGTCGCTCCATGTAAAATACTGGTATTTAGCTGCATGTGGTTAGACTGGAAGCCGACCCCAACATAGTTGGGTAAAGCTAGGCAGGCACGCACAAACAGCAACGAGAACTATACATAGTGTTCATTCTAACCTGAACTTAAAGTCATATAAATGTCTTTGTGCTCCTCATCCAGCCCAATCATGTGATACTCGGAGCAGAACATTGCCTGAGGAATCTCACACCACAAAATCGGTGGGCTAGGCCCAGTATTCTCTTCACTCACAATAAAATACAACTGGTCGTCAGTCAATCTTAACACACATTCTTTGGATAACTTCGATATGATTGTCACTAAATCTGCAAATAAACATGTTTCTATGTAAAGTTGAAATGGAACGATTGTTTACATTTTGTTTATGAGGTTAAGTAAGTACTTGAAAATTCTCGCATCGGCCCAGCGTCCATCATTACAGCGCGGAACTTCATATTTTATGTTGGATTTAAGAGATATTTGACGCATTTATCGCTAACTCTATCTAAATAAAAATTCGCGGGCTTCCAGCGCCGAATTTGGATAATGGTTTGTTTTGACAGCAAGCAATTGGTGAAGAAGCATAGACAACCGAATTTAGGCAGGCTGTAATTAAAATGTTTTTTGTAAGTGGTGCTCTATATCTACTAAATAAATATAAAATCGACTAAAAGGCGTACTCAATCTATTCCCACTTTTAAAATTATGTTTAAAAAGCTATCTCTATACCAATATGTTCTTTGCTCTTATTTCATGATTCGAATAGAATCGAATAGAATATATTTATATTCTGCAAATATGGGTAATACTAATACATAGGTAATAGGTAATTTTGCAAATATGGGTAATACATAATGGGTACATAATAGGTTAAAGCTCAACCATATTTCACCATTCGGCATGCAACATCTAAATTATTAACATTCACTTATGTCTAATCAAAAGTCAGTAGGGCAGTACAGATCCATCAATCCAAAACAATTAAGGCAATTCTTTTCTCTGATAAAAACTCAGTCACACTATAGTACGTTTTATTTATCAAAAATATAAGTAGGTAGTATGTAGTCTACTCTTAAACAGCACTGTTGTCAAGTAGGTAGTAAATACTTAACATAAAGATACTAATATGTAAGTTTTTTTTTTAATTTGTTTGATTGTACCTACCAATATAAAAATGGTACACCGCATACCGCCTGCAGCATTGTCTAACTATCTCCCTAAATCCATCCAAAGGTTGTCTCTCTATGATCGCTTTTATCGATAAGCAAAATTTATAATATTTTGTGTTTTTACGGTGTGCATATTATAGAATCTTCTATTTTAGTCTAAAAGCGTGACCCTGCAACATTAAAGTAATGTATAGGGTTATTAAAGGTTTATATAAACTGAGTTACTTTTTGATTACCAGTAAATGTACGTTGTATGTACTCAAATCAGAAGTGTTACCGAGTCTTGACGATTATTTGTTTTGTGTTTTTTAGATAGATAGATTTAAAGCATTACTTTGTTGTCAGTCGGTTCGATCAACCCCTGTCCTTTTCTCGGAAACGAATAGAAGCGAAAAAACACAATAAGCACAACTGAATATATTAACTGTGACTGAGCTACCACACTATTTTTCTTATTACCTATTCGTTTCTTTTGCAGGAAATAAAGAGCACACACAATTTCCCTTTAAGGGGGAAACGCTAAAGTAGCCCGCGAAATGCAAAGTTTCTTACGTTTTTTGCAATTACAAAAAAAAAGTTATTGATACGCAAATAAGATTTCTTTGCAAACCGTACTTTTCAATCAACATTTGACAGATAGAGTTCATTGTCGTTCCTATTCTTATTTGAATCGCATTGTATGATTAGCGACCGTAAAGGTACTGACACACATGCTCATTCCTAGCATGCTCAACCCAACCGGAGCACGCGAAAATCAAAGTCACGTGAATTATAATCATTAGACTCAGTAATACAACTTGTTAAGTTAGTGTAATCCTAAAATGTCAAGATTTCATGAAATAGTCATTCAGTGGGATTACTTGTTCTTAGAGAGTTGTGTTGATGACTTTAATAATTATAATTCTGTAAATACATATTTGTTACGTGCGCGAATATTTTAATCAACGTACAACTTAATACTGACCAGCAAATTGCTAAAAAAGTAAAAATAAATGAATTTCGCGGGCTACCCTGGCCAGCTATTTTGCTGTATTAGATTAAAGAGAAATTTTCTGATTATGTTTCACAGAACCCTTTATAGCAGCAGTTTTCTGTGCACGCTCACTCACTCTCTCTCTTGAGTATTTTAACTCACTTGAGTATTTTTTTTATTTGGACCCATTTTAGTCGATTTTAGCATGGTATCATTTTAAGCATAGACAAAGATCTATGCGTTCCCATTTCCTACAAAGATGGCTCAGAATGGCGCTGTCGTGTTGATAAAGTGCTATTTACGGTACATCTTAGTTCTCTGTCGCACACGCATCGATTCTCGTTCGTGCGAATGAGAGAGGCATTGTTCCATTTTGATTGTAACGAATACTAACGAATTGTGGTTATGACTTGAAAAAGTTTTTATTTATTTTAGTTAATTATTGTGCAATCCAGAGTAATTTATTCGCTGTTATAGTTAATGTATTGTCAATCATTTTAATTGTAATTTTATTTTCGTAATAACCTAAGGCACGGAGGATAAATGGAGAAAAATGAAAAGTCAAGGTATGTGGACGATCGATAATGTCGTCACTATGAAATTATGAATGTGTTCTAACCACAAATACACTTTCTTGCTCTCTTATTTTCATTTCTACCTCGCTTATTTGTTGATATCAACCTCATTGTTGACATTCATGCGGGTATTTTAGAGAAAATCATGACAGGAGTTGTTTATTTCGGGATATTAATGGCACAACGTTGAAACGTTCACCGTTGGCCATAACGTTTTTCCTTCGAATTCGATCTTCGAATATTTAACGGATTCCAATTTGAAAGAAATTCGTTATTTTGTGTTTTAATTCAGCATTCATAGACACTGTGAGCAAATTCAGCTAGATAAATTGTAGATTCAATGCGGTTTTCGCCATCTCATGAGCGTTAACTCAATGCATAACTACGTAATACGGTTCAATGTCGCCCGTGATTAGGTGCGATGATTATGCAACGTTAACTCAGCCATTTTATTTGTTTGATTTTCAAACTCGCAGAGTTCTGTCATTTCCTATAGCTGGAATTAAATGCTTATTAATATGTTGTGAAACTTGACTTTCGTGTATGATCGCACTTGAGGGGATTGGGGATTATCTACACGTATGAAGATAGTAAACATATGCGATGATAGCGTTTTTGTGTTTACTTACTTTCCTTATCTGAGACGTAGAGACCTGCGTGTAAGTACGTAACTAAAATTTAATTCCATGTGTTTTTTTTTATATAATGTACATGTAGGTACTTATAGGGAAAAACAATAGATCAGCTTTAATTAAGAATACTTACATGTAAGTACCTAAAGGAGATGAAGAAGACAGGAAGTACCTGGGTGCTTTTTGATCGAGAGGGAAGTGAAGAACCTTTGAACCTTCCCTCCAAGTCCTAGGGAGTGATTAGTAGGGCAATGAGCCATGAAAATAGCGAGTACCTACTTCAGGGATGTGGATGTCGCCATATCAGGTGTTGCACGAGGGGTGACCTATATAGGTCTTGCAGGTACCTACCTATTTTAAGAGGATACGGTGCCCTCTCCACTCTTCGGGGTTTGTGGCTAAATTATAACAGCCGCAGTGGTCGATGGAAGGTTAAGCTTATGCTTGCCGCGGTTGGTTCGTGGATGGGTGATCATCCATTACAGTGTTACCAAGGCAGATCGTATTACCTAGGTTCAGCTACATCCGGTTAGACAGGATGCTGACCCCAACATATAGTAGGGAAAAAGCTAGGTAGATTGATTGCAGCCCTCTCCATGTGCTAAAAAGGCCAATTTTTTAGTTTTTGCATACAAAACCATCTTAGTGGTCCTCTCACATCGATATCATTACGTAGTACGATACGATATCATTACGATATTAGTACCTAAATAGATACCTGCCCGGTTTTAAATTTCCGATTTCTCCAGTAGATCGTAGTACACAGTATGACTGGAGTAGCGGATGGACCCACAGGCCACAGCCCGAAGTAAAATTTTGTGAAGAAAGTTGATTGAATACCAAGGTCTTTTAAACTTTGGCAAGTCTTCAGGCTTTTATGGCTTGGCATTTTGGAATAGTAGTCTAATATCTAAGATAGTACTATGAAAGGTAACCCTCATGGTCCTCATTAGATGTTTGAAAGCCAGAAATCACGCTCATTTAGACGAAACTAAGGTTGCTTATTGCGAGCTTGCACAACTAGCCTATAATGTTCCCACTGGGACACAGGTCTCCTATAGGCGAGAAGGAGGGGGCCGTAATCCACCACACGGGCCCAATGCGGGCCCAGTTTGAGAGCAGTGGTGATGTTGCGAGCTTGATACCTTATTATTCCCAAAACTCCGGTTCGTAATGACGATTTGACGCAGCAGCGGTGGCCCAGTGGCAACAGCTCCGAGAACGCATGATGTTACATCTGAATGATGATATCAACAAGTCCTTCGAAGTTAACCGAGGGAAAATGGTCCTTTTGTTCTGACTTCCGGCTTTATGGAAATCAATAATCAATTAGGTACTATACTACTATCTTACCATAGTTTCATCTCTGCCTAACCCTGAATTCAGGAGTGATGTTATGATACTCATCTTAAATCTTTTGGCTGATAAGTGATAAGTTAAGTCATGAATGAAACTCTATGGGGGATGTCTCAGAATATCGACATTGAAGAGATTCATTTGAAATGGGTGGGGGGGGCGTTTGTCCTGCCTTAAGCTCTATTATGTACCTAGATATAATCTCAAGGTAAGCAGGATTTCGCGGTATGACTCATTGTATATTGGTATACCTACTATTTGTAGGCTTTGTAGTCCCCTTGATAAACTCGGATCCTGGTTTCGCAAGAACATAAGTTATTAATGATTCGTGAATGGAATACATCGCTCGAATTACTCAAATTGATTTTAATGGATGCGTTTGTCATCCATTCAAGTTGCCAATAACTTAATCACCTACAATGGACGCGGACCGGTTTCCTACGTGAATGTTGAAAAACAGCTGATGTTATTTTTATTTCTGTGAGAAGAAAACACGTTTAAATCCTGGAGGATTATCATAATTTATAATCATGTGTGCTGAATGCGAAAATAATGTCGTCATTCATCTTATATTATTGGGTGTGCCTGCACTTACATATTTACAGAAGGAGTTCTCTATGTTAGGGTTAATGGAGGACACAAAAAGGAAAAGCCATTCTTATAAGCATTTCAAAAATGCGTTTATTATCCTTTTATTTTCAGAAGGTGTGTTTACTAATATTATGTGAGGCGTGTGATCCCCCACAAAGCTAAAATAGTAGTTCAGTAACTATACGAAAGTAAGGATTTCGGTCAAGTGGTACTGTGATAAGGGCGGGCTCGAATAGGAAAAAATAATATTTATGAGTTAGAAAGAGAAAGACGAGTAGGATCGATTTGTTTTTGCTATACTCCAATCCATGATACAACCTTAAACCTAAGGAGAACCAGATTATTTAGGCCTGATGATATCAGACAGTAGCCTTCCTTAAATAACCTTGGTGCAGCCTCTAGTCGTGTTTTCGTTGAGTGTTCTTAAATATTTTGCAAACAACAGGTAGGTAGCTTCGCTGGCTCTAATCACTTTTATTTGTCGCACGAGCGATGGTTTGCTTGCTAAAACACTTTTGCCTGAATTCTGTTGTAGGCACTCAAATGGACACAATTGCTATTGATTAAGTTATCTATTTAAGCTAAGTCTTTCTTTAACCAGGTCACGGGTCACTGGGCAGTCTTTCTTTAAGGTGTTCAGAATACGCAAGATATCGACCAACGTGGCGATAGTATCGTAGATGTCCACGTCTTCGTCCACTTCCCAAAAGTGTATGGAAATACGTGCAGTCGTGCACATAACGTTGTCTTGAAGGGAAATTTAAGAGCGTCTTCATATATTTCAATATAACTTCCCTGTGTTATCGTGACACCGTGGATTGTCTACGACAATAGCGTCAGGTTAGAAATTCATAAAAGTGCACAATAGCACAGATCAGTAATTCTTGTAAAGAAAACTTAAGTAACCGACCAGTAATGAAAACGACGCTCTAAACTTCGTCCTTCCTTAATTAAACGACCAAGGAGTCTAGCTGGCACACGCAAACGGAAAACGATGGAATGACCTCTACTTAGGAAGGCTCCACAAGGCAAGACATTACACATTATTATTTTCACGGTTCTTTCACGCCGTAATTGGAGCTCTAAATGACATTGGCACCAGGTGCATCAATATAATTCCAAGCCACATGTCGGTAGTACGGTAAATAAATAATGAATAGACATGCTCTGGAGACGTACGATTCAAGCCTTTCGGTCTCTCTCTAATTACCATTATAATATTAAATAAGAGGTATACATCGATTTGCGGAAAGGAATGCACTTTAATTCAAGTCCAGCCAATAAGAGTTATTACACGGTACTTTTGAGTTGTAATGAAACCAATTAGTCAATTAAGAAGTTAGTAACCCACCCCATCTATCACAATCCGAAAGATCACAAAGGAAATTCCTAATACATTGCTTCATATGTTTGAAAAATTCGTCTGCCCGACTAAGTAAATAATGCAATGAATGTTGTAAATTGTAAAACGTTATGCAATTACCCCGCTGTTCTAAAACGCAGAATCTCCGTTATCCCTCTCTTGACACTGTCATGTTAAATTTTGGGCATTCTTACCCAAATAATCTAATGAGTTTCTCCTAGGTTATGCCTTGTAATTCCAGGTAGATTGGAGTGACAGTGTTGAGAATCGAAAAGTTAATTCCCATCAAACACGGTGGTCCCCAGTTAACTTTTAATTACATTTTTGTCGCAATTAATGTGCCTCGTCTCACCCTCCGGAGTTGTCGTGTCCTGCCACGTAATCCTTTATTACGTTCTAGAAACAGGTTTCACTCAATCAATCAAAATTACCGGACACTCGGCAACTTATTTCTATTTCGAGAGAAGGAATCTTGATGACATATAATCACAGGACAGGAGTGAACTAATGGTTTTTGCAAACTCTGTTGGCACGGCCGCCGGCGGCTTATGCTGTCAGCTATGCAATGAGGGCCTACGATTTATATTCAATATATTAGGTTGAATGCCGTGCTAGCTAATGCCAATATCTTGAAAAATGGCACTAAAAGATCTAATAGGTGCCTACACGAACTCGAAACGTTGATTTTGGGGCCGATGGGGCCTCTCGTTCACTAAACTGAGCCTTATCGAATCTGCATAGCTATTCACAACCACTCGATACGCTTCCGTACCGTCGAACAATAATCAATGTTATCGTAGTAGTCGTCAAAACGCTGTTCACAAATCTAAAACCAGAAAATGTTCTCAGTGACCACTGTTCTTACGACGACTTTTGGCTGTTGAGACTCTTTGCGGACTAGGCAAATCAGGTAAACTAAAATGTGTCTTTTTCGACTCGGAAGCCTGTCGAATGGTTGTGAATGAAGCTATGCTGGTGACTTAATTATTCGAATTTGCCATATTTAGAGAAACACTCCCCATTATTTTCCATATCCAGTTTATATACCATACATTTTTGCATTCGGGGGCGATCCCCTACTTTCCTAAATCAAACCATGCTTTGTTCGCAGAATGGCTGAAGAAAAAGGAACAAAATCCTATCTGCAGTTCCAGATAGAGAGACTGAAAGTCTTGCAAGCGAAACTATCGACGGAAGCTGAAGAAGATTACGTCATTATAAAAGAAGAGAAGTAAGTATTAGCTATAAGTATGCAAAATATAAGAAGGAGAAAAGAAAGTTGTCCGATTTGGTAAAGTTGTCTTATGAACATGATATTACAACCGTTTAAGTCTTGTTCTGGCATTAGCAAGTCTTAGTAAAGAACTAACATTGCACTAATTAATCAAAATCAAAAATCAAAATATTTTATTTCACATAAACCACATGGCACCGCTAGGTGCACGGTGCACAATCCAGTGTTTTCATGAGAATATAGAAAATTGGCATTCCTATATAATACATTAAGCTACGCTTGCCGCGGTTGGTGGGACCATCTTTACAAACCGAGAACACTCCGTGCTTTGGAAACCTAAATTCTGACAACCAGTCTTGCCAGGGGTATCGTGTTACCCAGTAACTTGGCTGTGGAGGTCAGATGGCAGCCGCTCCATGTAAAATACTGGTATTCAGCTGTATCCAGTTAGGCTGGAAGCCGACCCCAACATAGTTGGGAAAAGGCTAGACAGATGATGAATATGAATGAAGTATATTTATAGGACAGTGTTTTTGGTAGAGTCGAAAAATTAACGAGCTACTTGAGCAGCGAATCACAGACAACCCAATGAAGCCTTACCTATAAGCCGACCGGTTAAGGCGAAAGCGCTAGGGTAGCCCGCGAAATTCAATTTTTTTTACGTTTTTTGCAATTTGCTGGTCAGTATTAAGTTGTACTTTGATTAAAATATGATTCGCGACCGTAACAAATCTGTATTTACAGAATTATAATCATTAAAGTCATCAACACAACTCTCTAAGACCAAGTAATCCCACTGAATGACTATTTCATGAAATCTTAACATTTAACAATTACACTAACTTAACAAGTTGTATTACTGATCCTACCCCTCCTGCACCGCGCTGCTACCTCAGACAACGTCTCAGTTAAGCGGTTGGCCTATAGTAGAGATTGCTAAATGCAAGACACGAAGACGCGTAGATAAATTACCATTGTATTTACACTAATTACGAAACATCTTACTTACTCGTACATTTAAATCCAAGCAATCTACTCCCATAAGTCTATCCCTTTATCTATCAAGGCTGGAGTGGTTTGTCCTGTTGCGAATATCCCAAGATTCCGACTGTCTTTATAAGGGCTTGCGACTGAATCGTTTTAAATAATAGCTGGGTACTAATGTGGGAAACAAGAACAACTAGATTGGTTTGAGGTTGATGCACGAAAAGCATAGACCAAGTAGACGAAAAATAAGGGAGTCTGTCGAGGTATAGATGATAGTTACGAACTCAAAGCTCCCTCATAATTTTGGCAGATATTTAGCTGTCTCTGGTTGTTGACCAAAGCGGCATGCAGATGCACACAACGTTACGGTACATCCGTTCGCAGTTAGATCTGACAACAGCAACCTAAGGTTAACTGCAACCTTATCAGAAAGAGAATAAAAATAAAAACTGGCCAAGTGCGAGTCGGACTCGCACACGAAGGGTTCCGTACCACAAGGCAAAAACGCCGAAAAAAACATGTTTGTTGTATGGGAGCCCCCCTTAAATATTTATTTTATTTTAATTTTATTATTTATTATTAAAGTTAAAATACAACTGAGTATTTTGTGAATATTTCAAGGGCCTACCTATTACCATTTTTGATATCGAGCAAAAAAGGGCAAAAAAATCGCGTTTGTTGTATGGGAGCCCCCCTTAAATATTTATTTTATTTTGCTTTTAGTATTTGTTGTTATAGCGGCAACAGAAATACATCATCTGTGAAAATTTCAACTGTCTAGCTATCGCGGTTCTTGAGATACAGCCTGGTGACAGACAGACGGACAGACGGACAGACGGACAGACAGCGAAGTCTTAGTAATAGGGTCCCGTTTTTACCCTTTGGGTACGGAACCCTAATGACTGTGATGCAAAATTAGAGGTAAAATAACTGTGAAAGAAATGACATTGACAGGGGTGCTCTGTTGGTAACGTTTGCAAAATTGTATTGGAAAAACGAGATGGCGGCATTAGTTCCGATTTTGGCCACATACCAAAAGATCCTTGTGCAGTATACCACACACACGTGTTCAAGTCGAGACAGCTTGCATAGTCAGAATTAACTAATTTGCAGTCTGAACTGCAAACTTATGCACATTCAGACAAAAAAAAAAATAAGCCAACTAGTACATTTTTAGATCTTTGGAATAATATAGAATGCAAATTGCACATTGCGATTAAAAACTCGCGTGCAAGAAGCGGTCTTTTCTCGTTATCTAAAAGGAAGACCCATTCATTAGTCTACTAGATCGTCTTTGACGTAACATTATCTAGTAAAACCCACGGCTAAAAGTCACTACAACTTCCAAGTTCCAACGCCTACGCTTTACGAAGATATTTTGAATAAAGACCGTGGGTGTGGAGCCTGTTTGGCCATCTTATTTGCAAACGCAAATTCAAAGGTGCGTCGATGACGTCATGAAGCAGTAATGGACTGGATACGAAATGTCATAAGTATGAAGATGAACTAAAACGATTCCAGCATAGCGAATGTATAAATAGGATCAAATCGGTAATTCTTTAACAATTATTATATCTCTTACGTCGCTGTTTACGCGTATTATTTTGTTATTACGTTCGCGTTAGTGGAAGCTTGTAATTGGCCATCGCTTACACATTGTACTAGATATTAAAATTTTTAGCTGTAGGTTTTCCTAAAATTAATAAAATAAAATATAAAATGTCGTGATCGTGAGGAATGTTTTTTTGAGTATGAATGTGGATCAGTGGAGGGCTATTAAGACTAGGATAAGACCAAAGAAACGATGGCTGGATGGTGTTGAAGATAATATGGCTAGAAAGGGGGTGGATACCAAGATGACGACTACTGGGGAAGTAGGTATAGAAAAAAATACATGTTGCGCAGACCGTAAAGAAATTGGGATAAGGGAAGGAGAATGATGATTAAGCATGACTAGTTTTTAAGGGTTTCAGACAAATCCAAAAATGTAACTTAAGTACAAAATTATCTGTCAGAAAAGTTAACAGCACCCTAATTGCGCAACACTATCAACCTCAATTCTGAATCAATTTGAAGGATATTGCTAATCCATTGCTTCTTATGTTTGAAAGTGGGTCTGCTCAGTGCTCAACAAACGTAAATAACGCAATGAATGTTGTTGAACTGTCAAAATGAAATCCATCGCTACTGATAGTGTATTACGCAATTACCCCGCTGGATAATAGTAAAACAGGCGATGAAAATGACCCTTAGGGGCCGTCTCCACGAGCGAGAGAATCGCGGCGATATTATCGTCGTGCCACGTATTTCTATACACTCTCTTAGTGTCTAAACACACTGTGCCGAAGTTACGCGACCGAAGTTCGGCAAGATTACGCCCGCAATGCTATTTCAATGCTATTTAACGCAACGTAATTTCGGCATAATGTGTCGTCAGTAGTTCAAATAGCATTGCAGGCGTAATCATGCCGAACTTCGGTCGCGTAACTTCGACATAGTGTGTTTAGACACTTAGAACGTGTCTCCACTCGACTATATCATCGCGGCGAAAATTTGATGGCAGGGCGAGACTATCGCCGCGATTCTCTCGCCCGTGGAGACGGCCCCTTAGCCCGGGATTGCACGGACGATTTTTTGTCGCGCACTCGATTTTCAACGCACTGTTGAGCGCCGAGAGTTGGTTATTCAACAGTGTATATTTTTGACGGGCTGGAATGCACTGTTAGATTCTCAACACCGAGAGTTAGATAAAAAATCCCGTGCAAAAACATTATTTAGTATAATAAAATGAAAACTAGGTTAGGGCAAATACTCTGCTTATATTATTGTTGATAGCCTTTATCTGACCTGGAAGCAGTCTATCCGGTATTATAGACCGTATACAGTATACACTGTAACTCGCCAGACGTTATTGTACCTTACAATGTCGGGGTCTGTGTATATAACACCCCGTCGTTTTTGCGTCGGGGGTTAAAAACAGCTGTTAAAGAAAATGGTTGAGTTTTTATAGGTAAGTACGGAACTCCTGAAAAAAATAATCGAAAACACAGATAGCCTTATTTTCTGATCCAGGCCATGGAGTGTCCTACTAAGTGCCCGTTCACCTATACCTCGAACGACCTGAAGAATGCCACTGATGCCGTAATCAACGTGGCCACCAGACTGGGCTCAAACAATAAACTAAAAAAAAACGACGAATAAGAGTACCACCGAAACAAAAATAAGCACTGACCTTAATATAGAGGTCAGTGAAAATAAGCCTTATTTGAATGCAAAACAAACAAACAAAACAAACAATTTAATAATTAAGTATATATTATCTGTAGAAAAAAAAATCAGCCATAGATAAATTAAAAAGAATACTTAGCTATTATATTTATATTCAAATTCATAATTTCTTGCGAAAACTTGTTCCGCGAAGGTCGAATTTATTCTAGACTAGAAGCAGATTTCTTTTACTTACTTTCCCCACAAATTCTTACACTTACAGCTGCGTACCACACAGAATCCCACATCTCTACAATAAATTGAACTATCAAGTATGGAATTCCATGGTCATCATTATAGCACGGCCTCGGGCCATACGGGGACACAACGGTGTTGCCAGAAATATTTTTTTATCTCCCTCAAAATGAAATCTGATGCTAGGCTAAAATGGTACCTAATTAAGTTATTAATGTAATAATGTGCATATTATATTTCATCTAGAGTGAATGACCAGCCTTGACGGTTTTTAGCTCGAAATTATAAATGTCAAAGCGTCTCGCTGACGCGACGGTGAATAAAATATTATTATTTGGATGCAGTTTTGCCTTTTGCTATAGGTATAAATGGAAAAACTTATTGGAAACAAATCTGCTGCTCACACTCGTAATCGTAATACCTATCTTTAGGTAAGCGTGTGTGTGGCGGCAACGACCACGCAATACGAGTACCTACTTAAGCCACCAGACAATTCTGGTAGCTTTACGCCCTATAAACCTGGAGGCTTTTATTTAGGTAGTAAGTTTTTGTTTACATTTTTAATTTTGATTTATTATATTTTTGCTTGAGTACGTATAGTTTTCATTGTATTTTTTGGTACCTTGGCGTGGCTAGCTGATATAATGGCAAATAATTTAACTTAATTTTCTGCGTCCTGTAATTTTAATTACTTTGCATACCCACATTGTATTATAATTATACAATCCAGTATTTTCTAACTGAACAGACAGCTGTGCTGCTGGAGAGTTTTCTGCTCCACTTCTTCCCAGCGAAAGCTCTAGGAAGTGGTGAAGAGTGGGCATTTTGGGGGACCGACTTTTATAATTTTGACGTTCGAAAAGTGCTCGTTCTCAGTGCAGTTTAAACAAATGACTGTTTTTTTTTAAAGGCCCATCTTGATAACTATTATAACAAGTACTTATAGCGGTCCATAAACAGCCCATAATCAGTACTTTTGCTGGTTGTTGAAAAGCCTTTCGATGCCGATTAATAGTCATAAGTTGTGTGACTATTGTTTAAAGTCCTTCATGAATTTGTATTTTTTAATTACACTAGTTATTTACCCTAAAATTCTTTGATAAAATATTAATTTTTATGACGTCAAGATCATCAACTAGGTATAATCGCTATACAAAGTGGAGAATCCCCGCATTGGCAACACCATTCTCGAGGGATAACGCGCCGGGTTCCCGCGTCTGTCGCACGTTCCGCTCTTCAGTCAGTCCGGCTTCGCGCGCGTTACGGCCGAGATTCACCGTGACTTGCGACAAAAAAAAAAAACAATTAAAAAATAACCAAATCATCGATTAATTTTATCATTTTGGCGGTATCTATCGTAAAACCAAACGTGATGTTCGCGTTAAAATCAAACAAAAAGTGTTAGAATAATGCTTTGTAACAATGATTCTAAGATTAAATAGTGTTAGGGGTGTTTTATATTTTATTCAATACGTAGTAATTTGTGTGTAAGCGATGCAATATCAAAGTAATGACGACGACCTGCAATATCGGATTTTTGGCGAATCCTTCAACTTTGCTATCGAGAACAAAACAATTGCCGGCCGGCGTAGAAAGTGAGTTCCTTGTTTAAGATACTTTTATTTTGTTTTTGCATTCTTTATTTGAAATCTTCTTTCCAGGAAAGCTTTTATGCTTGTTTTGTTTTCGTTAATTAAGCAAACTAAAGGTACTTAGGTCAGTGGGGCGTCTTAGGGGCGATTATAAACTTTTCACTATTTAAAACTTAAATAAAAACTTTCGTCCAATCCTCCGAAAAACACGAAGCGAAACCATGTTTGTTATTATTTCATGCCGTTAAGCTCATGGCACGGTTGGTAGTTTATTATGAAGAGCAAACCCTTACCACCATCGTAGTAGGTAATCCTGACAACACGCATTGCAGCAGAATACCTAAGTAGGTACGTGGTCTAATATTTTACCGCAGTAGGTATGTCAGTACCTGGGTACCTACCACCTATATGAAATTTTCATTAGCTTGACCTATCCCTGTTAATGTTTTATCGAATTTTTAAGCGCATTAGTAGGTAACCAGGGCCGTCGAATATGATTGAAGTTAGTAGTAAGAAACTGATGGATGATTTCGATAAAAAAATATTTAATTACCTACTTATTGTCGACTGCTCTTCGGCACTAACACCTGAGCTGGCCTAGCGTATTACGGAGTTTGAATAGATTATGAGCAAGAGGCCAGTTTATAGGTAGGTCCTGTTACCTACCACTTACATGCGGCCAAGGTACCTGCTTGACCTTCTTGTTACATCTATCGAAAGAACTTGTCTGCCGAGCCTTTTCCCAACATGTTGGGGTCGGCTTCCAGTCTAACCGGATGCAGCTGAATAAGTGCCAGTATTTTACATGGAACAACCCAGTTACTGGGTACCTAATACGATACCCCTTGATAAGACAAGGCTGGTTGTCCGACTTTCGGGCTTCTGACGACCCGTAACGACTGTCAAAGGTCCACGAATGACAGCCGGGACCAAGGGCTTAACGTGCTTTCCGAGGCACGGGGGAGTCTCGGTATGTAAAGATGGTCACCCATCCACGGACTGACCGTGGCAAGCGTAGCTTAACCTGATCGATCGACCCGTGCGGTTGTTATTACTTAAGGTACTGACACACATGCTCATTACTAGCATGCTCAAACCAATCGGAGCACGCGAAAATCAAAGTCACGTGAGTTTCGCGTGCTCCGAGTGGTTTGAGCATGCTAGTAATGAGCAATGAGCATGTGTGTCAGTACCTTTAGCCACGGACCTCCCCCTATCTGTAGGTATATACTCGAGAAAGAAATAATTAGGTACGGACTACGGTAGGTACTTAAAGCGCTGCACGAAACCAGATGTCTAGACTTCCTTTTCATATCGCAATGCTCAATGTTTCTAACCTAGATAATACAGGGTCGCAGGGCCATTGCACTTGCACCTACGTAATTAGAAGTTGTTACAAATGACTTGTTGCACTATACAAAAGCTTGTCATGCTGGGGCCACACGTTGGACATAATTTGACCCAAGATGTAGCCTTGGAGCATTGGCTCCAATGTGTGTATCGGGCCTGCAGAGATATTGGACAGGATTTTACTGATTTTGCTCAACATTGGATGTGGCGCCCCGATTCAGAACCAATGGACAAGGCCAATGTGTTTCCATTAAGCTTAGGAACATTGACGACTATGCAACCTATATGCAACAAAAACTGGCCAAGTGCGAGTCGGACTCGCACACGAAGGGTTCCGTACCACAAGGCTAGAACGCCGAAAAAACACGTTTGTTGTATGGGAGCCCCCCGTAAATATTTATTTTATTCTGTTTTTAGTAAGTTGTTATAGCGGCAACAGAAATACATCATCTGTGAACATTTCAACTGTCTAGCTATCACGGTTCATGAGATACAGCCTGGTGACAGACGGACAGACGGAAAGTGGAGTCTTAGTAATAGGGTCCCGGTTTTACCCTTTGACTCATGGTAGTAGAAGGAACAGTGTGACGATAGGACAAGACCCTCCGTTTTCCACAATCTGAGGGTATCAATGAGGATTTCCCAGCAGAAAAAAGGTAGGTACTAGGTACTACCTGGGTGGTGGTGGAACCAAAAATTTGAAGACATGACGTGACATCTACCAAAGTACGACCCACTGGCCCCAACCAGCACTGGGCCCGCGTGGTGGATTACGCTCCACTACCTCCCACTGAGGGGATGCCTGTGTGACCAGTGTTCCAACAGTAGGAACATCATAGGCTGCTTATGCTTAGGCTACCTGGTCAGGTATTTAGTTTTACAGGTACACCTATCTATACCTTGATAATGTCAGCATCAACGTATCCTGCAACATGCTTTCGTATGTAACTCGAAAATCCGTGTTATCTATTGATTACTCAGTCATACTGCACACATGGTTCTGCCTGTCAGGTACGACCTTTTCCTAGATTTTTACAGTATAGCACCGCTGATCTTATCTAGGTAACATAGGATCAGCGGTGCTATTCTGTGAAAAATCTCAGCGTGAAAACTTGGGTGAAGTGAGCGTGGAGTGAGCTGTCAATAGTGTCAATTTCTAGCATAAACAAGCTCACTTCACCTAAGTTTTCACGGTGAAATTTTAACAGAATCGACCGGAAGGTCAGGCGTACCGATATACCTATTTCATCAGGTGACGTGATAAAACAAATGAAGCTTGACTTCTTTTGGTGGTCTAGCTAAAGTAGTACCGAACCAAGAGTTCCAACTTTATACCTACCTATTTTCACTCGTTCAAAGTTTTATTTTATTCAAGCATCGCGTTCGGATCGCAAAACGAATTCGACGAAATATCACACCTCCGCACCATACATAACATTTAAGGGGAAGCTCTAAGGTAGCCCGCGAAATTCAAATTTTCTTACGTTTTTTACAATTTGCTGGTCAGTATTAAGTTGTACGTTGATTAAAATATGATTCGCGGTCGTAACAAATATGTATTTACAGAATTATAATAATTACAATCAGTAATACAACTTGTTAAGTTAGTATAATCCCCAAATGTCAAGATTTCATGAAATAGTCATTCTTGGGGATTACTTGGTCTTAGAGAGTTGTGTTGATGACTTTAATGATTATAATTCTGTAAATACATATTTATTACGGCCGCGAATCATATTTTAATCAACGTACAACTTAATACTGACCAGAAAATTGCAAAAAACGTAAAAAAAATTGAATTTCGCGGGCTACCCTGGCGCTTTCGCCTTAAGTACTTTTGCTTTACCGTCTATGATGATAAACGACATTACCCCAGACCACGATATTACCAAGCCATTCGCGAGGCCCATAATGCTAGGTCCACGGCCTAGGTCATTTCGATACGTTCACTAAACTGCCATCGCGTTCGACTCGCAAAATGAATTCGGCAAAATATCACACCTCCGCACCATACATAACATGTAAGTACTTTTGCTTTACCGTCTATGATGATAAACGATATTACCCCAGACCACGATATTACCAAGCCATTCGCGAGGCCCCTAATGCTAGGTCCACGGCCTAGGTCATTTCGATACGTTCACTAAACTGCCATCGCGTTCGAATCGCAAAATGAATTCGACAAAATATCACACCTCCGCACCATACATTAACATGTAAGTACTTTTGCTTTACCGTCTATGATGACAAACGATATTACCCCAGACCACGATATTACCAAGCCATTCGCGAGGCCCCTAATGCTAGGTCCACGGCCTAGGTCATTTCGATAGTTCACTAAACTGCCATAAGTACCGTCACATTGTTTAAAAAGGTCTATTTCTAGTTTCAAACATTATTGTGTATGGGAAATATTAATAGTCTAATAACAGGCATGGTCATTGGTCACTGTTTAAGTGTAAGACTAAACTTGAATTTGAGGATCTATTTCACCAAATTCTGTTGCTACATTCGAGTGACGATTCTGCCAGATTAACCTTGCTGTCAGGCAAATTTTTTACAACGTGCAAAGCCACGCATGATCACATGGGCTATTATCGTATATATCGTAAGAATTGTCAATGTATTAGGTTATCTCTTGCTTCATTAATCATTTATTGTTCCTATTATTATTTTGCTACAAAAACCAATTCAACAAGCGGTCAAGTCAAGTCTGACCGGTATCGATAGTTACGTATAAGTACCTACAAAGTATAGAAATAAGCTCAGCGGATTCTGTACCATGTATCATTACTATAAAAACCGGCCAAGTGCGTGTCGGGCCACGCACAGTGTAGGGTTCCGTAGTAGCCCGTTATCACAATGTAGTACGATTCTGTTGTTCTTTATTCTGAATACAAAAAAAAAAACATATTTTGTTTTTCAATGCAAGTGTTTACCCGTTATAAACAAGCAACTACTTCATCTTAGCCACTTTAAAAGATTAATGCTAACGATTTTGTATTTGGAACAAAATTATCCAACACCCAAGTTCAACGACTATTGTTGCTAAACTAATAAAGTTATCTTAACCGCTATAGTCTTCCTTTAAAGTTCATGAAATGCACTATCATCGAGAATTTTTCCAGATTTTTCAAGCCAGCAGATTAGGTTTTAGAGGGGGGGGGGGGGGGGGGACGCCCTACTGGAACAAAAATTTGCACTTTAAAGTTTAATATTTCGTAAATGGAGCATTAAATCGAAAAATAATTTTAGCAACCCCCAAGTCATTTTAGAAGACCTATTCAACGATACCGCACACGATGGGGTAGACGGCGAAAAAAATATTCATCCCCACTTCACGTGTAGGGGAGCTACCCTAAAAAAAATATTTTCAAAATTTTTATTTTACCACGTTGTCGGCGTAATTAATATACGCACTCCTACAAAAGTACAGCTTTCTAGTACTAACGGTCTCTTAGCAAAACCTCGGACAGACAGACGGACTTGACGAAACTATAAGGGTTCCTTGTAGGAACTACGGAACCCTAAAAACACGTCAAAAACTAAGGTTTTCCTTCCTTTTGCCAATTCTCATTCTCACCAATTATATCGACTGAAAAAACAACTTGTTTTTTTTTATTATTTCATCTTCGTTCCGAACAATTTTATTAATGGTTCGCGTTATTGTACATAATGTTAATGTAATGAACATGTCTATCGACGGCAGGACGTGATGAGGTTACTTAAAACCAGAAAATTCCGATTCGAGATGTCAAACCTTAAAACAATTCTTTTAATTATTATATTCTCAGAAATGGGTAGTTGAAGAAAATAGTGTTTGTGAACGTGTGCGTGCATAGTTTTACGAAGATGGGTGGGAAGAATGAACATGCTTATTAGTAAACAATTATTTGAACACCTTTCATAGGTTGTATAATCTTACAAATGAATGATCACTTTAAGAGCTAATAAAGATCTCTCATCTTCAAGTGTTGCCGCACGACTAATGTTTATGGCCAACTGTCAAGAACTCCGTTAGAGAGAACAAAATGAGAATTTAAACAATAAATTGCATATCGATAGAGCAGACTGAATGCGATGCTGCACATTAAATTTGCGAAGATAACCAAGAGCTGAATGAAGCTGTATTCACGTTTGGTGAACAAAATTTTTAACATCAGTTATACTAGTAGCAACAACAACAGCCAATCTACGCAAGATTTACATACCTAAGACAGACTACAGAACCCATCAACATGCTGCCTAGCAATACTGCTACATTTCATGTTCCCAGCATAATTTTGCCAGCGTAAAGAACTATACGAACCACACACATGTGCTATTAATGTACTTAAACTACCTATGAAAACCCGAGACCTTGATTACAGTCACAGTGGATTATATGGCGATATTTGTAAGCGGTAACTAAGAGGAAGCAAGCTTGTTTAAAACCTTATTTCCTTGAACTTTTTGACCTCGCAAATAATTTGGAGGCTGGGGCCCCAAGTTAGTCTTAAACACCCCAATTAGTAGCCATTGAAAAAGTAGATCAAATGGACAAAGGAGTTAGAAAAGGTTCTGGGCATGAGAAACTTCATAGTTGCTGGTAGGATATAGAATTAGACCAATATTGTCGTAAACAAAGAGGAATGAGTAGATGTTTAGTATAGAAATAACTCGTTCCTCTTAGAAAGACGTTATCATAATGCTTTTAGAGAACAAGGTCCTTTTTTGGACGTGACCGGTTGGAATCCAAAAAACGCTTTATCAGCTGGCGATATTTACTCGGAACAGTCGGAACTTGAAAAGCACCGCCATGATTGTGACACTGTAATAACTTGCGGATGAAGGAGACCAAATAAAAGATGGATGAATGGTGTGAGGGATGGTATGAAGAAAAAGGGAGTGAATGATAAGGTGACTTTAGGTGACTGACAGTTGACAAGGGAGAATGGAAGAAAAAAGATACTGCGCCGAATCCCAAGTAACAAAAGAAGATCAAGACGTTCAGAAGAAAAACGAAAGCAGTAGCACATAAATAGAATTGAAGCTATTACAGGCGTTAGAATCATCAAAAATGTGACAACAGATGATAATGCTAATAGAAAAGGAAGCTATGACTTACAAAGCAAGCCACAGGCGAATAAAATTTAAATACTTAAGTTGGTTACGACCTGACTAGCAAATGGCCCGGATAATCCTGCGTGCTTTCGGAGACCTTGAGGTGTTACCAAGGCCTCACGTAGCTTCGCGAGATGCCTTTGCTTTAAGCACGATACACACGGTTTGAAACCAGTCTACAAACCAAGGTGACCTTGAAGTTGCTGTGATGCCTGCTACACAGTTTAAAACCAACATTTTCTTCTGCCACTGATTTGCAACGCAGGCCTTTCTACCAAGGACGTTTAAAGGTCATACGAAATTGGTTTCAAACCACTGTCTACACTGTTTTAAACTTAGGTTTGAAACCACCGTTTCAACCTGTGTATATCGTGCTTTAGCGTAGGTAGTGTAACTAGTTGGGTGTTGTACTTATTGAATGAAGTCATAGCCGGCTTCATTCAAAGTTTAAGCACCCATAATGGACGGCCTTGTTATTGGATTCTGTTTTTTTGGTGACACTCTTGGATAAATAATTCTGGAGGGATTTTGGGTGTTGTTTAGACGTTCTTTTTTCAATCACTGTGTAGAGGAATGGTTTCAGAACTATTTTAAACAAATTCTTACCCAACCTTACCAAACGCAGCCTAAAGATGAATAACGCTGATTTCAAAATAAATAAATGATATTTTTTGGGAATTTTAGAAGAATCTCATAATACGATACGGATATTGCCATTATTTCATAAAATTATAATAAACATAGTCAAATTCAAGTATTCTTTCATTAGATTTTTTTTTGAAGAACATATTGGCTCATAAATTATTGCCCGTTTGTGTCCGAAATAATATTTAATAGACAGGGTGATACTAATAGCTTTAAAAGTTTCATCTAAATTTTGTCCCAAAACTTACTTTAGGTACTAGTTGTATGAAATACTTCGAATAATAAAATCAAAATCTTTTATTTCACATAAACCTACATGGGCACTTATGAAACGTCAGAAGCTAGGTGCACGCTTCCAATTGGTCGTTTCCCATGGAGAAGAACCGGCAACAAAACTCCACGGTTACTCTTTTTAAAAATAGTGGGCTTTTACAATGTTTCCAGATTACAGTAGGTATGCGAGGACAGCGCAGGCCTGTCAACAAGTACCAAGTACTTGATAAAATAGAAAATGGTCTACAGATCTAAAGTCTATAAGGCTTACAAAGTCCTCACATTTACAAAATAAGAATCTATCAAAAGGATAAATAAAATAAAAACCTACTAAAACCAAGTGTTATGATTCCCATTAAAACCACTAATAAAGAGATGAAAAATTTGAATTGTATATAATGTCAAATAATAAAGAATTTATGTCAAAAAGTATATAATGTCAAACAATAAAGAAATGAAGTCAAAAAGTATATACTTAATGTCAAATAATAAAGAAATAATGTCAAAAAGTAAGTAAAAAAATTAAATAAAAATTAAACATCGTAATTTGAGAGCATAATAGACATTTACATAATTATGCCGTTAATGAGGAGCCAGGGAAGCCACATGTGCAGAAGGAATTATTGCCAGACTACCTTGTCTTCAATGTATTCTTTAATCTTATAATATGCTTTTTTGATAAGGACACGTTTGATGAGGGTTTTGAACTTTCCATCGCTAAGTTCTGTAACCGGCTTTGGCAACTTGTTATAAAAACGGATGCTGTCTACAAGAAATGATTTGCTAGTTTTAGTTAATCGAAATTTTGGTAACACAATTTCATTTTTACTCCGTGTATTTATATTATGGAAATCGCTTCTTATTTTGAAGAGTCTTGCGAACATACAAAACACTTTCTAAAATATAAAGAGAAGGCAGAGTTAGTATATCAATTTCTTTGAATTTGTTTCTAAGAGACTCGCGAGGACCCATTTTATAGATTGCGCGGATTGCCCTCTTCTGTAAAATGAAAATTGAATCTACGTCAGCTGCCAATCCCCACAGCAGAACACCATAGACATAGTACTGTGGAAATAAGCAAAGTATACTAACCTAGCTGTGGCTATATCTGTCAACTGCCTTATTTTTCTTACTATGCAGCTGAACTTAATCTACTTGAGAGAGCTCTAATGTGTGCGCCCCATTGTTATTTTGAATCTAAAGTAATTCCTAGAAATACAGTTACCGTAACAGCATCTAGTCTTTTGCCATCAAGTTCTAAATTCAGACCCACTTGAGGTACAGTGGGCTGCATCAGTTGGGTACCCCAGTTGTATGAAAATTTTAATACATCTGGGGTACCCAATTGATGCAGCCCACCGTACATTTGGTAATGAGAACTTAAAACATTTAGTTTTGTTCGCATTAAGTAATAAATTATTAGCTGCAAACCATTTCGAAAAAACAGCTTGACTATCGTTAACATGTAAGACATCCGTATCTTTTCTATCTATTTTAAAAATAAGGGAAGTGTCATCAGCGAATAAAATGATATCTGACAAGTTAGCCATCATGTAAGGAAGGTCATTAATATAAACTAGAAATAGGAAAGAGCCAAGAATTGAGCCCTGAGGCACGTCCATCGTAACTAGAGACCCCGATGACGTCGCCCCGTTAACGTTTACTTTTTGCTGCCGCTTTGACAGATATGAAAGAACAAGATCAGCAGCTTGTCCACGAATTCCGTAATGGTATAATTTACAGATCAGTGTATTATGGTAAACGCAGTCAAACGCTTTTGAGAGGTCACAGAAAATGCCAATTGCATCCTGGGACTTCTCCCAGGATTCCAAAATGTGACTGATAAGTTTTACTAAAATTGTATACTTTACTTTTGACTAGGTTCGAATCTTCGATTATAATTTTATGGATTAAATATTTAAATACCTTTCTCGTCGCAGTTCAGTCCTCAAAATCTCACCACCTTACCCAAAATCTCGTAAGAGGGTCGAAAATCCTACCACGTTTGCTCTCTTTGTCTTCCGTGGGAGTCTAAACACGACACAATGAACCTGGTGCATTGACCAGGTTGCAACCCCTCCGTACTGAGGTAAACGACCATTGTACAGAGGGTGGCACCCCCAAAGAACCGATGGCCTTAATTGCCTCACGTGCATCGCGGCAGATGGCAAGCAAGGTGCGAGTAAGTGATGTCCCTCGCTTATCGATAAAATGCGCTTGCGACTTTTGATCTTTGCGCTTGGACTTACTTCTGTTTTTTATAAAAAAAAAAGTATTTAGTTATTTGCGTTCTGTTGGGTGGTTTGAATTTTATGGTTGTTCCTTTTTGTTTTACTGCATGTGGTAGCTATCTTTCTTTATGAGTAATACAGGCTATAAAATAGCTGTGGAATCCATGAGAAAGTGACCCTAGGAAATTGAAATACGATTGTAGTTTAAAACTAAGACATTTATTATACAAGCGCTATAATATTTTAGTTGAAAGTTTATTATTTGGTTTTTTCCTTCTCTCATTTAGAATTCTAATCCCAAATCGCATATTTGGGCAGCTTATTTGTCCAAATAAATTTCCCATTTAGGTACAAAGGTAAAGTTACAGGTACCTTCCTTGGCTAAAGACCAAAAACTTCCTTTCTCAAAAGCTCAGGTTTCATGTTCATAGTATGTGTTTAATCATCAATATCAATAAAGTATCGATAAGTGAGCCGTCCAGCCATATCTAACGTGGCTTTTCTATGAATACTAAAGTTATTGGGGTGAGTGTAGGACTTGACTTTCACACGATTGCAACTGTACCTAATGCTAGAGCACACATTACGTACTCTTTACGAGCTTATTAAACGTGACAGTGAAGTTTTTACCAAGTTGACATTTTAGGAAGGCGTTTTTTCACGTAATAACACACCGATAAAATGCTACAAGGAACACTTATGATGCATAATTTATTACCATAGTCGTGACAAAATAACTTTGAATCACCATTCAAGCGTTTTAATAATATCCACGTAGAACCAGTCGAATTTCCGACCACGTGGAGACGGCCTTGTTTTTTTAGTTTTATACATTGAATAGACCAGCTGGTTTGATGTCAGAATAAATATTGTATACACTTTAGAGGGGGGCCAAGAAATTGAGGGAGCTATTCTTTTTGGGACCGTCTTAACAAAAGTTCGTACGAGCCGTCTTTTGTTATCCACGAGACGGATTCGCAATGGTTGACTAGTAGGTACGTTTTTTTTTGGCCATGAATAAGTTACATGGGTCGGTCTTGTATTTGTGTCAAAGTTCATCAA
Source organism: Mesoligia furuncula (assembly GCA_916614155.1). Classification (NCBI taxonomy): domain Eukaryota; kingdom Metazoa; phylum Arthropoda; class Insecta; order Lepidoptera; family Noctuidae; genus Mesoligia; species Mesoligia furuncula. Next base: position 14,870,519 of record OU744814.1, read on the forward strand.
GGTCCATTTAAGTACAGTTGTGAAGAGTTCCCGGAATCGCGGAACGAGATAGAAATTTATTGACAGGCCCCATATTTTACGAGCTTTGAAATCTTAAAATATACGCTTCAATACTTTTATGATCAAAACTGTTAGGAATTTTTATAATTCCGAGTTTAATGTTAAAATCGAAAACGTACTGAAGAAATTTTTTGCGGTAACATATTCTCAAAAAATACTTAAAGTTTGGTATGCATTCGCAAATTCACAAAGCCATGCTCAGCAAAAACTTCGATTGTGTGCACAACGGATGAATGAATCGATTTATGCCAGTGATGCGTAGGTGTTTCGATAAGCTGCGCCCGCGCTGGCGCGTGCTATGCCTTCGAGCCGGGTGCGTTCAGAATTACTTATGCACCGATGTCGTGAGTTTATTTAAATGAGGTTTTTGCTACCCCCACGGTGCGTCAGACAATTTCTTCGTAGTCGTTTGTAAAGAGCGACGATGTTTATCAAGTACCCCTATATTGGTCAAAGTTTGCTTTTGTCTCAAAATCTTCAACCGTGAAAGGCAAACAACCAAAAAAAAGTTCCTTATTGATGTTCTTTAAGAATGAAATCCTGTTTAGAATAAAAATATTGTATTCGTGGACGGGTTTTCGAACGTGCGTCAGTACGAGTAATATGGTTTGCGTTCTGATATCTTCAATGCCCTTTGCCATCGTTATAATTATGGCCAGGATATTCGTCACTATTTTATGTTTATCAGCGTTTTACAGGAAATTCTACACATATTTTGAATGTGCTTTAATTATGTTAAAGACGTGTGTTTGTTTAAAGGTTGGTTATTAGGAAATATAACACTGCTATTATATCGTCCATTTCATTTTATTATTCATTTTTAAATCCTGGCAGATTTTGTATCCTTGGCTGTAAAGCCTTCTCTACTTTCATATGGATTCTCAAGACTTATTTCCTTAGCAGTTGTCCCATTAATTTATTCTGCTAAACATTTCCATTAATTGAGATGGTACTTTAAAAAATATGTTACATTTATTATAGCTGTCAAGTTTTTTATCTTTATCATTTATGTGGTGCAAAACTAAAGGGTTCATGAACGCACCTTTAGATAACTAGTATTTTCTATTTGAGTTACAACTAGCAATGTAGTTACACTTTTGAGTTGTTTGCCACTCCTAAATAATCTTGCAGTTGTCGAAACCGCAACTACTCGTATAAACTTAAACAGTAAAAACTGCTTGCAAATGCGGGTATTACATTCAGTGGAGAAATTCTCAAGGGGCCCCTATGTTTTAGATAATTTCACTGTTTTATGGAAAGTATTGATAGTTTCCCATTATCCTGCATGAGGGTTTTTTAAATAGTTATCAATTCCTTTATTTCCGTCTGCCATATGTCGATCGAATCGATTTTATGGTGCTTCTGGCATGTTACATAATAGTTTATATTAAAATTAAACTCTGATATCATTTTGGAGACCGGTTCCGCCGGATATTTCTTTAGTATCCACTTCTAGAGTGTTTTTACTTACGTTGGAAAAAACGATGTTACTTTTAAGGCGTGAATATGTTAGTCAAGCATCTTTCTTGAAAACACGTGAACCAATTTTGATGTTTTCGTGAATGTTTAGCGAAATCACGAAACAGGTTCTGTAGTTCTTTGGCTGGTTCTGAACCTTCAAGGCACGCCTTACGCATATTTGCTCTCTTGACTCTTTTGAATTTATGTTTGATGTGAGCTTAAATCACTTCTCATCATTTTTTGAAGTTATTGTAATTTCGAAATGCCCTTCAGTGAGTTATCGTCAAAGATTTGGGTATGATTGATTAACTTTCAAGTAGGAATCCTTTCCTCCCTAGTTAATAGAAATATTGCCATTGAAATCTGAAGAGCAAGTTTAATTACCATAGAAATTATACTGTGGGGCTTCCCTAATAGAATCAAGATTTGAATCAAGTGCATAAAGATTCCCTTTTCCACGCCCTTCATTAAGATCATGCTTAAACCCAACAACCATATAATCGTTCTCATTGCTTATTTATTCATTCCTAATTCAGTAGTAATGATATCGTTGTTATCGTCGAGCGTGAACGCCATATTGTTCATGAGTCATGGTCATACCATGCTCTGATGGTTTGCGAAGATGTGGCTACATGGGAACCAGAATATATTAAGAGCGTTCTACTAATTCTGGTTTTGTACAAGTTTTTTTCGGTTACAATTTGCCTATTGATAGTATCTTTCATCATTCATCATTGGAATTGTTCTGGTAAACTTCTACGGAAGTTTTTTTGTTTATAGTTTTGGACACGAAAGATTTGGAGTTAAGATGTGGTAAGTTTTCTTAAATGTGTCGCGTTCTTAAAGCATGTTAATAATGAAAAGGAGTCTTATTTTTAACTGGGGATCTGCATCTATTGATCTACATTCATAATTCATACATTTTATGCACCCAACAATAAGATTTGATATATTCGATGTAATTCCCGCATCGAATTACCCAATCACGCGTGAATGGAATCAAAATACTGATTGTAATTTATTGCACTTATAATTAATGTAAGGGTAGACGAACCACCCTATTTTACAGGTAACGTCGCTATATTCCCACGAGTCAAAAAACAGGGGGCTTGCATAGGCTCGGACAAGGGGCCAAAGCATTGGTGCATGTCCTTTCTGATCTTTTTAATCTAAATTTTTGAACGATGAACCAGCAGATGTGGTGACGGCATGTTTATTCCGATGTTCCCATGTAGGATTTCAACCATAGAATTGGGTTAGATGAGTAGAACTAGCTGTGTTAGAAAAAATATTGAATTATACGAGTACGACCGCGACGTGGCAAAATAGAGTAACTCATACTCAATAGTCGGTGTCTCTTGCCTGGCTGTGTTGCCTGTCCTTTTCTTTTGGTAAAGGTTTTTCAAATTGATTTTGACATATTGATACTGAACATTCAATTCAAAAAAGGGCTCAGTTCTAAAAACTAGAAAGTATCTTAGTCTTCATCTTACATAAGTGGCATTATTTCAAACGACTAGTACCCCTTTTAAAAAGAGTTACAAAATCTTTTATCTACCTTCAACAGTACAATTAATAAAAAAGTTTCTTCCATCCATTAGTAAGGAATCACGCTTCTTACGGAGATTATCCATAACAAATGTACCTCCAAACCTGTTTCGGTACTTCGAGAATAAGATTTTTTAATAAGCACCCCTTTAGTTTAAAAGGGAGACTATTGTTAAGATCTTGAAAGTGCATTGCCCTCTAAATGGGTCATTTTGCTAAAGGGTTTTTGAAGCACGTAAGCAAGCTTTAAATAACGCATTGTTTAGTTAACTCCTAATGGGAAATTCCAGATTTTTGGACAAGATATTTGTCTTAAGAATTCGTCACTCGGATTTACCTTGTTTGTCAGAAGGGTCCTAATTCAAGAAGTCATACTAGTTTAAATGTTTTATCTTTTTCGACCTATTTCCAATCTAAATCGTATCCTCATTCCTCATCATACCATCGGAAACAGATACCTACTCAACATAAAATTCTAAACTCTTCCAACAATTTGTTAAGACGTATACCATCCGAAACTATAGCAAAAGGAAATGATAACACTATAAAATAAACATCAATATTATACACAAAAGCTACCCTACTTTAATCACTCTCCATGGACTGATCCAGTACCAAAACGCATTATGTTCCTGGTTTGTGATTGGTCTTCTACGCGCATCCCTCAGAATGCCCAAGCGCAGCTGCGTCGTGCGTGGGGGTCGCAGATGGCGTAAGCGCACTCCCGCCCGGAATTGGGAATACACGTACCAAAAATCGATATTTTGTATGACTTGTGTTGTTTTTTTTTTGGTTTTTTATTTGCTGGGAGTTTAGTTATCTTTGTCATATGGCGTTGTACGACTTGTGTTGAGTAATGTTTCTGGTGGCTTTTGAGGTAGTACATACCTAATTCAATCAGGCAGCAAAGTTGTAGTACCTATCGTCCAGTATACCTAGAGTATACTTACTAGATTTACATACGGGTATTACAAATAAGTTTCGCATTTTTACATAAGTATTTGTTTTCACTTTCCAACAACATTATGCGATTTTGTGTGTAAGTTTGTGGCGGTTCACTGAAACCAATTTACCATATATTTGGAGAATAAAGTATTTTGGATTGCATTCTGTATTCCATCCCTGACATTCATGCAGTTATACATCGCTATACTCTCAAAATACTCCTACTTCGAGGAGGTCATTCGCAAATGTTTACAAACTGCTTTATAATTAGCATCTGCGAACTAAAGCTAATCGATAACTAATAGCTCATTTAAAAATCGATAAAAAGCAAAAAAAACTCCGGTGCGGGAGTTTTCCCGGACTCCCGATAATTATTGCGAATCGGTATCGGTATATCGTAAATTCGCCGTTCGTTGACACGTGGCGAGCCAGATGGCGGTATCACCTGCCGTCTGAGTAAAGAGGTATAGTCCTGTATGGGTTTGCGGAACAAGACGGCCCGGGACCGCATTCTTTAGTAAAACGAATTCCCATCACTACTACTCGGTCGTTGACTTGCTGTTCGATTTCTTATTATTTTTTCTGCGGATTTGGAACCCTTTCTGTTAATTAGTTACAAGTCTCATATTTAATGTCTTCTCTTTTCTGTTTGGATGAACGATATTCTCAGGCGAGCTACCCGTCTCTCCACACTCGCCACTTCGCCAGTCACTTAAAGAAAAGAAAAAAAAACACACTTCACTTAAAGAAAATATTAATTTAAATTGTGGTGGCTAAAACAGCTGATGAATGAAACATCTACTAAATTCGAAAGTCAGAATTGCCTAATGGCCCTCCTGTCAACTATGCGCAAAAAATCTTAAGCAGTTACAGAAAAGCGAGAATTTAAGGACTTAACACTAAAACGGTTCCTGCAAGTGACTAACATACAAACGCTACTAAAGCTAGAACAGAAATAAGTCAACCACCATTTTCGTAGTCCATAACTCCGCAATAATGTAATAAACTGTAGCAATTTAGAGCCACGGCTAGGAACAATGACCTCATACAATAATACGATCTTCAGGGGCCGGCCGCAATCTGTTTCTCATATATGTTGTCAGTTGTCACATACTTATTGTTTATGATATGGTTGGCAATTGTTGAAGTGGCATTCCCTAACGTGAAGCTACTGAGCTGAGAGAAGACTTAAAAGACAAAAATGTACGAGAGGACAGGCATATACGAGGGGCGTTCAATGTTTTCTCGGTATCAAGGTAATTTACTAACGATGTGGGTAATATGACAAATTCATGACATTATTTAAGAGGGTAGGTATAATAATGTGATCCTAATGATCACAACTACATGAAATTTTATGAGTGCAGTAGAGAGTTTTTAGAGTTCTGTGGTGAAGTTTCGTCAAGTATTTTCGATCGAATTGTTACAGGAGATGAAACGTGGGTTCATCATTATGACCCTGAAAGTAAGCAAAAGTCTATGCAGTGGCGCAAGAAGGGTTCTGCGCCCCCTAAGAAATTCAAAGTCGTTCCGTCTGCCGGAAAAATCATGGCCACAGAGTTTTGGGACTCAAAGGGAATTTTGGTGATTGAGTATACAAAAAAAGGTGAAACCATAAACGCAGCGTTCTACGCATCCACTTTAAGAAATTTACGGGAAGCAATTAAAGAAAAAAGACGGGGTAAACTGACCACCGTGCACCGATATGTTGTTTCTTCACGACAACGCCCCGGTCCACACGGCGCGTGTTTCCAAGGCCACCAAAAAAATTGGAAATGGAAATTAACCACCCACCCGGACCTAGCCCCGAGTGATTATTATTTGTTCCCTAATTTGAAAAAAAAGACCTTCGTGGGAAACGATTTTCCAACGGTGAAGGCGGCAATAAATACGCATTTTTTAGAGAAAGAGGAAAGTTATTTTTACTGGGTATTGAAAAGTTAATTTCGAGATGTAATAAATGCACTAGGGGATATATTACATTGAAAAATAAAAATTTTGAATTTACGTCTTTTTTATGCCGATACCGAGAATACATTGAACTTCCCTCGTAATTATACTGGACAAGGCTTAGGCTGCATTTTATTTCCGCGGCAGTAAAGACCAATTTCCGACATGCAGAATACTTATGATCCAATTATTTTTAATGTCAATAGACTAAGCCCGTGGTAATAATTCTTGTGAGCGTTTTTTGGTCTCATACATATATTTCTACAAACAGTCTCTGTGTGGGTGTGAGATGGATCTTGTATCACAGTAAAAAATCCATCGACTTGAATTGCAGTCTGTTCTATCATTGCAGTCTGCATGCCTTATCTTCATCGGAACAATGACGCTGACGAGGTCTTGAAATAGATCTGTAGAGACTACAGGAGACCGTGATCGATTTACGTTGTAATTCATCTCAGATAGTCTATTGTTTTGAATTGGTCCTTGTAGAACCTTGAGTGGAGAACAGTCAACAAGTCGGTGGCATGCAATTATTAGATAAAAATAAAAGTTAAAAAGTTGCTGATGGTGTTGTCAAAATAATAAGAAAATATGTAAAGGTTCAGACGTGTTTTGATCCGAAATGAAGTCATTAACAGGGCTCTCAGTAAGTTATTTTAGTATTATTGCCTTTTTACGCATCGTTTATTTTTATGGCGCTGCAGAAATGTTCCATATCTGCGATTTGTGAAATTCTAAACTTTATTACCACCGCTTTTTTTCCCGCGACGGTACGGAGACGGTATATGCGTTTAGTACTGGAACTTCATATTTTTGTCGTTCCTTTTCTTCTTCGTGTCGCTGGCACGACTGTTTCGTCGGTTCATGTAGCAAGCAATCACTAAGTAACCAAAGATTCATAAATTCGAAGGATTTCCTTTACATCATCTGTCAGACTATCATCCTCAGCTTTAATTTGTCAATTTGTCACAAGCTATGTTCATTGCTTTCTAAGGCTTTCGGATTTGAGCAAAAAAATAAATTATTTTCTCTAACTTCCGCACACACAAAGCACATTAACAAACTGCACATTTCCTAAGCACGCGACATTTCACAAAAAAGTCTTCGACAAAAAAGGTCAATATTAATAAAAAAATACATATATAAATAAATGGTTCATTAACGCTTTCTCTAAACACCTTTAGGGCGCGTGCGTAATTATTGTAAGACGATATAATAAGGGAGGAAGTAGAAAAAAATACAAGTTGGGGTAGAAATGTCAGGCCATGTGCGCGGGGGCGAGCCATTGTACTGTCTTAAGACATTAATCTTAGGGGGTGGCCAGGTGAACACCCTTGAACCTTTGCTTTCAACAATAGTTAGTACAGGCCGAACATTTTGACCGTTTTGTACAGCTGGTATTTTTTCTGGGGTTCTAATTAGTTTTGGAGTCTAGAATCTGGTTCGTTTCAACGCCATTTACAATCGCGCATGTGCAATGCAAAAACCATGCTATGCTAATCGAGCAAGTTGCAGCTTTATAACAGGACACATTTAGCTCTATTATCTTCATTTTTCATACAACAAGTTTTTAACATTCCTCCAACCTATTCGATTATTCAGCATTGACGCTTCATCTTAATCTCTTCCATTCGCAAACGGATCCATAACTTCGATTAAACTTGCATCTTCTTCAACGCCTTAACAGTAATCATGAGAACGAAATTCAAAGCCAAGTGTCCAAGTATCATTACACAATATAAAGATTCTATCGAACTCCTTAACTTAGGAGCCTCAAGTAATTTCATACATGTTGCAACATGTATTGATGCTAATCGTTTTCAAAGGTAGCAGCTGGTCCTTTTGTACCCACCCCTCGTATGGGTCCTAATGTCATCTATGTATAACTGAATTTAACTATGGTACTTCGTTTACTTCGTTTTTAGCTTCGGTAGTTATTTTCCTGTTTAGATTATTAAAGGCATTTACCTTAGTATTGTGAACCGTGTGCTTGAGTTTTTCTAAGTCTATTTATATTTTATTAGTGGCCCTAATTCCTGAGATCTTAAATAAATGTTTCTCTTTATAGAATGCCATAAAATGGTTATTGTTTAAAACCTCAACAGAGGCGATAAGCTTGTACCATCTTTTCTGAAGTCCCAAAATTACTCTGAAGCCTAATCTCAAAAGAAAAAAATACAGATAAAGAATCTCCACGTTCTCATACGTTTAACGCAATTAATTCTTATCAATTTGTTGATAAAATTGAGACGATCGACAAACAGACGTTAAATGGTGGACGAGTTCAGCAAAAAGTTCACATATGTTTTAAATGTGTCATCCGCGGCATATGGCTGTACGGCTGTTGCCTTTGACACATGAAGATAGGTATGAAAAAAGTCCCCTCTATTTGACTAGCAAGTCGGAAGTAGCTTCCAGATTTTGTAAGGAAAAGATGTTTTTGTTGTGATTTCGTATCGGGGCTTATCAAAATTTAATTTGCTTTAGGCGGCGCTAGTCTGCAAAAAAAGTTTAGATATGAAAGAAAAAACCACAAGGATGTCGACATATTTGGATTTGGAGTAAACTTTTAAAACGTATTTATTTTAAAACAAACGCTAGTTAATTACAAGAATATACTGTCCCCGATAAGACTGATATAGGAACGGACTAACACAATAACTATGATGAATCGCGCATGGCCACGCAAGACCTTTATCCATTGCGTGAGAAAGTACATTAAAATAGACAAGGGTTTCTGTTTTCGCATACATCCCCTTCAAACTTTGTCTATCATCCTTTGTATAATCGTAGCCATCCTTTCATCTAATGTCTATTTATCTACTTTGTAAAGGCCAAGAACCTGTTTCTAACCCCTGCCTATGATTTAGGAGGGAATCTATCTTAGTTCAGGTGTTCTACGCATTGTGTGGAGATTAAATAGATTCTCAAGGGTGAGATCAGAATGAGCTGTGGGTAAATTGAGAGGCTAAAGATGGTGTCTGTTTGATAAAAGCTAAAGTAAAATCATAAAATCTTTACAAAGGATGCTTTCATTTGAGCCTTCATGACTTCATGAGCGACAATCTTTATGAGAATTTCGGTCAATGTCACGATGCGGATATAGGGCATATTAATTAGATCTGTCTACCCCAATAACAGTTCCCAGAACTTTGTCTAATTGTGTTTCTATGTTTGCGATGCTTTCAACTACAGTAGCTTTTGACTTGTTCACTATTCATGATGAATACCTCTAGTTCAAGAAGATATCGGTCATGTTTTATAGTTAACGACCTAATTGAGAAAGCAAATCCGTGGCGTTTCAATTAAATCTGCATACCTAAGGTTTTAGATTTTGTGAGGAAATCGGCATGTCCTGGAACCAAAAATTCGAAAGGATGCGACATTTACCAACTCGCACTGGGCTCGTCATTACAGCCCACTCCCTCCCACAGAGAGCAGGCCTGTGTCCCAGCAATGGTATTGTATCTTCATTTTTTTTTTCATCATTTTGCATTACACTAATTTCGTTTTTCGGGAATGGTAGAAGATTTCAACTCCCGCATCTTTAATTCGACATTGTAGATTTCACTACTAACCACATCATGCTTACTTGCAATAAAACTCACTTTTATGTTCTCATAAACCAGCGGACAAACCAATTTATTTCCAGACAGTGTGAGAACGTATCAACGTAGCATTAATTTCGCGAAGGGGTGTTTAAATAATAAAAGACCCATCTATTCTCCTATGACGCAAAATAGAAAATAGCGGCCACTGAATAGGCAATCATTCATTTGGGTCAGCTCGTTTTGTCTGGCTATCATGGCGGTTCAATGGCAAGAACACTTAAGTAAATATCGCTGACTTTTAAATATCTGGGACAAAAGTACAGTTGACGAGGATCTACATATAAATTTGAATGAGATTGTTGCCTAAAGTATTTTAAAACATGAACGTAAATGTTACTTTGGGACGTGCACAACACATGGTTGACGCTGAGTTTGAAACTCGAAATTGAAATTAGAACGGTGTTTCGCGTGTTGTTTTTGTGGGTGCAAATAAAAACACCTTAAAGGTAGCACACGTATTACAAAAACCGGAAACGGATAGTAGCGAGACCTCCGACAATGACATTGAAAACAGCAACATCTAACACAACATAACACAGCAAAAGAACCGAGAATGCTGTAGAACCCTGCCAAATGACTCACCGATGAAGCTGGATCTGAACCAACTGGCGGCAAGGTCGTTAAAAGATGCCCATCCATCCATACTAATATTATAAACTCGAAAGTAACTCTGTCTGTCTGTCTGTTACCTTTTCATGCCTAAACCACTGAACGGATTTTGATAAAATTTGGCAGAGAGATAGATTTTATCCCGGGAAAGGACATAGGATAGTTTAATCCCGATATTTCCACGGGATCGACACTTATGCGGCGAAACCGCGGGGCGCTGTTAGTAGATAATAATGACTCATCTCTCCACTAGTCCAATGCTTACTCTGGGATGCATATCCGGTAGGCTTTTAAATCCTTACATATCCTACCGGCACGTCTTCCCTACCATTACCGCGCCCCCGGTCTATTCGTTGATATGCAATGGTCGCTGTAGCACCATGAACATGGTACAGGAGCTAGTGCGAATCTTGGGGTTGATTAATCGAGTCTGGTTTAACCACGCGGGGATCGGTTCAATTAATTCATACTTGAAAGTAAATGTTACTATTACAAAAGTACACTCAAAAGTCAAGCATTATTCAAAACTAATTTCGACCAATCTGACCAAAATGGCTTTAATAATTTGTAATAATGCTGAGTTTTGAGTGACATTCTTTAATATGGACCTAAAAGTCCGTGAGTGCGGAAAATATATACATTTCTATAGGTCGGGTGCTTTCCTCCTCCAATTTATATCAGAAATAGTTTTAATAACGAAACTGGAAACCCCAACTTTATTGTTATAATAATGTAAGGAATTTCCGGACAACGAAATGATAGCAATTTTTTGCGGTATTAAGTTTACAAAACTGCAATTCATTGTGTGCGCTTATCCATATGGCTTTGCATAGTAACAACTCAGAAGAAACATCTATAGATTTTACTGAATAGTCAGTTAGACAGTCACTCCATGTAAAATACTGGTATTCAGCTGTATCCGGTTAGACTGAAAGCCGACCCCAACATAGTTTAGTCTGTCATCATCTAGCGTTTAGTCGGGAAAACGCTAGATGATGATTTTTTAATGTTTTCGTCCACATCAGCTTCTTATACTGCATCGTCTTGTCATTCATTGTCGAGCTTCACAATATTTTTTTCGCCATTTATCTAAAGGACGGCAAATTAATTCCTCTTGATTGACCTGGATTAAATTACGCAGTGGGCCACCACATCGAATCGACTTTCTCAGTTCTCATCGGCACAGATTACGGTGTCATATTGCTGAGCAAAAACAACATGGAGGTTTAAGGTCTCTCGAAAGGAGTTTTTATTCTCCTTGTGCAGTGTTGCCAACCCTACTGTTTTAACAGTAGATTTACTGTTTTCACCATGATATCCCTGTTTTCTGTTTAAGTGCCAATTTCTACTGTTTTTACTATTTTTACTGGAAATTTCGTCTAAAACGATAAAACCTCCAGTTAAAATAACTAACTTCATGATATGCATGTACATGTACCCGAATTAATTTTTACCTATGTCTATCAAAACAGCAGTAAGAAAACTAAACTAAGAAATAAAATGTCCACGACGACAATCAAAGGCACATTACATAGTAAAACCGAAATAAAGGAATGTTATACATTTAACGCGACTGAAAAGCGACGAAATTCAATAAAAGTATGTATGATTTTAATAAAAAAAAAACGAGGTAGAAAATATCGCAGAAAGAGAAATTTAAAATGATAAATAATTATTTGTAAGAATATTTATAAGAATTTGTCAATTATTCGTATTTTTAACTTAATAAATAAATAATATTGATATTGATTATGTACTTGCGTTTTCAATTCTATTAAGGGTTTCATTTTTAATTCTAATAGAGTAGTAACTTAAATGTTTTAAAGTTACCATTTTACTGTTTTCTGCTGTTCTTTTAAGCCTGATCTGCTGTTTTATGCTTCGGTTAGATTGGCAGCACTGTCCTTGTGTTTCATGTTGATGCTCTTTCTATCCTCTACAGAGGTTGTAAGGTTGTTAAAGTTTATATGGACGTAAGTGCGTGATGCAGTCCAATATCGTGCAATCTAATGAACCTAAGGGTGGCGTGGTTTGTGCGAGTTTGAAATTATGATGGTGATTTAACTAATGACTGAAAATTATGTTAAAGGAGCTATAGAGTACGTTTGATCTTTAGTAAAGTAGTAGTTAAAATAAAAATAGTCTATAGTATAGACCATTTTTGAAATCTCTTATCATATTTTTGCCATCCAATACATACACAAATATTTCAATCAGGAGTACAGGTTATTCACATTCGCCAACATTTATCATTTTAATGTAACCACACGTTGCGTTTGCGTCTTCAATAAACATTCCTTACTTTATCTACAAATTGTCGCGCATGAGCATGACTCATTCATTCACCATTCTACATCGAATGCACATGTCAACAAGGCATCTTATTCAACGCGTAATAAGATACAGCCAATGTTTATCTTAATTATTTTTACTGCAAACTCGACTCTTTACAGCTTTGCCTTAATTGTGCGAGAGACGTCATTTGTAATGCAAACCAATTGACTTCGAAGAAACGATGCTGAACTAGAATATAAATCTGATATGGAAAAAATTATGTGGTTGTTGTTTTAATTGTCATTATGGGAAAAGAAGTCAAGGAGATATATGCGAACACTTGTTTTCGAACTCTCCCATTGATAGTATCGCTTTAATGCTCGCGTTAGCAAATGAAAGATTTCGTATTGTTAACGATGAGTGGCGTGTTCCTAATAATAAAGTAATTTACTAATTTAGTTAATAGGTGTTGCCCGCGACATAAGTACGCTTCTGTGCTCTAGTCTTACTGTTTTTGACAGCTTAATTCTTGTATCCAATGATTCAGGACATGCTTTGTTGCCATATTACTTGAGCCTTCCGAGGAGTACCTATTAATGTAGATGTTAATCGTACCTGATTTGGGAAAGTCTCGGGATTGCAATTAATTACCTACCTCAGCCTGTTGCAAATACTTGCAATGCATGACAAAAGCTCCCCTTGTTTCCGTGAAAACTTCTTTCTTCTGTTTGCCTTCTGCATATCATGGCATTGCAGAATTTGGCTTTGTTTGCCTTTGCACGGTCTGCTTCAGCTGTCGGTCTTTCAACAGCAAGTCCTCTACTACTTCGTTTTGTTCTTTCTGCAAGCAGTGTAGATGCCTTTTAAACAATGATCTCAGAATTTGCTGCCATGGGCTAAAATATCGGTCCTTACCCCCCATACATCACGTCATCACATTCGTAAATTTTACGACTGTGTTTATAAAATATGCTCATTCAATTACACGAATGACCTGAAAAAATATCCTTAGTACATATTTAAAGTACAAGTCTAGACTTTTGGCGCCGCTAAGGATTACGAAGTTTATCGTGCATTCCTTCCCACGGGATAGAGGCTGATATGAATGCATTTTCAGATTATATGAGGCGGGGAAGTCCTCTGTGGAAAGGGTGGACGAACAATAAATGTCATCCAAAGGTTGACGGATGGTAAATGCCTATGGCATGGAGTCTGCTTCTGTACATTTGTGTGTTTAAAGTATTAAATAAATCAATGTATAACATCAGAGCCTTTTTTTTTGGGTGGTATGTCATCAAATGACCCCTCCCGCTCTGGGCGGAGCGGAAGGAAGTGTCAGACTCTTACTGACTAAAACCCACCCGTGTTCCTTCCTTAGCCCTTTATGTTCCGGGCCAGCGGTAACCCTGTCTGACAATCCCGCTGACCCGGCAGGCTTCGGCTCTAAGGGGCCCCTTCAATTTATGGTGACATCTCTTTGAGGCGCGCGTGGAACACGTACGCGCCGTCCGGCACGGGACTGGTCCTGATCGTACGGTGAGCTACCCATTACTCTCCGTCCGCAGGCCCAACATCAGAGCCTGAAGGGATGTTTTACGACCTGTAGAATAGTATATTTTTCTGACAATACTTTTGCAAGAAATACTTTTAAATCATAATTTTGACTTGTCGCCTACTCGCCTCATTGGTAAGTTGATAAACTTACATATTTCCCTTGTCTTCAATGCATTACTTCATAAAAAACAAATGTTTAATTTATTTTCGATTTCATGCCCAGATCAGAGATTAGGTTTCATTCATTTATTATTATGTTCCCGATATAACTTTGTGCTTATCGCCTGACCTATATGAGCGATATTATGAAATGTTTAAAGCTTACCGATAAGTTATAATTGAATTATTCGCATGTGTTTGTATGTTATTTTCCGTGCGGTGGTGTTTCATTTTGACCCCTACATTGTCATTTTTTTAAAGATTAATTTGTAGTCCTTGTGGTTACATATTCGCTTGACCAACTCTTTTGGTATAATCCATTAGAACTCCTTGCACTAAGTAGAGGAAGTCTTTAAGTATCGATTAAAATATTTCGTCCTAACAGGATATCGATATTCCAAGACTTTGGATCTGTTTAAAGCCTATGATGCAATCTCATTCGTAATTCGAGATGAATTATGAATGAGCTGCAACATTTGTTCATTCTATTTGAAGCATTGCCATCGTTTGTGTTTTGTGTCGTGTAATATCTATTTAGACATTTAAGAAGTAAAGGTAGTATATAATTCATATTTATTACTGTTTTACTAAATCGATTTTATGCGACGCTAGTTACTTTGTTACTCACAGTTGGTTTCTATGGGATTGCCACTTGTTGCGAAATTTTTGGTCCTTTCATCCTGAATGAGAAAAAATTGTACTTTTATTATCATTCTTTTTTTCTAATTTTGAGCTTTTGGTGGTGTCCTTATTGCTTTCCGCTTAGCAAGGAGAATTGGACAAGAACAATAAAACAGCATTTCCCTACTATGGAGTTCAGTGCATCTAAATCAAAGCCACGCGCAAGCAATATTCTTAAATTCAAGTCACTGACCACGTAAAGAAGTTGTAAATTTCTAACGGGCACTAAGAATGTTTTGAGTAACCCGAAGTGCTAATAAGCAGGTCATACACAATACACACAAGGGGACAGAGGACAGGAAACACGGGCGATGCGTGAGTTAACAGGACGCTTCCTCAGGGAACCCCTTGATAATTTTTTATGTCTTGTTCCCCTTTTAAAATTGGCGATGTCCAAGCTTTTGTTTCTAACGAAAGGAAATAGTTGGTAGCCGTGAATGGAATTTAGGTTTGCGTCAATGGAAGTGGGTGGTCTTGATAAAGAAGTAGGTAATTTGAGAACGTGCAAATTATTGATGTCGACATGAATGGAGGCGGAGTAGATTATAATGACGGTTTAATTACTATCTATGCCAAAACGTGTCTTTTGATTGCAACTAAGTTGCGTATTCAGTCATTAGTATAGTTTACGATACTTGATTTGGCGTTGATCTTGCTGATGAATTTCAGTGCATGCCAACTGATTCATATTGAAAATTCGTAAGTCTAGACTATATGTAGTAGAAGTAGATATAAGTGACAAGCTACCTTATAAATTAGAATAGTTTTGGTCATCATGACTCAATTCTTTATGTGAAGCTAGCACAACCCTAAAGAAACGACAAGACAATTCGAAAGTTACGGATTCACGGACTGCCTACGCACCTTCCGATAGAAATCTGTAAGGAATATAATTTAACTTTAACAAGGTCCATTTTTTATTCCATTTCCCCAAATAATCGCTCGTGAAATCAAATGTGCATCAGGGGGTGGTCACGACTGGACAGGTGAAATGACGACACAAAATGGCTACCACTTCCTCATTTAAATTAGTTATGCCTCATATGTGATTAAAATGTGATCTAAGATTGTGGAAGTTATTAATAATTATTATTATTTCCATCAATAGCGTTTCTATTGTCGTTTAATTACGACATTTCCGTAGTAATTTCGATGTAACGATAATTAAATTCTAGTGCTTAGTCCAAAAATGTTTGAATGGGAGTAGAAGTTGAAAGCAACAATGTTAGTAGCCACTAACATAGAAGACAATCATATAGAGGGGGATACCATATCAAACCTAGATGCTATAGATACTGATCAAGGCACAATAGCAAAGAAAAAAGAAGGAAAGGCTAACAAAAGCTAGAAACTCCCACTGCAAATAATAATTATGTGTGATGACTGATGACTTGATGAGTGACAGTAAAGTAAACGAACCGAGTTCTTTTCAACTCAAGTTATCAATAGTCTCAATTCTAGATGAATGGATAACGAAAACGAAACTCAATAATTCAGAGAAACGGTACATATGTGAAACGTCTTCCTTATCATATATATCTGATAACATAAATTCGTATCTGACATTGCCCTTACATTAAATATGATCACATAGTGCATTCACAGTATTCTTATCATTGTGTGGCTGCGGAAGTAATGTTGATAGCGCCTATTAATTTAAACTAATATTTGGACGAAATACCAGACGTCTGATCAAACAGTTGACGAGTAATTGACAAAGCTTGTCGGAAACGATTGGAGTCAATGAAATTGTGAAAATAGAATTTGGTAAACATTGATTTGGGTGATGAACTGATGATATATTTTTAAAGTTTTCAATATCCTTTTCGATTCGAAGAATTTAAAAATAGAAGAAAAGCTTCTCTTCCTAAATCGTGTGCTTAATAAGATTTATTTGTTGGAGAAGCTTATGATCTTGGGAGAAATACGTAAATTCAATGCATGACTTGTTCCAGAAACATATTTGTTGTTATAGATACGATGCCGTTGCCGTTGCTCCAATACCATCGCGTTCAACATTCGCAACACCCATCTCTTCAAAAGCTGAGTCCTCGTTATCCTAAATTAGTTTAGCATCCGGCACACGTTCCTACCCTCCTGTTTGAACATTTTTTGTTGCAATCGAAAGTGCCGTTCGTCCAAAACATGTGGTTTGGTTTGAGTGTACCGATTTCCTGAATTTGTGCAACATTGGTATGTTGGGTTGGCGAAATTCTGTCCATTTTGTTTTTCGTTTCGCTTTCGTCTTATGAAATTCTTGTGATCTTTGCCAGAAATCTCTTCGTGACTGTAAAGACTGGTCTTTTGGTCCAGGTTGAATATTTTATACCAAGATTGATGTTCATGTCTTTCGCACTGTAAAGTCGATGTTAAAGCAAGGAAGAAATGCCTTCTTGGTTTTAATTTAATCCTAAAGGTTACAAAGCACTTAATGTGCCATGCATCTTGTATTAAGTTTGCTTTACTGCCTAAGGCTTTGAAATATCACCCTGTTTTCTTTCCTTTGGGAATTTTAATACCATGTGATTATTTTTCTTTATAGCGACTACGCTGACCTATCCAATAAAAAAGATCAATTTTTCTTTGTACCTTTCTATTACCAGCCTACACCTGCTTACCTTTGCCTGTGTTGCGTCACATTCCCAATGCGGGGTAATGATTTCTATACCTGATTTTTCATCCTTGTCTTTATCATTATTTCTCGTATTTGCTGTCTCCTTCATCGGAATTGCCGCGTCCCTTACAGGGTTTTTGTTGTTCCCCACACCCTTATTACGACCCGAGTATGCGATCCATGTGGGTGTGTTTGAGAATATTCATGGTGTGTGTGTGTGGGAACATGTACGAATAGAATATTTCTTCGGCAGTGTTGTTTCGGCATTCGATGCGCGTGATTCGGTTTCCCGAAATGCGAGTTGGGTGCGTTTTGGCGGGAACTTTGGGGTATATAACCTTAAAATGTATAGTGCTTTGTAAATTTATCATGTTTTTAAACTGTGTGGTGATGTTTTTATGTGAATAATGGGGTTTTGGATGTCGGAGATTGTTTTTATAATTCGTCGTGATGATAAATGTGTGAGTAAGGTTTCTTGTTTTACAAGTTTAACTTTGTGTTTTTTATTGTGCCGAAATCTACGTGAGAATACTTTTAATGACAAATGTCTGTGGAATTCCAATGCTTTTGTGCCAATATTTTTTCATGCTAGGTAAACTTATATGTGTGTAAGTGTGAAATATACCCATACATTGTTCTTGAATTTTGATTCCACATTCCTTGTACCTACGAAAGACAGATCAAGGCGACGCTGCAAGATTCCACTTTTTCTTCCCAACGATAGCATGAGACACAAAAACTTAAATCAATAAAAATTTATTACCAAAGTCAAGATCAAGATGGATCGCTTTATAAAATTCTTTAAAATAAGTGACTTTCAGTTCGCATCACTCCGGTTTCCTTATTCCATAATCCATCCATGTTATTTGCAATGAATGAGAACTGAGAACATAAACTGGTTTCCATATCAGCTGATGGCGACCACGGTATGCATAAATAAGAACGCAGGTTTTTCTGCCTCGCCGAAACATGCCGATTCAAGAATTATTAGTCGTCTTAACCACATAGGCTATTCTTCTATAGCTACACGAAACTCGTTTTTCGAAGAAATTGATCTACCTAGTCCATTCAATTTTAGATTTTATTACTTGTGTTATAAAGTTGGATTCTCTGTGGTGGGAAATTCCAAGGGCTGGTTACTTCTTCGAATTGTATTGTGTGTCTACGGGGGATTCTGGCGCCAACGTGTTTTTGTCAAAAGTAAGCCCGCGACAAATAATGCGAACAGTGAGAAGTAATTGTTAACCTAGCAGCATTGTGGTGTCGAGAAAAAAGTTGCGATACCTGTGTTTTATACGCGATCGATCTTAGTTAATACGATGATAATTCTTGTTTTATATTCACTGTCTTGGGTGGCAAATGTATTTCTGTTAATCAAAATGATATTCGTAAAAAGTTTATACGTTTTTGCTATAATAATGTATTGACTGACTGTACCGTCTGCGTCTGACATCCTCGATGTGACACGGCACAACAAAAATCGAGTTTATTTTTTATTTTGCTGCAGTTTTTTCTCCGAACCATGGACTTGGAACTTACAATATTACTTTACTGTAGAAAACAAGAAGGAATTTATCATGATAAGCCGTCTTTTTGGGTACCTACTGAAAAAATCTACTACCTACCTTCATAATAACCTTCCTTTAATAGTTTTGTTATCTTATTAAGTACGTCTACAGAGTACTTAATGTTTTAAAATGCAATCCCGAATACTGTGTGCAGTATGAACTGGAATGTTTACATTTTCGTCTCAACACTTCTTTTATCGTACTTAACCAAAATATAGGTACCTACAGAACAATTTTTTTTAACATACATTAGGAATTGTTCGGTACATGCTCTGATAACACATAATTTAATTAATGAAATGTCGTGTAGTATCATCATATTTATTTTTGGCTCTCGTATCGGGTTTTTTTTTTGTTATGCATCTCACATCTGTATTCGGCCCATGATTTATGCACGCAATCTAGTGCCATTATAAGATTCAACGAAAAGTAGAAATTATTTTGTTTTATTTTTTCTTATTCTTGGTAAAACAAAACCCCAGATTAAATAGAGGTACACGTATAGGTAACGCCGCTCGCCCACGTCCGATAATCGATGACCGATTTTTTGTAGGAGAAAAATAGAACACACTGATAGCAATAGTGCAACGCACACGTCCTACAAAAAGTAGGTCAGAAATAATGAAGTTAACTAAATCGGCCCGATTATCGGTCCTACAAAAAGTCTGACGTGGGCGGGCAGCCTAAAAGGAATTGCATTCGTTTAACTATAATAAGTACTTTTAAAATCTTTCCATTGGTAGATGTATCATCGTGCGTCGCAAAAGTATGTGATGATCATCATCTGCCTAGCATTTCCCAAGTTGGGGTCGGCTTCCAGTCTAATCGGCTGCAGTTGAATTCCAATATTTTACAGGGAGAGATTGCCTATCTGACCACAACCCTGTTAGGCTGTCCGTAACAGCCTAACAGGAGTCAGATAGACAATCTTACCCAGGTAATACGATACTCCTTCGTAAGACTGACTGGTTGACAGACTTTCGGGCTTCGGTGACACATAACGACTGTTAAAGATCCACGAATCACGGGACCAAGGGCTTAACCTGCTTTCCTAGGCAAGGCCCCTCCGTGCTTCGGAAAGCACGTTAAGCCGTTCTGCAACTATTCAAGGTGTGTTAAGATGGCAAGCATACCTTCGCCCGCGAGGTATGTCGATAAAAACTATCCTATGTCCTTCCCCGGGATGCAATCTATCTCTGCCAAATTTTATCTAAATCCGTTCAGTGGTTTAGGCGTGAAAAGGTAACATACAGACAGACAGAGTTACTTTCGAATTTATAATATTAGTATGGATTTTGTTTAACATTTCGGGCTAAACACATTATCTTACAGACAAAGAACTTTAATTATCTCGTAGCACTTAAAAACCGACACAACAATAATTACTATATTATAATGATTATCTATCAAAATGTTCTCATAGCTAGTAATAATATCATGTGCTATGCCCAAATGGGGCCTCGGGACAACTCCGGAGATTACGTAATCCAAACATAATACTTAGGCAGAGGATAAAAACAGGGTCTGTGTGGAAATAATACCAACTTAACTCTGCAGACGGCGAAACATGGAACTAAATGTAAATGTGTTGCATTTGAAAATATTGTTGACAGTTTTCCTTTGTAAATAGCGCCACCGTGAACTGCATAATATATTTTTGCTATCTATGTATGTTTTGAGTTTTTGGACGTGTCTCGGTTTTATTAATTTGTTTCTTTTTTTGGGTATTTTGTGGTTGTTGCTTGTTTACTTAAAGTCAAGCTAGTGGTACAGTTAGCTCAGCAAATTATTGTGAAAGCTCAGAACAAATAAAAAACCAAGACAGAGGGCTGTCAACAGTAAAGTGAGGCTGGTTTCGTAAACATGTGTGCACATAGTGAGGAACGTGTGAGGAGTAGTTTGATTGTAAATCGTTGTAAATGTGTGCGTGTGAGCGTGTATGCACAGAGCGGAGGTGTAGTTTTTGCATGCTTCACTGTATTGTTCGCCGCAGCGCTAGGTATGGCTTGACTTTTTATTTGGTCTGAGCTGAAAAGCTCGGTAAAGTTTAATGAACGTTGCAAACGATGTTAATAAATAAATTTGTAGTTTAACCCATATTTTAATTGAGCCGTAAGTGCTTGTGATCTTTTTGTAGTAATAAGAACGATACTAATTCTATTAAAAAGCGACATTATACTTTTTATAAACATTGGGTCCTACTATAAAAACATTAGCACTTGTTAAACGTGTATCTGATGGAAATGCCATATAATTATGTCGTGTTTAAAAGGTGTTGAGCCTAAACAACGGATAAACACTGTTTTGTAGTAGTAAGGTAGTCTAAAATAATCATTTCCAAAACTTTATCCATAGTTTTGCGATTCTTGCAAAAACTGTGATGATTCTTATATCCTTCTTTGATCCTACCCCATCATATACTTGCTAATTACTAACAAGTATCTACAAAACAATATCCTACTCAAACTAAGTTTCCTCTAACAGTACCCACAGCTTCATCCCAAGTACCATCTCCATGTTAGTTCACAACGGTACCTGTGTGTGCCTAAGCAAGGTTGAAAGTAAACAGGGACATCCTTCTGTAAACTTTGAAGATGAGGGAGGGAAGAGAAAAAAATATAAGTACCTTAGTGAAGTCTTGAGATATGAATTGTTTGAGGAGCATCGAGCACTACGATATTGTTATGTTGAAGTAAAGAGAGTGCTTATTTAAATTGTTGTGTTTACTCTAGTTATATTGCATTCTGGAATCTACACATTTTAAACGATAAAACCGTTATCTTTTACTACTTTCTTGTCAAGTTTAAAACATGATGTTTCCTGAGTTCAGAAAATAATAACTAGATAGTTAGCAAGATCAAAACTGCACCTGCCAATGTACCAAAGTCATTTAAATATAAGTTTTCACGTATTATCTTAAAACAAGACTTCTAGACTCGTACATAAAAGATATCAAAGACAAACATTAATTTTCGTTAAAATAAGACGACACCAAACTGAAACTATCAAATGATCAGCGAGCGGGCCTTAATGCCCTTTTAATTATCCCCATAAAGAAGACTTAAGTGAGTTTTAATCATTCTGACAAACAAATACAACTCCCAATACCAATCAATTACAACCCTAACACCACTCATATTAAAGATCCTTTCTCTTTATCAACAGACGTAGCGGCTATGATTCGGAGACGAGTGAATACTCAGAGGACTCGGCAGCGGCCTACGAGGATGTCCAGGCTGCAACCAAAAGTTCTGGGCCGCGGAAGAATATTAATAGGGGACGGTGGACGAAGGAGGAGGTAAGGGAATTAATAGGTAGTCAATTGTTTCCCCATTTCCCTAGAGAACAAGCGCCTTTAGTACACCGACGCAAACGCATGAGACAGCGAGACTATGACAAAACAACATGAAAAGGTATCGCCTTTCGTGGCTGAATCGCAGCGGTAAGCGCCAGTCTACTAATGGCGCAAAGTTTCGGCATAAAATGATCTACTAGATTGTTGTAGAAAAAATCTGCTAGACTAGTACAGACAATGCTTTATATTAGGGTACTATGTGGTCCTAGAATTGTAACTATCTCTGTGTTTGTGTATTTTCCACAAGCACGAAAACGAAACGGCTTGTTCGTCTTTGAAAGGCCTTTTGCCATGTTCCTGGAGACCATTCAGGTGCCTCTTCTTTTGATTGATTGATATTTTAAATCAAAGATTGAATAACTATCCTCAAGTAAAATATTACGATTATGTCCCATCATCCTGCTTAAACGATTTATTCTTGTACCATCATCAACTCTTACTGACTCGTCCCAAATCTTTTTTCCAGGACAAAAAGCTGAAAGCATATGTTAAGATGTTTAACGAGAACTGGGACCTGATATCGGCCGAGTTCGCCGACCGATCTGACGTCCAGTGCCAACAGCGGTGGTGCAAAGTCGTCAACCCTGAACTAGTCAAAGGCCCGTGGACCAAGGAGGTAAATAACGCTTGCATACTTCATTTTATGTTTTGTTTTGCCAGCGTTACTCTAAGTATCTTTCATATCTTTGTATATGGGATTATTTTTACCCTCGAAGCATCCTAACGCCTGCATGAATTTCAATTTATCGTCGCTCGCATGTCCTATCTCATTTTTGACATTTTTTTGCTGATTTGAGTCAGGACAACTACACTGTTTTATTTGTGATTCTTTACACTTTTCACTAACCGTCGTACCTCTATGTTATACTTATTTGGATCTCAAAATTTATCATTTTGAAAGGCAATAAAATGTAAAGAATCACGAATAGAATGATATAGCTGTCTACACTCAAATCAGCTAAAAAATTAAATTGGACTTTTAGTCATGCGAGCGATGATAAGGTGACTATCGACTATTTCAAGAAATGTTGCGCCGAACCCTACTAAATTGGGATAAGGGTAAGAAAATGATGGTTATGAGGAGTCTATCGACTCGTCGCGCGATGGTTATAGACTAGGTTTCGCAAAAAAGAACTCTGCTTACGTGAGAACGTGACTGACGGAAAGTGTTACGACCAGACTTACTCCGGAGCTAGGCTGGCGGTATGAGCCAGGACCCACCACGCCGAACGAATCGAACAGTGGAGTCCACATCCAATACGACACTTCGGAAAGCCAAGCAATTGGCCAATTGAGGCTAAGCTGTAGGGTGTATTTTGAACGTAAGGCCTGCCTGATTCCCGGCCACCGTAGGCGCGGGCCTGCGGACGGAGAGTAACGGCTAGCTCACCGCCCGATCAGGACCAGGCCCGTGCCGGACGGCGCGTACGTGTACCACGCGCGCCTCAAAGAGATGTCAGCAACAAAGAAGAGGCCCGTTAGGGCCGAAGCCTGCCGGGTCAGCGGGATTGTCCGAAAGGGTTACCGCTGGAACATAAAGGGCTAAGGAAGGAACACGGGTGGGTTTTAGTCAGTAAGAGTCTGACACTCCCTTCCGGTCCACCCAGAGCTGGAGCGGTCGTTTGATGATTTCCCGTCGTCAAAAAAAAAAACCCTGCCTAATTATCCGAAAGTGCGACTACGTAAATGCGAATGGATTCTGATTAATTCCTCCTCCTTCATTGGTTTGCTCATTGCTGAGCGTCGTGATGTCCCCACTAAAGGTTTTGACGATCGCCCCCCATTTGTAACGATATTTGTCTTGTTGTAATGCTTAATGCATTACTTTGATTCATTATTTATTACCATAAGTCCTCAATGAGTTGGTAATTCATGCTTAGTATGCCGCATCCTTTTGCGGTTAGAACAAATGGTTGCGAGTTTATTGAACGTAGTTGCGTCATCATTTATTTACGTTGCAAATTGCAATGTTGTGATGAATCGTTTCAAGTCCATGTGTTTGAGGATATGAGCTCAGTTCCCAGGGATATTGTGTGCTGATTGGTTAGGAAAACACTTGAACTTTGCGGCAATTTTTTTAGGGGCTACTCATGTTTCGTAGAATCAATGATGTGCTGATTATTTACTCACGGGTAATATTATTTGATCATTTTTTTTTTTTCAATATTATTTTAATGCACAAGTAGAATTACCGTATAAAGGCTGAGGCATTTTCTAGTCTTCCTTAGGGTGATGCAGAGACAAAACATAATACATGCAACATGATAGAAAATTAACTTGTAAATTGGTGTGAAGTATTTTTCCACTAAAGTTAAATAAAGGCGTCATAACTAAAGATTAGTGGAAAAATCGGGGTAGATTGTTTTAATCGAAGATGTTAACCAACTTTTAAGAAACGATATTGTTGCTTCGCCATTTATATACCAACTCACCAAGCAGTAGACTAGTTTGTTCCATTCATTGTCAAATGAAAACCAGCATCATCTGCCTAGCCTTTTCTCAACTATCTTGAGGTTAGCTTCCAGTTTAACCGGATGCAGCTGAATGCCAGTATTTTACATGGAGCGACTGCCTATCTGAGCTCCACAACCCAATTACTAGGTAATACGATACCCCTTGGTAAGACTGGTAGTCGACTTTCGGGCTTTTGACGAACCTTAACGACTGTCAAAAATTCATGAATGACAGCCGGGACCAACGGCTTAACGTGCTTTCCGAGGCACGGAGAGGTCTTGATATGTAAAGATGGTCACCCATCCACGGACCAACCGCGGCAAGCGTAGCTTAACCTGATTTATCGCCCCGTGCGGCTGTTATTACTTAGCCACAAGCGTCTCCCTTAGCCACAACCCTCTCAACAGCATTCCCTTTTAAACCTTAAAGGCTACGATTTACCATAATATCCTGAATGGATGTCTTAAAGTGCTCACATGAGGCGCAAATTACATAAAATGGCTTCCGCTGGTACACCGACCACAATGTCTTGTTAAACCACTAGGATATTATGTCCATAAGAAAAGGCACGTAATTGGACAGTTTAAAGGTTTGGTTGCAGGCTATTCACGAAGAAGTGGTCATTGTTTTGTTAAAGGCAAAAAATAAGAGCAATTTTACCGCATATGCAAAAAATTGTTGCAGTTTTAAGTAGAACAGCTCCTTGCGACAGTCCACTTATAGGAAAGTACTGCTAACTACCACAGTTTTTGCATCGGCCTATAGTGACCACGCTGGGACACAGGTCTCCATTCTTCGAGAGGGAGTGTTGCTATGAGTTAATTTGTAGTGTATGGGAGTATAAAGCCTTGTACGGACTAAGCGTACCATTGTACGAGCAGTCGGTTACTATCGTTCCTGTGCGTAACCGACCACGCGTACACTGGACCGTACAATGCTTTAGGATTTCGCAACTTTCGTCACTATAACTTTGTCTTTAGTAAGTTTCGCCTCTTTACATTTTGCCTTGGCCTAAGCTGCATTGTTTGGATTTGAACGGTTTCGGTGCCGCTGACATTGCAGGCACTTGTGAATTTTTATTTCTAATATGGTTATCCATTTTATATTATTAGCATAAGCTACTCTGAGAACAATACGAACCCGCACTGGGCCCGCGTGGTGGATTACCGCCCACTCCCTCTCACAGAGTGGAGGTCTGTGTCCCAGCAGTGGGCAGTGCCGCATTAAGACTACTTGATGTCCTAAGCAATCCACGCCTGTAGGCCGTCCTATCCACTAGTCGCCTCGTATTTTTCCAAAACATCGACGACAACATCGCGCACATCTCTAGCTAGTGACTTGGGTCTTGTAATATCTTGCTGATAAACAGCCTTGCCTTTCATGTGCTAGCAAATACTGTTTCGGTGCTGTTTCTGCCTTATGGTGACCCCCGAGACGTAATGCCCTAAGCAATTGCTTTATTTGCTTAGGGGCTAATCCGGCAGTGGCAGTGGGAACGTTATAGGCCGTATGTGCTACAAGCTTCTCTGAGAATGGCATCCATATAATCACTTTCTGTCAGGTGATCCGATGCATCTATTTTTCGCCGACCTATTATAACACGTCCAAGAAAATCAGTCTATTACCACAACAGGAGCACGCAACAGCCTGCATTTCTCCTACTCCGTTTTACTGCACTTATTCATCGTGCCAATCAGTCTAACAACGCTCGGAAGCGGCGTTGAGTCACCGGTCGTTGATACAGCACGCGTGTGCGCATAGAATGTGCATAATTAGAGAGTAGCGTTGCTGTGTCAATGTTTTGTGTAAATTGGAATTTTTATGGAAATTCGTGTTCTATTTTGTTTTAAAATTTATTTATTTAAGTACTTACTTTTATTTTCTATTTTTTTACCCGCGACAGTACGGAGACGGTATAATATGCGTTTGGGGTGAGAGGATGTGTGCTGCAAACCAATGTTGCTATTTATTTAGTCCAATTTTGATGCGGTTTTCAGTGATGGGTTTGGATTTTTTTGGTGCATGTTCTTATTTCTTCTCCTAGCTGACCCGACAGACTTTGTCCTGTTCACAGGAGAAAATTAGTTTCGGGCTAAATTATGAAAGTGCCTGCCAAACCAAAAAAACACGTTTTTCGTATGGGAAATTAATATTTAAGGGGGAGCCCCCTTAAATATTAATTTTATTGTTTTTAGTATTTGTTAAAGTTGTCAGTGTGGTGCCGGACTTAAAGAATAACACCACCCCATACTTCCCGTGGGTGTCGTAAAAGGCGACTAAGGGTCATAGGTCAGGAGAATGGGCAGAGCGTTCTCTATGCATTCCACCACCATACTATACTGCGATCGCCAACCCGCCTGCCAAGCGTGGCGATTATGGCAAACCCCCCCTTTTGGGGGAGGCCTATGTCCAGCAGTGGACGTCTTTCGGCTGAAATGATGATGATGATGATTTGTTAAAGCGGCAACAGAAATACATCATCTGCGAAAATGTCAACTGTCTAGCTTTCACGGTTCATGAGATAGGTACAGCCTGGTGACAGACAGAAAGACGGACAGTGGAGTCTTAGTAATAGGGTCCCGTTTTTACCCTGTGTGTACGGAACCCTAAAAACTATATTCCGAAAGAGTATGTATTTATTTTTAGGGTTCCGTACCCAAAGGGTAAAAACGGGACCCTATTACTAAGACTTCGCTGTCTGTCCGTCTGTCCGTCTGTCCGTCTGTCCGTCTGTCTGTCACCAGGCTGTATCTCAAGAACCGCGATAGCTAGACAGTTGAAATTTTCACAGATGATGTATTTCTGTTGCCGCTATAACAACAAATACTAAAAACAAAATAAAATAAATATTTAAGGGGGGCTCCCATACAACAAACGCGATTTTTTTTGCTCTTTTTTGCTCGATATCAAAAATGGCAACAGGTAGGCACTTGAAATATTCACAAAATACTCAATTGTATTTTAACTTTAATAATAAATAATAAAATTAAAATAAAATAAATATTTAAGGGGGGCTACCATACAACAAACATGTTTTTTTCGGCGTTTTTGCCTTGTGGTACGGAACCCTTCGTGTGCGAGTCCGACTCGCACTTGGCCAGTTTTTTTCATTTTTTACTTTACTACTTTTCATATTTAGCCCAAAAATTTATGGACGGTGAATGTTGTCCTTTCAATAGTTCATACGAAAATCAATAAAAGGAAAGACTTTCAGTTTTTCCCGAATTTTATTATTATTTTCCGAGAAACTCATTTTTTTTTCCTGAAAACCTCTTTTGTTTGTTTTTACATTAAACTTTAATACGGACTATTACGAACATTCTAAAACGATTTAAATGTAGATTAATATATTACCTACATTTGCGGGAACTCAATTAATACAGGTTGTTACCTCTGTATCTGGGCAAAAGGTGCTTTCTGTACCTCTTACTACTTTTCTTCTGGTCCTTCTGAGTGGACTGAGTGTGTGAATTGCAAACACATTTTTGAAGATATGACACGCTTCAATGTTACGTTTTATAAAGAACTAGCAGCGCCCCGCGGTTTCACCCGCCTAAGTTTCGATCCCGTGAGAATATCGGGATAAAAACTATCCTGTCCTTTCCCGGGACTCAAACTATCTCTAGGTATACCAAATTTCATCTAAATCGGATCAGCGATTTAAGGCCTGAAACTGCGTTAAGCGGGCGCCCGCGACGGGCAAACGTCGCGTGTCTATGCGCGTGGACACGCGGGTGGGCTCCGTTGGAACGCGACGGTCCCCGTAGTGGGTACCCGTCGCGGAGACCGGATTATTTTATTTACGCAGTGTCGCTAGTTCAATTTGAACCCCGTTTTTTAGCCCCGTTGCGTGGGTGCGGGGCGCGCCTCCCCGTGACGGACGCCCGCGCGGGTCCCCGCGACGGAGCACTTTTGTATGAAACCGCGCGGGCGCCCGCTTAACGCAGTTTCAGGCCTAAGGTAACAGACAGACAGACACACTTTCGCATTTATAATATTAGTATGGATTGTGAGAGATTGTCATAAATCTTTTAAAAAATCTGCCATTCCAAGCTTTCAGGATGTTAATAAAAAAATTAGTTGAAGTTTTTTTACGAAATCTGCCTCCACTACTTTTCTCTGTTTCTCGTAGTTTTCGCTCTGCAGTCGCTACCAAAATAGATTGTATAAGTTCAATATAGCAACTCATCTATGATCAAACTAAACAATCTACACGTTGTCATCCAAATTCGAACACGCACAATATTGCCCATAAAACCTCGCAATACTGGTTTTTTTTTTACGGATGGGAAATCATCGTGACCCCTCCCGCTCTAGGTGGAGAGGAAGGGAGTGTCAGACTTACTGACTGACACCCACCCGTGTTCCTTCCTTGGCCCTTAATGTTCCAACAAATGTGACAATCCCACTGACCCGGTAGGCTTCGGCCCTAAGGGGCCCCTTCTCTGATGCTGACATCTTTTTGAGGCGCGCGTAGAAGACGTACGCGCCGTCCGGCACGGGCCTGGTCCTGATCGGATGGTGAGATACCCATTACTCCCCGTCCGCAGGCCAACCAAACCAAATAGACCGCTATCGAAATATCGCTGCCAAAATCATCACCATCTGCCTAGCCTTTTCCCAACTATGTTGGGGTCGGCTTCCAGTCTAACCGGATGCAGCTGAATACCAGTATTTTACATGGAGCGACTGCCTATCTGACCTCCACAACCCAGTTACTGGGTAATACGATACCCCTTGGTAAGACTGTTTGTCAGATTTTCGGGCTTCTGATTACCCTACTACTATCGCTGCCAAAATAGACTGTAATATTCAATATAGTTATCAGCAACTCGTCTGTGATCATACTAAACAATCTACACGTTGACATCCAAATTCGAACACGCACAATATTGCCCATAAAACCTCGCAATACTGGCTTACGCCACAAATTCTTAGATTTTATGAATGAATCCATTGTCTAAAAGAACGGGGTTAGAATGCTAATGTGTTATCTATACCTATCTAGGTATGGATGGTAATCTTTATTACGTACGTTTGTAGGGTTTCTGTGTACGGTTGGCAATTGCTTACAATATAGCTGGTTATTGGTGTAGAACTGGCTTTGTTTCTTGAAGTTATGTTATAGTGTAAAAGAGGCTGTCTTAAATATTAGGAGATATCTTTTGGTCTTGTCACTTTTCCCTAAAGGTTCATTAGAAAATCAGCGTCAGACAGCATCTGTCTGGCATTGATGCTGAAATGAACCTTTTTGGCGCAGCCTTGAGGCACACACACTATTGTTGTTGAAACATTATTTTTATTTTGTTCATTTTGTATTTTGTGTTTCACGAACTGAGTCCAGATAAACATTTTTTCTTTCTTTCTTTCTTGTAGTTCTTTTTAGGGTTCCGTACCTCAAAAGGAAAAAACGGAACCCTTATAGGATCACTTTGTTGTCGGTCTGTCTGTCTGTCATTCAAGACCCTTTATCTCGGGAACGCGTTGAGGTATCGAGTTGAAATTAAAACCATACTCAGATCTGCCGTCCCTTGAAGCTGTGAAAAAATCAAACTTCTAAGCTGTTTCTGATGCAAAAACGTAAATTTCAACACTCTCAAGGGAATCAAAATGTGTAGGGTACTTCCCGTTGACCTAGAATCATGAAATTTGGCAAGAAGCAAGGTCAGTAGCACAAATAAAAGAAAAATCCGAAAATATTTTGATCGTTTTAATCCTTTTAAGTAATTGTACTCATCATTATGAACAACTTTTACTCTGAAATCGTGAAAAAAAATCTGTTGATCCATACATTATGTCGAGTTATGCTAACATGTATGGATCAACAGATTTTTTTACGATTTCAGGGTTGGTCCCATAGTAAAAGTTGTTCATAATGGTGAGTACAATTACCCCTTATAAGGATTAAAACGATCAAAATGTAAGGGTGTATACATACCTACAAATTTGTACGGAACCCTTTTTTTTTTTTGTGGATGGGAAATCATCAAATGGCTCCTCCCGCTCTGGGTGGAGCGGAAGGGAGTGTCAGACTCTTACTGACTAAAACCCACCCGTGTTCCTTCCTTTGCCCTTTATATTCCGGGCCAGCGGTAACCCTTTCGGACAATCCCGCTGAGGCGGCTGGGACGGGAGGCTCTCTCCCTGAGCGTCCCGCCACCTCCTTCGCTAGCATGACTGCTTCGCAGAAGGAGGTGACTGCCTCCCACTCCCTCTCGCCCCGGACCATGGCTTGTACCAGGGCCGGACGCGAGAGGTTGCCGCCGCTGCCTAAAACTATGACCTAGTAACAGTTTTATTGTTATTCCTTATGCTTAACAGTAACTACTACATACCATGAATACAATACCCAATATAAAACTTTAAATAGAAACTTTTTCTCAGAACGGAACCTTGTTTTCACACATTTTATTGCCCGGACACCCAATGAGTAAGCTGTAGGACAATAAAATCTATAAAAATATTTATATATTTTAAAGCCTGCCTAAGCATAGAGTAGGGTTCCTTATGCTTTAATGTATTACGAATGGATGCCTGTGTTATGGAATTGAGGATACTTTTTTTTTTACCTTTTTTTTCCACGTTTGGGCAAAGGTCTGCCCCATAGCTTTCCATTTTCTTTGTGCAGACGCCAGCACATCAAGCTACTATAATCTGTCAAATTTCTTTAATAGATTTTCAACTTTATCGCTAAAGCATAAGGTTCACACTTGATTGGGAAGATTTGACAGTTTCGGGTAGCTTGGTGTGCTGGCGTCTGTACGTTAACGTCTCCCATCAAACTCCCGTAAACGCATCTGGGTCGTCAGCGTCACGCCAACGTTTCCAAGGCCTCCCTCGGCGACAACGCCGGTCTTGTCACTCATGACTGCGTGACGACTCTTGCTGTGAGGATTCGTACTTATAAAACAGTCAGCTTTTATGAACTCAAAAGTCTTGTAGTAACTATCTACTACGGCATTTTTATTAGACTGAACTAGAATTTCTCACTATTGAGATATTTCTCGAAATTATTAAGGGCACTTGGCATAATTTTAATTGTAATATCTAAGTAAGCAGCAGTAGTCTTGACATTCTAAATAAGCTGCCAAAGGAAATTGCCAAAAAATTAGAAAACAAAAAAGGGCAACAAATTAAAAATATATTGAAAGCCTACTTCACCGTGGGGAAGTTTGGAATGGGGGAGGTCTGCGTGTAGGTTTTTCTTTTTCTTAATTTTTATGTTTTTTCATTTGCCTTTTTAACCCCCGACGCAAAAACGACGGGGTGTTATAAGTTTGACGTGTCTGTGTGTGTGTGTGTGTGTGTGTGTGTGTGTGTGTGTGTGTGTGTGTGTGTGTGTGTGTGTGTGTGTGTGTGTGTCTGTCTGTGGCATCGTAGCTCCCGAACGGATGAACCGATTTTGATTTTGTTTTTTTTGTTTGAAAGGTGAATTAGTCGGGAGTGTTCTTAGCTATGTTTGATGAAAGTCGGTCCAAGATGGCCGTCGCCACAAAATGGCGGATTACATATTTTTTCACAACTCCCTTAATATGGGTATCAAATGAAAGGGCTTGAATAGTAGAATACTATACACTATGACTAATTTCAAATCCAAGATGGCCGCCACCACAAAGTGGCGAATCACATTTATTTTTCACAACTCCCTCAATATGGGTATCAAATGAAAGGGCTTGACTAGTAGAATACTATACGCTATTACAAATTTCAAATCCAAGATGGCCGCCACCACAAAGTGGCGAATTACATTTTTTTTTTCACAACTCCCTCAATAAGGGTATCAAATGAAAGGGCTTGACTTGTAGAATAGGTACTATAAGCTATTACAAATTTCAAATCCAAGATGGCCGCCACCACAAATTGGCGAATTATATATTTTTTTCACAACTCCTTCAATATAGGTATCAAATGCAAGGGTTTGACAAGTAGAATAATGTACACTATATTGAAAGGGAATGAGGACTAACGAAATGAAAACTAAAAACTTGAAAATATTTTTTTGTCTGATCAATGCTCTAGAATGACGAGGAAAGTGAAGTGATGACTGGTACCTACGACCACTTAGTTTGACTAGTTTTATTACGAATGGAATTATCCTACTTAAAAAGCGTATATTTCTACATCAGATAGTGTCGCAGTCCCATTTTATAAACTAGATCTGAAATACCTAAGATATCTAATAGCTATGAAATACTTGTACGAAAGTTGAATAACTAAAGGAAGAACTAGAAAAAGGATATAATAATATATATAAAAAATCTGTTTAGTCTTAAACATTATTCTTCAACTTCAATTCAATTAATACCCAATTATTTTTTGACGGAAAAAAACCTGATTAAACACTAAATTACCTGAATCTTAAAACGCAAGAAAAAAAGAAGAAATGAAATACAAAAATTAAGGAGTCCCTACGAAAAGCATGAAATAAAATATTAAATTAAAAATTTAAAAAACCCCCGACACAAAAAATAAAATTAAATGTAAATAATTGGAAAAGGATCAAATAATATAAAAACCCCCAACTTAAAGAATCTAGGTAACGAGACTAAAACAGATAAATTCATATGGAAGTCGGGGGACCGTTCTGTGGAACACCTTCTATGTAAGAGGTCCCCCGACTGCCATATGAATTTATCTGTTTTAGTCTCGTTACCTAGATTCTTTAAGTTGGGGGTTTTTATATTATTTGATCCTTTTCCAATTATTTACATTTAATTTTATTTTTTGTGTCGGGGGTTTTTTAAATTTTTAATTTAATTAACTTTAAGTGAGCTAACTCTAAAATAAGTCAGTAGCGCACATAATCTTATGTATCAAAGATTGAGCGCTATTTTTGCTGTAAATGTTCCATGACGTTGTTTAAAATAAATAGTTTCAAATTTAATTTTTTTTTTTTTTAAGTAGTGTTAGTTAAGTTGCTAAGTTAAAATAAAAATGTTTCCTTTTTTGCCACGGAACCCCCATATTTAAATCAAGCATCAAATATGCAAATTGCACAACGGACATGTTTTTTTCTCTCACTAATATTGAATAACACGCCCTGTTTTGGCATTCGATCATGTATAAATATTGTCCTCAAAAGGAAATCTAGGCGAATCGTGTGAATTAAGTATTCATATTTTGTTTATTTTATTTCGTTTTAGAAACGTTACGGTATGCGGAATTTAGAGATAAAACCTTATAAGGAACTAATAATGTGTATCACTTTATTTGGTATGATTAGATGTATCTATAAATTTTTAGTAAAACATCCTGTAGTGAGTGGCTTGGCCTACAGCCAAGCCACTACAGGAAAAGTAGAGCAAGGTATTGTTTCCTCAAGGTAATCCGTACAAGTGTTGTATTACAATTTACTTAATAATACATAGGTTCCTACATCACTTAGTATATTATACAGTACAGGGTGGTGGAACTCTAAAAAGACTGTTCCATAAATTTCGACCGCGTAGGTGTTGCAAATTTCTAACAGCAGATTGTTCTTTTGATAACCTACAAAAAAAATACCTCCATTTCCATTTTCCTTTTTAGGGTTCCGTACCCAAAGGGTAAAAACGGGACCCTATTACTAAGACTCCACTGTCTGTCTGTCTGTCTGTCACCGAGCTGTATCTCATGAACCGTGATAGCTAGACAGTTGAAATGTTCACAGATGATGTATTTCTGTTGCCGCTATAACAACAAATACTAAAAACAAAATAAAATAAATATTTAAGGGGGCTCCCATACAACAAACGTGTTTTTTTCGGCGTTTTTGCCGTGTGGTACGGAACCCTTCATGTGCGAGTCCGACTTGCACTTGGCCAGTTTTTTTTATTTGCCACCCTATTTTTAAGGACTAGTTGTTAACAGGTAGTAGAAATATTGCAATTAATATGTTTGATAATTAATTTGAGTGCTTCATAAACAAGAAGGTACCTAAGAAATCACATTAGATATTGTTTCAAAGTTATAAACAGACTCCCAACTCGGTCGAGACTTCATTTAATAAATTAAATACTCGTAAAGCTGTAGTCACATGTCACAATTAAGTGGCTGACATAACATGATTGATTATCATCGAACAAGATAGAGATGGAGGCCGCCATTTATAACGATGGTTTACATCTACACAATCACAAGAATTGTGAATGAATTAATTCAGATTAATGTTAGTACTTAGTAGCTGGTTATACATATATTATTATACACAAAAAGTTAGGAAGCCCAAAGATTTCATCTGCCTAGCCTTTTCCCAACTATGTTGGAGGTCAGCTTTTAGTCTAAAGTTCATTTCAAATAAACTTGCGATAAAGTTTGTTCACCTCCTTCTACTAATGTATCCCAATATTTCCAAACCATACGAAAAAAATGTATGGGCAGTGTCGGTAACACGATCAAAACATTGACTTACTCCGTGTTTGGTATTATGAAACTCAACCGATGCAATGTTAGCGACAGTTTTGTATGACGAACGATATCTATCGTAAGTTATTTGGACTTTTTGGTACAGGGTGGTTGAATGACATTTATCGCAAGTTTATTTGAAATACACTTTAACCGGATGCAGCTGGGTGCCAGCGACTGCCTAGCGGACCTCCACAACCCAGTTCCTGATTTATTTATTGAGACACCAACGACCTATTCACTAAATCATTACATTAAATATATTCTATATCAACAGCTTTGCGGTGAATTTGTCACTTATAGGTGTGCACAGCACTTGTATAATCAATAATAAAAAATAAAATGGAAATATACCTATGATCATAACAAAATTAAAATTTACAAAGTTTACATTGAATTTAAACTGACAAGTAGGTAGTAGTTATATTAAAATACAGTATAATTCAAAAATTAATAAAAAAAAACATTAATTAAATTGGAAAAGTAAAATAATTATAAGTTGAAACTATAAAAATACAAATAAATTAGAATGAATAATGATGATGAATACGAAACCCCTTGGTAAGACTGGTTAGAAGCCTAAAGTCGAAACATAAGTTGTATTGTAAAGAAGTTTGGTCTGGAAAATAATATAAAATAAAAAACTGGCCAAGTGCGAGTCGGACTTGCACACGAAGGGTTCCGTACCACAAGGCAAAAATGGCAAAAAAAAAAAACATGTTTGTTGTATGGGAGCCCCCCTTAAATAATTATTTTATTTTAATTTTAATATTTATTATTAAAGTTAAAATAAAACTGAGCATTTTGTGAATATTTCAAGTGCCTACCTGTTGCCATTTTTGATATCTAGCAAAAAAGGGCAAAAAAATCGCGTTTGTTGTTTGGGGGCCCCCCTTAAATATTTAATTTATTTTGTTTTTACCCGACTGCGGCGAAGCCCAAAAGGAGGGTTATGTGTTTGACCTGTATGTATGTATGTATGTATGTATGTATGTATGTCCGTTTCTTTGTTCCCTCGTAACTTCTAAACGAATGAACGGATTTTGATAAATTATACGTCTTTAGATTTGTCTTGGTGGCGCGAGTGTCACTGGGTATATCAAAATTGAAAAAATATAAAATGGCCGATTTTTGGCGCAATATTATGTCTTCAAAAAACATTATTTTTCTCGAAACATATCGAGTGGGGTATCAAAATAAAGTGTTTTTAAAAGTGATTACAAAAATATATACAACTTATATAGTTAAAAGTAATTCGAAGTGACAAATCGTAAAAAAACACGTACCAAGAGATAAATCGTCTGCGAAATCTTTCACATTTATTTTGTAAACTAAAAAGCTGGAAATAAAAAAAGTTATTCAACAAAATAAAAAACTCGACTGCGGTAAAAAACTGAAAAGTTAAAAACAAGCCCATTTTAAATTAAATAAAAGTTGGAAGCAGGCGGGACCCATAATCATTTTTATTATATTTTCAAATTCAAATGGGTCCCGCCTGCTTCCAACTTTTATTTAATTTAAAATGGGCTTGTTTTTAACTTTTCAGTTTTTTACCGCAGTCGGGTTTTTTATTTTGTTGAATAACTTTTTTAGTATTTGTTGTTATAGCGGCAACAGAAATACCTACATAATTTGTGAAAATTTCCACTGTCTAGCTATCGCGGTTCTTGAGATACAGCCTGGTGACAGACAGACGGACAGACGGACAGACAGCGAAGTCTTAGTAATAGGGTTCCGTTTTTACCCTTTGGGTACGGAACCCTAAAAATGAAAAGATGTAATTACTTAATATTAGTTTGAAATTGTCCCACTGCAGGGCAAAGGCCTATTCTCATACAGATTTTGCTGAATTTGTATGTTGACGGTTTCAGACCATTATTATCCAGCTTCAAAGAGTCCAGCAGCAAAGAGTATTTACTTATATCATCATCTGCTGGGAATAGTATTCCCAACCATGTTGGGGTCGGTTTCCAATCTAACTGGTTGCAGCTGAATACCAGTATTTTACATGAAACGACTGCCTATCTTACCTCCACAACCCACTTATTGGGTAATACGATACTCCATAGTAAGACTGGTTTTCAGACTTTCGGGCTTCTGACTACCCGTAACGACTGTCAAAGATCCACGAATGCCAGCCGGGACCAACTGCTTAACGTGCTTTCCGAGGCACGGAAGGGTCTTGGTTTGTAAAGTTGGTCACCCATCTACAGACCAACCGTGGCAAGCGTAGCTTAACCTGATCGATCGACCTGTCCGGCTGTTATTATTAAGCCACGGGCCCCTCAAAGAGTATTTACTTATATCTGACACAAAAATAATCCTATTTAAGAGATACGTCCCAGTCTCCATTCCCATTAAGAATGACATCATCAATTACCAAACAAAAATGCTCTAGTTAATAAAAGCACTAAAACATCTTTGTATTATAGGCGGCACTACACTTGAACTTATTCACATTATTTCGTTAGCACAAAATAAACTTTATTCCAATAGTTGTAGGGTGTATTTTGTTTCACCCAAGTCGCGCGAATATTTTGACAAATCCGCCAAATATAGTGCCAGCATATGAGCTGAGTACGAACAAACAGACAAAAAACTTTTAAGTCAAGGGCAAGGATATTGACTTGAGGCCAGCTGTCTGATAAGGATAAAATTCCGGCCTGTATTTAGGTATATTTTTTTAGTACAAGAGGATTGGTAGGTATATAGTGCAAACATTCATCCAGTACTAGCTGCGCCCCGCGGTTTCACCCGCATAAGTTTCGATCCCGTGGGAATATCGTGATAAAAAGTAGCCTATATGTTAATCCAGGGTGTCAGCTACCTCCGAACAAAATTTTATCGAAGAAGTAACAAAAATATAAACACACCCCAACACACCCCCTCACACACACACACACACACACATCCCCCACACCCCACACACCCCACACACCCACACACCCCACACACCCACACACCCCCACACACACATCCCCCCCCCACACACACGCACACCCCCGCCCACACACACACACTCACAAACTTTCGCCTTTATAATATTAGTGTGACCAGTATTACCAAGGGTTATCGTGTTACCTCAGTAATTGGGTTGTGGAAGTCAGTCGGGCAGTAGCTCCATGTAAAACACTGGTATTCAGCTGCATCCGGTTTGACTGGAAGCCAATCACAAGTAATCACAACACAGTTGAGAAAAGGCTAGGCAGATGATGACTTATTTATCCGTTTTGCATTTTTTATATTGATTGATTACAACATTTTTAGGGTTCCGTACCCAAAGGGTAAAAACGGGACCCTATTACTAATACTTCGCTGTCTGTCCGTCCGTCTGTCTGTCACCAGGCTGTATCTCAAGAACCGCGATAGCTAGACAGTTGAAATTTTCACAAATTATGTATTCCTGTTTCTGCTGTAACGACAAATACTGAAAACAAAATAAAATAAATATTTAAAGGGGGCTCCCATACAACAAATGCCATTTTTTTTGCCCTTTTTTGCTTGATATATCAATAGTGGCAACAGGTTGTCACTTGAAATATTCACAAAATACTCAGTTGTATTTTTACTTTAATATTAAATAATAAAATTAAAATAAAATAAATATTTTTCGGGGTTTTTTCCTTGTGGTACGGAACCCTTCGTGTGCGAATCCGACTCGCACTTGGCCAGTTTTTTATTAATGTTTCTTGTTGAGGCCAATGTTGTTTTTATTTTTTTATTTATTGCTTAATGGGCCTGCTCTTGACCTCGATCACGCCTGACGGAAAGCGATGGATGAGGTCTATGGTGGAACGAACGTGCCCAGAAGATGCCTGTTCACTCTTGCTTTGAAGGCGGACGGGTTAAACGTGGAAGGGAACACAGACGCCGGGAGTTCCACACTTTGACTGTGCGCGTAATAAACGTGGAGGAGAAGCGCTGATCAAATACGACTGGTCGGGATATCAACCAAGTGTGGATGGTACGCTGCAGTACTTCTGGTAGTCCGGTAGCAAAAGGGCGATGGTGGGTTCATACACCATCATCTGCCTAGCCCTTTCCCAACTATGTTGGGGTCGGCTTCCAGTCTAACTGGATGCAGCTGAATACCAGTATTTTACATGGAGCGACTGCCTATCTGACCTCCACAACTCAGTTAGTGGGCCATACGATACCCCTTGGTAAGACTGGTTGTCAGACTTTCGGGCTTCTGACTATCCGTAACGACTGTCAAAGTTCCACGA
Source organism: Mesoligia furuncula (assembly GCA_916614155.1). Lineage (NCBI taxonomy): Eukaryota > Metazoa > Arthropoda > Insecta > Lepidoptera > Noctuidae > Mesoligia > Mesoligia furuncula. Next base: position 14,909,971 of record OU744814.1, read on the forward strand.
ATGACAGCCGGGACCAACGGCTTAACGTGCTTTCCGAGGCACGGCGGGGTCACGGTATGTAAAGATGGTCACCCATCCACAGACTAACCGCGGCAAGCGTAGCTTAACCTGATCGATCGACCTGTGCGGCTGTTATTATTTAGCCACGGGCCCCTCAATTGTGGGTTCATACATAATGAACCTGTAATGTTCCCATTGCTGGGATTCTCTCAAGACTACTCTGTGAGAGAGACTGTGATCTACCACTTATGTCCAGTGCGATTGGGAGACATCACAACTTGTCTTCGGTTTTAACATGTCACATGAATATTAAGTTTGTAATTGAAAATTTACATTGACTATTTCTCGGTACTTATATGACCTTTGAAAAATTGTGTCGTGTAAAAAGCTCTGGTGTTTTTTCGACTAGGTATTTGTATTTAGTTCGTGCTGTACCGATAATCACCAGCTCTTAATCAGTTACTTGCCGGAACTTAAATGATTCATTATTAACAAAGATTATAACGAGACCAGATCTTGTCTAAATACATCTTCAGTGAACAATAACCAATAATACAAGGTCAGTTAATAAACAAAATTTTTTAGGGTTCCGTATCTCAAAAAGTAAAACGGAACCCTTATAAGATCACTGCGTTGTCCGTCTATTTGTCCGTCTGTCAAGACCCTTTTTCTCAGAAACGCGTGGAGTTATCAAGTTGAAATTAATATCGAATACTCAGGGCTGCAATCCCTTGAAGCATTCACTGCTTCAAGGGATTGCAGCAAATCAAACTTCTCAGTCAATGCAATCAAAAGATACGGGCGTCATATTTTGACATTCGCAAGAGGGTTCTTCCCGTTGAGTGTTGACCTAGAATCATGAAATTTGGCAAGAAGCAATGTCATGTAGCTCAAGTAAAGGAAAACATCCGAAAACCGTAAATTAGTTACATACTTTTACTACTTGAATTCCCAACCAAAAAAAAAAAACAATGTCATGTAGCACAAGTCAAGAAAAAAAATCTGAAAACCGTAAAGAAGTTACATACTTACCTACGGAACCCTCGGTGCCGGAGTCCGACTCGCACTTGACCGTTTTTTTTTGCCCAATTTAAATTGTTACAGTCACACTATGACCAATTATTTGGTCCAGTATTGGGCAAAAAGTGTTATTATTTTAATTGAAAGGGCGTTTAAATTGGTTTCTACGTGAATCGCGATTTGATAGAGATGTTTAGAGGTACTTGTAGGGACTCACGATATTCGAGGGGCCCATGACTAAGTAATAAATAACAGATCCGTGTGGGGTCCATCGATCAGGTTAAGCTATGCTTGCCTCGGTTGGTCCTGGATGGGTGATATCTCTACATACCGATACCCTTCCGTGCTTTGAAAAGCACGTTAAGCTTTAACGAACCTTTAATTTTAGTCTCAATACCTACTAGTGTTACTTACTATTTGTATTTTATTACTTACATAAGAATTGAAATGTGTTTTGATCTAAGGCGGAGGACACTGATTCCTGTAACATTCGCCTAGCACAGGAGTCAGGGGTTTCACATGTATGGTTGTAATATTTTTATGTCAATAAAGATTATTATTATTTATTACCAACCGAAAAGCCAGGACCAACGTCCTGACTGTCATGCATGGATCTTTAACAGTCGTTACTGGTCGGCAGAAGCTCGAAAATTTGAATACAAGTCTTACCAAGGGGTATCGTGTTACCCAGTAACCGGGTTATGGAGGTTAGACAGGCGTTCGCTCCACGTAAAATACTGCGTATTGATATTCAACTGCGTTCGGTTAGATTAGAAGCGGACCTCAAAAATAAAGGCCAGGCAGATGATAACGAACTCGCGATATAGAAAATTACCATGATAGTAACTTGAACACCGGACGTAACTACTCACCCATTTTGACACGTGGAAGCACTTTTTGCATACCTCTCAATACCTTAAAACCACAAAATGAATAGAGGATACAGAAGGTCGGCTCCACGAGCGAAAACGCACGCACACCATGGACTGGACACGCTTCACGTACAGCGAGTGCAGGCGCACTCACGACTGGCGTTCGCTTGAGGTCGCTGTACGTACGCGTCTATGTGTGCGTGTGCCTGATTTCGCTCGTTGTATGGAGCCGGTCTTCTGTACCTAACTATTTTGTGTCATTAATCAGCTGATCAACCGTCCTATTCATATTTTTTTCGCCCACACACTCGTTCACCTTGCGTTTTAACGTATTTTCGCACGGTACGATCAGATGTGCTATTGTTTTTTATTTATAAACTTTTTGTTGAAGAGGTTCCTTTTAGGATGAGCGGCGTTTCGCAATTGTTTCGATTTGAATTGAGAGGGTGTTGGTTTAAGTAATGATTTGGCGATTCTTGTTGGACTTTTTTGGGCTGGTACAAGTGCCAGCATCAAACATCACGATGTTTAACAAAATAATGGTTTTTGCTTTGGGGGATTTATAGTAGATTTTTTGTAGTAATCAATAACTAAGCAAACATTATGATTATCCTGTGTCCTTTCCGTCTACAGAAGGGCAAGGCAAAAGGACATTCAAATAAAAAAACCTTTTTGGTTTGATTCAGTAGGTTTTATTGATTTTATCTATACTTACTTAAATAGTACTTTTTTACTCTGTAGTTAGTAGGTTTTCAAAACTTTTTAATTTACCAATCTACGAAGGTAAAGGCGATTTACATACCTAAAGGAAGAAAGGCCTAAGCGAACTCACAGGTCAAAGTTTTATGTAAAGTCAGGATTTAAAGAAAGAAAGAAACAAAAAAGTTTATTTGGACCCAGTTCGTGAAACAGAAAATGCAAAATTAACAAAATAAAAATAATGTTTCAAAAACAATAGTGTAATTTAAATATTATTTATTGTAAGGATTGCCCTAAAACAACATTCACATGAGAACATTTACTAAATTTCTTTTTATTTCGTCTATTACAGGAGGATGAGAAGGTGATGGAACTGGTCGCGAAATACGGGCCGAAGAAATGGACGCTCATCGCGCGCCATTTAAAGGGAAGGATAGGAAAACAGTGCAGGTACATGTTTATTTATTTATTACTGTGTCTTGAACAATAATGTGAATATTTAGGCACACATTACTGTCAGGATCATAATTCAAGTAGCTTATTTAGTAAAGTAGTTACAGAATCCATGTTTTATTTGCTTTTAGTAGGTACTAACTTCATCTACCCCTGACTTTGAAAGCATTACTCATTCAATCTAATCATGAAACTAAAGGCTGATTTTTCAATCATCTGATAAGTTTATTTGAGGAATAATTTTGAAAGGAGATTGGCGAGTTGGGTACCTCGTCAAAATCCAAACGTTTCAAAATCTAGTTAGATGCAAATTATAGGTATTATGTCCGTAATTATTTTCCAAGCTAAAATGTTTTAATAGTTGTTGGGAGTAATTAAAAAAACCATGATTTTAGGGTGCAGTCCCGTTACGGAAATAAAACGCACTAATGCAAAACAAAACGCATTAAAAAGATCCAATTATATTATTATACGTATTACGCGCCTGTGTTGTCACTTATGTCAAATACAAAAAAAAAATATCTAATAGCGTCATTGTCATGATATTTTTCTACTTCACTTTTGACATTGGCAGAATGGTGGACATCGGCTTTGCTTGCTACATTATGAAATAGAATCGTCATGATATTTTTGTAAATGTATGATCTGTGAATGTTGTTCATGCTATAACAATGTCGGCAGTTGATCTTCGGTGTATATACTGTAAATGGCGCTTATCACGCCTTCGGCTTCGCCGGCATTGTCTTGTCTGCCGAGGATGATAACCTGAGGCCTGAGGTTATGTTTATATCAATTTAATATCCCCTAGTCTAATGTATGTCTTACCATTACATATTTTGATAGACTCTATTGTAGCAATCAAATCCATATATTCATTCTCTGGAACGGTAAGCTTGTATGTGATACTGAAAATACATGGGATTCTGCCAATCTCCTTTGATTAAGGGCTGATTTTTCAATCAACCGATAATTTTTATTCGTGGAATAAAATTGACGTCTGACAGTTTTTGTATGGAAGAACTGTCAAAAATTCAAAATTATTCCTCCGGTAACGTTATCTGTCGATGGAAAAATCAGCCCTAAAACATCTTATATCAAGTGATTTGAATGGCTGACTTTATTTCAATGAACCAGTTAAAAAGATTACATTAGATTTGACAACATGGACAGCAGAGATGCTAAACAGTGGCTTGTTTAGGCTTATATAAATAGGGTAATAACTTCAAAACAAATATATTTTTTATTTTCAGTCACTAATTGATTTCCTTCATGTTTCAGAGAACGATGGCACAACCATCTAAATCCCTCCATAAAGAAAACAGCATGGACGGAGCATGAAGACAGAGTGATATACCAAGCGCACAAACAACTTGGCAACCAATGGGCCAAGATTGCTAAACTATTGCCCGGCAGGTAGGCAACTGAACTACTTGACCTACAACTACTACTGCCACCCAGGAGCGAACTGGTAAAAACCAGTTAGCGGCTGCTGGCTTGGCCTTATAAATAATAATTTTATTTATTTCAGACATAATTCTAGTCCATAGTTTCAAACTCATACTCATACATTGAAATTACTTATAAAATATAATTGACAAATTTAATTACAATAATAGGTAATTAAATTTGTCAAAATAATTATAAAAATGTCAGAATCGAATAAAAAAATAAATGAAATGTCAAATATAAAATTGTCAAATTGTAAAATAATTAAAAATACAAAATATTAAGAATAAAAATGATAAGTATACCGATTTATGTGACGTGAGACTTTTGAAAGTAATATTGACCTCTAGATCTCACAACATCTTTAGTCGAAAGAAGTGGTTTTTTAGGTTATTAGAAACTGCTATAAGCCAAAATCATAGAATCGTCGATCCACGTCTGAAACCAACAAAGGTCCAGCAAAATACCTTTGGCACACCCATAGATATCCGGGCACACAGATAATTTTGTCAATGATGATTTATGATAAAGACCAAGAATCTAAGCCAGAGTATTTGCACAGACGCCAACACATCAAGCAACTACAATCTGTCAAATTTCTTTAATAGATTTTCAACTTTATCGCAAAAGCATAAGGTTCAAAGTGGATTGGGAAAATTTGACAGTTTCGGGTAGCTTGATGTGCTGGCCTCTGTACATATATTAGCTTGTTTTCATCTGTACAAACCTTACCTTACCTTTTTATGAAAGCAAAAGAATTAATTTTAATTATAAACGTCTACCCACTTTTGGATTGATACCTTACAAAGTTAGAAAGGAATGATACTTCTTCTTAGCGTGTCGATGGCAATCTAAATGGACTCGGCCCAGAATTCGGCTACTTGTTTGCCGCCATCACCAGCCTCCACCAGTTCCTGTAACGTGCAGCTGACAGGACACGCATGACACAATATTAAGTGTCTCATCGTTTATGGAACAGCACCACACCAACCCCAACCCGACTCTCTCTCTCTTGGGTCTCTGGACTCCAAGGCGGAGTCGTCTATGAATCTCCATTTGAACAGGTTTTTTCGGCCTACCTGAGTCCGGAGTCTTTTTAAAGACATCCAGGTTACCCAAGGTAACTCATGTCCAGGTCCCGGTCTTCAGCGAGTGGAACGAACGGTTTGGGTAAGAAAGCACTGTCTCGCCACGGCTTCAGTCTGTCTTGTAATGGTTCTCCAGTGAGTGGGACGACACACTTTAAAAAACTGTTTCAGCCTTTGTGGCACAAGGATGTTGTCGTGCAAAGGTGTCGTGTGTCGGTGACCATTTTGGCTCTTTCGCTGGAGCTTTCCACCGTTCTGCGAACCACTGGTGGCGCTATTCCTGCTAGTGGATACAGCATTTGTACCGGGGTCGGTTTTAGGCAACCAGCTACTAAAAGTATGTTTACACTTAGCTTTATTCGAAGGTGATTTTCTCCTTTATTTTTGAATGAAGAACATAGTATTTTCGAACTCATAGATATATGTAAAGTGTCGTATTACAACGTTGCATTCGTTATTTCGTGAAAAAATCGCAATTTAAAGTTGCCAAGTGTTGACATATTGGTGCTCGTGACTTTACTTGTAGTAGATTCCCATTACGCCATGTTATGGTTCCCCATGTTAAGTCCCATGTAATAGGGAACGTAGTACTAACTTCTTTCGTTAATTATAAATTTTGTGAACAATATCTAATCAAAATCATCTCCATTCCAGGACGGACAACGCAATAAAGAACCACTGGAACTCCACGATGCGTCGGAAGTACGAGCCGGATCTCCTCGACAGCTTCGAGTCGCTGCGGCGCAAACAAACGCGGGTAAAGCCGCCCAGAGAGTTGTGCGAGAGTAGTGTAGCTGAGAAGGTGCAGGTCGCCTATAACGATGTTAGTTGCTTTTTTGTGTTTCTTTTGTTTGGGGTCGGTTTGGTTGGTAAACAGAAACTCTTTGACCCCTCAAGCGTCAAGTGTACACCAGGTGGACATAAGAGAAAGTGCTCGAAACGTCAACTGTACACTAAGTGTACATAACTGTTGTCATTGTTAAAACAATGACCACTGCGTCCATTGAACTACTCCGACGCGTGGGGTGTTTCGACAGGTAGGCGGGCAAACGTGTGGGAGGTTAATTTGAAGTTGGTAAAAATAAAATCGCTCCATAACATTAATTAGCCAAAAAAATTATTACATGAAACTTACAGAAAAAAAAATCTTTGAATGTCAAAAGAAAACTGAATTTGGTTTGCCTGTCTGTGCTGTAAGATATATCCCAGGTTTCTGATCCTTTTTAATTTTAACCTTTCGTCAAATCTTATAACAAGTGATTTGATAGGATGTTGTTCTTTCTGATAGATAACCCTTGCAGTTAACATGAGATTTGAAATAGTTTTCGTGTTGTTCGGCGTTTTAGAAGCCAAGTATAAAATGACATATGTTCACATCAGAATCTTGGATGATCAAACTCAAAGCATTTATTTCAATTAAACCAATTACAGGCACTTTTGAATTGTCAAGAATAATAATTAGAATATGTATGTATCAGTAGGTATAAGTATATAATTACTTATTTGAAGATCAACCAACCAAATCGACACCTGAAGGCTAGATATGGCTAAAACAACCACAGTTTTACATAAATCACGGTACTGGGACAACCTTAGCCATATCTTCGCCTTTAAAATGTATATGCTGATCGTATTTTATATACAGTGTGTATCAGAAATGCGTCATCCTATTTTATTTTATCTACAGTGTGTATCAAAAATGCGTCATCCTATTTAAGGGTATGGTACAGACCAGTAAAGAAGGGGCCCGTGGCTAAATAATAACAGCCGCACAGGTCGATCGATCTGGTTAAGCTACGCTTGCCGCGGTTGGTCTGTGGATGGGTGACCATCTTTACATACCGAGACCCCTTCGTGCCTCGGACAGTACGATAAGCCGTTGGTCCCGGCTGTCATTCGTGGATCTTTGACAGTCGTTATGGGTAGTCAGAAGCCCGAAAGTCTGAAACCAGTCTTACCCAGGGGTATCGTATTACCCAGTAACTGGGTTGTGGAGGTCAGATAGGCAGTCGCTCCATGTAAAATATATTATGTATTCAGCTGCATCCGGTTAGACTGGAAGCCGACTCCAACATAGTTGGGAAAAGGCTAGGCAGATGATGATGGTGCAGACCAGTAAACTGAACAACTTTCTTGGAACAACATCGTAATCGAAAAGATGATCAACTGTCCCACCCATACAAAACTTCAATACCTACTCGACCCAAATGTATGGGACGGCTGATTATTTTTTCGCGAGTTCTCATGGAGAAAGTTGTTCAGTTTGATGGTCTGTACCACAGATATAGATATACATAGATAACGCAAGTATCACGAACTGTATGAAAACCAAGCGTGCCATTTTTTGACTACCTACTATGACGTCACAAGCTCGCGCTCTCGCTCACACTTACCCAGCCAGCAGTACAAAGGACTGAGCGCGAAAGGGGCGGCTTACGATTTGTAATCATAAGTTGGTGCAATTTTTGGCACGCGAAGTAGTTACTCTTGCGTTATCTAGGTATATCTATATCTGTGGTCTGTACTATCATCATATGCCTAGCCTTTTCCCAACTATGTTGGAGTCCACCCTTGATGTCATCAACGGAAGTTTTGCTACAATCCGTTTCCGGTCTTTTGTAAATCTCATTAGCAGCGATCTTGATCTTACTTCTATCTTTCGCTGTAGCCATCCAAATATTGATTCCCTTGTCGAAGTACTTCATGTCCTGTTTTAAATTGTCGTTCCAAGTGTAAATTGTGTTCGGGCCGCCTGTAGACATGTGCGAGGTAGCACATCCTGTGATTCTTGATGCGTTTGGTTACTGTTCTTCTGAGATTTCATGCATTTTCTTTTGTCTTGGTTTATTCCTAGAGTGGTTAATAAAGTCTCTCATGATAACTCGCTCATATATTCTGAGTCTTGACCTGTTAGCTTTAGTAAGTGCCGATACTTTCAAACTATGTATTTTGCGCGGTACGATCACCATTCGATACATGAGTCTGGCTAATTTCCAGTCCATATTTGAGTTATTTATGAATGGTATACGTACGTTCGAATTTCAAAATCGAGTTTCAAACTCAGGGTCAACCACGTGTTGTGCACGAAAACAAAGACGGGACACGTCTGTCCCCTTCGGCGGTCACTATCCCTATACACGCTGAATAACCTTATGGAAATAAATATGTACTTTCTAGTTATAAAAAGACAAGAATTTAGTTGCTAAGAGGTCAGCATATGGTCAGCATATACATTTTAAACCTTTTTATATTAATTTGCAATGTTTTTTTTTCTGTTCATTTGCTCCCATATTCCATCACACCTGTATAGGTACTACAAATAACATTTCATTAAATTTTAATGTTGTAATTTCACTGGGTTTTTACATTTTGGGCTTTTTGTTCTAAATTATTTGTAGTTCTGTGTGCTTTAGGCTTTAGTAGATGCTTATGTAACTCACACGATGTAAATAATGGTTCACCTTATATTATTATATAATATCATTTCTTTAAAACGAATGTGTTATTTTACAGAAATTGCAAAAGGGTCGACACGCGCTTTACTTATAGTAACTAAGTATTAACCATGCTGTGATTTTTAAAAAAATAATAATTTAATGGCCTGGTTGCTGGGACCTTTTAGCCAAGTCTTTATTTGGTTTAGTCGTTGATATTTATTAGGAACTTGAAAATCTTGAAATCTATTGAGTTTAGTAATTTTCTTCACTAAATTTCTTCGAAAGTGTTTTTGATATATTCATATATTGTAAATGTGTGCGTGAAGACCAGTAGCGTCAGCACAGAACACACGCACACACACTCGCAGTCACTTCCGACTTCGACATTGTCTCAGACGGTACAGAAAGCTCCAGCACTTACCATACACTTTCACAGCGTGTTTGTACACTTGATAAACACAAGTGAAGCGCGTGTCGCTTAGTGAGATAAATACTGTATTCGTTTTCGTAACGACATTTTTTTTCTATACTGGATTATAATTACTGCTCAAATTATGTGGTCTCGTCAAATTCTACTTGTATTTGACTGTGAAACAAAACTACATCATATATACTTACTGACAACATTATGGAATATTTAACCGAGCCTACGTTAGCTACAGAATAGAGAAAAATAGCCCAGTACAGGGAAACCCTTTTAGCTGCAGTGAGCTACGAACTGAAAACCACGACAATGACGTCAAAATACTCCAAATTACGAGGCAAAAATCACTATAACTCTTCACTTAACCCACATACTCTTCCACAGCAAACCTGGTCAGATCCTTTCAATGAATCAACGCAAAGCAATTCCTCAAACACAAGCCAACCTCCATCGAAGCATGTACTACACTTCAGACAACTCCTCAAGGATCAGCTGACGAATCTACAACAGCCAACTGCTTCTCCCAAGTCCCCTGACAGAGGGGGACTGGTCGCCGCTGATATTGATATAGTGGATGCGCCTTTCAAGTGAGTATTATTGACTTAAGAACATTCTAGAATAGTCTAAAACATTCTAGAAGTATTTAGAAGTATGTTAGGTTATGTAGATAAATCAATGTCACCAAACTGTTCCTCCAAAGTCCCCTGACAAAGGCGGAGTGGTCGCCGCTCATATTGATATAGTGGATGCGCCATAAATCTACAACAACAAACTGTTCCCTCAAAGTCCCCTGACAGAGGGGGACTGGTCGCCGCTGATATTGATATCGACGGTTGAAAGGCTAATTGGCCTAAGCTACATTTTTTGCAATATTTAAAATAATAATAATAATATTTACATTTATAATAAATGTACATATTATTACTATTAAAAAAAAAATGTCGCTTAGGCCAATTAGCCTTTCAACCGTCGATATAATGGATGCGCCTTTCAAGAGAGTGTTATTGACTTAAGAACATTCTAGAATAGTCCAGAACATTCTAGAAGTACGTTAGGTTATGTAGATAAATCAACATCACCAAACTGTTCCTCTAAAGTCCTCTGACAAAGGGGGACTGGTGGCCGCTGATAATGAAATAGAGGATACGCCTTTTAAGTGGAGTATTACTTACTTAAGAACATTCTAGAAGTGTCTTAGAAGCATGTTAGGTTATGTAGATAAATCTACAACAAACTGTTCCCTCAAAGTCTCAGGAGACTTCGATTTGCAAACATTTATAAACCTGTTGTAATACAAAGGCTTTATTGGGTGGACTAAAAGGACTATTACTTACTTGAAAGGCGCATCCACGGTTTCAATATTACAACAGGTTTATAAATGCTTGCAACTCAAGAGACTCAATAATTGGTGTTGTTAATGTAGCGGTATCTACAACGCCACAATCGAACAACGCGTCATACTTACGTCACGCAAAATCCTGCATCTCGCAAGCAGAGTTTACCGCGCAACTAGCATATTATACAGGGGTTATTGGTAAAACATTAACAACCTCTTAAGAGGCCATTGTACTCATCAATATGAACAACTTACTATGTGACCAGACCTGAAATCACAAAAAAAAAAAACTGCTTTTGCCTACATTTTGAGATCAAGATATTATGGATATAAATGACGAAATTAACAAGAATGACATAACATTCCCGAACATCCAAAATGTTCTCCTAAACGCACCTTAGAGTATAACAATCCTACCTCTCCAACCTGTCTTACCTTTATTAACAGTATCAATATATTTAAATTACAGATTCGTGAACATAGACACATTACCAACGGACTCACCTCTCAGAAATTACTTGAGCACCGCTTCTACAGGAAATGAAAACAATCAAGATGCTAGTAAGTAAAAACCGGGCAAGAGCGAGTCGGACTCGCGCACCGAGGGTTCCGTAACATCCGGGTCTATTCATAAGGTTTATGTTTATGAAATTAAATGTTTTTTTATTTTTGAGTTGATTGAATGAATGGTAAATTGTGGTTTACGATTTATGACGTTTTAAAAAAAACTACTTACTAGATCTCGTTCAAACCAATTTTCGGTGGTAGTTTACATGATAATGTACATCATATATTTTTTTTAGTTTTATCATTCTCTTATTTTAGAAGTTACAGGGGGGGGGACACACATTTTACCACTTTGGAAGTGTCTCTCGCGCAAACTATTCAGTTTAGAAAAAAATGATATTAGAAACCTCAATATCATTTTTGAAGACCTACCCATAGATACCCCACACGTATGGGTTTGATGAAAAAAAAAATTTTGAGTTTCGGTTCTATGTATGGGGAACCCTAAAATTTATTGTTTTTTTTCTATTTTTGTATGAAAATCTTAATGCGGTTCACAGAATACATCTACTTACCAAGTTTCAACAGTGTAGTTCTTATAGTTTCGGAGTAAAGTGGCTGTGACATACGGACGGACAGACAGACAGACAGACAGACGGACAGACAGACAGACATGACGAATCTATAAGGGTTCCGTTTTTGCCATTTGGCTACGGAACCCTAAAAATGAATGATGATGTATATTTTTGTATTATAAAACATTTTCTCATTCTTCTTTCGTCTCGATGGTTTCCTCGTTGTTTTTTTAGGGTTCCATAACTCAAAAAGAAAAACGGAACCCTTTTATGATCACTCCGTTGTCCGTCTGTCTGTCCGTCAGTCAAGACCCTTTTTCTCAGGAACGCGTGGAGTTATCAAGTTGAAATTAATATAAAATACTCAGGGCTGCCCAGTCTGTGTGGTGCCGGACTTAAGAATACCACCATCCCTTACTTCCCGTGGGTGTCGTAAAAGGCGACTAAGGGTCGTACCGGAGAATGGGCAGCAGCGTTCTCAATTCTTTCCACCACCATACTATACTGCGATCGCCAACCCTCCTGCCAAGCGTGGCGATTATGGCAACCCCCCCCCCCCCCCCCCCCAATTGGGGGAGGCCTATGTCCAGCAGTGGACGTCTTTCGGCTGAAATGATGATGATGACTCAGGGCTGCAATCCTTTGAAGATACGCGCGCTTATGTTCCGAAACCAAAACCTATAGGGTACTTCCCGTTGACCTAGAATCATGAAAAATATGTTTTTGTATTGTATATTCTAAATAAATGTGTAATACTATGTATTAAATGTTACTAAGTTAATATAATAGTTGTTCTGTGTTATTGTTATGTATGAGATTTATATAATGTAGTATGTTATAGAAGTGCCTTATTAGTTTAATTTAATATTTTAAGTATATAAATACCACACCATCGCATTAGGTTAGACTTGTTACGATAGTTCTAAAGGAAGTAAAGGAAAAAAACCGAAAACCGTAAATTTGTAGTTACATTACAAAAAAAATAATTTTAACACTATTTACATACCTACACATTTGTACGGAGTCCTCGGTGCGGCAGTTCAACTCGCACTTAACCGGTTTTTTAGGGTTCCGGAGCCAAATGGCAAAAACGGAACCCTTATAGATTCGTCATGTCTGTCTGTCTGTCTGTCTGTCTGTCCGTCTGTCTGTCTGTCTGTCTGTCTGTCTGTCCGTCCGTATGTCACAGCCACTTTTCTCCGAAACTATAAGAACTACACTGTTGAAACTTGGTAAGTAGATGTATTCTGTGAACCGCATTAAGATTTTCACACAAAAATAGAAAAAAAATAATAAATTTTAGGGTTCCCCATACATAGAACCGAAACTCAAAATTTTTTTTTTCATCAAACCCATACGTGTGGGGTATCTATGGGTAGGTCTTCAAAAATGATATTGAGGTTTCTAATATCATTTTTTTCTAAACTGAATAGTTTGCGCGAGAGACACTTCCAAAGTGGTAAAATGTGTGTCCCCCCCCCTGTAACTTCTAAAATAAGAGAATGATAAAACTAAAAAAAACATATTATGTACATTATCATGTAAACTACCACCGAAAATTGGTTTGAACGAGATCTAGTAATTAGTTTTTTTTAATACGTCATAAATCGTAAACCACAATTTACCATTCATTCAATCAACTCAAAAATAAAAAAACATTTAATTTCATAAACATAAGCCTTATGAATAGACCCGGATGTTACGGAACCCTCGGTGCGCGAGTCCGACTCGCTCTTGCCCGGTTTTTTTTTATATAGTTTGAGCCCACCTTTATTTTCTTATTATTAATAATGTATTCTCTTTCTCTTTTTCAGTTACCTACTCAGTGAGAGCAGAGACCAGAGAGATAGACGTACCCTCAATCTACACGTCTCCTAAGAAGAAAGTGTTAGAGACCAGTAGCCCGCCCCCCATACTTAGGAGGAAAGCTAAGAAGATCAACACAATCACTCCCAACGCTAATGTGAGTCGGAGTATTGTATCTGTGTTTTGTTTTATTATTTTAGTACATTTTTAGACTTTGCGCAAAACTTGCTTTTGTGATAGCAAGTATCTTTGGCTCAGCGGTGCTATTCTGTAAAAATCTCACCGTGAAAACTTAGGTGAAGTGAGCGTGGAGTGTCAATTCCTAGCAAAAACGAACTCACTTCACCCATGTTTTCACAGTGAGATTTTTACAGAATCGACGGGCTGGTTTCTGTTTAAAATATAAGTGTGCAGTAGGTACCCTAACTAATAAGATTATACTTGTTTTTCAATAGCCAAAATTTACCAAGATATAAAAACTAATTGCTATTCAATAAACAATTTCCAAGTTTTATGCACTATCAATGATCAAATTCCCAAGTTTTTACACTGAAATTGATTGACGCACAAACAATAATCCTTTTCAGTGTAAAAACTTGAACTTCTAAATTCGCCATATGGAGTAGTCAATATGACGAATTTGTTTTGTTTCCTACTAGCTAGATCTTTCAGAAATTCGTAATTTTGTTGATCCAATAAAAGTCAAGAAAGTGTCGATCTTTGTGACTAATTAGCCACATAAAAGGCACTTTGTCAATGATAAGCTCAGCCATTTATAATTTGATTATGTCACATACTAATCAAACATCATTAATTTCAATTCCAGGCATGGGCCGACACACTATCGAAAGCGTTCGAGTGTCGCGAGTCGGGCGTGACTCCGATAAAGGCGCTCCCGTTCAGTCCGTCGCAGTTCCTCAACTCGCCCGCCGCGATATCTTTCGCGACGCTAGACTCTACGCCTCTTAGACATGCTACTAAGGTAAGTTACGAGTAATAGTTTTATTGCGGCTTTAAAAAAAATCGTTTTGATTTAATTCAACTAAAACATACTTTTTAGGGTTCGTAGCCAAATGACCCTATTACTAAGACTCCACTGTCCGTCTGTCGGTCTGTTTGTCACCAGGCTGTATCTCATGAACCGTGATTGCTAGACAGTTGAAATTTTCACAGATGATGTATTTCTGTTGCCGCTATAACAACAAATAGTAAAAACAGAATAAAATAAATATTTAAGGGGGGCTCCCATACAACAAGCGTGTTTTTTTTCGGCGTTTTTGCCTTGTGGTACGGAACCCTTTGTGAGCGAGTCCGACTCGCACTTGGCCAGTTTTTTATTTGAAAGGATATGCTTTCAGATTGGTTCCATAGAAATGTTATTAACTTTGCTTGGGTAGTTTCTTCAATAACAAAATTTTTCCACTTAGTTTAAATGATGATGTTATGTCTCAATAATTTCCTGACACTGATATTTACATCCTACCAAAGCGCTATAAAAAATAGCTCGTCCAAGGAAATTACTATTATACCACCTTACATATTTCTGCTATCAAGCAGCATTACTGTGTTTCGGTTTGTAGGGTATCAATGTAATAAATGACGTAAATTAATGAAAAGTGTCATGTGCCTATAGGCATGAGACATTTCATTGTCATTGCCTCATTCAGGTTGGGAATGCACCTGCGATGGCTTCGATATACAGATGTCCATCATCATCATCTGCCTAGCCTTTTCCTAACTATGTTGGGGTCGGCTTCCAGTCTAACCAGATGCAGCTGAATACCAGTATTTTATATGGAGCGACTGCCTATCTGACCTCCACAACCCAGTTACTTGGTAAAACTGGTTGTCAGACTTTCGGGCTTCTGACGACCCGTAACGACAGTCATAGATCCACGAATACAACAGCCGCGACCAACGGCTTTACGTGCTTTCCGAGGCAAGCCGGGGTCTTGATATGTTAAGATGGTCACCCATCCACGGACCAACCGCGGCAAGCGTAGCTTAACAGTAGCAGTGGGTTTCATTATGACAGTTCAACAACATTCATTGCGTTATTTGCTTTGTTGAGCAGACACATTTTTCGAACATATGAAGCAATTGATTAAAAAAAATATGCTTCAAGATGATTCAAATTGAGAGTAATAATGTGTTACACAATTAGGGTGCTGATTGATCGACCCGCGGCTATAATTGTTACTTAGACACGAGCCTCACACACACAAACACAGAAAAGATGAGAATCGCCGGGTTTTTGCCAAAACGACTATCTGAGATTTTTTTTTCAGTTTTTCACTTGGTTTTTAATTCTCTAAAGATACACTTTCTCGATTTATTTGTTTCTTAATTCAGTCTACTAAATATATAATCGGTTTTTACATTCGGTAACTCGGGAACGGTAAGTCCTGCGGTTTAGTTGGTTTTACCATTAGATAAAGAATCAAATGCCAATTCGAATGGTATATTGAAAAACAGAAAAAAATCGCAGATAGTTGGTTTTGCCTTTATCCCGGCGAGATGATGAAAGATGCACACAGATGTCTACGTGACAATGAACCAGGGCCACTTACCGTATTTAATACTAGAATATCTTCTTTCAGGAATGGAGTGCGAGTCCATTACTACAAACGCCGACTCCTGTGAACCACGTCACGCCGGGCGGACCGAACACGCTGAAGAGTAACACACCAAAGTAAGTAGGATTATTATAATTTTCTCACGAACATACACTACAAGTAAAATTTTTCATTTGGAAATGAAATCCATACTAATTGTATTATAAATTTGCGAAAGTGTGTCTGTCTGTCTGTTACCTCTTCACGCTTAAACCGCTGAACCGAATTTGCTATAGAGATAGGTTTGAGTCACGGGAAAGGACATAGGATAGTTTTTATCTCGATATTCCCACGGGATCGAAACTTACGCGGATGAAACCGCGGGGCGCTGCTAGTGTAAATATGTAAATAGTGTTCCATTCATCCCTAAATTGTTTTAAAATTTAATATTTTTTGGACATTCCTAATAAACATAAATAGATAAATAAATGCTTTTGTATTTTAGTAGATAAGTAGATTCCGGAAATCGAATAGTTTGTTGTGAGAGTCATGGTCACTTTATTAAAAAAAAATATATACATACATATATGTATAAGGTGTTAAAAAATTTACAGAGGTGCTTTAGACCATCGAACTGAACAACTTTCACTATGGGACCAACTCTGAAATCACGAAAAAAAATCAGCTGTTATACAAAAGTTTAATACCTATTTGACCAAAATGTCTGAAGTAGCAGATTTTTTTTTCGTGATTTCAGATACCATCATCGAACTGAACAACTTTCACAATCAACAACTTTCAAAACTTATTGAAAGTTGATTGTTGTTCGTTGGTCTAAAGCACCTCTATATTCCAATGTGCTTTTTTTCGCAGAACTCCAACCCCCTTCAAAATCGCAATGGCGGAGCTGGGCAAGAAATCCGGCTTAAAATACGAGCCATCAAGTCCCGGTTTATTAGTAGAAGACATTACTATGATGATGAAACGAGAGAACTCTGATAGTACGGTGCAGCTCAACGACTCGCTACTCTCGTCAACGGCAGAGCAGGACAATGTTACTGTACAGGTGAATATTGTTATAATAATCAATCCACTCAGCCTTTCGCAGTCCACTGCTGGACATAGGCCTCTCCCAGACTGCGCCACAATACCCTGTCTTCCGCCTTCCGCATCCAGTCTGTCTCACTGCGCCACTTTCTTAAGAGCGTTGACGCCGTACGGCATCTCTTTTGTGCATATTTGTTCATTGAACCGATTTTAATGAAACTTCATACACATAAGCAGGATACAAAGGTCTAAAAAGTTACTTATGAACATTTTCGAAGTGTCTTATTAAAAAAAAGATAACTGGAAATCTCTGTTTCTATGGAAAATTTAAAATCGGTCTAATTTGTCTGTAACACTATTTTTCGAAAATGTTCTTAAGTAACTTTTTAGACCTTTGTATCCTGCTTATGCGTATGAAGTTTCATTAAAATCGGTTTATTCATTTCGAAAAACAAGGGCTTCAAAAGTTTGTATGAAATGCCATACGGCGTAAACGCTCTTAAGGTGCCACTAGTCGATATTTTTTCCATACAAATTTCGGGAGAGTATTACTCCACTGTCTGACAGTGTGCATCCAAACTTAACATGATATCGTTTTGACATATTATTAATTTTATCTGTATGGAAACGGAATAGTAAAATAAAAAGTCATTAAAAAGTTTTGAATCAACAAAGATTCGTTTTTCTTGCAATTTTTTTAACGTAACGTCGGACACGAAGCCAGGTGAGACAGCGTGTTTTTTGGCCATGACCACCTGTTAGTTCGAGCTCGCGACTAGTTTACTCTTAAGGTCGTCGGTCCATCGTTGCTGAGGGGCGTCTCACACTACGCTAACCCGATACTCGGTCTCCACTCCAGGACTCGTCTGCTCCACCAGCTATCTGTTCTTCAACAAACATGGCCAACCCACTGCTATAATAATAAATGTTGGCGGAATTGTATAACTTGGAAGAATAATCGGCATCTAGAAGCAATAATTGAAAAAAAAAAGTACATAATTATAAAAAATATTCTAATATTATTTTGAGCCAAAACCTACCAAGGGGCCAAAAACACATTTAAGTTTCAACTAAGTAATTCAACTCCGTTAACGGTTCCAAATCCCTCGTTTCTTGCGAACGGAGCGAGCTATGTAAGCTAGTAATAGTACCGGCGTTACAGTAGTGAAAGGACGCTGCCTGTATAGTTGCCGGCACGTAACTTGGCAAGAGTTTTTGTAGTGGGGGAAGTTTGCGCACGCACAATTTCATACATTTTTATATGCGCGAACTCCCCCCACTACGAAAATCTCTTGCCAAGTTACGTGCCGGTAATTGTACTGTGCTGTGTGACAGGGCCGGGTGAAAAGGAAAATAAATAAAATACGTTTAATAGACAAGTGTTCTATAAAGAAATAAAGCAAGCAAGCAATTGTTATATGTACAGGGTTATTGGTAAAACATTAACAACCTTTTAAGAGGTCTTTGTACTCATCATTATGAACAACTTTTACTATGGGGCCAAACCTGAAATCGCGAAAAAAAAAACTGCTGTTCCCTACATTTTAACTCGTCAAAATGTAGGGAACAGCTGATTATTTTTCGCGATTTCTGCTTTGGTCCCGGAGTAAAAGTTGTTCATAATGATGAGTACAATGACCTCTTAAGAGGTTGTTAATGTTTTACCAATAACCCTGTATAAATAAATAATAAGTGTTATCTAATGAAGTTCCTAACAAGGCCAAAATGTTTTTAGTAACAGTTTGCAAAATAAACGACTTAGGTACTAAGTAACAGGCAATTTGGGAGTTAATACTTAAACGTATTGTAAGCAAAAGATAAACGCATGAACCAGAATTTTCCAGCTCACTTCGCTCGTCTTCACACCCTAAGTTGTCTTATTATAACTATCCCAATCCACATTATACTAAAACTCACACAATTCTCACACAGATAAACGACTCCGGCATAGGCAGCCTCAAGCGTCGTTCTGAACCCGGCAAAGAAAACCTTCCGGGAACTCACAAGCGAGCTCGCAAGGCACTCGCACACAGTTGGGGCGCGGTGACCAGCACTCCGCATTCACATCACAACACGCACAGCAGAGTGCCTGACGTGTCCTATATTGAGACTCCGGTAAGGGTTTACTGCTTCCCCATTCAGGCTCTGAGGTTGGGCCTGCGGACGGAGAGTAATGGGTAGCTCACCATCCGATCAGGACCAGGCCCGTGCCGGACGGCGCGTACGTGTTCCACGCGCGCTTCAAAGAGATGTCAGCATCGAGGAGGGGCCCCTTAGGGCCGAAGCCTGCCGGGTCAGCGGGATTGTCCGAAAGGGTTACCGCTGGCCCGGAACATAAAGGGCTAAGGAAGGAACACGGGTGGGTTTTAGTCAGTAAGAGTCTGACACTTCCTTCCGCTCCACCCAGAGCGGGAGGGGTCATTTGATGATTGCCCACACACAAACAAAAAGGTTTATTCAAAATCTTACAAAGTGCTATAGAATAGATTTTTTCTTTATTAGAGTGACCAAGACTCAAACAAGATTGTTAGTAAAACTTACGACTATGTTAGTAAGCACAGACACTAAACAAAAACACAAGAAATAACGGTTGGTCACCGTTGCTACATCCCATGAGAGACGCCACAACAATAGTGTTGTAGTTTAGACTCATGTTATTAGATTTTCCGTCATTTCGGATTTTACAGTAGCAGCCCGAAGTCTGGCTTTATGCCCGGTTGATGGCAATAGGCTTGCTCCCTATTACATGGGACTTCAACATAAATGTAGCGAAATGTAGGTGCATACATATACTATAGGCACACCTCTGCCTAACTCATTGGGATTACAGGAGATATGTTACTCTACTCTACACGACACACACGTGACAGGGACTGCGAAGAAAACAAATGAAAGAAGTTGTTTAGAGCATGCCACGAGTCACCGCGACGGACGGAAAGCGTTGACGCGTGCGCGTGTCGTTTGACCTAAGTCGCATAGCTCGTAGCCGTGAGGCTATGCGTATGCTGGGACGCAGGCGACGCAGGTCCGTGCAGCGCAGGGCAGAGCAGATTTTGTAATGCAGGCACGTGCGACGCAGACATGTGTCTGCCCTGCTCTGCGCCTCGTTGCAGTGTCGGCACAGATTCCTGCGCGACTCGAACACGTCTATTCTTTGTACCAGCTAGAACGCGAATGCGTGCGAATGTTAACTGCGTCACAGCATACTCTCGCGGACTATGCCTGTCTCGCGTGTCCTGCGCTGCTAAATCTGTACTGTGCTGAGCTGCGTCACCTGCGTCCCAGTATACGCCTAGCCGAACGGCTACAAGCTATGCGACTTAGGACAAGAGACACGCGCACGCGTCAACGTTTTCCGTCCGTCGCTCTGCAAGTCGCGTCGCGGTGACTCGTGGCATGCTCTAAACAACTTCTTTCATTAGTTTTTCATTTTCATGTTTTTCATTTTGAACGGGGCACGTTGCTGGCAACATAGAATGTCGCAGTATTACTGACAGCATGTAGAAGCTTCGTATTCGTGGCAACCATGGTTGGACAATAAATAACATACATTTCTTACATATTTTCTCTACTTTTGTTAGCCATGGTGTGGTTTTAAAGCTGATTTTTTAAATAATTTTAATCTGAAGAATAAATATGACAATTAAACATATAATTTTCTAACAAAATCTCCCAACCCGCAATATTTATTCCTCTGATTAAAGTTATCTGACAGTGACCATTGAAAATTAGACCTTATAGTCTTCAAAGACATGTTAATTTAGATTAAATTTACCATATCACTAACAAAACACTTTTCAATATTGTTCCAGAGCAAAACCTTAGCCGGAGACAGCTCAGTAATGTTCTCACCACCATCGATCGTCAAGCATTCCCTCCTAGAAGAATCAACCAGCTTACATTCCCTTATAAGCCCCGAAAACACCCCAGAAACCAGCAAATACGAAGAAATTGACATTGAGGCCGTCATCACTGAGAAAACTAAGGTACAACACAGGTCTATACTCCTTACTAATCCCGAACCTAACACCTTAGGATCCACTCAAATCATATACCCTGAATACAACTCACAAATTACAGAGATCACACCTTTTCGAGACGTTACGAATTTAGAAAATCCTAGCTTTAGTCGTCTAAATGCTGATAGATTGCGTACTATTACAACGGGCAACGAATTAGCCTGTGACACCCTTATCGCGCCAAAACAAGTCCTAGCCAATGCCCTAGCAGATCACATTTACAAAGTAACTAATCAGAAGCCGTCTACATCACGCATTGATGAGATTTTAACCAATAAGATTATGAATAAGAATGATTATGCGCAAAAGGAGAACCAATGGTGGACCGTCGATAAGGATAATGGACAGGAGGATGCGTTAAATGATTATTATATGTTCACTAATATGTAGGTCGGGATTACGCTTATTGATATGTAATAAGTTTGGTCTTGTGATATTTTGTTAGTTATGAAATGTTGAATCGATTAAATTTCTTGTCGATGACAATCGATCGAAATCAGAGTTTCTCGGTTGAGTTGAGTTGCTTTGATCAGATGTTGAATCGGAAAAATCACTACGGACTTAAATCGATTACAGATAATGTTTTTTTAAATTCCTTTGCGTTTTTTGCTGTATCGATATTACATGGTTATTTTGAAAATTACTGGGTTCTCATTGCAAAGGATATATTAACTTTGCGGGACACTAAGCGCCCACAGACGTAATAACAATAAATCTTATTGCGTCTCGTTCAGTGTCCTTAAGGTGCCACTAGTCGATATTTTTTCCATACAAATTTCGGGAGTGTAATACTCCACTGTTTGACATTGTGCACTCAATGTTAAACAAGGTATCGTTTTGACTTATTATTAATTGTGTCTGTACGGAAACAGAATAGTAAAATAAAAAACCAAAATGTTATGAGCCAACAAAGATTCGTTTTTCTTGCTTTTTTTAACGTAACTTTGGGTGTACATAAGTAATTAAAGAACTTTAAAATCTTCAAATCCAAGTCCGTACCTACCGACAAAAGTTAAGTTATCGAAGAGTTCAATAAACTTTATTTATAATTGATTTATGTAGTGGTTTTTTCATAAAACTCGATTTTCCAAAGCACTTTTCGATTTTTTTACGCGCCTATCAATTCGGAACGGTGTTTCTGTGCGTGAAAACTAGACAATGTGCCTGTAAACTAGCGTCTAACTGCTCATCACTGACACTAGCTCTGTCAGACATGAAGTCAGGTGAGACAGCGTGGTTATTGGCCATGACCACCAGTGAGTTCGAGCTCGCGACTAGTTTACTCTTAAACCGATTTAAAAAAAACCCATAGAAAATTCGATTCGAAACAATAGCAATATTATCGATCGACCAATAGTGTCAAGATTTCTACACTGATAACAATATTATCGATCGACCAATAGTGTCAAGATTTCTACACTGATAACAATATTATCGATCGACCAATAGTGTCAAGATTTCTACACTGGCCATTAGAATTCGAACACCGTAGTTTTTTTTTAAGACTGCTAACATAATATCACAAGACTTATTATGGACTGTGAATAATAGGTAGTGATTAAAATATAAGTTAAAAAAGACACGCTTAACTAAGTCATACACATTAACAATTTAATCAAATATGTGGGTTACTAGAGGAAGTGCTAGAATGTTTAGATTATTCTTCTAAGCGTTTCGGTAACAATCTAATGAAATGAAATTATGTATTTTTTTCTGTAAGTAGATCTTCTAAGACACTTTCACAAGTAAATATTTTTTAACCCGGATTTAAGTCCTGTAACGCGCAGAAATCAGAGGCCCTAGCGCCTGAACGCGCGACGTAAACGTAACGTATGTTGGAACGACTTTTAAAAATTAAATTTACGATAAATATACTTACAGAATATTAAATAATATTTTTTTTGTGATAAACACAATTAGTATCACCCATAGATATGGAAAAAGTATGAAAACTAAGTAAATATTATATGTGAAACGTATTTTCAATTTTAAATTTACTTTTATTCCGCGCGTCTTACTAGGCCTACAGGGCGGCACGCAGGACAAGATGTCAAGATTCCCATTTGATTAATAAATGAAATAGTAAAACTTTTCATTTTGGTATTTTTAAACTGGTAACCCACTTAAACTAATCATTATTAAACGACTAATGAACTAACATAAAACGCGATATTATTGTGATCTATTACTAAAAATCAAGGCGCAAATCGGTGATAAATTTCGATTAATTTCTCGGTAAAATAATTATAGATATCGATGGAAAATCGATTAGGACTAAATCAATCGGAAAAACGAATCATTAAAAATCATGACTAACTTAAAATACGTTAAAATTATAACAAATTACGTAAGTTTTAAAACGAAATATCGTATAAATATGTATCGAATATTCGTTACTAAGCCCAGGTTCGATTTTTTATGGCGCACTGAATTTCCAACTGTCTGTATTGAGCTGAGCATTATGAATCAAAATGGGGGCCTAAAAATGCCAATTTGGCAGAATCATAAAAGGATAACTTTACAAATTATATGGCGAAGACAGTCCGTGTTTTTCTTTTTTTCGCTGCACTACGTAAGTATAAGCAAAGAGATTGAGATTGAATTTGGATTGGATTGATTGGTATTTTAGCACAGCCAAAAAAAATAACTGAAAAATCCTTCACCAATAGGATTTGATACGATTAACTTAACAGTTAACTGTCCATTACGATTCATCATGTTATTCTTTTATGATTCTGCCAAAGTGGAATTTATTGGATAACTTTACAAGTTATATGGCGAAGACAGTCCGTGTTTTTCTTTTTTCGCTGCACTACGTAGGTATAATCAAAGAGATTGGCATTGGATTTGGATTGGATTGATTGGTATTTTAGCACAGCCCAAAAAAATAACCAATAAATCCTTCACCAATGGGATTTGATACGATTAACTTAACAGTTAACTGTCCATAATGATTTATCATGTTATTCTTTTATGATTCTGCCAAAATGGCCATCTCAGTGCGTCAAAAACACACTGTTGGATTTTCAACTCTCGGCGCTAAGCAGAGCGTTGAAAATCCAGTGCGCGATCAAAATCGATCAGAATTTGGGCTTCTCGTGTTATCGATACTCGGTTCTAAATTTTTCTAATTTTATTTTCTCGAATTATCAATTCTTAGGTAGGTTTTGCACCAAACTAATGTAAACGTTAAACGGTATTAGAGAATAAGGTACCAAAGATGAGGTTTTCATCAAATGAACTATTCGCTTTTTTTCTATTAATTTAATTTAATATATTCTTAATTCTCTAGTTAAAAATATAGCTGTAGGAATCGTCAAAAGTATACCTCAAGTTTACCATGCACCAAATTATCTAAGTGTTACTAGTTATAATAATTTCAAGTATTAATTTGTTTAGGTTAAAAAAAAAATACTTGTTCGTAGTAACAAAAAACAAATAAGTACAAAATAATTATTGAGTTTCAACAGTATTTAGGACGCGATGTTCAATGTTGATCATGAAACGTAAAAAATAATGTTTTTAAAATGATTTTTTTCTTTAATACGGAATTGTATGAGAAAAATCGTTGAGAAACGGACAATTAGGGTCTTTAGTTCTAGGGCACGATTCTTTCAATCGACTAACTAACCCTAGTAGGTGACCTGTCCTATCCCTGTATTTATTTATTTAGAAATTCTATTAATTATAGTATTTTTGCTTTGTATTTTGCCTTTAAAAATATTAACATTTTTTATACTTAATTTAACTGTCATTCGAATAACGACTAAAATGCTGTCGCATAGGTTGTGGAATTTGTATTTATACAGTCACTTTTTTTTGTTAAATTGTAACATTTTTTTATATCGGCAGCTACTTAAGAAAACTTTATTTGAAATAAATAAATGACATTACCCTTTACCTTATTTCCTTCCATTTTGTATTTTTCCCGCCAACTCCTCTCCCGCACAATATTGACAGGCCAGTGTTGAATCTTCTTAAAAAAATACTTATTTATTTATATCTTGTTATAGAAATTGTTTTTTGTTACTATTTATGTTTTAAAAAAATGTTTTAATTTATTCTGTAGCTGTAGTTTCTTTGTATTATGGCAACATTTTTTTTGTATTTCGATGTGTTTTTATTTTTTTTATTGAGTAGTTTAGTGTCTCTGTCAATATTGTTTGTATTCCAATCCAATCCAAAAGAGATCCGATGTCATTTTTTATTTCAATAAATGTATTTTGTACATTTAATTTTTGTTTTGTTTTTTTTTTCACCCTTGGTACAGTCAGCAAGAGTCGCAGATCATTTCGTTTTGATTGCCTAATGCCATTATACAAATAAGTACTTATTAATTACATTTTGCCGCTGACTGTACTACAGATTTAGATGCATTCACACAAGCATACAATTATTTAAGTATTGCTTTTAAATTCAATATTTCTGACTATGGAAATTTTGATTTTAATGTCTAGTCCAATCTTTAGGACAAGACCTTGAATATAATGGCCAGAAATTTTTGGTAAAACAAACGAGGCCTCACAATGTTTTACTAGCATAGTATTTTACATTATTTTTCTTTTTTTAATCTATGGCAAAAATGTTTCCTTCTAACAGCACAAAAGCACACATTGACACATTCAAAGTATGGTAGAAATAATTAAATACAGAAATGGCTCATACGTTTTTACTAAATTGTATATATAAAAATAGTTTAAAAAAATAGTTAAAATAAAATAGTAGGTACAAATACACGAAAAATATACTGATCAAAATAGTATTGCACTAAGTTTTAGAAATGTAAAAGAAAAAAATGAGGAAACCAGTGAAGTAAGGCATAATAACTGATTAGCTAAAAAAATATGCGTTTGTTTTTTTTATGCGCTGACATTAATTTCTACGTTTCAAAATTCTGCAAAAGTGTTTGATCATATTTATACTTTTAAATGCTCTCTGCATACATAAATTGCACACAAAACGTATTCCCTTATAGATCTCCCGGGGCAACGAGCCCATACTTGTGAAGAAATCGGCCGTCCGATCAATCAAGTTCGAACGACTCGAAGAGCTCTCGGATACAAAGGAGGAGAACCCATCGCCTTTTATATTGGTTAGTATCAGTTTTTGTTGAAATTGTGGTAAGTTCAGGCAAAGAAAACAATAATATAGGTATGAGGGTGTAGTAAGGATACCAACAATTGTAGTGGTGTATTTAACAAAATTCAACACATTGGTTCGTTGACAGAATGAATCCTGACAACCTAGTTTCTTCTTTACATAAAGGCGTTAAATATTGACCAAGGAGTTTATTAAATACTAGCGATCGCCCGCGGCTCCGCCCGCGTGGATGTCGGTTTTCGCGACAAAAAGTAGCCTATGTGTTATTCTGATTTATATAACCTATAGCGGTCCCCCGCGGCTCCGCCTGCGTGGATGTCGATTACCGCTACAAAAAGCCTAAGTTTGATCTCATGTGTTCAACTACCCAAAAGTAAATTCAGCATTTCATAGACCTAAACTCCCCCCCCCTCCCGCATCCGCACCCCCGCCTTGTTGACGCCTACTTCGCCTGTCGCCACGGGCCGCGGAGCGCAGAAATAGTATTACATTGATTTCGCCATAACTTTCAAACCAAACGTCCAATTTTAATGAATTAAAGACTAAATATTATCCACATAAACAGTACTTTGTGACAAAATAGTTTATTTTGATAAGGAGTAATGACATGTGTAAAATAAATGCGTTTAAATCAGGTCCTAAAAAAATTCAATATTTTTAAATAAAAAAATGGTTGTTGTGCTTAACTCGAAATAGATAGGTATAGTGTATCGCGGACTTTTTTGTAGATATTTTTAAGGTCTTTAATTAATAAGAACATTTTATGGTTCGATTTTTTATAGTTTAGGCGGCGTACGCCAAATAACGAACTTTTTTGGATGATTTTTTACACCTTGGGTCCGAAAAACCCAAATATCTTACGGACCCCTATTTTTCTAAAATAAAATATAGCCTATGTTACTCGCAGATAATTTAGCTTTCTAATGGTGAAAGAATTTTTAAAATCGGTCCAGTAGTTTTTGAATTTATCCATTACAAACAAAAAAAAATACAAATTTTTCCTCTTTCTTTTAATATTCCTCCTGGGCCTATTTACTGTGCCACGTAGTCAGTTAGATGAGCAGGCGGACGTCGTACTCTTTGAGAACGACGCAGAGTCTCTGTCGTGATGTTCTGTGGCTGGACCATCTCTATTTTTATAAGCAGCCGGCTTATAAAGATAGAATGACAGCTCATGTCATTATATCTGGTGCTAGGGGGATGACACTATTACCAGCTTACTTCAAGCTCACTTCACATAAATTTTTATCGAATAGATCCGCTGGACATATCATGCTTACCGAAGCTGAAGGCGGATTTTGTATTTAAGGTGCCACTAGTCGATATTTTTACCATAATGTCGGGAGAGTATTACTCCATGTTTGACATTGTGAATCCAAAGTTAAACATGATATCGTTTTGACTTATTATTAATTTTGTCTGTACGAAAACAGAGTAGTAAAATAAAAAGCCATTAAAAAGTTTTGAGCGAACAAAGATTCGTTTTTCTTGCTATTTTTAACGCAACTTTGGATGTAAATAAGTAATAAAAGAACTGTAAAATCTTCAAAAACAAGTCCGTACCGATAAAGCGCAGTTATCGAAGAGTACGGTAGTCAGTACGGCCGGGACAATAAACTTTATTTCTAATTGATATATGCAGTGGTGTTTTCATAAAACTCGATTTTCCGAAGCACTTTTCGAATTTTTTTACGCGCCTATCAGTTCGCAACGGTTTTTCTGTGCGCGAGAACTAGACATTGTTCGTGTAGACTGTAGACTAGCGTCTATCTGCTCATCACTGATACTAGCACTGTCGGACACGAAGCCAGATGAGACAGCGTGCTTTTTGGCCATGACCACCAGCGACTTCGAGCTCGCGACTAGTTTACTCTTAAGTTTCGGTTCTAAAACGTTTTTCTTTTTACCCGACTGCGTCAGAAGGAGGATTATGTTTTTCGAGTGTATGTATGTCATGTATGTATGTATGTATGTATATTTCTTTGGCACGCTCTGTAGGCTAAACGGCTTGATCGATTTCAGCTTGAGAGGTGTCGTTAGATTCTTCTTAATTGTGAGAGTGACACTGGGTATATCAAAATTAAAAAAAAATAAAATGGCCGATTTTTGGCGCAATAAATCTTCAAAAAAAAATGTATCAAAATAAAGGGTTTTAAAAGCTGATTACAAAAATATATATAACTTATATGGTTAAAAGTAATTCGAAGTGACAAATCGTAAAAAACACGTACCAAGAACTAAGTCGTTTGCGAAATCTTTCACATTTGTAAACTAAAAAGCTGGAAATAAAAAAAGTTATTTAAAAAATAAAAACCCGACTGTGAAACTGAAAAGCTACAAACTAGCCCATTTTAAATTAAATAAAAGTTGGAAGCAGGCGGGACCCGTACCATTTTTATTATATTTTCAAATTCAAATGGGTCCCGCCTGCTTCCAACTTTTATTTAATTTAAAATGGGCTAGTTTGTAGCTTTTCAGTTTCGCAGTCGGGTTTTTTATATTTTAAATAACTTTTTTTATTCAATGGTTCAAATTACAAAATAACAAAACATCACGCCTGTAATCTCGAAGGTTCTCAGGCACAGAGGTGTACCTATAGTGAGAGGGAGTGGGCCATAATCCACCACGCGGGCCCAGTTCGGGTTGGTGGATGTCACATGTCTTCGAATTGTTGGTTCTAGGTTATGGCGGTTTCCTCACGATCTTTTCATTCACCGTTTTTGAGAGCAGTGCTTATGAAATAATTTACACAAACTATAGGTCTGGGCTCGACTCGCGACCTACCACTCGTAAGTCACGGCCGTATCCACTGGGCCAGCAGCCAGCACTGCTCTCCTAGTAATTATTATACCTTTATCGTAATCAGAACACATAAAAATGCTGAAAAAAAAAACTGGCCAAGTGCGAGTCAGACTCGCACACAAAGGGTTCCGTACCGCAAGACAAGAACGCCGAAAAAAAACACGTTTGTTTTATGGGAGCCCCCCTTCAATATTTATTTTATTCTGTTTTTAGCATTTGTTGTTATAGCAGCAACAAAAATACATCATCTGTGAAAATTTCAACTGTCTAGCTATCACGGTTTATTAGATACAGCCTGGTGACAGACAGACAGACAGTGGAGTCTTAGTAATAGGATCCCGTTTTTACAATGTTTTGGCAATGACAACCAGCCGCACAACCAGTTGTGTCGTTTACAGTTATCGACACTGCCAAGCCTATTTTGGATTAAATTGTACAGTCAACACAGCAAGTTCAAGTATAAACCATAGAACATAATTATTATCACACGACCCTTTGGGTACGGAACCGTAAAAATAAGCCACCACGTTTGGCTAAATTAATTTGGTTGCGCACAGCACAATGAGGTTTAGATTCCTTGGCGGAACTAAGACATCAGTTTCTGGACGCCTTTATCAGTTGGTAAAGTTTTATAGAAAAGTTACATTATAGTCAAACAGAGGACCCATTATAACGTACCCTTAAATTTTACAGGGTAACTACAAATGGCAGACCTTCGCCTGCGGCATGACTCAAGACCAATTGGACCTCACTCAGTTAGCTCATCAATACATGAGGAAAACTGCATTAAAACCTAGGTCCCTTAATTTCCTATAAATAAGGACTATTTTTGTGAACTCAATATTGACTGGATTCCGGATTTTTGAGGGCTTATATTCAGAAATCTGGACTTCAAAGTTAGTGTTGTGTGATTTTATTTGTTATTGTCACTTTTCTAGCTACCAGTCGTGGTCTAAATTTTGTCATTAAAAAAATATGTTTATCTTAAGGGGAATGCTCCAACCAGCCCGCGAAATTCAAAATTTCTTGCGTTTTTTGCAATTTGCAGGCCAGTGCTAGGTTGTATGTTGATTAAAATATTATTCGCGGCTGTAAGACGTATGTAGTTACAGAATTATAATAATCAAAATCACCAATACAACCCTCCAACTTCATAAAGGTGTAAGAACAAAAAAAAAACAGAAAAAGTAATTCTAACAGCTTTATGAACTTAGAGCGTTTTATTGATGATTTTCATGATTATAATTCTGTACCTATATATGTCTTACAACCGCGAATAATATTTTAATCAACATACAACCTAGCACCGGCCTGCAAATTGCAAAAAACGTAAGAAAATTTGAATTTCGCGGGCTGGTTGGAGCATTCACCTTAAGGCCAGAAAAAGCAACGGTGCAAAAATTTGTTCTAAAATTTGGCCTCACAAGACCATGACTTGAGAACGTAGTAAAATATGATGAAGTTGTAGTACGCTTATTATTTTAGATTATGGGTTTTAGTTAGGGTAAGTATAGTTATGTAATAGTCTTTGTAAATAAAAACAGTGTGATTCTAGTGTAAGGACAATTATGTACCGATAATTTTGTAGCAGCAATTCAAAAAATAATATGGAGGATATAAAGTTTAGAATGTAAGTTTTGTATTGTCTTTAAGTTTTTATAAATATATTTTTAAGGTTTTGTGGTAAATTAATATTATGTCAGTCAGGTTATACTTAGTTTGTTTTAATATTGTGTGAAGAATATAGCTTAATTAAGTCAGCACATTTTTGTAGATTTTAAGTCACCGAAAATATATTTTGTAATTCCAATTTCCAAATAAATTTTTAAATCACGAGAATGTTTGGATAGATTACTTGTTGCATGACATAAAAAAATAATCTAAAAAATAAGTAGCGACAAAATAATTGTAATTAATCAAGGAATATATCATTTCATTGTCATACTTAATTCAATGTAATAAGATCACATTTTCAATACTATTGCTTTGATGTGTTGCAAATTATGCATAAATGTAAGTAGATTATGCACTAAATATCATGTAAGTCTAAATAAACTTTCATTGTAAGACTATCTGGTAATTGAAAAGAGTACAAATATAGTGTTAAGTGTAATTCAATCGTAAATGTACAGTAAGTAATCTAGGCCTTTTTATAGTAATTTTGTTTGCTCTTGGCTTGTAAAAATATAATTGATTTTCCATTTTCTTTGCATTTTGTATAATATTACGAAACATAAAATTTAGATTTTTAAAAGCATGTTTACTTCTTACGACTTTCAGTTTTTTTTCGGTTGCTTGCTTTTTTGAAAATATAGTTTTTTTTTGTAAATTTCAACTTAGACAACATTTGGTGTAGAAAAAATGTCAAGTTTTTTTTTTAACTAGCATGTAACTGAAAAACTGTTTGAGTGTGGTTTGAGGTTTTTTATTTAAAATTAAAATTTATAAAGAAATCATTTTTCAACAGCAGAACAATTTGAAATATAAAAATAACGTTTAAGTTTTGTATAATATTTATAATTTAAGAGGGAATATTTATACGAATTATGTTTAAACATATTTTTATTGTACGTTTTTCTTGTGATTTCTATTCTATTAATTTATATTTTCTTTATTTGAAATTTTGTCATAGGCTGCTGAACAAAATACACTTATTTATATTAAAAATAAAAATAAATATTATTTCGGTAAAATCGTTAAGTACAGTTACACCACACACACAGACAGACACACACGGACGGACAGTGCTTCAGTAGCTGGGCCATGCAAATTGTGCTATCTTAGTTTCCTAGAAGAGCGGTGGTCGCTACATAACGGCCGCAGTGAAAGCGGTCATGAAAATGATGGCTGCGCGGTTTAACTATAATACGGTGTCAAAAATCGCTCTCTAGGAAAACAAACCAACTTAAAGTAAATTCAAACTAATGTTTTAAATGGTGTCACTGACTCTGGCAGGTGCCACCATCAGGGATTTTAATTTTGATAACAGAAAAAATTAGTCGCTAATTAGTCGAAATTTGTCGCCAAATATCAGAATTTGTCGGTCACTGGTTCAAAAGATCAGCCACATTTATATCTCAAAAACTAGGACACCTAGCGAAGATCTGTTTTCCCCCATATTTTGTCGCCAATTAGTCGGAATCAGTCGCCAAGTCACAGATTTAATCGGGTCTTAGGTTAGGAGATATAATAAGTAAGGTATAATCCAAGAGCTAGATCGAAGAGTTCATGAAAAATTGCCAAGAAAAAATATTTCCACCTATAAACCCTTATATCTTTTGAACCAGTGACCGACAAATTCCGATATTTGGCGACTGATTACGCCTGCTCGACGCATTGCTCGCACTGAGGCGCTTTGATTTGAGCGCAACGACATTCGCTGGCTCGCTCTGTAGGTACTTTGGGTAGCACATGCCTCGCCACAATTGAAGGTACGCACATTGCGAGGCAAGAGCTTCGCACGCGGTTGGATCGACCCGAGCATGTGTCAGTCGGCCTGAGCATGCGCTGGTTTTATTTTTACTCGAGGCAAAATAATATTGAGGCGTGTGTTGCCGAGACGTGCGTGGCGCATGCCTCGCAATGTCTGTATCCGCCTTTAGAGTTTTGACTGTGCATCCTTACATCACGTATCACGGAAACGGCTTTTCTATAAAAACAACTTCATAGTAATACTCCGGTTTAATAGAGCCACCCTGCATTTCATATCACTATCATTTTGGTAGTGAATTCAAATTCGGAACAATAATGACACCAAAATAATGGCCAGTATTTCGGCTTCAAAACTGCATGAAAACTTTTTCTTTGACTCATCATTATTTTGAGATGTTTTAGACCTCTATACCTTTTATGGAAATGTACGGTGGCGTTATTTATTTGTCCGGCATACAGATATAGATTATATCTATGGTTATTCACAACTACCCGACAGAGTATCGTCTCGATTATGACACATTTCGATAACCAGGTTTGCCTTCCCGACAGCAAACATTTGTCGGATGAATATTAAAGCTGTCGTCTATTTGATTTAACTGACAATAATTTCGGGTTTTGGTCTTGTGAACAGCATTTAGAGGACTCTAAGGCCTCTGCCTCGAATCTTCGGCCAGCGGGGCGGCGGCGACGGCAGCGCGGGAGCGGCGCGGGCATCGCAGACCCGTTCTCGAAACCAACGGGCAGATCGCGCGGCACTGTAGCGGCGTAGTGTTGTGTTCGTGGTTGTGTCGTCGAGATATTTGTTTTTATCCGCGAACGAAATGTCTGAACAACAGCAACATCTTTTTGATTCAAATTTATCCCTAACGCTCGATTTATTGTGGGCAAAAGAAGAAATCCCTAATGCAGACGCGCGGGCGGTCACCGCTTGACTGGAGTGCAACGCTCGTTGCCCGCTCCAGCGCCGCTACCGCGCCGCTGTTTTCGAGGGCCAGACCATTTGATTTTACGCATTAGATCCTGCCGCCGCTCCCGCGCCGCCGCTGCTGCCCGCCGCCCCCGCTGCCCGCAAAATTCGAGGCAGAGGCCTTACGATAGCATTGGTTGATGTTTGATACTGTACGGAAGCGAGTCGAGTGGTTGTGAATAGCTATGCTGGAGTGTATTACAATATTGATTATTGTAGTGTAAAAGATATTTGTATTAACAGCCCTAGTAATAAGCGATTGCC
Organism: Mesoligia furuncula; assembly: GCA_916614155.1. Classification (NCBI taxonomy): domain Eukaryota; kingdom Metazoa; phylum Arthropoda; class Insecta; order Lepidoptera; family Noctuidae; genus Mesoligia; species Mesoligia furuncula. Next base: position 14,943,823 of record OU744814.1, read on the forward strand.
ATTTTTTTTATTATAAACAAAGAATTTGTGTTTTTATTTCGTGACAACAATGATATTGTTCTAGTTTGTACATAGTAGATAATTGAAGTAGGTTTATGGATGTTTATGTAAGGAAAATAAATGATTTTATAGAATTTTTTGGTTTTAATTTCCACACTTCCCAGCCACTGCTTCTTCTTTAGGTACCTACGCCTCGAGCATAATTACCATTACACTCGTAGTTACGCAACATTTAACCTTTTAACCGCTTGTGTCCCATTTATGCGACACATATTTCCGTGCCCCTACCGCTCGTGTCGTATTTCTGCGACAGAGAACATGCATGATTTTTTCGTTCTATTCAACGATTGCTCCTCCTTATTTGTTGTAGGTATTATTTCATCGATTTAGGTACCGTAAAATGCTGTAACTTTGCCTGGATTTTGACGTTTTTTGTTCGTATCTCTGAACCTATTTATTATTACGGCTTCTAAAGACTTGCAGATGGAAAACAGACCTTGCCAGGTAGAACCCAAATATATTTAAATCATGCCGTCATTCAGAATTACAAGCACTCAAAGTCGTAGGCAAAGTTGTAGGTAAAAGACACAACTTTGCCTAGAAGGATATCTCAATAAATATATTGTTGATCTTTTTTGTATTTTTTTCCGTGTACATGAGACACCGTGCTTGACCCCAGCAGTTAGATTATTGCCATGACGGTAATATATATTTTTTTACGGCTAATAGGCAATGTTGTAGCAGGTACCAGAAACTTTTCATACAAAAATGTCGTTGACTCTAGGGTTGTCCCAAAAAAATACGGATTATTTTCTTAAACTTTTATTCACTTTGTAAAAAAATAAAACAAATTGCTACTTATGAGTAAAAATCACAAATGTATTGATTTTTAGCAATGCTGGCTTTTACGATGTGGGCTTCTTCCTCAGTTGTCAACTCTGTAGGTCGACCAAATGGTTCGTTATGCATGTTTTTTGATTTATTAAAAATGGTCTGACGCGGGATCCCAAATTTCTTTTCCGCTTCGTATGACGAAATGACTTTTTTTCGTACGAGATCTGCAGCAACTTCTAATATTTCTACGGAGTAATCGGCATAACTACGAGCTCCTGGTTTTCTCCTGCTTCGTTGTGTATTATTTGGCATTTTTGCATATAACTGCAACAAAGTTAAGACTTACTTAAATACAAAATCATGCCTGTAATCACTGAAGGGTCAGGCAGAGATACACCTCTGCCTCACCCTTACAGGCGATTGAAAACATAACTGTCGAAATAAAAATAAGAATGTTCTATTGACATAAAAAAAATTAACATTTTCAATTGAAGCTCTAACTCCTAGGTGATACCTGTGTCTCACCCGATTTCGGAACATTAACAATGTATTCAATAAAATTAAAATATCGTAAAACGAAGGGAGTTTAGTGCATGGAAGCTCTTGAGTTTCGATTCGAAGCTCAAGAGCTTGCATCCACTAAATTCCCTTCGTTTTACGATATTTTACCCGGTTATATAACCGGGTTCCAAGCTGTGAAAATTTCATGCAAATATGACATTTATATGTATAATAAAAATATATCAATATTAAAATCAAACTAGTGACAACCCTAGACCCAGGCAAAGTTGTGTCACTCAAGTTTCCGAAACAGTGCACAATATTGCCTACTAAGTTATTTTAATGAAATCGTGTCCTTTTAATAAAAATATCAAGCAATATGGAAAGTAGATAGTATGTTCTTACCCTGGGATGTTATAGCTGCACGAAAACACCTTTACATTAGCTAAAACTTCAAAAGTTACACGACACTAAAAATTTTCACCTACGCGCACCGGTGTTTGTCGCACAACTGACAGAGTAACAATGAAGCTACCATTACAAAAAATGAAAAATCTGTTGCCCTAATAATGTAAAATCACTACCAAATGGTAGAAAATAAGAAAAACTAAGCAAACGCGAAATATCGCAATTGAAACAAAATAGGCAAACTTGGGCGTAGTTGGCAAAGTTGCAGCGTTTTACGGTATTCAGCTGCATCCGGTTTGACTGGAAGCCGATCCCAACATGGTTGGGAAAAGGCTAGGCAGATGATAATTATTTTATCGATTTGTAGCCGCGCGCTAGGGGCACGTCAATTGATATTTAGCCAAGCGCTTAAAAGGTATCTAGCGTTTCTGTCGTAAAATAAAAATTGAAACTTTGAGAAAAGACCTATTTCACAACAGTATGTTTTCAAGAGTAGGGGAGTAGGTTCGTAAAACCGTAAAATATCTATCGATACTTTAAGAGGAAATTGCATTTGAATCTTCTCGTTACTGTTGGTACTTCAAAATCTACTGTCGCTGCCAATAAGACAAGCGGCGAGAAAATTTAATCTTCAACATAAGACACAAAGCAAATGTTTAGTCGACTGTCTTGAATTATAAAACAAACTAGCTTCGCTCGCGAGGTATGTCGATAAAAACTATCCTTTGTCCTTCCCCGGGATGTAATCTATCTCCCTGCCAAATTTTATCGGAATTAATTCAGTGGTTTAGGCGTGAAAAGGTAACATACAGACAGACAGACAGAGTTACTTTCGAATATCCTATGGATGGTAGGTACATCAAAAGTCTACTCAAACTTGTGTTTCAAATTAATATTATTTCAAGTTAAACAAATATCAACTTTATTTTAATGGTAAGTAAGTTGATTTCAGAGTGACTAGCAGTATTGAAAAGTTATAAAAATGTTTGAAGTTGTAGCGCAAACTGAACAATATGGTGTAGGATTTTAAGTTAGTTTTCCATAAACTCATTTTTAGGGTTCCGTAGTCAACTAGGAACCCTTATAGTTTCGCCATGTCTGTCTGTCCGTCCGTCTGTCTGTCTGTCCGTCCTCGCTTAATCTCTGTGAACGTTAGCACTAGAAAGCTGAAATTTTGTAGGAGTACGTATATCAATTACGCCGTCAAAATGGTAAAATAAAATTTTGGAAAATATTTTTTTTTAGGGTAGCTCCCCTACATGTGAAGTGGGGATGAATATTTTTTTCATCATCTACCCCATCGTGTGGGGTATCGTTGAATAGGTCTTCTAAAATGGCTTAGGGGTTGTTAAAATTATTTTTCGATTTAATGCTCCATTTACGAAATATTAAAGTTTAAAGTGCAAATTTTTGTTCCAGTAGGGCGTCCCCCCCCAACTAGCAAAAAGTGGTTTTTATACTGTCCTAGAACCATCATCTATCGAGGACTATATGAGACTTATATCCACATATAAGTCGCGAAAAGGGCCCACTTTATAAGTCTACTTTTGCTTATAACGTATTTATATTAGACCGCTGAAATGCCATAAATACGCCTATACTGCTCCTGTAATTGAATTACGTCAATGCAAATACTCCTGTTAATCTTAATATAAGTAAGTTATAGTAAAAAATTCGATTAATACGCGCCTAGAAATGCTTCCTTAAGCTCATATATTGTGAACAGTCGAAGTGAGTGTATCGGACATTATTGTGCTCTGTAAAAAAATATTTTTAACATCTTGAGGGCAAGTAATAGATATATGAATCAGAATTTATTAATGTCAACCATAGTAGAAAAACAAAATGTTATTGTTGTCAAATTGTTAGTCTTATAGCTTATTCGTAGGGGAACATGAATTTTCTGTGAAATCTATCATGGTTTTGATTACAATTTTAAAGCGCCTCTTGAAATTTGCTTATTTACATTTTAGTATTAATTAATATTAAATTAATATTATGAAGGCAGCAGACATTTTCTTAGTAAGACATAGTGCTAAAATAAGTATTTTTAGCATTTCCAAGTGTGACAGTAGTACAAATATAAGTACATTGGTTTTATATTGGGTTATCTCAAAACCGAAGAAGATTCGCCATTGTTACCGATTACTGTACGGGTCGTTACAAGCAAAAGTGGATTCTTAAGAGTTTTAACCAGGATTGATTGAGATTACTTAGACAATAACACTACTGTGGAATGCCTATATAAATATGTCTAGGTTTAAAACGGCATACGATAAATCTAAAAAAATAAATATAGAGAACATTTTATCCTACCGAGTGCTGTTATAATCTTGGTGATTTATTATTTTTAAAACGTGGATATGAAATTCATTTAACAGTTACTTCTAAGCTTTTGTTAAACCAAACCAGATACATAAATGACTTACAGTAATTTAACTTTAATTTACTTATATTGGCCACAAAATATTAGCTTATATGAGGCTTTGAGTAAAAATAACAAGAGTAATTGCTCTTCAGCGCATGTCTTCCTGGTACATGCTCCTACAGGAGTATTAAGATTTAAATGGCCCGCAGATGTTATCTTATAGGCGCATTTAAGTCTGACTTACCAGAGTAATTACTCTTGAGTGTAATTACTCTTATTTCATGCTTTTATAGGAGTCTTGATCCTATATTTGTCAGGAAATATGATCCTATATACGGATATAAGTACAAATTATAGGATACAACGTACTTGAGTAAAAACAGCATGTATTTATGCTGTTAAAAGCGTAGTAGCAACCACCAAAACCATCATCGGAGTTTTATAAGTCCACGTAGCATTATAAAATCGCACTCCAGGATTATTTTGCTAGTTGGGCCCCCCTCTAAAAGCTAAACTACTGGCTTGAAAAATCTGGAAAAATTCTCCATGATAGTGCATTTCATGAACTTTAAAGGAAAAGAATAGCGGTTAAGATAACTTTATTAGTTTAGCAGTAATAGTCGTTGAACATGGGTGTTGGATAATTTTGTACCAAATACAAAATCCTTAGCATTAATCCTTTAAAATGACTAAGATGAAGTAGTTGCTTGTTTATAATGGGTAAAGACTTGCATTGAAAACCAAAATATGTTTTTTTTTTAGCTATTCAGAATAAAGAACAACAGAATCGTACTACATTGTGATAACGGGCTACTACGGAACCCTACACTGTGCGTGGCCCGACACGCACTTGGTCGGTTTTTTTTTAAATATTTTTGGCAAATAAATCGCGAATGTAGATTAGTTATAATATTGCAACGAAAACAATCAGAATAGTAAAGTGGAGGATTACGAACAACCAAGGACAGACAAACATGTTATTATAATCATACAAACATAAACTCACACTTTCTTCCCATGGGGAACACAGTTTTTCGAATCAGCGTGTTCGCGACAACGTCCTTCGATATAGCGGTTTTCGACTTAATGTGTTTTCGAACTGGCGTACCACTCTTATTTTTTTTTCGAAATAGCGCGCGTCGCAATAAGGTCATTCGAATCTTCATATCACTCCCGGCTAGGCTGGGTTATAATTCATAACGTTATCCTTTTATGATTCTCTTAAGTGGCCTCTTTAGGCCCCCTGAACTCCACCTGCTAAGATCCTTAATACAATTACCGGCACGTAACTTGGCAAGAGATTTTCGTAGTGGGGGAAGTTCGCGCATATAAAAATGTATGAAATTGTGCGTGCGCAAACTTCCCCCACTACAAAAACTCTTGCCAAGTTACGTGCCGGCAACTATACCTACTCCTTTTTTATTTGTTTACGCTCATACACGCACGCTGCCGCTGGTTGCGAGTACTACGCTTATGACCTTTCTAATAATTTTTATTCGTGGAATAAAAATGACGTCTGACAGTTTATGTATGGAGTAGGTAACTGTCAAAAATTCAAAATTATTCTTCGGATAAAAATTATCTGTGCGTTGGAAAAATCAGCCCTTAGTGAGTTCGGTAGGTACCTACTACCGACCGATTACCTACTTATTATAAAAACTCGCAGGCATGTAGGTACTCGTTTTACGGATGTGTGATGTTTAAAATATAGTATTTTAAAGTTTAAGGGTCAGTTCACACCGAGACGCGACGCGACGCGCAGTTGTCAAGATAGCAATACAATTAATCCTTATCTACTACACTAAAAGGTACACAATTCAGTTCCGCGCTATAGCTATGCCGCGCGGCGCCGCGCCGCCCACCCCACTGAATTGTGTACCTTTTTGTGTAGTAGATAAGGTCTGTAACTGTATTGCTATCTTGACAACTGCGCGTCGCGTCGCGTCTCGGTGTGAACTGACTCTAAATGTTAGTTTTAAAGTTAATTATTTTTAGATATTTTTGATTTTTGAAGTAAGTACCTACTACTTTTTTGGCAACTTTATATTTTTTTAGCTCGTCGTCGCCGTTTCAGCCGATAGACGTCCACTGCTGGACATAGGCCTCCCCCAATTTTTTCGGGGGGGTTTGCCATAATCGCCACGCTTGGCAGGCGGGTTGGCGATCGCAGTATGGTATGATGGTGGAATAAATAGAGAACGCTGCTGCCCATTCTCCGGTAAGACCCTTAGTCGCCTTTTACGACACCTACGGGAAGTAAGGGGTGGTGCAATTCTTTAAGTCCGGCACCACACAGACAGCTTTTTTTAGCTCACCGTAAGTTTACCTTCATAATTTCAGCCGCTGTCACCAACCAACAACCAACCTTATACCTACCGAAACTTGATAAACTAAACCCCTATATAAACCTAGTCTCTCACAGTAGCGTTAAATGTAAAACCGTAGTGTCGTGATACAACGTAATGCCATCAGTAACTGAAACGTCTTGCGAAATTGCCTCCTAGCCTGGGACCGGGACCTATTAGCATGAGGACGAATTAAATTGTAGGGTAAGGTAGCATGCAGTGACGAGCGGAGCGATTAGAGGAGCGGACGCGATTTTGTAGAAATGAAGACTGGATAGATTAGATGCGGAAGGTGAAAAACCGGGTTTTGTGGTGCAACTTGGGCGAGTTCTGCGGCGTACTTAATTGCGTTTCCTGTGCGTGTCCCAAATAAACTATTTTTCTTTCTTTCTTTAACACACAATGGCGGCATTGTGGTCTTACGGTGCAACGGGAGAGTTCTGTTGATCTGTTCCGTAAAGCATAAGAGTGTCTGTGTGTGTTAATTAGGCATAATTCGCGAAATTAAGCCAGAAAGACAAATTCTCCCCAATTCCTGAACAAACTACACATATCATTTCCAATCCATAATTATTGTTTATAATTTAAACAGCACTTCATTACCACTAAGCCCCTACCTTTACCTCGCCCAACGAGGCTACTTCCAAGCCAAAACCAACTTTCAGAACAGCAATTAAAGTTCTAATTACTTTGACTTGAACTCAAACCCCAGTCGAACGGTTGTAAATTGGAGTAACATCGCTCGGAGCTATTAAGATTGCATGTCACTGGTCTAAATTTAGGTAGATTCTCCGGAATTTATCGGTGAGCTTGTCTGTATTATTTAGTGCCAAAATATATTGGTGGAATATTAATTAAAAAATGTTTTGTTCCAAGAACTAATGAGCTCAAAAATCGACGTATACCTAAGTACCGATTTTAATTTGTGGTGTTATTATCTGAGTTATAATCGTTTCCTAGAAAATCGGGGGCCCCCATATAGCGTCAGAATTCGGCGAATGACGTCACTCCGGAATAAATCGAAGTATTATAGTGAATGAAAGTTGGTGTGTTTTTATAGAGATCGTTTTTTGAATTGACACCATCTATAGAAGTAGCTCTGCGAACATCTAGCTTACACCTAGCGTACAGCCTCGTTATTCTCTTACTGTCTTCTTCTTTCTGTAACTTGTAATCTTGTGTCTTCACTGTATCATTAACCTAGGTAATCTGTGGAAACGTCGTGGTTTGTACATTTACCCACTTCCAATGTAATCTTAGATGTAATATATAATGTACAATTATTTGTTTTCCCTAACAAAATAAATAAATAAATGTTCCTGGACCAAATTTTAAAATAGAAAAAGGTGTCCGATCCACTCTCACGTAAGCTGTACACAAGTGCATTGCAAGAGGTTTTTAAAAAGTTGCCTGATTCGTGGAAGTCACGAGGCATACCTATACCTTGATATGACACAGTGTTATTCTCTACATCACCTTCAGAACTTGAGGGAATGCTCCAAGATCTGAGCACGGCAAGTCTTGAGGTTGGGCTTTCAATGAACAGATCCAAGACACGATCAACAGCACGAAACGTATGGTCGAGGTAGACGGACTTGAGTTGCAATATGTCGATGAGTACACATACTTGGGCCAGATAGTGTCTTTCAAAAACAGACAAGGAAGTCGAAAGACGAGTCCAAAATGCTTGAAAGACCTACTGGGCCCTTAAAGAACATAAGAAAGAGAGTCTTCTTATATCATTAAAAAGGAAACTCATCGACATGTGCTTCCTGCCCGTCCTAACCTACGGTGCACAAAGTTGGTCACTTACTGAACAACAGAAGTCCAAACTCAAGATTTGCCAACAGGCGATGGAGATCAGCATATTAGGTGTTAAGCGTAGGACAGATCGAGTTAGAAACACCACGCTGCGCTCCATAACTCAAATAGTGAATGTTGGAGAAAAAACAGCCCGTCTGAAGTGGGAGTGGGCCGGACACGTCAAAGTTGGTTTATAAAAAAAAATTAAGCCAATCTGGACAACAAACGAAACGGTTATTACGGTTTCTTCTAAGAAACCGTAGCTTTAGTCACAGTAAATGCGTTGTGGCTGGTTGGCTAGGAGAAAATCTGCGCAGCGCTTATCAAGCGTATCTCCCCTCCATTAGTTCATCGTATGTAGAATTCTTCTTCTTAGCTTGTCGTTGGCAATGTAAATAGACTCAGCCCAGAATATGGCTTCATGTTTGGCGCCTTCAGTAGCTTCCATCAGTTACTGTAACGTGGAGGCAACAGTACATACTGGACACGATATTAAGTGCCCTTTTGTTTGTAGGACAGCACCACTATCTAGCATTAATGCCAAGTTAGGTAACCCGCCATAACTAGGCGAAACAAAACGCGTGCTACGTTCACCGGGATCACAAACGCGTGTCATAGGGTTATAGAGTATGAAGAACAGGGTGTAAGGTTCACTCATACTCTATAGAAAAGGGAGGATTCTCCGACCAGACGGGTGTTGTGTCTGGCGGGCAACTGCCCGATGATTCATGTCGGGCCGTTGTATCTATGCTAGTTGCGCGGTAAACTCTGCTTTTGTTTCTCTGGATTTGCGTGACGTCAGTATGACGCGTTGTTCGCATGTGGCGTTGTAGATACCGCTACAGGGTTTTCCGGCACACATTTTCGCCCTTAAAAGCCCACGATGCACGATGCAAGTGTTCTGTCTGTGGCATACTTACAATGAAATTGAAACAGCAAAGACTTGCATCGTCTTAACGAGAGATTAAAGGCGTCATGACTATGTTACCTATACAGGGTAACATAGCCATGACGCCTGTATTCTCCGAAGCGGAGGCAGAAGTGTACCTATAGTCCCCCCACATTTCGCCAGTTTTGTTTAAGTCTCATGTTATAGAGGACGAGCCTATTGCCATCAACCGGGAACAAAACCAGACTCCAGGCTGCTACTGAGAAATTCCTGATGGAAAAATCAAATAGGTAACACTTTGGCCGACCTGGGAATTGAACCTAGGACAGCAGTAGCGCTTGCAACCAGTAGACCATAGGTTCTCAACCTTATTTTACCCACCACCTACTTACTTTGAGAATATTTTTTTTCTAGAACCCCTAATTTTTTTTACTTAACACGTTCCGGGACACAACACGAGACACAATAGAAGTTTTATTGTTATCACGACTATGTGCGTTTAGTGTCCCGGAACGTGTTAAGGTGAATGCTCCAACCAGCCCGCGAAATTCAAATTTTCTTACGTTTTTTGCAATTTGCAGGCCAGTGCTAGGTTGTATGTTGATTAAAATATTATTCGCGGCTTTAAGACATATGTAGTTACAGAATTATAATCATCAAAATCATCAATAAAACGCTCTAAGTTCATAAAGCTGTAGCTGTGTGTGTACTTTTCTGTTTTTTTTTTGTTCTTACACCTTTATGAAGTTGGAGGGTTGTATTGGTGATTTTGATGATTATAATTCTGTAACCACATACGTCTTACAGCCGCGAATAATATTTTAATCAACATACAACCTAGCACTGGCCTGCAAATTGCAAAAAACGCAAGAAATTTTGAATTTCGCGGGCTGGTTGGAGCATTCCCCTTAAGTACCATCTGTCGCGAATCTGATACAGCTATTGCCACGAATATTTAAGCGTGTAATATTATATAGTCGTAAGATAGGATATACCCGGTGGATGCCAGAAGCACAGAACCGGTCGAAGTGGAGGTGCTTGGGGCAGGCCTATGTCCAGCAGTGGACGTCTTTCGGCTGAAATGATGATGATGAAGATAGGATTATAGATGGGCAATCCACCGGGTTTAAACTCGGTGCTTTTGATAAACACCCAGAAAATTGGGTGTTTACGGGTGTTTATCAGGTGTTTTTGCCCATCTATAGATAGGATATGTAATGTTCTCTGGGTCTTCTACTGCTCCCCTGAAAATCTCAAACGCCCTTGAGGGAGCGTTATCGGCCACGTTGAGAACCTAATTACTACTTAGCTAGAACAATGAGGCAAATCGATAGCCGATTCTCGGCCACCGTAGGCGCGGGCTTGCGGACGGCGCGTTGTGTTCCACGCGCGCCTCAAAGAGACGTCAGCGCTAACTGACGGGGTCCGTTAGGGCCGATGCCTGCCAGGATCGCGAGTTGTTCGAAAGAGATACCGTGGCCCCTCTCACAGGAAACTGAAAGAACATGGGTGGGTTTTAGTCAGTAAAAGTCTGACAAGCCCTCCCGCTTCGCCCAAAACGGGAGAAGTTATTTGAAAATTTCCCACCCAAAAAAAATAAGATCAATGAGGCAGACAACAAAGTTGGTGCAACTTTTGTAGTTGCTTAAACTTACACCACGGGCAATTAAATCGAACCATAAAATCAGGCTTTAGGCTTTTTTTTTTTGACACCCGAACCTAATTAGCCCTTCATTAGAACAACGAGCAAATAAAGAAAAACATGAACCTATTTATATAAACACAGGCGCATTTGTTTAGTTTTCCCCATTCGTAGAGTTCTCCATTCCTAATTATTTATTCACAAACAGTCACTCAGTTACACGCGTTTCCTAATTAACGCGACTGCCAGCTTCATAAACTAGCAAATAATTATATTATATACTCAATAATTATGCTGAGGGAGTGGCTAAGTAATAACAGCCGCGCGGGTCGATTGATCAGGCTTTATTTTTTTTCTTTTTTTTTGGGAAATCATCAAATGACTCCTCTCGCTCTGGGTGGAGCGGAAGGGAGTGTCAGACTCTTACTGACTAAAACCCACCCGTGTTCCTTCCTTAGCCCTTTATGTCCGGGCCAGCGGTAACCCTTTCGGACAATCCCGCTGGCCCGACAGGCTTCGGCCCTAAGGGGGCCCCTCCTCGATGCTGACATCTCTTTGAGGCGCGCGTGGAACAAGTACGCGCCGTCCGGAATGGGCCTGGTCCTGATCGGACGGTGAGCTACCCATTACTCTCCGCCCGCAGGCCCGCGCCTACGGTGGCCGGGAGTAATCACGCGGCTGCCGACGCCCTGAGCGTGATTGATCAGGCTAAGCTACGCTTACGCTTGCCGCAGTTGGTCCGTGGATGGGTAACCATCTTTACATACAAAGACCACTTCGTGCTTCGGAAACCGTTGGTCCCGGCTGTCATTCATGGATTTTTGACAGTCGTTACGGGTAGTCAGAAGCCCGAAAGTCTGATAACCAGTCTTACCAAGGGGTTTAATATTACCCAGTAACTGGGTTGTGGAGGTCAGATAGGCAGTCGCTCCATGTAAAATACTGGTATTCAGCTGCATCCGGTTAGACTGGAAGCGGACCCCAACATGTTGGGAAAAGGCTAGGAAGATGATGACTCAATAATTATGCTATTATACAACGTGTACTATTATGCTATTATGCAGAAATGTATGGTCATATTTAAGGCGTAGCACAGTGTGGGAATCTCGCAATCTAGGGGGATTTAATTCCAAATTAAATTAAATAAAAGATACAAGTTAAAAAATAATAATGATTGCTATTCAAATAAATAAAAATACTTAAATAGTGATAAAAAATAAAGTAGTATTAAAAAAATGTGATATGAATAAATTTTATTATTTTAGTCACTAATTCCACTTTCGGCCTTATTTACGGTAGGTACATAAAATCCTCTTATCTCTCCCTAGCTCCTTTTTCGCATTTGAGGAACAAATAAAAAAAAAAAAAAATAATTGTACTGTTGGGGGTCATTCAGAAAACCGAAAAAAAATGTATGACGGGCGCAAAAAAACGCAAGTTTTATCAATTGTTCTCAAAAGTTAAGAATCTAAACTATAAATTAAAACAATAAAAACACCGGGATATTCAGGTATTTTTTTTTATACACCTTTTAAAAATGCTTGCTTTAACTGTACTTTCAAATGATGTTATTAGATCAATGTTTAACTATTACTTAAATAAAATACACTCTAACTTACCTTGAAAGATATACACAATACAATAATAAACCAATAAATAAAACTATACGTTAATTTGATCAGTAATCTCAAGTGAAGATGACACTATAATGTTGTTGTTCGTATTGTAAGGGTACAACAATTATTATCTGCCCATTGTTTTTTATTTATTTTTCTAGGGTCTTAGGTATAAATAGGTTATAACTATAAAAAAAAATATCAAAATTTATATTTTGATTTAAATCCCCCTAGATTGCGAGATTCCCACACTGTGCGTAGGCGCGAAAAAATAGTCAGCCGTAAATTTGGGTCCAGGTATTGAAGTTTTGTATGGGATAGACAGACAGAAGATTATTACGTTGGTCTAATGTAGAAAGTTGTTCATGCAGTGTGTCTCGGAAATGTGTGGTCAGTATGTAGTACAGATCATCTAACTGAACCACTTTCTCCATGGGACCAATATCTTAATCGCGAAAAAAATATTAGCTGTCCCATACTTTTGCATGGAACGATGTTTTGTATGGGACAGTTGACAATATTTTCGTGATTACGATGTTGGTCCAATAGAGATACTTGTTTAGTTTGATGGTCTGTACCTTTAACTTTTACCACACTATTCGTAATTGCGTAACACACTAACAGTAGGAATGGCTTTCATTTTGACATTTCAGCAACATTCATTGCGTTATTTACATCGTTGAGTAGATCTTCCTTTCCTTTCCTTCAAAATTATTCAGATTGTGTATAGTCACGAGGAAAAGTATGTGCAGTGGATCCCTTCGCATGTTGGCTTGAGAGGTAATGAGGAGGCTGACATTTTGGCTAAAGGATCTTGTACAGACGAAAGCGAGGTATTTATAATTCCTGACTACTCAGAATATTTTTCACGGTACAAGAGAATATGGCAACAAAAGTGGATAGAACATTTTGACATCAGATCTCGAGAAAAAGGAATTTGGTACAAAACTATGCAATGTGAGCCTCCTCGGATACCGTGGTTTGCCGATGTTAAACTAGGTAGGCAATTACTTAAAATAGCTTTTAGAATACGATCAGGACATGTACCACTAAAAAAATTTACCTTTTTAATGAAGAAATCCCTTTCACCTAACTGTAGGTATTGTTTGTGATAAACCAGAAGAAAGATGTCCAACACCTCCTTAAAGATTGTATTCGCAATAATTTTGAAAGGCAACATTTATGTAAAAAATTAAAATTAAATGCATTAGATTTAGGTAAATTTCAATGTATTCTGGCTTGCCCTGCAGGCAATAAAGCTAAGCTTATTTATAAATTTATATTTAATAGTCTTAAGAAAATTTTGTAAGTAACTTGTTTAAGGAAATGATGGGGCTGACATGACCTGTTAATGGTTACAAGTCCCTAATAAATAAAGAGAGAAAAAAAAGTATGTATACACTTGGCTTTATTCAAAGGCGATTTTCTCCTTTATTTTTAATTGAAATTTGATATTATTAGGAACATAGTATTTTCGAACCAATAGATTTATGTAAAGTGTCGTATTTCAACGTTGCATTCGTTATTTCGTGAAAAAATCGCATTTGAATTTTGCCAAGTGTTGACATATTAGTGCTCTTGACTGTACACGCTGTATACTGAGTTGGTTACTATGCTATTATATAGGTACTATGACTCGATAGACAGTTGAGTCGTCGAGTTTGATTGAGCGTGCAATATTCCGTTTACCCAGCTCTTATATTAACTAGTCAATTAATATGTTCTCTGTACACCAACAGACTGTTGAATTTAGAGTGACAATTATTTGGGTAGGTATAAATATCGTTGCATCGTACTAATTTTATGATTGTAGTAGGTAGTAGTCTTTGGAAAGGAATACGTCTGGAAAAGTAGGTAGTACTTACTTACTACTTTTTAGTTTGTTCTACCAGTTACTCAACTGAACCGAGCGCTCGGCGCATCCTGGACAGTCACACCCAACACCTTTGGTGGCGGTGCTGGTGAGTGGTGGCGGTGGTGGTGGTGACGGTGGTGGTGAGTGGTGGCGGTGGTGGTGGTGAGTGGTGGCGGTGGCGGTGGTAGTGTTGGTGGTGGTGGTGCGGTGGTAGGTGCGCACTAGGAGACTGTTCTATACTACCTTCTGTAAATCCAATGATGGCGTCGGATCAACGCACTGCATTTGCGACACATAATTAAAATAAGCGATTTAGTGAAATCGACTGCCGAAATACTTTTAAAAGTAATATAGCTAAAGTTCAGAGGGATCAGCAGTAGATTCCGTAAGCTTTAGCAAATTATTACTGTCATTATAGAATACAACTCAAAAACAAGAGTCTTGTTTTGTTATTTATAGTTTCTTTTGTTCAAAATAATATAATTAATGTTGCCCTGACTTCCTCTTCCTGACTGGCTTTTGTGATACAGGGCCTCCTAGTACAAGAGCCAGGGCCACACTGATGTTTGTGTCTTGAAGTGAAAATAAACAAATTATTATTAGGTATTTTTACTTCAGTTACGTTTGCCATCAGGGTCCTAATTCATTATGACCATTTAATCATTCCTTACTTCGAAACCACGTGAATTCCTTAGCTAATCACGGCATCTGAACGAAACCGGGCGAAATACCAAGACACGATTGACAACCGTACGTGGTTTGCACGTGGTAACATTACGCGGGAAATATTAATTACCATACGTTTCCATACCATCTAGGTTGTAATCTCTGGAAAATGTAGTGGGTAGTATATTTGTTAAGTTATTTCTAACATATTACTTACTGTGTGTTTTCCCTTACAAAATAAAATAGCGACTGCAATTCACCCGCGAATGACGTCACTGAAACTTTATGAAAGTACTTTGTGTGTTTTCCTAGCAAGTGTTTTTTGTGAACGTAAAGTTATACCTACCGACTGCCATCATTTCCATGACAATGTCACTGCGGTGGTTATAGTTATATGGCGGCCCTTGCTCTTCTGGAAAACGGTAGTGTTAGATTACCCTTTTTGCGTAACACACTTAGTAACCTCTTTTGATCTTCAACATGGTTATGTTAGCCAATTATTGATGAAGCCAATTATTTTTAAAAAGAGTAACCATAGAGTTTCTTGCCGGTTCTTCTCCATAGGAAACGACCAATTGGAACCGTGCACCTAGCTTCTGGCGTTTCATGTAGGCCCATGTAGGTTTATGTGAAATAAAACATTTTGATTTGATTTTGATCAAAAGAGGTTACTAGTTGTTAAAGACTGGGGTCAGAAACAAATCCAAACTTTTATACTCCAACCCAATTTTGATTAAAACCCAAAACTCCTTACAATAAGAAAGTTATTTAATAAGCTCTGAAAAGCCAAGGATTTAACACAAATATGGGTAAGCGAACTCCTTGTTTGAGATTATTACTAAGTTAATATCAAGTGTATTGTTTGTCTTTCCGATAAGGATACGGAACTTTGTTGGCTTAGATGTTGTAGTGGCAGCCTGGAGGTTTAAGAAAGTACTTATGTCCACCCATAACAGAAACAACACGCCTCATTTCCCTGGTGGGGTAGGGAGGAGTGTAGTTATACTAGGTTGGTAATTTTTCCATCTAGAGTTTCTCAGTCACTTTACCAAAGAATTTTTGGGGTCGGCCTAACCGAAAACAGCTGAATACTAGTAATTATAAAATAGAGCGGCTGCCGTCGTATTACCCAGTAAGGGTCCTTCAAACAGGCGCGACACACGATAAAATCGCGCGCGACACAAAGCGGTGCCTTTGACGCGATTATATCGCGTGTCGCGCCTGTTTGTAGGAGCCTTAACTATGTTGTGGAAGTAAGATTACCCAAGTAAGGAACCCAGTTACTGGGCAATATGATACCCCTTGTACTGGTTGTCAGACTTTCGGGCTGCTAAGCCTGCTAACTACCCGTAACAACTGACAAATACAAACACAAATAATACATACTTCATTCATCATCATCATCACTTTAGCCGAAAGACGTCCACTGCTGGACATAGGCCTCCCCGAAGCACCTCCACTTCGACCTGTTCTGTGCTTCTCGCATCCAACGGGTTCCTGCGGCCGCAGCATACTTCATTAAAAATAACAAACACAAATAATAAAATACAATTGTCTTTTAAACAACAAGACTGCAGGTATAAAATATTTATTGGTAAAGTTTATAATGAAATAGTCGGTCCTACGAGACTTCGTTAAAGACAGAGATAGCTAAGTTTATGAAAATAAGTGGAAACAGGCAAGAGGTACACTGGGTACTTTATGTACAGTCAACAAAAGAGATAAGTATGCAGGATCGTCGGATATAGTTGAAGTTTAGTTAGAAACCGGTGGATGTTCTCGACTGAAATTTGATTTGATAAATTAACTGTTTGTTTTCTATTCATCATCATCATCATCATTTCAGCCGAAAGACATCCACTGCTGGACATAGGCCTCCCCCAAAAGGGGGGGTTTGCCATAATCGCCACGCTTGGCAGGCGGGTTGGCGATCGCAGTATGGTATGATGGTGTAATGCACAGAGAACGCTGCTGCCCATTCTCCGGTCTCCCTTAGACGCCTTTTACGACACCCACGGGAAGTATGGGGTGGTGCTATTCTTTAAGTCCGGCACCACACACACATGTTTTCTATTAATAAAATTTAATTTTATTCCAGAATATTATGCATCGGTTTCTTACTAAACTTCAACTATAGCGGACAATCCTGCATACTAATCTCTTTTGTTGACTGTACTTAGCCGGTTTTCTGAAACTAATTTACATAATTTCGAAGTCTTGTTAATAAGAATCTCGGTGCTCTTAAATTTGAGGTTCCCAGGTCGGGAAAAGTGTCATTTTGTTTTTCCATCAGAGATTTCTCAGTCGCAGTCTGATTTGTGCCCGGTTGATGGAAATAGGCTCACCCCACAGATATAGATATACCTAGATAACGCAAGTATCACGAACTGTATGAAAACTAAGCGTGCCATTTTTTGACTACCTACTATGACGTCACAAGCTCGCGCTCTCGCTCACACTTACCCAGCCAGCAGTACAAAGGACTGAGCGAGAAAGGGGCGGCTTACGATTTGTAATCATAAGTTGGTGCAATTTTTGGCACGCGAAGTAGTTACTCTTGCGTTATCTAGGTGTGGGGGATATCTGTGGCTCACTCCCTATTGGACTTAAACATAACTGGCGAAATGTGGGTGTAGGTACTATTGGTACACTTCAAATTCAAATTCATTTATTGGTGTGATTTTTGGTACATTTTTACATGAGATCTTAATAATAAATAATTAGTTCCTAAAATCTACCTTAAAGGTGTACACTCTTTAACATAATTAGTAATTGATAAGAATAATCAATAAGAATAATAATAATTAATAAGAATAGTCAACATATTAAAATAAAATAATTACAACAAAACACAACATAACTTACACAAGCAAAACATTAACAATTGACTATACATATTATATTAAGGGCTGATTTTTCCAAAGCCAGATAACTTTGTTCGAGGAATAATTTTGAAATTATGACAGTTATTTCATACAAAAACTGTCAAACGTCAATTTTATTCCTTGAATAAAAGTTATCTGGCGATTGAAAAATCAGCCCTTAATGAATAGAAATAAAGATAATAATAAAATGACAAAATTAAATAAATATCAATGTCAAATAATTTACAATTTATCATTAAGGAATTCGTCAATAGTATAGTAACATTTTTCCAATAATAGATGCCTTAATTTGTTTTTAAATTGAATAATCCCCTTCTGCCTCTTTGGAGATTACAGGCGTCATGGCTATGTTACCTATACAGCGTTAAGACTATGCAAGTCATTTGCTGTTTCAAAGGGCAAGACACTCGCATCGTGAGCTTTTAAGGGCGAAAATGTGAGCCGGAAAACCCGATGAAACGCGCTTGTGATCCCGGTGATCGTAGCACGCGTTTTGTTTCGCCTAGATAGGGCGGGTTACCCAACTTGGCATAAATGCTAGATAGTGGTGCTGTCCTACAAACAATAGGGCACTTAATATCGTGTCCAGTGAACTGATGGAAGCTACTGAAGGCGCCAAACATGAAGTCAAATTCTGGGTTGACTCTATTTACATTGCCAATGACACGCTAATAAGAAGAATTCTAGATACGATGAACTGATGGAGAGGAGATACGCTTGATAAACGCTGGGCCGATTTGCTCCCAGCCAAAACCATCATCATCATCATCATCTCAGCCGAAAGACGTCCACTGCTGAACTTAGGCCTCCCCCAAAAGGGGGGGTTTGCCATAATCGCCACGCTTGGCAGGCGGGTTAGCGATCGCAGTATGGTATGGTGGTGGAATGCATAGAGAACGCTGCTGCCCATTCTCCGGTACGCCCCTTAGTCGCCTTTTACGACACCCACGGGAAGTATGGGGTGGTGCCATTCTTTAAGTCCGGCACCACACAGACTAAGCCAAAACCAGCCACAACGTATTTACTGTGACTAAAGCTACGGTTTCTTAGAAGAAACGCTCCCTTATTACATGGCACTTAGATATAACTGGTGAAATGTAGGTGTACTATAGGTACTCCTCTGCCTAACCCTTTGGGGATTACAGGCGTGACGCCATGATAAGAAACTAGGTTCCTAAAAAAAAAAAAAGATTCCGACGAAATGAGAACCACCTCCTTTTTTGAAGTCGGTTAAAAAGGCAAAAATTTTATAACTGACTGCTAAACTTATGTTTAGTTATTGTCTGTTATCTGACTGAAACTATTGCCAATACCTTTCAGAAACTGAGGATAATATATTTGCATGCTGTTGCGCATCATCATCACCAGCCAACAGCAGTCTACTGCTGGACATAGGCCTCTTCAATCACACGACTTTCAGCTCGATTGTCGGCAACTCTCGTCCAGCTGCTACCAGCCACCCTTCGAAGGTCGTCCCTGCACATAGCCTGACGGCGTCATACCTACCTTACGTAGCTTGTAGGTAATTCAACTGATTGTTAAAATTGGTCCTTCACGAAATTGTTTTAAAAATTGGTCCTTCGAGTCGGATTCCTTCTAAAATCCAAGAACATAGTCTCATTCATTGTGCCTTACTTTTCATATTACTAGATCCGTGGATTGCTGAAGCTACATTTCATATTACCTATTTACCATCCACGTGAAAGTGGCAGGGGGCAGGGCACAATGCACGCTGAACAGATGGCCGATGGGGCCGAAAGGTTCTGGAGTGGCGACCGCGTACCGGAAGACGTAGCGTTGGATGGCCTCCCATAAGGTGGTCCGACGACCTTGTGAAGGCCGCAGGAACCCGTTGGATGCGAGAAGCACAGAACCGGTCGAAGTGGAAGTGCTTGGGGGAGGCCTATGTCCAGCAGTGGAAGTCTTTCGGCTGAAATGATGATGATGATGATTTACTTTCCTGACGAGGTGGGTACATCTGTATGATCGTCAATTTAGACCAGCTTGACGAATACTGGCTTCCCGAGGAATGAACCGAGGCGATTGACCCCCGTAAAACACAGACCAAAAATCTGAGAATCTCTAAATCAAACACTCCCATTGCATCTTCTTCTTAAAGAGCAGAGCGTCGCGTTTCGTTGAAGCGCGAAATGGGACGAGCAACTTGTTACAGCAGTCTGTCTTCGGACAAAAAGAGTACGTCTTACAACTCGGCGAACTGCGATACCCTGCTTAAAGTATAAAATTGTTTTTCATATTATTTCCCATCGCATTTTAGTTGGGAACTCTCGAGAAGTTTGTTAGGAAGTTTCGAAGATGTAATGGCATCAAGTACTGGAGGATTATCCTGGATGAGTTTTGAGTTCGTCTTTAGTGTTGTCTCAGCTGTTGAGACTGCCAGGGGCAGACTACTTCCTGAATAATGCTGTGGTTTACGTCTATACACCTACATAATAAGGGCCCATTAAAATAGATGGACAAACTTTTAGAAATGATTCAGACCACCAAAATAAGGACGATGGTAAAAAATATATAAGAAAAACGCATAGATAGTTAGATACTCAGAAAAATAAAAATCAGCTAACTATTATACGAGGTTTCAAAAATTAGTTTTTAAAAAAAGAAACTGAATAAACTGGAAACAGAGTTTATTAGATTAAGAACTTGGATTTAGAAATAATTAAGTAATATGGAAATAGTAAGATTTTGGGACCTCCGACCCGTACCGAGTTTCAAGCTGAACTGCCCTTACAAACCGAATGGGAATGCTTCTAAGTTGCTAAATGCTGACTAGGCAAGTCTGGATGGCGGTCAGCCATTCCACTAACATTATCAAGGTATAACAGCCCCCCCAAAAAGACTGAAATTCGGGGATAAAAGCCGAAATTCAGGAATTTATACAATTTCTCGTAATCTAGGCAATGGAATTGCAGAGTTTTCAGGTTCAATACTGATATTATGGTCATTGACATCGTCATCGGTATGGGTCGTCGGTTTAATACAAGAGATATAGAACTTAGATCTATGTTTAGAAATAATCTTAAACAACTTATATATTATAAAAGATATTACTATTATTAAAATACACACGGTTAATATAGAATAATGTGTCCCGTATTTTACTAGAATAGGTTCTTCATCAATTATTTTATTTAAATCTGTAAATATTTTGTCATTTTGTTTATTTATAGTTAGATCATCCAAATTGATATTTTGTAGTAAAATAGGGGCTCGATTGTTATTTAAACTAGTAGTCTTAGTATCTATTTTACAACAAGAATCGTTGATAATGCTAAAGTCAAAACTAGGAATAGGAATGTCTATATTAATTTCGTCCTTAGATGATATAAGTCTCGCACTTTTTGTGTATACTGTACACTGGTTTGGGATTCGTAATATACCGGTTCCGGACACTATGATTTCGCGTAATTCGGAGTTATCACAATCCATTGACACTTTACTTGAACGAGATTGCACGAAAATCCACTGATTGTTTATGAGTGGTTTCCAAATGTCTAATTCGCCGACAATCGTTTTGGTTTCACATTGCGTGGGAATAGCACTAATAGTTTTTGTTAATAGTTCACTTTCACACGTAGGATTGCTGTTTGTCAACAGTACCGTAGGTATATCACACAGAAAGAACTCAGAGCTTATTGGTTTACATTTATCTAGGTTATCTAGATTACAAAAGCTTAGCTTATCCTTAGAAATAGCAATATACGAACTAGAAGGTAAAATTAAACTAAAAGTATTTGGATTATCTGACCCGTGAGGGGTCGGTAATGCTAAATTATGATACAAGTTAAATTCGTCGTTAGTAACTAAAGGAATTTGTAAGACGAATACAAGTTTGTTTTTATAATAGTAACATGCGACTTCAGATATGCTTAATATTAAATGGATATTATCTAGACTTAGCGCTATAGGAATTCCAGTATCTCTAGGTAGGTACCGGTCGTTATCGACGAGTTCGTTGTATAACTGCGCCGGACTTATTATGTTTGGATGCAGGATGTTTTGACTGCTCAACATGATAGCATTTGTTATGTCTTCAAGCTGAAACGACAATGCTAGTAGAGAGCTTTCGAGGTTAGCAAGTATGGAATGGATTTTTGTTTCAGATATTAGGATTGTAGAAGTTTCTGTGATATTATTTAATTGTAATATAAGTTGACTTAAAGTATTTTTAAGTGAAACTTCATTATCTTTTAATTTATTAATCGTTTGTTTATAAGATTCCAGAGTAGAAGTAGTAATTAAGATGTTTTCTTTCATTAGTTCCGCGAGCTTTTTCTCGTGATTTTGAATGGATTCAATCGCGGAATCATATTTTGATGCGTCATCTTCGTCTAGAGTGCCGAAAACATGTTTGAAAACGGTGCCTATTCCGCCGAACCATGCTGAACGTTTACTACGTTTTGACATTAAATGTGAAATAGAATCGAACTCGCGTTTAATATCGTTGTATCGAACTGTAAGTGGAGATAGTATGTTTTCACATTGAAGGTTGCTTGATTTTTGACATGTTTTCCTGACTATACCAAGGATATCATTGAGGTTAGTAAGATGAGGACTTATAAGGGAAATGTTTACATGACCAATAATATTTAATTTTCCTTTAATTGCTTTAAGTTTTCCTAGGCTATCGAAGTATATACCGGAACTAGAAGGAAGTGGCTTGATAAGGTCTTGATGCGCATTGACCGAGGCGCTGAAATAGAATGAATAAAATTGATTAAATTACGTTAAAGACCTATTATAATTACTAACTAATACTTACGTGCTAATAATTAACTATACCTAATTTTTATCCTAATCGATTTCTAATAATAACACAGGGTCCTCAGCTACCGCGGGTTTCATTTGATCGAAATGATGAGTCACATGACGTCTGTTGATAAGGAGTGTAGCTGTGTTATTATCGTGAACTTTGATGATCTTGTATGGTCCTTTCCAGATAGGTGATAGTGCCTTTTTGAGCCTTAGGTGAGCTTTAAGGTAGACGTAGTCACCAGCTTTGTAATGTGGTGGTGATTTGGTATTTGAATCATAATAGGATTTAGAAGATTCTTTGGATTTTAGTATATTTTCCAGAGCTTTTTCTCTGGTGTATTTAAATTTATGTTGTAACATTTTAATATAATCTGAATATGTTGTATTACGTTCATTTTCATAAATAGAATTCGGAATAAAGGGTTTGTGACCGAATATTAACTCATAGGGAGTAAATTTTGTAGTTGAATGTTCTGTTGTATTATAGGTTAGCATAGCTGTATACACATAAGTAGGCCAATTATCTTGGTTTTCGTTTACGAAGGATTTTAAATATTCTTTGAGAGTTGAATGACTGCGTTCTAAAGCTCCTTGTGTCTGAGGGTGATAAGGTGATGACCATAATTGTTTGATTTTAAGAAATTGGCAAGTAGTTTTAAAAAGCTCGGACGTAAAGTTAGTACCTTGGTCAGTTAGAATGGATTTAGGAATTCCAAATAGTGATATAAAGTGGATAAGACAATCACTAGATTCTTCGGCGGTCGTACTACGTATAGGATAAGCGATAGAATATTTTGTTAGGTCATCTTGTAAGGTGAGAATATACTTTAGTTTGGCGGAACCAGATTCGGGTAAGGGTCCTACTATATCTAATGCCACTCTCTGAAACGGGGCTGTGGATGTAGAAGTGATCTCCATTGGAGCTTTATTTAATTTTCTCAGTGCTTTATTTTCCTGACATAATTTACATTTCTTGACATAGTCCTCTATGTCACTTCGCATGCCCTTCCAATAGAATTGTTCTCGGATTCTGTTATACATTCGTGTCGACCCTAAGTGCCCGGCTGTAGGAATATCATGGTTTTCACGCATGATTTTAGGTCTCTCGCTCAGGGTAGGGTATATTGTTTTATTTAGGTAAACATGAATTTGAATTTTTGTATTGTTAAAAATGTGAGTTAGGATATTGTAAATTTTTGTGTAGGAGTGATGGTCAAATGGGTTTTTGAAATCGGAGATAGCAATGTCTGTTGTTTGTTCAGAATTCAGGATATCGTTTCTTACTTGTTTCAGAGTATCGTAGATAGCGGGATAAGATGATTCGTCAAAGTGGTGAACTTTTGTGAAGATGAAGTAGACAGTCTTGTTGTCATACTTTGTTTTTAGAAAGCGGTATAATTCTTTTTCAGAGTTAAGGATTTCGTCTTGGTTGCCGGAATTTAGGAGAATTTCGGAGATGTAAGGATTCGACTCGTCTAAATCTATAGATGTAGGAATCAATATTATTTTGCAGGTTGTTTTTAAGAGATTTTCGTTGTGTTCCTTTAGAATTGTGTTGCAGATATTATGCTTATTTGTAATTGACTTTAGAAATTGAGAATAATTATCGTCATTTAAATTTGATTGCTCATTTGGCGAAGGGATTTGTAAGGAGTCAAAGTCAAGGTTGAGATCGGCACTGTCAGGGCTAATATCAAGATAAGGTAAGTTCGGCCCTAGATCTATGAGATCTGGAGGTAGTGTTGGTTCAGCTTGTGGTATAGGATCTTGTAACACTTTAGAGTCAGTGTTTGTTTCTTGATTTAGTAGGTCATTATTATCGAAGGAAAATGGAATAGGAGATGGTAGAATTATAAGAGGGTCCTCCAAGAGGTCATCAAATTCAGTGTCAAGATCTAGTAGTAGAGGGTCAGAGGTTGGCGGAGGTTTTCCTTGAATAGGGTTAACCGGAAATCGAGACAATGCATCAGCGTTAGTATTAATTTTCCCTTTCTTGTATATAATATCATAGTCAAATTCCTCTAATTTGAGTCGCCAGCGTACTAGCCTAGAACCAGGGTCTTTACAGTTAAATAACCATTGCAAGGGTTTGTGATCTGTGACTATGGTGAATCGATTTCCGTAAAGGTAGGGGCGAAAGGCTTTAGTTCCAAAGATAATGGCTAGGCATTCCTTTTCAGTAACGCTGTAGTTACATTCAGCCTTGTTGAGTGTTCGAGACGCGTAAGCAATTGGGCGGTCTTTTCCTATCGGACCTTGCGATAAGATAGCAGAAATTGCGAAATTAGAAGCGTCACAGGTAAGAATGAAGGGTTTAGAAAAATCAGGATATGCTAGCACTGGTGACGTTACTAATTTATTTTTTAAGTTTTCGAAAGCTAGTTGATGTTCATTGTTCCAATTGAATGGTGTATCCTTTTTGAGGAGGGATGTTAAAGGTTTTGCGAGTTTGGAAAAGTCAGGTATGAAACGTCTGTAGTAAGATACAAGTCCAAGAAAAGATTTCACGTCTTTTGGGCATTTTGGTACCGGGAAGTCAGTGATACATTTGACTTTTCTTGGATTTGGTTGTACACCATCTTTATTGATTAGGTGACCAAGATAAGCGACTTCTTTGCATAGAAACTCGCATTTATCTGGTTGGAGTTTTAGGTTATAATTCCTGAGCCTATTGAAAACAGCGGATAGATTTTGAATGTGATTTGGTAAGTCAGGGGAGTACACTACAATATCGTCTAAATAAACAAAGCAACGTGAGCCTTGAAGTCCGCATAAACATGTGTTCATTAGTTTTTGAAAGGTTGAAGGGGCATTTTTTAGGCCAAATGGCATTCTTGTAAATTGAAAATGACCCTGAGGTACGGAAAAGGCTGTTTTAGGAGCGTCTTGCTCGGATATTGGAATTTGATGGAAGCCTGAAGCCAAATCTAAAGTTGTGAAATATTGGCTTTTCCCTAACTGATCTAGAATTTCTGTTATTTGTGGAATGGGATATGTTTCCCCAATAGTAACGTCATTGAGTTTTCTGTAGTCAATAACGACTCGCCATTTGCGTTGTCCCGAAGCATCCAGCTTTTTGGGTACTACCCAAATGGGTGAGGACCATGGTGAATTAGAAGGTGTTATTATGTTTTGTTCTAGCATTTTGTTAATTTGATTTTCGACTTCCTTTTTGTGACATTCAGGAAATCTATAGGATTTAGTTTGAATGGGGATATCTGTATTTGTTCTGATATTATGTTCGGTAGTTGTAGTATATGTGAGCTGATCGTTTGGAAGGTGGAAGATGTCAGAAAAGTCCGTGCAGACTTTTAATAAGGCGTTAGATTCCTCTTCGTTTAGGTGAGAAGTCCTGAGATGTTTGAGAACTTCGTTAGTTCTTGCAGAGGCATTAGTAAGAGGCAATGTTGCATGAGGATTCAAGCAAGCTTGAATGTCTAGAGGTTCTAGTGTTAGATTAAGGTTAGATTGAAGTACGACGGGCTCTTCAGAGACGTTAACAACTGTGATGTTAATACGATTATTTTCCTTGACGTTAACGATGCAATTGGCAACTAATATTGCATGAGAGATATGTTGGTCTATTATCGTGCCTTCTCTTATATTTGGGTTACTTACTGTGCATTCAATTACAGTTTCCGTGCGAGGTGGAATGTTATATAATGGTTCAGCGAATTTTAATTTTATGTGGTCATCGTCTATTTGTAAGGTTTCCTGACAATAGTCGATTTGACAGCCTAGGTTTTTCAAGAGGTCGTTGCCTATGATGCCATCGAAACTTAGGCTGATGTCCTCCACAACGTGAAATTCATGGGCATAAGGTTTGTCATATTTTTTGAATATTTGCATTTTGAAGCTGCCTAGAGTTGGAGTTGTTTCACTTCCAGGATCAATTCCTTTGAGGATTATTATATCATCGCTTAACTTTGGGACTTTGGACATGGCATCTAATTTCAGCAGGCTTATGCAGGATCCTGTGTCAATTAGGAAGGATAAAGGCCTGTCGGCGACGGAGGTATTGATTATTACGTGAGGTAAGTATCTTTTTTCTGTATTTTTATTTATTTTATAGATTTTAACATTTGTGTTTTGTTTCAGGTTTGGCAAGTTATCCGAAGATGAAAAGTGGGGGTTTGCAATGAGAATAGAGTCGGTGGATTTTGCTTTAGAATTTGGTAATTTACAGGATTTAGGTAGAGATTTGGTAGAAACAGCGGATTCAGTGGAATTGGTAATTGGTTTCATAGCAACAGTAGATTTAGTACGTGATTCTGAGGATTCAGTGGATTTAGTAGTAGATTCAGAGGATTTAGTACGTGATTCAGAGGATTCAGTGGATTTAGTAGTAGATTCAGAGGATTTAGTACGTGATTCAGAGGATTCAGTGGATTTAGTACGTGATTCAGAGGATACAGTGAGAATAGAGGCATCGGCTTTGATATAGTAGGACGAATTTCCCGCGCGACACCGTTCGGGAAATTTTACTCGTTTAAATGGTTTTGGTCGACTTCGTCGGTTTTATCTTCCTTGTCCTGATTTATGTTAAAAACCTTGCGGGTTGGTTGACGACCGTCTGAAGTAGAAGCAGCAGATTGGTTTCTGCTATTGTTGTATTGTCTTTTGCGACAATTTTCAATAGTGTGACCTATGTTTTTGCAGTAGCGGCATATCATGTCGTTGGTATTTACTGCTTTTGAATGATCGGGTTGCTGATTTCGCGGAGTTGGAGAACGTGGTGACTGGAAGTCACGGCGAGAGTTCGTATTTTTGTATTTATCATTATTGGAGTAAGTATTAGATCTTTTATAAATACTAGAGATGATTTTTTCTTCTTCAACTGCGAAGTTTATAGCGGAGTTTAACGAGTCTGGATTGCGGCATCTAACGACTTGCGATACCCTTGGCAAGAGTCCTATTATGAAGGTATGAAGTGCAAGATCTTGCATCGCAGCTACGCGTCCTGCTAATTCCGTTTTCTTTTTCGTCGGAATAGAAATATTTATTTCTGTAAGTAGTTTCGCTAAGCATGTTTCTATTTTTAATGCAGACTGGTTAACCGTTTCAGTAGAGTTCTGCTTAGAGTCCTGAAGTTCAGTGAGTAGGTGAGCATAGTGCTTCCTTTCCCCAAATTGCTGCTATAAGAACTCGATGAATTGCTCAAAGGATTCGAACTCTTTGACACTGCATGTAGTTTCAGCTTTATCTATTAATTGACTTAGAATAAACTTAAATAAAATAGGTTTCTGGGTTTTTGTAGCAGTATTAAAGGCGCTCTGGCAATTCGCAATGAAGGGATTTAGTTTTTCCCTGGAGCCATCGAATGGCTTAATGAATTTGAATAAAATGCCAAGTTCTATTTTTTCGTCGATTTCCACCTTTGTACTCTTAGAGTTACTGGAACTTTCCTCCTTTGTTTCAGATTTGGAAGCCATGATTCGATTTTACAAAATAAAATGTTTATTTATAAACTAATTAGTTATAAGAAATCGTCTCCACCTTAAGCTACTTCGTAGAAGCGACTCAGTGATATAGACGCGTAATCGAAACGCGTAGTCTAAACAAAATGTACATTTGCCTTACCGTAAGGTCCTTATCAGTTACAATGTATTAGGAATAATGAACAATAGAAATTACTACATAGAAGTGAAATAAAGTAGCTCTGAGTTAATTCTGGTATTCTTCCTTGGATATAGTAGTTAGTATTTCTTAGATCACTCACAGGAACGCCGTCATCATGAGGATACTCAGGATCATCGTGACCGCTTCTCCAGCGGTAACCAGCAGAACAGCAGTCGTATCAGACCTCTGCACCAGCAGAGTGTGAAATCCGGTCTCGGTCGCAGGGCGAGCGCACAAGACAGGGTGTTGATCAGGCACTTTGATTTATTGTATATATACCTACACATACACAACACAGTGTTGATTTGGTAAATCACTTAATTTAGAGCACTTTTAGAACGATTATGTTTCACTGGCACTTTCAGGTTTATTTCAGAGACGTATTCGGGTAGGGGATTTCGTATCCCACCGCTGCCACCAAATATTATACGAGGTTTCAAAAATTAGTTTTTAAAAAAAGAAACTGAATAAACTGGAAACAGAGTTTATTAGATTAAGAACTTGGATTTAGAAATAATTAAGTAATATGGAAATAGTAAGATTTTGGGACCTCCGACCCGTACCGAGTTTCAAGCTGAACTGCCCTTACAAACCGAATGGGAATGCTTCTAAGTTGCTAAATGCTGACTAGGCAAGTCTGGATGGCGGTCAGCCATTCCACTAACATTATCAAGGTATAACATAACGAAAACACAATAGGTAATGTGCCGGCAATTTATTATTTTAGGTCAATATAAAATCACTTTAATCAGTGTTTTTTTTTTGCTTGGATGTTAGACGTTAGACGTACTGAGCGCTGTGTTAAAATTATCCATTTATTTTAATGGGACCTTGTATACATAATGTCTGTTCCAGTAGCCACGCAGCAAGCGACACGCAGACGGTGTCGCGGGTAGAAGCTAGTGTACTATATTATAAAGCGTAAGTGGGTAAATCAATTCTGCAGTTTCTGCGAATACGTATATTTTTTTCCTTCTTCTCCTTATAAAGGCTCCCGCAGACTGGCGCGACGCGACAGCGTGACTCGACAGCGTGACGTGATTCTAGTAGAACAATTTCTTTGAAAACTTCATGGAATTTGCTTTATCAAAATCGCGTTGCAAAGTCGCGTCGCGCCAGTCTGCGGGAACCATAAGGGTATCGTTTACCGTGTTCGCGAACCAACATTGCTGAGTGGATAATCCTTTCATCGCGACAAAAGATCAAGATACAATAAGAAGGCATTTTTTATGCAGTTGCGGTTATCTAAGGTACGAAGTATCTAGCTCTATAAAATGTCAACCATATATTTTTAAGACTACCACTTTAGGTTATCCGATAACCTGCTGCTGCTGGCGTCTGTACCAACGATAACCGTTATCGTTGGTACAGACGCCAGCACATCAAGCTACACGAAACTGTCAAATTTTCCTAATCAACTTTGAACCTTATCATCATCATCATTTCAGCCGAAAGACGTCCACTGCTGCGGGCATAGGCCTCCCCCAAAAGGGGAGGGGGGGTTTGCCATAATCGCCACGCTTGGCAGGCGGGTTGGCGATCGCAGTATGGTATGGTGGTGGAATGCATAGAGAACGCTGCTGCCCATTCTCCGGTACACCCCTTAGTCGCCTTTTACGACACCCACGGGAAGTACGGGGTGGTGCTATTCTTTCAGTCCGGCACCACACAGACCTTATACCGTGAACCTTATACTTTAGCGATAAAGTTGAAAATCTATTTCTTACATAAATTTGACAGACTGTAGTAGCTTGATGTGCTGGCGTCTGTACCTAGATAAGCCTCATCTTTAAGGCTTAGGTACATTTTTTCTATAATTTTACAATATTTAAATCTTGCCACTTTGGTCTTCTAGTCGCAAGCGCTGCCGCTGAGCGTCATCCTGGGTTCGATTCCCAGGCCGGGCCAATTGGTATTGGGTTTTTCCGTCAGAAATTACTTAGTAGCAGTCCGGAGTCTGGCTTTGTGCTGTCGATGGCAATAAGCTCGCGGTACTTCATGGGACTTAAACATAACTGGCGAAATGTGGATGTACAGACGCTAGCATATCAAGCTACTCCAAGCTGTCACATTTCTTCAATAGATTTTCAACTTTAACGCTAAAGCTTAAGGTTCAAAGTTGATTGGGAAAATTTTACAGTTTCGGGTAGTTTGATTTGCTGGCATCTGTACTATAGATACACACCTCTGCCTAAGCATGCGGGTAGGATTACAGAATACAGGTGTGATAATTATTATGTATGTATGTATTAAAATCTTCTTCCCTGCCCGAAAAATGGCTGTCTATAATAATATAATGTCCTCTATAATAATGTATACAACGTTATTTTTAGTATAAGTATGCGAAACCTGAATATAGTTTGTTCAGAATAAGTAACTGAATCGATTCCAATAATTTTTACCCTATGTTACCTATATTTTGTCTCAAAAATATTTTGAAAAAGTTAAAAGTTGGATACCGAGCGACACTAAGTACGTTATCCAATCTCCGCGTCGAACGGTTAGGTACCTAGGTACTATTATCAATGAGCGCAAGACGGCGCGGTGCGAGGGGCGCGGGTGAGCATGTTTTTGTATGGATAAACAGGTAACTTACAAGCTTATAACTTTGTGATTTTTCATTATACAATTTTGAAATTTTGTACATAGATTCTTTACATACTAGACACGTGTTTCGGTTTTCGCATATACTAAAAATAATGTTGTATAATGTGTAATAATATATAAATGTCTATAATAATATAATGTCACTATACCAAAGTCAATTTTGTACGAAAATAGCGACACTTTTTCTACCTTGATTACCTACATAAGGCGGATCACACACTACAACGCGCCACGTGACGGGGCGCAGATAACGCTCGCGCGTGATTATGAAAACGCTTGTCGCCGAAATTTAGGTTTTGCCCCACAGGCGCGTTATTATCGGTCGATAATATCGCATGCGTTATTGCGATATCTGTTTTCAGTACATTTTGTATTAGGACGGCCACGAAGTTACATATTGCTGCGATAATAACGACGCAATAGTAGTAGGACGCTTGCGTCTCTCGGTCTTGCGATATTCCGATATGATTTTGTATTAGAACGCATATGATCTTACACACACCTGCGTTAAAGCCGTCTTGTAGTGCGGTGTGTAGGTTTTTTTTTTTTAAATTGGTTTGCTCTTGACTCTAGTCTAGGTCAGAGGTGACAAAGACAAAGTCGACGATGGAGTGAGCTTACCCAGAAGAAGCCTGTTCACTCTTACTTTGAAGAGATTCGGGTTGTATGCGCTCGGAAACAGACGCAGGTAAAGAGTTCCACTCTTTTGCTGTGTGCATTATAAAAGACATTTGAAAACGCTTAGTGCGTATTGGTGGAATAGCAACTAGGCAGGGATGGTAACTTGCTTTGCGTCTGGATGACTGAAGGTAGAAGGGGGCCGGTGGAATGAGGTCGTGGAGTTCTTGGGCACACTCACTCACTCTTCAGGTGCGGTATGATAACGTTTCCTCACTCCCCACATAATAGGTGCCGGGGCATCTCTCTCTCACAGGCATTGGCCGGCCATTGCGAGCTCTTAAACAGCTAGATTTTGTGTACCTATATTTGTTTCATAGAAAATAATAATAAGGAAATTATAAAATGTCTTCTCACCAAGCCCTAAAAAATAATAAGGCTTATCTGTTTAACGATGTTATTCTCTTCAAGGTACATATTTTAAATAGCGATTTAGTGTCATCTTTATGATATTTTTTATCGAGCCAATTATTTTAATTCACGTTTCTATCGTCACACAGCGCTTGACATATGTTCAATTTTCCTAATTTCTTTTTGCGCAAAATTAATATTTTGCTAGATTTACAGAGGCTTAAAAAAGTTAAAAAATACTGCAACCTCGCCTTAATACGTGTAGTACGGGTTAGTTTGTTACACGCACACGTTAAAAATATCGGACGGAATCGGGACGTATTATCGAAATAACGCATCCGATATCATCGACCGATATAACGCGCCTATAGGGGAGAGCCTTTAACATACAAATTCAATAAAAACGCGTTTCCGCGCCGGAATTCGAGTCCGTTTCCCGCGCCTCGTCGCGTGGCGCGTTGTACTGTGTGGTTCGCTTTAGGTAGCTAGTACCACAGAAAAACTCAATTCGGAGGCAGACGGACAAATGGCCGAAACTCCAACTTCTTAATGGGTGTATTTTTTCCTTTTTCGTCTGAAGAAACTTTATTTCTTATTCCTTTATTATTGTGGTCGGCTAGGCTACATGGCGGAAAGGAAAAATAATTTAGATTAATGTAAGATAGAAATAATGTGCGAACTCTAAGCTGTTTACTCGGTACGAAGGTTAAGCAATGCTTGCCACAGTCAGTTAGTGGATGGGTGAACATCCATTACGTATCGAGACCCGAAATGGTTTCGTGCCTCGGAAAGCACATCAAGCTGTTGGTCCAGGATATCATTTGTAAATGAAAACCGAGAGGCATCGTGTTACTCAGTTACTAGGTTCTGAAGGTCAGATATATAGTCGTTCGTTCGTTCGTTTCAGCCGATAGACGTCCACTGCTGGACATAGGCCTCCCCCAATTTTGGGGGGGTTTGCCATAATCGCCACGCTTGGCAGGCGGGTTGGCGATCGCAGTATGGTATGATGGTGGAATAAATAGAGAACGCTGCTGCCCATTCTCCGGTAAGACCCTTAGTCGCCTTTTACGACACCCACGGGAAGTAAGGGGTGGTGCAATTCTTTAAGTCCGGCACCACACAGACTATAGTCACGATATATATAGTCGCTCCATGTAAAATACTGGTATTCAGCTGCGTCTGGTTAGACTGAATGCCGACTCAAAATAGTTGGGAAAAAGTTAGGTGGACGATGATTAATTTGGTATGATCGACTGCACGTCGCGTCCGTGGTAACACTTTGACCTTGAACTGACCTAGCTACCGAAGAACGGAGTTTCAATAGAATACAAAGACAGCTTATACGTACTGGTTTGGTTACCAATGACGTTTGGCCTACTGTACTGTGTTTTGTCAGCTAGGAAATTAGGTACTTTAACAAAAACTCCTCCTTAACTTGGAAGTCGGTTAAAAAGGAGGAAAATCCCGGAATCTTACGTTCCCTACATTTCGCATTATAATTTGTCAAAATGTTAAGGTATAGCTGATTTTTTTTTCTCGATTTTAGGTTTGGACTCATAGTAAAAGTTGTTCATAATGATGAGTACAATGACCTCTTAAGAGGTTGTTAATGTTTTACCAATAACCCTGTATATCGATAAGTACCCATCACGTCTGTGGAGTTTCGCTAGCTAATTTAATTTGACCTCTTATAATTTTGTCCTTCTTTCGAGGGGCCTGTGGCTAAATAATAACAGCCACTCAGGTCGATAGATCATGTTAAGCTAGTTGCCGCGGTTGGTCTGTGGATGGGTGACCATCGTTATATATCGGAGGGGTCACGCCCCTCCGTGCCTCGGAAAGCACGTTAAGCCGTCGGTCCCGGCTGTCATTCGTGGATCTTTGACAGTCGAAGCCCGAAAGTCTGACAACCAGTCTTATCAAGGGGTATTGTATTACCCAGTAATTGGATTGTGGAGGTCAGATAGGCAGTTGCTCCATGTAAAATACTGGTATTCAGCTGCATCCGGTTAGACTGGAAGCCGACCCCAACATAGTTGGGAAAAGGCTAGGCAGATGATGATGATAATTTTGTCCTTCGATCTTAAAGACGTAGTTTCACGTAGTTACCACACAGAACAGTTAAAGTGTACCACATAGGTGTACAATCACGATCAAAAGTATGTATACACTTGGCTTTATTCAAAGACGATTTTCTCCTTTAGTTTTGAATGAAAATTTATGTTATTACGAACAAAGTATTTTCGAACCCATAGGTCTGTGTAAAGTGGCGTAATTCAACGTTGCATCCGTTATTTCACGAAAAAATCGCAATTGTAAGTTGCCAAGTGTTGACATATTCGTGCTTGTGACTGTACCTAACCTATTTCACTCAAACTAAACGCTTTCTAAAGCCATCCCCAACACCATTTCTTCTCAACAAACCTCTTTTATATATACAGACTTTTCATAAACCACTTAGTGATTCTCAGCCGGGTCCAGATCCATTAAAATGTCCGAAAGTGACGGTAGTGGGCAGGTAACAGTCAGGGCCGTCTTTAATCAATTGGAGGCCCTGGGCACATAAGGATCACGGGGCCTCCGTGTAGATAAGAGACATTTAGAGAAACATACGAATATTTCATAACTGAGGGGCCAGAAATTGATTGTAAATCGCACTGCAAATCACTTAATTTGTCATTGAATGGGTTACTATAATATACAGGGTTATTTTTAAAACATTAACAACCTCTTTAGAGGTCATTGTATGAGTACAATGACCTCTAAAGAGGTTGTTAATGTTTAGTCATTATTAACAACTTTTACTATGGGACCAAAACTAAAATCGCGAAAAAATAATCAGCTGTTCCCTACATTTATGTTCGTATAACTCGTCAAAATGTTAGGGTACAGCAGATTTATTTTCGCGATTTTTGGTTTGGTCTCATAGTAAAAGTTGTTCATAATGATGAGTACAGTGACCTCTTAAGAGGTTGTTAAGGTTTTACCAATAACCCTGTATAATAATGCGTAGAATGGAACGGCGGGTGCTAAGAATTTTTTTTTATGAGAGCAGGCCGGGCCCCGAAGATCGCGGGGCCCTGGGCACTTGCCCAGAGTGCCGAATGGAAAAGAGGGACCTGGTAACAGTAGGTAGGTACGGTAGCTTTTTAAACGGCGGTCCATTACGCCACTTACGCGAAGTTAAGATTTTCACTAATCTTATAGCTATGCTTTGTGTAGGGCTGTCCAGAGTCGGCAAGAAGTAAAAGATAAGTATACACTGCGTTGCAAATAAACCTGCCAGCAGATTTGTAACTTTGTAACTTATATGTAGTTTATTATGTAATAATCTCACAATAGCAACTTATGTGAAATGAGTGTAGGAGCCAACGGTTGTAGGCACCGTACACTATCACTTTGTTAATGTTGGTTTAGTTATGAGCACACAGAAAGAACCACAGTAGAGTTTAAAGTTAACTATATTAAAATAAATAGAAGGTTAACAAGTTAAACTGGTAGCGATTCGTTCCCTTAACAAGTGGTTAATTCCACAGTTATTGTCTGACTCGATGTGCATTGCTGCAAACTTCGAAAATGTTCTTAGGTAACTCTTTAGACCTTTGTATCCTGCTTATGCGTACGAAGTTTCGGTTCATTCGTTTCGAAAAACAAGGGCTTGAAATTTTGTATGAAATGCCCCACGTCGTAAACGCTCTTAAAAGATAGGGGGCAAGTTTGTATGAGATTTGGTCCAAGAGCGGCCACGATTAAAACATATTTATGCCAAATGAGAGGGTACGAAGAGGTTATCAAGTATGAAGAATACATCAACACCTGATTTTGTGTAATAGTCTAATGATGATTTGTATTTTTTGTCCTGCCATAAATCGTTTCCTAGAATTCCTATGTATATTGTTCAAAATTTAAAATCAAGCAATCTATACAGTACCTCAACTAGGCCTGTTTTGAGCAATCGGACATTAACACCAAGCCTTAGTAAAAATGCAAGTTTTTCTCAAAAACGCAAAAAACGCAAGTTTTAGAAACAATGAAAATATGATCGACTACATTAAACAAAATCAGAAAAACATATGACGTTCTTCAGGATATATCCTAGGTAGATAGTGTGTTGAAAACATAATAGGTACAACTAATTTGATACGATAGAAAAAAAATCATGAAGATATCTCTGAAAATTTTCTTTTTACAATAAAAACCATACTAATATCATACAATCATACTGATTTTTTGTCAGATTATTCTACAAGCAACATACTAAAGTACTAGTATTTTAATTTTTTCGTCCATACAATATATTTCATGTAAATAGATAAATGCTTGATATTTTGCAATAAATTACTAGCGTTGTGTCATCGCGCTTCTCTTTCTTTTCTATGCAGTCCGACAGTGACTGCGCTTTAGGCCATGGGCTTACCCATTAAAGAAAAATTCAAGTGCTCGATTTTTTTGCAATGCAATGTATTCTTACATGCTTGTTGTATGGCCGTCTCTCGTGAATAGAAAATAATTACTTTTTCATTTTAGCCTTTCAGTTAGAGCTTATCGTTTGTATGCTATGATAATAATAGTCCTTGTGGCAAAATTCAGCGAAGACTATATAGCTTATCTAGTTATCGACGCGAGAGATAATAGGGTGCACAAGTATGTGCACAGACACGTGAGCACCCACTCTTCCCTCACTCTCAAAGTCCGATGGGACGGCAATCCGACACGGCCGGAGAGAGATCAGGCGCAGGACCAACGGCTTAACGTGCACACCGAGACACGAGGGTAACCTACCACCAACTTCTAAACTCTGGGCTGCTACTGAGAAATTCTTTATGGAAAAAAACCCAATAAAACTTTGTCCGACAGACTTTGTCAGGATCCCACGCTCAGCGGTCGCGCTTGCGACCACGACCAACGGGGCGTTTTGTATTGGGTTTTCCCATCTGGAATCTCTCAGTCCAGTCTGGTTTAGTGCCCGGTTGATGACAATAGGCTCGCTCCCTATTACCTGGGACTTAAACCTGGTTATATGTGGACCGTGTACCATAGGTGCACCTCTGTTTCTTTAAAAATTAACATTATGTAAAAAACTGGTATTCAGCTGCATTCGGCTAGTCTGGAAACCGACCTCAACATAGTTGGGAAAAGGCTAGGCAGATGAGCGGGCCCTATCAGAATACCAGCGCTGGGACATTTATTTTTTAAATGTCGCAGCATCATGCTGAGATAGGAGCCTTTTGGCCTTGTATAGGACTTCCTGTTTCATTTTCCTTTTTTTTAATAGGTAGATATATAACTTGGTGATCTTCCTGTACGAGCCGCAATAAATACTTTTTCTTTCTTTCTTTTCTTTTTTATGATGAAACATTATTAACTTTAATGAAACAGAACCACGCACCATGCCAGACTATCCAAGTCTCTCTCACGATCGTCGTCCTAATAATACACAGACGTCCATTTACATATTTTCTGATAAATAACCCTTTTAACTTAACTTATAACCCCATCTCCATATAACCCAAAAAATGAAAAATCCTCATCATAAAACATATTACCACATTTGGCACACCCCTAAAGGCTTCAGTTAATCGTCTAAAAGGTCATTTAAATTGAAAACGGCTGTAATTTACGTTCCAATTTGAATTGTTTTCTCTCAATAAAACTCCGGAAGGATTGTTTGAAACTGTTACTCTGAACTTTTGCTATTTAGACTATATTTTCTGTTATTTATGAGGGGCTCGTGGCTTTTTACAACAGCCCCACTTTCATGTATGTGTGAAGTTCAGGTGTGGTAGCCGAGGCTTGTCCATGGTCGGACGACTCTTTTGGACATGGGGCGATATGAGCAGGCTGCGTGGCATTGCAATGCATTGCATCACTTTAGTAGATTTTGCATGAACTACCGCACACTACAGGCGGCCCGCACCGGGCCGCAGCGCAACTCACTGGCGGATCGCTCGCCAGACTTACCAACTGAATTTCGACAAACCGTAATACGACATGATTTTATTTTGACAATATGGAACTCCGACACGTCTTCATTTCGATAATACTTTAGTTCGAAATACCTTAAGTCCGATACTACTGTACTCCGACAAAGCGTTTCTTCGACATGACTTAACCAGGACACGATGCGACTTCGATGACATATGCTTCTTCGACAACAATGGTCGACTTCGCTAAGCGTATTTTTGCGGTGGGCTAGTGCCCGCCGCGGCTAGAAGCCTTCCTCTAGGAAGGAGATGGACAGAGGTGTGCGAAGCGGTGAGAAGAGGATTCAAAAACTTTAATTCGAGCGAATACTCAAGACTCGGTTAGTAACATTGTTCTTATAACTAAGTGTTAGTAAACAACACGATACGATGGCACATAACTGACAGCAGTGAATTATATACGGACAGTCCACTCTGTCAGCAATCATTTTCAGAACCCTGTTGGGGCTGGCCATGACTCGAGTCACCATCGATGCTGCGCGTTTGCGCATTATTGCTTAAAATCTAGGATGTACCCACCGAATCTATGCGGAGATGCATACTGGCTAGAAAGCAGCAGAGATGTGTATTGGCTAGAGCCAAAGAGAATATAGTCTTTGGCTAGAGCTCAGCTGAGGATGCGTGTGGCGAGCGTTGAATGAGGTGCGCGGGCGCGGCGGGCGGGTTGTGTGACGCGGCGGAACTAACGGCGCCACTCGCTGCTCGCTGCTCAGTTGCTCACATCTCCCTTAGTCTCCGTTGCGCGCCTTCGTCACAAATCTTCTTCTCTTTCTTTGTGAGCTGTGCTCCGTAAGCTAGGCACAGCTCACATCTCTGTTTTGTTTGCGCTAAACAACTTTGGGACGTCTCCCCTCCTCTCTGCTCAACCGTATCCACTGAAGCTAAGCTGAGACGTTATAAGTAAAAAACTAAATCCTGTTGGTGTTTTCCAACACATAATTATTTTGTCCTCTCGTCTCGTCTCCGCTTTGGAGGAGTCTGGGCCTACTTAGTTAAGAAAATAATGAATAACGTTATAAAACAGTTGTTCTCCAGGAAACACCTATTTGCTACAATAATGAGTAAGACGGTTTGATGCAAGGATCCAATTCCAATGCTGCCATTTTGATTTATGCCAGGAAATCCGTCGGTCCAATTGATCAACTAGAATATACCTACATAGTTAGATGAAAGGTAACTAAGTCAGTAATATGCAAAGCAGAACTCCCCGAGGATTCCAGGGCAAATCAGATTCCAAGGTTTTTGCTGAAATATACGGGAATAAGCCGATTCAAATGATAGAACTATTCTCAGTAGGGCTTATAAGTTAGCTGATGAGCAAATTCAAATTTAAATATTTCACTAGGTGCACGGTTCCAATTGGTCGTTTTTTCTGGAGAAGACCCGGCAAGAAGCTACTCTTTTAAAAATAATTAGTTTTGATTGTTTTCAAATTACAGTGTTAGTACTTATGGGAGGATAGTGTATGCTTTTTTTTTTGGTCTGTGAAATCCTCATGGACTTCCTACATCATGGGGTGACAGAGGGGCAAGCTGGACTCTTACCGGCTAAAACCAGCTCGGTGTTCCACCTCTGCCTATGGCCGGAGGTGCGGGATTCACATAAGCATTCACCGCTCCCCCGACAGGCCTCGACCCGCTGTTCCTCAGCATGGCCCAACTCCCCGTGCGGCCATTCAGGATAGTGTAGGCCTGCCCATAAGTAAAGAACGAAAAAAAACAGAGCATATAATAACACCACGCTTATATTTTCCGAAGGGGACGACAGTGTACCAATAGTCCAACCACACAGCTAGTTGTTGTGGTCTCATACACACGGTCTTAAAGGTGAGCTTGATGCAATTAACTGGTACTAAATCCAGACCCGAACTGCTACTGAAAACAAACTTTTTCTTCATGATCCGGGAATCGAAACTAGGACCACTAAATCTAACGAGATAGCCTAGAGTCAAGTTACAAGTTTGGTACCATACTGTACCTAATTTGAAAACATTGCAAAGGCCAATTATTTTTAGAAGAAGTAACCGTGAAGTTTTTTGCTGACTCTTCTTCTTAGGAAACGACTAATTGGAACCGTGCACCAAGCTTCTGAAGTTTCATAAGTGCCCATGTAGGTTTATGTGAAATAAAAATATTTTGATTTTTTTATTTAAGTAGCTCTCAAATCTCATATTACGAGTCAGTTAGTAAATGTGATAAGTTGACTGTTATCATAATACCCTCCCATTATAATACTCATAAGCCGACTAGCTTATTGACCGCGGCTTCACCCGCGTGGAGGACGGAAATTTCCTATGGCAACGTACTACCGAGATAAAAAGTAAATTAGTGTTAATCCATGTTATAAACTATCTGTGTACCAAATTTCATCCAAATCCGTTTAACCGTTTTTGCGTCATTGAATGACAAACATGAAAACACACAAACCTTTACCCACTTATAATATTAGTTATTATAGTCTGGAACTACATTATCTATGCTAACATTTAAAATAAAAAATGAATAATAACCATAATGCCCTGGAAGTTAGGCAGACCTTTGGTGTGGGATGCAACATGTGTCGACACCCTTGCGCCATCACATTTTCCTAGCACGCACCGTGCTGGGGCGGCTGCCGCAGGTGCAGAAAACCTCAAACGGCGAAAATATTCCAACCTGATTGGGAGTTATATGTTCGAGCCGTTTGGGGTTGAAACACTAGGGCCATGGGGTCCGAGTGCCCACTTGGTTTTCGAGATATCGCCAAGCGGTTAGTCGACTCTTCACGTGACCAGAGGGCTGGCCTATTTCTTGGCCAAAGAATTAGCATTGCCATTCAACGTGGCAATGCTGCTAGCCTTATGGGCACTGTTCCTGTTGACAGCGATGCGGACGAATTTTTTGATGCCCTATGATTATTTTACTTATTTTTTCATATAAATGTACATATTATTGTTATTAATATTAGTAGGATTCTCATCATCGTATGCCAACTATCTCGGGATCGGTTCCTGGTTTAACCGGATGCAGTTGAATACCAGAATTTTACATGGAACGACTGCCTATCTGACCTCCACAACGCAGATACTGCCCATAGAATAGCATAAAGTAGAATATTTTTATTTTGAATAAAATATGGTACATTATGAAGGTTTTATTGAGGTATGGGGGAACAGGGTGTAAAGTTCACTCATACTCTATAGAAAAGGGAGGAACCTCCAACCAGACGGGTGTTGTGTCTGGCGGGCAACTGCCCGATGATTCATGTCGGGCCGTTGTATCTATGCTATTTGCGCGGTAAACTCTGCTTGCGAGACGCAGTATTCTGTGTGACGTCAGTATGACGCGTTGTTCGCTTGTGGCGTTGTAGATACCGCTACAGTTTTAACGTTTTAAATATAAATAGTTCTACTTAGGTAGAATTTCACTTATTTATTTCAGCATGGGGTGTCATGGGGTAACATCCTCACTAAAATAGTTTCTGGAGGAAGAGCAGTGGTGGCCCAGTGGTAACGTCCTCGACTTACGAGTTGTAAGTCCTGGGTTCGAACCCAGACAGGCGCTTTACTTTGTGTAAATAATTTCATCGCCACTACTCTCAAAACGGTGAAGGAAAACATCGTAAGGAAACCGGCATGTCCTAGAACTAAAGTTCGAAGACATTTACATCTATGAATCCGCACTGGGCCCGCGTTATGGATTATGCTAAATAGTTTGCGCTAGTGTTGCTTAACTATCAATTGACTCTCGATAGTATTTCAATCATAATGTATCGTCTGTGTGGTAAAGACTGACTTAAAGAATACCACCACCGCTTACTTCCCGTGGGTGTCGTAAAAGGCGACTAAGGATCGTACCGGAGAATGGGCAGCAGCGTTCTCTATGTATTCCACCATCATACCATACTGCAATCGCCAACCCGCCTGCCAAAAGTGGCGATTATGGCAAACCCTCCCAAAATTGGGGGAGGCCTATGTCCAGCAGTGGACGTCTATCGGCTGAAACGACGAGTATTTCAATACTATCGTGACCTCGAAATCTAGTAACAATATCGATAGGGTATCGATAGTATTGGAATTTTACAATACTATTGATAGTATCAATCGTCAGATATGAGTAATACTATTAATGAAGAGCAATAGTATTTCAGCCGAAAGACGTCCACTGTTGCCATAATCGCCACGCTTGGCAGGCGGGTTGGCGATCGCAGTATGGTATGGTGGTGGAATGCATAGAGAACGCTGCTGCCCATTCTCCGGTACGCCCCTTAGTCGCCTTTTACGACACCCACGGGAAGTTTAGGGTGGTGCTATTCTTTAAGTCCGGCACCACACAGACAAGACAGGCAATAGTATCGATGGTATTGAGTTGTGATACTATTGATACTATCGCTATAAAAGTGTGTTTTACAATAATTAATAGCGATACTATCGATAGTATTGGAATTATCGATATTTTTACCCCACCGATATTCTATTCTAGGTAAATGACTTAAATCCGGATGCAATTCTATTCAATTTTCGTTAAATATCGATAGGGTAAAAATAACGATAGTTCTAATACTATCGCCAGTACCTAATTGTTGTAAAACACACTTTTATAGCGATAGTATCAATAGTATCACAACTCAATACTATCGATAGTAGGTATTACTCATGTCTGAAGATTGATACTATAGATAGTATTTAAAATTCCAATACTATCGATAGCCCTATCGATATTGTTACTAGTTTTCAAGGTCAACTATCAATAGATCAAGTATCGATAGTTAGGCAACAGTACTTTGCGCTGAAATGAGAGAAGAAGCATCCAACACAGTCATGAAAATCAGGGTACTTTTTTTTATAAACAAGCAGCTAAAGTTTATCCACTTTGAAACAGGATGCGTCTGTATTTTAAGGAGTTAACAACCGTGAATGATGAAGATTCAAAATGGCGGCTGCTTCGCAAATTCGCGCGTTCTGCTTACGCGCTTTTTGTACTCGTGAAAATGTACTCAAAACTTTATCTTTAGTTTGTCATTTATATTGGTACCTCGTTTTAGAAATAGTAAATGAAACAATTATAATTATCTAATAGCATAATCAGCCTATAATGTGTCCACTGCTGGGATTTAGGCCTTCTCTCGGTGAGAGCGAGTGGGTCGTAATCCACCACGAAGGCCCAGTGCGGGTTGGTCTGTAACATAATCTTTATAATCTTTTTTGTTTTTGGGTGGTATATTGGATACGCCTTCGCCTGTCAGATAGGCAGTCGCTCCATGTAAAATACTGGAAGCCGACCCCAACATAGTTGGCAAAAGGCTGATGATTGGATACGCCTTCACGCCACATTGAGGCGTAATAATAAATAGTTTGTGTTATTTCTCTGTTAGATTTGAGTACTATAATAATAGTTTCTAGGTCCTGTGTATTCTAAACCAAATGGACGTTATGGGTCTGAAATCAAAGTTTTTTTAACAAAAATCCATCCATATTATTTTCTCTACAGCGCGGCCGACGACGAGAAAATGCGTTCTTGGCACCTGTCAGTTCCATACAATTTAAACGTGTTTTGTAGTGTTGCTCAACTATCGATTGACTCTCGATAGTATTTCAATACTATCGTGACCTCGAAAACTAGTAATAATATCGATAGTATCTATATAATTTTACAATACTGTCGATAGTATCAATCGTAATACTATTGATGAAGAGCAATAGTATCGATACTATTGATACTATCAATGCTATCGCTATAAAAGTGTGCTTTACAATTAATAGCGATACTATCGATAGTATTAGAACTATCGATATTTTTACCCCATCGATATTCTATTTTAGGTAAATGACTTAATATATCCGGATGCAATACTATCAAATTTTTTGTTAGATTATCGCTAGTAATTGTTGTAAAACACACTTTTATAACGATAGTGTCAATAGTATCACACCTCAATACTATCGATAATACGAGTATTGCTCTTCATCAATAAATAGTATTACTCACGTCTGACGATCGATACAATGATACCCCTATCGATATTGTTACTAGTTTTCAAAGTCAAAATACTTTCGATAGTAGGTACGAGTATTGCTCGCTCTTCATCAATAGTAGGTATTACTCATGTCTGACGATCGATACTATCGATACCCCTATCGATATTGTAACTATTTTTCAAGGTCAACTATCAATAGACCTACTATCGATAGATAGGCAAAACTAGTGTTTTGCGAATTTGATCTTTATTAGCTACTAGAATTCTCGCATTGACAGGTGTCAGGAAGGCATCCTTTTGACGGCCGGACTAATTGTAGTCTGCCGCTTATCTAAAGCCATCCACATCTTTTTAGGGTTCCGTTGCCAAATGGTAAAAAAAACCGGGCAAGAGCGACTCGGACTCGCTCACCGAGGGTTCCGTAACATCCGGGTTTATGCATAAGGTTTATGTTTATGAAATTCAGACAGACGGACAGACAGACAGACAGACAGACAGACAGACAGACATGACGAATCTATAAGGGTTCCGTTTTTGCCATTTGGCTACGGAACCCTAAAAACGGAACCCTTATAGATTCGTCATGTCTGTCTGTCTGTCTGTCTGTCCGTCCGTATGTCACAGCCACTTTTCTCCGAAACTATAAGAACTACACTGTTGAAACTTGGTAAGTACATGTATTCTGTGAACCGCATTAAGATTTTCACACAAAAATAGAAAAAAAACAATAAATTTTGGGGTTCCCCATACTTAGAACTGAAACTAAAAATTTTTTTTCGTCAAACCCATACGTGTGAGGTATCTATGAATACGACTTCAAAAATGATATTGAGGTTTCTTATATAATTTTTTCCTAAACTGAATAGTTTGCGCGAGAGACACTTCCAAAGTGGTAAAATGTGTGTCCCCCCCTGTAACTTCTAAAATAAGAGAATAATAAAACTAAAAAAAATATATGATGTACAATACTATGTAAACTTCCTCCGAAAATTGGTTTGAACGAGATCTAGTAAGTAGTTTTTTTTTAATA
The DNA here is from genome assembly GCA_916614155.1 of Mesoligia furuncula. NCBI lineage: Eukaryota > Metazoa > Arthropoda > Insecta > Lepidoptera > Noctuidae > Mesoligia > Mesoligia furuncula. Next base: position 14,988,638 of record OU744814.1, read on the forward strand.
CGTCATAAATCGTAAACCGCAATTTACCTTTTATTCAACCAACTCAAATATAAAAAAAAACATTAAATTTCATAATATGTTTATAACCTTATGCATAAACCCGAATGTTACGGAACCCTCGGCGAGATCTAGTAAGTAGTTTTTTTTTAATACGTCATAAATCGTAAACCGCAATTTACCTTTTATTCAACCAACTCAAATATATAAAAAAACATTAAATTTCATAATATGTTTATAACCTTATGCATAAACCCGAATGTTACGGAACCCTCGGCCAGCGAGTCCGACTCGCTCTTGCCCGGTTTTTTTTTAATTTTTATTTGAAATGGGTTTGCTCTTGACTCTAGTCTAGGTCAGAGGTGACAGAGACAAAGTCGACGATGGAGTGAGCTTACCCAGAAGAAGCCTGTTCACTCTTAAAACACACTCACACACACACACACACTCTTACATCCATAGTTAAAACGACAAGAAACTTATCAACTTGAACTAATATTCTATTCAAATAACTCATAAATAATTCCTGAAATACGACATCGTCATTAAAACCAAATTAATTTCCCTAAATTAATCAATCTTACACCAAAAAGGTGTTGGTCTCAGAATTGTTCCGAATCTGAGGACCCTTATCCGCTTTAGGAAACAATTTATATCCTCGACGGCGAAGGGCTAAAAATTTTCACATTCCGCGAACGATTTAGGGAATGTCACTTGAGATCAAAATAAATAGCCCTATACTTTGGGACCTTTCGGCCCTTTTCCTGATTTCAATAGAGGCAGTGTACAAGGTTTAGGCAGGGAGGTAGGGTGTTTATTTGGTACTGTCATGGAATGCACGTTAATAATTTTAAAGTTGGTGCTCCAGAGGGATCTGTGTTTGCATTTTAATTTCCAAGATAAAAAGTATCCTACTAATTTAATGTATATGGGACCAAACCTGAAATCACGAAAAAAAAATCAGCTGTTCCCTACATTTATGTTCGTATAACTCGTCAAAATGTAGGGAACAGCTGATTTTTTTTCGCGATTTCTGGTTTGGTCCCATAGTAAAAGTTGTTCATAATGACGAGTACAATGACCTCTTAAGAGGTTGTTAATGTTTTACCAATAACCCTGTATTAAGCGGTCGATTTACCAATGACCCTATATATCCCACATCAGCGAAAATAATAACATTTTGGTCAAGTAGGTAATTGAAGTTTTGTATGAAACAGCTGATTTTTTTTTCATGGTTGTTTCTATTCATGGGTAGTTTCTATTCACCATGTAAAAATTTGGATGGTCATTGAAAAGTAACCCTGTAGATGTATAGATAAAATCACGTCTGTAACCTCCGGAGGGTTAAACCTGTAGTAGTTTACTTGCTGTATTAGATTAAGTCCCACGTAATAAGGGGCGAGCCCACAGATGTAGATACACCTAGATAACGCAAGAGCAACTACTTCGCGTGCCAAAAATCGCACCAGCTTAAGTACAAAAATCGTAAGCCACCACTTTCGCGCTCAGTCCTGTGTACTGCTGGGTGTGTGAGCGTGAGTGCTGGCGTTAGGCCCCGGGGGTGGGGCGAGACGGGTGCCGCACGCGGCGGCGTCTTTGAATCGATTTGATTTTCCCATCACTAAATAGGCTTATTCCACTATTCCCCCCTGACAGAATCCCCCTCAGGGGGGAAATCTGGACTCTAATGTAAAAAAAGTCCAGAAATGCCCTTTTTCATTTTAATCTTTTGACCGCTACACGTCAAACATGCCCTCGGCGTCAAAATCTGTCATGAAATCAAACCGTGGCGTGCTGGGAACATTTTGGTTTGTCATCTATACATGACTGTGGCGGTCAATAGGTTAAGTTATTCCACTATAACTATAGGTTAAGTTATTCCCTCTGAGAGAATCTTCTCAGGGGGGAAATCTGAATTCTAATGTAAAAAAAGTCCAGAAATCCCCCTTGTCATTTTTTATAATTCCAAGTGCTTGTGACGTCATGGCAGGTAGTCAATAAATGGCACGCTTGGTTTTCATACAAATCGTGATACTTGCGTCATCTAGGTCTATCTATATCTGTGGGCGAGCCTATCGCCATCGACCGGGCATAAATTCAGACTCCTGGCTGCTACTGAGAAATTCCTGTTGGAAAAATCCAAAAACACCTTGCTCGACCTGGGAATCGAACCGAGGACCTAATGATCAGAGAGAGGAGGCCTGCGTCCCAGCAGTGGGAACATTACATATAGGCTAATATTATAAACTAGCTGCGCCCCGCGATTTCACCTTGTAAGTGAGAGATCCCGTAGGAATAAACCGTAGCCTATGTGTTAATCCAGGGTGCCTAAGGAAGGAACCCCCCATTCAACCTCTTTGGGGTGGAATTTCGAAAAACCCTTTCTTAGTAGATAGCTACTTTACACAAAGAACACACCCTCCAAATTTCATGTCTCTAGGACCAGCGGTTTAGGCTGTGCGTTGATAAAAAAATCAGTCAGTCAGGCCTTTAATTTTATTTAAATAGATTTGAATAATCAATTATACTTATTAAAATTATCTGGTTATTCATTTCCCTATTAATAAAAACAGACTTTTGCTCATCCAATTTAAATCCGAATTATACAGCTTAAAAGTCAAAAGTTTAAATCCGTGGAATCCGCAAGGAATCCACTTAGAGAACTTTGTTTTGAACTTAATAAAGTACTGTCATAGAGTCTCGTTGACTTGACATATAATTATAAACTTCTTGTACTATTCTTTGTAACTTGTAAGTTGGGCATAAAGAGAATTTATTTTTAGTGTTGCTAGGAATTTATAGAGGTAAAATTTGTGAGTTTGTATGTAAAGAGTAATGGGTAGCTCACCGTCCGATCAGGGCCAGGCCCGTGCCGGAAGGCGCGTACTTGTTCCACGCGCGCCTCAAAGAGATGTCAGCATCGAGGAGGGGCCCCCTTAAGGCCGAAGCTTGCCGGGTCAGCGGGATTGTTCGAAAGGGTTAACAAAGGGCTAAGAAAGGAACACTGGTGGGTTTTAGTCAGTAAGAGTCTGACAGTCCCTTCCGCTCCACCCAGAGCGGGAGGGGTCATTTGATGATTTCCCATCCGCAAAAAAAAGGGGTAATCTTCGGAACTACTGATCAGTAACCATAATGCGTAACACCCTATCAATCACAATCTGAATCATTTTGAAGGATATTGCTAATCGAATCCATTGCTTCATATGTTCGAAAAATTGTCTGCTCAACAACGAAAATAACGCAATGAATGTTGTCGAACATTGCTACTTATAGTGTATTACGCATTTATTCCACAGAATTTCAAATTCTTGGAGAAGTCGCGGGCACAAGCTTGTTGTGGAATAAAATATATTGTTTCAGCAAAACTTATGTTTTGCAATAAGAAGCCATTAGTTTTGCAAAAAGTTTTTTAAAAATATTACTCACAAACATACATATTTTTTTGTTCTTACTACTCGCCAAACTTCCTTATTTGATTGCGAAAGCGCTTGTTTTTTTTTTAATTAAATCTATAGGATACATGTACAAGCATCTTTATTTTCCCACTTAAGGGCAAAACCCGTTTTAGCAAAGCAAAAAATGTTGGCCATTAACCACTTCGCCACGCCTAATTGATCGCTGTGTTTCCTCAAGATGTTTCCTAAACTACTTATTAAAGGTTTTTTGGTAGGTACTTCCCCGTTTGCCAAAATCTTCAGAGAAAAAATTAACCTTTTAACTCGCAAAACGATTACAAGGAAAATATTCATCGTTTATTAAAATCCGATCCATCTCTTGCACTATTCACTTATTTTTAAGGTTCATTTGTACTTCCCAGTTTGCCAAAATTTTCAGAGAAAAAATTAACCTTTTAACTCGCAAAACGATTATTAGAAGGAAAATCTTCATCGTTTATTAAAATCCGATCCATCTCTTGCACTATTCACTTATTTTAGCTTACATAACATTTTTACATGACCCTTATATCGGTCGCAATAAGGGCCACATTCGCAATGTAAACGTTCGTAAAATCGCAGACCTTTTTGGCTTTGTTGAGGATTTTTATCGTGACGTTAAGGTTTTTTTTATTTAGTGTTATATTGAATTTTCCAGCTTATGTGCGAACGCGTTTGTTGTAAAAACAAGCAAAAATGAACTTTATTGTAATACAAATAAAGTCTTATAGAATTTTTTCAAAGGTCAGTGTGGAATGGTTTTTTCAACGATATTTTTATACAAGCTTTTTAGTCAAAGAAAAAGGTTTAAATGTTTCTTTTTGAGATAATGTGCGGAGATGGTGTGATAGAAAGATGCTGCCATTAATTTGTTGCAAAATGGACTTTATAAAGAAACTTCCTCATAACGGCGAATGTTAGGAGGAGGTATTAACGGTTCGAAAAGGAAAGAGGGTGCGGAAAAGAGGTTTAAATGCTCTTTGGGAGGAAGGAAAATGTTAAAAGCTGATTATGGGTATTTGCTTCGTGTTTGCGTGTTGTTCTTTAAATGGATAGGGTAGGCATATTCGTTACTAGCAGCGCCCCGCGGTTTCACCCGCATAAGTGTCGATCCCGTGGGAATATCGGTATAAAAAGTAAGCTATATGGTAATCCAGGGTGTCAGCTACCTCCATACAAAATTTTATTAAAATTGGTCCAGTCGTTTAAGCGTGTAGAAGTAATAAACATATAAACACACACACACACAAACTTTCGCCTTTGTAATATTAGTGTGATAAGTTCCAGGTGTGAGCCTATTACCATTATCACAATATCAGTCTATAATATTCCCACTGCTGGGACGCAGGCCTCTTCTGGTGACAAGGAGTGGGCCGTAATCCACCACGCGGGAGTGCGGGTTGGTAGATGTCACATGTCTTTGACTTTTTGATTCTAGGACATGCCGGTTTCCGCACGATGTTTTCCTTCATAGTTTTGAGAGCAGTGGTGATGATAATGATTTACACAACGTAATGTGACTGTCTGGATTCGAACCTACGACCTACAACTCGAAAGTCGAAGCGCTTTTTTTTGTTTATTTGCGGATGGGAAATCATCAAATGACTCCTCCCGCTCTGGGTGGAGCGGAAGGGAGTGTCTGACTCTTACTGACTAAAACCCACCCGTATTCCTTCCTTAGCCATTTATGTTCCGTGTCAGCGGTAACCCTTTCGGACAAACCCGCTGGCCCGGCAGGCTTCGGCCATAAGGGGGCCCCTCCTCGATGCTGACATCTCTTTGAGGTGCACCGGGCCTGGTCCTAATCGGACGGTGAGCTACCCATTACTCTCCGCCCTTGGACGAGGCTCTCTCCCTGAGCCGTCCCGCCACCTCCTTCGCTAGCATGACTGCTTCGCAAAAGGAGGGTCACCACTACTCTCTACTTACTATTGCTATTGGCGGGCATCAATTCAGACTCAGGGCTGCTATGAGAAAAAACTCATAGAAAAAATCAATAACAATTTGCTTTAACTGGAGGGGCGCGTGGCTAACAGCCGCACTGGTCGATCGGTCAGGTTAAGCTAAGCTAAGCTGAGCTAAGCTTGCCGCGGTCGATCCGTGGATAGGTGACCATCTTTACATACCGAGATTAATTTATGAATATGGATTTGACAGTCGTTACGGGTCGTCAGAAGCCCGAAAGTCTGACAACCAGTTTTACCAAGGGGTTTCGTGTTACCCGGTAACTGGGTTGTAGAGGTCGGATAGGCAGTCGCTCCATGTAAAATACTGGTATTCATCTGGATCTGGTTGGACTGGCAGCCGACCCCAATCTAGTTCAGAAAAGGCTAGGCAGAATGAATTATCATCATTCATCATTTCAGCCGAAAGACGTCCAATGCTGGACATAGGCCTCCCCCATGCACCTCCACTTCGGTTGGTTCCGTGCTTCTCGCATCCAACGGGTTCCCGCGGCCTTCACAAGGTCGTCGGACCACCTTGTGGGCGGCATTCCAACGCTACGACTTCCGGTACGCGGTCGGCAGAATTAATACTTTGTCTAAACAGAGAATTGATCCAAGGACCCAACGACAGCAAGACACTCGAAACTAATTTCTAGTTTTAATTTGTACTCGTTTCACTGATTAACGTTTCTTTTAAAATCGTTTTGTTTTTGTAAAAATATTGTAAACAATTTCAATTCGTGACCAGAGGCTCTAACCAAAAAATTTGCATTGCCATTAAACGTGGAAATAGAATAGAATAGAATAGAATAATTTATTTCAGATAATTGTAATCCATATTTTGTTAGTATATTAGCAACAATATCAGCTTATAATTATGTTAGTATTGTTAGTACTTATCTTCGTGTTAGAATATATCTGTAGCCTACTATATAAAACCATTGACTACCCTTACCCAGTGTTTTTGAATGGGGCAGACAAATCGAGCTGCAACGACTTTCAGAATGCCATTCTTAGCACCCCGCAGACGCTGCAGCAACGAAGCCGATTTTTTGCGAGTTACAGCCTTGAAGCCGTCCGTGTGGGCTTCTGCAAACATCCCGGAGGCACTGCAGCGCCACGGTAGCCTTAACAACATTCTGAAAACATTGTTATATTGAACCCGCAGGGCGTTATAAGATCGTCGCGTGTAGTTCACCCACAGGCCACTCGAGTAAAAAGAATGACAATACGCTTTAAAGAGCGTTATCTTTACTTGAGTTGTACATCGAGCGAACTTGCGAGCATGCATGTTACTTCTCACCGCCAACGCCCTGCGTTCCCGCTCTATATCCTCGTCATCCTTGAGGTCTTCTGAAATGCTGCCAGTCTTCTGGGCATGTCTCAGGATGACAGCGATGCAGACGAGTACTTCGACGCCTAAGTGGCCTTTTGTTTTTGTATTTACTTGTAAAGTTAGTCATTTAATTCAGTACCTACCTTTATTTTTGTTTTTTTGGGTTTAGGCGCATTAGGGCTAATTCTCATTTTGGCAACCGACTCGCTAATGGACTACTTCTCATTAGGGCTACTTCTCACTTGGGCTACTTCTCACTTGGGCTACTTCTCACTTGGGCTACTTCTCAGTTGGGCTACTTCTCACTTGGGCTACTTCTCAGTTGGGCTACTTCTCACTAGGGCTACTTCTCAAAATTTGGGAATATTTATTGAAATAAGTACTGTCTTTATGTATATAAACATGTTTATTCATTCATAATTTCATCACTTACTTTTTAGTCCCTATTCCCTAAATACCTAGTTAACAATAGGGAATAAAAAGACGATTCGAAGATACTGAGAATGTACTTACATTCTCAAGTATCTTCGAAAGGAATCCCCTGTCCCGCGCGGTATCTGAAGCTGACCGCATTTGACCTTAAACAAGAATAGCGTCTAATTACTTGCACTTATCAATACAGTCGGTTCTCTCCCCTTATCTTAAACTGTTAAATATGTCAGGTTTATAATGTGACGTAACATCGCGCCTGTATTCTTAGAAGAGGTAGGCAGAGAAACGGATGCACATCAGTGGTAAAAAAACACTATAACTTAAGCATAATCAGCCAATGACGTAATACAAATTTATATATTGTAGTATCTGACCCGGCAAACGTTGTTTTGCCATATAAATTATTTCTAGCTGCCCGGCGCTACTTCGTTTGCGTGGTGTCCTACCCACCCCCTACCCCTACCCTACTCGTACCCTACTGCTACCCTACTCCTATCCTACTCCTACACGTCTCCTACCCTACTCCTCCCCTGCTCCTACCCTACTCCTACACTACTCGTACCCTACTCCTACCCTACTTCTAACCTACTCCTACCCTACTCCCTACTTCTACCCTACTCCCATAGATATAATAAATTTTTCTCTGCGTAAGAACCATCCTCGTACTTACTTCAAGGAATATTCTAAAAATTAGCGATATCGGTTCAGCTGTTCTCGAGATTTGCGCTTAGCAACACATTCAGCGATTCAGTTTTATATTATAGAAGATAGCTTCTGCCCGCGACTTCGTCCGCGTGAAATTCGTACTTTCCTCTTATAATTTCGAAAATGTATGTTTATGATTTTTATCATTTTGTTTAGATATAAATAAGTATTCGGGCCAATTTTTTAGTTTATAGCTCAAAGGAATCAGATTTTTCAAATAAACTGTATCCCAGCTTTTTACCCCCCCAGGAGAGAAATTTTGAAAAATCGTTTGGGATGTGTTCATAACTTGACTCAAAGACCCATACCTACCCATTTTCGAGTTAATGGAAGCAAGCAATAGAATTTTCCACCTTCGTAGGAGTAAATTTTTGAATAACCCTAAATCACTTTTTTTAAGTATTTTTTGTTTTAGTAGTACCGAGTTTCGAGGTAATTCGACAGCGGGTTAAATATTTTTCTAATCCATCAACTTTGTCACCCCCCAAATCCTCTGTGAGGGATTTTTTAAACTAAAAGTGACAATCTTTATTATTTACTGACCCAAATATTGCCAAGTTTATAATTTATTAACCAAATGAATAAGATTTTTCATATAAACTGTATCCCCTCTTTCTATCCCCATATGGGGTGGAATTTCGAAACATAATCTAGATTATTTATACCAATTTTCCAGTTAATCAAGCCTCGTAATAAAATTCTGCCCTGTGAAATTTACTACCCCTGTTCACCCCATTAGCGGTAGATTTTCGAAAAACCCTGAACCACTTTATTATTTATTTTAGTCTTAGATAGGTACTGAGTTTCGAGTTAATTGGACCGCGCATTAAAATTTTTCCATACTAAATTTGACACCCCCAATCTCCCCTTTGAGTTAGTTTAGAATACCAAAAAAATTCGAACTTTATAATTATTTATGCCAAGTTTCAAGTCCAAATTTATTTGTACCATTTTTTTGAGTTTATCAAGGCACCCATTAAAATCCCCTTATAAATCGAACTACCACTTTTTGTCTCGTCAGGGGTCAATAATTTTCGAAAACCCCATACACTTACTATTGATTCTTCATCTGCCTAGCCTTTTCCCAACTATGTTGGGGTCGGCTTCCAGTCCAACGGGATGCAGCTGAGTACCAGTATTTTACATGAAGCGACTGCCTATCTGACCTCCACAACCCAAATACGATACCCCTTGATAAGACTGGTTGTCAAACTTTCGGGCTTCTGACCACCCTTAGCGACTGTCAAAGATCCACGAATGACAGCCGGGACCAACGGCTTAGGATGCTTTCCGAGGCACGGAGAGGTCACGGTATGTAAAGATGGACACCTATCCAGATCCACAGACCTACCGCGGCAAGCGTAGCCTGCGTAACCTGATCGATCGATCTGTGCGGCTGTTATTATTGATTATTTTCTGTCAAAAGTATTAATACTGAGTTTCGAGTAAATCGGACCGCGCGTTAAAATTCTTCCACACAAACTTTAACACCCCAACACAAGGGGTGTTGGGATGTTTTCATAAACGAATAATGATAAACTTTATTACTTGCTTAGGCAAGTATTCTTGCCAAGTTTATTAACCAAATGAATAAGATTTTTCTTATAAACTGTATCACGGCCCCCACAGGGGTGGAATTTCGTAAAATTGTTTGGGATGTGTTCATTACTCGACTCAAAGATTTTTTATATTAATTTCGAGTTAATCAAGCCACGCAGTAAAGTCTTCCCCTATAAAATTAACTTTTCACACCGTTAGGGGTAAATTTTCGAAAAACGATGATACACGTTATTCTTTATTTTCGGTCTTAAGTATAAATACTGAGTTTCGAGTTAATCAAACCACGCGTTAAAATTCTTCTATACAAACTTTGACACCTCCCAATCCCCCTTCAGGGTGTAGTTTAGAAAAAAAGCCAAACTTCATAATTTATTTAGATAAGTATTCGTGCCAAGTTTCATGGTTATTAACTCAAGGAATAAGATTTTTCATACAAACAAAATCCCCTCTTTTCACCCCTTAAAGGTTAAATTTCCAAAAACCCTTTCTTAGTGGATATCTACTCTTCACAAAGAACACACCCTCCAAAATTAATTTCTCTACCCAGCGGTACCGACCAGCGTTTTAGGCTGTGCGTTGATATATCAGTCAGTCAGGACAAAATTTCATCCCCCTTTTCACCCCCTTAATGGATGTAATTCCAACAACACCGTTGTGTTAGCTTCCAATCATAAGCCTAGATAATAAATTTTGTGATTTTTACGTCGAAAATTAATGACTTTCTATACACAACTTCATCCCCCTTTTTAACCCTTCGGGGGTGGAATTATCAAAAACGCTGAGATACGTATAAATTAATTTTCAATTGTCAGCCTAAATACAAAATTAGAAGATCCTAACTTCAAAACTGTCGGACTTTCATATAAACTTCCATCCCCTATTTTAACCCTTTAGGGGTTGAATTCCCAAAAATCCTTTCTTAGTGGATACTTTCTCTTCACAAAGAACACACCTTCTAAGTTTCAAGTTTCTAGGTCCAGCGGTTTGGGCTGTGCGTTGATATATCAGTCAGTCAGTCAGTCAATCAGTCAGGACTTTGAATTTTATATATATAGATAGATACAATACTAGAAGTGTTTTGACACCTCAAACCACGCCAACATCGCGGTTTCGAAGTAAGGAATCATTAGGTGGTCATAGTGAATTAGGGCCCTGGTAAAGTGGGGCTACCTTGACGGGACGGCAGAAGGGTGTGCTTGCGGAGCTATGTCACAAACCATGCTCCACCTCCTATCCTGCCCTCTGTGTCCCAAAACATGCAGTCAAAGTAACCTCTGCGCTGCCACCGACAACGCCGTGGTAGTGACAAAGTTTTGGGAAAACAAGATATAAAAGACAGTCGTGCCAGCGACACGAAGAAGAAGAAGGGCCCTGTCTGATCTGAAAACTGAACCCAGAACCTCATGCTCAGTAGTTGCGGTAGAGACTACAAAATCAACCAGGCAGACATGATGTGAGCAAACTTCTTAAAAAAATTGAGATGCATCGAATACCTACATAAATATATATTTTTTTTGTCATTTAGAATCATCATCTCCCTAGCCTTTTCCCAACTGTATTGGGGTCGGCTTCCAGTCAAACCGGGTGCAGCTAAATATCAGTATTTTACATGGACCGACTGCCTATCTGACCAACACAACCCAGTTACTGGGTAATACGATACTTAGCCCTTGGTAAGACTGGTTGTCAGATTTTCGGGCTTCTGACGATCCGTAACGACTGTCAAAGATTCACGAATGATAGCCGGGACCAACGGCTTAACGTGCTTTCCCAGGCACGGAGGAGTCATGGTATGTTAAGATGGTCACCCATCCACGGACCAACCGCGGCAAGCGTAGCTAAACCTGATCGGTCGGTCCGTGCGGCTGTTATTAGGTACTTGGCCACAAGCTCCTCCTTTTTGTAATTTAGAATAGAATAGAATATTATTTAGTATGTATACCATTATGGATTCAGGATATAAATTTACCAATGGGCGGTCCTATCGCTAAAAGAGATCTTTTACAGACAACCTTTGGATGGCTTTTTATTATTCATTTTCTTTCGAAAAGCCATTTATAAAAGAACCGTTTTTGTTTATTATTTAGGTAAGCCATCTTTTCTGACGTTGAATGCTGACCGAAATATCAGTCTACTTACCACAATGCACAATAACAACCGCAATTAAATCATTTGTTTAATTATTTTCCTTTTGTTTCTTATTCATTTAAGTAAATAATGTATTGTTAAACTATGACTAAAACCATTATGTGTTTAAAAAATTTTATTTAGGAACTTACCTGAACTTGCAAGCGGTTTCAATCAAGGAAAAATCATCGAAAATTGCTTGTGTAGAAAATTAGACCTCGTTTCGATTGCCAACTATCATAAACTTTCCATTATAACAAGTGGGAATGATATTATGACAATAAATAAAAACACTGCCAATATTGGTGTATGTGAGTATTTAAAAAAAAAACAAATACATCATCATCATCATCATTTCAGCCGAAAGACATCCATTGCTGGACATAGGCCTCCAAGCACCTCCACTTCGACCGATTCTGTGCTTCTCGCATCCAACGGGTTCCTGCGGCCTTCACAAGGTCGTCGGACCACCTCGTGGGAGGCCTAACCCACTCAAACATCGAAAAAAAAAAACTATCTACCACTAATAGTTGAAAACTTGTAATTGGCCTTATTTTGTATAAATTATTACGTACTGTATTTGTTTAGCTGTAAGTTTTACTAAAATAAATAAATAAATATAAATAAATAGTGATGGGCTGACCATGGCTTTTGCACCAATCAGCTATAGTGACTAAATTTTTATTCGTAGACTGGGAAAGTCATGAGTTAGATAAATAATAGGTATACGAAGTTTAATTTATTGTCGCATTTATTTCCTCACCCTGTATATGACTTTAGCATACAACGAGGAGTTTAAAGGATATATCGGAATGAAATGCCTATACCGCCACCTTACTAGGTATAGTCGTTTACTTGTAAAGAGAGACCAATACGTCAACACGTCACATCCAAACTCGACATGAAGGGAATCATTCAAATTCGATCTGCCGTTCTCACAAAACTCGGTGATAGATAGGAAATGATTAGTCTCTCTAGGAGACTAATCATTTCCTGTCTATCACCGAGTAGAGAACTTGTAGTTATAGCACTTAATTCAAGACTACACTATCACCGATTATATCACACTAAGGGGCTGTCTCCACGAGCGAGAGAATCGCGGCGATAGTCGCGCCGCGCCTTCAAATTTTCGCCGCGATGATATCGCCGTGTGGAGACACGTTCTAAGAGAGTGTATAGAAATACGTGGCACGACGATAATATCGCCGCGATTCTCTTGCTCGTGGAGACAGTCCCTAAACTACCGATTTCAAAGCTTTTATTATGAAGAATAAAGAACAGTCATGGTGGCCAGTGGTAACGTCCGCAACATACGAGTTGTAGGTCGGAGTTGCGAACCCGACTGTCTGGGTTCGAACCTCTTTACTTTGTGTAAATTATTTCATCACCACTGCTCTAAAAACGACGAAGGAAAACATCGTGAGGAAACTGGCATGTCCTAGAACCAAAAAAATTTAAAACATGTGGTATCTACCAACCCGTACTGGGCCCGCGTGGTGGTTTAGCCCACACCCTCTCACATTTTATTTATTTATTTTATTTATTTTATTTATTTATTTAAATGCCTTAAAACTTTCATTACAGGTCTAAACCTAATGCGATAGCCAAGTCATGCACACATAATTAAAAAACCAAGATCATTGTTTGTAACATAACGTGAACAATAGTACTTTTGCGAATTCACCCCAGTGACATGTAAATATATCAATTTCGACCTGAATATAATTGATGATGCGTATTGCTCGAGTCAGAGGGGTTTTGGCCAGTAAGTTGGTCCTGGCTGATGGTACGACCAGCAGTGGTGGGGGCCGTCGCCTCCACACATAACGGTCGGGTACGTACAAGTGCAACCGCTGCAGCACTCTCGGGTTGTGCTCTATGCCTCGGAGCAGTTTCACCACGTACGACACTAGTGCAAATTCCCGTCTCACCCCGAGTTGATTGTACCCCACCATACCCAGTACGAATAGAGTGGGGTACATCAAAGGGTAAAATGGGTATACCCCATAAAGTTTCCTATACAGGTGGCGCGTAAATTTGTTCTGGACTCGCTCCAACATCATTGAGTACTTAGCCTCATGTGGGCCCCATATGACAGCACTATGTTCCAGATGACTCCTGACTAATGCGTCATACAGGACTCTGATGGCTGTGATGCTGGTAAAGTCTCGCGTCTGCCTCAGAACAAACCCCAAGTTTCTAAATGCCTTTTTGCAGATCTTAGTAATATGACCGCGAAACGATAGTTCAGGAGTGAGAACAACCCCTAAATCACTCACCTGCGTGACTCGTTGCATCGGTACTGCATCCACTACGTACTCGTAGAGTAGAGGTGCACGTGCGCGTGTAAAACTTATCACCGAGCACTTGGATACGTTGAAGTAGAGCCTGTTCTCATGACTCCATTCCACTATCCTATCAATGTCATCCTGCAAACGTCTGCAATCAGACTCCGTCCTGATCTCCATCAGCAACTTGAGGTCATCTGCGAATAACAAACAAGACCCATTTTTGACGACTTCTGGTAAATTATTTATCATTATTATAAATTCCAGAGGCCCCATATTGCTGCCTTGATTCACCCCGGACCAGGTGTAATACGGATCAGATTCGCAGCCGTTGCAGTCGACATACTGCTGTCTGTCTTGCATATAGCTGGCTAAGAACTGCAATAGATGTGGTGTGCCACCGATTTCTGCTAACTTACGTAATAATATGTCATTATCGACGGTGTCAAACGCTTTTTTGAAGTCGAAATAAGCAGCGTCAACCTGCACACCAGCATCCACCGCTGGCACCACCTGTGACATGAAGTTAAGGAGATTGGTGGCAGTGCTGCGCCCCGGCCGGAACCCGTGCTGCGCATCCGATAGCTGCGCGCGGACCTGCTCCTGCATGCTGCGCTGGATGGCGGACTCGAAAACCTTGGCCGGTGTCGACAACACGGCCACCGGTCTATATCCACTGATGTCAGATCCTGCCTTACCTTTGGGGACTGGAATGACACGCGTTATCTTCCATCGAGTTGGAAAGGTCGCTGATTGGAGACATGTATTAAATATATAATGCAGAGGTTCCGCTAATACCCTACTACAATCCCTGAATAGGAAGGCTGGTATGCCATCCGGGCCTGCTGAACGCTTTGGTTTTAGACCCTCGAGTGCCTCTCTAACGTCCTTCCGACTAAGCGAGTTTAGTTGCACATGCGACCCACTCATGGCCCCCGCCGCCGTCGCCGCGGCCGCTTGTGGGTCAAGTTGTGGTGGCTCCCTACTGTATACCGACTCGAAAAACATCGCAAATTGCTTGGCACATTCAAGATCTGTTAGGTGTTGACCATCCTTAATAATAGTTTGTCTGTTAGCTGTGCTGGTCTTAGATCGCATATATTGCCAGAATGACATAGAGGCCTGTGTCCCAGCAGTGGGAACATTATTAGCCAGATGACGAGGTACACGCCGAGGGTGCAGTTACTGGAGTCGTACCGCAACGTCAACTTCAAGGCGTTCGTGGTGCGCGTGCCGAATTGTTATCTGCCCGTCGTCATGGAAGAAGTCTTCTGGCCGCAGGACGTGGTGTTCCGTCGCTACCGCGGACAAGTACCACAGAACAGCACAAGAACAAGCTAGTGAAGCGAAGTTCTATTTTGTTATAATAAAAATATGTGTGTTTAGGTTAAGGTATTTATTTATGGGCCTGCGTCGCCTGAAATAAATGAATAAATAAATAACAAAAAAAAAAAAAAAAATTATAGGCTGATTATAGTAAGTTTTAATCAGGTAAACACTATCACCGATTACATCACATTTTAACATATCATTTTTATGTTCTTTGCTCTTATTTCATGATTATTATTATACACCGTGTTCTTCACGTTATCCATAAACTTTGTCAAACGCTTCTATAGCATTTACAAATTAGATCTAACAAAGGAAGTAGTACTTTAAAAAGCTTCATTACAAAGATATTTGTAATTTCATTTAATGAAATTGAATTGAGCTATGCAGTAAGAAAGGGTCTTAACATAGTTTTGACAAGTTCCAGCCCGCCAAATCTTATGAATGAAAACACGTCTTTGCTAATACGGATAAACTGGCATGCATATCGGGTGATTTACGTCAAGGTATTTAGTTTGTATGAAAATTGACAAAAAAAAAAAGAATTCATTAATGTGTCCATAATGAAAAATGCGTATTTCCATGGTCTGAACATCTGATCGAAGTTTAGGTTTATCGTCCGGAACACGGTGTATAAATATGTAAATAGTAAACCACAGACTACCTGTAGCACGGTCTCCCCACTCCAAACGTTGTCTTTAAAAAAAATCGCTTTTAGTGATAAGACCGTCCATTGTGTCACCCAGTGTAAAATTTCTACATTTATATTTTATTAGCAGTTCAGCGGTTTAAGCGTGAAGAGGTAACCGACAGACAGACACATTTTCCCAATTATAATATTAGTATGAATGTGTAATTTTTATGGTGAAAGAGTATTCTATCTATTTATCAGACTAGCTTTCAAAGCTTTTACTAACAACATGCACACATTCACAAACATCAATCAAAATGTCGTCACACATAAATCATACAAAAACATTGATAAAACTCAGACCGCAAGTTCAAACGGACGCTGGTAAAGTCCCGATGCCTGAACAAAATTATCTCTAAACACAAACTTCCCTATATAAACGGAGGAACACATTGAGAGACATCATTCGTGAATCCAGAACTCAACAAAGATGTTCTCTCCAATTCTCTTTACTGTCTTCGTAGTGAGTGTAACTGCTTGGGAAAGTGTCCCTGAAGGTTATCAACTGGACTTGAGCCCTCAGGAGCAGGAGCTGAACGATGATTTCTACCGGTATTTGCACCAAGAGGAACACAGAAGACAAACCCGTCAGCTACATGGAAGTACTTTTTTGAATTCGGACGGCACTAGTGGTAAGTTTTTAAAAATATTTTTTTTTGTTTTTCTCTTACGTTATTTACGGGTAGTCAGAAGCCCAACACGGGTACGGGTAGTCTGACAACCAGTTTTACTAAGGGGTATCGTGTTACCCAGTAACTGGGTTGTGGAGGTCAGATAGGCAGTCGCTCCATGTTAAATACTGGTATACAGTCAGTTGCCTCCGGTTAGATTGGATGATGATCCCATCATAGGAAAAAAGGCTAGGCAGTTTGATTGCTCATTGTCTTTGTTTGTTTGTAATGGGTAACCTACAATATTAGGTACCGAATAACACAGGGTACCTTTTATGTCAAAAGAATCCTTAGTTCCTGTGGGAATTTCTATGCGGGTGAAACCACGGGGCTTAGTATGAATTTCCGAACAAAAACATTTGAAATTATTAAAATGAGGTACATGCTAGCCTATTAGCATCGCAAACTAAATGCATGCTATTGATAGCTGGGGAACTTAACATTATAATCTCTTCACCCTTGCCTTCCTCGTTGGTACAGGCAGACGTGTTTAGCATATTTTGCCAGTTATGTTTCAAGTCCTATGAAATGGAGGGGGAAACCAATGCCGATAACCATACAGAAATCCAGGTCATCAAATCTAGAAACCAAGCAACGAGGCAGTCAACTGTTTCCGATAGTATAAATTGCCGTAATTCATTTGTTTATTCTTTTTTCCCAGGTGTTAACGCCAAGCTGCCATTTGCTGGTAACGATAAGAATGTCCTCAGTGCTATTGGTGGAGCTAACTTCGATGCGAACAAGCACCTGCAGGCAGCAACCGCTGGAGTGGCATTAGACAATGTGTAAGTGTTTTTATATTCATTATATTCTTCTTTCCTGTTGATATGAATTCTGTGAGAAATTTTAAAATGCTTATGTCTTTAAAAAATATGTAATCAGATGAGCAGTGGTGGCCCAGTGGTAGCGGCCCGGACTTACGAGGCGTAGGTCGTGGGTTCAAACCCTTTAGGCACTTTACTTTGTGTAAATAATTTCTTCACCACTGCTCTGAAAACGGTGAAGGAAAACTTTGTGAGGAAACAGGCATGTCCTAGAACTAAAAATTCGAAGACATGCAACATCTGCCCACTACGTCTCACCGAGAGTAGGCCTGTATCCCAGCAGTGGGAATATTATAGGCTGATTATGCAGCAAGGTGGTTCCGGGGCTGACTATCCATAAAGAGCTGGATGTTCGGTTAATGGCATTTCAGAAGTATCTCTTGGACCATGAAATCTGCCCTTACTGCTAAGTAGTGTGTGTTCTCAAAGTTGCTATAGTCACTTATTTATCTCCAACAAAAGATGTACACAATAAAAACACATAAAATAAAGGGCAAAATCGTCCATGCGGTTGACTGTTCAACATTTGAATATCACAACTTGTGGATACTATTATATCTCTTGTTTGTCCAAGCAATCGCGTGCGGATTAAACTTCTGTTCGATACTGAAAAGAGAAATTTATCCATAGGTACAGACAGATAAATCAGTTGTTTATCAAATTGATACACTTCGTCTATTTGCCGTGTATATGCGCGTATGTGCGTGTGTGTGTGTGTGTTTGCGTGCTATTTCATATATAACTGTCAAAGAATGACCGTTGTGATGTGAAAATTTAAGTGGCTAGTCAATTTGATAAACAACATCCCTGACTTTACATAATTCTTCAAAAGAACCTCCTAGAGGATCTTATCAGTCAGCCACGCTGACAGTGTTTTCACTATTCAAACTCTTCATTATGATATTAAGCTGTTCTTGCATAACCATAGTCTAAATATCAATCTTTATGAAACATAATTTCACATTTGATCCTTCCCTAATTACAGCCACGGCCACGGGCTCTCCCTCACCAATACCCGCATCCCTGACTTCGGCGACAGGGCCACACTAGCAGGCCACGCGACCCTCTTCCAAAACCCGAACCACAACGTCGGAGCTAATGCCTTCGTGGCCAGGAGTATGCCTTCCATCCCTCAAGTTCCAAACTTCAACACTTATGGAGGCGGAGTTGATTATATGTACAAGTGAGTATTTTATCAAATTATTAAGGTCATACGACTGCCTACCAAGGCGAATCGTGTTATCTACGATGGGATGGCAATCCGACACGCCCGGAGAGAGATCAGGCGTAGGACCAACGGTAAAACATGCTGAGTGAGGACAAGGTATGGGCAGTAGTATCTGGGTTGTGAAGATTAGATAGGCAGTCGCTTCATGTAAAATACTGATTTTCGGCTGCATCTGGTAAAATTGAAACCGTCCGTAACATAGTTGGGAAAAGACTGGTAGAAGATTAAGGTGTCAAGATGAAGGGTCATCTGATAATAAGTGGTCACTACCGATCACCAGAGGCGTTGTAAATACGTAGCCATACTAGAGCCAAAGCTCAACATTTTGTCATATGTGCCTGTAATTACACCGGCACCACTACGCTTCAAATCGTAACGCAGCAACGCTGTTTTGCGGCACAAACCTTAGGAGATATCTATGCAAATTCAGTCAGCTCCTATATATATAGCCATAGTATATATTTCTTACGCAACTCGTCCATCTTTTTTGATGTGGAAACTTCTTTAGGAGCGTTGAGCGATTTTTGGTAGGGGAGAAACTTATAGGTCACGTCATCGACATCAATCTATAGTTATGAGTATGACGTGTTGCGCTTGGCCAGCAGTGAAAGCATATATATTTTAATTCATAATTTTATTTACAAATTACGAAATTTAAATTTTTGAAATATGATTTTTTTTTTAATATTTCATAGTTTTAAGTTTTCACTTCTGTCTGCAGTCCTCATGACTGTCTTCTTCTTCTAGAATGGGCACTTCTTCTTCTACATCATTAGTAATTGCGTTGCCTTAAAAATGTAGTTTTCTAATTCTTTTCCTTTATTACAGAAACAGAGTCGGCGCATCATTAGGGGTAGCTCAAACTCCGTTCCTGCAACGGACTGATTACTCTGCCACCGGAAACTTGAACCTCTTCAGAGATAAATCCAGTTCTGTGGATTTCAACGCAGGCAGCTCGTCGTGGGAACCCTCGACTGGTTTTACTTTCAGGAAATTCTTTTAACTTTACCCAAAAAAAAACCTATTTATTTGGATTAAGAATTTGAGATAATTTTCAAGTTATGGAACAACGAACCGATTGGCATAATTAACACATTGAAGGACACTGAACGAGACACAATAGAAGTTTTATTGTTATTACGTCGAGAGGCGTTAAGTGTCCCGCAAAGTGTTAACAAAGTTCAAATTCCATTGCAACCAAAAATTTATTAGGACCTATTTGTTACAAATGGTCACTCAAAAATCAAATTTCTATGAAAATTGTTCTACCAGAATCGCGTCGCACCGTCGTCGTGTCGCTCCTGTCTGCGGGAACCTTAAGTCAGTACTTACGTGAATTCAGTTGTAATATTTTATATATCAAAAAGTGTCAATTTAGACTGATAGTCATCATTTTCACATTTTTCTTGAATCTTTCCTTTACAAATAACATATCATTAGTATGTAAGCTACGAAAACATTAGACAAGTGATTTTTATTGCCAAAGTATTAATTCATTTGAGTTGAAAAATAAGTGTAAATATTTTCAAAATACTCTCACAAGTTTGTATAATTATATTTAAATATTAATTTTAAAGGGAGGTACACATTTTGTATTGTATTGTATTTGTAATTTAGTTCCGTAAATGATCTGTAAATAAAAAATATTTTAGATTAGTTGGTTCTATATATCTTGTTCCCTACCATCATCATCTGCCTAGCCTTTTCCCAACTATGTTGGGGTCGGCTTCCAGTCTAACCGGATGCAGCTGAATACCAGTGTTTTATATGGAGCGACTGCCTTTTTTTTTTTTTTTTCGCTGAGAAATGACATTACGCATCTCCGCTCGTCGGGGGACGAGACGGAGTATGTGGGACTCCCTGCCAGAGTGGCAGTATACCCACTAAAACTCAGCGGTGTTCCCTCATCGCCTTGATGGGGGGGTCATGGGAATCCGGCTCAGCCTTTGCGTCCACAACCCCCCCGGCGCATGTCCGCCTATGTGGCGGGCCCCGCATATCCCCCTGACTGGGGGGCTACGGGAATGGCCGGGAACACCTGGTGGAAGCCTGTGCAATACAGGCGAGGGTGCCCCCGCACCCGTCGCCTGCTGGCTTCCACCTGGGAGGAGTCGGAGATGACTGTCATACTGACGTCTTCTTTGACCCCTCCTCCGCCTTCGGAGCGGCGCCGCGAGAGGGTCTTCCTCCCGCGCGCGCTCCGCCGCCTCCTTCTGGGACATGACGTGTTCGCAGAAGGAGGCGACTGCCGCCCAGGATCCCTCATCCCCCAGCATGGCTTGGTCAACAAGCCGGCGAGCGAGAGGTCCATTCCGATCGCCGCGGTGAGACTGCGGCGCGGCTCGGACCACGACGGGCACACCTCGAGAGTGTGCTGCGCCGTGTCCTCCGCCGTGCCACAGTCGTGACACGACGGCGTCTCCTCCCGCCCGATACGGTGCAGGTACGATCCGAAGCAACCATGTCCGGACAGCACCTGCACCAGACGGAAGGAGAGGAACCCGTGCGAACGCTCGAGCCAGTCTCGCAGGACCGGCCCAATCGCGTCGAGGGTTCGGCGGCCGAGCGACTGCCTATCTGACCTCCACAACCCAGTTACTGGGTAATACGATACCCCTTTGTGTGGTAAGACTGGTTGTCAGACTTTCGGGCTTCTGACTACCCGTAACGACTGTCAAAGACCCACGAATGACAGCCGGGACCAACGGCTTAACGTGCTTTCGGAGGCAAGGATATGTAAAGATGGTCACCCATCCACAGACCAACCGCGGCAAGCGTAGCTTAACCTGATCGATCGACCTGTGCGGCTGTATTTAGCCATGGGCCCCTCTAATTTTTATTACCTACCGTCATTTTTTTTCATTCATCAGCCGTATTTTCAGCAAATACAGGTTGGCAAGGAACAAGGGTATCGACGCGCAACCAGAGGAACAATTCTCGTTATTTTAAGACCGTACACAGTCTGAAACTGTCATCATCATCATCATCATTTCAGCCGAAAGACGTCCACTGCTGGACATAGGCCTGCCCCAAAAGGGGGGGTTTGCCATAATCGCCACGCTTGGCAGGCGGGTTGGCGATCGCAGTATGGTATGGTGGTGGACTGCATAGAGAACGCTGCTGCCCATTCTCCGGTACGCCCCTTAGTCGCCTTTTACGACACCCACGGGAAGTATGGGGTGGTGCTATTCTTTAAGTCCGGCACCACACAGACAGTGTCTAACTGTCATAAATACCTCTAATTTTCCAACATTTTTGACAAGATTTGACATTTGTTGGTCGCCGAGATGATTGAGACTAGATTTTTAACGTTTTAAATTACGAGCATTGGCCTTCTGTTATAAATACTGTGAATTCAGTACATTATACCGAAACACAAGGCGTTTTAAAAAAAAAATGCTATTTCATACATTTTGACGCGGAAGAAGAAAAGTGAAGAAAACTTACGTATTACCCTTTTCTATAAGTAATAAAAAAAAAATACTTAATTTTTTTTATTTCAGACCATGGGGTCCATTTTGTTAGTAACAATGTTCTTATAGAACATCATCATCATGTTCTTCATCTTGTTGTTCTTGTTTTTTGTTCTATTCTTGTTCTTCTTTGAAGCAGCAGATTTTTTTTTTGATAACCAATGAAGAATTTCTGCGTAGAATCATGTGCCAAATTCATAGTTACAGTTTGCGCGTCAATGTTGCTGTTAAAAAGATTGATAAAAAAGTCTGCGATGGTATATGTTCTCAGGATAACCCACAGAAACCAATCTTTTACATATTACAAAAAAAATATGGGTTATTTACCAAGCTATTTGAAACAATACAGTATTATTCCTTATCCAATTAAATACATTAGATACGTTGTGCATTTCATGCAGACCAAAATTGCCCTTTATAGCATATCATTACAATTAAGATCTTAGAAGATATCAGAGATTTAAAAAGCAGGGGCAGAGCGGCTGGCGGGGCGGTACGAAGTTCGTCGGGTCAGCTAGTAAAATATTATAAATCTTGGAAATATTCATAGAACTGGAGCTTTATAAACCGACCGCGATCGAGTTTTCAAAAATATGTATCTAGGTAAGTAGGTAAGATACGATACGAATCTGATCTGATCTGAACGATCGTTTTGGGTTTACTTAGACTAAAATTCTGAACGAAACCTAGCGACTTGTAATTTGGCCCGTAACGCCATCTATCGCGTTTGTGGTAAACTATCAAAGATGTTTTCTTGTACGATTAATTTGTTTTTTTTGTTCTTTTAGCACTTGAAAATCGGATTCAATATTTCCAAATTTAAATATCTTAAATGCGCAAGTGAATCACTACGAAACAACTCCAAAGTCCAATAAGTTGATATTAATACTTCCAAGTCGATATTAATGCTTGGGGGAGGCCTATGTCCAGCAGTGGACGTCTTTCGGCTGAAATGATGATGATGATGATGAATACTTCCAAAACTAATGTTTTGGAAGTATTCATCATCATCATCATTTTTGTTTTGTGCTTTAGCGATAAAGTTGAAAATCTATTAAGGTCATCTAGTAAGGTCATGGTAAGCCATCACTCAAACTCAGAGCATTTATTTCAATTAAACCTTGTACATGTAGGCACTTTTGAATTGTCAAAATTAAATAGTCTGTCAGTTAGTCAGAAAGTTGAAGCTAGTTGCCCTGTCACTGTCGCACTGTCGGACTGCATAGAAAAGAAAGAGAAGCGCGATGACAAAACATTGGTAATTTATTGCAAAATATGAAGCAATTATTTAATTACAAAAACTCTATTATTTGGACTAAAAAATTAAAACACTGTGTTTTAGTATGTTGCTTATAGAATAATCTGACAAAAAATCAGAATGATTGTATGTATATTAGTATGGTTTTTATTGTAAAAAGAAAGTTTTTGAAGGTATCTTCATGATTTTTTTCTGTCGTATCAAATTAGTTGTATTATGTTTTCAACACTCTATCTACCTAGCATATATCCTGAAGAATATCATATAGGTATTTTTCCGATTTTGTTGTAGTCCATCATATACTTTTATTGTTTGTAAAACTTGCGTTTTTTTGCGTTTAGGTCCTGTAAGCCCCTTAAAGGACAGATTGTAGTAGCTTGATATGCTGGCGTCTGTACTTATGAACACACGACGACACATCATGCTGTACATATCCAGTTTTAGCTGACCTCGCATTGGCTTTTCGTACAATAAGTAGTCAGCTTATACTGAAAATTAATAACTAATTATGTCGTCGTGACACACGACACACGGTTTAGGAATATTCCTTTAAAACAGTCAAACAAACTGTGATACAAGAATAATGGGCTCAGGATTTTGTAATAATTATATTGATTTAAAAGAGTGTCTTTGGAGTTTCTTGCCCACAACCACCGGGCAGTTTAGAAGCTCGTGTGCTGTTGTCTCGTCGTTCTCCATGCAGGTCCTGCACAGCGTACTTTCCTTAACTCCTATGACAAATACCTAGATGTTTATTAATTGACCCGTGTCGGGTTATGCTCAGCTATGTAACTGTTCAGCGGGATTGTCCGAAAGGGTTACCGCTGGCCCGGAACATAAAGGGCTGAGGAAGGAACACGGGTGGGCTTTAGTCAGTAAGAGTCTGACACTCCCTTCCGCTCCACCCAGAGCGGGAGGGGTCATTTGATGATTTCCCATCCGCAAATAAAAAAAAAAAAACAAAAAAAAATCTCTGTAACTGTAGGCAGTTGTTGTTTAGTTAGTCGAAGAGCCAGTGGGGTAATTGCGTATCACACTATCATTGCGTTATTTACGTTATTTTGTTGAGCAGACTATTTTTCCGAACATATGAAGCAATGGATTCGCAATCGTCATCTGCCTAGCCTTTTCCCAACTATGTTGGGGTCGGCTTCCAGTCTAACCGGATGCAGATAAATACCAGTATTTTAAATGGAGCGACTGTCTATCTGACCTCCACAATCCAGTTACTGGGTAATACGATACCCCTTGGTAAGACGGTTGTCAGATTTTCGGGGTTCTGACTACCATTCAAGTATTACGTAAGCACTACAGGGGGGCGGGGGGGTCTTTGCTTTGCTTATTTTTGATGACATGGGGATGGGGGGATCTGCATCGTGATTACGTCAGCAGTATTTATTTTTTATGTATTCGGATATTCTACAAAATTTTGTTGATTTTGGTTTTAACACATAATTATGGCAACCCTACTTGTCTATGGTTGAAAACGAAACGCATAATATGCTGCTCTTGAATCAATAAAGAAACCAGAACACATTGAAAAATGCATGTACCAACAATGTTTACGTAATCATTTAAGCGTTTTGCTTACTTTTGCTGACAAGGGGGAGGAGGGGGTTAATAATTGCAAAAAATCTGCTTACGTACCTAATACTTGAATACCCCTAACGACTGTCAAAGATCAACGAATGACAACCGGGACCGGGCTTAACGTGCTTTCCGAGGCACGGAGAGTTCACGGTATATGTAAAGTTGGTCACCCATCCACAGACCAACCGCGGCAAGCGTAGCTTAACCTGATCGATCGATCTGAGCGGCTGTTATTGTTTAGCCACGGGCCCCTCGATTCATTCTCAATATCACAAAATGAATGAATACGTGATGAATGGATTCGCGATATCATACAAAATAATTCAAATTGTGATTGATAGTGTGTTACGCGGCCGGGGCCATATTAGGGGGCCGTTTCGTGGGGCGGCCATCATTCCATTGTCAGTTGCAACAATATCGAATTAGTGTCTTATATCCGTGAGGTTGGTGCTCCAGTTTCAATTCTTAACACATGCACGGCATATCCATACTAATATTATAAATGCGAAAGTGTGTCTGTCTGTTTGTAACTTCTTCACGATTAAACCGCTGACCCGATTTAGATGAAATTTGGTATAAAAATAGTTTGAGTCCCGGGAAAGGACAAAGGGTAGTTTTTATCCGGATATTCCCACGGGATCGACGCTCATGCGGGTAAAACCACGGGGCGCTGCTAGTATACATCCCGAAGAACCTAGCACCTAGCTCCTAGTACCTAGTATACAATAAAATTATCCTGAAAAATATCATATATTTTTCTGATTTTGTTTACTTTGCCGTCATAAAGGAAAAGGGCACAACTAACATTTTTTCCAAAATTAAGTTATTATACGTAAGAATTTGCAATCAGAAAAAAAAAGGCGCATAATATGCCAGTTTATTTTACTCAATTTTGGAAAAAATGTTAGTTGTGCCCTTTTTCTTTATGACGGCAGTACTGTAGTCGACCACATACTTTTATTGTTTCTAACTTGCGTTTTTTGCGTTTATGTCCTGTAATCCCCCTTAAACAAGAAATTTCACGCGGGCGAAGTCGCGGGCAGAAGCGAGTTAATCGAAATTGACACCGTCTTTATGTCGCGGTTAAAGTAGTAACCTGAGGGCCACGAAACGATGGCCTGTCTGGTTTTTGCTATCCGCTTCAAAAGTCAGTATCGAGCAGCGAAAATCAAAATTAACTTTATTTAGACTAAGGTAAAGTTGCTATTAGTTTAAAGACCATTTTTAGGGTTCCGTTGCCAAATGGAAAAAAACGGAACCCTTATAGATTTGTCATGTCTGTCTGTCTGTCCGTCTGTCTGTCTGTCTGTCTGTCCGTCCGTATGTCACAGCCACTTTTCTCCGAAACTATAAGAACTATACTGTTGAAACTTGGTAAGTAGATGAATTCTGTGAACCGCATTAAGATTTTCACACAAAAATAGAAAAAAAAACAATAAATTTTGGGGTTCCCCATACTTAGCACTGAAACTAAAAAATATTTTTTTCGTCAAACCCATACGTGTGAGGTATCTATGGATAGGTCTTCAAAAATGATATTGAGGTTTCTTATATCATTTTTTTCTAAACTGAATAGTTTGCGCGAGAGACACTTCCAAAGTGGTAAAATGTGTCCCCCCCCCCCCTGTAACTTCTAAAATAAGAGAATGATAAAACTAAAAAAAATATATGTTGTACAATACCATGTAAACTTCCACCGAAAATTGGGTTGAACGAGATCTAGTAAGTAGTTTTTTTTTAATACGTCATAAATCGTAAACCGCAATTTACCTTTTATTCAACCAACTCAAATATAAAAAAATATAATAAAATATTTAATTTCATAAACATTAACACGGAAGTTACGGAACCCTCGGTGAGCGAGTCCGACTCGCTCTTGCCCGGTTTTTTTAAAGCGTGTAATAACGAAAAAACGTCTTAGTTTCGTGGCCCACGCTTAAGGGCGATTTTTGCAGTGCAAGTTTTACAACTTTTGTGCGTTTGTCTGTACGGTTCAAACGTAGTAGGTATATCCGTCGGTGCGGTGTTGTGTGACACGTTTGTATAGATATTCTTCAATCGTCTCAAGATAGTATGTAAGTAGACCCTAAGCCCCTTAATAATAATCGTACTATATCTGTCAGATAAATAGTTACATTTCCTTATAACTGGACTAGCTGCGCCCCGCGGTTTCACCCGCGTAAGTGTCGATCCCGTGGGAATATCGGGATAAAAACTATTCTATGTCCTTCCCCGGGATGCAATCTATCTCTCTGCCAAATTTTATCCAAATCCGTTCAGTGGTTTACGCGTGAAAAGGTAACATACAGACAGACCGACAGACAGACAGAGTTACTTTCGAATTTATAATATTAGTATGGATACATATAAACTACTCCGAAAATTATTGTTACAATTGAAATATAATTTTAATATATTTTTAACTTGTGGACTCCACACTAGGTCGAGCCTATTTCAATTGGTTAAAACTAGTTTTAAGGGGCTTACATGACCTAAAGCGCGGTCACTGTCGGACTGCATAGAACAGAAAAAGAAGCGCGATGACACAACGCTGGTAATTTATTGCAAAATATGAAGCAATTATTTAATTACAAAAAATCAATTGTTTAGTATTGTTACGAGCTTCGGATTCGTGACAATAAAAACTACCGATTTAATAACCAAAAATTGACACTTTAATTAACAACACTAATTACAACTCAAACACACTAATTACAAAACACAATTGCACTACTGATCACTTTCGGCCTTATTACAAAACAAGATTTATCTTTAGACCCTGGTTTAAACCATCCAGCCATTTTTAAATTTCGAACTATAATCCAACGAAGCTAAAGTTTTTATTACAAAAACTGACGTTAAACCCGAGTCTAAGTTGTCAATTTTGCATTAAGAACTTTACGTTTGTCGAAATAAAGTTCAAAATAGAGTACCTGGCTCGAAAGTTTAGGCTAGGTCTAAAATTAGATCTCGTTTTGTAATAAGACGGTTTAAGTCGCACTTGAAGATCGCTTCGGATGTTTTCACTTCGATCGCTTATGTAACACTGTGTCGGTCGTGGCGCGTCTCGGCCTTATATAGCGCCAAAGAGAGTTCTAGAACCTTCCATTGTAGAAACATCTAGAATGTTCGAGAACATACAGGCCCCGATCGACCAGATGTCGAAAGTTCGGGAATGTTCTAGAAAGTTCTCGCATCGAAATTTCTAGAAGGGTATTGACTACTAGTTCCGCTACTCGATACTAGATGGCGCTAGTGGTAACTACTGTCGCCATGTACTAGGCATTAATTGTGGCGCGCAACACTGCCCCCTCCTAAGACATGCTCGTCCCGAGCATTATCGGCCTCGTAATAACGCGCCAGTCGATCCACGTGGACGATCTTAGGAGTACCTCTTGCACCTTTCTGTATCCGGTAGGTTACGTCATTGATCTTTGTCACAATCCGGTACGGTCCGTCCCATTTAGCTTGAAGCTTAGGAGATTTCCCTTTGCTGCGGACTGGGTTGTGCAACCACACTAGTGAACCTTCGTCGAACCCTTTATTGTTCATTTTACGGTCATAACGGGTTTTCATCTTTTCAGACATTTGCTGGCCCGATTGTCTGACGTGCTCATAAATGTCATTCATTTTGTTCCGCAAGTCATTCGCATACTCGGTTATACTGCGTGGGGCATCAGGTGGTATTCCGGTGATCAGGTCTGCAGGCAGCCGTAATTCTCTTCCAAAGTTTGCGAAAGCTGGTGTCACCGATGTACTTTCGTGAACAGCGCTTCGATATGACAACAAAACGGTTGAATGTGCTTGTCCCAATCTCGTTGCCGATTTTCCACAACTTTGGCTAGGTATCTCTCCAGTGTCTGATTAAATCGTTCCACCATTCCATCCGATTGTGGGTGGTAAGAAGTTGTTCTCGTTTTATGAGTACCCATTACTCGGCAAGTTTCCTGAAATATTTGCGACTCAAAATTCCTTCCCTGATCACTTCGAATCTCCAAGGGTACTCCAAAACGGCAGAAGACTTCATGAACCAGTTTATCTGCAACTGTTGAAGCTTCTTGGTTTGGAAGTGCGAAGACTTCCGGCCACTTAGTGAAGTAATCCATCACAACCATGAAATACTTGTTACCACTTTCACTTTCCGGAAACGGCCCCGCAATATCAAGGGCTATCCTCTCCCATGGTGCACCAACAATGTACAATTTCAATGCACCTCTACTACGAGTCTGAGGTCCCTTTACAGCTGCACAACTTGTACATTTGCGACACCAGTCCTCGACATCGGCCCGACAGTGGACCCAGTAAAACCGTTCTCGTATCTTCAGTAGAGTCCGTTTTACTCCCAGATGACCTCCTGAACAACCATTATAGTACAGCTGTAGAACATTCGGTACTTGAGCTTTAGGGACAACCATTTGCAAATGACAGCTGTCTCCCCGAGCGTTTTCCCATTTACGGCACAGGACTCCATCCTGAATCACCAAACTGTCCCATTGGGCCCAATAGCTTTTTGTGATCGAACTCATCGCTGAGACGTCGCTCCACCTGGGCTTAGGAGCTCTGGCCTTCATCCACTCCAGAATCGGCTTGATGTCCGAATCTTCCTGCTGCGCACGTTGTATGCTTTCCTTCCACTCGTTGCTGAGGCCGGTCCTGAGCATCCTCACAGGTACCACTTCCTTACCCTCTTACCTAGTACAATGATTGCAGTCTTCAGGACAAGGTCTTCTTGACAATGCATTTGTCTTGCCATGAAGTTTCCCGTTGCGCTGTTCGACCACAAAGTCGTATTGTTGCTGCTGCTGGGCGGTGCTGTTAGCCGCACTACC
The DNA here is from genome assembly GCA_916614155.1 of Mesoligia furuncula. Classification (NCBI taxonomy): domain Eukaryota; kingdom Metazoa; phylum Arthropoda; class Insecta; order Lepidoptera; family Noctuidae; genus Mesoligia; species Mesoligia furuncula. The sequence goes on from OU744814.1 coordinate 15,018,356, forward strand.
CTTTGGAGACCAGCCATCTTCCCTTTCTGCAGTTCGCTTAGGGCAACTGGATCGAAGGTGGCCCCTTTCCCCACAGCCGTAGCACCTAGGGCAGTATCTCCTATTGCGTTCGCGAACTGTAGCCGCTGCAACCTCCCTGACGCGATGAGAACGATGATCCTGCCGCTCAGCTTCCACCTCTAGTGCATGGGCCAAGGCTTCCTTAAGCGTCCCATGGTGACCGAGCCTCACAGCAGCTCTAACTTCAAGGTTGCGGATGCCGTCGATGAACTCCTGCACCAGGTTCCCATCAATAAGCGCAGGCACGGACTGGTAAGCTTTGCGAACCAGCTTCTCCACTTCAAGGGCCCACTGCTGCAGGTTTTCGTTACTGCGTTGCACGCGATCCTTGAGCTGCGCACGAAACACGTGTTCCAGGTGAGCGTCGCCATACCGAGCCTTCAACGCCTCAAGGAGCTGCTTGTAAGTCACTTCCTTACCGAGAGCTTCCAGGACAGTTAAGGCCTGGTCGCGCAGGCCTAGGGTGAGAGCAGTCATGGCCTGACTTTTATTCCACCCGTTCGCCTTCATGACAGCCTCAAACTGGATTTTGTAGGCTGACCAGGAAGAAGTTCCGTCGAATGGTGGCACTTTGAATCCACGTAGCGAAGGTGTTGTAGCTAGGGGAGCTGCGATTCCATCCCCAAGTTTAAGATTACCCAACTCCTGCTTCACATCAGCAATGACGTTATTAAACTTGCTGATCTGAGTTTCAGCTTCTGACAGGCGGTTGTCATGCTGGGCAACCTTCTCCTTCACCTCCTTCATGTCTTTCCCAAGGTTTGCGTGAAGGTCCTTCATGAGGAGCATCTGCTCTTCCTGGCGACGCACCTGCTCCTCCTTATCCCGTTTGAGCTGTTCTTCCAATCGGCGGGACTGCTCCTCCTGTCGGCGAGCCTGTTCCTCCTGTCGGCGGGCCTGCTCCTGCAGCATCATCATCAGAGCAGCCAAATCTGGTGCTGCTGATGCTGGAGCTGCTGCGGACGGGCCGGCCTCCATAGTCGGTAGCTGGCCCTCCGACCTCTGTGGCGTAGCTCCACCAAATCGCCTCTGGTCCGTCTCTTGCTGGCGTTGACTCCGGGTACGGATACCCTCCGCGTCGTCTTTGGGTAAAACCGGCATGATTTTTAATCCCCTCTTCTGACACCAATTGTTACGAGCTTCGGGTTCGTGACAATAAAAACTACCGATTTAATAACCAAAAATTGACACTTTAATTAACAACACTAATTACAACTCAAACACACTAATTACAAAACACAATTGCACTACTGATCACATTAAGTCGCACTTGAAGATCGCTTCGGATGTTTTCACTTCGATCGCTTATGTAACACTGTGTCGGTCTGATTTGGAAATCGCGACGCCCCCGTCAGGGGGCGTGGCGAGCGGTTCCGGGGCTTCGCCCCCCGGCCGCGGAAGCCATGCGGTGGCCTGCGAATACAGGCCCCTCACTTGGTCGGCTGCAGGGCCTGCGGCAATTGTTGGGCACGCGTATTTACGCGCGCCCATGTGAGTGATTGCATAATGTTTTTCTGTAGGCGCGCCGCGACGCTGTCTCTCAGCGCCGCTTTCTTCACGACACCTCGGCGGTCTGTCCCCGCCAGGTGAGACCCCCAGTTACCTGGGGGAGGCCCGGCGGAGGACGACCAGCGACGGAGGTGCCGACTCGACGCTCCTACAGAATTAGGTGGAATTGCCCCCGCCCGTCCCGCTTCCAGAGCTAGCCGGGCACGGTCCGAGCTAAGGGGCAGTCAGTGTGTGTGTGAGCGGTATTGTTTTGTGTGACACCGCCCAGTGTCTGCGCGTACCGCGGCCCGCGCTGCGCATACGCGCGTGAGTTATAGCGTCTGTTAAGTGATGAATGTCTGCGTTCGCCGCGTGACGTGCCTATATTAACCTAGCACACGCCACTCGACGAGTGTATGTAATGTGTGTGAAGTACTATTGAGTCGGGTGAGCCGCGTGTAACCTGGGTGCGGCTCACTCGAGGCGTCAATCCGGTGCGATAGGGTCGTCGTCCGCTACCAGGTCGCGGGGCAGGGGTCTCGCGTCGGGGGGGCGCGCGTGCCAGGGCGCAATGTCCTGGACATGCGGCCAGGCAGATGCGTCGGCACGCGCGAACATTCCCGTCGCGAGGCGCCGCACAAACTCGTCCAGGCTCTCAATCCCGAGGTCCCGTTGCAGGACATCGTTCCTCACGTAGCGAGGAGCATCAACAATGGTCCGCAGCGCCAGACTCTGCTGCGCGCGGAGCAGCTTTCGGCTCGACTCGCTCGTGAGGGCGAACCATGCCGGGGCGGCGTACGTCAGTATTGGGCGCACGTACAGCTTGTACACGCCCAATTTGACGCGCGCCGGTATTCGGGACGAGAGCACCGGTTTAAGGAGGTTGCGGGCGACCCTACCTTTTGCGGCGACCGAGCGGACGTGTGGCCCCATCGTGAGCCGACGATCGATGGTTACTCCCAGGTACTTGACCCGGGGCGACCACGCGATGTCGGCTCCCTGCAGCTTCAAGGGTGGTGGGAGGGGCGCAAAGCCGGTGACCATGGCCTGCGTCTTACCCACGTTAACCGAAAGCCGCCACCTGGACAGCCATTCCGGAAGCAAATCGAGCGCGCGCTGCATCTTGACGGCCGCGTACTTCGCGTTAAGCGATGTGGTTATGTACGCGGCGTCGTCGGCGTACAGCGCGAGCATGGCGTCCGAGGTGGAGGGGATGTCGTCGGTGTAACGTGAGTAACACGCCGGCGACACGCAGCTGCCCTGCGGTACACCCGCGAGCACCGGGCGGGCGCTAGAGAGCGCCCCGTCGACCACCACCCTGAAAGTCCTGTCTGTGAGGAAAGTGGAGACCACCTTGACGACGCGACGGGGCGCGCCTGAAGTGGCCAGCTTGTAAATCAGGCCGTCGTGCCACACACGGTCGAAGGCCTTCTCCATGTCGAGGAATACTGCCACCGAGTACTCCTTCTTGTTGAGCGCGGCTGCGAGGTGGTGCAGTACCCTCGACAGCTGGAGCGTCGTGCTGTGCTCCGCCCGAAACCCAAACTGCTCCGAGCGCGGCGTGATGTGCGGTTGGAGGTGTCGCAGCAGGAGTGCTTCGAACACCTTGGAGACTGTCGGCAACAACGTGATTGGCCGATAGCTCTCCGGCTTCAGGATGTTTTTTCCCGCCTTGGGCAGCATGATGACGCGCCCCTCCTTCCACGAGCCGGGAAAGGCCCCCGTGCGCAGTATCCCCGTAAACAGGCGCGCCAGCGCCGCTACCATACGGTACGGCAGGTGGCGCAGCACTGTGTTGGTGATACCGTCAGCACCGGGGGCCTTCCTAGGCTTCGTCCTTAGGATGGCGCGTCTGACTGCGCCCGGCGAGAAAAAGATAGGGTCTTCTTCGGGAGCTATCGGCGTTGCGAAATAGTCCCCCAGGTGTTGCTCGACTGCTGCGACATGGTCGGTGTCGCTGGTCGGGTTTGGGCGGAACTGACGCTCCAGGTGCTCGGCGAAGACCTCCGCCCGGTCCTCCGCTACATACTTAAGCGCCCCGTCGCTGTTGCGCAGCGGACGCACCGGAGCTGGGGTGTTCGTTAGCTGGCTGCAGAGTTTATATACAGACGGCCAGCTGTCCGCCGTGGCGTCTATTCTGTCCTCCCAGCCCGCGGTGGTCAGAGCCTGTAGTTCGGCCTTGACTCTCTCCGCGAGACGGTTGAGCTCTCGCTTCATCGTCGGACATCTTGTTCCCTGCCACTGCTTGCGAAGGCGCCTCTTCTCGGCGATCATCGCGCTGATGCGAGCCGGCAGGGGCGGCAATAGCCCTCTCCCCTGCGGCTGCGTGCTAGTCGCCGCTTCCAAGGCGCTCTGTATGCAAGCAGTGACATCGTCCGCGGTCCTGTCAACGTCCGCGGAGGTAACAATAGGCCGAGTCGGCGTGGTGGTCTCCACTTTCTCCACGAACTTTTCCCAGTCCGTGGATCGACGTGGCGCTATGGGCTTCAGTCGGGTCGGCATTCCCGATAAGACGACGAGTACAGGTTGGTGGTCCGACTGTAACTCGTCGTCTATCACTTGTTGAGTGATCTGGCAGCTTAGCCCCCGGTGGACTACGATGTCCAGCACGTCCGGCATGTACCGCGCAGTGTCCGGGTAGTGCGTCGGCGTCTCTGGGCCGGACACCGTATAGCCGAGGGCTTCCGAGTCCGCGAAGAGCCGCCTCCCCTCGGAATTCGTTGTGTAGGAGTTCCACGCCGGGTGCTTGCAATTGAAGTCGCCGGCGAGGATGGTGGCGCGCGTGCTGCCTACAAGCAGGGCCCGCAGCTCGGTAAGGTCCAAGCGAGCCGCGGGCGGCTTGTAGCAGGCGTAGATGTTTATGTCCTCGCCGGCTACGTGTAGCTGCACACCCAGGGCGTAGAAGCTCCTGAGCGACGGCAAGGGGAGTTCCTGATGGACGACTCTTCGCCTCACTAGTACCGCCAGACCACGGTACCTTATATTTGTGTCGGCCGACCTTTCATCCTTCCTGTATAAGTGATACCCTGGGACCCTGACCCTATCTTCGGGCCCTAGTAGGGTCTCACTTATAAGCGCCACGTCGATGTCCTGTTCCCTCAGGAGATGGCGGAGGGGGGCGACCTTTCCCTTAAGGCCGCGGGCGTTCCAGTGAATCACCCTTAATGGCCTAGCCATGGTACAGGGTAAGTAACGTGGCCAGGCCATCAAGGATGACCGTCTCGATATTCTGACCCTGCCTGATGGCCTTAATTAAGTCCATCAGTAATTTTATGGCACAGGTCGTGAATTCTTTTTGGGTCTCGGACTTAGCTTCAAGCGTGATGTTAGCGCCGGTAGCGCCGCGGCTCGCCTTCTGAGCGAACTGTTTGTTTTTTAGTTCCGCGATTTGCCGCGGCACTGCACCGGCGCTAGTTGTGGGTTCGCCGGTGTGTTTCACGACCTGCGCCCCGCTTGTGGCAGGGTCGGCCTCGGGAATGTCTCCTTGGGTCGCCGGAGGGGGGGGTTGGGACTCCTTCTTCTTTCCCTTCCCTTTACCCCCGCGCCTCTTCCTCCTCCGCTTCGAGGAGGCGGCTTGGCTTTTTTCAGTGGGCCCGTTGGCCGCCGCCATAAGCGTGGCGCTATGGGCCTCCTGCTCCACCATTTGCGGCCTCTCGGTGGCCGCTGGTGGCCGGCGCGCGGTGGATGTTATGGCGGCCGTCCCCGCTCGCTTGTTCCGGGTCTCCGCCTGGAACACGGGGCACTTGTTGTTGCACGCGGGGTGCGGACCACCGCAGTTGACGCAGGTGGCCGGCTCCTCCCGCGGGCGCGGGCAGTCGCGTGCCACGTGCTCCCCGCCGCATCGGACGCAAGCGAGCGGCCGGTGGCACTGGTGCGAGCTGTGCCGGAACTTCTGGCACCGGTGGCACTGGGCGGGCCCACGCTTTCCTCGCCAAGCCTCGATCTTGACACCCCGCATGTACATAAACACGGTGGTGTCGTAGATGGCTCGGACGTCGGGCGTCTTCTTTAGTATAGCGTGGAATACGCAGCCGGGTCTTCCTTGTGCGCCCTTAATATGGCGCACGTACTCCGGCTGGTAGCCCAACGCCCGGAGCTCCTCCTCTATCTCCTGGGGGTCCGTGTCTGCTGGCAACCCCCTGATGGCAATCTTGAGGTTGCGCTCCGCTGGCAGCGAGTACGCAAACCAGGATACCCCGCTGTCCTTCTCCAGGCCAGTCAGGTACCGCTGGACCAGCCGGTACTCGTCCTCGGTGTCGGGGGTAAATCGCACCCCGGACCCGTACGGCCGAGCATTAGGCGGCCGGCCCAGCTTGGCGGCGATGGCCCGGAAATGGGTAGCCCAGTTTGGTAGCTTCTCTACTACCAGCGGAGGGTACTTGAGCTTCTTCTCTTTCTTCTTCCCCGACGGCTGCTGCGACGTCGTTGTCGACGCCGTGGCGTCGGGGGCGGCATCAGGGGGTGCGGTATTAACAGGTGGGGCAAGGGGTAGTAGGTTTGAAGCACTTACCCCTGCCGGTGTTGGTGCTGGCGACGGCGGCTGCGGCGGCGGCGTGCGCCGCGCCGCGTCGGCAAAGGTAGGCGAGGCAGGTGCGCCCCGACCCCGCGGCGCGCGTTCGCGCTGTGGCCGCGGCGGGTCGAAGCAGTACCGCTTCGCCAGTTCCTCGGCAGCGGTCTCATCGGGGCTCCTTGGGCGCCGCTGGGGTCTGGGCTCGAGCGAGAATTCAAACCCGAAACCCAGCGGCGGCGGTATCGGCGTCTGCGGCAGGGAAGCTGCTCCGCCCTCGGTGGGCCAACGCCCGGATCGCGGGGACGTGTCTCGCGACACGCTATCGCGACCGGACGCGGCCGAGCCCACCGACACTAGCGACATGCTCGACCCCGCGTGAGAGGAGCATGCCGACAGCATCGCCGGGGAGTCGAAGGCGGAGGCCCTCGGGGGCGCCGGTGAATCCGGCGTCTGAGACATCTGCATCGCCGGCCGCTCCCGCTCAGCCAAAGCCGGCCCCGCCAGCGAGAGGCGGAGGCCGGGTGCGGCGGCGCGGGGAGCTGGCGCGGCTTGGGTTGCGGGTGCCGCCGCCGGCGCAGCCCCGGAGGGCGCGGGCGGCGACACGAAGCTGGGTGGGGGCGCGACAGAGCGCGCCGGGGGTGCGCGGGGACGCGCGGGTGGTGGGGTGGTGGTATGCGCTGGCGGCGCGGGCTGCGCTGGCAGCGCAGCGGCACGCGCGGCTGGCGCGGCGGTGCGCGCGGGCGCCGCGGCCCGTACAGCGGGCGCGGTCGCGCGCGCAGGCGCGGGTACGCGGGCGGGCGTGATGGTGGCGCGCGCTTGTTGGGCGCGGCCTGCGCTCGCAGCAGGCCCCGGCGCCTGTATGGGCACCGGGCGGAACGCAGCTGGGCGGATTGGAACCGCGTGCTGGCGGCTCGTCGACGGCGTCGGCGCACCGCGCGCAGGCGCCGGTGCCGCCGGTGGGCCGGCAGCCGCAGCGGCTCCCTTTCCCCCTCCTCTTCCTTTCTCCTCCTTCATCGGCGGCTTTCGGGCTGGCACGCCCGGCGGCGCACCGGACGACACCTCGCCGATGTTCGGCATAGATATCGCCCGATCCAACGCCGGACGTGACTCCTCCTCGGGCCCGGCATCGCGGCCCAGAGAGCCGCGCTTGCCGGGCTTTGGCATCGCTGGGGTGTGGTCACCCGCGACCGCAACGGCGGGAATCCGCCGGGCAGCAGGGTGGGCTCCCCCTGTGTTTGCACTAGTGTTTACTTCAACTAGCACAAACACAAGTTGAGCGGGTTAAAATAACGGTCCGCACAGGTCACTGATTGGTTCGCGCGCGAGACTGAACCAGCTGTGTCGACCACAAGCCAATCCTCCTGTGTCGGTCGTGGCGCGTCTCGGCCTTATATAGCGCCAAAGAGAGTTCTAGAACCTTCCATTGTAGAAACATCTAGAATGTTCGAGAACATACAGGCCCCAATCGACCAGATGTCGAAAGTTCGGGAATGTTCTAGAAAGTTCTCGCATCGAAATTTCTAGAAGGGTCTTGACTACTAGTTCCGCTACTCGATACTAGATGGCGCTAGTGGTAACTACTGTCGCCATGTACTAGGCATTAATTGTGGCGCGCAACAGTATGTTGCTTGTAGAATAAATCTGACAAAAAATTCAGAATGATTGTATGTATGGTTTTTATAGTAAAAAGAAAGTTTTTAGAGGTATCTTCATGATTTTTCCCTATCGTATCAAATGAGTTGTATTATGTTTTCAACACACTATCAACCTAGCATATATTCCTGAAGAATATCATATATTTTGCGGATTTTGTTTACTGTAGTCGATCCTATACTTTTATTGTTTCTAAAACTTGCGTTTTTTGCGTTTAGGTCCTGTAAGCCCCTTAAGTAATGCTTGAGTCTTGAGTAAAATTTAGCAATACGGGCCTTAGAATTGTAGAAAATAATATTAACCATTTCTTTGATGTGTCCCTCCCTCCTTAAATATCTCTCAAATAAACCATGTTTCTTCTCAATATTTGTTGAATAAATCCTTTGTTTCGAACCCAATGGGTCGCAACTTGCAATCATAAGACTGGTGACAATTTACAAAGACGTACTCAAGCTAGAAGTGGTAAGGGGGAAGCGGCAGGTTAGCCCTCTAAGTTCATATAATCCTACTGAATGACTACTTCATAAAATATCAATCAATAGGGTTAAGTCAAAGCATTTATTTCAAATAGACGCATAAAAGGCTCTTCTGAACGTCAAAAGTTACTCATCATTTCAGCCGAAAGACGTCCACTGCTGGACATAGGCCTCCCCCAAAAGGGGGGGTTTGCCATAATCGCCACGCTTGGCAGGCGGGTTGGCGATCGCAGTATGGTACGGTGGTGGAATGCATAAGAGAACGCTGCTGCCCATTCTCCGGTACGACCCTTAGACGCCTTTTACGACACCCACGGGATATATGGGGTGGTGCTATTCTTGATTCTAGTCACCCCCTCCAAAAGGTAGGTTTCGTATGACCGTAAGTCCGCTTCCCCCTTATGGGACAATTTTTATTTCGCTCTAGAACCGTTTCAATAATTGACTTTTTACAGCTCTCTTAATTAATACACATTTTGTACACGAAATGAGAACCTCTTATTTTTAAAGTTGGTTAAATAGGGGAACAAAATTAAAGGTCTTGTGCAAACAATATCGGACAAGGGCCGGCAGAAAAAGTATCTCATTCCTACCTTTTCAGTTAAACTGTTTTATTTTTTACATTTCTGCACATTTTCTCTTCTTGTTTTATCAAACATCTTTGTGGACGGAAACGGAGCGAAGTTTTCGAGACATTATCAAGAGCTTTCAACGTCGGAAAATTGTTGTGAAAATTCCTTCAGTTTGGAGCAATTCTGATGCACAAGATGATAACTCTTGAAATAGTAGTTCAGATGTTTTAATAATATGTGTGACGACAGTAAAATTGTTGTCGAAACGGGAGGTTTTAGCTTGCTGTTTGTTATTGTGTGTTAACATTTGGCTATTATTTTTATTTATTTATCACAAACACTGCTACAATTACAGGAAGTTCCTAATGCGGTAGCGTGGTCCTTAATTCGACTATATTAAATAACTAACTTAAAAGAAATTCCGAAACGGCTGGTTGACAATTCCCGTGACCCAAGGCTGGCTTTTACCTTGGCCAGAGGCTAAAAAAATACAACATGGTAATGCCGCCAGTCTCTTGGGTACATTACCAGTTGACAGCGATGCGGATGAGTTTTTCGACGCTATTTTCTAGTTTCTGTATAGTTTTAGTTAGGGGGAAGCGCTAAGGTAGCCTGCGAAATTCAAAAATTTTCTTACGTTTTTTTCAATTTGCTGGTCAGTATTAAGTTGTACGTTGATTAAAATATGTTTCGCGGTCGTAACAAATATGTATTTACAGAATTATAATCATTACAATCAGTAATACAACCCGTGTAAGATAATATAATCCCCAAATATCAAGATTTCATAAAATAGTCGTTCTTGGGGATTACTTGGTCTTAAAGAGTTGTTGTTGTGTTTGTGTTGTGTGAATTGTGAAATCTACTTACAATAGGTAAGTAGATGTCACAATAATATGTCAATAAATTAAGACGGCATATAAACAAATAGGTAATAGGTAATTTTTATCATTATTATAAATTAGTCACAATTTCGTATACAATAAAAAAAAAAAAAATGTCATTACAGAATAACATTATTATCTTACGTCGTCGTTGTCTGTGTGGTGCCGGACTTAAAGAATAGCACCACCCCATACTTCCCGTGGGTGTCGTAAAAGGCGACTAAGGAATCAAATCTCCGTACCGGAGAATGGGCAGCAGCGTTCTCTATGCATTCCACCACCATACCATGCTGCGATCGCCAACCCGCCTGCCAAGCGTGGCGATTATGGCACACCCCCCCTTTTGGGGGAGGCCTATGTCCAGCAGTGGACGTCTTTCGGCTGAAATGATGATTATAATCTTAAGAGTGCAACATTTTATTTTATCTTCTTCTTCCTAGAGAAAGCACTAGGAACTGGTGAAGGGCGGGCGTTTTGTGGGACTGTCTTACGTCATTTGTGATCATCAGCCTCGTATGAATATGACTTTGTCTTTTTTAGGGTTCCGTACCCAAAGGGTAAAAACGGAACCCTATTACTAAGACTTCGCTGTCTGTCCGTCTGTCCGTCTGTCTGTCACCAGGCTGTATCTCAAGAACCGCGATAGCTAGACTGTTGAAATTTTCACAAATTATGTATTTCTGTTGCAACAAATACTAAAAAAAAAAAAAAAAATATTTAAGGGGGGCTCCCATACAACAAACGCGATTTTTTTGCCCTTTTATGCTCGATATCTAAAATGGCAACAGGTAGGCACTTGAAATATTCACAAAATAGTCAGTTGTATTTTAACTTTAATAATAAATAATAAAATTAAAATAAAATAAATATTTAAGGGGGGCTCCCATACAACAAGCATGTTTTTTTTGATGTTTTTGACTTGTGGTACGGAACCCTTCGTGTGCGAGTCCGACTCGCACTTGGCCAGTTTTTTTTATTTTTTATTAGCCTTTTGACCGCCACAATCATGTATAGATGACAAACCAAAATATGCCCAGCACGCCACGGTTCGACTACATGACAGACTTTGACACCGAGGGCACGTTTTGATTTTTTGACGAGTGGCTGTCAAAAGGTTAAATCATTTTTTCTTATTTTGTTTTCAGCATCTGGAGCTTGTGACTAATATTATCAGTGATAATTAATCACCCATATGAACCGGCTACTCTCAGTGGCCCATCTACCTTCAGGAATACTTATAAGTTACCAAGAAGTTAAGCTCTTATCTTCTAAAGAAGTTAGAAAAGTCAACATGTTAGTTTTAACGCTTTTGGGGATTATCCATGTAGCATGTTCAAACGACATTGGATCTTATGTGTATGGGGTTAAGCCCTTACCTGATTTTGACGAAGTGGATCCCATTGGTGAGACTGAGGGCCAGTACGACACGATAAGCCCGATGGAGTTGAAAAGGCTGCCAAGAAAAGTAGATAGCATTCTCAAGGATCATAATCGTGGTAAACAAAAGTTGCACAACATGTTTTTGTGTTACGGGAACAAGTTGCAGTGTTTTGCAACATGTTTTTATGTGGCTGGTTGGGTTAGAGCGCAAACATTAGGTCTGCCATAAAAAAACCGGCCAAGTGCGACTCGGACCCGCACACGTAGGGTTTCGTATCACAAGGCAAAAAACTCAAAAAGAACACACATTTCTTGTATGGAGACCTCCTTTAATTTTTAACTTTATTTTATTTTTATTATTTGTTGTTATAGTGGCAATAAAAATACACACTCTGTGAAAATTTCAACTGTCTACCTATTACGGTTCATGAGATAAAGCCCGCTGACAGGTCCGTCTGTCTAATGGACTGACAGCGGAGTCTTAGTAGGTAATAGGGTCCCGTTGCCTTTGGATACGGAACCCTAAAAACTGTTGCTCAACTATATATTGTTTACCATGAATACGAGGCTTTTCTTCAAATTCTGATGATGCTAAAGGCTTGAATACGGGGGTATCGAAGCTTCCAAATGAGAGAAATGTTCTCAATGCCGGATTTGATGAAGTCAAGAATAAAGTGTCACAAGCATTGGTGCTTCAAAATCTGTGAGTATTGTTACCCGACTTCATCAGAAGGAAGGTCATGTATTTTGGGTGTTTGTATGACTGTATACAGTATGTATTAGAAAGGTGTGATCATATTGAAGAGTTATGGTACATGGGTATTGCGGCGGCATCTACAACGTCATATTATGCTACGCATCACAGTGACAGACGTCACGAAAAATCCTGCATCGCGCAAGCAAAATTCGACGCGCAACTACCATGTCCTGACCTCTATCGTCAGGCAGTTGCCCACCAGACAACATCCGTCCAGTTGAAAAATCATTCCTTTTCTATGGAAGATGAGGAACTTTACACCTGTATCCCTATATCCTCATACCTCCACAGCATATTCTTTTTGGCCTAATATCAAAGTCCCATAGAAGTAAACCCTACTATAATAATCATCTGCCTACCCCTTTCCAAACTATGTTGAGTTCGGCTAACAGGATGCAGCTGAAATCCAGAATCTTACTTGGATCGACTGCCTGTCTGACCTCCACAACCCAGTTACTGGGTAACATGATACCCCTTTGCAATACTGGTTGTCAGATTGCCGGGCTGCTGACGACCAGTAACGACTGTCAAGGCTCTATTACTGACGGTCGTGACCAAGGGTTTAATGTGCTTTCCGAGTCACAGAGCTCCACTACAAATCATAATGTTAGTAATCAGTTCGTTTCATCATCATCATCATCATTTCAGCCGAAAGACGTCCACTGCTGGACATAGGCCTCCCCCAAGCACCTCCACTTCCACCGGTCCTGTGCTTCCCGCATCCAACGGGTTCCTGCGGCCTTCACAAGGTCATCGGTCCACCTTGTGGGAGGCCTTCCAACGCTACGTCTTCCGGTACGCGGTCGCCACTCCAGAACCTTTCGGCCCCATCGGCCATCTGTTCTGCGAGCAATGTGCCCAGCCCACTGCCACTTAAGTTCGTTTACGACTACTTTATTCTCTGATTTTGTATGACTGTCCAAATCACAGTGATCTTTATTCTCATTCTAATAAGATCTCTGCTGGGTTGCTGCCACTGACAAGTTTGTCAAAATTATTGTAATCTTTATTCTTATTACAATACGGTTGCTGTTAGATTGCTGCTATCAGAGGTAAAATAACTGTGAACGGACTGTACCCTACCTATTATAATAATATTGATTCAAACAAAATCTTCTTCATTTCAGGAAAAAGGTCGGTGCCTCCCTGAGCACCAGAAATCAGTTCCTCGGCAGTAAGAATTACTTCAGAGAGAGAAACCTCTTTCGTAGTCCTACCTCCTTGGTAGACGTTAATGTCAGATTCAAGATTATCGCCACTCCATTTACGAGGAGTAACTGGGAACCTAACTTTCTACGCAGTGTTAAAGAGTGATCATTATAATCCATGCATGGCCATCATCATGGCTTACCAGTACCTACAGCTTGTCTTTAAGACACAGCTCAATTAAAAATGAAAGGAATTCGCAATTTTAGTGTATTTTTTTATTTTAGGTGAAATACAGATTTGTTACGGGCGCGTATAGTTTTTATTACCTAACTAGCTGACCCGGCAAACGTTGTTTTGCCATATAAAATATTTCTAGCTTCCCGGTGCTACTTCATTCGCGTGGTCGCCTACCCCTTACCTTACTCTACCCCTACCCTACGCCTACCCTACTCCTACACTACTCCTACCCTACTCTTACCCTACTCCTACACTACTCCTACCCTACTCTTACCCTACACCTACCCTACTCCTACCCTACTACTACACTACTCCTAACCTACTCCTACACTACTCCTACCCTACTCCTATAAGTAAAAAAAAAATAAAAATAAAAAGTATCCTATGTCCGTCTCCTGGTTCTAAGCTACCTCCCCACCAATTTTCAGCCAAATCGGTTCAGCCGTTCTTGAGTTATAAATAGTGTAACACGACTTTCTTTTATATTATACTAGCTGACCCGGCAAACGTTGTTTTGCCATATAAATTATTTCTAGCTTCCCGGCGCTACTTCGTTCGCGTGGTGTCCTACCCCTTACCCTACCCTACTCCTACAGTACTCCTACCCTACTATTACCCTATCCCTACCCTACTCCTACCCTACTCCTACTCTACTCCTACCCTACTCCTACTCCTACTCCTACCCTACTCCTACTCCTACCCTACTCCTACCCTACTCCTACTCCTACCCTACTCCTACCCTACTCCTACCCTACTCCTACCCTACTTCTAACCTAATCCTACACTACTTCTACCCTACTCCTAACCTACACCTACACTACTCCTACCCTACTCCTATAAGTAAAAAAAAAAAGATAAAAAGTATCCTATGTCCGTTTCCTGGTTCTAAGCTACCTCCCCACCAATTTTCAGCCAAATCGGTTCAGCCGTTCTTGAGTTATAAATAGTGTAACTAACACGACTTTCTTTTATATATAGATAATAAAGACATACAACCTCACAGAGCTGCTAATTTCAAAATACGCAAGAAAATTTGAATGTTGCGGGCTACGTTAGTGCATCCACTGAATCATTTACTAATTTTTACAAGGTATGTATTTTTAGTATTCTGCCCTTTAGTATTCTGCCCAAAGAGTGAAAACGGCGTCCTAATTGCGTAACACTCTATCAATCTCAATCTGAATCATTTTTACCGACTTCACAAAAAGGAGGAGGTACTATGTTCGGATGTTTTTTTTTTTTTTTTTTTTGTATGTTTGTTCATCGATTACTCCGCCAATTATCGACGGATTTTCAAAATTCTTTTTTTGTTCGAAAGTAAATAGTTCTGAGGTGGTTTACCTGTCACCAAGTTAGGATCTGATGATGGGATCTTAGAGAAATCGAGAGCAACCCTCAAATTTTATAGGCTCACTTATTGTTTTTCGCATATTTTATGAACTATCTTGTGTATTTGCGTACGGTTGTCACCATCTCAGGTAGCTGGGCTGATGATGGAAGGTTCAACTCCTTAACAGTAAGAAGTTACTCGAACAGGCAAGGACTGTTTTAGTAAATTGTTTTGATGTTTGATAGGGCATTTGCCACATTTGGTCTCATGATCATCAAGTTATGACCTGATGCTGCAGTCAGGATAGTCTGCAGAGTACCTAACTCCTCGACAACTAACAGCAGATATATCGTGTTTAGGCTCATTGAAAAGGGCTCGATGTGTGGATAAACGTACTGTTAATGAGGAACACCGAAGTACATAGAGACCTGATGCTGAAGCCAGTCGAGCATCAGAAAAAGTACAAACCTAGAAATTACAGCAGCGTAGTCGTGTTTGGGCTCATTTTAAACAGGACATAAGTCTGGCCTGATGCTGCAGCCAGGATTATCAGCATCTAGTCTAAAAACTAATAAATACTTCTTAAAGTGAAATACTTTTGCGAGTTTTTCTTCTGTATAATTATCCTAACAAAGGTTGCCGGTAGTGGCTAGATGAGAGAAGCGGAGGATCGTGAACGTTGGCGCAAACTTCGGGAGGTCTACGTCCAGCAGTGAACTGCAATTGGCTGATGATTTATAAAAGCCTCAATTGTTGCATTTCACGCAATGCCTTTTCGTCATGTGGTCTATTTAGCAATTTGGTCGGTTCCAAGTCGCATAATACAATGTCATACAGCGTCTTTACACGACTAAGCGTAACATAAACTTGACCCTTAGCAAAATTTTTCTTGCCTAAGTCTATTATTAAAGTAACTTGAGCATTTGCTCTCGGAAATTATGATTTGGTAACGTGGAGCTGATGATAAAGACCACAAGTGGCACTACTCAATGACAAATATTTCACGGGTTGCGATTCGATTACTTTAATATGGCTGCTAAGCAATTTATGCTCATTACAATGCGTATGGTGAAGTGGAGCTGATGGTGACTTCTCAATCAGCTCCAGTTCTCCTGGTTCTTACTAGGAGAACTCCTCAACAATTAACGTCCATGCATCGTGAAAAGCAATATTTTGTAAAAGGTGATAAGCATTAGGCATAACTTAGATAAATTACAAACTGACCCGCTAAAAAGTGAAAAAGAAAAACTTTTTTACAAAAAAAACAACCGACTTCCAAAAACACTATAAATAAAGAGAAAAATAACTTTAATTTCGGAAGTCGGTGGCAAAAAACTAAAATACAAATCCAAAGACACCGACTTCCGAAATTAAAGTTATTTTTCTCTTTATTTATAGTGTTTTTGGAAGTCGGTTGTTTTTTTTGTAAAAAAGTTTTTTAAGGATATTCTAAACCATTGCTTCATATGTTCGAAAAATTTGTCTGCTCAACAACGTAAACAACGCAATGAATGTTGTTGAACAGTCAAAATGAAAGCCATTGCTACATGAGGCCTAAAAAGGCCACTTTGGAGAATCATAAAAGGATAATATTATGAATCGTAATATGGCAAAGCCAGCCTGTGTTTTTCTTTTTACCGACTTCACAAAAAGGAGGAGGTACTATGTTCGGGTGTTTGTATGTTTTTTTTTTTTTTGTATGTTTGTTCATCGAATACTCCGCCAATTGTCGACGGATTTTCAAAAATCTTTTTTTGTTCGAAAGTAGATAGTTTTTAGGTGGTCCCACTGTCACCAAGTTAGGATCTGATGATGGAATCTTAGAGAAATCGAGGGCAACCCTCAAATTTTATAGTCTCACTCATTGTTTTTCGCATATTTTATGAAGTATCTTGTGTATTTGCGTATGGTTGTCACCATCTCAGGTAGCTGGGCTGATGATGGAAGGTACAACTCCTTAACAGTAAGAAGTTACTCGAACAGGCAAGGACTGTTTTAGTAAATTTTTTTGATGTTTGATAGGGCATTTGCCACATTTGGTCTCATGATCATCAAGTTATGACCTGATGCTGCAGTCAGGATAGTCTGCAGAGTACCTAACTCCTCGACAACTAACAGCAGATATATCACGTTTAGGCTCATTGAAAAGGGCTCGATGTGTGGATAAACGTACTGTTAATGAGGAACACCTAAGTACATAGAGACCTGATGCTGAAGCCAGGAGCATCAGAAAAAGTACAAACCTTGAAATTACAGCACCGTAGTCGTGTTTGGGCTCATTTTAAACAGGACTAAATTTTAAGTTCAATGCAATGTGGACATAAGTCTGGCCTGATGCTGCTGCCAGGATTATCAGCATCTAGTCTAAAAACTAATATATACTTCTTAAATTGAAATACTTTTGCGAGTTTTTCTTCTGTATAATTATCCTAACAAAGGTTGCCGGTAGTGCCTGGATGACAGAAGCGGAGGACCGTGAACGTTGGCGCAAACTTGGGGAGGTTTATGTCCAGCAGTGAACTGCAATAGGCTGATGATGATTTATAAAAGCCTCAATCGTTGCATTTCACGCAATGCCTTTTCGTCATGTGGTCTATTTAGCAATTTGGTAGGTTCCAAGTCACATAATACAATGCCATCCAGCGTCTTTACACGACTAAGCGTAACATAAATTTGGCCCTTAGCAAAATGTTTCTTGCCTAAGTCTATTATTAAAGTAACTTGAGCATTTGCTCTCGGAAATTATGATTTGGTAAAGTGGAGCTGATGATGAAGACCACAAATGGCCATCGGAACTACTCAATGACAAATATTTCACGGGTTGCGATTCGATTACTTTAATATAGCTGCTAAGCAATTTATGCTCATTACAATGCGTATGGTGAAGCTGATGGAGCTGATGGTGACTTCTCAATCAGCTCCAGCTTTCCTGGTTCTTACTAGGAGAACTCCTCAACAATTAACGTCCCTACATCGGGAAAAGCAATATTTTGTAAAAGGTTATAAGCAGTTGACATTAGGCTATTATATCTTAGATAAATTACAAACTGACCCGCTAAAAAGTGAAAAATAAAAACTTTTTTACAAAAAAAAAAAACAACCGACTTCCAAAAACACTAAAGTGAAAAATAACTTTAATTTCGGAAGTCGGTGGCAAAAAACTAAAATACAATTCCAAAGACACCGACTTCCGAAATTAAAGTTATTTTTCACTTTAGTGTTTTTGGAAGTCGGTTGTTTTTTTTTGTAAAAAAGTTGTTGCACTAAAGACAAAGATTAAAACAGAAGACGATCCAGGAGGGGATCGAGGTGGAGGGGAGGTTCAGGGGATCAGAACGGAATAACTCTTATTAATCAAAGAGATTGGGATTGGATTTGGATCAGATTGAATGGTATTTTAGCACAGACAAAAAAAAAAATAACTGAAAAATGCTTCACCAATGGGATTTGATGCGGTTAACTTAACGGTTAACCGTCCATAACGTTATCCTTTTGTGATTCTGCCAAAGTGGCCTTTTTAGGCCCCCAGATAGTATTTTACGCAATTACCTACCCTGCTGGACTCTATTACTAAGTCTACGCCACGTCGTCTGCCTGTCTATCCGTCCATCTCTGTCTAGGGATGTATTTTTAATGTTCTGCCCATCGTGGTTCTGCCCAAAGAGTGAAAACGGGATTCTGTTAATAAAATACGGCGCGCCATCAGTCTGTCTGTCCGTCCATCTGTCTGTCACAAGGCTGTATTGATTTAACTGGTAGCCAGTTGAAATTATATAATGCCTACTTGTGGCCTAGGTCGCTTCGCACAGATGGAAAAATGAAATGTATTTTCTCTAAATAGGACATCAAAATCACTTTTACACGTCATATTATAAAAAAAAACGGGCAAGAACGAGCCGGACTCGCGCACCGAGGGTTCCGTACCATCATAATTATGTTTTTAAATTTTCGTCGGCGAGGCCCTTATTAGTCAGAGAATTTTAACACTGTGCCCTGCGGTGTAGAATATTGCAGTTTTATGTCAGCGCCGCCTCTTGATCGATAGTGGAACTAACGTAACTTTTGTTGATGATTTCTGAAAAGTGTGTTATTTAGAGACTTCGTTTTATTTTTCCTGTAATCTTTACACAAACTTTTATCACATAGAATTATTTCAGATTTTTCTTTTTGCAAACTTCGGAGATAAGGGGGGGAACGGTATTTTTTTTTACATTTTTCATCAAAAGTCGAAAGCTATGCGGCCTTAAAAAAATGAAAAAAATATTGAGAATGTGCAAACCGCGCTCTTTCATGTGATATCCCACATGTTTTAGTAGCCTCACTTCGAATTTTTCAGACCTCTTTCAGTCCCGGTTGAAAAAAATATACATTTTTATTTCTTTCTTATATGCGAAATAGTTGGGCAAACGTCTTCTAAAACTTTTCCAAATTTTAGTTGATAGCATTAGTAGTTCTTGAAATATCCAGCTATGATAGACAGATAGACAGACTGAGTCTCACCATAGGGTTCCGTTTTACCATTCTGGTACGGAACCCTAAAAATAAACTAGATGAGGTCGGCGTTTCCTATCTGACTACTCTGAGAAAAAAGGCCGAAACAAACTCAGACGTAAAAGTCTCTTTTAAAGTGGATCATGGAAATTGATGTCTGAAATGGTCTTTTGAAGAAAGACCACACAGATTTGAGTGGACCAGTCCAGCCAGTGCTAGCATTTGTCAGTAGGTACTCGAAACTGCCAGACCAACAGAGAACGAAAAAAAAAAACGGCAGCCATCTTGTGTCAGCGATCTAAGTAACTATCTTGACATCAGTCAACTTTTCTTTACCACTAACTAAGACTTAGGGCCTGCCGGTCGATTCTGTAAAAATCTCACCGTGAAAACATAGATGAAGTGAGTTTGTTTTCGCTAGGAATTGACACTATTGACAGCTCACTCCACGCTCACTTCACTTAAGTTTTCACGGTGAGATTTTTACAGAATAGAGTTTGTCGAACGCAAATGATCGGAAAATTAATGCGACAAATTGTCAAGCGCGCGTTAACTGCTGATATTGTTTGAATGATTTACGAGTACTTATCAACAGCCAATCGCATCATTTCGTCTTGCGTTTAATTCTGACACGTAGATAATTTTAGATCTTGGGAGCTTGTGGAATAACAGCCGCACGGGTCGATAGATCAGGTTAAGCTACGCTTGCCGCGGTTGGTCCATGGATGGATGACCATCTTTAATACCAAGACCCTTCCGCACCTCGGAAAGTACGGTAAGCCGTTGGTTCCGGCTTTCATTTGTGGATCATTCACAGTTGTTATGGGTAGTCAGAAGCCCGAAAGTCTGACAACCAGTCTTACCAACGGGTTACGCATTAACTGGGTTGTGGAAGTCAGATAGGCAATCGCTCCATGTAAAATACTGGTACTTACCTGCATCCGGTAAGACTGGAAACCAACCCCAACATAGTTGGGAAAAGGCTAGGCAGATGATGATGATGATAATTTTGTTTCCAGAAACTGGGTTTATAACCTCTTAAACATAACCAAAATCACACATGAAACAAAATCCAAACAGCTTTACCGAAAACTTTTGGCCGAATTAAAAACGGGAGTCATCGAAACGGAACATCGTATATTCGTATACCGTGGTCGAGAAAACTCGTATTTTTAAAGCCACATTTTCCGCGGGAGTTTGAAAATATGACTGTTTCGAAAACATTATTACTGTCGATACTACATTAAAGTAAGCACGCCCTGATTCAGCGCTGTGAGATGGAAAAAAGTTTGGGGACTATTCTAGTGAGCGTTCGACAATATGGTGAGATTTTCATTCGATATTTTACGGGGGCTTGGATTGTGATATGTACCTATCTATGGTCTGTTTCAAAAGTGTCTGATAAAAAATGTAAACAATTGGATCAGAAAACGGGCTTCGTCCATACTGATCGTATCTGTTGATGCCAATTTTTAGTGTCATTTACAAATTGAGTGCTTTGTTTTAATTATTTGAATTTTTTTTTACAGGATATATATATTTTTTTTTTGTTTCATGTGTGATTTTTTTTTTTACATCAATTGCAATTAATCACATATAATTATATTATGTATACAAGACCTTTTAAAACATTTTAAAAGAGTAACGGTGGAGTGTCTTGCCCATCCTTCTCCATACGAAAACTACCTTTTGGAATGGGCGACTAGAATCAATTCTATTTAGTTGTAATTTTTGACGTTCAAAAGTGCCTTTAATGTGCCTATTTGAAATAAATGATTTGACTTTGACTTTGAATTGTTAGAGAAAGTGCCCTATAAATACTTAAGAATGTGTTATAAATTCCTTTTAGTGAGTGATTAGATGAGAAGTTAACCAGAACAGGGTGACACTTTCATCAGATACTTTTGGAACAGACCATCCTTGTTTCGATTCCTGGTGAGATTTTTCTTCTTTTAATATAGCAAATAGGCACATAACATAGGTAATGGTTAAATGTTGGTGTACAGACCCCAGCACATCAAGCTACCCGAAACTGCCAAATTTTCCCAATCAACTTTGAACCTAACCTACCTACCCCTCTTTACCTACCTGTATCTCAAGAACCGCGATAGCTAGACAGTTGAAATTTTCACAAATGATGTATTCCTGTTGCCGCTATAAGAACAAATACTAAAAACAGAAAACAATAAATATTTAAGGGAGGCTCCCATACAACAAACGTGTTTTTTTCGGCGTTTTTGCCTTGTGGTACGGAACCATTCGTGTGCGAGTCCGACTCGCACTTAGCCAGTTTTTTGTTAGAGATAAAGTTGAAAATCTATTAAATAAATTTGACAGATTGTAGTAACTTGATGTGCTGGCGTCTGTACTCTACACCTCCAATGCCTACCTCTTCGGGAATACAGACATGATGTTAATTACTTTGATTCCCGGGTCGGGCAAAGTTTTATTGCTGAATGGACCCGCTCTTGACCTCGATCACGCCTGATGGAAAGCGATAGATGAGGTCTACGATAGATCGAGCGTGCCTAAAGATGCCTAAGGCACTGGAACTCCCACGCATCGACGAAACACAGCAGGCTACTTTACGTCAGTTACCGCTGTGAGGGTGGTCGCAAACCAGGCGGGCGTTAGCCCTACCACCGCAAGGAAAGAATTAGCCAGACAAATAAGGTGATGGGTGTGACTGTCCAGGATGCGCCGAGCGCTCGGTTCAGTTGAATAACTGGCGGAACAAACTGCGCTACACGAGGAGGCTTCTTCATGTATACCAAATATTATATATGCCTATGGCCAGACCCGCCCCGTATTACATTGTGCAGACGCCAGCACATCAACCTACCCGAAACTGTCAAATTTTCCCAATCATCTTTGAACCTTATGCTTTAGCGATAAAGTTGAAAATCTATTAAAGTAGTAGCTTGATGTGCTGGCGTCTATACTTAAATATAACCGACAAAATGTACGTATGTGTGTGTACGACCTCTGTCTGACCTTTCGGGGAATACAGGCATCTTACTTACGGCAGTAAGTAATATTGTCAGCGTCACTTAACTATGATGATTAAAAACGATACCTAAATAGATAGTCTAATTTTCTAAAGGCGCAATCAAGTTAATGGTCCCTTGTGAGTGACAAAGCCTGGCTGTCACTCTCGGGGAAGAGAAAGGACAGACGGCCACAAAAAACTGTAACAAGGAAACTGAGGGAATGTCGGATTAAATTGTCAGTTTTGTTGAAGAAAAAGTATATATAATAAGGTATAATATAGTTGTATATTTTCAAAAATGGCAATCAAAATTCGCAAGCGCGACTGGTGAGCGTGTGTGTTATTGGGTTTTCCATTAGGAATTTCTTAGTAACATTCCGGAGTTCCAAAGATCCGCAGGAGAACCAAGGTAACCGATATGGCCCGAAGAATTGCCAAACCTAAGTGGCCGATGGGGCCGAAAGTTTTTGGAGTGGCGACCGCGTACCGGAAGACGTAGCGTTGGAAGGCCTCCCATAAGGAGGACCGACGACCTTGTGAAGGCTGCAGAAACCCTGTTGGATGCGAGAAGCACAGAACCGGTCGAAGTGGAGGTACCTGGGGGAAGCCTATGTCCAGCAGACGTCTTTCGGCTGAAATAATGATGATGATGAGTCCGGAGTTTGGAAGTTGGCGGTTTAATACCCCCATGCCGTTGGTTCTGCGCCTGATCTCTCCCCGGTCGTGTCGGATTGCCGTCCCATCGGACTATGAGAGTAAAGGAACAGGAAGTGCACATGTGTTTGCGCACACACTTGTGCACTATAATATCTCCTGCGTACCTGGCTAATCTCCGTTGAGATTGGCCACCACTGAAATCAGTCGGGATTATATTCAAAATTCTTAGATTTATAAATCTTTTGGAACGAAGTTTTATGGAACTTCGTTTCTCGCACGACACTTGTGTAGACCTGTGTGGATAATATCTCCCGTGCCGAAGGCTATCATCTTCTTTGCCAACATGACTTAAATTCGGTCTGGACTAATATTTTTATTAGAGCAGTGGTGGCCAAGTGGTAACGGCCGCGACTTACGAGTTGTAGGTCGTTGGTTCGAACCCAGACAGGAGCTTTACTTTGTGTATATTATTTCATCACCACTGCTCTCAAAACGGTGAAGGAAAACATCGTGAGGAAACCGGCATCTCCTGGAACCAAAAATTCGAAGACATGTGACATCTGCCAATCCGCACTGGGCCCGCGTGGTGGATTACGGCCCATTCCCTCTCACCGAGAGGAGGTCTGTGTCCCGGCAGTGGGAACATTATAGGCTGATTATGGTTATGGTTATGGTAACATTTATTGAAACTCCGTATTAAACTATGCTAGCTCTAGGTCAATGTGTGTGGTCAAAAGCCATTGTGACGTTTACGTGGGGGAAATAATTAAGACCACGTAAATTGTCAATATCCATACTAATATTATAAATTCGAAAGTAACTCTGTCTGTCTGTCTGTATTTTTTTTCACGCCTAAATCACTAAACGCATTTTGATAAAATTTGGCAAAGATATAGATTGCATCTTGGGGAAGGACATAGGATAGTTTTTATACATCGCGGGCGAAGCCGCGGGCGGAAGCTAGTAAAAAATATAATACATAAAATGAGTACAGGGGGTAGATAGGTTTATGGTCACAAAAAAGTTTCTTTAGATTCCCTTGGGAGTAGCACAGTACTCTCCTGGTGTGGAGATGACCGCAGCGCAGCGGCATGCCACGCTGCAGACGCCAGGTAAGGTGACGGCGGATGTTCTCACAAGACCGTTGTGAGCTCAACGCCGCCACGTGGGTAAAGTAAGTACCCGGCGCGGAGCTCGACGGTATTTGGATGGACTCAAACTCAAAGCATTTATTTCAATTAAACCAATTACAGGCACTTTTGAATTGTCAAGGGGTCGGTCAGTCAGAAAGATGAAGCTAGTTGCCCATTCCAAAGCGTAGGTACCTATGGAGAAGAACGGGCAAGAAACTCAATGGACACCTGGAAATTTTTCCACATGGAAACCTTGGAGATGGTGAGCCGGAACTTTGGACCCTGGAAATAACGTCCAGCGTGTCACAAGATGGCCTGTAGTCATCTCCGCTGAATGTGACACCAAAGCATAAGCAAAGCGAGATGTACTGGTGTTATCATGGAGCACTGTCACTGTCAGTTTCTGAGTGGTCACTAAGGCATCGTCCTAATAGAACGCGAATGCGCCGTCATTGTAGGTTCGCGCGAATTTTACTCGTACGAACGCGCGATCAAACATATTGAACTCGAATAGGTGTCCTAACTGACAATCGCACGATGCGGTCGCGCGACTCAAATGTTTGAAAATCTATTCGCGCGAACTTAGTTCATACGAACGCGCGATCAAACATAGTGAATTCGAATAGGTATCCTAATTTTAGTACCGACCGTGCCAGTGCCAAACTAGGTACTCCACGGTCGCTCGCGTCGTAAATTCGCGCGATGATCACGTATTCGCGTTCTATTAGAACACCAAGTTTCTGCTATCGCGCGAACATGCGATGATCGCGTAGCTTACTCGCGCGATGATCGCGCATTCGCGATGTTCTATTAGGACGATGCCTATTAGTACTTAATGTACATTTGTATTAATCAAACAACTTAACCTCTAAACTGGGTCTATGGTTAGATTGGTTTATGTTAGTTGATGTCCTAGTACAGTTACCAGGATATGTTGCTGTGTGTAAATGTTTACCTTTAAAATATTCTTGTACATTATACATTGTGTATTGTACATTATATTCTTTGAAGTCTTTCAATCAATGAATTCCATGTTACCTATACAAACATTTTTAGGCATTGTTTGCCCCGAAGGCGTTTTCTTAATCATTGTTATTTTGTGAATTTACATGGTTTCCTAAGTAATCACCGTTCGCGATTTATTTGCCAAACATGTAAACAAATATGAGTATTTGGAAAAATGCCCACACAAAAAAAGCTCTACAACTTCAAACATTTTTATAGCTTTTTATTTAGTGCTAGTCACTCTGAAATTCTGTCTGTTTAGTCTGTGTGGTGCCGGACTTAAAGAATACCACCACCCCTTACTTCCCGTGGGTGTCGTAAAAGGCGACTAAGGATCGTACCGGAGAATGGGCAGCAGCGTTCTCTGTGTATTCCACCATCATACCACACTGCGATCGCCAACCCGCCTGCCAAGCGTGGCGATTATGGCAAACCCTCCCAAAATTGGGGGAGGTCTATGTCCAGCAGTGGACGTCTATCGGCTGAAACGAATGACTCTGAAATTAACTTAATTACCACTGAAATAAAGTTGATATTTGTTTAACTTGAAATAACATCAATTAGAAACATACATTTGGATAAACCTTACGTATTTTTCCTTACCTATTTGCACAAACAGGGTGGCGGGGCCTCAACGAGGAAACTGTAACCATGAAGTCTTTTTCGTCGGTTATCAAAAAAAAAACCTGCTATTTCCTAGAAAAGTGGAATACCTACCTACGCGGTGAAAATGTAAGGAAAGGCGATTTTTTTTTGTAAAAAAAAAATCCCCGTCCTTACATTTTCGTTCGTCGAAAATTTTCAACTTTGGGGTTTCAGAATCATGCACTGAATCAATGGTCAAAGGTTGCTCCTCGATGTCCCTGCCTTGTATTGACTGCCCCGTTGTGGTTCATTGATCGTAAGCGCGACTGCTGAGTTTTGGGTTCAATTCTCAGGTCGACCAAGTATTATTAGGTTTTCCTTTAGAATTTGTTTCGTAGCATTCCGGAGGCTGGATTCGTAGGCTCTATGCACCTTTACCTACCCCTCGGGCGAATACAGGCGTGATATTAAGATTATTGCCGTGACCAGATTTTACCAAAACCAAAGCATACCGCGTCCACACCAATGCGATCGTCGCGTGAGTATTCGATAGTCGTGTTCATTCTGTGGTCGCGACGACATAGGGCGCACTTCAGTTTCCCGAACAAATCAGTGACATAAACATAAAAAAAAAACAAAACACACACACACAAAAAAATAATGTCACGTTCATAATTTTATGAACATGACGATCTAGTTTTCGCGCAAACAGTCTTTTTGGTTAGGACGCGGGGTAATAGACAAAAGCCCATATTTTTTTGCAAAGCCTTGAGTAGTTCAAATAGAAATTTCGAGCATTTTTATTGCGATTGCAATTTTTTATAGCATTCGCAATAAAAATGCTCGAAATTTCTAGAATAGTGGCCTGCACCCGCATTTCATTCCCGCTGCCATTAAACAGATTGAGGCAGAAAAACAAGGATCTAGAAACTTGTGTCCCCATGCTAAATATACGGCTGTGGGGGGTAACATGGAGAAGTAGGAAATAGAGAACTAACATTAGACGTTTTGTTTTCCCCAAAGGTGGATGCTTCACACATATTTCGTCAGTTATGTTCAAGTCTCATGTAATAGGTGTGGAGCTTATTGTCTTCAGGGTTCTACAATTTTGAAACTTTGAAAAAATAACGACTGTTCAATTAATTTTATTCGCAATGGTCTTGCATTGTTAATGGAACAGCAGTTTTGTTTTCAGATTGCAAGGTTGGGCCCATACCTGCTTAAAGTTATTTATATTTCTGGTAAGTAACTATAATTCACTCTTTAAAATATTTTACACTATAATTATTCCTTAATACTACGTAACTCCTTATAAATTAATTTTATAAGTTGCCTAAACGTTCGTCATTGGATGATCACCAAAGTCGAATTTTTGACCAGTTTCTCGAACGAAAATTATCGCACATAAATGTGAAAAATTGTCAAGTCGCGTAAACTGTTTCGATTGACTGTTGATAAATCATTGACCCTATATCTCGTGTTCCTGATTGGTTAGCTCGCCAGCAATCGCACCCCTTGCCTTAATCCTCCATTCACTGAACACTCGGTGGTATTAATGCAGAAAATAAAATTCGGTATGATTTAAAATTTTAATTAAAGTAGTTACTTAGTGGTTAACTGGAGTCGAGTCGAGTCTGTTGCTAGCTTGTTTCTGTGGGTGAAGAGGTCTTGTTCCTTTTGAGATTTAGAGGAATATTTTTTTAGAAAACCTGTACGGTTTCACTGTTGAGGAAATGCAACAGAACAAATTGAGACTCTCACAACATTTTACACTTTCGGCTTCTTCTTAAGAGCGTTTACGCCGTACGGCATTTCATACAAACTTTCAAGCCCTTGTTTGTCGAAATGAATGAACCGATTTTAATGAAACTTCATACACATAAGCAGGATACAAAGGTCTAAAAAGTTAGTAGAGAACATTTTCGAAAAATAGTGTTACAGCCAAATTAGACCGATTTTAAATTTTCCATAGAAACAGAGATTTCCAGTTATCTTCTTTTTAAATATGACATTTCAAAAATGTTCCCTACTAACTTTTTAGACCTTTGTATCCTGCTTATGCGTATGAAGTTTCATTAAAATCGGTTCATTAATTTCGAAAAATAAGGGCTTGATAGTTTGTATGAAATGCCGTACTGCGCGGCGGCATAAACGCTCTTAAGTGGGTGAGCAGAAACTACAGAACACCAAGTGCTGCGATCCCTTATACTTCTTTTGGTTCGTTGACGTTCATGCACCAGCACCCTAATTGTGTAACATACCTACTATCAATCTCAAAGCATCATTGTAGGCCTTGTAGACTTTAGATCTGTAGACCATTTTTTGGGTTCCGTAGCCAAATGGCAAAAAACGGAACCCTTATAGATTCGTCCGGTCTGTCAGTCCGTATGTCACAGCCACTTTTTTCCGAAAATATAAGAACTATAACTGTTGAAACTTGGTAAGTAGATGTATTCTGTGAGCGGCATTAAGATTTTCACACAAAAATAGAAAACAAACAATAAATTTTGGGGGCTCCCCATACTTAGAATTGAAACTCAAATTTTTTTTCTTCATCAAACCCATACGTGCGCCTATCTATGGATAGGTCTTCAAAAATGATATTGAGGTTTCTAATATCATTTTTTCTAATATCAGTTTGCGCGAGAGACACTTCCAAAGTGGTAAAATGTGTGTCCCCCCCTGTAACTTCCAATATAAGAGAATGATAAAACTAAAAAAAAAATATGATGTACATTACCATGTAAACTACCTCCGAAAATTGGTTTGAACGAGATCTAGAATGTAGTTTTTTTTTAATACGTCATAAATCGTAAACAGCAATTTACCTTTCATTCAATCAACTCAAATATCAAACCATGCTCCACCTCCTATCCTGCCCTCTGTGTCCCAAAACATGCAGTCAAAGTGCGCTGACGCTGACAACGCCGTGGAAGTGGCAAAGTTTTGGGAGAACAAGATTTAAAATACAGTCGTGCCAGCGACACGAAGAAGAAGAAGAACTCAAATATAAAAATAAAAATAAAACATTTAATTTCATAAACCCGGATGTTACGGAACCCTCGGTGCGCGAGTCCGACTCGCTCTTGCCCGGTTTATTTATTTTATCAAGTACCTGGTACTTGTTGACAGGCCTACGCTATCCTTCCATACCTACTGTAATTTGAAAACATTGTAAAAGCCAATTATTTTTAAAAAGAGTAACCGTGGAGTTTCTTGCCGGTTCTTCTTCATAGGAAACGACCAATTGGAACCGTGCACCTAGCTTCTGACGTTTTATAAGTGCCCATGTAGGTTTATGTGAAATAAAATATTTTAATTTTGATTTTGATTGATCAAGCAACCTGCTGAGTTTCGTCGATGCATGGGAGTTCCAGTGCCGTAGGCATCTTTTGGGCACGCTCGTTCCATCATAGACCTCATGTATTGCTTTCCATCTGGCGTGATCGAGGTCCAGAGTGGGCCCAAACAACAATAAAAAATACAGACGCGTAACGAAACGCGCTACTAAATCGCTGCAAAAAGTCGCCGTGAGCAACCACCCTTAACATAAGCTTAACGTCATATTTTTAATTAGAAACGGAAAAGGGATTTACTATCGTAATACGCGAGAGCACTCCTATTCCAAAAAAAAAAACTTGTACCGTTATTAAAAACGCAATAAAACTTTTCCTATTTCTCTATGCTTATCTCTTCTCGTCATGAAAAAAAAGATAAATAAAAAAAAATAAAGCTGCAAAAAGTTTTGCTGTATAAGCAACAGTGAAGTACACTCGCTAACGCAAGTCTCAACTTTAAGCGCTGGTACAATGGTGCACAGCGGTGGAAACTTAATTGAAACGCCGACTCCTGGAAATTCTGTGAGGATTTTTTTCGAGTGCTCCATTCCTGTTTGTAACCCAAAATTCAGTGTTTTCTTGGACTTTTTTTTTTTGTTTCATGGTGTACTGAAACTAATTCATTTTTATTAACATCGCTCAAGCAGAGCACCTACCATCTTATCCCTTGACTATTCTTGGTTGACTGGTAAAGAATGCCGCTTGTCGAATGTCCGCCTTTGTACCTTATAGTGTGCGAGAAGTTTAAATGTATAGGTACACATAAATAAAATCGAGGTGTCTGATTGTAATATCAAAATACCAGCTTTTTACTAAATGCATTATGAAAGTAAACAGGGTAATTACATGAAAAAAAGAAAACTTAAAAAAAAAAAATTGTCGGACTGTTTGTTCCAGCTAATGTCCAAAACGGCTGGACCGATTTTGACGAGACTTGCACTGGCAGATAACTGATATTATAAGGAGTAACTTCTATTTTAAAAAAGAATTTGGGTTCCGCGCAAAAAAATAAAATCCATGAAATCCAGTATGTTTTACGACATGCATGCGAAATAAGTTACGGGCACAGATAGTAAAGTAAATAAATGAACATCTCTGCAGACGAATAGGAATATGGAGGGATAAACTAAGCTCCTACCGGAAGGACAGGCTCACGATGTCCACTCACAGATGTGAACTCAAGTACACAGTTATAGATTCATAGACGCTTCGATTTGTTGACCATTTTATTAAGGGGATTACAAAACCTAAACGCAAAAACCGCAAGATTTAGAAGCAATAAAAGTGTATGATCGACTGCAGTAAACAAAATCAGAAAAATTTATATGATATTCTTCAGGATATATGCTAGGTAGATAGTTGAAAACATATTACAACTAATTTGATACGATAGAAAAAATCATGAAAATACCTCTAAAAACTTTCTTTTTACAATAAAAACCATACTAATACAAGGTGTAACGTTAAATGCGCAAAACCTTTTAAGAGGTCATTGTACTCATCATTATGATGAACTTTTACTATGGAATCAAACTTGAAATCGCAAAAAAAAATCAGTTGTTTACTACATTTTGACGAGTTATGCGAGCATAAATGTATATCCGAACAACTGATTTTTTTCGCGATTTCAGCTTGGGTCCCATAGTAAAAGTTGTTCATAATTTCATAATTATGAAAACCTCTTAAGAGGTACTCATGTACCTCTTAAGAGGTTTTGAACATTTAACATTACACGTTGTAAACATACAATCTGAATAAATAAACCATAAATACAATCATACATTCTGATTTTTTGTCAGAATATGAATATAATATAATATATATTTTTTGTCAAGCAACATTCTAAAGCACCTAGTTTTAATTTTTTAGTCCAAACAATAGATTTTTTTGTAAATAGATAATTGCTTCATATTTTGCAATAAATACTGGTATTCAGCTGCATCCGGTTAGACTGGAAGCCAACCCCAACATAGTTGGGAAAAGGCTAGGCAGATGATGATGATGATGATTTTGAATAAATCACCAGCGTTGTGTCATCGCGCTTCTCTTTCTTTTCTATGCAGTCGGACAGTGACCGCGCTGTAGGTCATGTAAGCCCCTTAAGCACCTGATACGAGTTGACAAGAGCAGTGGTGGCCCAGTGATAACAGCCTCAACTTACGAATTGAGGGTTGTGGGTTAGACCCAGCCAGGCGCTTTACTTTGTGTAAACAATTTCATCACCACTGCTCTTGAAACGGTGAAGTAAAGCATCGTGAGGAAAACGGCATGTCCTAGAACCAAAAATTGAAGACATGTGACATCTACTTGGCCCGCGTGGTGGATTACGGCCCACTCCCTCTTAGACAGAGGCGACCTGGGATCCAGCTGTGGGAACATTATAGGCTGATTATACTTGTTGACAGACCTGTAGCGGTATCTACAACGCCACATGCGAACAACGCGTCATACTGACGTCACGCAAAATCCTGCATCGCGCAAGCAGAGTTTACCGCGCAACTAGCATAGATACAACGGCTCGACATGAATCATCGGGCAGTTGCCCGCCAGACACAACACCCGTCTGGTCGGAGGATCCTCCCTTTTCTATAGTGAACTTTACACCCTGTTCCTCATACCTTTATAGACCTACACTTGTGTCCTCCCATACCTATTATCACTGTAAAAATTGTAAAACCCTTGTATTTTTAAAAAAGTAACAATAATCCACTTTGTGCCTGTTGATGATGTGAAAAAACTTACTATCAATGTTGTTTACATAGCAAGTAGTTGATATACGTATTTGTATGGGGTAGGAAGAGCAACTAAAAAGTGAAATATAAAAAAAACTTTTTTACAAAAAAAAAAACAACCGACTTCAAAATATTTATTTTACTATCCTATGCTGTCTCTCACCTGGACAAAGGTATCCCTCCACTCCTTCCATCTTTAGCAAGTCTATCCAGCCCGTCCCTCCATCTTCGACGTGGTCTGCCGCGACCGCCGCCTCACTGTCTCCGGGCTCCAGTTCTGTGCTTTAAAAAAGTTTTTTTATTACATCTTCACAAAAAAGATAGCATGAGTATAAGATTTGTTGGTGCGTATCTGGGCCAGTGCTATATTTAACTTGATGGAGGGTAGTTCGACCCTCATTTTATAGTAAGTAATGAGCCACTACTGTAACCTATTTAGTTGAGTCCCCCCATTCGATGAGTGCGCACGCTCGCTATCCGGAAAATGTGGTAGAAATTTATTTAGTTTCTGGTTAAAATAAACTATGAAGTTATTTACAGCGGGGTAATTACGTATCACACTAACAGTAGCAATGGCTTTCATTTTGACAGTTCAACAACATTCATTGCGTTATTTACGTTGTTCAGCAGACACATTTTCGAGCACATGAAGTAATGGATTAGCAATATCCCTCAAAAATGATTCAGATTGTGATGTGAGTTACGTAGTTAGGGTGTAGATTTCTTTTATTCATTATAAGGACTTAGGTAGTATTAAGGTATAATTATAGTTCAGCAGGATTGTCCGAAAGGGTTACCGCTGGATCGGAACATAAAGGGCTAAGGAAGGAACACGGGTGGGTTTTAGTCAGTAAGAGTCTGACCCTCCCTTCCTTTCCCAGAGCGGGCTCCTCCCGCTGCGGGTACGAAATCATCAAATGACTCCTCATTTGATGATTTCGTATCCGCAAAAAAAAGGGTGCATTGTAGAAATAAGAGGGTAATAAAATATCAGTAGTTCAATTAATGGTGGAGACATCGTTTTATGACAAAAAAATTTGCCACAATTTTACTAGGTGGAAATTATGGAAAAATTCTTCAACATTTATGACGTCAAGTCTTAAAAACGGTTAGTTTAAAATTAATGTTTTATACACATAAACTTTCTGTTATAAACTTTCTAAATGATGGTGAAAGCCGCGTCGAAAACCGTTGCGTAGTTTAGATGAACAATGCGAACACAGATAGACATGAAAAGAAAAATTAATTTATAGTAAGTAGAAGAAGGAAAGAAGAAAGAGGAAGTAGAAGGAGGAAGGGGTAGTGTAGAAGGAAGAAAGGAATTGGAAGGCCCACAAGGTGGACCGACGACCTAGTGAAAGCTGCAGGCACCCGTTGGATGCGAGAAGCACAGAACCGGTCGAAGTGGAGGTGCTTGGGGGAGGCCTATGTCCAGCAGTGGACGTCTTTCGGCTGAAATGATGATGATACATGTCATCATCTGCCTAGCCTTTTCCCAACTATGTTGGGGTCGACTTCTAGTCTAACCGGA
Organism: Mesoligia furuncula; assembly: GCA_916614155.1. Taxonomy (NCBI): domain Eukaryota; kingdom Metazoa; phylum Arthropoda; class Insecta; order Lepidoptera; family Noctuidae; genus Mesoligia; species Mesoligia furuncula. Next base: position 15,051,313 of record OU744814.1, read on the forward strand.
TGCAGCTGAATACCACCAGTACCAGTATTTAAATTGAGCAACCTCCACAACCCAGTTACTGGGTTAATACGATACTTACCCATTTGTAAGACTGGTTGTCAGACTTTCGGGCTTCTGACTACCCGTAACGACTGTCAAAGATCCACGAATGACAGCCGGGAGCAACGGCTTAACGTGCTTTCCGATGATTATGATACATGTGTAGTTATACTATAGATATAGATAGAGACAAGTATTTTCAACAGTGCATCTATCTGCAATTTCTCACAATATTATTAAAAAACAACGGAAATCCAGGAAAATCTCCACATTCCCTATTTTCTTGGCGACCCCTCCGTAAGACAGCGCGACTAAGTTTTTTAACTTAACGAAGGAAAACTATAGAACAGGTGCTCTTCAATTGTTTTAGTTGGTTTTCGCGAAGTCTGCAGCGGAGGGGCCGAATTAGAATTGATTGCTTTTGGTTTGGACGGGTAATGAAGAATTTAAAGCAGGACTTTGAATTTTATATTTATAATATACAGGGTTATTGGTAAAACATTAACAATCTCTTAAGAGGTCATTGTACTGATCATTATTAACAACTTTTACTATGGGACCAAACCCAAAATCGCGAAAAAAAAAATCTGCTGTTCCCTACATTTATGTTCGTATAACCAACTCGTCAAAATGTAGGGAACAGCTGATTCTTTTTTCGCGATGTCAGCGTGGGTCCCATAGTAAAAGTGGTTCATAATGATGAGTACAATGACCCCTTAAGAGGTTGTTAATGTTTTACCAATAACCCTGTATAAAATTCAAAACGCACAGCCTAAACCGCTGGTCCTAGTGACATGAAATTTGGAGGGTGTGTTGTTTGTGAAGAGTAGGTCCACTAAGAAAGGGTGTTTTTAAATTCCACCCCTAAGAGGGTGAACAAGGGGAGGGTAAAATTTCACGCGGGCAAAGTCGCGGGCATAAGCTAGTTGAAGATGAAATGGGAAATATAAGTAATCGTATAAGTGGCAACACAAACTGTGCGTCTTGTCGCTGCAACAAGACGCAGATTTGTCAATTGTGTCTGTGACGATTCGTTACAACTGACGCATGCAGGACATGCTGGATGCGGAAGGTGGAGGTCAGGGTGTGGTGGCGAAGCCTGAGAGAGGCCTATGTCCAGCAGTGGACTGCAATAGGCTGAGTTGATTTACAGAATAAACAGAATCAGAACTTTATTTGCTATGATTGTAGGTACAGGTACTTATACCTGTACCTACAATCATAGCAAATAAAGTTCTGATTCTGATTCTTTAATTTATGTACAACATCTTAATGTTGTACATAAATTAAAGAGATCGGCTACAGTCTACTACGGCGTAACAATTTCATTTCATTTGTTTGTCACCAAATAAAATAAACAAACCACTAAACCTTACTTAACATTTCAGGTCTCCTGGTAATATCTGAATATCTGGTAATATCTGAATATCACGCCAGCGACAGTATTGTATGCAAATACGACCACCAGTCTTTGAACGATAATTCTCCAACATATGACAAAAGTACCCCAAACGACAGAGCTGAGACTCTCAATTTAAAGGTCGTAATCTCCGTCTTTATTGCCACCCAATATAACTTGAGACATTTCTGACAGTAAAATTTTAATGCCCGAGGGTCTTTGAAGATTATTACTGTTTCTCGAGGATGTTTTGTGCATTTGTTTTTTTTTTTAAGTTTCCATAACCAAAGGGTGGTAACAGGACCCAATTACGGATCTCTAGCATGTCGTCAGAAATGCAAGTGGTCAAATATGCATTTCGTCATCTCTCAGGATAGACTCGCAACTTGTCAGCAACGGAACTCGACAGACACGCAGTTCGGCAGACACGCAACACGACAGTTATGCATTTCGTCAGATATTTGAAACCATTCACACATGTTGATATAAACAAAAGAATAAGTCAACTAAAAGAGTAAAAAATGTTCAGTATTTTTTAAATAAACCATATCAGATAACAATGCACTCAGCATATTAATTATAACAGTAAGTATAAGATTTAGTGGATATGAATTATTATATGTATTATCCATTTTAATAAGGAAAAAACAATAGCAAGCGAACCAAAACAACCAAATAGATACATATCAGACCGGATCTGATGACCATTCTTCACATTAGCTATTTCGTCGCTATCCCTATTAGGTCACATTCACTAATACGTCACCTTCTGCATCTGGTCAGTTTCTTAACTCGTTTCATACCGTATTCGACTCATTCCCAACTCGTCCGATAGATATGTACAATGAAGCACAAAATAAACATTTTCAGTAAAACAAAATTTTATTACAAATTAGGTAGTATACATACAATCTTTTTTTGTACAAATTAATTAATCTCGGCATGATTCTTTGGTATGGGGATACTTTGAACCTTGGGGAAGGACGTAAGCGACCTGAGCGACATGGGCTTTTTATCAACATACCACGCTAGTGAAGCCGCGGGCGGAAGCTAGTTTCTCCTATTTTTCGCACATTTTTGCGCTAGTATGGAACCCTTCATGTGCGAGAGTTTTTCATATTATTTTGCATAGCATTGAACAAAGTAGATCATAATATGAGATATTCTCTTCTGGTCCTACATTTGGGCTATCATGGCATGATAATATTAGAAAAACTGAGCAGAAATCAGAAACAAAGATATTGTTAATCCATTGCTTCTTATATATGTTTGAATTTGTCTGCTTGACAACGTAAATAACGCAATAAATGTTGTTGAACTGACAAAATGAAACCCATTCCTACTGTTAGTCATAATTTGCCTAGCCTTTTAATAATACTAATAATAAAACCTTTATTTTCAGGCTACTTTGGCCCATAGTTATATACCTTACAGACTAACATATATACCTATTACATTGTGTGTTAGTGTATAAACTTAAAACTATGACTTAAAGGCTGGTTTTAGAGTCGCGCTGACCGCACGCTGACCGTCGGCGCTGACAGCTTGAAACGTATGAACTTCTAGGAAGCGTTTTAGAATAACGCGTAGCTATCAGCGCGTGCCTTTCATACGTTTCGGCTGTCAGCGCCGACGGTCAGCGTGCGGTCAGCGCGACTCTAAAACCAGCCATACACGTAACGTTGTCGGCGTCTTGTTTCGCTGCGTGGTGTCGCGTAACCGTCCTCGGAAACGTCGATAAACGACACCTTTCGGCCAAAAGTCCTCTTTCAGACAGGTCTGTAGATGTTGGGTTGGACCTCGTACCACGAATGACTTAAAGTTGATGTTATGGCGCGCTTCCAACCTTTCGACTCAACTAAGTTGGGGTCGGCTTCCAGTCTAACCAGACGCAGCTGAATACCAGTGTATTACACGACCGACTGCCTATCTGACCTCAAAAACCCAGTTACTGGGTAATACGATACCCCTTGGTAAGACTGGTTGTCAGACTTTCAGGCTTCTGACTACCCGTAACGACTGTCAAAGATCCATTCCTACTGTTAGTATGTTACAAAATTACTCCGCTAGTTTGTATGTTCAAGAATAAATCAATAAATAATCAAAAATTTCAAGTTTCCTAGTGATATTTTCGAGGGAATAGCTCAACAACATATCCACACCCTCACCTACCTTGTACGCCTAAAAGCACCAACACACTTATAACACAGCACTCAAATGCACTCATACATCAACATGCGTTGCTAATGGGGCCCGTCAAAGCGTTCACTCGCCACTAAAAGCACGTTTTGACCAACCCTGTGCGAGCGTGACTGTGAATTTAGAATTATACTCCCTCTCTGTTAAATGTTGCTTTAAAGTGCGCAGGGATAGTGCAGGGAATTAATATTCTAGTGACACTGTGTGAGGAGGACAGACCTATTTTTATCCGCTTCGGATATGAAAGATCATGACTGTATGATTCCTCAAGTTTGGCAGAGGTGAACGGGACACCAATTTTTCACCTGCACGTAATGTTTAACTCCTAAGCATAGTCTTCTTCATCGTATCCGGGAGTCAACTGGAGTCACTCGAACTGGACCCGAAGTTCACTCAACCTCCATAGAAAAGGGAGGATGGATTCTCACCCATCGGTTCTCTGTTCGACGACCAATAGACACATCCACATGGCCAAAGTAGTCTAAACCAACTTTGGTAAATGGACGACTTTAACAATCAAGTCTTACATCAGACAAATCGCCTGTAGCTGGCGTTTGAGGTACTGTTTTTTTTTTAAAGTAAGTGTAAATACCTAAAAATAGTATTAGTATATTTGAAGTCATAGAAATAAAATTAAAAGATTCGGCTTTACTCCGTGACTGTACTAATGATGAAATCGGGCAGTGGGTCCAGTCGGTCCAGTCTTCACATATTATTATATAATTAACTAGCGGTCGCCCGCGGCTCCGCCCGCGTGGATATCGGTTTTCGCGACAAAAAGTAGCCTATGTGTTATTCTGATTTATATCCTATAGCGGTCCCCCGCGGCTCCGCCTGCGTGGATGTCGATTACCGCTACAAAAAGTCTAAGTTTGATCCCATGTGTTCAACTACCCAAAAGTAAATTCAGCATTTTAGCCGACAAACAGGCAGATAAACAAACAGACTTTCGCATTTATTTTATTAGCAGGATAAGATAACTTCATGTGTTAATTTATATTGTTTTAAAGGATAAAATTTTTGTAAAAAAAGTTACTGAATTATGAGCTTCCCTATAAACAACATTTGATATATTTTGTTCGGCAAGACGTTATGAACGTTCAGGTGAAGATTCTTCAATACGACGTATTCTTGCTGCCCTTGCTTGAGAACTATGTTAAGAAAGTTGAGACCTCGTCATTTTAGGCATTTTGCAGACTTTAGATATATTTGTAGATATGTAACAAACAAAGAATTTATATAATTAAGAAAATCTTAATGGCGTGTAATATTTTAGCTCAGAAAACAACTGTTTAGCCCTAAAAAGAACTGTTTTTTAGCCCTGTAAAGAACTGTTTTTAACCCTGAAAAGAACTGTTGTTTAGCTCTGAAAAGAACTTTTTTTAATTCTGAAAAGAACTTTTGTTTAGTTCTGAAAAGAACTTTTATATAGCTCTGAAAAGAACTTTTATATAGCTCTGAAAAGAACTTTTATATAGCTCTGAAAAGAACTTTTATATAGCTCTGAATAGAACTTTCATATAGCTCTGAAAATAACTTTTATATAGCTCTGAAAAGAACTTTTATGTAGCTTTGAAAAGAAACTTTTATGTAGCTCTGAAAAGAACTTTTTGTTAGGTTTAGTTTTAACAACGAAATCTAAAAATTTTCGTAGGAAAATTATTAGAAACCGCGCGCGACCGCTGCGTAAGGAGCCGACCGAGCCGCGCGGGTACCTTACTCATAGACCTAAACTCCCCTCCCGCATCCGCACCCCCGCCTTGGCACAAAATACATTACAGAAGTCAATCACGTGTATGTACTTCACTTTTCATACCTACGCTCGGCGGTCGCGCTATGATTGTCAACTTTGTCTTGTGCACAAAAAACTATCATGGTAGTGGCACTCGTATCTAGTTGTTTGATTTATTGTTGAACTTAATCCAAAATATTAAAACAAAACAATAAACATAGGTAGTATTACAATACAACAATTTTACAGAACAAAAACATATAAAATTTTACATTTGTCAATTTTCACTATCGAAAATCCCTAATAACTTCAAAACGGATTATCCTATTTACCTACACAATTTATTTTGCCCTATCCGTTTTAGACCTAAATATCAAATGACACTAAAAACAACACAATATCTACACAAACAAAAAATCATGTTTTCAACTTACGTAATAGTTGGTGGCATGAATTTACCTTACAAAAAAGTTACTTTGTTTATACTGATTCAAAATAGGAAACTATTACATAAATCGAGCTTAGATAGGCATTTTTTGTTGCTCCATTTTTGCACTTCACAGACGCGTGTCTCAAGCGGATGACACGCGCGCTCGCACTGCTCCCAACCCGTCTGAGATAACGTGTCCGTGAGCGGTGTCTATGTGTGCGTTGCTCGAGCGCACTTTGCATGTAGATTGTCTTCTGTACTATCTGTATTTTGTGGCCTTGGTGACGCCTACTTCGCCTGTCGCCACGGGCCGCGGAGCGCAGAAATAGTATTTTTTGATTTCGCCATAACTTTCAAACCAAACGTCTAATTTTAATGAATAAAAGACTAAATTTTGTCTACATAAACAGTGCTTTGTGACAAAATAGTTTATTTTGATAAGGAGTAATGACATGTGTAAAATATAATGCGTTTAAATGAAGTCCTAAAAAAATTGAAGATTTTTAAATAAAAAAATGGTTGTTGTGTTTAACTCGAAATAGGTAGGTATAGTGTCTTGTCTTCTGTAGTGTAGGTGTAGGTCTTTAATTGATTAGAACATTTTATGGTTCTATCTTTTATAGTTCAGGCGGCGTACACCAATTAAGGAACTTTTTGGTTGATTTTTTACACCTTGGGTCCGAAAAAAACAAATATCTTACGGATCCCTATTTTTTTTTAAATAAAATATAGCCTATGCTACTCGCAGATAATGTAATGGTGAAAGAATTTTTAAGATCGGTCCAGTAGTTTTTGAGTTTATCCATTACAAACAAACAAACAAACAAACAAACAAAAATACAAAGTTTTCCTCTTTATAATATTAGTGTAGATTAGTGTAGATGTATGCAAAATATTGTAAAACATTTTAAAAAGAGTAACGGTGGAGTTTCTTGCCCATTGCCCAAAAGTGCCTTTTATGTGCCTATTTGAAATAAATGTTTTGACTTTCACTTTTCGACCTATTCAAAATGTGATTAGGTCAACTGGACCCGCGGGTCCAGTTCGAGTGGGTCCAGTTGACCAAAGACTCCCGGCAACAGCGACTCAAAGTAATTTTGTGAGCACTCTGATGACTAGCAGGTCTTGAAAACCTGCATCCAAATTGTGTCACACACCAATCACAAACCGAATAATTTTGAGGCTATTGCTAATCCATTGCTTCATATGTTCGAAAAATGTGTCTGCTCAACAACGTAAATAACGCAATGAATGTCAAAACTTACAAAATGAAAGTGATTCCTACTGTTAATGTATTACAGTCCCAATTAAGAAGTCTATTGCCATCAACCGGGAACTAATCCTGACTCTGAGCTGCTATTGATTCCCTGGGGGCTAAAAATGCCACTTTGGCAGAATCATAAGAGGATAACATTATGAATCATAATATGGCGAAGACAGTCAGTGTTCTTTTTTTTTCGCTGCACTACGTAGGTATAATCAAAGAGATTGGGATTGGATTTGGATTGGATTGAATGGTATTTTAGCACAAACAAAAAAAAAAAACTGAATAATCCTTCACCAATGGAATTTGATACGATTAACTTAACAGTTAACTGTCCATTATGATTCATAATGTTTCCCTTTTATGATTCTGCCAAAGTGCCTTTTTAGGCCCCCCTGATTGAAATTTCCAATCGCATTTTACCTGACCTGAGGACGGAATCCAAACTTATGGTAATCAAAACCACAAGTTTAAAAAAAATCTGTTTTATAGAGTCATTTTGGACTTAGCGTGGTATATAATATCAGCCGCACAGGTCGATCGATCAGGTTAAGCTACACTGGCCGCGGTTGGTCTGTGGATGGGTGACCATCTTTACATACCGAGACCCCTCTGTGCCTCGGAAAGCACGTTAAGCCGTTTGTACCGGCTGTCATTCGTGGATCTTTGACAGTCGTTACAGGTAGTCAGAAGCCCGAAAGTGTGACAATCAGTCTTACCAAGGGACATCGTATTACCCAGTAACTGGGTTGTGGAGGTCAGATAGGCAGTCGCTCCATGTAAAATACTGGAATTCAGCTGCATCCGGTTAGACTGGAGGCTGACCCCAACATAGTTGGGAAAAGGCTAGGCAGATGATGATTTATTTTAGTTATTTTTCGACGCCCACTACTCAATTTAACTACAATAGCTATCGCACTTTAGCATGGCAACAACGGTCATTGCCCATTCCCTAATAACTCTCCGTAGGAACCCAAATATCAAACTATTTTATTTTTCGTTACTAGAACATGCTGAAGATCACGTTAGATTGATTTTATTTCAGTTTTTGAGATAAAAAAAACCGGTCAAGTGTGAGTCGGACTCGCGCACCGAGAGACAGATCCTGCCTCGGTGCGCGAGTCCGACTAACACTTGACCGGTTTTTTTTATACTTTTTTACCCGACAAAAACAGAGGGGTGTTATAAGTTTGTTTGTGATGTAAGTACCTAAATACAAATTTACGGTATTCGGATTTTTCCTTTACAACAGCTTTGCTACATGACTTTGCTTCTTGCCAAATTTCATGATGATTTATAGGTTTTGATTTCGGAACACACGCCCGTGGTGTCTTTTGATTGCGTTGACTTTGAAGTTTGATTTTTTCACCGCTTCAAGGAATTGCAGCCTTGTATTTGATATCAATTTCAACCTGATAACTCTATACGCGTTCCTGAGAAAAAGGGTCTTGACTGAGAGACATACAGATGGACAACGAAATGATCTTCCGGTTCCGGTTTAACTAAGAGTTCCGTTTTTCCTATTGAGATACGGAACCCTATAAATGTTAGAAAATGTATGTGGATCAATGACCGCAATTGCCATACTAAAACGTGACAATTATAAAGGTCGAAAGAAAGAAAAGAAAGAAGAAAGAAAATACGTTTATTTGCGGTAAACATGACGCAATAAAGAACATAAACTAAAAAAAATAAAAATAAGAAAGGGTTGGGGGAAACATGCGTCACATCCACGCAAAACGGCTATCGCTCAGCATTATGCTGCGACCCTATGCAAGACAGAGCCCCAGCGCTGGTTTTCAGCGACAGCCGGCGCCGACTTATTGACGTCGTCCGGTGCAGCAAACAAATATTAGGACGCTGTACTGGTACAGCATTCACAAAGAAAATTAATAGTAAAATTGAAACAATGTGATAAAAACAGGAAAATAAAAGGAATAAATAGATATACATACATGCTATGAGAATATCATCCTCAATAAACTTTTTACATTTTATAAAGTGGCAACATTTCGGAACGTCATATTTAGCTTGCTACATATTTATAATCTGTGGTCATAATTGACGTGCGCGCACGCAACACGTACCAACCACAGAAATTAGGATGTAAGAAATTACAAAATGGCCAATGATGCAATGTGTTATGTAATCAGTGTTGTTATGTTAATGTTGTAGGTTATTCTTATCAAATCTTTATGCAAAAGTTATGAAAAAAGAAGAAAGCTTGGTAATCACTTTTACATTCACTTATTACACCGTAATCCGATAGTCATTTGTCATCTTTGTGCAGGTTTAGGATTATGGCGGCTTTCACATCTCCGCCGCGAAAACTATAGCAGCGAAACCGCAGTTTTTCCGCCATTGCTTGTCCGTTGTACGAGAAGCGAAACAGAATCGAAACTGCATGATAAGACGCACAGATTTGATTATGATTCTAACTCTTTTTCGCGTGATTTCGCCGATCTGCTCGGAAGCCACATAAACCTGCGCACTGTGGCAGTCGTCGAGTTTATAAAGGTAAAAAAACCGGCCAAGTGCGTGTCGGGCTTCGGGTTCCGTAATAGCCCGTTATCACAATATAGTACGATTCTGTTGTTCTTTATTCTGAATACAATGAATATATGTAATGGTAAAGATATTAGGCAAGGACAAAGGTGTCCAGAGTAAAACAAAACTTTAACACATAACGTAACCACGGAGGTCATACCTTGCAAGGAAATCTTAACACCGCGATCTACAATAGTGACGTCACGGTTCAACGCCATCTGTTGTCGAATAGCGATACTAAACACAACAACATATTGATTTTCGAAGATAATTATTTAAACAGATTACACATTAACTAATAAGAACCACTTTCTTCCTTGTAAAGCTAAAAAATAAGAGTACGGTTGCTATATATTTACTAAGTCGAAAGCGATGACATTTTGTTCCGATTGCTACAATTCACCTGACTCTCATAATGTTCTGCTACTCGAATCGCGACATAATGTTGTAATGTTTCTTAGCGGAATTCGTTAAGCGGTTTCCTATCATTATTTTCGCAGCAAACGTGTGCTAAAGCCCTTAGAATCGTACTTATCTAAACTTCCTTTCGAAAACAGTCTATCCCGACACTACCCCGCAATCTTAAACAGATAACCACGCCCGAGCAATTTCCGCACACCTCCGCACATCGACGTTAGCTGTAAAAACATGTAACCTCCCATTTTTCGCACGTAATCGGGTAACATCACGGCTCATTTCCCGCCACGGAATCGGAACATCTGGTAAGTGATTGGAGCGCTCAGGTATTTTAGGGTTAACGTGTGTAATAAGGTCGAGTTTGGTGTTGCATGACGTATGAGGGATTTTTCTTAGAGTTGATATGTTAATGATGAGGTGTTTGGATTATTTATAGGTAAAGCTAGAGTTTCCTAGAAAACTGGTAGAAATAAAATTGTTTATTCTGTAAATAGGATGTCGGAAACTCTTTATACATCATATTAAAAAAATAAATATAAAATAAGCTAGATGAGGTTTTCTGTTTGACTACTTTGAGAAGAAAGGCCGAAACAAACTCAGAGATCACAGTCTCTTTTAAAGTCCAGACATAATCTCGGTCAGATCTGGGAGCCTAAAAAGGCCACTTTGGCAGAATCATAAAAGGATAACATTATGAATCATAATATGACGAAGACAGTCCGTGTTTTTCTTTTTTCGCTGCACTACGTAGGTATAATCAAAGAGATTGTAATTGGATTAGGATTGGATTGATTGGTACCTATTTTAGCACAGATAAAAAAAAAATATACTGAAAAATCCTTCACCAATGGGATTTGATACGATCAACTTAACAGTTAACTATCCATTATGATTTATAATGTTATCCTTTTATTATTCTGCCAAAATGGCCTTTTTAGGCTCCCAGGTGAAGACCATGTAGAATCTACATGGTCTTCACCTGGGAGCCTAAAAAGGCATCTACATTGTAGATGGATGTATGAAATGGTCTTTTGAGGAAAGTCGGTACCACATAGATTTGAGTGCACCAGTCCAGCCAGTGCGAGCATTTGTTAGTACACAAAACTGCCAGACCAACATTAAAACTAACAGAGCACGAAAAAAAAGACGACGGCCATCTTGTGCCGATTCGTGTCAATTTATTCCAGTCCAGTGCAAGCATTTGTCAGTCATCATGTAGCTCAATTCAATACTTGAAGGGCTTAACCAAATAAGAGAGAGAGAGTGACATGAAGGTGTCAAAAAACGCTCTCTATGAAAACACATACACTTATTTTCATAAATAACGCGTCAGTGACTCCCCGGTAAATTGCGGACCCTATGTGGCGGCCATCGCTCTTCAAGGATACCGTAGCTTAGTTGTGAAAAAACATATAAGTTATAACGGTGATTGAGCACCCCCGCCCCTGCTTAAGCACCTGATAAGTTATTATATCTTACGAATTCTGTTGCAGTTTTCAATATATCCGTTTCATACTGATTCGGTCATTGGGAAACAGACTCTTAGGAGGATTGTCGCTTCTCAAACCCGGCAAGTATCTAATGACTTTTTCGATTTCGCACCTTTCTAAGTTAAACAGAGGGGGCCGTGGCTAATTATAACAGCCGCACAGGTCGATCGATCAGGTTAAGCTACACCTGCCGCGGTTGGTCTGTGGATGGGTGGATTCGTGGATCTTTGACAGTCGTTACGGGTAGTCAGAAGCCCGAAAGCCTGACAACCAGTCTTACCAAGGGGTATCGTATTACCCAGAAACTGGGTTGTGGAGGTCAGATAGGCAGTCGCTCCATGTAAAATACTGGTATTCAGCTGCATCCGGTTAGACTGGAAGCCGACCCCAACATAGTTGGGAAAAGGCTAGGCAGATGATACCTTTCTAAGTTAATCTGAAACATCAAATGTCGGGAAACATCTTAAACACACAGAACATTTATTAAATATCATTTATTAAAAAAAGATAACTGGAAATCTCTGTTTCTATCGAAAACTTAAAATTGGTCTAATTTTGCTGTAAAACTATTTTTCGAAAATGTTCTAGCTCTACTAACTTTTTAGACATTTGTATCCTGCTTATGCGTATGAAGTTACATTAAAATCGGTTCATTCTTTTCGAAAAATAAGGGCTTGAAAGTTTGTATGAAATGCCGAAAGGCGTAAACCGGAGTTTTAATGGTCTGAAAGCGTCAATCAGCGCTGAGCAAGCATGCTGATCAATGCTCGGCTCACCTCCCATCTTGCACCACATGCTGTCACCTGCACACGTGACACGCACACGCTGCACACGTGGCTGCGTAAGTGAATGCTATCCGCAAGAAAAAACTATATTTTTGCCAAAGACACGCTAAGAAAGAGAACGCTCGGTCCTTCTCTGTATGAGAATGAATAATCAGCCATCCCTTAAAAAACTTCAATACATTATCAACCCAAATTGATGATGATTCATTATTTTTTCGCGATTACGATGTTGGTCCCATGGAGAAAGTTGTTCAGTTTGATGGTGTGTACCCCACCCTTAAATATGACTACACATTTCTTGTTGTACACGCTGTATTATTATTTGTACCACTCATACTTATTTTCTGTAATATATTGTCAGCAGAGTTCCGCGATATCAGTCGTTATCATAACGATGACGTGAGATAGGGTGGCAAACGTCACAGATATCGCAATGTGGAATATATTGTTTACGCGGAGCAAAGAGTAAATGTGTGTAGTACTGGAAGAGACTACTAAACCTCAACAACAACCAATTAGTGTTACTAAGGGGTAACTAAGGGGTATAGGGGGTCCGACGACCTTGTGAAGGCCGCAGGAACCCGTTGGATGCGAGAAGCACAGAACCGGTCGAGTGGAGGTGCTTGGGGGAGGCCTATGTCCAGCAGTGGACGTTTTCGGCTGAAATGATGATGATGATGAATGGAAAAAACACAAAATACGACCAAATAACACCACGCTGCGCTCCAAAACGGGGAACTTAGACGTACGGAAAGAAGCTCCCAAGCTGAAATGGGACTGGGCGGGTCACAACAGCCGCATGCACCAGTGACCATTGGGCAACAGTCTCCACACGGTGGGTGCCTGAGGATTGACGGCGCCGCCGAGATCGGCCCAGGAAGATGTGGCAAGACGACCTAGACGCGAACCGCTAAGGTTAGATCGAGGTGGCCTCGCAAACGGATGCTTGGAAGCATTTGGAGGAGGCCTTCGCTCAGCAGTGGGACAGTGTAGACTAACAGTGTGTTCTATGCTGACCCAGTACAGCGTCCTAATAATTGTTTTCTGCACCGGACGACGCCATTACGTCGGCGCCGGCTGTCGCTGAAAACCAGCGCTGGGGCTCTTGCTTAGGGTCGGGTTGTGACGTATGTTTCCCCTAACCCTTTCTTATTTTTTTTTGGGTTTTTGTTCTTTATTGCGTCATGTTTACGGCAAATAAACGTATTTTCTTTCTTTCTAACTTAAACACTTAAAAATTTCAGCTGCATCCGGGTACGATGAATTTATTAGGTACTTATAAAACGCGAAAGATGGGAGGATGGATGGATGTTTGTTACTCTTTCACGCAAAAACTACTGAATGGATCTGGATGAAATTTGGAACAGATATAGTTTATAACCAGGATTAATACATAGGCTATTTTTTATTCCGATATTCCCTAGGGATCGAGATTTATGCGGGTGAAACCGCGGGGCGCTGCTATTACTTCGATAAAGCATAATATGCGTAAAGTGTCACGAAAAGATTTTTCGTTTAAATTATGTATTGGGACCCTAAACTTCCGGGCTGACCAAAATAAGTTGGCAAAAGGTTTTGTTGATACCATTTGGCAGTTTAGTTTCAAAGTTTATTCCCGACAAACAACTCAAAAAGTTAAAATAAAAATCGAACATTTGGTAACTTATAACACAGAAATATTTTGAACTCTGACTTCTAAGTCACAGGATCACCTAGTTTAGGAGTCAGGGTTTACCTTATCTGTATTACCTTTAGTTAACCAACTTATGTGTCCTAGTCTTAAGCAATGTCAAAGGTTTTTGTATCAATAAATATTTTTATTATTTTATTATTATTATTGATTACTTACTTACTTTTTTATTATTATTAGCCTGTGATGTCCCACTGCAGGGCAAAGGGCTCCCTACTCTCTTTCCACTTCTCTCTGTTCAAAGCTGCTAAGGATCAGTTCTTGTTGAAGGAGTCCAGCTCATCCCGCCATCTCCGTCTGGGCCTGCCACGATGTCGTTTGCCATTAAGAGGGACCCATTGGGTCGTAAGTTTGACCCACTTACTTTTACTTTCATACAAAAGCTGTCAGAAGACAATTTTATTCGTAGAATAAAGGACTAATTCATTCAGCTGAAAGACGTCCACTACTGGACATAGGCCTCCCCTAAGCACCGCCACTTTGACCTGATTTCTGTGAAAAAAGATATCATCATCTGCCTAGCCTTTTCCCAACTATGTTGGGGTCGGCTTCCAGTCTAACCGGATGCAGCTGAATACCAGTATTTTACATGGGGTGACTGCCTATCTGACCTCCACAACCCAGTTACTGGGTAATAAGATACCCCTTGGAAAGACTGGTTGTCAGACTTTAGGGCTTCTGACTAGTCAAAGATCCACGAATGACAGCCGGGACCAACGGCTTAACGTGCTTTCTGAGGCACGGAGGGGTCACGGTATGTAAAGATGGTGGACCCATACACTGACCAACTGCGGCAAGCGTAGCTTAACCTAATCGATCGACCTCTGCGGCTGTTATTATTTAGCCACGGGCCCCTCATCCTCCTCTTCCGTGAAAAAAGATAATCATCTGAAATTTGAAAAATCATCCGTAAATGCCGTGCCGTGCCGTCCAATTTAACACATAAAATAATTCACAAACTTTTAAAAACTAAATCACAGACCAAGTCGCTTCCATTAAATCTCACAAACTCACCGGAGCGCGCAACATTTTGTCGTAGGCTATAAATTCAGAGCCACCCGTGCGAACCGAGCGTATTAGTGATTGTCATATTTTTATACTTGAACGATCTTTAGAGGCGATTCGTTGAGTACGGATGATTTTGTGTTTGTAGAGGGTGAAAACGGTAAATGGATTTTTGTGTCCACAATGGATGAAAAGGTTTGGGAAGTGGGTCCATAGTTGAAATGCCTGCTTTTTGAGCATCAAATGGTTTAGGACCTATCTAAATAGCTATATATACACAACCACTCGATATGCCTCTGTACCGTATCGAGGGGCAAGGCAAATCAGGTTATCGAAATGTGTCATTTTCGATAGGATGTAGCCTGTCGGATGGTTGTTAACAGTTATGTCGCAGTATCTGAATGCGGGTAGCACAGAACCGGTCGAAGTGGAGGTGCTTGAGGGAGGCCTATAAATGATGATGATGTTGCAGTGCTATTTCTTAACTCCAAGAGTGTTCAGACAAGTGTCAAAGTCATCATCGTTTCAGTACTAACCAGCCTTACTTATGGTAAAAATTTAAGTCAAGTGAGCTGTAAACCCCCCCCCCCCCCCATAATGACAAGCACAAAAAACACTAGGCCCCTAGTACCCGGCGGCCCGCCTACCCTTGGTTACGGTAGCGGCCAAGGCCACGGTGATTCAAGGGGTGCTAAGAATCCCCGGAAGAAATCCGGCTACCACAATCACCGAAAACTGGGAATGAGGAGATCCGCAGGAGAACCAAGGTAACCGACATAGCCCGAAGAATTGCCAAACTTAAGTGGCAGTGGGCAGGGCACATTGCTCGCAGAACAGATGGCCGATGGGGCCGAAAGGTTCTGGAGTGGCGACCGCGTACCGGAAGACGTAGCGTTGGAAGGCCTCCCACAAGGTGGACCGATAACCTTGTGAAGGCCGCAGGAACCCGTTGGATGCGGGAAGCACAGGACCGGTCGAAGTGGAGGTGCTTGGGGGAGGCCTATGTCCAGCAGTGGACGTCTTTCGGCTGAAATGATGATGATGTTGATGAGCTGTCAATAGTGTCGTCAATCCCTGAGCATCAGGTGGAATGACAGCTCAATGCACCTAAACTTTCACTGTGAGATTTTTACAGAAAAGACCGGCTGGCTAGCGTCAATGTGACGTTTCTAATGTCATATCCGTCCCACTAGAGCTAGACAGGGTTAGTGCTATAATGGCCTGTATCCTTCTCTTTTTTGCACTAAAACAATGATTACTTTGTCATTTTCCTGTACGCTCTTTAGTTTGAGTTACAAATAAATACTTTTTTATTGTACAATTACCGGCACGTAACTTGGCAAGAGATTTTCGTAGTGGGGGAAGTTCGCGCATATAAAAATGTATGAAATTGTGCGTGCGCAAACTTCCCCCACTACAAAAACTCTTGCCAAGTTACGTGCCGGCAACTATACTTCCGCAATCTCTAAGTTTCATGTTTCTATTTTCGGTGGTTTAATTAAACTGGGTGACATTGACTGACAGTCGGTAACGGTCTCGCGAATTCATTTTGAATGATAGCTTCCATCTTAGTTTACGTTGATGGAGGTTTTCGTTACAAATTTAACACTCCGTTGAAATTAAATGATATTGCAATGATGATGTAGTTTTTCTGTAAGTGGGTCTTTTAAGACACGTCAATATTTCGGGCAATATTTTAAAATTACAGGGTGTAAAAAGACACATCACATAGCCGTCAACTACGCATTCTGTACATCAAATTAAGCAGTAACATTGCACAATTACCACTCCTTTGCGTCGCGCAGTCGGGTAAGAATAACTGCTGGGAAACGACTTTTATTTTTGGTGTGTAAATTTGCTGTTTGTGTTAGTGCGCAAAACATTGTGCTTATGGGAGCATGCAACGGTACAGAGGTGTTGTTGGCGTTATAACATTAAAATCTTGTTTTCGTAAAAAAAACGTCAGTAAGAGTTGGAATTTCGACCTTCAATAACTCCGTATCCAGAAGGTTCCTAAGTGTGGTCCAGTACAAAAAACTGATTACAATGACGTGGAGAACAAGTGACTCTCAGCTTTGTTAAGTATCTTTTTACACCCGTTATAATAATTATAGTACCGGCGTTTTCTAGCCGCCTGATCCCTGAGAAGAAATGCCGTGACAAACTCAGAGTTCATGGTCTCTTTTAAAGTCTATAGAGGTATGAGGAACAGGGTGTAAAGGTCACTCATCCTCCATAGAAAAGGGAGGATCCCCCGACCAGACGGGTGTTGTCTGGCGGGCAACTGCCCGATGATTCATGTCGGGCCGTTGTATCTATGCTAGTTGCGTGGTAAACTCTGCTTGCGCGATGCAGGATTTTGCGTGAGGTCAGTATGACGCATTGTTCGCATGTGGCGTTGTAGATACCGCTACAATTTAATTAAATCCAAAAGTTATATATTAAGATATTAGATTTGTGAGTCTTAGATATGTGGGAGGCGCCCGTGGCTAAATAATAACAGTCGCACAGGTCGATCGATCAGGTTAAGCTACGCTTGCCGCGGTTGGTCTGTGGATGGGTGACCATCTTTACATGCCGAGACCCCGCCGTGTCTCGGAAAGCACGAAAGCCGTTGATCCCGGCCGTTATTCGTGGATCTTTGACAGTCGTTACGGGTAGTCAGGAGCCCGAAAGTCTGACAATCAGTCTTACCAAGGGGTATCGTATTACCAAGTAACCGGGTTGTGGAGATCAGATAGGCAGTCGCTCCATGAAAAATACTGGTATTCAGCTGCATCCCGTTAGACTGGAAGCCGACCCCAACATATTTGGGAAAAGGCTAGGCGTATGATGATTAGATATGTGAGCCTAACAATGCAGGGCCATGTCACCTTTTGAAGAAAGAGTCACTGCATTTCACGCCTTAAGTACTGATGTAAGAGAAATTCTCTCTTCCATAGTTTAAACCATGCATGTCGGTCAGTAACTCATTGAAATATGTATTTTTGTCCGAAAACAATTTGTTGGCGAACACAAAAGAAAACTGTACAACATTTACCAACGGTCTGTACAAGTGTCCTAGCATCCGTCACCTGCATATTAACATCAAACTATAAATTATTAACGAACACACACGCTCAGTCACAAATCTAATTCGGCGGGTGCTGGCCGACAACCGGTCCGGGCCGTACGGTTCGTCCGACGCATAAATCTGGAGGAAGACGGAAAACCGGGCCGTAATAAATCTCATCGTGGATCCGGAATATTCATGAGACCACATACGTACGTTTAACGGATGTTATACAGGGTGTTTCGGGTTGTAAGTGGTTCGTGTGTAGTTTTGGTGCTTGTAGAAGCTTGGTAGGAACATTAGTGTAGTAATTTTCATTCAACGGATTTGATTTTTGCCTGTATTCCTTTCTTTGAACGGTTCGGTAGAGGTGTATCTACCTTTCTCCATTTATATTTAAATCCCATGAAATAGGGGGAGTGCCTATTGTCAACAATACGCGCATAAATCCAGAGTCCAGTACCCTAACATGCTTTCAATAACAATCTTAGGTTCTGGAAGAAGTTCTTAATCCATAACGTCATGGGTTTGTAAATACCGCAAATAACGCAGTGAACGTGGCTGAACTGTCAAAATGAAAGGCATTGCGATCAATTGCCAGTTTATGTGTGTTACGCAATAACCCTGATTGTCGAGCAACATGTAGCATGGGCTAATGGCACTTGACCAGCAAAGTAGACATAAAATTAACTGGGTGATTATGATTCTTATTTTATAGAGGTATGAGGAACAGGGTGTGAAGCTCACTCATATAGGAAAGGGAGGATCGTCCGACCAGACGGGTGCTGTGTCTGGCGGGCAACTGCCCGATGATTCATGTCGGGACCTTGTGTCTATGCTAGTTGCGCGGTAAACTCTGCTTGCGAGATGCAGGATTTTGCATGACGTCAGTATGATGCGCTGTTCTCATGTGGCGTTGTAGATACCGCTACAATTTAATTAAAGCTTATGAAGCTTGTGAAGCACAGAACCGGTCGAAGTAGAGGTGCTTGGGGGAGGCCTATGTCCAGCAGTGGACGTCTTTCGGCTGAAATGATGATGATGATGAAAGCTTATGATGATAAGAAAATATACGTTCTCTTTACTTTAAAAAATGGACCATCATCAATTCGTCGTAAAATTATTCCAATACTGAGAATTCCTTTATCTGCTTAGCCAGGATAACAGTGAGTTTCGTTCGTAAACAACATAATATTTTTTTCCGTTTTTGTGCCTGCAACATTCGGCGCGGATGCACTACGCAAAAACAACAAAATTAGTTTTTGCGGAATTTCAGCTATTCGAAAGCTCATGACCTACTTTCGAAGTAACATGTAACGGTTTTAACGTTTTATATAATGACTAGCTTCTGGCCGCGACTTCGTCCGCATGACATTTCTTGTGCCCCTGACCCATCGCATCGCATTGCCTGCCCGCGCTGTTACTTATTTTGAAGTGAAACTTCTTTACGCACGCTTGACTTGGGGAGTAAGCTGGCGAACGCGTTACGAAAAGTGTGATCGGGCAAGGCGAACGGAAGTTAAGTGGGGGATATAAGCAAGAGACAGCAGTGCGCGCGCACATTTTCTTTCTCTCTTCCTCTCATAGCCAAATACGTTCCGTATATTTAAGCACACTGCAGGCTTATTGTCTGTATCACAGTGTAGGAGCAAGAGAGAGCAGTGCGCGCGCACATTTTCTTTCTCTCTTTCTAAGAAGTTTCACTTCAGTCGTGTGGTCATAAGCACACTCGTTTTTTTTTTTACTTAGCGTTCTTTCTTTCTGTCTGTTTTTTTTTGTTCGGCTCTTAAGAGCGTTTACGACGTACGGCATTTCATACAAACTTTCAAGCCGTTGTTTTTCGAAATGAATGAACCGATTTTATTGAAACTTCATACGCATAAGCAGGATACAAAGGTCTAAAAAGTTACAGTTCAGAACATTTTCTAAATATCTTATTTTAAAAAAGATAACTGGAAATCTCTGTTTCTATGGAAATTTTAAAATCGGTCTAAATTGGCTGGAACACTATTTTTCGAAAATATTCTTAATAGACCTTTGCATCCAGCTTATGCTTATGAAGATTCATTAAAATCTGTTCATTAATTTCGAAAAACAAGGGCTTGAAAGTTTGTATGAAATGCCGTACGTCGTAAACGCTCTTAAGGGTCCTAGCGTGATGTTAATAGCCTTATAGCCTTCCTCAAGAATTAGGCTATCAAATGCAAAATATTTTTTCAAATATGACTGTTAGTTCCAGAGACAAGCGCGAAAAAAAAAAAATTTTTATAAACAAAAAAAGAAATATTCAGCTTAACTATTATTATAGATTTATATAATTACTAGCTTCCGCCGACGGCTTCGCCCGCGAGTTATGGCGATAAAAACTATCCTATGACCTTCCCCGGATGCCGGGGATGCAATCTATCTCTCTGCCAAATTTTATCGAAATCCGTTCAGTCGTTTAGGCGTGAAAAGGTAACATACAGACAGACAGAGTTACTTTCGAATTTATAATATTAGTATGGATTTTTATAATAATTTAGATTTTTATAATTATTTTTCATGGAATGTAGGAAGTTTCATATTTGAGGTGTTCGTCCGGGAAACTATACGACTGCACAGAGAAATGTAATAGTTTAAGTGTTGGCGCGCCTCCGAAAAGTTTTATCTAGTTATTTTTTTCTGAGCGTTTCTCTAGCATTTCCACAGAATTAAAATATTTAGTTTCCGTTTGGCGCTTTTATTCCAATAACATTACTGAGCACAGAACATACCGGACACAGCATTACCACTGCACGAAAAAAACATTTCACACATAAAACCCATATCCGAAATTTAATTTCAACCCATATTTCACCCCCACATTTCACCCCTACATTGCAATGTTTTTTCAACCCGCTGTATAGTGCAGGCATCAGAGTAGTGGTCTAAATATTCTCATGCGCCAGTGTAATAACTTTATTGCGGTGTTCTGTCGTCGAACAGTGCAAAAAGGGTAGGTTTGATATCTTTTTGTGTTTCTCTATAAAATGTTTTCGACCCCTGAATTAATGATGGAAGTCAGATGTTTATAGTTGTGCGGTTTTTTTGGGTACAAAGTGGGATATATCAACTGGAATATAGAGGAAATAATCCTGCAGAACGTATTTCAGCCATGGCGGCCAATCTCAACGGTGACTAGTCTTCGGTGCGGAAGATATTATAATGCACAAGTGTGCGCGCAGACACAGGTGCACTCCCTCTTCACTCACTCTCATAGTCCGATGGGACGGCAATCCGACACGACCGGAGAGAGATCAGGCGCTGGACCAACGGCGATATACGCGACGCGGCAGTGCGACGCGATTCTGTTAGAACGATTTCCATGAAGTTTTGATAGACATTGTTCTACTAATGTCTAGTCGTGTTGTCGAGTCGCGCCAGTCTGCTAGCCTTTATGCTCCGTTTCTATAAAAAAAAACGAATCGTTTTGCTTATCAATAGTAGCACTTTTTATTGCAAAACTGGGCATACAAAAAGATTCGTTAGCTAATTTTACCTGTGATAGCTAAAATAAATAAAGTCAGAAAGAAAACGAGGTAATAGTGCGGGCAGGCCGATGATAATGGAAATAATCAATTTAATGCGGACGAAATCGTGGACAGAAGCCAGTCAATCAATATAACAATAGGCATAACTGAAACGTATTTCACCGCACCAATTCGCTGAAAATTCAAATAAGCCCCCGATTTAATGTTCAATTAAAATTAGATGTTATAATCATTAATTCGCTCTAAGTCTGCTTCAGGAAGTTTCTTGGGTCTTAATTAAATAAATGAATTTTCCCCGCACCGGAGCTAAGTCGATTATTTTGCTCACTGAACTCTTGGGAAGTCGTTTTGGTTAACTGTTAATGTTGGTACTCGATAGCGTTGAGTTTGGAGTGAGAATAATGTGAGTTTTTCAATATTAGTACTGTCAAGTTTCCCGAATTACACACTTTTTAGGTGATCACACCTACCACATCAAAAGATAAAAATAATAATCTATACATATAATAAAATTGTAGAAAAGTGGTGTCTGTACAATGGAAATATATAAAAAAAAAGTAGCAGGGGTTGTTATTATATCGATGCCGAACCCGAAATTGTAATTAAATTTTTTTTTGTCTGTTTGTCTGTTTGTCTGCTGTGTTTGTGCACGCTAATATCAGAAACGGCTTATTCGATTTAGATGCGGTTTTCACTAATATATTGTAGTAAGCTTCACTTAATCATCGGTTCATAAATAAAAAAGTGATGTCAATTTAAAGAATCACGGCGAACATTTGTTAAGGTATTCTATCAGAGTACGTAAACGCCTCGCGCCTGCGCGTCCGTGGCTATATATACAAGGTGTAACGGAAAGGGGGTATCAACCCTGAAGGAGGTGAATGAAGATGAAAAAAAAATTTGGACCTCCCATAGTAATAGCACATCAATGATTTACTATTACTATGGGAGGTCCAAAATTTTTTTCATATTTCGACCTGTGTTCTTTGGGGAAATTTGTTCAGTTTCATGAGCACATTCACCTCCTTCAGGGTTGATACCCCCTTTCCGTTACACCTTGTATAAAGCGCGCTGAGAGCCGCGCCGCTGCCATAATTCCGATCCAGCCTGTCCCTTGCTGCCCTCTCCCAGCGACGCCCTAAGCCGAGGTCCGTACCCCACAGGGGGTGCCCTTAGCGTGTAGTCGCTTAGTTTTTAAGTTTATATTGTGTAGTCAAGTTGTGTATTATGCCCTGGCTGGAGGCCTTAATTTATTGAGGCATCCACAGGAAAGCCAGCCGACAACCCCTCAGGTTGAACTGCGAGATGACCATTTCAAAAGAAAACGCGCCGCTGCCATAAGGATTCAGTTATTCGTAGCGAACGCACGTATCCTGAAGAGTATAGGCGAATAGTTGGATTCGATTATTGCGATTCACTTGAATACCTACTGACTGTTTGCATATTTCATTTATTTATATTTTAGGATTTGTAGGTTAGGTTCTTTTTCTTAATTTTCTTTAAAATTTTGTAAGTATTTGGTATAGGTTAGGCGGTTCTTTCCTTGATTTTTGGGTATTTACTTATCTTAATTTTTATTTAGGGTTTTGTAAATAAATATTGTAAGCATTTATTATTGGTTGGGCATTTCTTTCCCTGATTTTCGGTATACATACATAAGTATGTATACAAATTAAGATAACTTAATTTGTATTTAGGGTTTGTATATAAATATTATAAGTATTTGGTATAGGTTAGGCATTTCTTTTCTTGATTTTCTTTATTAAGTATAAGTTCATTAGCTTAGGTTAGTAATTATTTTTTCTAGCAATTCTTTTGTTTTATAAAGTTAGTACGTTTGTCTGTGTAGAAGAATAGCACCACCCCTTACTTCCCGTGGGTGTCGTAAAAGGCGACTAAGGGTCTCACCGGAGAATGGGCAGCAGCGTTTTCTATGCATTCCACCACCATACCATACTGCGATCGCCAACCCGCCTGCCAAGCGTGGCGATTATGGCAAACCCCCCCAAAATTGGGGGAGGCCTATGTCCAGCAGTGGACGTCTATCGGCTGAAATGATGATGATAATGACGTTTGGTTTACACGTCTTAACACTTATTACTTAAACTGTGATAATTTTAGACTGTATAATAATCTGTAAGTATTTATAATTTAATTGTTTACGATAGTACGTGTTTACTAAATAACTGTGTGTTAAGTAGTAAGTACTATTTTATTGTAAGAATGCCTCGAAGAAGATCCAACCTCTCCCAATGTAGCAGAAATGCTAAAAGGATGAGATTAGTTCGATCACAGGAATCTGAGGAAGGTCGTGAGGCAAAAGGCTCTCTGCACCAGGCTAGGTTTTGTGCTGCAGAAACTTCGACTCAGCGAGAATCTCGACTGAGTTCAAATCGTTCTCGAATGATGACAACTCGAAATAGGGAAAACGGGGAACAACGAAAGGCACGTTTATCTGTCGATCGCGAAGCTCACGCGCTATCGCGTGAGTCTGAGACTTTTGCTTGCAGGGAAACCCGCCTGATCTCCCAGAGAGTACGGACAACAAATGCTCGATCCCAGGAGACACAGGACGAACGGGAAATACGTCTCACTGCCGATCGTGAAGCTCATACACTATCGCGTGAGTCTGAGACTTTCACTGATAGGGAAATTCGTCTGAGTTCTCAGAGGGTTCGGGCAGCAAATGTTCGGTCTCAGGAAACGCAGGAAGAACGAGAAATACGTCTCACTGCCGATCGTGAAGCTCAAGCACTAGAGTCTGAGACTTTCACTGAAATTCGCCTGAGTTCTCAGAGGGTTCGGACAGCAAATGCCCGGTCTGTAGACGGTATATGTAATTCAAAATATGCTGCCCGAAAAGTCACTATTCCACGCGGACGAAGTCGCGGGCACAGCTAGTAATAAATAAAAAATAATTTAGAAAAATTAATAAAATAAAATAATCATCTTTACCTGATGGCAAAGATGATTAAGTGGCTAATTGATGTGATACAGACGCCAGCACATCAAGGTACCCGAAACTGTCAAATTTTCCCAATCTTTGAACTTTAAGCTTTAGCGATAAAGTTGAAAATCTATTAAAGACATTTGACAGATTGTAGTAGCTTGTTGTGCTGGCGTCTGTACATAGCAGGCAAATAACGAAAATATAAATAATAATCATTATCATTGGCAGCTTTGTTCCACCCCTATTATAAGCTTAGATTTTACCATTGGGAATTTCTTAGTAATATCCCGGAGTTTCGATCTTGGCGCTGTGGCTCGGGGTACCCGAGACTCGGAAGGCACGTTAAGCCGTTGGTCCTGCGCCTGATCTCTCCGGTCATGTCGAACTGCCGTCCCAAAGGACTATGAGAGTGAGGTAAGAGTCCCCCCACTATAATATCTTCCGCGCCAAAGGCTCTCCGAAGAATCTCCGTTGAGATTTGTCGCTATGGTCGAAATACGGTCTGGAGGACAGTATAAGCTACTTACTATAAGCCTCCGTGGCGTGCTTCCCTTATCTGTGTAAGGAATATTTAAAACTGCGATAATCAACTTAAGTTTGAAATAAGGAGATCCATACATGAATAACTTACAAGAAGATCCTGTCTCAGATTTCCTAGTAAAAATGTTAATCATGGAGATCACAAGGAAAGAAAAAGAAAGAAAGCAAATAAGTTTATTTGTCCCAGGTTAAGTAAGACACACAATATTCACACAAAAACAACAAAAAAAAATTAAAATAAGGTTACCCAGGATGCATCAAACTACCCAACAGTTGGTTTTATTTTTTTTGTTAGCCTACTCTGTCCCACTGCTGGGCAAACGCTTTCTCCAAATCCTTCCAGGAACTCTTTTCCCACACCACCTCGAATCAGCCCTCGCGGTAGGCGTCCACGTCATCTCGCCATCTCTTTCTGGTCCGACCTAAGCAGCCTTTACATTCATTAATAAAAAAAAATCGTCACTCATTGATACTCTGTAATAAAAAAAAGTCGGTCTGTGTGGTGCCGGACTTAAAGAATAGCACCACCCCATACTTCCCGTGGGTGTCGTAAAAGGCAACTAAAGGGCGTACCGGAGAATGGGCAGCAGCGTTCTCTATGCATTCCACCACCATACCATACTGCGATCGCCAACCCGCCTGCCAAGCGTGGCGATTGTGGCAAACCTCCCCCCCCCCTTTTTGGGGGAGGCCTATGTCCAGCAGTGGACGTCTTTCGGCTGAAATGATGATGATGATGATGAATAAAAAAAAGAGTGGCACTCCGGGAGTTCCGACAGAAGTGAATACAAAACACAAACAGAATACTTTGCCATCACTCACTGACATATCGGATATACATTAAAACCAAGTACATCCCGAGGACAAACGCGCCTAAAGAAGTTTTCACTTCAAAAGGAGGGGTCCGTGGATAAATAATAACAGCCGCACAGGTCGATCGATCAGGTTAAGCTACGCTTGCCGCGGTTGGTCTGTGGATGGGTGACCATCTTTACTTACCGAGACCCCTCCGTGCCTCGGAAAGCAGGTTAAGCCGTTGGTCCCGGCTATCATTCGCGGATCTTTGACAGTCGTTACGGGTAGTCAGAGGCCCGAAAGCCTGACAACCAGTCTTACCAAGTGGTATCGTATTACCAAGTTCCTGGGTTGTGGAGGTCACATAGGCAGTCGCTCCATGTAAAATACTGGTATTCAGCTGCATCCGGTTAGACTGGAAGCCGACCCCAACATAGTTGGGAAAAGGCTAGGCAGATGATGACTTCAAAAATATTTATTAACTGCTAAAACAATGGTAGCGTTCCAATTTTATCATGACAATAATATGGTTTCGCTGGATCGCTATCGCTCCCGAATTTACATGAAACAACATAATAATAATTTGGTTGAAAGCAATATTCTGTTCATTGTATCAATATAAACGTATCGTTTGGGGTTGAAATACAAACTGTAGTTTGGTAATGTGACTAAATAATAACAGCCGCACGGGTCGTTCAAAGGTTAAGCTACGCTTGCCGCGGCTGGTTCATGGATGGGTGACCATTCATTACAATGCAGAGGCCTTGACCCCTCCGTACCTCGGGAAGCACGTTAGCAAGCACGTAACTGGGTTGAGGAGATCAAATAGGCAGTCGCTCCATGTAAAATCAGTAAGGCTTGAAGCCAACCCCAAAATTATTCAATATTTATCCGAATGAAGGTGCCATGGAAAAAAAATGCAAATTGACACTGTAGCGGTATCTACAAAGCCACATGGGAACAACGCGTCTTACTGACGTCACGCAAAATCCTGCATCTCGCAAGCAGAGTTTACCGCGCAACTAGCATAGATAGCATAGATACAACGGCCCGACATGAATCATCGGACAGTTGCCCGCCAGATACAACACCCGTCTGGTCGGAGCATCCCTCCTTATCCCTCCTCCTCAAGTTAAATTGCTTATTAGTATATTAGGCCAGACCCCTACATAGCTGGGAAAAGGCAGATTGAGTTTGGTAGTGTGGTCGGGTATGTGTTTTAGATAATTATTCTTTTGTCATTTAGGCAGAGGATAATTTGAGAAATTCTAAATAATGTGGCCTAGTGGTTGAAAGCACAACCACTGAGCCCAGAAGGCCAATTTTCGTAATTCAAAACGTTCAAATTCTAGTCGCGGTCTCATCTCCTCCTCACGAACTTCTAATTTAAAGATCTTTCGGAAAATTTTGGACTCCAATTTCGGAGTACCTATTTAGAAATACAACAAGGCGTCATTTTCGCAACTTGTTTTGGTAACTAGCTACGACAGCGCCATTTTGACAGCTGCGTTCCCCATTGTTTAACCCCTTAGCTCCGCTAACGAGACACAATTGATTTTCTATTGTTTCGTGACCCATCGGTCACGCGCGGAGCTTCACCGGTTAAATCACACTACACTTCGATTTAATATATTTTGACATTGTTTGTTTCCATCACACTAATATTATAAAGGCGAAAGTTTGTGAGTGTGTGACTGTGTGTGGGGGGGGGGTGTGTGTGTGTGTTTATATGTTTGTTACTTCTTCACGTCCAAACGGCCAGACCAATTTTAATACATTTTGTATGGAGGCTACTTTTTATCCCGATATTCCCACGGGATCGACATTTACGCGGGTAAAACCGCGGGGCGCTATAATCGTCGTCGTTTCAGCCGATAGACGTCCACTGCTGGACATAGGCCTCCCCCAATTTTGGGAGGGTTTGCCATAATCGCCACGCTTGGCAGGCGGGTTGGCGATCGCAGTATGGTATGATGGTGGAATACATAGAGAACGCTGCTGCCCATTCTCCGGTACGATCCTTAGTCGCCTTTTACGACACCCACGGGAAGTAAGGGGTGGTGATATTCTTTATGCGCGCTATAATGCTTGTCTTTTTGAATTGAATTCTATAATATTTTTTTTTACAACTTTAATTTGAATGACGTGTATTTTTATTCTTTTCAATGTTTGCATGTCTAATTTAATTAAAATTGAACCGGAATCACAAAGTTTTGTAAACACCTTTATTATATGTACCTACTTTCCAAGCAAATAAACGATTATGATTATGATTGTTCAGTCTTGGCTACTAACATTACAAATCCACATAAAATCAAGTTCCAAATGATTGATTTTTTGGAAACTTATTTTTCTTACAAGTCGATCATAACAACTTGGAGTTTTAATGTAATCCTTACTGTTGTTGTTTTCGTCTACTTCAATGTTTTGGATACCTTAGTGAACTGTTGATTCATTACAAATCCGAGCAATTATCAACGCATGTGCAACCCCGTTACATTGCAAGACGTGTACCTACAAACTGCTATCACCCTAAGTTCGAACCAAGGCTTTAGCATTTATATGAAAAAATAAGAAAACATAGATAAGATATTGACAAAAACTTGTCAAAAATTTCCCGACGCGACGTCTGCAGCCAAGGCAACGGGTGCGAAGGCTGCGCCCTGCATGCGCAGCACCCCAGGCCCCGAGCGCGACTGCGCCGCAGTCGTCAAAACCAGTCTATGAAAAAGTACTCTGTGTCAAAACCAGTTGACAATAATGTGACATTTTGTAAATATTATTAGTTTATTTTTTTCAGTGAGTGTTTAGATATAGTTTATTTTTATATTCTTTAGGTAAGTTTTACTATAAGTTTAAGTGTTTTTATATATACTCGTATGTTCAGTGCCGGCTGTAGCGATGCCGGAAACTGTGCTAATCAACCTGCCACATCGCTTGATGTTCAGCTGGTGAGATGTCCACATTGCTCACAGGCACGCTTTTTTAAAGGCGAACGGGGGCTGAGGATACACTATGGCAAGATCCACAAATCGCATAGTGTACTATTGTGCCCCCCAGCCACATCCCCAGCCACATCCCCAGCATCAACACCTCTAGAACAAACTTTGTGGAAAAAACTAGCAAAATTAAAAAATTCTACCCCCGTATTAAAGAGAGTTCCCCGGGGCGCGAGACGATCTGTTGCAGCGAGTTTGGCGCAATATATCCGTCTTGCGACCCAGGAGAACTCACAAAGTGCCTGGGAGCAATTACTTACCTTCCCTTATAGGATTCTGCATGTTCAAAAAAATTTGGCAACTAAAAAAACATTAACTAACCAAATTAAAGAAAATTGTAACAATTCGGCCCTCATTTTAGATCCAAAATTACCTACATTCCATAACTTTCCTCAAAAAGGATTATGTTCACATGTGGAATCCAAATTAAGTGAAGGTGACATCAGGGGTGCAGCCAGGATACTATTCAGCAGCGATGTGGTGGCGCCTTACTCTCCAGAAACACTAACAGCTCTAGAGAGTAAACATCCAGCGCCTGCGGATGGTCTCACCTTCCCCGACCCCCCCGACCCTCCCTCCTAAATTCAACCTTCCTCAACGTTTCGGCCCCCCAGTTGTTTGCAGCCGTGAGCTCCTTCCGAAGTGGTTCCGCCGGCGGCCTCGACGGCCTGACTCCACAGCACCTAAAGGATCTATTGAGTTCAGGCGCCGGGGAAGCTGGTGAGTCGCTTTTGAAGGAGCTTGCGGCCATGATTAACCTCATGCTTACCGGCGGTGTGAACGAAGCCGTCGTCGATGTCTTGTACGGGGCCAATCTATGTGCCCTGCGCAAGAAGGACGGCGGCATTCGTCCCATCGCCGTTGGGTGCACCTACAGGCGTACGGCAGCTAAAATTTGCTGTAAGCTATACAGCGAATCGCTTACAGCTAAATTTCAGCCCCTACAGCTTGGTTTTGGCTCGAAAGGGGGCTGTGAGGCTGCCGTACATGCCATTTCAACATTTTTAAAGTCCAACAAAGGTGAGGTCATCCTCAAGGCTGACGTTAAGAACGCCTTTAACTCTGTGAACAGGGACACTTTGTTGGCTGAAGTCAAAAAGGAATTACCCGAAATTTACGGTTTTATGTGGCAATGTTACAGGCACCCTTCCAAATTATTATACAAGGACAATGTTTTGGAATCTGCAGTTGGTTGCCAACAAGGTGACCCTCTCGGGCCAGTCATTTTCAGTTTAGCTATTCATCCAATTATACAGAAACTAAATTCAAAATTTAACGTATGGTATTTAGACGATGGAACGCTAGGAGGTGACGTAGACACTGTTTTGAAAGATCTACAACTCCTCAAACAGGAATTTCAATCTATTGGCTTGGACCTTAACCCCTCAAAATGTGAACTTTACCTTTCTGACACTACCGACAGACAATTGACTCTAGATAAATTTAATACAATAGCCCCACAAATCAAAATTTTAGACAAAAGTTCACTGCACCTCCTAGGTTCCCCGATTTTAGAAGATAGTTTTACTCCTTTTATCGACGAAAAAATTAAAAATTTCAACGAGATTTCGGACAGACTCTCCAAAATTAATTTACATTCGGCATTCACCCTGATTAGATACTGTTGTTTTGGCCCAAATTTTATGTATTTTCTACGCTCTTCCCCTTTATGGAAGCAGCCACACCTCTTGGACAAAATTGACCAAATTATTCGCAGCACATTAACATCCATTTTAAATGTGGCCTTGGACGACCGAGCGTGGCTTCAAGCCACACTACCCATCCGCTTTGGTGGCCTCGGCGTCCGCAAAATTACCAGTATTAGCTTACCGGCGTTCCTGTCTTCTGTCCACAGCACTGAAAAGTTGACCAGGAAAATGTTAGCCCCTTGCCTGGTTGACTCTGAAGTGCCGTGCTTGACTGACGCGGTGAACGCCTGGAAAGCGGCTTGCCCGGATACAGATCGGCCCGTAAACCCATCTTCCCAGAGACAGTGGGATGAGCCGCTCTGCAGGTTGGTACGGAATAATCTTATTAATACGTCCACCAATTCTGCTGAGCGTGCCCGCCTGCTGGCTGTGGGTGAGTGGGAGTCGGGGCTCTGGCTTCAAGCACTCCCGTCACCCAACATAGGCACTATGCTGGGTGACACCACCTTCCGGCTCGCTACCTGTCTGCGTTTGGGCGCTCCTTGCGGAGCTCCGCATCGCTGTCAGTGCGGTGAAGCTGTCGACTGTTTCGGACACCATGGCCTATCTTGCAGTAGGAGCGCAGGCCGGATAGCACGGCACGCCAGCATTAATGACATCATCCGTCGTGCTCTTGTCACCGCCGGGGTGCCAGCTGTTTTAGAACCCAACGGCCTGGCACGCGACGATGGGAAGAGACCAGACGGGATGACCATAATGCCCTGGAAGTTAGGCAGACCTTTGGTGTGGGATGCAACATGTGTCGACACCCTTGCGCCATCTCATCTTCCTAGCACGGTGGGCTGTGCTGGAGCGGCTGCTGCAGGTGCAGAAAACCTCAAACGGCGAAAATATTCCAACCTGATTGGGAGTTATATGTTCGAGCCGTTTGGGGTTGAAACACTAGGGCCATGGGGTCCGAGTGCCCACTTGGTTTTTCGAGATATCGCCAAGCGGTTAGTCGACTCTTCACGTGACCAGAGGGCTGGCCTATTTCTTGGCCAAAGAATTAGCATTGCCATTCAACGTGGCAATGCTGCCAGCCTTTTGGGCACTGTTCCTGTTGACAGCGATGCGGACGAATTTTTTGATGCCCTATGATTATTTTTCTTATTTTTTCATATAAATGTACGTATTATTGTATTTATTTTAAATATTAGCATAGGTTATGTAAATAAATTATAAGTTCCAAATATTAACGAAACATCTGTAAACCAAATACCAGTACCTTAAAACAGTTCCACTTCTCAGCAAGGAGATAACATAAAAGAAATATTTTAATATGTTCGTTTAGCAAGCAGGGGACACAATTTCCCGCGCTGAAGCGTTCTTTAAGTATAAAAGCAAATAAACTGGGGTAGAGTAGAGGCACAACTTTTTTAGTGATCCGCAATAAATATGATATTTTATGTTCATGTCATGATATTTGGTGTACCGTTCTGAACTTACTTTTTTTCCCATGGGCAGCGTAGTTATGAGTAAGGGATCGAATAAAATGACGATAAATGTAAGTTAGGGGTGTATTTTTTTATTTGATGTTATTGTGTAGGAGGTCGTGGAGTTAGCTAAAGTGCTCTCACATTAACAAAAGACGTTTATTAAGATGTAAGACTAGAATAAATATTTTTTGTTTAACGTTAAGATAACAACAAAAGATAACTCTTTTGGCAGAAATACAGCCAGGAATACAATTATTTTGATTATAATAAAATTATGACGATAATGACGCCAGTGCCATAATCTGTGCCATTGACATCCTAAATCCGTTTTACTTTTCTTATTTAGACATATTTATGTTTTCTAAGGAGATATTCGTTACCAGAAAATTTAAAATTTTCATTTAAAATTTTCCAAATTTCCGTTCTCTTTTCCTTTAGGAAAAGAGTTAAAGACTTAATTTTTAATTCTCATGAAAGTAAAAATGTTGTGTTTTAAATTACACAGGAACAAAGTGTTTTTATTAATAAACAGACACAGCATGTAGCACAAGAAAGTGCTACGGAATTGTGTAAAAGTGCAAATGGACACTACTCTTAGTTATAACAAAATCTCTCACGTAAAATAATAAGTTAGAGTTAAATTGCTCATTATTCTATTAGCTACATTGTAATCAATTGTGGAGAACTTTAGTTCTTATTACAGGAAAATAAAAACAAACAGATTTTTCAATAACCAAAAATTTTTTCTCTATACTTGTCTCTATACTTATCTTTTTTGTTGACTGTACATGTATCTATATATATACAATTTAATTTTATATAATTATTGAAATTTAATTTGATTAATGAGCTGTTTGTTTTCTAATAATTAAATTAATTTTTATTCGAGAACATCCATCGGTTTCTTACTAAACTTCAACTATATCCGACGATCCTGCATACTTATATCTTTTGTTGACTGTAGGTACATACATATTTGTATTTATAATTTTAAGTCCGTCAGCTTAATATTATCCAAACATTTGAACCCATTCTGCTATTACAGAATATCAAACTATCACCCAATATCTAAACAAAACATATCTATTTTAACTGCCACAAAAAATCATACGGAACCCATCTCACTATGACATCACACGGTTCCCTTCACTAACTAGGTATGTTCAGTTTGTGTGTTTTACAGCTCAGTGGCGCTGTGCGTCCGCCGACTGTTTTTACTGCCGCTTAGCGTCGATCATTACCAACCTGTATATATAGCGAAGATTGGCTGTTGGGTTTTTGAACATCCTGTAGGTATATTGGGAGATAGTTTGTTTTTGAGAAATCAATAGGTATAAAATGCCACGTTATTGAAGTGAAAACTTGGGAAAAAACCATTGAACTCGCGACACTGTTACCGTAACCGACACCGCGCTACATTGGGATGTGTTCGGCTGTCCTCGGGACGTACTCGGTTTTAATGAACATCCGATATGTCAGTAAGTATTAACGAAACATTAATACTTTGCCATCACTCACTGACATATCGGACATTTCTGTTTGTGTTTTGTTTTGTAGTAGTAGTTTAAGAGTGAGTTGCATCAGCTAACTATAACGATAACCAATCCCATGACAGCCGTCAAAATCTCCGGTTAAGCGAAATTCGGGTTGCATCATTTTGAGAATTGTTAAAATGACGTCATAAATAACTATAACAAGTCATTTTTAACTATAATCATAGCTTTGACAGACGTCAAATCTCCGGTTAAGCGAAATTCGGGTTGCATCGTTTTAATTTTGACAAAATTGTTAAAATGACGTCACAGATAACTATAACTTTAATCGCCCAACTTCGGGCGGTAAAGGGCTATAGTTACGGTTTGTGTCATTGTATATGTCATCTGCTTTGCATTGTAACCTATAAAAATATTGTGTTATTGAATAAAGTACCTACTAAAACAAATTAGGTATGTCTTTACTCCGCGATATATTGTGGAAATAAAGCTCTTCTAGCGATGATAGTGTCAGTGAATCCGATTTGCCAGTTAGGAAGAGAATAAAATTCACCCTCGCATTGATCGATTTCATAAGTAGGATGAGAATTAATTTTTGGACAGATTCCGGGTTCTAAGACCTTATCAAGAGCTTCTAACTTTCCTAGTTAGAAGCCAGAGCCCTTGCTAAGGTCTTAGTTCTCAGCAAGGGTCCTCCCTTGCTGAAAACAAGAACCCCTGAGAACTCTACATATTATATAAATAATTACCTAATGGCCCCGACTTACGATTTGAGTAGAACCCAGGCAGGCGATTTACTTTGCGTAAATTATATCATCACCACTGCTCTCAAAACGGTGAAGGGAAACATCATGAGGAAACCGGCATGTACTAGAACCAAAAATTCAGAAGAATACGCTAGAGCTTGAGCTTCTTCGGCAATTAAAGCAACACAGTGAAGAGAAGTATAAGCTAGAACTAGAAAAACTGAAATTTGAAATCGATATTCTTATGTAAAATGTTATTATGTAAACTGTAGCAAGTGTATTGTGAATATCGATTACTAATTTCAGTTTTTCTAGTTCCTAGCTTATACTTCTCTTCATTGTGCCGATGAAGTTCATCTTGATTCCAAATGCTTTATCTGATTTGATCCATTTCAATTTCATTAAGTTCATTGAAGACAGGTTGTTTTTGTTTGGTCATATTATGTTTTTAAAATTGTACTTGTTTTTTTTTCTTCCTTATTTTATGAAAGTCAACGCTTATCAAAATTAATTTAGTATATACTAGCAGCGCCCCGCGATTTCACCCACATTAGTTACGATCCCGTGGGAATATCGGGATAAAAACTATCCTATGTCCTTTCCCGGGACTCAAACTATCTCTATACAAAATTTCATCTAAATCAGTTCAGCGGCTTAAGCGTGAAGAGGTAACAGACAGACACTCTTTCGCATTTATAATATTAGTATGGATATAGGACTTCCTCACGATGTTTTCGTTTTGAGAGCAGTGGTGATGAAATAATTTACACAAAGTAAAGCGCCTGTCTGGGTTCGAACCTACGACCTTTATGCTGTAAGTCGCAGCTGTTACGACGGACCCACCACTGCTCAGCGATAAATAGTAGGAGTGTATTGAACGGTTAAAAAAAATAATAATAATAACAAATTGTACATAGCAGAGCATTTTTATTAATGTAACTACTTATATTAATTTCAACGTCAGACGACTTAGAAGTAGGTAATATTTCATCTGAAAAATATGCAGGTGACCTGCATATTTTTCAGATAAGCTAGAAGTATAAGCTAGAACTAGAAAAACTGAAATTTGAAATCGATATTCTTATGTAAAATGTCACTCCACCGATGAAAATACTTCAATACCGCACGCTCAACAGTACATGTGCACAACAGCTAACAATACCAACGTCTGTCCACCAAACAGTTGCAATAGCATCTAGCAAGAGCAGCTGGGTGTTTTTTAGGTAGGTAGGTACCTACCTAAATAATGCACCTGAAAATAAATAGATGATTTATGTTAGAAAATAAGCATATTCTAACTAATATTATTCTTGTTCTTTTTGGTGTGCTGGATGCCACTGCAAAACAATGTTCTTTCCCGCATTCATCAGGCACAGTATGCGTTTGCTGTGAAAATCGACATATAATGTAAATATTCCTGTATTCAAATCTCCATAATGTATAAACAGTTTCAATACTTTCTTGCATCGTCTATACGCATTTTCGTTAAACTGCACTAAAGATGGTTTGACTAGCGTTCGTGAATCCTTGCGTTCACAAGTTACCGTACATTTGCAGCAGTCTCGGGCAATATGTTCGCACATTGCGTTAAAATCTTATTGAACAATTAACACAACATCCTTCTGGAGTAAATGCTGTAATACATCTTCCAATAATATAATCCTTCAATTACATACAGGAAAACAGAAATATCAATTTCATGCAATTCGAAAGAAACGGAAAAATAAAATGAATGTTATAGTCACTTGACACTTGTCTTCCTGACAGTGTCAGATAGTGATGCGGCTCGATTTTATTTAACTCGTTACTCAAAAGCTGAGTCCATTTTCTCTCGAGGTGCCACTCGATGTACTCACGATTAGATAAATATCACCAACACTGCCACACTAGTTAACTGTCATTCTTGGTTAAAAAACCAGGTAATAAATATATTCTTGTAATAAACCGTCATAATACTGTGATGTACAGTCACAGAGTTTTAATAACAGAAAATACATATTCTATAAAGTGTAATTTGTCATTAAATCGTCATTGATTTTATCAGATCAATCTGACAATCAGTGGAATATGCGTAGGAATTATTATTATTATTATTCGTATTAATACGCTCTTTACAAAGTCGAACAAAGCCAATCTGAGCCGAATGTCACTGACTTAAATACCTTGGTACATTACCAATATAGAACGGTAACTGTATTTTGGATCTTGCTATGATTCTTTTCTTGAAGTTTATTTTTGTGTGCGTTTCAAACGTACGAAGCTGCTGGGAACCTCCCTCTAGTCCTTAGATCAACTTAAATTGAGTTTTTGAGTTAAATAATCGAGACAATCGAGTCCTGACCATTAATGACTGATTAACATCACTAGTGTCAAATAAACAAAGCGTGATGACAACAAGCTTGAAGTGTTGCCCTTGTCAAAAAATTACCCACGTACTTTTTGGGGAAATATGACGTCTTGTCACTTGTCACCCTTTTAACTTTAACTGTGAAATACACGAAATACATGATGGTGCAACAACGGATAGTAGATTCTATGGTCATTGTTATGGTTACGGTTAAATTTAACTTTGACACAAACTATGACGGAGCTATTGATGCAACCCACTCTAAGTATAATGATTTTAATGAATAAAAAAACACTTCATAAAATATTTCCTGACGATTAAAAAAATTCACACATAATAATTGTTCAAGTTTTCATTTCTATCGGCACTCCCGGAGTGCCACTGTTTTTTGATTGAAATTATTAGTACTAATGATAATCGTTTTACTGCTACTGTAAGCCTGCACCATCCCACTGCTGGGCAAAGGCTTCTCCCCATGACTTCTAGCTCTTTCGATCCAGGCCTAAAGTATAATCGCGTATTATTTGGTATTGGTGTCGTAGAGTAGAGGAAGACGAAAGACACGATGGACGGAGTGTGTGAAAGACTAGCAAGGGGGTGACTACCAACTCATACCAAGATGACGACTAATAGAGAAGTCTAGAAGAAGAGAAGAAGAAGAGAGAAGTCTAGTCTAGATGTTACGCCGACCATAAATAAATTGGGATAGGGGCAGGAGAATGCGCGTATTCCCGTTGTCCCGTAATCACGTCATAAAATTTCCTTACCTTTGACCTTTGCCCATACGTCATAAGGGGGCTTATGACGTATGGGCTGCGGGGACAACAGACAATTAAGAGTTCACGTTCCCTGTATTCCCGTTGTCCCCGTAATCTGTGTCCCCGTCCCGGACAACGGGTTATGATAACGATGATGAATTTTTGGAAATCATTGTGAAAACCGCGGAAAGTTTTGATAACGAAACCTTGTACCCTCGACCCACCCCGCATCGCATCTTAACGATCTTTCTGACTTTTCCTTATTACTCGGCTCCTAAGTGCTTGGCCGGACTGGCAGCGCGGGGCGGGGAGCGGCGAGGGTATGGGAACGCGCGCGGTCTGCCTGTCCGCAGTGGAGCGCGGGTTCGTTCTGAGTGTTGTCGTGTCCAGTCCTTTTTAAAATATAATATAGATGAAGAAGACTTATCTTTAGTAGAAAAAAGCTCTAACTCGTTTGAGAACCCCGGTTCCCACGCCCTCACTGCGGCCACTTGTATGAACGAGCCCGTGCCACTCAACGCGCCCGCGTACCCACTATGGACGCTCAAATGAAGTTCTTATGTTTGAGTACGTCGCGCTGCGCCCGCCCCGTGCCCGCGCTATAGTCTGGCCAAACACTGAAGGTTAATGCAAAAAGTGGTAGTTTCAGAGATTATAGCGCATTGAAACTAACAAACAAACTTCACCTTTATTATTATTAGTATACATTAAAGTTGGTAGGCAATTTGCTAAACACCTTTCTGCATAGAGGTGTGGTCAAAATTAACCATCAAACTGAACAAGTTTCTCGATGGGACCAACAACGTAATCGCGAAACAATAATCAGTCGTTCCATACATTTGGGCCGAGGAGGTATTTAAGTTTTGTATGGGATGACTGATTAATTATTCTTTCGCGATTACGATGTTGGTCCCGTTCGAGAATCCAGCCTTTTGCAAACCTTATCTTCTTCAAAAACTTGATGTGTTATACTAATAATCCATACTAGTATTATAAATTCGAAAGAAACTCTGCCTGTCTGTCTGTCTGTATGTTACCTTTTCACGCCTAAACCACTGAACGGATTTCGCTATGGCAGAGAGATAAATTGCATCCCGGGGAAGGACATAGGATAGTTTTTATCGACATGCCTGGCGGGAGAAGCCGCGGGCGGAAGTTAGTCATTATATACTATATAAGAAAGTAGGTTAAAATTATTATTTACGGCCGGGTAATGTATCTTGTAGTGCGAGACGGACTCGCACACGAAGGGTTCCGTACCACAACGCAAAAACGCCGAAAAAAACACGTTTATTGTGTAGGAGCCACCCTCAAATATTTATTTTAATCTGTTTTTAGGATTTGTTGTTATAGCGGCAACACAAATACATCATTTCTGAAAATTTCACCTGTCTAGCTATCACGGTTCATGAGATACAGCCTGGTGACAGACAGACAGACGGACAGTAGAGTTTTAGTAATAGGATCCCGTTTTTACCTTTTGGGTACGGAACCCTAAAAAGTACCTGCTTATGCTACTTTGTGACTAGCGAATTCAGCCTGTTAAAAGTCCAAGTTTCATCAGTATATTTTCCATAGCGTAAAAATTGTGGAACAGTCAAGGAAAACATGTGAAAGAAAATTTTAACCCTATGTCAATTTGCCATGTTTCAAAGAAAATTGCCATTGTGATGACAGTTGTGATTTGAATATAAGTACGGACCGTTAAAGTTAAGGTTATAGCACACGTATCAATCCGGAAAGGGATCGGCACCGTATCAACTCGAGCCGTTCAGTATTCTTTGTATGAAACTCCCTACTGCAACGCACACAAAAATCGCGCAAATCGGAATTGTAACGTAATCGCCTCGCCTCAGGACAAGCTCACGAATAGCGGTGCGGTGCGTTTCGGCTCGTCTTCCCCTTACGTTTCTCCGTACCCGAGCTTACGTCTCTTCGTCCACCCTTGCCCCTCTCACCCCTCCAGCCTGCCTGCTTCACCATCAACCAGCGTTCGGCGAGCCGTAAGCGCGGCGTCGCCTAGCCGTAGCCGAGTCGACGTATCGGAGCTTCTGATCCGTTTTGGTTACTTGCTTACGTTAGGTTGATGCCTGTTTGACGGCGAGGCGAAATGCGATACGGTGCCGATCCCTTTCCGAATTGGTACGTGTGCTATGACTTTTAGTAGTTCATTTGCTTAAGAATTAATTTCCCTAACTTTATCTAACTCCTGCCAAAATTTAGATCTAACACCAGAAACTTAGCCATAAACAAAACATTGACACAATAAATTACTCCAGCAGTCTGAAGACATCAAATCAAATCCAGTGCTGCCAACTTGATTATTGTGAGAGTCCCGATCTGCTGAGTTTGTGTATCTACGTGACGTCAGACGAGTTCATTTAGTAAACGATGCTACTACTGGAACTGTGGGCCTAGGTTGTTTTTGTGATGGTAATCCTAATTTTCAATATAATACATGCAGGGACAATGGTGTCGATTCTGTTATTCACAAACTAAACTAAATTTAAGTTCAGTGCTTATTTTTCTTTCTATTTCATTAAGAAAAGGACAGAATATAAATTTTAGTGTAGTCCTGTCAAACTAATCAGCCCCTGACGTAAATTGACGTAATTTTAGTAGACAAGTTTTTATTAATGTCTAACGTGTCAGGCGCTGATTAATTTGACAGGACTAACTAAAATTTATCTTCTGTCCTTTTCTTAATGAAATAGAAAGAAACAGATGCACAGAATTTAATTTTAGTTTAGTTTGTGAACAAGGGAATCGTCACCATTGACGAGCAACCATACCATAGATTGATTACATGACATACTAGAATCAATTTTATTTTATTCTATTTTTTTACGTCCAAAAGTGCCTTTTATGTGCCTATTTGAAATAAATATCGGTAAAATTTATAGTAAAATTTTTAGTCGGTTATTAAAAAAAAGGTAAGTATTACTTAACACTTTTTTATGCAACTTACGTATAATGGGCATCGTGGAGTGGGAGTCGATCTATGTAAAATACTGGTATTCAGCTGCATCCGGTTAGACTGGAAGCCGATCCCAAAATGGTTGGGAAAAAGTTAGGTCGATTGATTGATTGATTCGCCCTCTAACTTCATGGAACTAAAACATTACTGGCGAAATATAAATACTGTAGGTACATCTACGCCTGAACCTTCGGGGATTGCAGGCGTAATTTTATGATGTTAATACAAATCCTCCAGACCATATTTTATGATGTTAATACAAGTCTTCCAGACCGTATTTTATGATGTTAATAGAAGTCCTCCAGACCGTATCTTATGATGTTAATAAAAGTCCTCCAGACCTTATTTTATGATGGTAATTCAAGTTCTCCAGACCGTATTATATTATGTTAATGCAAGTCCTCCAGACCGTATTTTATGATGTTAATACGTCAAGTCCTCCAGACAGTTTTTATGATGTTAATACAAAGCCTCCAGATCATATTTCGGCCACAGCGGCCAGTCTCAACGGAGATTAGCCTTCGGCGCGGGAGATATTATATTGCACAAGTGTGCGCGCAGACACAGGTGCGGAGTGCACCTGTGTCTGCGCGCAGACACAGGTGCACTCCCTCTTCCCTCACTCTCATAGTCCGATGGGACGGCAAACCGACACGACCGGAGAGAGATCAGGCGCAGGACCAATGGTTTAACGTACTCTCCAAGACACGGGGGTATCACACCGCCAACTTCCAAACTCCGGGCTGTTACTAAAAAATTCCTAATGGAAATAATAGTAATTTGCCTGACCCGGGAATCGAACCCAGGACCCCACGCTCAGCACTCGCGCTTGCGACCACGAGACCAACGGGGTAGTTAATATTTAATATGTGATGATGTTAATAAGTAGTTCCCAGAAATATTTTGTATGTTATTGTATTGAAATTTTATTAATTTCAATTACTGGTATTTCGTTCATACACGTATATGAATTTAATTGACAGAACATTCACACAAATCGGATCAACATTTGGACAATAGAACAGAACGGAATTCCGACATTTCAATAGCTCATATACGTACCCGTATTTACTCACATTCCGGTACAAACCGCGGCTGAATTCCATAAATTAATTTTATTTTTACTCTAAATGTTATATTATTTATTTTAAACGAATCGCCTTTATATTATGAAACGAGCTATATTAATATGAAACTCTGTATAATTATGTCGAAAAGCTTTTGATGTTTATTTTTAGTAAAAGTTGGGTTTGTTTATAACCACATCAAAAACCGACCAAGTGCGAGTCAAACTCGCACGCGCTTCTGTCCCACCGAAACTATTACCTAATTATATTAAGTACATTACATTTGTCAAAATAAAGATCATAGTAAAAGTAATGATATAGATAGTGCCATCCACGAAGACGCGCCCCACTTTTCTTTTTAATCGCTGGTGGTTATCGCTAGTTAATTCCGCTAGTGTTTTGTGTCTTCCTCGGTACATGACAAAACGTGTGGGTCGGAGAACTCCGGCAAGAACGAATTTCAAAATATAAATCCAAGATGGCAGCTGCGAAAATTTCAACATGACGAAGATTTGTACATTTTTGCAGCCAATCAGCTTGGATTTTCATTTTGACCATATTATAGGCTTTAGCACCCCCGAAAACCAGGAAAACGACACCCATGACGAAAAATTAAATTTTTTTTGCAGCCGCCGTTTTGGAATTTCATTTTGACCTCACTATCGGCTTCAGCACCCTCGAAAACCATTTACTTAAATTATCTCTTTCTCTCTCTGTCTCTATTACATAAAAGAAAAGTCGCATGGAGGGGGATAATGCTTTTTCGCTACGTGACGATTTCTCCCATTTTACTCCTACCGCAAGCTTCGTAAAAGAACTTCGACCCAATGAAGTTCAAATCATAGATCGAGACTTCGAAACTATTCAGTTTTATTTGTTGAGTCCCCATTTACAGTAGTCATACTATTCTGCGTAGAAGAGTTTACCAACTTTCAAAGTGAGTTCCGCTTATTGATTTACCGGATCGAAGCGCCCTAAAGAGGTTTGCTGAGGGCTTACAAGATAGATTGAAGCAAACTTTGCCAGCAAAAAGTTGGCAACACAATTAAATGTTTTTGGCGAGAAAAAGAACTTAGTTTGAGTGGTGAAGAGTTCGGATATGGACGAGGTTTAATAAATGTTTATTACGCGAGGAATGTTGAAACAGTATTTAGTCTTAAATGAATGATAAATGATTTTATTTCTGTAAGTAGGTTTGCACCAACACTTTTACACGTCAATCATATTTTTTTTAAACAAGATGAGGTCGGCGTTTCCTATCAGACTACTCTGAGAAGTAAGGCCGAAACAAACTCAGAGGTCACAGTCTCTTTTAAAGTCCAGACATAATCTTGGTCAGGTTATATGAAGACCATGTAGATCGATGTCTGAGATGGTCTTTTGAGGAAAGAACGACACAGATTGAGAGGACCTGTCCAGTCAGTGCACGCATTTGTCAGAAATTGTGCATGACGAACAATACCAAAG
Organism: Mesoligia furuncula; assembly: GCA_916614155.1. NCBI lineage: Eukaryota > Metazoa > Arthropoda > Insecta > Lepidoptera > Noctuidae > Mesoligia > Mesoligia furuncula. The sequence goes on from OU744814.1 coordinate 15,094,140, forward strand.
AATGGACATTTGGGTAGGCCACATAAACTACTCAAACTGCCAGACCATGAAAAGCTTCATTGTAGATGTCTCGACGACTTAAAATATTAGAGATACTGGTCTGGCAGTTTTTGTCTGTAAACACACCTACAATACAAGAGAAACTCCAAGTGTTGGAAATGTTTATATACAATGTGTAACTGAATTAATGCACAATATAAAAGTAGATAAGAGCAGTGGTGGCCAAGTGGTAACGGCCACGACTTACGAGTTTGTAGGTCGTAGGTTCGACCCCAGACAGGCGCTTTACTTTGTGTAATTTATTTCATCACCACTGCTCTCAAAACGGTGAAGGAAAAAATCGTGAGGAAACCGGCATGTCCTAGAACCAAAAATTTAATGACATGTGACATCTACCAACCCGCACTGGGCCCGCGTGGTGGATTACGGCCCACTCCCTCTCACCGAGAGGAGGCCTATGTCCCAGCAGTGCTGAGTATGTAATTCTCTATAGGACAAGTAAATAATATCAAGACAAACTACAGACAAACAAAAGAGGTATGCTACGAATATGATATCTCAATGTTTACCCTCCCGTCAACAGTAAGTAAGGAATGAATTCTGCAATAGTTGTACCGGTTCTACCCTTGTTCCAATGTCATAGGTCGGAAGGCTCATAACTTATTCATGGTCGCAAACACCATGAAATGGAGAAAACATTGGTATTAATTGAATTCGCTTTTCTGAGTATTTCCTTTTGTTTTTCGGGATATGGTAATTTGACGCTGTTTTTGTGGGGACTAAACGTTATTGAAGAGTTAAATCGATAGGTTAAAAGATACGGTAGGTATATCCCAAGATATACCGTATCTTTTAACCCATCGGTGCAGTTTTGAATTTCCACCCACCACCCACTTTTTCTTCTTCTTCTCTTGTTAAGAACATTTAGGACGGTGTTGAGGTTACTAAGCTGTTTACCAAAGGGTGCTAATTAAGGCAGCTTCTTTAAAATGTCATTCTCGTCTGCAAATATATTTAGTTGTCTAATGAATTAATAGGTCAGCGACGAACTTTTAGCGTCTAATAAATGGTTTATAAGCGACCATATATTGTAAAACAAGCTACTGTTAATATGACGCAACATGGTGATAATTCTTAAGCAACTAAATTTGTGATATGTCTACTCATTGCCAGCTTCTAATAAGTGTATCAACTTCATCTATAAAATAATATCAACGTATTCTAATTTCATAGAGTCACCTTTATTTTTATACTTTAGCATAAGTAATTGATGAGTGAATCTACTATATTTGAACATAAAATTTCCTTATTATTGTCATCAAATAATGGTCAATGAAAGCTATAATTTCATGTATTCGCCTATCTATTTATAATGTTACCACCATTCTTGAGAAAAACAAATTATTGTAACCTAACCTCAAAACACTAGTTTTCAATACAAAGTTGCTTCTGCATGTCTCCGGCGCTGCGGGAAGTGCAGCCCCTTCGCCCTTACGTAACAAAGGATAGGCACGTTGGCAAGGACGTTGTACGACCGACGCCGGTGTAACCTTATTAAAACACATTTTTAACGCGTGGGAAGAGGCCCAAGACGCCATAGGAATCTTTTGTGACCTCTCTAAGGCATTTGATTGCGTCGATCACGAAACCTTGCTTTTGAAACTTGAGCATTATGGGCTTGGAAAACTTGCGCTCAGTTTAGTTAGTTCTTATTTAAATGACAGACAACAGCAAGTTCAAATAAACGGTGTCAATTCACATGGTTTAACAGTAAAAATGGTTGTGCCACAAGGCTCGATATTGGGTCCTTTCCTCTTTTTAGTGTATGTTAATGATCTACTCCATTTATTAAAAAATTAACCACAAATGGTGTTATTTGCTGATGACACTTCCTTAATTTTTAAGGTAAATAGACGTGCTACAAATTATGACGACGTAAATAACGCCTTACTGCAGGTCCAAAGTTGGTTCACTGCTAATAATTTAGTATTAAATGGGAAAAAAACTAAGTGCATAAGATTTTCTCTACCAAATGTAAAGAGTAGTGATTGTGAGATAGTATTAAATCAAGAGAAACTAGAATTCGTCGATGAAACGGTTTTCCTGGGGATCACGCTCGACTCAAGGCTACAATGGGGTCCTCATTTAACATCTCTTGCAGGACGGCTAAGTTCAGCAGCTTATGCTGTCAGAAAAATCCGCCAATTTACTGATATAGATACCGCGAGACTGGTCTATTTTAGTTACTTTCATAGTATCATGTCTTACGGTATTTTGCTTTGGGGACGGGCTGCAGACATCGATTCTATTTTTATTCTGCAGAAAAGAGCCATCAGAGCCATATATAACCTCTGCAGGCGTGATTCTCTAAGGGAACTGTTTAAGGAAATTAACATCATGACGGTACCTTGTCAATATATCTACGAAAACATCATGTATGTAAGAAAAAACTTACATCTTTTTGGTAAAAGAGGTGAAAGACATAATTATAGTACTAGGAATAGGGACCTATTAGTTCAACCAGGTTTCAGACTGGCTAAAGTAGACTCATCTTTTATGGGGTACTGTTTAAAATGTTATAATAAAATACCTCCCCACATTCTTCAACTGAATGAGACAAAATTCAAGTCTTGTATAAAACGCACACTATGCAGTTAGGCATATTATAAGTTAGGGGATTACATCGCTGATAAAAATGCCTGGCTCAATGCTGGTCCTGCTCCACAACCACAACTAATTGATTAACACTTGAAAATACTGTTGGAGCTGCTGAAGATTGTAAGATTATCTTTGCATTGTATAAACTCAATTTCCTTTGCATTGTATAACTGCATAGCACAGATGTGAGTTCTATGTAAGTATACCTTCTTTACCATTTACCGGGTAATATGTCTTTCATTGACTTGAATGTGCCATGGCGGCTGATAGTATGTCATGCTCACACAAATGTCTCGCTGACGGTGGCGTGTGTATTGGATCATTTAGCTCCCTTCAAAATGGTTGAGCTGAATGGTGCTGATCTATGCGTCATGTTCGTGAACGGGCGCCGTCAGTTGGGGCTGGTCATCACTCAGCTGCCTAGGCTTATTTTTAATTATTTTATTTTTGGATTGTTGTCTTCTTACTATTTGCTGTACTCTGGACGCTCTTAACGCGTACGTATTTTTTTACATCGTTCTCACATATAATTATAAATTCAACATTAATGATGTAACTAATATTTTTGTAAAAATACAATTTAAAAGAGTGTCCATGGAGTTTCTTGCCCGTTCTTCTCCATAGGTACCTACGCTTTGGAATGAGCAACTAGCTTCATATTTTCTGACTGACCGCCTTCTTGACAATTCAAAAGTGCCTGTAAATGGTTTAATTGAAATAAATGGTTTGAGTTTGAGTTTGAGTTTGCACCCATGCTCACCTCCGCAGCTTCGGCTTACTGGTCGCCTCCACATATAAAAAAAGACGCTAGGTTGCAGGTGCTAAAGAAAACTTTTGTTGCCGCACATATAATTTCCCTTTACCAAACATAGTGATGATGGCAATCTTCTTGATTCTTTTTATTGGCAATCATAACATAACATCATGCCTTGGTTCTCTAAAGGATTAGGCAGGGAGCAGCTTATGCGAATCCCGCAACCCCGGCCATAGGCAGAGGTGGTTCTCGCTGGTTTTAGCCGGTAAGAATCCGGCATGGACCTCTGTTACCCCCACGATGGAGGAAGTGCATGAGGAATTCCACCGCGCAACAAAAAAAAACAAAAGCGAGGCGGACTCGCGCACCAAGGGATCCGTACCATCATATCTTTTTAAATTTGCATCGGCGAGGCCTATATTCATCAGAGAATTTTAACACTGCACAGCGGTGTAGAATATTGCAGATTTATGTCAGTGCCATCTCTTGACCGATAGTGGAACTAATGTAACTTTTGTTGATGATTTCTGAAAATGTGTGCTATTTAGAGACTGTAAGCTTTACATAAATTTCTATCACATAGAATAATTTCAGATTTTGCTCTTTGCAAACTTCGGAGACATGGGGGGGAACATTTTTCATTAAAAGTCGAAAACTACGCGGCCTAAAAAAAGAAAAAAGTCCCATTATATGGGTCGAGCCTTTTGTCACCATCGGGCATTACTTCCGAGCTCCGGGCTGCTATTGAGAAATTCTAGGTGGAAAAGCTCAATAACATTTTGCTCGACCTGGCAACCGAACCCAGGACCTCATGCTCAGCAGTAGCGCTTGCGACTACTAGACCAACGAAGCAGTCTTAACCCATAATCAGCCCATAATGGTCCCACTGCTGGGACCCAGGCCTCTCAGTGAGAGGGTGTGGGCCATAATACACCAGAATTTCATGGCCAGAACGACGGTGGTCGATAAAGTACGAACTATTTATACTTATATATTAAGTCCTTAAAAGAGATATATAGATAGAGATATTTCTCTACTTTTCGAGCCTATTTCAGGCCTCTGGTATCTTGTTTGAAAAGAAGGTAAATTGCCTCAATTTGTCAGTGTGAGTAAGTACGAATCCTGTCACAGTCGTGATGAAACGCACAATAGATTACACTGTCCTATAGAGGTATAGAGAGGATGGGGTGTAGTTGGGATTTGATATAAATAGGGTAATCTGCTTTGAGCGTCTTTTGTTTTGGTTTTGGTGAGACAGCTGGATATTAATGAGATAAAATGGATTGAAACGGTGACGTAAAAGTATGCCAGATTTCCTATTTTTACCGATCGTTTCTTTTTTTAACTTCTGGTAAAATACTTCTAGCTTCTTTTTCAAAGCTACATACTTAGAGAACAACAATCTTGTATTCCAATGGTCAGGACAGAGATTTTTACCATTATTTTCCACTTTGAAGTTCTAAATAATAACACATGCAAAATAACATAACTACACGCTAGTATTGCCCCAGAGGGTAACGGTAACGGGGGGGGGGGGGTAACGGGGTAAGGTACGGGTAAGGGTAGGGTAAGGGGGGTAAGGGTAAGGGTGGGGGTATAGGGTGTAGCGGGTAGGGCTTAACTTGGAACCTTAACTTATCTAGCGAAATGTAGTAATTTTTAGGGTTCCGTATCCAAAGGGTAAAAAGGGACCCTATTTCTAAGACTCCATTGTCCGTCTGTCTGTCTGTCTGTCACCAGGCATAAAAGAATATATATATATCTCATGAACCGTGACAGCTAGACAGTTGATATTTCTAAAGATGATGTATTTCTGTAGCCGCTATAACAACAAAGACTAAAAATAGGATAAAATAAATATTTAAGGGGGGCTCCATGCAACAAACGTGTTTTTTTCGGCGTTTTGCCTTGTGGTACGGAACCCTTTTTTTTTTTGCGGATGGAAAATCATCAAATGGCTCCTCCCGCTCTGGGTGGAGCGGAAGGGAGTGTCAGACTCTTACTGACTAAAACCCACCCGTGTTTCTTCCTTAGCCCTTTATGTTCCGGGCCAGCGGTAACCCTTTCGGACAATCCCACTGACCTGGCAGGCTTCGGCCCTAAGGGGGCCCCTCCTCGATGCTGACATCTCTTTGAGGCGCGCGTGGAACACGTACGCGCCGTCCGGCACGGGCCTGGTCCTGTTCGGACGGTGAACTACCCCTGCTAGCTCATCGTAGCTAGCTCGGTGAGCTAGGCCCGCGCCTACGGTGGCCGGGAGTCGTCACGCGGCTCCCGACGCCTGGGGCGTCCCCCGCAGCGGCTGAGACGGGAGGCTCTCTCCCTGAACCGTCCCACCGCCTCCTTCGCTAGCATGACTGCTTCGCAGAAGGAGGTGACTGCCTCCCACTCCCTCTCGCCCCGGACCATAGCTTGCACCAGGGCTTGACGCGAGAGGTCGCCGTCGCTGCCGATCGCCTCTACGAGGTCACGGCGGTGCTCCGCCCAAGCGGGGCAGACCTCCTGGCAATGGTGACACCCGGGTGTTTCCTCCCACCTGATGATGTGCAGGAACCTCCCAAAACTTCCGTGTCCGGTGAGGACCTCCGTCAGGAGGTACGGAACCCTTCGTGTGCGAGTCCGACTCGCACTTGGCCAGTTTTTATATGTTTAAGTAAGTCCCACTCACAAGTAATAGATTGAGAGAGATTTTATTGCCATCAACCGGGTACAGATTCTAACTCTGGGCTGCTTCTAAGAAATTCCCGATGAAAAAACCCAAGGGTTTTTCAAGTTATACTTCATCTATAAAACAGGGATGATACATCTTTGTACTATTTTTCCAAATGACGATGGCCATGCCATGCCAACAAACAATCTTAACTGGAAAAAAATATATATACATAGGTACTTTCATAATATACTCTTTATTGGCAACTATTAACTTTCATAATAATACCATTACAACAACAAGTACACTGTGTGTGTCACTTATTGCAAATAAGTGATACTAACATAGTTATTAAGTTTTATTTACTAAAAAAATTGTTGCTATATTATGTATACTTAGGTTAAGGTATGTATCTATGGGTCTTTGTTACCTGATAATAAATGGTTTATTATTATTATTAATTACAGCAATGATAACACACTTAACAGTATTACGTATTTACTAGCTTCTGCCCGCGACGTAGTCCGCGTGAAATTTCACCCTCCCCCTTATGGGTGGAATTTCGAAAAACCCTTTCATAGTGGGTACCTACTCTTCACAAAGAACACACCCTCCAAATTTCATGTTTCTAGGACCAGCGCGCAGCGGTTTAAACTGTGTGTTGATATATCAGTCAGTCAGGACTTTGAATTTTATATAATACTAGCTGCGCCCCGCGGTTTCACCAGCGTAAATGTCGATCCCATGGGAATATCGGGATAAAAAGTACCCTATTAAGTTAATCCAGGGTGTCAGCTCTACCTCCATACAAAATGTTATCAAAATTGGTCCAGCCGTTTGAGCGTACATATAAATACACACACACACTCACTCACAAACTTTCGTCTTTAATTAGCGTGATAGATTTAATTAAAAAAAAACAAATTAGTACGACTTCTACTGTTGCAAACTAGAGTAGGTACTCGTACCTACCAAAATTACTGAAATGATGCCGTGCCCAAATTATTTTGTTTCGTGCCACCCATAGATATATGAATTTTTACATTTCTTTGGTGCCACCAATGGCACGCGTGCTATTCTCTGTTCTATCTAAACCATCTTCTTTTTAGTCTCACATACCAACAATCTATTACCAACACATTTACTATGAAATCTTAATGTATCCGGAAAGAGAACAATTTTATTTAATTCCCCGGAGAAGTCTCCGAGTAGAAACGCAGGTTCAGTAAATGTTTCCGTTTTAATTTTTAATACAGTCAGGCCCTTAAAAGGTTCTCTTACATAATTTATGGGACAGCATCTGGTATGTGGAACTATCTTAAATGCGGAAGTGAAATGCGACATGAATGACGGTATGAGAATTTAACCCGACTTTGAGGAAAACTAACAAAAAAAGGATTAAATTACTTACACCAAAGCAGTTCAAAGGGAGTTGATATTGTTAAGTGAAGTATTGGCGCCGATTCTGTTGTTCATAAACTAAACTAAATTTAAGTTCATGCATCTTTTTCTTTCTATTTCATTAAGAAAAGGACAGAAGATAAATATTAGTTTAGTCCTGTCAAATTAAGGTACTTCATAGACAACTTTAGACGCGATTACAAAATTGGCTACTAAAAATACGTCAATTTAAGCCAGGCGCTAACTAATTTGATATTACTAAACTAATATTTATCTTCTGTCCTTGTCTTAATGAAATAAAAAGAAAAAGATGCCTGAACTTAATTTTAGTTTAGTTTGTGAACAACAGAATTGGCGCCATTAACTAAAGAAAGAGAGACCCCAAAGAGTTACCTCGGACGCCAGCACATCAAGCTACTACAATCTGTCAAATTCTTTAATGGATTTTCAACTATATCGCTAAAGCAAAACAAAATCAGCTGTTCCCTACATTTATGTTCGCATAACTCGTCAAAATGTAGAAGACAGCTGATTTTCTTTTTCACGATTTCAGGGTTTGTCTCATAGTAAAAGTTGTTCATAATGATGAGTAGGTACAAAGTTTTTCCCAGCAGTGGGACAGTACAGGCTAAAGAAAAAAAAAATGATGAGTACAATGAGGTCCAATGTCATTTAAATTACATCTTGTAGGTACCTATATTGTTTGGCAAACGTAATTTGTTCTATAAATCTTTGCCTCAAAGAAAATAAAAACTTCCACGCAATATCTTTTAAAACCATAATTCCTACGAAAATTCTTCGTCACTCTCCAAAGAAATGTAATTATAACAGCGTAAAAATGCCCGAAGAATATTCACAGTGTCTTAACTCTAAACCGTCGAAGTTTAGATGAACACAAAGTAAGGTCGTGTGCACACCAGAGTTTGAAAAGTTTTAACCCGACTAGGTACAGCAGAGAGGAAGGGTCATGAATCTCACTGGCTATATAGAAGGGGCAAAGACATACGCGCCAACTAACCCAGGAACTCAGCACATGATTCAGCAAATGATTCTAGACCCCCTAGCGTAGCAATATTTCATAGGTTATCAAAAAAATCTGCTATTTCATAGAAAAGTGTAATACCTACGCAGTCAAAATTTATAGAATAGCTGATTTTTTTTATTTATTATTTTTTTTATTTTTTCGGCGAGACTCACTCTGTCTCTCTGCCTGTCACCAGGCTGTATCTCATGAACTGTGATAGCTCTAGCAAAATTTCAACTGTTTACAGTTGAAATTTTCACAGATGATGATTTCTGCTGCCGCTATAGCAACAATTACTAAAAACACAATAAAATAAATATTTAAGGGGGCTCACATACAACAAACGTGTTTTTTTCGGCGTTTTTGCCTTGTGGTACGGAACCCTTCGTGTGCGAGTCCGACTCGCACTTGGCCAGTTTTTTTAAATAACTTCAACCTGGTTCAGAATTATGTACCTACTGAATCCATGGTAACAAGTTCCGCGGGATGTCCCTGCCACCCTATATGTATGTGAGTAAGTTTGTAACCTCGCATAGCCTAAACTACTGAACCGATTTCAATAAATGAAGTGTCCTTGTATTGCTCTTGACTATTGATCCAGAGAGTACCACATGCATGACGTCACTGGAAATCCATTATTTCGTATTTTGTACCTTACCTAGTTCCAGCTCCATCTCGTTATCGTAATGTAGGTACAAGCACACCCTTTTTTTACCTTTTCTGGAAAAACAGGCGTGGAATCACAGCGCACGTGTATACAGGCGCCGCGAACCACACCTGCTGCATGCAACATGGCAGTGCAAGGCCAAATCCAAGAAGTTCGGAAGAAGAAGGTCGGCCGGCCTATTTAGACATGGAACGATAACTTAAAACAGGACATGAAGAACTTCGACAAGGTAATAAATTTTTGGATGGATACAGCAGAAGATAGAAGTAAGATAAAGATCGCTGCTAGTGAGATTTACAGAAATCTACAGAAAGATTTAAAAAAGATGACAAACAGCAACATCTAACACAACATAACACAGCAGAGCAATGACATACAAAACAACCGAGAAAGCAGTAGAACCCCGCCAAAAGACTCACCGATGAAGCTCGACCTGAACCAACCTGGCGGCGACGTCTTTAAAAAATACCCATCCATAGATAATAAATTATCTCTCCACTAGTCCAACGCTTACTCTGGGATGCATATCCGGATCCTACGAGCATGTCTTCCCTACCACTACCGCGCCCCCCAGTCTATTCCTTGATATGAATGAACATGAGGCTACAGGAACTAGTGCGAATCTCGGGGTTCATTCGATTAATCGAGTCTGGTTTAACCACGCTGGGATCAGTGCATTTTCATTTAGAGAAAAACAGGCGAGATAATATGAGGCAGGTTTGGCTCAAGTCTGCACACAACCTAAAGGGTAAATTTTTAATGATTGATATCATCAAAAGTTAAGGAAGGCCTAGCTGGGTCAAGGCAGTTTACTGTTTAATTACTGTACTTAGGATTATGAGGAGTTATCGAGTTTGTGGTCTTGAACTATTGGCCTTTGAGTGAGGGGCCAAGATGCTTGTGTTTCGGACTTAGGAATCATATTTTTTTTAATACAGAAGAAGTGTGAAATTAAACTCGGTACCCTTCAGGCGGCGAAAATACCCCTGAGAACCAACTTTTGGTATGAACGCAACTTCGAGTTAAATTTCCCATATTTCAGTTTTCGATCCTATGTATCCTGAAAATATAAGATTGGTACTGACTGCATGTATATCATATTTTTACCAGATGTTGTCACATTTTAATTCAAATGGGATTTTACATAGTCGCCAGTTTGGTTTCACGAAAGGTAGGTCGACGACAGACGCGGGAGTAAAACTCATCAGTCACATTTTGGAATCCTGGGAGAAGTCCCAGGATGCAATTGGCATTTTCTGTGACCTCTCAAAAGCGTTTGACTGCGTTGACCATAATACACTGATCTGTAAATTATACCACTACGGAATTCGTGGACAAGCTGCTGATCTTGTTCTTTCCTATCTGTCAAATCGCCAGCAAAAAGTAAACGTTAACGGGGCGACGTCTTCGGGGTCTCTAGTTAAGATGGGCGTGCCTCAAGGCTCAATTCTTGGCCCTTTCCTATTTCTAGTTTATATTAATGACCTTCCTTACATGATGGCTAACTTGTCGGATATCATTTTATTCGCTGATGACACTTCCCTTCTTTTTAAAATAGATAGAAAAGATACGGATGTCTTACATGTTAACGATAGTCTGGCTGTTCTCTCGAAATGGTTTGCAGCTAATAATCTTTTACTTAATGCGAACAAAACTAAATGTCTTAAGTTTTCATTACCAAATGTACCTCAAGTGGGTCTGAATTTAGAACTTGATGGCAAAAGACTAGATGCTGTTACGGAAACTGTATTTCTAGGAATTACTTTAGATTCAAAATTACAATGGGGCGCACACATTAGAGCTCTCTCAAGTAGATTAAGTTCAGCTGCATATGCAGTAAGAAAAATAAGGCAGTTGACAGATATAGCCACAGCTAGGTTAGTATACTTTGCTTATTTCCACAGTATTATGTCTTATGGTGTTCTGCTGTGGGGATCGGCAGCTGACGTAGATTCAATTTTCATTTTACAGAAGAGGGCAATCCGCGCAATCTATAAAATGGGTCCTCGCGAGTCTCTTAGAAACAAATTCAAAGAAATTGATATACTAACTCTGCCTTCTCTTTATATTTTAGAAAGTATTTTGTATGTTCGCAAAAACTTAGGACTCTTCAAAATAAGAAGCGATTTCCATAATATAAATACACGTAGTAAAAATGAAATTGTGTTACCTAAATTTAGATTAACTAAAACTAGCAAGTCATTTCTTGTAAACAGCATCCGTTTTTATAACAAGTTGCCAAAGCCGGTTACAGAACTTAGCGATGGAAAGTTCAAAACCCTCATCAAACGTGTCCTTATCAAAAAAGCATATTATAAGATTAAAGACTACGTTGAAGACAAGCTAGTCTGGCAATAATTCCTTCTGCACATGTGGCTTCCCTGGCTTCTCATTAACGGCATAACTATGTAAATGTCTATTAACTGCTCTCAAATTACGATGTTTAATTTTTATTTAATTATTATTATTATTATTTTTTTTTTTTTACATACTTTTTGACATAATTTCTTTATTATTTGACATTATATACTTTTTGACATAATTTCTTTATTAATTGACATTATATACAGACACTTGAAATTTTTCACCTCCATAGTGGTTTTAATGAGAATCATAACACTTGGTTTTAGTAGGTTTTTATTATTACTTTTCTTTTTTTATTATCTATCCTTTTGATAGATTCTTATTTTGTAAATGTGAGGACTTTGTAGGCCTTATAGACTTTAGATCTGTAGACCATTTTCTATTTTATCAAGTACTTGATACTTGTTGACAGGCCTGCGCTGTCCTCCCATACCTACTGTAATCTGGAAACATTGTAAAAGCCAATTATTTTTAAAAAGAGTAACCATGGAGTTTCTTGCCGGTTCTTCTCCATAGGAAACGACCAATTGGAACCGTGCACCTAGCTTCTGACGTTTCATAAGTGCCCATGTAGGTTTATGTGAAATAAAACATTTTGATTTTGATTTTGATTTTTAGTACCGAACGGGTACCTATACGGTTTTATATTCTCTTTATAATATTGCATGCGGTCACGATATTTTTTAACCGACTTCAAAAAGGAGGAGGTTCTCAATTCGACGGAATGTTTTTATTTTTTTGTGTGTTTGTTACGCGATTACTCCGCCAATTGTGGACCGATTTTCAAAATTCTTTTTTTGTTTGAAAGGGTATACTTTCGAGGTGGTCCCATTATCATCAAATTGAAATCTGATGAGAGGATCCCATGGAAATCGAGGGAAACCCTCAAATTTTATAGGCAAAGCTATAACGATTTGGGTATTTTTTAAAATAACTTCAGCATTTGCTCTCGGAAATCATCATTTGGTAAAGTGGAGCTGATGAAGAAGACCACAGATGGCCCACTAAAAAGTGAAAAATAAAACCTTTTTACAAAAAAAAAACAACCGACTTCCAAAAAAAAACACTACAAATTGAAAAATAACTTTAATTTCGGAAGTCGGTGTCAATAAACGAAAATGCGGAACCACAGACACCGACGTCCGAAATTAAAGTTATTTTTCAATTTGTAGTGTTTTTTTTTATCATCCATTTTCTTTTGTGCGTTAACGTCATGTATTGTAACGAATGAGCATCGAGACCAGATGACATGACCATGACTTGCAAATTGACAACTAAATCATTATGCTTAATTTTAACCGTATTTAGTCTGTCTAAAGACAGTATTGGCTCAGAGGGGCAATTCTCGTAATTTTAAGAACGTTCGCAGTCTGGGGGCCCAAGAAGGCCACTTTGGCAGAATCATAAAAGCATAACATAAGTGAAGCATTTTCAGTTTTTTTTTTTGTGTGTGCTAAAATACCAATCAATCCGATCCAAATCCAATCCCAATCTTTTTGGTTATAGCATTACGTAGTGCAGTGAAAAAAAGAAAAACACAGTCTGTCTTCGCCATATTACGATTCATAATGTTATCCTTTTATGATTCTCCAAAGTGACCTTTTTAGGCCCCCTGATCTCTCCCTCACCTTATCCACATTTTTGACCAGGTTTTGACATTTTTTTTGTCGCCGATATGAGACTGCGACTAGGTTTTGAACGTTTTAAATTACGAGAACTGGCCTTCTGGTCTGCACACAGCCTAAAGAAGGGTAAATTTTTAATTATTGTTATCATCAAAAGTTAAGAAAGGCTGTGCTCAAGGCGATTTAAGTACTGTTTAATTACTGTACTAAAGATTATGGGGAGTTATCGATTTAGTGGTTTTGAACTGTTGATCTGTTTTTTTTTTCGTTAACCTATATTTACCCATTACTGGGCAAAAGTCTCCCCCTTATTTTCCCACTTTTCGTTGTGCTGCGCCTCCTTCGTCCAATAGGTTAGGAATGAGTCCAAATCGTCACGTCAGCGTTTCATAGGCCTGCCTCGGTGACGACGCCCGTCTTCAGGCACCCACTATTTGACGACTTTGGACCATCTGTCCTGACCAGACTTTTGATTGAGGGGCCAAAAATTACTCGTGGTTTAAACTTAGGAAGGTTTTAAATGTTTTTAATGTAAAAGTGAGAAAGAAAAGCACCCATGCAGCACTAGACAAAAGCACTCTTAGTGTGGAAGCAACAACTTCGAGTTTGATTCCTCATATTTTAGTTTCGATCTTAGGAAATTATCCTGAAATTTGTGACTAAATGTATCTCATATTTTCAGTAACAAACGGTTTGTTTTAGCTCTGTTTTGATAAAAAAATATCCACCATGTTTTCCTGTTATTTTTATGGTGTGTGTTAACTGTTACATCAATAGTGTTACAAATGGGATCTAAATCACGACCTATTTATTGCTTGCAAATTCGCGCCTTAATCTTATTCCCCTATATTCTATTTAAAACGATTTTTTTTCTAAACTTTGTTTACGGCCTACCCCATTTGAATAGAAAATTTATATCCAAACAGGTACCTACATAATACATCGACAAAACTCTCTACTCTTCCAAATTGCTTTCCGAAGCGAATTTGTCGCGATTCATCACTAGAACACTCCCGGGTGGGCCATAAAGGAAATTTGGACTCTGAATTAATGGATTATCCGATTTCCAATGATGCCCGTTTGTTTTCCGAAGTTCGGGTCGGATACCTAGTATCTTTAGTGTTTGTATAGTATCGTGGGAGGAAGTAATTGACGGAACGATGTTTTGGTATAGGTACTGAACTGCACTAGGGAGATTTGAAAGAAAAAAGAAATTATTGAAAAGAGGACGAATGAAAGGCGACTAACAAGGCAGATGTGACGAAATTCTGGGAGAGGAAAGACCCTCTTTTCGTGTCGATGGTACTCTTGCTCGTTGTTTTATTTATATAGTTTGATCCCAGTAGCCACGGCCACATTGATTGACAGTGACATTCTTTAGATTATCAGGTGAATGGGCACTTAGGCAAATTGTGTATGCAGCAGCCTACTTGGGTACGCAATCGATTGAGAGCTTTCCATATAGGCCACTGCAGATCAGTTCAATTGTCTCTTTTTTCTTCATCTTCTTCTTGTCATATGAAAGAAAAATATGTAATAATATTTATTAAGAGAAGCACAGTGTAGCGGTATCTACAACGCCACAAGCGAACAACGCGCCATACTGTCGTCACGCCAAATCCTGCATCGCGCAAGCAGAGTTTACCGCGCAACTAGCATGGATACAACGGCCCGACATGAATCATCGGGCAGTTGTCCGCCAGACACAAAACCTTCTGGTCGGAGGATCCTTCCTTTCTATGGAGTATGAGTAAACTTTACACCCTGTTCCTCATACCTCTATAATCCGTACCGTATACGTATTGCTATAACTAAATCATCGATGGACAAGCTGAAAAAAGTCTAGAGGAGCCGAGATCTTACAAACGCCACCAAGACCCGGCTTGTTCAATGACTGGTTTTCCCAATAATCCTATACGCTGCTGAGACGTGAACTCTGAGTGACGTCGAGATGAAGAAGATAGACATTCTGGAAAAGTGGTGCTGGAGAAGACAGCCTAGGGTGCCGTGGACTGCGTTTCGCACTAACACCTCTATACGCCAAGAACTCAACATCAAAATTCGTCTATCTGTTCTAGTCCAAACGCGCATCCTCAAATATTTCGGACATATGTCAAGGTGTGAGGGAGACCCTATAGAGAGCCTTCTCGTGCAGGGTAAAGTGGGGGGCACTACACCATGCGGACGCTCACCCATAACATGGACTGACCAAATAAAATCCGCAGTGGACGATCCCTTGTATGAGTGCACAAAAAATTTCGTGAGGCGAATCACATCAGCCCCTTGACAAGAAACTACTTGAGGACCACGACCGCTCCGACGAGTGCTAGGAAGAAGAAGAAGACAGTAACCCATTACATACGCTCTAAATTTTTACCCCCTTACTAATAAACGTATTATAAAGGGAGTACCACCAAGAGCGCCGAATTTAAATTTGCCGCCATTTTGTTAATATGAGGTGTACGGTGATTTTTTTGACAGTTCTTACTTACAGAGACCACGCGATTTAGGAATATGGAGAAGTATTCAAACCAACAACGTTTAATTATTGTAAAAACACATTACAAAAATGGTGAAAGTTTTGCGAAAACAGTTCGCCAATTACGTCAAGTTTTCGGTCGCAATAATGCGCCAAATGAATCGACACAAACAGTTGAACATCTTAAAGAGGAAATACGGCGCGTTATTGGTGAAATACAGCCACATTTATGCTAAAACGTTATTCAAATTTTTAACAAAGGAATTACTCTGTGCTAGAGGTTTCCTGGTGGCCATTTGCCTAATGTTATATTTTACGTTTAATCAGAACTATTTAACTTTATGTTGAAATAAAAACGTTTGCTTAATACAAAAATAAACGTGTTTTTCTTTCAAATTAAATCCGGCGCTCTTGTTGGGGCACCCTATATCAGATGAATAGTTACATACCGATCTTTCAGTCATATCGACCTTTCAGTCGTCAGTAATTTGACTTTCGAAAGAAAAAGACAAAGCGTTGTGTAACTATACAGACGCTATACAACATTTATTAATAAAGGGATAAAGTATTTGCTGTGTTACTAACATTTGTGTTTAATTCCAGCCGATTGGATTTCAAAGTAATGAAGAATGTCGGTTTGAATCGATTTTGAGCGATATACCGTACAAATAACCTTGTTTGGATCAGACCTATGAGGTTCATGAGCACGAAGTATTTCGAATGTTTAAGCGGTTCTATATGGAAGTCTACTTCCAAAGTTAAATTTTTGAACTCGATAGACAAAGTGACGTAGCTACTTAAGGTGAATGGGTAGTTGAGATCGCGAAATTCAAATTTTCTTACGTTTTTTGCAACTTGCAGGTCAGTGTCAGGTTGTATCTTGATCAAAATATGATTCGCAACAATAACAGGTACATATTTAGAGAATTATAATCATTAGAATCATTAATAAATCATTCTAGTTAAGTTAGATTTTCTACCATTGACACTTTTCCATAAGAGATTGGTTGGTGGTAGAAATCTCCATTCACCATAACTCATAACCAACTATTCTGCGCAACATCTGAGCATTATATTGTGATCTGGATAATTTGATACAAACAATGATTGGATAGGTTTTCAAGTAAATAAAACAACCAAACAAATAATTAAACCTTAAGAGCGTTTACGCCGAACGGCATTTCATACAAACTTTCAAGCCCTTATTTTTCGAAATGAATGAACCGATTTTAATGAAACTTCATATGCATAAGCAGGATATAAAGGTCTAAAAAGTTAGTAGAAAATATTTTAAAAAAATAGTAATTACAGCCAAATTCATCATCATCATTTCAGCCGAATGACGTCCACTGCTGGACATAGGCCTCCCCCAAAAAGGGGGGGTTTGCCATAATCGCCACGCTTGGCAGGCGGGTTGGCGATCGCAGTATAGTATGGTGGTGGAATGCATAGAGAACGCTGCTGCCCATTCTCCGGTACGCCCCTTAGTCGCCTTTTACGACACCCACGGGAAGTATGGGGTGGTGGTATTCTTTAAGTCCGGCACCACACAGCCAAATTAGACCGATTTTAAATTTTCCATAGAAACAGAGATTTCCAGTTATCTTTTTTTAAATAAGACATTTTGAAAATGTTTTCTACTAACTTTTTAGACCTTTGTATCCTGCTTATGCGTGTCAAGTTTCATTAAAATCGGTTCATCCATTTAAAAAAATAAGGGCTTGAAAGTTTGTACGAAATGCCGTTCGGCGTAAACGCTCTTAATAGCTATGTGTCTATACAATATTACTGTAGGGACAGACGTGACCGTATCTGACCGAAAATGTATATTATGGATGTACCTACGCGAGAGTATCAATCATCATGCATCATGCTGAGATATCCCTTACCCTCATCCTTTTGGCCTCGTGCAGGACTTTCTGTTTTTATATTCATTTTTCTTTTGTTTTTGTTGTATTTTTTATGTTCTATGAGTGTGTTGAG
Organism: Mesoligia furuncula; assembly: GCA_916614155.1. Taxonomy (NCBI): domain Eukaryota; kingdom Metazoa; phylum Arthropoda; class Insecta; order Lepidoptera; family Noctuidae; genus Mesoligia; species Mesoligia furuncula. The sequence goes on from OU744814.1 coordinate 15,111,745, forward strand.
TTTAGTTTGTGATATTCCTGTGCGAGTCCTAATAAATACTTTTTCTTTCTTTTGGAATCAAGCGAGATCAATCAAGTCGCGTATCTCGGTCATAATTCATAGTAATGCTATCGCGTAATCGCGTGATGATTGCTTTCGGTTAGGATACAGAACATGCTTTTGTAATAAACTACTTTCACAACAGTTTTGTAGAGTTCTTTGTGAAAGAGCTCGTCCGGGGAAGTACTATACCACCACACCTACCTACCTATTTCTGCCTCTTAGCAGCTGTTTCGGTTTAAAGGCTATAGGATGTAATTACTTGTCACTTTTCAGCATTGTCTCTTGAATAGCTTGACACCTCCGTAGGCCAAGATGATATGATCACAAGCCATAATGAGAGCTGCCGGTTTAAAAAAAAAACTGGCCAAGTGCGAGTCGGACTCGCACACGAAGAGGGTTCCGTACCACAAGGCAAAAACGCCAAAAAAACACATGTTTGTTGTATGGGAGCCCCCCTTAAATACTTATTTTATTTTAATTTTATTATTTATTATTAAAGTTAAAATACAACTGAGTATTTTGTGAATATTTCAAGTGTCTACCTGTTGCCATTTTTGATATCGAGCAAAAAAGGGCAAAAAAATCGCGTTTGTTGTATGGGAGCCCCCCTTAAATATTTAATTTATTTTGTTTTTAGTATTTGTTGTTTTAGCGGCAACAGAAATACATAATTTGTGAAAATTTCAACTGTCTAGCTATCGCGGTTCTTGAGATACAGCCTGGTGACAGACAGACGGACAGACGGACAGACGGACAGACGGCCAGACGGACAGACGGACAGACAGCGAAGTCTTAGTAATAGGGTTCCGTTTTTACCCTTTGGGTACGGAACCCTAAAAAACAGTGGCACTCCGGGAGTGCCTACAGAAGTGAAAACAAAACACAAACAGAATACTTTGCCATCACTCAATGACATATCGGATATACATTAAAACCGAGTACATCCCGAGGACAGCCGAACACATCCGAAGCTGGTATTTTTTTAATCGTCTTATAAACAAAGCACGCGCGGTGTCGCTTACGGTAACAGTGGTCCGAGTTCAATGGTTATTTCCCATCTCAAGAAATACCCAAGGCGTCTAAAGAAGTTTTCACTTCAAAAATAGTTTATCTATAAGTAGCTCATAGACAAATCATACGTCTATTATGCCATATCTTCATAGTTGTATGTGATAGCGATCATCAGGCCCCTTATCAATAAACGCGGAGTAAATGTTTGTCTGTCCTTTCCCTTTTTAATCCATCCAAAGGTTGTCTTTAAAAGATCGCTTTTAGCGATAAGACCGCCCATTGTGTCACCATTTGTACAGTTTCTAGATTTATATGTCTGTAATTTATATGGTGTACATAATAAAGAGTATTCTATTCTATTCTATTCTAAATGCTTTATATAACCCATACATTTTTAGGGTTCCGTACCCAAAGGGTAAAAACGGGACCCTATTACTAAGACTTCGCTGTCTGTCCGTCTGTCCGTCCGTCCGTCACCAGGCTGTATCTCAAGAACCGCGATAGCTAGACAGTTGAAATTTTCACAGATGATGTATTTCTGTTGCCGCTATAACAACAAATACTAAAAACAGAATACAATAAATATTTAAGGGGGGCTCCCATACAACAAACGTGTTTTTTTTTGGCGTTTTTGCCTTGTGGTACGGAACCCTTCGTGTGCGAGTCCGACTCGCACTTGGCCAGTTTTTTATTATTTAACCCTAATTGCGTAACACACTATCAATCATACTCTAAATAATTTCGAAGGATATGGCTAATGCATTGATTCATATGCTCGAAAAAATTGTCTGGTCAGCAACTTAAATAATTATGGCAATGAATGTCGTTGAATTCGAATTCGGTTCCCTACAAAATGGTTGAGCTGGATGGTGCTGATCCACGCGTCATGTTCGTGAACGGGCGCCGTCGGTTGACACTGCTTATTTTTAACCTTATATTTTGAATTGTTTCTTCATTTGTCTTTTTTTTTTTACATTGTTCTCACATATAGAAGCAACAAGAATAATGTACCCAGGATTTTGTAATAATATCTTGATTTAAAAGAGTGTCCATGGAAATTCTTGCTCGCTTTTCTAACTGACTGACCAACTATTTAGTTTTGACAATTCAAAAGTGCCTATACATGGTTTCATTGTAATAAATGCTTTGGTTTTTTTTTTGAACTGTTGTTGTTGAAAAGTAATGAAAAAGCCATTGTTACTGTTACTGGGGTATCGTATTACCCAGTAACTGGGTTGTGGAGGTCAGATAGGCAGTCGTTCCATGTGAAATACTGGTATTCAGCTGCACTGGTTAGACTGGAAGCCGACCCCAACATACGCTTTTATTCATAAGAGGGTATTAGAAATGTGTTCGACCGACGAATAAAAATATTAGATGAACAGGAAGGACTAAAACCGAAATAGATAGTAAAACTATGAATATGTACCGAATCTGTAATCCATCACTAAATTGGACGACTAGTAGGTATCTAAATGCAGCCTTGATTTCTTTGAGAGCCCATAAATTACTCTCCCACGTTACATTTTCATGCTACAGGAATTAAAGTGCTAGATGCGACAAATAGGGAAGTTGTTGCCGATTTCATAAAGGCACTGATTCCGGAAAGGTTCTTTCGAGGTACCCCAAATATTTTTACAGTTTTTTTATCTGCCAAATATTTAACAGGAACCTATTTGGAGATACTAAAACAGGCTGACGATGGTCAAGAATGATCTTTGATTCAAATCTGTCTGATTTTCTATCATTATGTGGGTTTAACCAAGGACAATTAAGTATCAAAGTACTCTTAAATAGTAAATTGTTTGCCATCCCAGCAAACAACTATTTTGAAGGCAACAAAGTACGTCACTCAAGCTTAAAATACTGTTGCTTTTGAGATGGATACTCTACTTTTTTACCCTCTATAAAAAAATAAGTAAGTGCAACTTATTAATAAGATTAGTACGTTTATTTATTAACATACAATTACTTGAGGAAGACATACTCATTTTTTATAAAAAAGTAAAATCCTAATTTGAGTAAACAATTACGAACGAAGGCAGAATGCTTTTCGCGCGTTTTTTATTTTTTTACAAACTTTTTTTTATTTGCCTCGCGCGCGTTTTTCTTTATCAAACAGCCTGTTACTTGTTCATACAATGTTCGTGATTGATCTCTTTGGTGATTGGAACTTTTGCTAACAATATCCACATTCCAAATTCAAATCACTTTTAGTTCCTAGGGATTAAAGAGCTATTTTAGTCCCTGTTTACGAAGAATACACTAGCTCTTTTTGAATAGATGTGATAAAAAGTAGTTTTAAATCTACTTTTTTATCACATCTGATAAAAAAGTAGTTTTAAATCAAGATACACACATGAGCATTTTTGTTTTGATGATGGCTTCCATCATATTTAGCCATGTCTTGACTATCAAAATACTGGACGTCCAATTTCTGACGCTCTACCACTCTACTTAATCTACACGCGGCGTATCTAGTGATCTACACCTACGTTAGCGTCACTCACTGGATTGCTCCGCTGATGAATTAATCCAGCACAAGATGTGAGTGAATTAATAGCTCTCAGTGGAAACTGACGCATCAGGCCTCTAAAACTATCGTTTAGGATAGCTTTGTGAACAGGGAAACTATAAGCTTTGAAGTTTTTGGAAGAAATTACCTGGGTCAGTAAGCCGTTGCTAGGTTACGTTATCCAAATCGACTTGGACTTCTGTCCGAAAGACGAGAGATCCAGTAATATTACTTAAGGTACCCGCCCGGTCAGCGGAATTGTCCGAAAGGGTTACTGCGCTGGCCCGGAACATAAAGGGCTAAGGAAGGAACACGGGTGGGTTTTAGTCAGTAAGAGTCTGACACTCCTTTCCGCTCCACCCAGAGAGGGAGGGGTCATTTGATGATTTCCAATCCACAAAAAAAAGGTACCCGCCCAGAGGGTTTTTGAGCAAGCATACTCAGCGCGAAAAGTTGATAGCTGAGTAGGCATAGACATGAGGAGAGAACACCGAAAATATTTTTAAAAAGTTTCTGACAGGAGCCACGTGGTTAGGAGTCCACTTTCAGATTTCAATAAAGGGCCAAAAGTAAGTGATCTTCAGAGCCGTTGATTTTCTTATGATCGTGTGCGGCCTAAACCATAATGACTTAAATAGGCAAATCTGACGAAGAAATGTTGGGCTTTCCTCAAATCTGACGACTTTGAAAATTTGAACGGGATATTCAGGGCGAATTAAAGTAATTCTGTGCAATAGTGTTATATGTCCTGATGGCGAATATAAATATCTGACGGATTGATGAAGCCTTTTGGCAAATAAGAGCTTTGCGCCGATTCCCTTGTTCACAAACTAAATTAAATTGAAGTTCAGTGCATCTTTTTCTTTCTATTTCATTATGAAAAGGACAGTAGATAAATATTAGTTTAGTCCTGGCAAATTAGTCAGCGCCTGACATAAATTGACGTATTTTTAGGGCCCAATTTTTTAATCATTTGGACAGGACATTTGGGTAGGCCGCATAAACTACTCAAACTGCCAGGCCATATAGTCCTCACATTCACAATAATTAAAATAATATAATACTTTATACAGTAAATGTACATGTCATTGTTTAAGTAAATAGATACTTATAAAAGAAAAAATATTAAAGTGTAAAATAGCAAAATAAAAACAACATTCACTGTCTAAGCCTGTTGGAGCAGCTCAACCCCAAGCCTTTTTGTCCTCAATATAGTCTTTATAAAAGATTTGAATTTATTAAGGCTTAGTTCTTGAATGTGGCTAGGAAGTTTATTATAAAAACGTATACATTGGTATCTAACCTATTTTCTTGAGCCTTGTTGTACGACATCATCATCATAGCCTGGATCTCATCGTAAGAGGCTGCGTGCCGATGTCCCTGTCACAAGATAGAATATGTGAAGGTGAGCACGAAATAAGGAAGGATTTTTGAACGTCCATCGCAAAAGGGGAATTAATTGTATTGGGGATTTGTATAAAAGTTCGTTATTTTTATTCCCATCTGGCAAACGACGACACGATCTGGCATCTCCCTCTCACCGAGAGGAGGCCTGTGTCCCAGCAGTGGGAACATTATAGGCTGATTATGTATGTTTGTTGTTCAGCCGTACAGGGTGTGCATTGTCAATGAATGAATGAATTTAAGATTTTTATATATCAGAGCATTAAAACGTAGCTGTACTCCAGACACGTTGATGCCTTGCTGCACATGTTGCGCATGTATGGGCACCGCAAGCTGTTGCACGTTGCCCACCTGCAGCACCGCGTGTTGCTGCATTTGTTGCTGTTGCTGGTGATGTTGCACTTGTTGTACTTGATGCTGTTGTTGCAACTGCTGTTGTTGCTGCTGGTGCTACTGTTGTACTTGTTGTTGTTGTTGTTGCCGTTGTTGTTGTTGTTGCTGCTGCTGCTGTTGTTGTTGCTGCTGTTGTTGTTGCTGCTGTTGTTGTTGTTGCTGTTGCTGCTGCTGCTGCTGCTGCTGCTGAGGTTGCTGTTGTTGCAGGAATATTATTGGCTCCGGGCTACGGCCGTTTTCCTAAAAATGAGATTCAGCGTAAGCTTTAATCTTTCTCGGATTTTCCATTGTAACACTTTCTTGGATTTTCCATTGTAAATTGTCTTTGTTTATGTATTTCCATCTGGCAAACGACTCGTCTGTTAATTACTAACAGGTGATCCTGTTAGCGCCTTTAACAATAGGTAGTACGGGCTGGTGTGCGCAACTCCACGTCAATGCGCATATATTGCCTTTAACAATACCCAAAGAAAACTTCAAAATGAACTGGGAGCGTAAAAAGATCACTTTGGAGAATAATAAAAGGATAACATTATCAATTATAATATGGCGAAGACAGTCCCTGTTTTCCTTTTTTCGCTGCACTACATAGGTTCACTACGTAGGTACGTTGTCTGTGTGGTGCCGGACTTAAAGAATTGCATCACCCCTTACTTCCCGTGGGTGTCGTAAAAGGCGACTAAGGGTCTTACCGGAGAATGGGCAGCAGCGTTCTCTATTTATTCCACCATCATACCATACTGCGATCGTCAACCCGCCTGCCAAGCGTGGCGATTATGGCAAACCCCCCCCCAAATTGGGGGAGGCCTATGTCCAGCAGTGGACGTCTATCGGCTGAAACGACGACGTAGGTACAATCAAAGAGATTGGGATTGGATTGGATTGATTGGCATTTTAGCACAGACAAAAAAAATAACTGAAAAAATGCTTCACCAATGGGATTTGATACAATTAACTTAACAGTTAACTGTCCATTATGTTATCCTTTTATGATTCTGCCAAAGTGGCCTTTTTAGGCCCCCTGATCTCAATCGGAAACCTAAGTACCCGTTCACCTGCACCTTGGATGACGTGGCCACCAACCTACGGGGTCAAATAACGCTTTTTTTGGATTGGAAATCATCGCTCTGGGCGGAGCGGGGGCATGTCGGACTTTTACTGACTAAAACCCACCCGTGTTCCTTCAGTAGCCTGTGTCAGGGGCCACGGTAACTCTTTCGAACAACGCGCGACCCTAAAGAACCCGCGACCCTGGGTCAAACAACCCTACTATAATCACACTAATATTATATAGGCGAAAGTTTGTGAGTATGTTTGTTACTTCTTCACGCAAAAACTACTGAACGGATTTAGATGAAATTTGGCACACATATAGTTTATAACCAGGATTAACACATAAGATATTTTTATCCCCACATTCCCACGGGATCGAGACTTATGCGGGTGAAACCGCTGCGCGCTGCTAGTATAATAATCCTACTAATGCGAAAGTTTGTGAAGATGGATGGATGTTTGTTACTCTTTGACGCAAAAACTACTGAACAGATGTTGATGAAACTTTACAGGAATATAGTTTATACAACAAAATAATACATAGGGTACTTTTGAATCCGATATTCCCACGGGATCGGCACTTATGCGGGTGAAACCGCGGGGCACTGCTACTATAAAATATCGAAGAAAAGTACAATCGACACGAAAAGACGAAGAATAAACGAAAACCATTAATAAAAACCCCTCCTAATAAACCCGAGCTTTTATCCAATATCTCTCTCATAAAACTTTATTATAACCACATATGATTCGTAAAATGCGAGCGTTTTAATCTTAAAAGTCAATTGTAGTCGTAAAAACGACCTCGGGGCTATTTGAGGCCATTCGGTACATCTGTTCTCGGTTGCCGATAATTTACGAAGCCAATACTAGGAGGATGCGAGGGTGATAATTATCTATGGTATTTTAGTGTTTTGTAAAATGGTGAGGTTTTAGTTTCGTACATTGTTAGAGTATAGAGGTATGAGGAACAGGGTGTAAAGCTCACTCATCCTCCATAGAAAAGGGACGATCCTCCGATCAGACGGGGGTGTTGTGTCTGGTGAGCAACTGCCCGATGATTCATGTCGGGCCGTTGTATCTATGCTAGTTGAGCGGTAAACTCTGCTTGAGAGATACAGGATGTGTAGCTCACCGTCCGATCAGGACCAGCCCCGTGCCGGACGGCGCGTACGTGCTCCACGCGCGCCTCAAAGAGATGTCAGCATCATAGAATCATCATCCCCTTAGGGCCGAAGCCTGCCGGGTCAGCGGGATTGTCCGAAAGGGCTACCGCTGGCCCGGAACATAAAGGGCTAAGGAAGGAACACGGGTGGGTTTTAGTCAGTAAGAGTCTGACACTCCCTTCCGCTCCACCCTGAGCGGGAGGGGTCATTTGATGATTTCAGATCCGAAAAAAAAAAAGAGATGCAGGATCTTGCGTGACGTCAGTATGACGCGTTGTTCGCATGTGGCGTTGTATATACCGCTACAAGAGTATGCCTTTAATGTTCCCACTACACAGGCCTCCTCTGTGTGAGAGGGTGTTGACAATTGTCCACCACGCGGGCGCAGTGCGGGTCGGTGGATGTCATAATATGTCTTCGAATATCTTGGTTCTAGGACATGCCGGTTTCCTCGCGGTGTTTTCCATCACCGTTTTGAGAGCAGTGGTGATGAAATTAAATAAACCAAGTGAAGTGCCTGTCTGGGTTCGAACTCATAACCAACAACTCGTCAGTCGCGGCCGTTACCACTGGGCCACCACTGCTCCCACTGCTGCAAGAGTATGATGTGTTATTTACTAACTTGCGCCCCGCGGTTTCACTCCCATATGTTTTGATCCCGAGGGAACATCGGGATAAAATGTATCCTATGTCCTTTCCTGGGACTCAAACTATCTCTATACCAAATTTCATCCAAATCGGTTCAGCAGTTTAAGCGTGAAGAGGTAACAGACAGACAGACACACTTTCGCATTTATAATATTACTAGCAGCGTCATGCGGTTGCACCCGCATAAGAGTTGATCCCGTAGGAATATCGGGATAAAATGTATCCTATAACCTTTCCCGGGACTCAAACTATCTCTATACCAAATTTCATCTAAATCTGTTTAGCGGATTTAGCGTGAAGAGGTAACAGACAAACAGGCACACTCACTTTCGCATTTATAATATTACTAGCTTCCGCCCACGGCTTCACCCGCAAGCTATGACGATAAAAACTATCTTATGTCCTTCCCTGAGATGCAATATCTCTCTGCCAAATTTTATCGAAATCCGTTCAGTGGTTTAGGCGTGAAAAGGTAACATACAGACAGACAGAGTTACTTTCAAATGTATAATATTAGTATGGATTAGTATGGATTTGTCAAAGTATGCAATGGACAGATTAAGAAATGAGTACATAAGAGGGAGTCTGAAACTGACACACACAAAAGTCAAAGTTGTGTGGAAATCGGTTGCCATGGTATGGGCATGTGATGCCGAGGAATGAGGAAAATGTCGTGAGGAAAGTTCTGAGAAATTATGTGGATGTGAAATGTAGGGCAAAACCAAAGAAATTAAAAATAGAATATAATCAGATAACGTACTTATGGTTAAGTAGAAGACCAGAAAATAATCATCACATCGAATAGGAACGTACAGTCGGTGGCCAACATTATCTAAACCCTGATCAGGTAGGTCAGGCAATGTTGGGTGGGTCAGACAATGTTGGTCACCGACAGACGCCAGCACATCTAGCTACTACAAACTGTCAAATTTCTTTAATAGATTTTCAACTTTATCGCTAAAACATAAGGTTCAAAGTTGATTGGGAAAATTTGACAGTTTCGGGTAGCTTGATGTGCTGGCGTCTGTACATTAAGCGAAGAAGTGCTGGTTACACGCTTTAAAGTGATGGAACCATCATAAAATCTGTTACCTACTTAACGGTCAAGTCACAGGATTACCTAGTTTAGGAGTCAGGGTTTACCTTATCTGTATTACCTTTAGTTAACCAACTTATGTGTCCTAGTCTTAAGCAATGTCAAAGGTTTTTGTATCAATAAATATTTTTATTATTATTATTATTATTATTATTATTAAAGTGTTTACATCTCTGGAACTACTTATATTGTAAAAATGTTTCTTAGACAGAAAGGTAGAGAATTTTAAACTCTATCACGTTGTATAATTTTTTTTGTTACCCTATTCTGTCCCACTGCTGGGCAACGCCCCCCAAGTCCTTCCAAGAACTGTTTTCCCGCACCACCTCGAACCAACCCTCGCAGTACGCATCCAGGTCATCTCACCACCTCTTTCTGGGCCGGCCTCGGCGGCGCTGTCCATGTCCAGGTACCCATTGTGAAGGGCAAGCTTCACAATGGGTACCAGCGGCCTTGCTGCATACAACTGATGTGACCCTCTCAATCCCATTTGTATACAGGGTTATTGGTAAAACATTAACAACCTCTTGAGAGGTCATTGTACTCATCATTATGAACAACTTTTACTATGGGACCAAACCTGAAATCGCGAATTATATTATCAGCTACACCCTACATTTATGTTCTTATAACTCGTTAAAATGTAGGGAACAGCTGATTTTTTTTCGCGATTTCAGGTTTGGTCCCATAGTAAAAGTTGTTCATAATGATGAGTACAATGACCTCTTAAGATGTTGTTAATGTTTTACCAATAACCCTGTATAATATTTGCAACTAGGTAGGCAAAAAGTGAAAATTTACCATTTGAGGGTTCTAATTAAAAGACGGCAGAATAATAATAATATTTTTTTAATAATAATTTTTTAAGTAAATAAAACGTTTACATATAAGGTGTACATTTAACCAGGAGTAGAAAATTTTCCATACAATTATAGTGCCTAAAAATAAACTAAAATATATTTTTTATAACAGGTGCAAGTAGTGATGGTTCGGAATTAGAGTGTTAGGTAGCGACCCGCCCGAACTAGGTTTATTCAAACCTGTGATTCAGAACAGTCTCAGGATGCCTGTCCATTCGAGCAGAGAGGAGCTACTAAAACATTAACCAATAGTATTGTTACGAGCTTCGGGTTCGTGACAATAAAAACTGCCGATTTAATAACCAAAAATTGACACTTTAATTAACAACACTAATTACAACTCAAACACACTAATTATAACACACAATTGCACTACTGATCGCTCTAAGTCGCACTTGAATATCGCTTCGATGTTTTCACTTCGATCGCTGTATCCAAACTGTGTCGGTCGTGGCGCGTCTCGGCCTTATATAGCGCCAAAGAGAGTTCTAGAACCTTCCATTGTAGAAACATCTAGAATGTTCGAGTACATGTCAATCCCGACTGACCAAATGTCGATAGTTCGGGAAAGTTCCAGAAAGTTCTCGCATCGAAATTTCTAGAAGGGTCTTGACTACTAGTTCCGCTACTCGATACTAGATGGCGCTAGTGGTAACTACTGTCACCATGTACCAGGCATTAATTGTGGCGCGCAACAGTATTCTCCTAAATTCACGTCATTCACGGTTTATTGGATAGAGACACATCGCTTCGCACTACTGTCGATCTATTCAACACATAGGTTGAAAACATAGGTGAAGTGTGCTTGATGTGAGCTGTCATTCCACCGGATTAACATTGACAGCTCAATTCACCTAACTTTTCACGGTGAGATTTTTACAGAATAGCACTACTGACGCTAGTGATTGGCACTATTGACACCTCTGCAGCTCACTTCATGATGAGATTCCTACTGAATGGTCTTATACCTTCCGGAACAGCTTAATTAAATATCATGAGGAAACTCTGAGCAGTGGCGTAACTATGCCGTTTGGGGCCCATGGCAAATTCAAGGGTTGGGGCCTTCCCTCAATGTAAAGAAGCTCAACTAACTTTTTTATTAGCACTTCTCCCGCGTCTTCTTCCGCGTACATTTCATATTTTCCCTAGAAAATTTAACACCTGATTGCTTCTGTCCTTATGTTAGGATCCTCCTCCCCTCTCGGGCAGGGGCCCCCTCTGGCTGGTGGCCCGTGGCATTTTGCCCCAATGCCACCTTATAGTTACGCCACTGACCCTGAGGTTTCTAAGCCTCCTTTCGTCAATATGCAGAGAGCAAGTGTGGTGAACAAATGCCCTATCCGTCTCGGCACAAATACAGACTGTTGTTTTTACTATCAACACAATTTCTAGACACAATATGCGTTTCATTTTCTCAATGTGACACTTCTCTCTCACAGTAACGCCTTCGCCACATATTGGCCCAACTTGTCACACCGAATGACCTTGTTACAAGGAGATTTGACCCAAATTGGAACCACCCAAGCGACAAAGAAAACGTACTATGACTGACATTGACAGCCAATCGGTTATCGTTTTGTGTCTACTTCCCCCTTTTCCCTGCAAAAATATATTTACACTTCGGTTCAACTTTATTGGATCTAGCATAAGGTTTGTATTGCTGCGTTTGGTAGGTTTTTATTAATTGTTAAATTTTGCTGTAAGGTCGTCCATCAAATAGCACCCTTTTAACGTCGAGTGCACACTATAAAAATGATACATTGACGCCATGGATGAGTACAGAATGAAACGTTAAGATGAACTATGGTTCGTCTGTTCAATCATCGTCTGATGGGTAAATAAAGATAGATGAGGGAAAGTCAAGATAAATACAGCGGAGGATTATATTATTATAGCAAAGACAGCAACACATTCAAGCGACTTAAAAGGGACTTCATGCCTTTTAGGTCGCTTGAATGTGTTGACCACTAATAATACTATTATTACCTACTTTACCAATTTTACTTACCTATAATAGCCTCCAAAAGTTGGTTGACATTTTTTCACTTCAGCTGTGATACATCACATTAGGATTTAAAATTCTAGTGATCCAAATGTTTGAACTGCTAAAAAGTTATTATTGAATAATTCAAACTACCTTTGACTTATCATAAAAAATAATCAAGTAATTCCAAGAGTATTAAGTACCTGATATTTTTTAAATTTTAAATCATAATGTGGCATCACAGTTCAAGTTGAAAAATGTCAACTAGCTTTTGGAGGCCACTGTATATCTGTCACAAGTTACATAACAAACAAAACACGCAAAAGAAATGGCGACACAATACGCCTACACAAAATCTAATAGCAACCAACAGCAATCAGTCTTGTCCTTGCAAAAATGAAATTAAAAAGTGTTAACTCTCGTCTCGACTAAGCTTAAGTAGGTACTTTCGATATTGATAATAACGACAATTTTTGTCCTCACAGTGATACTTAATAATTTTAAAATGCCACGATAAAAACATTAAAACCTGTTACAAAATCATTGGCACCTAAAGACTTTTAACTTTAATATATTACAACGCCATCTTTTGTCACATACATACAAACTCGTCAACTGTCAAAACTTCATTACCAAAATATCTTTACCGCTCACTGCAGCGCTACTTTCTACGCAGACAGTCAAATTCAGTACGTACAAATTTAGTTCTATTTTTCGCCGCACATCGAAATAAATTTGTAAAAGTTACTTCTGACCTAAAACAAAGAATTAAAATTATCCAATGCCAGGGACATCGTTAGCAGTATGAAAAGTTCTAACTTTTGAACAAGTACTACGAACAGTAAGAACTTTGTCGAGTACCATAATGACCGATTCTATAAGTTATAATGACGAGCCGTAGTTAGTAAGTTTGTTAAAGTTTTCTTGTCTTACGTAGTTTTTGTGTTTGAAGAGCATTTTAGTTGCAGGTAGTCTAATGGCTTAAGGTTTTAATCGCGTTTTAATCGATGTTCCTACTTCTATGTACCTATACAAAGTTCCATGCTAGACTACCTAGATGGTTTTTTTATAATCTAGAATGATTTCTATTTATTTTTACGAACCCCATATCATTGGCAATCTTCGGAAGTGGTTTGGGATAAGGAATTTTATAGTAAGTACCTAAACCTACCTACTGAACAAATATATCTATGTAGGTAGGTACCACCTACCTAATTATGTTAACAATCCTCTAAATTAGATACCTACACAGTATTGTGCAATATATTGACGTGGTGCAGTAGAAATTAGACAAAATATTAAAATTTAAATACATACCTACAAATGATCGGAAATAAAAATCTGTTTCAAATAAATCAATGTTGTTACAAGGTCACTCTCGTTTCAATCACCTTTTTTTCGTGTTGTTGTTGATTCCTTAACGACTGACGTATCTTAACTGCCTTTACTTAAGACGCATAATAAAAGCATAACCTTGAATGGCGCTTAATACATTGTGACTATAGATACAGACACACCGGATAAGTTATTAATGTATGATGTGACGTCAGTATCTAATATTAGCTTGGAGATAGAGATCGGTAATTTGGACATTGAGTAACAAGTCTTCGGTAGTATAGTGGTAAGTATCCCCGCCTGTCACGCGGGAGACCGGGGTTCGATTCCCCGCCGGAGAGAATCTTTTTGTATTTTCTAAGCTTTTATTTTTGTGCTGGTTATTGAGAAAACCAAAGTTCTTTTAGTAATAATAGCTTTATAATGTAGATTTTTGTTTTCTATAGTTTTTTTATTAAATCAAATTTGCTAGCAACAGATTCAAAGTGCTAATAAGTTGTAACAAAGATGATATTTTGCTCAGAAACCTTAGGTTTTAGGCAAGAAAAGATTGTAAAAATTTGAGTTTTACAGACATGTTTAATTCCGTAATATAATAGGTATCGCAAGTATTTATTATGTTTTACGAGCTGTAAAACATTTGGATACGAAAAATTCAACAATTCTACGCAAGTCTTCGGTAGTATAGTGGTAAGTATCCCCGCCTGTCACGCGGGAGACCGGGGTTCGATTCCCCGCCGGAGAGAATCTTTTGTTATTTTTTATTTATTGTATTTCTTTAATAAAAAGTAAGAAGTTAAACATTTATCATCTGCCTAGCCTTTTCCCAACTATGTTGGGGTCGGCTTCCAGTCTAACCGGATGCAGCTGTATACCAGTATTTTACTTGGAGCGACTGCGTATCTGACCTCCAAAACCCAGTTACTGGGTAATACGATACCCCTTGGTAAGACTAATTGTCAGATTTTCGGGTTTCTGTCAAAGATCCACGAATGACAGCATAGATATATGAAAGATTTTTACATTTCTGTAGCCGGGACCAACAGCTTAACGTGCTTTCCGAGGCACGGAGGGGTCTCGGTATGTAATGGTTGGTCACCCATACATGTACCAACCTCGGCAAACGTAGCTTAACTTTTGTTGGACCCGCGCTACTGCTATTATTTAGCCACGAGCCCCTCCTTTCTTTTTACTTCGTTATACCTACATAATTAATCCTTCTCTGTTCAGGCCGCTTGATTATGGAATGCATTGCCAGTTGAAATAAAACGCGCGCAATCGTTAGCTGTAGGTATTTAAGAGACTCGTGAAGGAACATTACTTGTTGTTGTGATCTTGTTTCGTAGCTGCAATAATCTATAGTCATCATTTATTTTCGTTGTCTAAATGTATATTTAGTATGTATTTATTTATGTATCTATTATACAGCATTATATATGTATATATCTATATATCTATAATAGTATATTATTTTGCACTACTGACAACCCCATTTTTATATCCACGCAATCACTGTCCATTCCAGAGAAGAGATCGCAGAAAGCGATAAGGCCGCCCATTGTATGTTTTGTATTAAAAATCGTATTTTATTGTTATGTATTTTCTGGTGTACAATAAATATAAATAAATAATTATATTAAAATTAATTTGTGTTTTAATGAAAATATTTATTGCAGTTTATTGTTGTTTCTGCTGTAAAATATTTCTCGACAGCAGAAGCATCATGTCGGATGTTAGGAGAGCAAAAACAAAATTGACAACCATTTTTTCTTCATAATTATTGAACTTTACGTATTTAAGTAAGTAAGTATTATTTTTTTAATATTTGGTAGGCAATAGCACGAATTTTTCGTTTACAAAATCATCACTGAAAAAAAGTTATTTAAAAAAATAAAAAACCCGACTGCGGTAAAAAACTGAAAAGCTAAAAACAAGCCCATTTTAAATTAAATGAAAGTTGGAAGCCGGCGGGACCCATTTGAATTTGAAAATATAATATAAATGATATGGGTCCCGCCTGCTTCCAACTTTTATTTAATTTAAAATGGGCTTGTTTTTAGCTTTTCAGTTTTTTACCGCAGTCGGGTTTTTTATTTTTTTTAAATAACTTTTTTTATTTCCAGCTTTTTAGTTTACAAGATAAATGTGAAAGATTTCGCAGACGATTTAGTTCTTGGTACGTGTTTTTTTACGATTTTTCACTTCGAATTACTTTTAACCGTATAAGTTGTATATATTTTTGTAATTACCTTTTAAAACCCTTTATTTTGATACCCCACTCGATATGTTTTGAGAAAAAAAATTTTTTTTGAAGACATAATATTGCGCAAAAAATCGGCAATTTTAATTTTTTTTCAATTTTGATATACCCAGTGTCACTCTCACAATTAAGACGAATCTAACGGCACCTCTCAAGCTGAAATCGATCAAGCCGTTTAGGCTACAGAGCGTGCCAAAGAAATATACATACATACATACCTACATACATATGTATGTATGTAGGTATGTATGTATGTATATTTACTATTACTGCGTCAGAAGGAGGGTTATGTTTTTCGAGTGTATGTATGTACATACACTCGAAAAACATAACCCTCCTTCTGACGCAGTCGGGTAAAAAGAAAACAACTGATGGTCAAATACATTCAGAAAGAAAAACATAACCCTCCTTCTGACGCAGTCGGGTAAACACTCAGATAAATATACGACTTGCGGTGCCTTTGTGTCGCGCGCGATTTTAACGCGTGTCGCGCCTGTTTGAGGGAGCCCTAACAGTAGAAGATCTTTTAGGACCGCAAAAGTTACTGTTATATGATGGAAATAATGACATTGCGACCGAAATTTACCGGATTTAGACAATAACAAATGTTCCATCTCTCAAGAAAAAACCGTTTATGGAGACCAGTGATTACGTTGATGAAATTGGTGAATTAAGTGATGACTTCGATACACAATGCACAGACAAAGCTATATTTTCCATTGACTTATATATTAGCCTACGAAACAGACATTTCAAAAGCTGTGGTTTGCAGGAGTTCAAAATCTCAGAATGTGTTTGGCTTCTATTAAAGAAATATCAGCCGGGAATAATGTTTTACAAAACAGTTTTTTCTGCAGAATTTTCTGAGATATCATTGGTACGCAATTTAGATAAAGGTATTCGGTTTCCCGGTGACTTACCAAATGTACAAAAAGAAGAGAAACCAATATCTTCGGCTAAATATAAAGATTTGATTTCACTTTTGGAATGGGTGCCGGTAGAATTTTACAGTTTTTGCAGAAATCTGAAATATAAAGTAAGCAAGTATGTCTTTAAGTCTTCCAAAGAAATTAAATAAATAACAACAATGAGCCTGATTTTTCTGAGGCTGATTAGATTAATTTTAATTTTTTAATTATTTTTAGCCTAAGTTACCAAACTTGTCACTAGCTCATTTTTTTCTTGTCTAAGTATAGTGTTTATGAGGACTTCCGTCCTTTTGCTTGAAATTAAAAGTAACAAGTATGACGTATACAGCAACATCAACAGATCAAACTCTAGTTAATTGTTGTATATATGATCATAATCCTACATTTCAATATAAAACAAAAAGTTATCACATGTGAACATAGCCTTGCAGTTTTAAGCACTCATCATACGTTACAATTTTGTACGTCAAATGTCATTTACTTATTAATCAGCTGATGTAGAGTCGGCCATTTTTAGGGTTCCGTAGCCAAATGGCAAAAACGGAACCCTTATAGATTCGCCATGTCTGTCTGTCTGTCTGTCTGTCTGTCCGTCCGTATGTCACAGCCACTTTTCTCCGAAACTATAAGAACTATACTGTTGAAACTTGGTAAGTAGATGTATTCTGTGAACCGCATTTAGATTTTCACACAAAAATAAAAAAAACCAATAAATAGGGTTCCCCATACTTAGAACCGAAACTCAAAAATTTTTTTTTTCATCAAACCGATACGTGTGGGGTATCTATGGGTAGGTCTTCAAAAATGATGTTGAGGTTTCTAATATCATTTTTTTCTAAACTGAATAGTTTGCGTGAGAGACACTTCCAAAGTGGTAAAATGTGTGTCCCCCCCCCCGTAACTTCTAAAATAAGAGAATGATAAAACTAAAAAAAATATATGATGTACATTACCATGTAAACTACCACCGAAAATTGGTTTGAACGAGACCTAGTAAGTAGTTTTTTTTAATACGTCATAAATCGTAAACCACAATTTACCATTCATTCAATCAACTCAAAAATAAAAAAAAACATTTAATTTCATAAACATAAACCTTATGCATAAACCAGGATGTTACGGAACCCTCGGTGCGCGAGTCCGACTCGCTCTTGCCCGGTTTTTTCCACATAGCACTGTTAAATTAATAGTAGGTTTATAGAACGTTTTAGTGCTAAAATGCGTTTGAATGAAATGAATAACAATTTTTAACAACCAGACTTTAGCAAGCTTTTAGATGTTCGATAACTTTTTATGAATAAGACCGTGCATCTACAAGTACACCCTATTTCCCCCCCTAATTTTGGTTCCTTGTAAAACTTTTTAGAGTAGTTTCAAAAAGGGAAGTAAATTCCCCCTCCGTAGCAGTAACTTACACTGCACTAGCACGAAGGACTGGACAGCTCTAAATGTAGCTTGCTCGGCTGCTATAAATCTTCCGCGCTCTGATTCCCGGCACATTGTAGTTAATACACTCTGGCTGTTAGGGGTACTACAATAGGGTTATTATTTTGAGAGGATGTTTTTGTTTTTTTTTTATAAAGGGGCCCGTGCAGGCTAAATAATAAAAGCCGCACAGGTCGATCGATCAGGTTAAGCTACGCTTGCCGCGGTTGGTGTGTGGATGGTTGACCATCTTTACATACCGAGACCCCTCCGTGCCTCGGAAAGCACGTAATGCCGTTGGTACTGGCTGTCATTCGCGGATCTTTGACAGTCGTTACGGGTAGTCAGAAGCCCAAAAGTCTGACAACCAGTCTTACCAAAAGTATTACCCAGTAACTGTGTTGTGGAGGTCAGATAGGCAGTCGCTCCATGTAAAATACTGGTATTCAGCTGCTTCCGGTTAGACTGGAAGCCGACCCCAACATAGTTGGAAAACGGAAAAGGCTAGGCAGAATCAGATGATGATTATGATGAGAGGATGTTTTTGGTTAGATTTTAGTCTGAAAAACAGGGTCCAGAATCGCCACGGTGGTAGTGTTACATACAGAGAACTAGCGGCGAAAGTGCGTTGAGTGTTTACTTCTGTCACGGACCGCCATTCAAAGCTGTCAGTTTCTATACTTCATATGGAGTTTCTTGCCCGTTCTTCTCCATAGGTACCTACGCTTTGGAATGGGCAACTAGCTTCATATTTTCTGACTGACCGACTTCTTGACAATTCAAAAGTGCCTGTTGAGGATTTAACAGCTTGTGTGCCGTAATTACAGACACAATTAAAAAGCCATTGTGTCTCGCGTAGATCTACGTTCCGGCAGACTAAGGGTTAATTGACATAAATAGTTTGAGTTAGAGTTTTGTCGTAGAGAGAGGAGGCTTGTGTCCTAGCAACGAGAATATTATAGGCTGATGATCCTTATGCTGTTTGTATCGTAGTGAGAGTAGACGGCCCAGTGTGGTGGCCCAGTGATTACGGCCGCGACGCTGGTTGCGAGTACCTACAGACGGCAGCACATCGGCATGCTACCCGAAACTGTCAAATTTTCCCAATCAACTTTGAACCTTATGCTTTAACGATAAAGTTGAAAATCTATTAAAGAAATTTGACGGATTGTAGTAGCTTGTTGTGCTGGCGTCTGTACGTCTATCTTCTTCTTAGCATGTCGATGGCAACGAGTTGTAGATCGTAGGTCCAAACCCAGACAGACACTTTGTGTATATGACTTTGTCACCACTGCTCTCAAAACGGTGAAGGAAAACATTGCGAGGAAACCAGCATGTCCTTGTTGTTTACCACCAACCTGCACTGGGCCCACTTGATGGATTTCGGCCCGCTCCGTCTCGTCGAGAGGAAGCCTCAAAAAAGCATTTTTATTACTTTAAGTGCATGCCTTTCCTGCATGGAGTATTGCAGCCACCTTTGGGATGGCTCAGCGAAATACCAACTTGCCGCGCTTGACTCGGTGGAACGCAGAGCTAAGAGGCTCATTGGCGACGTGGAACTAGTGGATGCCAAGCTTCATAGCTAGGCTCCTCACCGCAAGGAACATAAAGGGCCCGGAACATAAAGGGCTAAGGAAGGAACACGGGTGGGTTTTAGTCAGTAAGAGTCTGACACTCCCTTCCGCTCCACCCAGAGCGGGAGGAGTCATTTGATGATTTCCCATCCGCAAAAAAAAAAAAATAAAGGTTGCCTGCTTGTCGGTCTTCTACAGATTGTACTTCGGTGAGTGTGCCCAAGAACTCCACGACCCCATTCCAGCGGCCCCCTTCTACCTTCAGACATCCCTGCCTAGTTGCTATTCCACCAATTCGCACTAAGCGTTTTCAAATGTCCTTTATAACGCGCACAGCAAAAGAGTGGAACTCTGTACCTGCGTCTGTGTTTTCGAGCGCATACAACCCGAATCTCTTCAAAGTAAGAGTGAACAGGCTTCTTCTGGGTAAGCTCACTCCATCGTCGACTTTGTCTCTGTCACCTCTGAACTAGACTAGAGTCAAGAGCAAACCCATTTCTAAAAATAAGTAAGTATATTATCAATTTCAATGTCTGTTGACTTTGAAGTACGTAGATAGTATTTAATCTAAAAAAGATGCAGGTCCAAGATAAACATACTTAATAGCGCACGCTCAACATTATATGTGCCCAGGTTTCGTTAGGAAATTTAATTACAGTATGAAATCGAGTACACACAGTCTGTCTCTCTGTGAAAAGCAGTATCAAACTGTATGAAATAATTATCTTACTCCACAAACAACGAGAGTTAATTACGAACTACATTTCATATCTATTTGACTAACAGAAATAATAATTACTGGGAACAAACAGTGAAATTAATTATAGTGTCAGTACAAAATGTTATTGGATGTCCGCAGAATCTAATTAATTGTGGGATTGGCTCAATTCCCTTGCGACGTCCTTCCTACTTAGGGATCTCGGTGGAGATTTTTCTACAAGTCTAATTGACTGCCTGTTACACCGAACTTACACATCTCCCAGAAAAAGAATGTGCTTCGGCTATCATCGCCTTTCTTCGGAAATACGAACGCGCTATGATGAGATCTAATATAGATCTGTTACACCATGGAAGTACTTGCCTATTTTGTATTAACATGATTACCTACAAAATTATAAATTACTAGCTCCACCCCGAGGTTTCACCCGGATAAGACTCGATCTCGTGGATATATCGGGATAAAAAATCTCCACTCATTCTATGTCCTAATTCAGGTCATGGTCTACCCATGTACAAAATTTCATCCAAATCCGTTTAGCCGTTTTAGCGTGAAAGCGTAACAAACAAACACACAAACTAAAAAAAAGTAATTCTCGTTATAATATTAATTTAGAAAAACTCTATGCAATTCTAAAAAATAATACAATATTTATTACAAGCTTTTTATTAACTTGCAATGTAACTACAATGTTTGTTCGGGTGGACTCTTGCAACTCAATTTTGAAGCAGATATCTTCAACCGATTAAGCTAAAATTTTGCATACACATTTAGTTTGGATGACAATGCATGGTTTGCTATGTGACGTCATTCTAAATCCAACATGGCGGAACACCCAAGATGGTTGACTAGTAATTTTTTAATGCATTCCTAAAATATGGGTATCAAATGAAAGGACTTGATGAAAATAACTCGAATAATAAAGTGACGTCACTCTAAATCCAATATGGCGGAACACCCAAGACGGCGGACCAATTATTTTTAATGCACTCCTACAATATGGGTAACAAATGAAAGGGCTTGCGTAGAATAACTCGAAAAATAAAGTGACGTCATTCTAGATCCAACATGGCGAAACACCCAAGATGGCGGACTAGTTATTTTTAATGCACTCCTACGCTAAGGGTATCAAATGAAAGGGCTTGCTGAATTTTATATCATATAAATTATGTAATGACGTTATAAGTTGATAGTAAAAGTTATAAAGGAAAAGTTTATTTTATTCTTTTTAGCGCATTTAAATAGAAGCATGTTTTTAAAAACTTTTTTTACTTTTAATTTATTTAAATGACAGTAAATGAGGTGCGACCCGAGTAAAATATATACAAACGCACAATGATAGGCGCACAATAAAGTGCGGCAGTACAAAATTTAGAATCTTTGGGGCGAAGTTCGTGCTAATTCGGAAACACGAAGTTTAATTGCAGAAGCGCTTACCCTTTCTGGTTTAACTGTACTTACTTTGAACTGAGTTCTTATTTACAAGAAGGTTTTAAGGGGGAAGCGCCAGGGTAGCCCTCGAAATTTTGACCACGTAGGTATTGCGCATTTCTATGAAACAACAGATTTTTTTTTGTTAACCGACGAAAATTTTCTACCCTACGGGGTGTAGAATCATGTGCTGAATTCATGGCTACTGTTTGAGCGGCGATGTCCCCTGTATGCCATGCCATCCTGTATAAAACCTAAAGTGTCTAAACACACTATGCCGAAGTTACGCGACCGAAGTTCGGCAAGATTACGCCCGCAATGCTATTTCAATGCTATTTAACGCAACGTAATTTCGGCATAATGTGTCGTCAGCACAGATATAGATATACCTAGATAACGCAAGTATCACGAACTGTATGAAAACCAAGCGTGCCATATTTTTGACTACCTACTATGACGTCACAAGCTCGCGCTCTTGCTCATACTTACCCAGTCAGCAGTAGGTACAAAGGACTGAGCGCGAAAGGGGCGGCTTACGATTTGTAATCATAAGTTGGTGCAATTTTTGGCACGCGAAGTAGTTACTCTTGCGTTATCTAGGTATATCTATATCTGTGGTCGTCAGTAATTCAAATAGCATTGCGGGCGTAATCTTGCCGAACTTCGGTCGCGTAACTTCGGCATAGTGTGTTTAGACACAATTAGGCTCCTTCAAACAGACGCGACACGTGATAAAATCTCGCGCGACACAAAGGCACCGCAAGTCGCGCAACGAACGGTGCCTTTGTGTCGCGCGCGATTATATCGCGTGTCGCGCCTGTTTGTAGGAGCCATCGTATCTATTCGTGGAGGTCGTGGAAAAGAAACAAGGTCTTTTACACACATACATGACGTCAACAGTTCAACAGGCTTGATTCAAATTCCCCGCCGTTCGGTCGACACTCCCTAACCCTTGTCAAATTCTCATGTCACGCACATAATTTCAGAAACATGTTGTCTATACATACCTATTACATATATACATACAAATAAATAAAAACGAAGTGTCTGTTTGTTATGTCAAAATAGCAGTTTTTTTACTAAATGCATATGGAAGTAGGTTTATACGGTACCTATAACAAAAAAACAATAAAAAAAAATACTGTCTGTCTGTATGTTTGCTCCGGCTAATCTCCGAAATAGCTGGACCGATTTTACGGGACTATCACTGGCACAGCTGATGTTATTAGAAGTAACTTAGGCTACTTAATTTTATTTAAAAAAAATAGTTAGGGTTCCGCGCTAGAAAATTAAAACCCATGAAATCCAATTTGTTTTCCGACATGCAAGCGAACGAAATCGCGAAGCAAATGTAAAATAAGTTGATTGATTGATTCATAAAAATGTTCGAAGTTATAGAGCAAATTGAATTTGAATATTGAGGTTTAGACTTGTTTTTCCAAAAGCACATATTCGTTTGTATTTTCGGAAACTGAATCGCGAACGCAGTTTACCTATCTTGATAGAATAGAATAGACATTTATTTTGCAAAAATGGGTAATACATAATAGGTGTTAAAATACATTAAAGCTAAACCATATTTCGCTATTCGGCATGCAACATTTATAATTATTAACATTAACTTAAGTTTAGCCAAAAGTCAGTAGGCCAGATCCATCAATTCAGAGCAATTCGGGCAATTCTTTTCTCTGACAAAAACTCTGTCACACTGTAGTAGAGCCTAAACATTTCAGACAATCACTATATACCAAAAGTCGTCAAAGGACACGATCCATTAGTGTCGCTTCAAACGAGAAAAGATGTTTCTATTATTAGACGAAAAAATAATTTCGACTCTGAAGATATTTGTGTCTTGATGTTATTCCCTCGCGGCTGTACTACTTTTCACACACGCAAAATCTTGTATCCAATTGATGTTATTTCCACATAAACGAATATGAACTTAATGATAATGTAAGTTAAGTTGATTTTTTTTGTATTCTTAATTTAATTAAAGCATAAATAAGATTTATTTCTAACACACTTAACCTATTTTACAATTTAACACTAAAATATATATATTATATACAATTATATAATAAAAAAAGGAACAGAAAAAGACAGGAGCTCATTGGGCATTAAAAAATTCGTCCGCATCGCTGTCAATGGCATAAGTGCCCAAAAGGCTGGCAGCATTATCACGTTGGATGGCAATGCTTATTCTTTGGGCTAAACATAGGCCAGCCCTCTGGACACGTGAAGAGTCAACCAACCGTTTGGTTATTAAGTTGATTGATTTATTATTGCTAAATTCATAAAAAAACGTTCAGTTGTAGAGCAAATTGAACTGATTGAGGATTAAAGTCGATTTTCCAAAAGCACATACTTGTTTACACTTTCGGAAACTGAATCGCGAACGCAGTTTACCTATCTTGATAGACACTAAAAACGCTTCAGACAGTCACTACAGCCGTCAAAGGATACGATACCTTAGTCGCTCCAAACGAGAAAAGATGTTTCTATTATTAGACGAAAAAGGTACTTCGACTCTGAAGATATTTGTGTTTTGATGTTATTCCCTCGAGGCTGGACTATTTTTGAGTTGGCAGTTATTATGACGAATGGGTACATATATCGACAGGGCCTATACTTGTAGATAGATAACTTTTGCCATTTTGGAGGCAGCGAGCAGTTTATTTACACAACATTGTGAACTATTTCCGATTGGTCGAATGGAGGACATTAAATGTATACTTTGTGGTGTGTCATAAAATATTGTAACGTACTATGCAAACTCAACATCATCATTTGAGCTAGTTTTTTTAACCGACTACGTCACCGCTAGTCAATAATATTACTTTTAGAAATGCATTACTATTTTATATACCTACAAATCCTTGTGAAATCGAGGAATTGATGTTATTTCTACTTAAACGAATATGAACTTTATGCCATTGTAAAATAAGTAGGTTGATTGTTTTTGAAACATTCATAAAATTGGTCGAACTTGTAGCGCAAATTGAACTCTATGAGTGAGGATTAAAGTTGTATTTCCAAAAGCATATATTTGTTTACGTTTTTGGAAACTAAATCGCGTACACAGTTTACCTATTTTGATAATACTCGGCCTAAAACTATTTCCGATTGGTAGAATGGAGGACATAAATCGTATATTTTGTGTTGTGTAGTAAAATATTGTAAGTAATGTACTCGTAGAATGTCTACGCAATATCAATATTTGGGTTACTTCTTTAGCAACCATTACAGGAATGAGAACAGAGGAAGACCATTGAAATTATGGATATACTAGCTGCACCACGCGGTTTCACCCGCGTAAATGTCGATCCCATGGGAAAATCGGGATAAAAAGTAGCCTATATGTTAATCCAGGGTGTCAGATACCTCCATAATTTTTTTTTATCAAAATTGGTCCAGCCGTTTCACCGTGAAGAAGTAACAAACATATAAACACACACACACACACTCACGCACTCACAAACTTTCGCCTTTATAATATTAGTGTGACTATATGAAAGATGTTATGGTTAAACGTAAAAGGTGGGTGAATACTGATGAAGACGGCTAAAATAGAAACCATACGTTTCTATTAGAAACCATACGGAAATGAAACATGCCATGATGACCTGTTTCCTCGATGAGAAGAATACTAAATACAATATAATTATGTGTAACTAGCAGCGCCCCGCGATTTCACACGCATAAGTGTCGATCCCGTAAGAATATCGGGATAAAAAAACCTATGTGATAATCCAGGATGTCAGCTACCTCCATACCAAATTTTATCTAAATTGGTCTAGCCGTTTGTGAGTGAGGAAGTAACAAACATACACACTTGCTTTTGTAATATTAGTGTGATACTCGATGGCAATAATGGAATAGTGGCGTAGACAGTACTGTGAGAGCTTCACGAGCTCTCAGTACCGGGACGAAACCAAAGCTTGTCATTTTACTTTAATAATAAACTATAAGATAATTCTACATTTTTAACACGCTTTTATTAGGTCGACCTGCATATAACTAACTATGTAATGGAATCTAAGGTAACTAATTTAACCATCTTCCAAGAGTCGTAGCGTAATGAAAATTGGCAGCTGTATGTAGTTCTGATGACAATACAACAATATGGTACTGTCAAACCGATCTGATGATGGAGCCGGAAGATATGAACTGGAACTTCATGAGGGAAAATCGTATCATAGCTGTTTTGGATTTCTTAGAAAAGTCTTGTAATGAACTTTGACCACGATTAGGTTTCAAGGTCTGATGATGAAGCCGGAAGATAGGCACTGGCATTCCATGATAGAATATCGTATCATAGTCGTGTTTGCACTTGTGAGAAAGGCCAAGCGTGTTTTTCTAGTGTTTTTTAAACTATTAATTTATTATTCACATTTATAACCTTGTCACGTTTGGCTTGTCGGTCAAATCTGACTCCTACTTGTTTTTGTCTTAGGGCTGATTTTTCAATCGATAGATAATTTTTATTCGTGGAATAAAATTGACTGACAGTTATTGTATGGAAGAATTGTCAAAAATTCAAATTTATTCCTCTGATAAAATTCAAATTCAAACTTTTTATTTCAGACCAGTGGATCTATATAGTGTTAGTATGAACTTATCCTATGTTAAAAATAATATGGCGTTAGAAAAATAAGCCCTTATTCTTTTAAAAAGTCAATGTATGTCTCGTATTTCTGCCATCTACTTTTCAAAGCATTTAAGCACCAAATAGGCTATAATTTCTACTGTACCAAGGGCTAGTAAATCAATGTACGCCATGTGGTCTGTTCATCATTAACCCCCGACGCAAAAACGACGGGGTGTTATAAGTTTGACGTGTCTGTGTGTGTGTGTGTGTCTGTCTGTGGCATCGTAGCTCCCGAACGGATGAACCGATTTTGATTCTGTTTTTTTTGTTTGAAAGGTGAATTAGTCGGGAGTGTTCTTAGCTATGTTTGATGAAAATCGGTCCAAGATGGCCGCCGCCACAAAATGGCGGATTACAATTTTTTTCACAACTCCCTTAATATGGGTATCAAATGAAAGGGCTTGAATAGTAGAATACTATAATACACTAAGATAAATTTCAAATTCAAGATGGCCACCACCACAAAGTGGCGAATTACATTTTTTTTTCACAACTCCCTCAATATGGGTATCAAATGCTTTCATTTGATACCCATACATGCCGTTCTGTGGAACACCTTCTATGTTAAGAGGTCCACCGACTGCCATATGAATTTATCTGTTTTAGTCTCGTTACCTAGATTCTTTAAGTTGGGGGTTTTTAAATTATTTGATCCTTTTCCAATTATTTACATTTAATTTTATTAATTTTTTGTGTCGGGGGTTTTTTAAATTTTAAATATTTTTTTTTTTCCATTGACGATTCGCCTTGTTAAAAAACGGCATGTATTTTATCGAATCTCGAATACATTTGGCGCTCCTAAAAATATTAATGAACACTAATATAATTATTGCAACTCTTTTTGTGAACCTCAAATAATCCCTATTTTGGGTTCCTAAAATATCAAATGGCCAACTTGGATGAATATTTCCCGTTTAGCTTTGGCGTATTCGTAATGTTTCTAATCTTATGGCCGCTAAGAAAATAAAAACCGCTTCGTAATAAATCTATCCAGCCACTAGGATTCCATTGAGTTTATGGACTGTTACAGTGCGGTGTGCAAACTAAAGCGTTATACCAAGTATATCGAATTTATCGCCGGACCCGATATATGAGCCGCTAGAGTAACAAGACGTGCGAATAAAACATGAGTCCCTGGTACAGTCCACCTGACCGGCAATGAATAATTTTATATACATAGATGTTTATGTATGGAGTTCGTGTTCAATTTATTTTATTTATTACGCACTTCGTGGTTGTGATGTGATTCTAGTTTCTGATGGAATGGGGGTCAGTGAGAAGGAATGGTGTGATGATTGCGATAGTAAACAGGAAGATATTTTGTTATTTTCCGATCGTTTTTCCTCCTTGAACTAATATTGTGTCCTGTATCGTGAGTTTATTTACGCACGTTTTCGCATTAAAACTCCAACTATATTTTACGACAAAGATAATAATTATTTTGCTAAAAAATGTGTGAGAGAAGTAAAACATGAGCTAGTAAAGAAAAGTCCTACAGAGATTTTTTCTTACTCTGGTTGAGAATTCGAAAGAACTTGGGAACATATACGTGTACCTATACTATAGCATATGTTTGTTAATTCTGTGGATTCCTTTTACAATAACACCATGTTAGTCGCAAGGGGCACAAAGGTCGCCTAAAACCCTTTTACATCTTTGACGTCATCAGTGTTAGATTCGTTCAAAAAACCTTATTGTCACTATGTAACTATGCCATATACAGTAGGAAATTCGACTACCCACGGACGCCGACACTGCTGTAACTGAACAAACCAGATATATGCATCGTCAGGAGTTGTAGGCAGAACAAACACGCTGCACGTAGAACGTTACAACTTGCCGGAGTGTCAATACTACCACCAGCGTGTTTGTGTGAATGTAGCGTTTGTTCTTCTTACAACGGTTTAATATAACCATAGATCGGAGTAGGTAGATTGATTTTTGGTACTTGTTGTACAGAAATAATAACATGGATAAGCCATTTTCCAGGAAAGTAATTCCGTTATTTTCGGATCCAATTAAATATTGTTAATGTTGGTAGTGATATTATTACTACTCAATTCAAAATTTAAATTTATCTGTATTTATATTTATTATTATTTGGCGATTATGGCAAACGCCCCCCAAAATTGAGGGAGGCCTATGTCCAGCAGTGGACGTCTTTCGGCTGAAATGATGATGATGATGATGATGATATTTATTATTTATCATGATAATCAGTAGAGATAAGGTAGACAATGATGTGGCTTGTACCTGGAATATGCGAGAACTTTTAGTCACGGAAAGTTATAACAATGGCAAGCTGGGATTAGATATGTAAATAATAGATACTACAAAGAGCTAGACATCTTCAAATCTTGTCAATAATTGCATGTGTTATGAATATTTCATAATGTAGTTTTATGTAAATAAATTGGACATTTTTATTGTCAGGTGTCGTAGGCAGAACAAACACGCTACACGTAGCATGTTACAACTTGCCTTTCTGTTAATACTACCGCCAGCGTGTTTGAAGCGAAACGTTTGTTTTGCTTAGTAAGTACCTAATATTATAAATGGCAACAAAATGTAAAGGCGTGTTACGAAATTGCGAAACAGATTTTTATGAGAGAAACTCATCGCTTGTGTTTTACTAGCACAGCGTGAATAATATAAGTGTTTATGATCAAGTTTTTAAATGTAAAATGCTAAAAAATATTTTGTTTTTCATGCATCTAGGCAATTGCTGTGGTTATACGACACGATGACATGTCTCAGGAAATCAAACCACGAAATCACAACAAAGAAGAAAATCAGACATACATCACACTAATACCTATTATAAAAGCAAAAGTTTGTGAGTGTGTGTTTGCGTAGGTTTGTTACTTCTTCACGCTCAAACGGCTGGACCAATTTTGATAACTTTTTGTATGGAGGTAGCTGACACCCTGGATTAACACATAGGCTGCTTTTTATCCCAATATTCCCACGGGATCGAAACTTATGCGGGTGAAACCGTGGGGCGCAGCTGGTAATTCTATAATGTTCCCACTATAGAATTACCAGCTGCTACATAGGCCTCCTCCAAAGCTCTTGAATCTCATTTAAAACCTGTACTCGACATCACCACATCATCCGAGATGATGAAGTTTCGTTTTTGCCCTTCTGCCTGGTCATTCAAACTGAATACGACAAAGGAATAAATTATATGAATGTCAGGATCAAAATAAAAATACCATTCGATGTAACCAAACGTTTTTGTAAATTACCGAAATAGTATTCACCCGAAACTTTAAAAAACTGCAACGTGAAACTACGACCCGAAACAGTCTGACCCAGATCGGGTTAGGTGGAAAGCCGTTTTATGAACCGGCCCATTCACAAAGCTGATTGCTATGTACGTTTCTATTTGAGTATCCTTGCGCCATGCCCGTCCGGAGGCGTAGTGATTGGATTACCTTTAAATCTGTGTAGGTTTGTACAGCGTAAAGGTTTTTCGTGTTGGTTTAATGGTAAGGTGTTGTTGGTTGAAGTGCACGTTTGAATTATACCTAGAGGTTCGTTGTAAAGGAGGTTGAAGTTCTAAGAATTTTCGGCAAAGATTTCCGACAATTGGTGCTGTACTTTTTGGGTCAAATATACATAGCTGCTACCTACCTTATTGAGGCGCTGGCCCAAACGTAGGACACCGTAAACGCTCAGTTTTTGTCGCACTATTAGGCATATTGGTAAATATTGCAAGCTAGATAAAAATTTACTGTATTGTCAAATGTTCAAAGAAAATACTTGTTTATAAATATTTCATAAAAATAAAATAGTAGGTATCATGATTTTAAAATTCGGAAGGTAGGGAGAATTCCCTACCTTCCGAATTTTAAATATTTCTTCGGTTGATTGAATAATCAACCGAAGAAATATCTAAAAAATATTCCACTGCAAAATTCTTTTTATTTTGGTGGTCATTCGATTCCACTAACATCAAACGCATCGCTCTGTTTTGAGCCTTATTTGTTGTCGCGACAAGACATTGTCAATTACCTAAACATTTTCTTCTTACGGCGCTTTAAGAATCGTTTGTGAATGATAAATCACCGTTTTAGATAAATTGAAATAAAATAGCATCTTTGACAGAATGTATGAATTTACATTCTACATCAGAAAATGTCACCTTCTACTACAGAAACGATTAATGGTTTTAAATGTGTGGAATTTAGAAGTGTAATTTACACTGCCCACCTTCTGGATTTCCAGTGTAATTACGTAGTAGTATTGCCACCAATCACAATGCATTACCCACTTCCCAGAGCGCCACTTTCTGCGGTCGACCCGTAACCGAAACACGACCTAGCTCCGTAGCTCCGACCTTACTAAATCACGTGATAATTACCTTACATCCCACCATAGTGTAATTAAACCGACCAGATATTTGCATCGCTGAGAGACGTACCTAGTTCACTTAGAACGTTAGTTGTACCAGAAGCGTGTTAAAGCTTGCATGTGTAACCACAGCGTGTTTGTGTGTGTTTGTGTTAAGGGTCCCCGAAACAATCAATTGACTGTACATTTTTACGTGATTGATGCGCAAACTGATCGACTGACAAACGCAATTAAAGTGATCGACTAAACATTAACAATTGAAATTGACAATTGCGATTGATCGGCGACCCTTTACGTCATCGGATTCTACAAACAGCAGCGACACGTGAAATAATCGTGCGCGACACAAAGGCACCGATCATTGCGCGACTTGCGGTGCCTTTGTGACGCGCGCGATTTTATTGCGTGTCGTAACTTTATACGTTTTCAATCATGTAGAGACAGGATTACTGCAGAGGTAGGATATACTTAATCGTAGTTACATGGTAACAGCATTTGTTCTACTAGTAGCGTATCCCAGCTGGCATGTGTGCACCACCACAGCGTGTTTGTGTGTGATCGTAGCGTTTGTGTTACGTCATCCTATATAATAGTAATATGTTTTAAAAAATGTACTCATTAGAAGCATATCCTATTACAGAGATTGGGTATATTTATTCGTAGTTACAGTATTTGTTGTACCCGTAGCGTGTTAAAGTTTGCATGTGTAAATACTACCACAGCGTGTTTATGTGTGAGCGTAGCTTTTATGATTCAACTAGCTTCTGCCCGCGACTTCGTCCGCGTGAAATTCGTACTTTCCTCTTATAATTTCGAAAATGTATGTTTATGATTTTTATCATTTATTTAGATATAAATAAGTATTCGGGCCAATTTTTTAGTTTATAGCTCAAAGGGATCAGATTTTTCAAATAAACTGTATCCCAGCTTTTTACCCCCCAGGAGAGTAGCTAATTTTGAAAAATCGTTTGGGATGTGTTCGTAACTTGACTCAAAGACCCATACCCATTTTCGAGTTATGGAAGCAAGCAGTAGAATTTTCCACCTTCGTAAAGTCAATTTTTGAAAAACCTTAAATCACTTTTTTAAAGTATTTTTTGTTTTAGTAGTACTGAGTTTCGAGTTAATCTGACAGCGGGTTAAATATTTTTCTACTCCATCAACTTTGTCACCCCCCAAATCCTCTGTGAGGGATTTTTTAAACTAAAAGTGACAATCTTTATTATTTACTGACCCAAATATTGCCAAGTTTCTAATTTATTAACCAAATGAATAAGATTTTTCATATAAACTGTATCCCCTCTTTCTATCCCCATAGGGGTGGAATTTCGAAACATAATCTAGATTATTTTCCAGTTAATCAAGCCTCGTAATAAAATTCTGCCCTGTGAAATTGACTACCCCTCTTCACCCCATTAGCAGTAGATTTTCGAAAATCCCTGAACCACTTTATTATTTAGTTTGGTCTTCTATCTAAGACCAAAATCTATACATATAATAAAATTGTAGAAAAGTGGTGTCTGTACAATGGAAATATATTAAAAAAAAGTAGCAGGGGTTGTTATTATATCGATGCCGAACCCGAAAATATAATTAATTTTTTTTTTGTCTGTTTGTCTGTTTGTCTGCTGTGTTTGTGCACGCTAATATCAGAAACGGCTTATTCGATTTAGATGCGGTTTTCACTAATATATTGTAGTAAGCTTCACTTAACATTTAGTGTTTATTTCATGTCAATCGGTTCATAAATAAAAAAGTTATGTCAATTTAAAGAATCACGGCGAACATTTTGTTAAGGTATTCAGTGAACGCGCGTATCCTGGAGAGTATAGGCGAATAGTTGCATTCGATTATTGCGATTCACTTGAATACTGTGTCTGTGTGGTGCCGGACTTAAAGAATTGCACCACCCCTTACTTCCCGAGGGTGTCGTAAAAGGCGACTAAGGGTCTTACCGGAGAATGGGCAGCAGCGTTCTCTATTTATTCCACCAACACACCATACTGCGATCGCCAACCTGCCTGCCAAGCGTGGCGATTATGGCAAACCCCCCCCAAAATTGGAGGAGGCCTATGTCCAGCAGTGGACGTCTATCGGCTGAAACGACTTGAATACTGACTGTTTGCATATTTTAGAGGGGCCCGTGGCTAAATAATAACAGCCGCACAGGTCGATCGATCAGGTTAAGCTACGCTTGCCGCGGTTGGTCTGTGAATGAGTGACCATCTTTACATGCCGAGACCCCTCCGTGCCTCGGAAAGCACGTTAAGCCGTTGGTCCCGGCTGTCATTCGTGGATCTTTGAGAGTCGTTACGGGTAGTCCATTGACATAAAAAAGTATGGACTGGAAATACCTACAAAAAAAGGGTGCATACCTACAACTCGTTTTGTCGCATAAAATGGCTGCCACTGCTAGGGTTGTGTCAATCAAGGAACATAGGTGTTACTATTATCGAGTATCGATACTAAATATGAGTCTTACTAGTTATTACGTTTGGATCATAATAACTTACTAAATTAAAGTCAGTTGTAATTACGGTTGCCAACCATACTTTATAATAACGTTTGTTACTTTATTTTCGGTAACTTTATAGTTTTGCATAAAAATAAAGTGTGCAAAAATACTTTATTTATAATCTTTTGTGATGCGTGAAACGAAAGACTCATGGTTAATTACTGAACTATTTATCGGTAGGTATACATGTCAAAAAAGAAAATCTTTTATTGGAGTTAGAATTTTCAGAGAAAATATTATAGTTATGTACAAACCTGTATTATGTACAAACAATGTGTATTATGTACAAACCAGTTGTGAAGACAAATGGCAATATAATAAGATACCTACTTATAAATGCATCTGATAGCGTAAGTACCAAATGTAAAAACTCTCTGTTACCGTCACTTCAGCTTTCACTGAGTTTTTTCGGTAATAAATCTGCAGCGGCGAGAAGAGAGAAACAGATAGTCTATAAATTTAATAAAAAACGAGTTATTTATTTATTAAAATCAGTACCAGGTACTTAACAAATTAGAAAACATTGTAAAAATTGTGGAGTTTCTTGCCAGTTCTTACCCATAGGAGCAACCAATTGGAACCGTGCACCTAGCTACTGCACTGGCAAGAAACTCCACAGTCTGTGTGGTGCCGGACTTAAAGAATAGCACTACCCCATACTTCCCGTGGGTGTCGTAAAAGGCGACTAAGGGTCGTACCGGAGAATGGGCAGCAGCGTTCTCTATGCATTTCACCACCAAACTATACTGCAATCACCAAACCGCCTGCCAAGCGTGGCGATTATGGCAACCCCCCCCCCCCCCCCCCCCCCCCTTTGGGAGAGGCCTATGTACAGCAGTGGACGTCTTTCGGCTGAAATGATGATGATGACCTAGCTACTGACGTTTCCTAAGTGGCCATGTAGGTTTACGTGAAATAAAATATTTTAATTTCGGTGCTGTGACCAGAGGACGGACCTGGCAAGGTCACTCGGACCGAATAAGACACAGAATTATTTATGTTCACATCGCAGAATATGTCGATGACGTTTCAACGGAGAAAACTATTACGGCAACGGTACAACCCTATTCCATTTGACATATTATTGTAAACAAACAAATGAATTAACAAAATATACTAAAAAGGTCTATTATACGGAAATTAACCCAAATATCAATACTTTAGCCATAAATTCATGATCGCGTCACAACTGTATCATCGAATGTGTATTATTAAATGTATTTTTGCATGAAAACCGGCTATTAACCTCTGCAAAGACATTAGAGGTTGATTTTCATTCTTTCTTGCACCACACTTCACAATACAACACACAGACATGTTGAATTGTTGTTTTCCAACATTTGCATACAGTTTTAAAAGGTAAAATCCTTGTATATTTCTCGCAAATCTCAATAATACAAAAAGTAAACAACCATTTGACAGCAAAACTACCACGAAACTTGTCGCAAAAGATGGCTGATACGGCACCTTACCTACAATTGTACTACGTCACGTCAAAGTGTTGCCAAAATGAGCAACAACTTAAAATATTGTTGTCTCTTTTATCAAATACGATTATCTTATTAGAAAGAACGAGACAAAACGTTATTTCGTATTCTGAATCATATTTCACTCATATTTGTATAAGCAAATGTATGTATAGAATAACGCGGCCTCTCCATGTTTTTCCTATCTCAATGGGGTAGTCAGAAGCCCGAAAGTCTGACAACCAGTCTCACCAAGGGGTATCATATTACCCAGTAGCTGGGTTGTGGAGGTCAGATAGCAGTCGCTCCATGTAAAATACTGGTATTCAGCTGCATCCGGTTAGACTGGAAGCCGACCCCAACATAGTTGGGAAAAGGCTAGGCAGATGATGATGACTGACTGTTTGCATATTTCATTTATTTATTATTTTAGGGTTTGTAGGTTAGGTTCTTTTTCTTAATTTTCTTTAAAATTTTGTAAATAAATATTGTAAGTATTTGGTATAGGTTAGGCGGTTCTTTCCTTGATTTTTGGGTATTTACTTATCTTAATTTTTATTTAGGGTTTGTAAATAAATATTGTAAGCATTTATGATAGGTTAGGCATTTCTTTCCCTGATTTTCGGTATACTTATCTTAATTTGTATTTAGGGTTTGTATATAAATATTATAAATATTATAAAGTAATTTTCTTTATTAAGTATAAGTTCATTAGCTCAGGTTAGTAATTAATTTTTCTAGCAATTCTTTTGTTTTATAAAGTTAGTACGTTTGGTTTACACGTCTTAACACTTATTACTTAAACTGTGATAATTTTAGACTGTATAATAATCTGTAAGTATTTATAATTTAATTGTTTACGATAGTACGTGTTTGCTAAATAACTGTGTGTTAAGTAGTAAGTACTGTTTTATTGTAAGAATACCTCGAAGAAGATCCAACCTTTCCCAATGTAGCAGAAATGCTAAAAGGATGAGATTAGTTCGATCACAGGAATCTGAGGAAGGTCGTGAGGCAAGACTTTCTGCAACTCGGGAACATCAGGCTAGGTTTCGTGCTGCAGAAACTTCGACAGCAAGAATCTCGACTGAGTTCAAATCGTTCTCGAATGATGACAACTCGAAATAGGGAAAACGGGGAACAACGAAAGGCACGTTTATCTGTCGATCGCGAAGCTCACGCGCTATCGCGTGAGTCTGAGACTTTTGCTGACAGGGAAACCCGCCTGAGCTCCCAGAGAGTACGGTCAACAAATGCTCGATCCCAGGAGACACAGGACGAACGGGAAATACGTCTCACTGCCGATCGTGAAGCTCATGCACTATCGCGTGAGTCTGAGACTTTCACTGATAGGGAAATTCGTCTGAGTTCTCAGAGGGTTCGGACAGCAAATGCTCGGTCTAAGGAAACACAGGAAGAATGAGAAATACCTCACTGCCGATGTTGAAGCTCAAGCACTATCGGGTGAGTCTGAGACTTTCACTGATAGGGAAATTCGCCTGAGTTCTCAGAGGGTTCGGACAGCAAATGCCCGGTCTGTAGACGGTATATATAATTCAAAATATGCTGCCCGAAAAGTCACTATTCCACGCGAACGAAGTCGCGGGCACAGCTAGTAAATAATAAAGTGGTTCAGGGTACTGAGTTTCGAGTTAATTGGACCGCGCATTAAATTTTTTCCATACTAAATTTGACACCCCCAATCTCCCTTTTGGGTTAGTTTAGAATTCCAAATTTATAATTATTTGTGCCAAGTTTCAAGTCCAAATTTATTTGTACCATTTTTTTTTGAGTTTATCAAGGCACTCATTAAAATCCCCTTATAAATCGATTTACCACTTTTTGTCCCGTCAGGGGTCAATAATTTTCGAAAACCCCATACACTTACTATTGATTCTTCATCTGCCTAGCCTTTTCCCAACTATGTTGGGGTCGGCTTCCAGTCCAACGGGATGCAGCTGAGTACCAGTATATTACATGGAGCGACTGCCTATCTGACCTCCACAACCCAAATACCCCTTGATAAGACTGGTTGTCAAACTTTCAGGCTTCTGACCATCCCTAGCGATTGTCAAAAATCCACAAATGACAGCCGGAACCAACGGCTTAGTGTGCTTTCCGAGGCACGGAGAGGGCACGGTATGTAAAGATGGACACCTATCTACAGACCAACCGCGGCAAGCGTAGCCTGCGTAACCTGATCGATCGATCTGTGCGGCTGCCATGTTATTATTGATTATATTCTGTCAAAAGTATTAATACTGAGTTTCGAGTAAATCGGACCGCGCGTTAAAATTCTTCCACACAAACTTTAACACCCCAACACAAGGGGTGTTGGGGTGTTTTGATAAACGAATAATGATAAACTTTATTACTTGCTTAGGCAAGTATTCTTGCCAAGATTATTAACCAAATGAATAAGATTTTTCTTATAAACTGTATCCCCGTTTTTCACCCCCACAGGGGTGGAATTTCGTAAAATTGTTTGGGATGTGTTCATTACTCGACTCAAAGATTGTTTATACCAATTTTCGAGTTAATCAAGCCACGCAGAAAAGTCTTCCCCTATAAAATTAACTTTTCACCCCGTTAGGGGTAAATTTTCGAAAAACGATGATACGCGTTATTCTTTATTTTCGGTCTTAAGTATAAATACTGAGTTTCGAGTTAATCGGACCACGCGTTAAAATTCTTCCATACAAACTTTGACACCTCCCAATCCCCCTCCAGCAGGGCTAGCATGGCCGGAGACATTTTATCCACGGGGAGAGGAGAAAATACTATTCCCCTCTGTCAATTTTGTCCACCCTCCGAGCACGGCGACATGGGTGGATAAACTATTCACGGTGGACAAATCAGGGGGATAGTTTAGAAAAAAAAAGCCAAACTTCATAATTTATTTAGATAAGTATTCGTGCCAAGTTTCATGGTTATTAACTCAAGGAATAAGATTTTTCATACAAACAAAATCCCCTCTTTGCACCCCTTAAAGGTTAAATTTCCAAAAACCCCTCCTTAGTGGATATCTACTCTTCACAAAGAACACAGCCTCCAAAATTAATTTCACTACCCAGGCGGTACCGACCAGCGTTTTAGGCTGTGCGCTGATATATCAGTCAGTCAGGACAAAATTTCATCCCCCTTTTTACCCTCTTAATGGATAAAATTCTAACAACACCGTTGTGTTAGCTTCCAATCATAAGCCTAGATAATAAATTTTGTGATTTTTACGTCGAAAATTAATGACTTTCTATACACAACTTCATCCCCCTTTTTAACCCTTCGGGGGTGGAATTATCAAAAACGCTGAGACACGTATAAATTAATTTTCAATTGTCAGCCTAAATACAAAATTAGAAGATCCTAACTTCAAAACTGTCGAACTTTCATATAAACTTCCATCCCCTATTTTAACCCTTTAAAGGTTGAATTCCCAAAAATCCTTTCTTAGTGGATACTTACTCTTCACAAAGAACACACCTTCGAAGTTTCAAGTCTCTAGGTCCAGCGGTTTGGGCTGTGCGTTGATATATCAGTCAGTCAGTCAGTCAATCAGTCAGGACTTTGAATTTTATATATATAGATAGTTACTTATACATAAAATACTATGGCCGTGTAATTAAACCAACCAGATATTTGCATCGTCAAGAGACATTTGTTCTACCAGCAGCGGGTTACAGCTTGCAGGTGTAAATACTACCACAGCGTGTTTGTGTGTGAGCGTAGCGTTTGTGTTGCGTCATCTGATTAAATAGTTATACGTTTTCAATAATATATCGTAGTACGTCCGGCTGCAGAGATAGGATATACTTATTCCTAGTTTGTTTACCAGTATTTGTTGTACCAGTAGCGTGTTACAGCGTACGTGTGAGAATAACACCACAGCGTGTTTGTGTGTGAGCTTGTATTGCGTCATCACTTTCGATAGCTAACTTTCTCTCTCTTTACTCAATCGCACTCTCACAACTGAGAATCGTGACTCTGTTTTAAATTGTCAACGGTCTTTCTCTATCTGTTACCATTGGTAGCCTGGTGGAGTGCGGCCCTGATTCTAACTATGTTTTCAATCTATATATATATAAAATTCAAAGTCCTGATTGACTGATATACGATCAACGCACAGCCTAAACCGCTGGTCTTAGAGACATGGAATTTGGACGGTGTGTTCTTTGTGAAGAGTAGGTAATATCCACTATGAAAGGATATTTTGAAATTCCACCCCTAAACGTGTGAATGGAGGGAGGGTGAAATTTCACGCGGACGAAGTCGTGGGCAGAAACTGGTTATCTATATTCCTTCCTCTAAGCCCAGCATAAAAGGCTGTGCTTCAGTCATATTACTGCTGAAAGTTAAATTAATTGCCAGATTTTATAGTCTACAGCTAGTTCTTTGTCCAGCTGTTTTTGCAAGTGATATTTACCACCCAGCAATACCCATACCATACCAACATATACTCTACGAGCACGAAATTTGTACATTAAATTGTCATGTAATTAAACAAACTAGATATTTGCATCGTGGAGCGACGCAGCAGTCAGCACGTTTGTTCTACCGGTAGCGTGTTTGCTTTCCACAGTACTAGGTTGTATGTAAATATAAAGTAAAGCGGATTTATACAATTTCTCAGCGTTTGTGTGGTACTATATGAAAATGGTTCTGCAACGTTGTTCAGAACAGAAAGGAGTTTGTTTATGGAATTAATTATGGAATCGATTTAATTCGTTTTTAAGGCAGATATTGTGACGAAGGAAAACCACGTGAGGGATAACTGTGAAGGAAAACACTGTGGGAAAACAGGTTTATTCTATAACCAATAATTCAAAGACATGTGTGGATTAGGGCCCACTCCTTCTCCCAGAGAGAAGGCGAGGAGGAGAGGAGTATCAGTACTTAGTGGGAATGGCTGATTATGTGACGTCGACAAGATACTGTTATTCAGCTGTATCTGGTAAGACTGAAAGCTGACCCCAACATAATATATTTTGGGAAAATACTAGTTAGAAGAGAAGAGACAAGACTGAATGCTGATTTTAAAAGCAGAGTTATATTATCTCTTTAAATAAGTTATCGGTTAAAGGTAAAAGGCTCAAGGGGAGCCGGGTAAGGGCAGGTCAAGTTAAGGCCTTTGGGAATAAGGAGTCGCGAAGTCAAACTCAATTTGCTGGCTGATTGGGTTAATTCACCATTTAATCTTGCTAGAAGCAGGTCATCATCTGCTTAGCCTTTTCCCAGCTATGTTTGGGTCGGCTTCCACTCTAATCGGATACAGCTGAATATCAGTATTTTACATGGAGCGACTGCCTATCTGTTCTCCACAACCCAGTCACTGGGTAATACGATACCCCAGTAACAGTAACAGAGTAATAGAGAGTAATGGGTAGCTCACCGTCTGATCAGGACCAGGCCTGTGCCGGAAAGCGCGTACGTGTTCCACGCGCGCCTCAAAGAGATGTCAGCATCGAGGAGCCCCCTTAGGGCCGAAGCCTGCCGGGTCAGCGGGTTGTCCGAAAGGGTTACCGCTGGCCCGGAACGTAAAGGGCTAAGGTAGGAACACGGGTGGGTTTTAGTCAGTAAGAGTCTGAGACTCCCTTTCGCTCCACCCAGAGCCGGAGGAGTCATTTGATGATTTCCTATCAGCAAAAAAAAAAAAAAAAGGCGTTGTTTGCGTGTTTTTGAGTGGTTGGGTCGGCTTCCATTCTAATCGGATGCAGCTGAATACCAGTATTTTACATGGAGCGACAGCCTATCTGTTCTCCACAACCCAGTTACTGGGTAATACGATATCCCTTGGTAAGACGGGTTATCAGATTTATTTTTAAATGATACATTTTGACATTACATTTTATGCATACAATGGTAGTGCCTATTGTGAAAAATAAAACAGGGGATGTCGCTGACATTTCCAATTATAGGCCTATTTCTCTGGCGACTGTCATAGCAAAAGTGTTGGATAGTCTGCTTGATAAGCAATTGGCTAATCACCTTGAATCACATGACGCCCAGTTCGGTTTTAAGCCTGGGCTGTCAACGGAGAGTGCAATCTTTTGCCTCAAGCAGACTGTCCAATACTACACAAACAGGAAGACGCCTATTTTTGCTTGTTTTCTGGACCTCTCACGGGCATTTGATCTTGTTTGTTATGATGTTTTGTGGCGTAAACTAGAATGTGAGACCAAGTTACCATCTGAAATAGTGTCAATATTTAGGTACTGGTACAGTAGTCAAAGCAATAGCGTGAGGTGGAATGGTTCGCACTCGGACGTGTATCGGCTGGAGTGCGGGGTGAGGAAAGGGGGGCTCAGCTCGCCCCGGCTCTTCAACCTATACATGAACCAGTTGATCCTTGAGCTCAGCAGCACCAATGTTGGATGCCATATTGACGGGGTGTGCATTAACAATATTAGCTATGCGGACGACATGGTGTTGCTGAGCCCGTCAATCGGTGCTTTGAGGCGACTGCGATCGCTATTTGCGAAAACTATGCGGTGAATCCCATGCTCAAATATAACGTCGTTAAGAGCGAACTAATGGTTTTTAAAGCTGGTAGTCTGACATATCCATGTATCCCAGACGTAGCACTTTGTGGAGAACCACTGCGAAGGGTGGACAAATTTAAGTGAAGTGCCACTGGGTCACTGAAGACCTTAAAGATAATTGTGACATTGAAAGGGAACGTAGGTCGCTGGCTGTCCGTTGTAACATGCTGGCCCGCAGGTTTGCACGTTGTACAAAGCCAGTTAAAGTAACGCTTTTCAAGACTTACTGTCAGTCTTTCTACACGTGCAGCCTGTGGGTCGACTTCACTCAGAGGGCATACAGCGACCTACGCGTTCAATATAATAATGCACTGAGAGTGCTGCTGCGGCTGCCGTGGCGATGTAGTGCGTCGGGGATGTTTGCAGATAATAATATTGATGGTTTTGCCGCTATTATTAGGAACAGATGTGCATCCCTGATGTCTCGTGTTCGCGGCAGCTCCAACAGTATTCTCAGTGTATTCGTGGATCGGTGGGATTCCCCGATGTTGCGGAGGTGGATGCGGCTCCATGCCGAAATTTAATTGTATATTTTTATGTGTCTGTAACCTACTAACACTAGAATTTAAGTTAAAATTGTTACTAACCCTATGGACTCCGGTCTGAAATAAAAATATTCTATTCTATTCTATTCTATTCTTTATCAATAATTACTTTGTGTGTGTTATTGACTTGACTTGTACTGTTTTTTTTTTTTGACAATTTTAATTCATAAATAATAAATATATCGGATCAGATATGGATTTAAGGTCTGTCTCGATATTGTCAGGCATATTTTAATTACTACTGTGGGCGTAGTGTGGGTAGTGTTGGTTATTGCGCAACAGAAACACGGTTTGCAGTTCAAATCAGATTATAATTTCATAAACAATTAATCACACTAGCAAATCACACACTGTAGGTACATAACACAACTAGATACACAGTAAAATAATGATGTACAGTAACAAAGTAATTGCGAACAAATCGTAGGATCGATTACTGTTCGTATAGTGACAGAGCCACCCAAATATAGCGTATTTAGTATACAGGTATAAGGCTAAGCTTTAGTAAACCGACAGGTTTGTCGGGAGCTAGTGCTCTGTCAGGAGTCGAGTCCGAAGACCGACTGACCCCAGCACAAACGAATGCGCTCAGTTATAAGGGGTTTGTCCCCACTATGCATTCGCCCCACAACAACTCTGTCCGATGACGCACGGAAGTACGTCAACGTGTTTACTTGAGTTGATACAAAACACTAAAATGTGTCAAATCTAATAAAACATTACATTATAAGTAATCAAATAATACAAGAATAATTGTAGTAACTAAAGAATGGAGATTTAACAAAGTAAATCATTTAAAAATCAAAATAACATGTCATCAATTGTTTTGAACAAAAACATCGGTTACAATTATCGAGATAAGATGCCAAAATCAATTAGTGCGTACATCGAATACTCAATCAATTATGTTACAATTTACTAGACAATAATTGAAGTAAAAATCACTTAAGTTCGTAATAAGAACAACAAATCATAACAAATTAAGTTGACTACCTACAATTATTGTAATAATTGAAGCCAACTCCGACACGGCCAGAACTGACGTTCTACACGGCCTCGTGTCATTCTGGGAAAAAATCTCTTGGTGAATATCGATCGGCCTTTCTGACAAACAAATGAAAATTAAAACGAAAAATTTCTGATTCTGTCATAAATTATTCTTAAAGCACATGTCACTGTCTTTCAAATAACCATACCGTTACAGACAACAATTAGCTAAAATTATAGTAGACACATAGTATCCTAGCCGTAATCACACCATGGGATTCGACTAATCGGAGTTCAATAGACAACCCGCATAGGCGTCAAGATAGACAACCCGCATAGGCGTCAACATAGACAACCAGGCGTCAAGATAGACAACCAAAGCGTTAACAAAAGGCATGTTCAAAAGAAAAATCCTGAATTAGTCAAATAAAATTAATATCAAAATCTGTTGCATCGCAACCATTCAAAATTACCATAATGTTACAGACAACAAAAGCGTTAACAGAAGGCATGATCAAAAGAAAAATCCTGAATTAGTCAAATAAAATTAATATCAAAAGCTGTTGCATCGCAACCATTCAAAATTACCATACTGTTACTGACAATACATAGCTCAATTAAAGTAGAGACATAGTCTCCCAGCCGAAATCACACCATGGGATTCGACAAGTAACTTGGAGTCGATTAGACAACCCGCGTAGGCGTCAACATAGACAACCCGCATAAGCGTCAAGATCAACGTCCAAATCCAGGAGTCAACATAGACATCCGAACAAGAGTCAACATAGACAACTTGTCAATCCAGCTTTAGTATGTCAGCAGCAGATGAATTATAATCAGTGTCATCATTGACAACATCACTAACAGTGACTAGACATTCAGGCATTTTCGTAAACGATCACCATATTTGTAATTTCTATTGGTAGTTATAGATTTAAACAAATC
Organism: Mesoligia furuncula; assembly: GCA_916614155.1. NCBI lineage: Eukaryota > Metazoa > Arthropoda > Insecta > Lepidoptera > Noctuidae > Mesoligia > Mesoligia furuncula. The sequence goes on from OU744814.1 coordinate 15,155,587, forward strand.
CAATACCTAGTTCTAAAATTCTATAGGGACTTGTACAAAGTCTCCAAATTGAAACTTTTTCAAAATAGCTTTAGTCTTATCATATCGGCACTTTTAGTTATACCCAGGGAAGTATACCTGAGTCAAAACAAAATGAAATCGACTCACCAGATTCAGTAGACAATAGATCTTAGCTAACTTAATGGTACAGATACGGATGGTACAGACATCCTCTTGCTGTCCTTGTTTCCTTGGCAGAAGTCGTGAAACTTCATGCACGAAAAGCACCGTCCTTGATCAGCGATTATTCGTACAGGAGATCCAAAGAGTGCATCGCTGTCCGACACTGCCATCCTGCTTGTACACGTCCTTTGTGTATGTTAAACTGTAACCAAAAAGTCAACAGCAGTGCATGTTCCACTCGGCCAATTCTGACTACATTAATAAAAACAATAACAATCATTGATAAGAAAAGATTCCTATAAGCCTTTATTAATAATTGGTTAGAAACTGTATCAATTTACTAGTAGATCACATACAACGGTCATGGCCCTGCTGCCGCAGCAGCTAGTGACACCCATGCCACCCATATCGTCATCACCTCAAGTGATGCAACCAACATACTTCACTTCACATAGAGTATATGACTCCTAGGTCATTACAAGACCAACATAACAATAGTCTCCTTTGAGACCCTGGTCCCCGCTACACCACCAGCTGCCCATTGCTCCCTGAACAACTCACAAGTGAGTTGCAGTTACGACTACAGACAAGTGCGTACAGTGCGACCTAGCCATGGTATGTGCTCTAACTACTCAGTGGAGGAACTCTCCTCACCATCTTAGGAACACTACTTAGAGGCATCTTTCGTATGCGATCGTTAACATACTTGTAAGTACGGTTAGAAATTAAAGCTTTTAACTTATGGGTAGGTGATCCCCAATCCAAAACATTATATGATTTGGTCTGTGCTGAATACACGAGTTTGACCAATATTAGTCAACACAACAACATTATTAACTTGTTTGCCACTTAATTTGGCTACACATCTCGCTTTTACTAACGAGCATTCAGCACCAGAATCGTAAACAAAACAATACAGCTCACCTTTATGTTCTAACGTGCCTGAGAGTAGTTATACGACGACCACTCACCCTTGAATACTTCCAGCACGTTGTGCACCATCAACTTGGCTGCCACTGCTAGTGCAGGGTGGCGACATGTCCTGGTTTCCGTCACTTGAAGCACACGAAGAGTTTCACTGACAGCCACGAGGCTGCTTGGCTCGATTCAGTCATTTCACGTCACTGGTAGCACCTCGCTACGTCCTTGGTATGCTATTTACTATAGCCACGTTGATGCTGCTTCTTTGTGCACCTTACTGAAGGCCACAACAAGTTGACCATCTTGCAGTGAATTTTCTGCAAAACTCAAATCAGCATTCGTGCAATGTTACTGTTATGTTTGCACTTTGTTTTAAATGTCAACGGTCACTTTCACTTTAAGCGTTCTCATTTTTGCGCATGAACCAACACAGATATCCCAACACGGATTTATCCCGCTTCTGATATCGGATCAGGCGGGGTTTAAGGTCTGTCTACATATTGTCAGGCATATTTTAATTACTACTGTGGGCGTAGTGTGGGTAGTGTTGGTTATTGCGCAACAGAAAAACGGTTTGCAGTTCAAATCAGATTATAATTTCATAAACAATTAATCACACTAGCAAATCACACACTGTAGGTACATAACACAACTAGATACACAGTAAAATAATGATGTACAGTAACAAAGTAATTGCGAACAAATCGTAGGATCGATTACTGTTCGTATAGTGACAGAGCCACCCAAATATAGCGTATTTAGTATACAGGTATAAGGCTAAGCTTTAGTAAACCGACAGGTTTGTCGGGAGCTAGTGCTCTGTCAGGAGTCGAGTCCGAAGACCGACTGACCCCAGCACAAACGAATGCGCTCAGTTATAAGGGGTTTGTCCCCACTATGCATTCGCCCCACAACAACTCTGTCCGATGACGCACGGAAGTACGTCAACGTGTTTACTTGAGTTGACAAAACACTAAAATGTGTCAAATCTAATAAAACATTACATTATAAGTAATCAAATAATACAAGAATAATTGTAGTAACTAAAGAATGGAGATTTAACAAAGTAAATCATTTAAAAATCAAAATAACATGTCATCAATTGTTTTGAACAAAAACATCGGTTACAATTATCGAGATAAGATGCCAAAATCAATTAGTGCGTACATCGAATACTCAATCAATTATGTTACAATTTACTAGACAATAATTGAAGTAAAAATCACTTAAGTTCGTAATAAGAACAACAAATCATAACAAATTAAGTTGACTACCTACAATTATTGTAATAATTGAAGCCAACTCCGACAAAAAAAAAAAAAAAAAAAAAAAATTGTGTGTGTGTAATAAAATTGTGCTTATAACACTTGACATTGTATAAAAATTGCCAACTTTTCGTCTGAACTAATATATAATTATATTAATGGGGATATATCTTCTTAGTGTTTCGTTGACAAACTAACTACTATGATTGTACCGTTGCGGCCTAGAACTTGGCCACTTTGACTTTGTAAGTTAATTTTAATATTTCTACGCCGGCAACGGTAGTGTATGTGAAACTGTTTAATATTAAGATCTTAATGTACCATATACTCAGAAATAAATTAATGTTATCTTTATTCGAACTCAAACTCAAACTCATAGCATTTATTTCAATTAAACCTTGTACAGGCACTTTTAAATTGTCAAAATTAAATAGTCTGTCAGAAAGTTGAAGCTAGTTGCCCATTCCAAAACGTAGATCTCTATGGATACGAACGGGCAAGAAATTCCATGGACACTCTTTTAAATCAAGATATTACAAAATCCTTCTATATGCGAGAACAATGTAAAAAAAGAAAAATGAAGAAACAATTCAAAATATAATATTAAAAATAAGCCTTGGCAGTTAAGAGATGACCAGTCTCAACCGACGGCGCCCGTTCACGAACATGACGCGTGAATCAGCACCATCCAGCTCAACCATTTTGTAGGGAACCGAATGATCCAACACACGCGCCACCATCGGTGAGAAATTTAAGTGAGCAGTTATCTTTAGAAGAGCTCTTAGTGAAAGAGTTCGTCCGGGGAGGTATTAATGCCACTATACCTATTTTCAATCACCGGCAAGCAGTGATAGTCTGTTCTGGCTTTATGGGTTTCAGGGAAATTATGGGCGCTTGAGACGTTTCAACTTTGACTCTGGTTTGGCAAAGTAACTCTGGTATTGCAGATGGTGCCGCTACGTGAACCGGTTGTTTGTCACCCAATCCATCCATCCATGCTAAATATAAAAGTAACGCTGTCTGTCTGCTCCCTTTTGGATTTGAATGAAATTTGGCACACAGATTGACCATGACCTGAATTAGCATATACGAGTAGGATCCCGGTACTACGTTTCCCTGGAATAATTTCAAGCCACTGGCAAGATCTAGTGACAAAATTAAAATGAGATAGATGCCAAACGCAAACAAACCAATACAAAAAAAAAAAAAATCTAGGCAAAAGCAATCTTCTAAGAGTGTTAGTAATTAAGTAGAACGCCTAGAGTCCTGTACCTTTATGTTAAGTTCATTTTCTTAAAGCCCCCGCGCCGTCAGGTTAAGTCTTACGAATTGCAAAGTAAGCATCCTTGGATCCTTTTGCCTTAATAAATTGAATGAGGGTATCATGGTCACTACCAGTTGAATGTAGGTGAAGTGATAAAGATGTGAGAAGAGTTTTTATGTCGATTTCGAATCCGTGGAATTCAGAGTGCTTTTGTTTATTGGGACTATATGACCTAAAGCGCGGTCACTGTCGGACTGCATAGAAAAGAAAGAGAAGTGCGATGACACAACGTTGGTAATTTATTGCGAAATATGAAGCAATTATCTATTTACAAAAAATCTATTGTTTGGACTAAAAAATTAAAACACTATTGCTTTAGTATGTTGCTTGTAGAATAATCTGACAAAAAATCAGAATGATTGTATGTATGTTACAGTCATAGTGATTAAATAGCTATTATACATAATGACTCGTCATTATATTTAAAGTAACCTAACCAAACCGAACCTCGGGGTGCCCTTCGCTCGCTCTAGCATCCTATGTCGACGTAGCCCCGCTTCGCTAATGTTATTAATTCTGTGTCAATTATCACTTTTAATGTAAATTGAGTAGACATTATAAATAATGGCTAGATAATATAATATATAATATCCGGATTTATTACTTTGGCTGTGACATGTATATTAGTAATGGTTTTTATTGTAAAAATAAAGTTTTTAGAGGTATCTTCATGATTTTTTTTTCTATTGTATCAAATTAGTTGTATTATGTTTTCAGCACACTATCTAACTAGCATAATCTATATCCTGAAGACTATCATATATTTTTCTGATTTTGTTAACTGTACTTAGTCGACCTTAAGGCATTATGAAACTTGCGTTTTTTGCGTTTAAGTCATGTGTTAACCAACGTGCGCACGAACGTAGAATTATCGCGGCGGGATTTTTCTGCGCAATGGATTTTCAAAGCACTGCTTAGAGCCGAGAGTTGAAAATCAAACAGTGTGGTGTTTTGACATTATGGAATGTGTTCTGTTGAAAATCCAGTGCGCGGAAATATCCCGCAGCGATATTTTTACGTCCGTTGCAAACGTCGGCTCATGGGCGAATGAGGAATATGTGAAAAAGGTTTGAGTCATCATCATCTGCCTAGCCTTTTCCCAACTATGTTGGGGTCGGCTTCCAGTCTAACCGGACGCAGCTGAGTACCAGTATTTTATATGGATCGACGGCCTATTTGAACCCAGTTACTGGGTAGAACGAAACCCCTTGGTAAGACTAGTTGTTAGACTTTCGGGCTTCTGAATACCCGTAACGACTGTCAAAGATCCACGAATGACAGCCGGGACCAACGGCTTAACGTGCTTTCCGAAGCACGGAGGCGTCTCGGTATGTAAAGATGGTCACCCATCCATGAATCAACCGTGGCAAGCGTAGCTTAACCTGATCAATCGACCCGTGCGGCTGTTTTTACTTAGCCACAAGACCCTCAAAAGGTTTGAGTATAAATAGGTTCATATGCGAGTCGGACTCACGCTCTAAAGCTTTCGCGAAAAGTGGACAATGGTTACACAATAATGGTTGTCCATAGCGTTTCTTGGTCTTAATGTCAAATACTGGTGAAAATTACAGATTTTCATCACACAATCAGCCTTTAATGTTCCATCCGAGGTTCCATGAGAGGGAGTGGCCCATCTACCACGCAGGCCCAGTGCGGGTAGGTGGAAGCCTCATGTCTTCGATTTTTTGGTTCTAGGACATGCCGGTTTCCTCACTATCACGATGTTTTTCTTCACCGTTTTTAGAGCAGGTGGTAATTAAGTAAAATACACGAAGTAAGGTGCCTGCCTGGGTACGAACTCACGACCGTAAGTCGTAAGTCGGGGCCGGTACCATTGGGCCACCAGTGTCCCTTTTCATCACGGCCGTTTTATGACGGAGCCGCTTTCCTGGAAAACCGTAGCTGAAAGGATTACCATCGCATGGCTGTGAAATAAAACGTAAACTGCATTCGCGATTTATTTGCCGAACATGTAAACAAATATGAGTTTATGGGAAAATAACTTTAATTCCTTCACAATAAAGTTCAATTTGCGCTACAACTGCAAACATTTTTATAACTCAAACTCTCAAACTCAAAGCATTTATTTCAATTAAACCTTGTACAGGCACCTTTGAATTGTCAAAATTAAATAGTCTGTCAGTTAGTCAGAAAGTTGAAGCTAGTTGCCCATTCCAAAACGTAATTCTCTTTACGTAGATAATTTTGTCAATAGTGCTAGTCACTCTGAATTCAACTTAATTACCATTTAAATAAAGTTGATATTTGTTTAACTTTAAATACACACATCAAAAGTGTCTAGGGATCAACATATATTTTTGCAATAACTTTTCTCCTGATTGATATTAATTAAAATTTTCTTTAAGGATTCATCAAATAAAGTGTTTTCGTTTGTCACAGTAACGATAAACCAAGTCACCTTTGCATTAATAAAGAAATTTGCCATTTTCCTAATAAAGGGATTTTTGACATTTGAACCACTAACACAAAAGTTCGAAAAAAAGACTGAAATAACAGTTTTCTTTAAAATTTTATTGGGTAACTTAAACAATTAATAATCCGTGTTTCTACCGCGAACACTAACAACACAAGAACATCGGTTTGGCATACTCAAAATGAGTTCATCCAAATCACGCTGTGGAATGGCCGCCCATGTTCGTTGCAACAACAAAAAAAGGTCTTCTTGCGACTGGATACCCTCCATATTCGGCAGAGCTCTTCTCTGTAGCATATCCCATGCATGCTCAATCGGGTTCAAGTCTGGCGACTGAGCAGGCCAGGGCAGGACATTGATGTTAGCTGCGGCGAGAGTCTGTCTTACAACTCTTGCGGTGTGCGGTCGTGCATTATCATGCATTAACTGAAATAAGGGACCGATTTGCACTTGTAGAGGAACGATGACGTCTGATACAATCGTCTCAGCATAAATTTGAGCGTTGAGGTTGCCTCTGATCCAAATCAACTCAGTTCTTCCGCCGATCCAAATACCCGCCCATACCATGATGGTTCCACCACTATAAGGATGGACTTCCTGGCAGGATTTTAATCGCTGTTGGCGTCCAGGGGTTCTCCAGTGTCGTATACGTCTTGTATCCGGTCTCATACCAAAACGAGACTCATCAGAAAAGCACACGAAACGCCATTGTTCTTCTGCCCAATTTCTGTGTTCAAGAGCCCATTGATATCGAATCCTACGATTGTGCATTGCTATAGGTGGTACCCGTAGCGGTCTTCGGGAATGAAGGTTCACTTCATGCAAGCGGTTTCTGACTGTTTGGTCGCTAATTAAGATCCCTGAAGAGTGATGAAGCCTCACGGCTAACATCATGGCGGTTATTGTTGGAGCTCTTCGAGTTAAGATTTGAATGTATCGGTCTTGTCTCCGTGTGGTGCAGCGATACCGTCCTCCATGGCGCTCAGCCACGGTACCAGTGCTTCGGTAACGTGTCCAAAGTCGACTGATAACACTCTGACTTGTATTCAGAGCTAAAGCCACAGTACGTTGCCGGGAACCAGCTTCTATCATTCCCACGGCTCTGAGCATTTCTTCCCTGCTTAAATAATAACGTTGGTTTTAATCAGTAGTAGGGAAACAGTAGCACTAATAATGTCTTCAATGCGTTGTATGTTTTTATAGGGAAAATATTGACAGCTGATTTTCATCTTTTACTCGATTTGATTCACAGTTCCTGATTCAAATTATGAAATGCACCAAAAAGGATCCATATAAATTTATAAAATCATAAATTTATTACAAAGCCACATCTCAATCTCAAGAAATCCGCATAAAAATGCTTGATCCCTAGACACTTTTGATGTGTGTAATATTAATTTGAAACAAGTCTGAATAGACTTTAGATAAATTATTATTTTGAGTTTTCCTGTATGTTTTCCCCATAGGTTTGCAGATTTATTGTTATTTGCTGTAATAGCAGTAGTAGCCACACTTATTCTTCGGTGATAGACAGACGGCATACGTTTCTGGGTACGAAGCCAAAGGCGATGTATGGACTGTTTCAAAGATTATATGGTTAGAAAAAAGGTGAATGCTGAGATGAAGGCTTTTGGGATCCATGAAGAAGCCTCCTCGTGTAGCGCAGTTTGTTTCGCCAGTTACTCAACTGAACCGAGCACTCGACGCATCCTGGGCAGTCACACCCTACATCTTATTTGACTCGCCAATTTTTCCCTTGCGGTGGTAGGGTAGCACCCGCCTGGTTTGCAATCACCCTCCCACAGGAGTCGGGCGTCAAGCAGCTTGCTATGTTGCAGTGAGTCAGGCATCTTCTGGGCACGCTCGTTCCATCATAGACCTCATCCATCGCTTTCCATCAGGCGTGATTGAGGTCGAGAGCGGGCCCATTCAACAATAAAAAAATAATAAAAAAAGGCTGGTAGAAGAAGAAGAAGAAGACATACTGTGACTGGTTTCAAATGAATAAAGAAAGGGTAGAAGTCAAATGAACTAATCGATTAACGAGAATCACGTAGAGCTAGCATTACTCACTGGTATGTGTATATCTCAGCAGTGGTGGCCCAGTCGTAGATCGTAGGTTCGAACCCAGACAGGCGCATTGCTTTGTGTAAAATTTCATCACCACTGCTCTTAAAACGGTGAAGGAAAACATCGTGAGGAAACCGGCATATCCTAGAATCATAAAATTTGAAGACATGTGACATCTACCAACCCGCACTGGGCCCGCGTGGTAGATTACGGCCCACTCAAGCGAGGGCGCTGAGCGGGCACTCTTATAGAGGTATGAGGAACAGTTCACTCATACTCTATAGAAAAGGGAGGATCCTCCAACCAGACGGGTGTTGTGTCTGGCGGGCAACTACCCGATGATTCATGTCGGGCCGTTGAATCTATGCTAGTTGCGTGATAAACTCTGCTTGCGAGATGCAGGATTTTGCGTGACGTCAGTATGACGCGTTGTTCGCATGTGGCGTTGTAAATACCGCTACACTCTCTTTGATAGCTTTTGTCGCTGCGAAAAATAACTATTCGATGGAGGTATGACTAGTCAGCGACCAACATGTATCTCTTTTACTTACACGGGACTTACAAACTTTTATACGCTTCTTCAGCGAGAAATCATTGATAGCTAGTCTGAGATATTTGTGAGTTTATGCTTATGGTGAGTTTCCATAGTAATTAATCCAAATGTTTCACATTAATTAGCCCGTGTTCTGGTTCCCCTTTTAATCTATTGACTTTTGACGTATTTCTATCTATTTTATACTTTTCCTATAATCCTAAGTGGATTGGTATTGCGAGGAAAAGTATTGGAAATCTTTACGTTTTTACAGCATTAGCATACAGCTAAAGTAATAATATTATGAACATAAATAAAACACCTATATTACTTATAGTAGAGTCATACTTATAGTATTATAGTGGTTTAAGGAACAAGGTGTAAGGTTTACTCACCCTCCATAGGAAAAGGAGGATCCTTGAACCAGACGGGTGTTGCGTCTGGTGGGCTACCTCCCCGATGATTTTTAACCGACTTCAAAAAAGGAGGAGGTTCTCAATTCGAATGTTTATACATATATATATTTTTTTTAATTTGGGTTGGGTAGATAGGTACAACAAAAAAGTGAATAATAAAAAATACAAAAAAAAAAAACAACCGGCTTCCAAAAAAAACACCAAAGTGAAAAATAACTTTAATAATAATGATAATAATAATCTTTATTTATCCAAAAACATACAGAGTTTGAAATACAGTTTGATATTTGGTTTAGAAAATTTCGAAGTTGGTTTTTTTTTTTGTATTTTTAAAAAGCATCTCGAAAGTCAGCATATGAGGTTGTCGGCTGGTTAACTGGGCTTGCTTGTGAGTGCCTCAACAAATTAAGGGCTCCAGCAAGGTCTTAAAATACTTAAAAACTAAGCGACTGCACTCTAAGGGCTTACCTGTGGGGTACGTTGCTGAGTGAGGGCAGCAAGGGACAGGCTGTATCGGATTATTTGCCCAGCGATTAAAGGGCTTACATGACGTAAAGCGCGGTCACTGTCGGACTGCATAGAAAAGAAAGAGAAGCGGGATGACACAACGCTAGTAATTTATTGCAAAATATGAAGCAATTATTTCATTACAAAAAATATATTGATTTGACTAAAAAAATAAAATACTAGTGCTTTAGTATGTTGCTTGGTAGAACAATCTGACAAAAAATCAGAATGTTTTTATGTATTTTAGTATGGCTTTATTGTAAAAAAAGTTTTTAGAGGTATCTTCATGATATTTTTCTAACGTATCAAATTAGTTGTATAATATTTTCAACACACTATCTACCTAGCATATATCCTGGAGAATATATATTAGGGTGTCCCTTATTTTTCAAAGTTTATATTTTTTAACGCATAGGTCTTAGTTTTGTTCATTTGTTCCTAAAACACTCGGGAATGAATTTTTACCTTATTTGGAGAACGATAACCCGTGCCGACTTGCATCGAATCATGTTAATACAAGTTATGTGGAAGTAGCGGCGCGTACTCGCCGTATTTGTCATTTGTTCTCAGTTAGTCTCGTGATTAACACATATTGTTTTACATTTAAAAAATGGCAGTGGAATTAAGAAGCAATAAAAAAAGTATTTTCTCAGTAGGTGACGTGAACTATCAAACAACTGGAGCAAAGTTACCGTCTAACCGTCAAGTTCTTGCAGTCCTCTTTTTTAACATTCGCGAAGTTAAATTGACTGTTAATGAAAGCGCAAACCTCGTCGTTCGAGAGTGTATTATATTCTGGGAAAAACTTGAATCCCTGTCAGAGCTATCCCTAACTGTGTAAAAACTCTCACCATGCTTGGAGAGAGGGGCAAAAAAAAAAAACCAAAAAAACACAAGATGTTTACAAGCGCCGTGAGAAGGACTTTCAAAACAATTTAGATAATTATAGCACACGCTAATGCTTAAGAAGAGTAAAAAAGAGATGAGCAAATGTGTTCAGAGAGTTTATCGTTATCTTTAACTACACATGATCTTATTGAGACACAAGGATATCCCGATTAACCTACCAGCTCTGATGAAAGCATTGACGAACCCTTGCCATCAACCTCTCAAACGGTAAGTTCTGGAACTATTACAAAAAGGGGAAGGAAAGACTTCATCACTCCTAAGTTAGTTGCAGCTTTAGACAGATGTCAATTAAGCATAAGGGATTCTGTATATATACTTCAGGCTGCAGTAGAAGCACTAGATCTTAGTTGTGATGATTTCCCGATAAGCAAATCGACTATTCAACGCATTCGCACACATATTTGGAAAAGATAGAGCGGAATCTATAAAATTAGATTTTCATAATAATTTGCCTGAAATTGTGACCGTTCATTGGGACGGGAAATTAATACCTGGACTGGACGCAAGCAGTTCTAAAGAAGAACGCCTGCCAATCTTTATTTCATTTGGAGAAAAGGAACAACTTTTAGCTGTGCCCAAGCTGGAGAGCTCTTCTGGTCAAGATCAAGCTAAAGCTGTGTTAAACGCACTTTATGACTGGAACCTCGAGGACAAAGTACAAGTAATGTGCTGTGATACAACTGCATCTAATACAGGGATTGAAAGGAGCTTGTGTACTTTTGGAACAAAAGCCAGACAGGGACTTATTACTCTTTGCTTTTGCTTGCCGCCATCACGTTTACGAACTGGTTTTAAAGTGTGTATTCGAAACAAAAATCCACCAAATCACAAATAGCCCTGAAAATGACATGTAAAAGGAGCAAAAAAAAATCAAAATCAAAATGTTTTATTTCACATAAACCTACATGGGCACTTATGAAACGTCAGAAGCTAGGTGCACGGTTCCAATTGGTCGTTTCCTATGGAGAAGAACCGGCAAGAAACTCCATGCTTACGCTAAGCCTACTTTACAGAAATAAATAGTCATTTATCATATGTGTTAAACTGTTTTAATAAACTGCTATTAATACTGTCTTGTCTATTTTTACAGAAAAATCATTACGTGATTTTGTGTCTGTCAAGAGCAGAAAATTATCTCGTTTAAAAATTGATGAAAACTTCTTGAAGAAACCTATTTCTACGTGGGAAGAAGATGTTGCCTATTTACAGGCAAAAGAAGGGTTCTTTCTTTAAGGGTAGTGAAAGATACAGCTGAAAGAGCTGTAAAACTTATGCAAGATTTTCATGGTTTAATCACTGCAACTTAGCAGTGATTAAAACGATGAAAAAAACAAGAACAAACATTGTTTTTGTTCTTCCTTAAGAACAAAAACAATGTTTACTACGCTGTGTGCAAGAGCATAGAAATCTATATCCAGACTGTAAAAAAGAGACCCTTAAAAGAAAATATCCTTGCTAATCTGTAATTTTATGTTTTTTTAATAAATAGATACGTATTTTCTTACTATATTTATTGTTATTATTTTTATAAAATATAAATATTTCATTTTATTTAGTTAAATAGTGAAAAGGGTTAAAGGCAGCGATTTTCAAAATCTCCACGGCCTTGTCGGCACGGGTTAATGTTGACATAGGAAGATAAAATTTTGTATTTAGGTAGGTCTGGGTAGTTTTAAAAGAATGAAGGGGTATGCAATTCGATTTTCGAAAAAAATTTTTTTTTACCCATATAAGGGACACCCTAATATATATTTTTCAGATTTTTTTTACTGTAGTTGGTCATACCTATACTTTTATTGTTTCTAAAACTTGCGTTTTTTGTGTTTAGGTCCTGTTAGCCCCTTAAAGTTGGGACGTTGTTCATGCTAGTTGCTATGCTAGTTGGTAAACTCTGCTTGCGCGATGCAGAATTTTTCGTGACGTCGTTGTGCAGCGTAGTTGACATGAGGCGATGTAGATGCCGCCACAGTTTCGTCATCGACTTGAATAGAAATTGTGATAATGCTATGTTTGCGTGACGAAACGTGCGTCATCAAAAACTAAGTGTATAGAAGTGAATTGTGTTTTTAGAATAACTTAAGGGGCTTACAGGACCAAAACACAAAAAGGCAAGTTTTAGAAACAATAAAAGAATATATGTTACTGGCCAAACCCGATTTTACATAGTATGAACTAGTTTCGCCTGGGCCCTTATTCTCATTCGCTCGCTCTTGCATCCTACGTCGACATAGGATGCAAGACTACGGCGACTACGACTACGACCACGGCGTCCTATTTCTGTGTAAAGGGTTTAAAGTAACCTAACCAAACCTAACCTCGGGATGCCCTCCGCTCGCTCTTGCATCCTACGTCGCTTATCGACTGATCGCAACCATGCAACCCGCGTCGGGAGAACTGTTTTGGCCTAGGCGAAACTAGTTCATCCTAAAATCGGGTTTGGCCGGTAACATATACATACAATCATTCTAATTTTTGGTCAGATTATTCTAAAAGCAACATACTAAAATACTAGTGTTTTAATTTTTTAGTCCACACTATAGATTTTTGTAATTACATAATCGCTTCATATTTTGCAATAAATTACCAGCGTTGTGTCATCGCGCTTCTCTTTCTTTTCTATGAAGTCTGACAGTGACTGCGCTTTAGGTCATGTAAGCCCCTTAAGGTCAGTTTTATAGAAAACCATAATCTGATCTTACAATACGACATCAAAATAGTGCATGAAATACGGTTTGTTTAACAAAATCGTAAATACAACACCTTTATGATAGTAGTTTTTAGTAGGTTTAGCACCTTATTTGCGTAACACACTATCAAACACAATCTGCATCATTTTAAAATGAAAGCCATTCCAACGCATTACCCTGCAGGTGACCTAGACCTGGATAGATTTTTTGTAAATTTAGTCCACCAGGAATTCATCAGGAATGAGGAGATCCGCAGGAGAACCAAGGTAACCGACAAAGCCCGAAGAATTGCCAAACTTAGTGGCAGTGGGCAGGGCACATTGCTCGCAGAGCAGATGGCCGATAGGGCCAAAAGGTTCTGGAGTGTCACAAGGACCTTGTGAAAGCGGCAGGAACCCTTCGGATGCGAGAAGCACAGAACCGGTCGAAGTGGAGGTGCTTGGGAGAGGCCTATGTCCGTCACTGGACGACTTTCGGCTGAAATGATGACGATGAGTCCATCTGAAACCCTACTTAATCGAGGTTGTGATTTAGAAATAGTAAGTTGTTGTTTATGCTAATGGAGTTTTGCCAACTTTCATTGAACGGCTCACGTTAAATATTTTTGGTTTGTTCAAGCGAGCTGTTCAAATAATTGCATTCATTTGTGTAAAGATATTGGAATACAAAGATTTTTTATTAAATAGGATACAAAATTGACTAACTATTTGGTATGAAGTATTTTTTTTATTTTTTTTTATTATTTACCATTTAAAAATCAATTACATTTATTTCAACAGAATAGCATTTATAAACCACTAAGGTTTGTACTTAATGCTACATGTAGGGGAGAGTAGCCCAAAACGGGTAAGCTAAGGTTGATGGTAAAAAAAAACAACTTATAGATATAAATTGAAAATTTATTTGTATATTTTGAAATGTTTAGTTATCAAGGACTATAAAATAAATGACATATTTAGTAGTTTTGTACATTAAGAATAAAAAAATAACAAGAATCTTTACCATTCGAATTACCCGTTTTGCCCGTAGGGGGGGCCTAAAGCAGGTAGGGCTTTTGGGCAAAGCGGGTAGGGACTGAATTACATGAGATTAACGTCAATCAATGACTAGAACTGTTTCATAACAATCATAACTCAGATGGAGCTCCACCAGGATCATCAGCTACTTGCAGTGACAATGCTTGGATCAATGGACCAGTATTCTTGGAATGGTTGCGGCACTTTGTAGACAACGTAATGAGTTGGCAACGTAAACAGATTGTCCATGTGAAATAGATACTCAACTAGCTCTAATTCTTGAGCTGCTGTAAAAACTGTTGTGAATTTTCCTAGTTTTTTTTTGACATCCTTTCTTTATATGTATCTGTAAAGTCGAAAGGTTGATGCCATATTTTTTTGCTGCACCATTGACGGAAGTTTTGAGAGCTTCTTATATCGCAAGCTTCATAACTCCTTCATCCCACGATGCATTTGCAGTCTTTCTTTTGTATTTATTTACCATCTGCAAAAATAAAAGAACTAATAAGCAGTCAATGAAATTATACAGGGCAAATCGGGTATGGGCAAAACGGGCACCCGCTTTGCCCATACCCTTTTTGCCCACAAGCATGTATTTTTTTCAATCGACTCATATCCTTAAAACCGAAATAATAAACGCCAACCTATTACACAAATAAAACGCCTATTTGTTGCAAAATCATAACACAAAACTAGTAAGAACATATTGTAAACCATTTTCGAGTATTCAAAAGTAATGTAACTCAATTTTTTTTAGTGGAAATAGCAAAAAACTTCTTTCTTATCTTACCGTGAACTAGTGTCCGCCAGAGAAGCGTGCCGGCTCCCTGTGATTGGAGAGTGGCAGGCGCCGCGCACTGCACGCACACATTCTTATTAGAAATAAAGGTGCGCAATTTAAAAAGCTTACCCGTTTTAGGCGGGCTACCCGTTTTAGGCTTACCTCCCCTAATGCTACATCGTAGTAAAAACAAAATCAAGGTAAACAATAATTAACTTAATACCCTATTTCGGAATTTGGTAACTTCATCTCAGGTGATATGCTAGTTACTACGTTAGCTGCATGTCACATTGAGCATTCAATGTGTTGTAGGTAGTGGGACTTAAGTTTTAACTTAATATTTCTTGGCGTTATGTCACTGCGCAAATCGGAAGGTAGGCTGTTAATTAACCGAGGAACTAGGTAAGAAGATGTCCGTTCGCCGTAGGTGTTATTTGCACGAACCGTGTATAGCTCGTTACGTGCGACGGCCCGCGTGAATACAGGATGTTGAACTTTTTTCTCTAAATAACCTTTGAAGTATTGTTCTTTTAGCAATGTATATTTAAATTGTATATGTACAGGTAATGTTTTACAGTGATGAAATAGTCGATGCTCATTGTTTTGAAATTGGTATTTAATTTTTTTAGATACGATATTCTTTAGTATTTTTAGTTGGAGTTTATATATTTTACTGAGATATGATTTGAATGTTCGACCGTAACTACTGAGTCCGTATTGAATATATGATTCTGCTAATGAGTTGTATAACATAAGTTTTACTTTGAAAGGAATGCGGTTCTTCAGAATGATTATATTAGCTAAAAATTGTCTTAACTTATTACAAACATGCTCTATATGTTTACTCCAGTTGAATTTATTATCGATGTCTAGTCCCAGTAGTAGCAAGTGTTCGGTAGTATAGTAGTAAGTATCCCCCCTGTCACGCGGGAGACCGAGGTTCGTTTCCCCGCCGGAGAGTGCTTTTGTTTTTTATTCATGGATTTTGCAATAGAAACAGTAAAAAAAAAATCCATCGTCTAACACCCGCTTTCTGAATTGAGAATTTGATCAAACTCCTCTTTAGCAGCTTAAGGTGCAATGGTGGCCCAGAAGTAACGGCCGTGACTTAGGAGTTGCAGGTCGTAGGTTCGAACCCCGACAGGCGCTTTACTTTGCGTAAATTATTTCACCACCACTGCTCTCAAAACGGAGAAGGAAATCATCGTGAGGAAACCGGCATGTCCTAGAACCAAAAATTCAAAGACATGTGACACCTACCAACCCACACTAGGCCCGCGTAGCGGATTACGGCCCACTCCCTCTGGAAGAGGCCTATATCCCAGCGTTGGGAACATTATAGGCTGGTTATGGTTGAAGGAACCCCTTAAGTAAGAGTTTGTCAAGTTCTCAACTCTAAATTTTCGATTTAGAAACCGGGTGTAAGTATGTGGAGCATAACCACAGAATAACTAATAGTATCTACTAGCGTACAGAAGATGCACTCCTTTGATCTTGAAGAAAGCCGCTTTTATAATAGCCTACGAAATCACTTCCCCGCCAACGTGCAAGCTAAATTGCACTTCATCGCCACGCGAGAGAGTTGTTATTACTTTGTGACCTTTCTCGTCCGCACCATACCTGTGCAGCTTGACCGAGTACTAGGGCTGTCTGAAAAGAAAAATAAAATACGATACATACCCTTTTACACTTTTATTGTATTTATGAGTAGTCTATCTACAGTTTTTTCACTTTCACGTAAAGTCACAGAATACATAATAGTACAAGTAGGACCGGAGATTCAATCTGCAAAATCATTAAAAGGAATAGCGACTCTTGCTACGACACCATAAAGTGCAATTCAGGTCGACTTAAAAGTTGCCTCTCTTTCTATCGCGTAACTCTTATCCTTCTGACTACTTTAGAGTCGTCTTCATTTAAAGAATAATTAATCTGAATTTGTAATTACTAGTTATGTGCCTATTACTCTACTTTTGTGAACAAATTACTTTTCAAATAAACATAGACTCGGTACTTAGTTAGTAGTTATACGTAGATCAGAAAACTATTTTATTTTCGACCCGGCCGGCGGCGCCGGCGGCGGCGCGCGGCAGCTCCACTTAATTGGCCCGGCAAGTCGAGCCCGCCGCGTACATCTAGCTTCATACCTAAAATGCGGAGTTCGCCTGGTCTGGCATAACCTCGTATAATCTCTGAAGTGTCTTTCCTAAAATTATCTAAGCGTGAATCACTTAAATAATTTTAATAAAACTTTCAACTCACCACAGTCTCGAGAAATACATTAGAATTTAATATTATATAGAATTTTCGCATTCATCATTATTATGAGTTCGGAGTAAAACCTTGGAATCCGTCTTCATCTCACTAATTATTTTCGGAATCGAAAGCTTTCGAAGTTTCTCAATTTGAATTCTGTTTAAGGTTAAAACGTTTTGTAAGGGTTTAGTTTATTTTCCGCGAACTTTATAAGAAAAAAAAATCGTACGTGCCATTGACATTTACATCCAAATTCATGAATCCTAGTTGAAACTAGATTCTAGTTTATTAGTTTTAGTAAAAACTTTCGTTGCGCCACTTCTTATTCACAGTTAAACTACTAATGCAGTTAAAAACTTGGGGATATTTATTGATAAGGCCTTCTCTTGGACTGCCGAGTTGCAGGAAGTTAGCCGCAAGCTATTTGCATCCACTGCGTTTTTGAAGAGATTGCGTAATTTCCCTCCGACTGCCACTAAGATTGCGCTTGCACAATCGCTTCTTCTACCCATCCTTGACAATGCTGATGCCAGCTATATTGATCTTACCCAAGACCAACTCGATAAACTTGAGCGGCATCAAAATGTTTGTATAAGGTTCATATTCGGTCTGCGCAAATATGACTATGTTTCCGAATTTCGTGTAAACCCCAATTCGCCTTCGTCGGAATGCTCATATTCTTTCCCTTTTGTACAATGTGCTCTTTTCCCCTTCCACCCCTCTCTATCTCAAGAAACGTTTCCAGTTTCTTTGTGACTCCCATACGAAATTTTAAGGTCATCAGATAACTTGAAGCTCATAATGCCTATGTATTCCACAACTTTCCTTGATAAATCCTTTACTGTCCAGGCTGCTCGTTTGTGGGATGCATTGTCAGTTGAAATTAAACGCGCGCAGTCATTACATGTGTTCAAAAGACTCGTGAAGGAACACTACTTGTCATTGTGATCTTGTTGTCATATCTGCAATCATCTACTGTCTTCTTTTATTTTCGCTGCTTATATAATTTAGTATGTATGTATTTACGTATCTATAATTTTGGATATGTATATTATATCTGTGTATCTATTTTAGTGTATTGTATACATAATATTTGCACCAACGACAGCCCCATGTTATGTCCAGGAAAATCACTGTCCATTCCAAGGTTGCTTGGAAGAGATCGCAGAAAGCGATAAGGCCGCCCATTGTATATTTTGTGTATTGATATATCTTTTTCATGTCATGTATTTTTGTGGTGTACAATAAAGTATATATAAATCTATACATATAATAAAATCGTAGGAAAGTCAAAACTGTACATTGAATATTTTTTTAAAAGAATACTTGGGGCGTGATCTACAATCGATACCGAAGCCAAAAATATAGCTTTTAGAATTTTTGTCTGTTTGTCTGTTTATCTGTTTGTCTGTATGTATGTCCGGGATAAACTCAAAAAGTACTGCATGGATTTACTTCAAATTTTGCATGAATATTACTAAGAGGTCGGGTCAACATATAGGCTACATATTATCACGCTTTCACCTACGGGGGAGGAGCTGTGAATCTTTATTTTTCTTACGCATTCTGTGACAGCGTGTAATCTAACGACGCATATTTAAATGTTGTTTTTGAGTAAGCCATGCTATTATCTAGCTTTACACTATAAAAACTACGCCATTTAAGTAACTTGGACAGAGAAACACAGTTTAATTAATGTTAGTAGTGAAAAGACAATTTTGAAGCAGCGCCATCTATGAGATTTCATAAAAATCAAATCAAACTACATGTTAACACTTTTTGGAAATTAATCATTTTAATTTGATCATGTTGGCGAGGTTAGTAGTTAGTTATTCTTAAAATTCATAGATGGTAATGTGCATTTTCTTCATAAACTTACTTTTTGACATAATTTCTTTATTAATTGACATTGTATACAGACACTTGAAATTTTTCACCTCTTTGTTAGTGGTTTTATTGAGAATCATAACACTTGGTTTTAGTAGGTTTTTTATTATTACTTTTCTTTTTTTATTATCTATCCTTTTGATAGATTCTTATTTTGTGAATGTGAGGACTTTGTAGGCCTTATAGACTTTAGATCTGTAGACCATTTTCTATTTTATCAAGTACTTGGTATTTGTTGACAGGCCTGCGCTGTCCTTCCATACCTACTTACTGTAATCTGGAAACATTGTAAAAGCCTAATTTTTTTTAAAAAGAGTAACCATGGAGTTTCTTGCCGGTTCTTCTCCATAGGAAACGACCAATTGGAACCGTGCACCTAGCTTCTGACGTTTCATAAGTGCCCATGTAGGTTTATGTGAAATAAAACATTTTGATTTTGATTTTAAAAGTTGTAAAATTGTTTTCGTTTTGACAAATTCAAGTTCCAACAAACCCTCAAAATCTTGAGCAGAGTTGAGGAAGACAATTAAAAAAAATGCGGTGTTAAGTATTACAAAAAAGTTATGTTCATTGGTGATGATCATTTCTTCATCAATTTCATGTTGTTAGTACAAAATAAACATTGACTGTTAATACTTTTAATACGTTCGGTATTTATCTGTGTGAATATTGCTTGGTAATTAATATATTTTCATGTCGTATACCTAACTAGCTGCTGCCCGCGACGTCGTCTGCGTGAAGGCTCTACAGCACCAAAAATACCTAAGATGCCAGTGTCGCTTTAGCATTATAAGTAAACAACTTTTAAAATAGCATTTAGTGACAAAGTTAAAAACTTGGGGATATTTATTGATAAAGCCTTCTCTTGGACTGCCCAGCTACAGGAAGTTAGCCGCAAGCTATTTGCATCCGCTGCGACTTTGAAGAGATTGCGTAATTTCCTACCGACTGCCACTAAGATTGCACTTGCACAATCGCTTCTTCTACCCATCCTTGACTATGCTGATGCCAGCTATCTTGATCTTACCCAAGACCAACTTGATAAACTTGAGCGGCTTCAAAATTTTTGTATAAGGTTCATATTCGGTCTGCGCAAATATGACCACGTTTCCGAATTTCGTGTAAAGCTCAAGTGGTTACCAATTCGCCTTCGTCGGAATGCTCATATTCTTTCCCTTTTGTACAATGTGCTCTTTTCCCCTTCTACCCCTCTCTATCTCAAGAAACGTTTCCAGTTTCTTTGTGACTCCCACACGAAATTTTTAAGGTCATCAGATAACTTGAAGCTCAAAATGCCTATGCATTCCACAACTTTCTTTGATAAATCCTTTACCGTCCAGGCTGCTCGTTTGTGGAATGCATTGCCAGTTGAAATTAAACGCGCGCAGTCGTTACATGTGTTCAAAAGACTCGTGAAGGAACACTACTTGTCGTTGTGATCATGTTGTCCTAACTGCAATGGACTACTGTCTTCTTTTATTTTCGTTGCTTATACAATTTAGTATGTATGTATTTATGTATCTATAATTTTGGATATGTATATATCTGTGTATCTATTTTAGTGTATTGTATACATAATATTTGCACCAACGACAGCCCCATTTTATGTCCTGGAAAATCACTGTCCATTCCAAGGTTGCCTGGAAGAGATCGCAGAAAGCGATAAGGCCGCCCATTGTATATTTTGTAGTGTTTGATCTTTTTCATGTTATGTATTTTTGTGGTGTACAATAAAGTATATATAAATAAATATAAATAAATAATAAATATAGCACGTCACCTTCTCGACGGTGACCAAAATTGGGATCACACCCTCGCGGAGGCGAGCGTCAGTGACAGTCCCAGCCGCATGCGTCATCTGTTTGCCGTCATCTTTGTGTATTGTAGACTCGCGAGCCTGGTAGCTTTGTAGGAGAAGTATCGCCATCATCTGTCTGAAGATTTTCTACGAGCTTTGAGGCGTGCTACTGGAGACGAAGTCGAAGTAACTGATGAATGCGTGCTGAAAACCTGTCTCCGTTGACTTCAAGATGTGGTCATTTCTATCGGCGGCAATCCACTGATCGAATATGGATTACCAGCTCCCCAATCATCACCGCATCAAGAGCGTGGCGATCGGGAGTATAACGCTGAGACAAATTACGATCCGGGCGAAATGACCACCATACGAAATGACCATGTCGCTTTGTTCTCTTCAGAGCAAAACAAATTTATGACACCGTCCTTGAAAGCGTTGGGCAAAACCAGGGTAAAATGTTTTTCTTGGATGCTCCTGGTGGAACAGGAAAAACATTTGTTACCACTGGCATACTTGCAGAGGTCAGGAGGCAAGGCAAAATTGCTATTGCTGTAGCGTCGTTGGGAATCGCTGCCACACTGCTTTCGGGTGGCAAGACAGCACATGCCATGTTTAAAATTCCCATCGATTTAGAGAGCGCCGAAACGCCTGTTTGTGGTGTGTCACGTAACAGCGATAAAGGACACGTGCTCAAGGATTGCTCTCTGATCGTATGGGATGAGTGTACAATGGCCAATAGGAAGGCAGTTGAGGCCGTGGACAGCACCCTGCAGGACATCCGCAGGAACGACTTTTGATGGGTGGTGTCACAGTTCTGTTCAGTGACGATTTCCGGCAAACGCTTCCCGTGGTGACGCAGGGATCGAGGGCTGACGAGGTGAATGCTTCATTGAAACGATCTTCGTTGTGGTCACGAGTTCGTACGCTTCGCCTGACCATTAATATGAGAGCTCGGCTTGGCGGCAATGCACGTGCTCAAGAGTTCTCCGATGTCCTTCTAAGTCTTGGCGAAGGCACTCTACCAGAAGAGAGAGGTGGACAGGTGGTGCTTCCAGATTCACTCGGTAGAGTGGTATCCAGCTTAGAAGAACTCATTCGCTGTGTGTACGGGGACATCAGTCGTATACCGCACCAGCAGAATTCTTGGGTGTATTAGCGGGCTATTTTGACACCCAAAAATGATCAGGCTGCAGCAATTAACGAATGCATTCTCTCGGAAATTGAGGGTAATGAAGTGGTCTACACCTCGATAAACACTTTAGTCGAGCAAGATGACGCCACGCATTATCCCGTGGAATTTCTGTCAGCAAGTGGACTTCCAGCGCATACCATCAAGCTGAAGGTCGGTGTCCCGATTATGCTTCTTCGGAACCTATCTCCTCCGAAGTTGTGTAACGGGACCCGCCTTAAAGTCATCTCGCTCCACAGACACACCATTGAGGCCGAAATTCTTACGGGTTGTGGCGTCGGCGAGGCAGTATTTATACCACGCATTCCCCTCATATCTCATAACTTCCCGTTCCAGTTCAAGCGCGTACAGTTCCCCGTGAGTGTTTGCTTCGCGATGACCATCAATAAGTCGCCGGGGCAGACACTGAGGGCAGCGGGTGTCGACCTCAGGACGAGTTGCTTCTCACACGGGTAACTGTACGTCGCTTGCTCCCGCGTCACCAGTCCTGACTCTCTTTACATTTTGGCTCCTGGCAGCATAACTACCAACGTAGTTTATAGGGAAGTGTTGTAAGGTATGATATGACCTTTGTACGTATTTTTACTCTTTTGTGTCCTGGAATGTATTCCTGCATTATTTTGTCTATTACCTTCCGTCACATCTTATGACTGAACTCAGCAGGATTCCCATATAACTCTCTTCACTTGCTTCGCTTGCAAAAAAAAAAATATTTTAATGATATTTTAAAAGTTGTTTACTTTTAATGCTATAGCGACACTGGCATCTTAGGTATTTTTGGTGCTGTAGAGCCTTCACGCAGACGACGTCGCGGGCAGCAGCTAGTAAGTATATAATAATGTATTTTTGACGTTCAAAAAGTGTTGATTCTCTGCCTAATTTGAATAAATGACAATATATAATGACTTGAGTTTCCATACAAGTTTCAAACAAATATTAAAAGTCAAACTTAGTATTAAACACAAATTGCCCTATACGTCCTGTCCCATATTGGGTCGATACCACAGATTGGTCCAACAAATTATCTAAGCCCGATATCGGCATAATTAACAAGGTTGGCAGCGATTCGGTAGCCACAGTATGATGTCGTTAGTGTTTGAGTGATTGCTATCTAGCCACCGATCGATCTATTCCGTAGAAATCTTACCGTGAAAACTTAGGTGAAGTGAGCATTCAATAGTGTCAATCCCTATATAGCATCAGATGGAATGACAGATGGAATGACAGCTCACTTTTTTATCCGCGTCAATGATATTAAAATTATGATGATTTTTGTGTGGTTTGTGATCCTTTATGTACAGACGCCAGCACATCAAGCTACTAGAATCTGTCAAATTTCTTAAATAGATGTTCCACTTTATCGCTAAAACATAAGGTTCAAACTTGATTGGGAATTTTCTACAGTTTTGGGTAGCTTGATGCTCTCTGTACATATTTTATAATATAGCTAACAATATTTTTCATCTGTTTATTTCAGTATTCTAATTCTCGTCAACAAGTTTCACATTAAATTTAATTATTTATTAATTAACTAGTATTGGATTTAGGTTTTTAGTTCTTGTCACATTTTCTCTTAACACATCTGACGTTGGCAGAATTGTCGACATGGGCACCATCGCCAAAGTGAAAAATAGAATACAGGTTTCTCTTTTAGATCGGCTGGTATGTGCTGGTTTTTACCAGACTGACTCAGAAGGAGGGCATTGTTCTTTTTGTGTGTTTCTTTTGCACGCTCTGTGATTTATGCGCCTTGATGGATTTTAACAAATAAGTTTTGATTCGCCGATAGATATCACGAACCCAGGACCACGCTCAGCAGGCGCGCTTGCGACCACGAGACCTCCGGAGCCGTTAAACAAAGCAAGGTCGGGCAAAGTGTTATTGGGGTTTTCCATTAGGAATTTCTGAGTAACAGCCAGGAGTTTGGAAGTTGGTGGTGCGACAGCACTTAAAGACCTTGGCCTGATCTCTCTCCGGTCGTGTCGGACTGCCATCCAATCGGATTGACAGTGAGGGAAGAGAGACTAGTGCACCTGCGTCTGCGCTCGCACTTGTGCACTATAATATCTCCCGCGCCGAAGGTTAGCTCCGTTGAATTTGCCGTCATGGCTGAAATACGGTCTGGAGGTCTATTTTAGATATCACGAAAACGTAATTCTGTGAACCTGGTTCAGTTAAAAAAAGCTTTAACTTTGGGACCTTCAACTTTTTTTTCTTTTGTTAATCTCAGCATCGAAACTTAAGAAAGGTTATTTTAACTTTAGAAAACGTTAACTAAGTTTTCTTTGAACAAGTAGGTGAGAAACATAACTAAGTTTTATAAAATAAGCCTGCACTATCTCAAAGTGGGTGAAGTTACAATATAAATAAGATTTAATGCGGAACAAGAGAAACAGAGTTCCTTTTGGAAAACTCTCAGGGTTTTTGAATGCTTTTGGCTGGCTACATACATAAAACAATTCCAAATGGAGGTCAGATAGACAGTCACTCTGTAAAATACTGGTATTCAGCTGCACTCAGTTGGACTAGAAGCTGACCCCGACATAGTTGGGAAAAGGCAGATGATGATGATTATAGTCCAGGCCATTTTCAAGCTTGCCCCAAGGCGAAGGACATCAATGAGGATTACCACAGACAAAAAGGCTACTATTTTAAGACTCCACTAAAACCGCATTTTTAACCGACTTTAAAAAAAGGAGGAGGTTCTCAATTCGGTTGTATTTTTTTTATTATTATTTTTTATGTTTGTTATCTTAGTACGCCGTCATTTATAAACCGATTTGGAACATTTTTTTTTATTCAATAGGATATACTTTGAGATTCGTCCCATTTTTATCAAAATCCAGTTCTGATGATAGGATCCACGAGGAATTGAGAAAACTCTTCAAATTTTATAGGCACACCTATAGCGATTTGGGTATTTTTTATAGTAACTCGTGCATTTGCTTTCGGAAACCACCATTTGGTGAAGTGGAACTGATGAAGAAGACCACAGTTGGCCACCGGAACTACTAAATAATAAGTATTTCACGGGTTGTGATTCGATTACTTTAATATGGTTGCTAAGCAATTTATGCTCGTCACAATGCGAATGTTGAAATAGAGCTGATGGTGGAATACCAGGAGAACTCCTCAACAATTAACGTCCCTGCATCGGGAAAGCAATATTTTGTAAAAGGTGATAGGCAAGTTGACATTAGGCTATTGTAACTTAGATAAATTATAAACAGACCCACTAAAAAGCTAGAAATAAAAACTTTTTAACAAAAAAAAAACCGACTTCCAAAAAAAAAACACTACAAAGTGAAAAATAACTTTAATTTCGGAAGTCGGTGTCTTTAGATCTGTATTTTAGTTTTTGCCACCGACTTCCGAAATTAAAGTTATTTTTCACTTTGTAGTGTTTTTTTTTTGGAAGTCGATTTTTTTTTGTTAAAAAGTTTTTATTAAAATAATTTACCACAACATCACACCTGTAATTACTGAAGAGTTAGGCTAGAGGTGTATCTATAGTAGGGTGTACTATAGTAGTTATATTTGGTCCTATGTAATAGGGGTGAGTCTAAAATAACAGTGCAGAATTCCTATTCGTTGTTTATTTATTCGAGTTTTGTAGCATTTGATGCGCACAGCAGTATTTGTGTTGCGGTTCTTTTGCTAACTGGCCGGGATGCGTTTTGGCAATGATAACATTGCCGCAACGAGTTATGGGATGGTCAGTCCGTTACGTTATTTCGTATTTAGAGTAAATATTGCTTTTGTAATGTGTTTTATTGAGTTGAATGAGAATGTAATTCTATGAGAATGTAATGATATATTATTATTATTTCCTTTATTAAACTAAATACATATAAATAATATTTTTAAATATTAGTATAAAAAAAATATAAAAACATAAAAAATAGTAGCCCACCGGTATCGGGAACAGGGTCCAAGCTGCCGGCGGTCAGGGTTTCAGAGAGAGGAACCTCCTAACAATGCGGGCCGTGTCCAGAAGTACCGCTTTCTGGATCAAGCCCTTGATCCAGCTGCCCAACGCGAGCCTCCTCAGGTGTTGGTTGAAGCTCTTGGCTATTAGTCCATTGGCTGTCACGACTATCGGCACAGTGATCGCTGAGTCCACATCCCACATGTCGACAACCTCGCGAGCCATTATTATTATTATTATAAGCCTGTGTTGTCCCACGGCAGGGCAAAGGCTTCCCTGCCCTCTTTCCACTTTTCCCGGTGTACCTACTGCGATTGTGGGCCAATCCGTAAAGAAGCAGTCCAGCTCATCTTCTCCTCACCTCATTCTGGGCCTGCCGCGCAGTCGTTTCCTGCCATTGGGGATCCACTGAGTGTTGGCTTTTGCATATTGCTGCTCCGACATGTGACAGATATGGCCAGCCCAGTTCCATTTTAGTCCAACAGCTGTGCGGCCAGCGTCCGCTATTTGTGTTTTGGAACGAAGTACTGTGAGTTTGACAGTAACTGGTTTTAAATTTTCACCGTTTGTATTTGTAAAGATAATGGGTATTCCTCAAGATGTGGGAAACATTCTTATTTAAATTCATTTATCAAACATGAACAACAACATTAAGAACAATATTGTGATTCTTTTACATGTACAGACGCCAGCACATCAAGCTACTCGAAACTGTCAAATTTTCCCAATCAACCTTGAACCTTATGCTTTAGCGATAAAGTTGAAAGTCTTTTAAAGAAATTTGACAGATTGTAGTAGCTTGATATGCTGGCGTCTGTACCTACCAACGACCATACGTACCTACATATTATTATTTTATGTCTGTTAGCTTATATTATCAGCAATTGCAGTCCATTCCAAGGTTACCTGAAAGAGATCGCAGAAAGCGATAAGGCCACTCATTGTATGTTTGGTAGGTTATATTTGGTCTGATGTACAATAAAGTAAGTATATCGCACCTCAGCTCAAATAGAGTTGTAAGTCAAAAAAGCAAACTTTCGAGAAAGTTCATTTGAAATTTTATTCTAACGTTTTTTTTTCACCTAACATATGACACTAATGCCACCTAGGGATAAATATTTAAACCATAAGCACGACATTATTCGAGATAAGATTTTGAAGTTTTCTGAAACGAATGGTGTCAGAATGGTGCAATAAAAGAGTTTTTAATTTTTTTTGAGTTGTGACATTATTTGAGCGGGGGTGCGATATATTAATAAATAAAAATAAATTATGTAAATATTATCTTGATTATTAAAAATAATAGAAATTAGCATCAATGTTATAAAGGTTTCTATGTGAATTAATGTATAATTGGCGTTGTACTGTTTTAATTAACTATAAATAAATCATAACACTTTATCAAACTTTTTTAAATGGGAAGGTAATTAGGTACTTACTTATACCTCATCCTCATATTTTGTTTTAAGAGGTTAAGACAAGCCATGTCAAACATACATACATACGTACATAATCAGCCTATAATGTGTCCACTGCTGGGACAGAGCCCCCCCCTCTCTGTGAGAGGGAGTGGGCCGTAATCCACCACGCGGGTCCAGTGCGTTGTGATGTTTTCCTTCATCGTTTTTTTTTTCATGTCAAACATTTAAAACAACATAATTTCTTAGAAAACTCGCATTAATCAAACCCGGCCTTAACAATCCATTCCTCATATTCGGCTTAAATTTAGTTTCTGAGTTCGCTAATTCTAAAGCTTTTAATTCACCATTCTTCATTGTTGACTTCGCTACAGTAATAATTGCTGGGTCGAGGCCTAAGGCGTTTTTTTGAATGGACGCTTTTCATTGGCTTCCTAGCCGTAACAAAAGGTGGGTAGTTTTTGTTTGTTTTGTTCTTAATTAGGGCTAGAATGGGGCTTATTCAATAGGTGGTTAATTAGAATCTTTGGCGATGTCGTTTTGTTTTTTTTGCAGATATTTTTCCATACGCGAGTTGGTGGTTAACAAATTGCACAAGATACAGGAAGATATTGGTTTAGTTGAGACAAACATGCGATTTGCTCTCACCAACAACATTCTTCGTTCACTGATCACCGTATCGCCAAAAGTGGTGATGGCAATGTTTTATTGTAACCTCACCGGGTATTTCAAGCAAGTCACAAGAAAGATCTTCAAAGAAAAAGTATGTATTGCGGCTCGTACAGAAGATCACAAACGAAACTAAACACAGTTATATATAAAAATGGTAAAAAAAGAAAAATGAAACAGAAAGTCCTCCTATACGAGGCCAAAAGGCTCCTATCTCAGCATGATGCTGCGACATCATTGGCTTCGTGTCATTTCTGTCAGCCTGGTCGGCAAAGAGAATGCAGTCAAGTAGTTTCTGCCGATAAAATAAACTAATCCCTTCATACGTGGCACTGTTGTTACCAGGATCCTCAAAATATTGATGGTCATCCCTAAATGATACTAGACAGTGGCTTCTCGCTATCAATTACCGCTAGTCATGCAGACTACATGAATATGGAAGTCATTCCCCCTCTGAAGTTATCTACCTCCACTCCCCTCAGTTCTTTTATTGGGCGCTCAAGTACAAAACCTCCATGCAAGTTCTGTTATCCTGGTACCCGGTATGACTCAAGTTAAGTAGAACCTGACAAAATATACGCCATCCCTTCTCTTTCTGTGGTGATTTAGAGGACAATGAGCAACGTCTCTATACAACTTATGCAAGCCTGGTACCCGCAACCACTGCTTTTCAATCCGGTGACCGGGATTCAGATCGCACAAGACCTATTAATTATTATTTGGTAAAACGATATAATAATCTACGTTCGTGGGTCATAAAATTATTACCAGCAATTCCATTCACCCCCAAAATGATATCAGATGAGGCACACAGTGCCACAGCGGTCTCTCGCTATCAATTACCGCTAGTCATGCAGACCACATGAATATGGAAGCGACACTCAGTGAATTCGGTCATTAGTCTGCAGTAAAGAGTGTTTCGCGGTAACGTAGGAGCATTTGATGCTGTTAATGTTAAAGAGTAAATTTTTTTCAAGAGGAAACAGATTTTACTGTTAAAATAACATTTTGCCTATTTTGTGTTACAGCATTATTATTTTTGAAGTGAATATTTCTATAGGCGCATTGGGCATTTTTTGAAATGGGGAGAAAACCTTTGAGTATTAAACCAACCGGAGACGCCACGAGTACTAATATCTATGCACATAAGTCTGTCACTTTCATCGCGGGGGACGAGGGAACGCAATAATACATTAATGCAATTCGATGGCGTTGTTACGCACGCACACAAAACAAAAAACAAACACAAGCATAAACTATACGCACACATATATAACCGCTATGACCGGCGGTCTCGTACCTTTGGCAGCGGGGATCGCCAGACAATGGCGACTCCAGTTGGTTTAATACTCAAAGGAAAAAACCAGTGAACTCGCGCCACTGTTGCCGTAAGCGACACCGGGCGTGTTTTTGTTTAAAAGACGATTAAAAAAAATACCCGCTTCTGATGTGTTGGGCTGTCCTCGGGATGCACTCGGTTTTAATGTAGGTATATCCGATATGTCAGTGAGTGATGGTAATGTATTCTGTTTGTGTTTTCACTTACGTCGGCACTCCCCGGAGTGCTACTGTTTTTGTCTGTAGTTTATTAATGCTGTTCCTGTGCAAAGGCCTCCTCCAAATCCATCCAGGAATCCTTTTTCGGCGCCACCTCGATCCAAACCTTGCGGTACGCGTCTAGATCGTCTCGCCAACTCTCCCTGGGCTGTAGTTAGACCTGAAAATAAGGAACGAGCAAGGATCGCCACGTCACGTTCCAAGAAAGTGGCTATCAATTTCGAAACCTAGACTAATTCTCCCACAGTGACTTCCTCAACTATTTGTTAGTGACGTTTGTATTAACATAGTGATCGACTGAAGACGATTTGAAAGATCAAAACTCAGCTATGAAGATTACGCTCCTACATTATTATGTCTGCAAATTATTAAAGCCTTACGGTCTTATTCATAAAAAAAGCTTATAGAAGGTTTAAAACGTTCATTAGTTAAAATGCTCGATAAGCTTTTAAAACGTTCGATAAAATTTTGTATTCATAAACGCTTCATAAACCTTCTATAGTTAGAGTGTCCTAAAACTTCAATATAAATATAAATGTTGCCATTTTATTGAAGTCTTCCAACAAATTGGCCAACACATTGAGTTGTCAAACGAGAATATCTGCCTACGCACCGAATAATTGTGACCATAGACATTATGACGTACTGAAAACTAATTTATTGTCTACAGTTTCGACAGTTTAGCCGCGTTACCATGGTAACCATGGTTTTATAAGTCAATGAATTTGATATTGTTATTTTATTGTCAGGCGAGCGAAAACCTTTGAATATATTTTTGTATTTAAAAGAAATGGAATTAAGACCGTAGACTAGTTCCAAGAAAGGGCAAAGAAGTGAATACTCGTTTTGGTTGGAGGACGATAAGGTGTGTACTGTTACCTACAACTACAATGTGCTCAAAGCAGTTATGTTCAAAGTAAGTTTTGTTTTGTAAACATTGTTAATTTCTCATACTTATGCTTGCTTCTGCTTTTTCTTAGATCTTTTAGAAGAATTGGTCAGGGAGAGGGTTTCATAATAGAAAATGAAGATGGACGCTGGTGATGGCGCCAAACAAGTAGCCGAATTCAAATAAAAACACATACTGACTGACACCAACGCGAAAAAGGCGGTATGGCATGATTTACGAATTAGGTGCCTATCCAATTTACTTATAAGTTACAAAGTTCCTGAGTAAGAATGTCAAGAAATTCGTTTGATGAAGAGAAAGAATTATAACATTCATTTTGTATTTCAGGACAGTAGGAAGGATGGTGCTTCACTACAAATAGCAGAAACTAAAACGGCCTACAGAAGAGGTGGCATAGATGGCAAATGAAAAGAAACATTTTAAAAATGTTGTTCTGCTAGCACAAGTTCTAGAAGCCGAAAGTTTAGAGTATTATAAAAATAAATCAATTAAACTGATATCTGTATATAAGCTTTTTATTAATGCACTACTCGCTAAAATGTCTCTTTATCTTCTTCGTGTCGCGGGGACGACAGTATTTAAGATCTTGTTGGCCCAAAACTTTGCCACTTCCACAACGTCGTCAGTGGCAGCGCAGAGGTGCATGTTTAGGGACGCATACGGTAGGATAGGAGGAGGAGCATGGTTTGCTACATAGCTTCACAACCACTCCCTACTGCCGTATCCTATTGGAGCATCTCCCTGCAGGGTGTAAACTTCCGTGATCCACACAGAAGTCCCTGAACCGTCTCCGGACACAAGTGGGAAGATGTACCTCTAACCTGGTAAAGTGAGGCTATCTCGGCTGAATGTTTCCTGAAAAGTTTGTAAAATAGCATTTGCATTTCCCCTTGCAACTTCTTGGGCTGACTTTGTATGATATTCATTGCTACCCTCTAACTGCATGTCTCCATGGTCAACTGCAATATTGTAAAGTACCTACTGCTCTAGCCACTATGGTTGTTTTCACATTTCCTAGTTTGCATGTATGCCATGTAAAAGACATTGAAAAGCGTGGTTTCCACAGCCCAAAGCAGCAGCGTCCCACAGTAATTCTTGTTACAATCATTTATGTGCTTCGTTATATTTTTCCTCGCTTCTATTTTGCATTGTAGGTATAAAATAATAAACTCAATTGGTTAAACAGAAGTGCAACATAAATTAAATACTACTGCACATGTTACATTTGTAGGTCAAATGTCATTTTCTATCAGCTGGTGCAGAATCGGCCATTTTTTTCCCTTATAGTACTGTTATAGTAGGGTTCTGGGTTTCATAACTTTATAGTAGGTTTAGAGAACGTTTTAGGGCTAAAATGCGTTTATGAATAACAATTTTTGACAACGAGACATTAGCAAGCCTTTAGATGTTCTATAACTTATTATGAATAAGACCGTTAGTGACATGTAGCTTATATCATTATGAAATGATCAGTAGTCATAGTAACAATAAAGTCAGTGAGGTTGATAGGGGGGGCTAACTGTCAAGGATACACTGAAAATACAACAGTATTTACAGATTGTATCAGAAATGCGTGGTCATATTTAAGGGTGTGGTACAGACCATCAAAAATATCAATTGTCCCATACAAAACTTCAATACCTACTCGACCCAAATGTATGGGACGACTGATTATTTTTTTGCGATTTCGATATTGGTCCCATTGAGAACGTTGTTCAGTTTGATGGTCTGTATCACACCCTTATGACCACACCTTTCTGATACATACTGATACTGTTAGCCTACGTCATCCCATTGCTGGGCAACTGGCCTCTCCCCTTGACTTCTAGGTCTTTCGATCCAGGGCTAAAGTGGACTACTGCTCATTTGTTTTATCCAGCTCGTCCCACCATCTTCTACAGGGTCTGCTGCGACACCTTCTAGCTGTGTCAGGGCTCCACGTAGTGGTTAGTTTGGCTCAGCTCTTATCTCTTCTTGGTCACGGTCAAGGTCGTGTCTCTGAAAAGCCTTCGTGGTTTTATGCACGACGTTCCTCCACTTCGTCCGGTTCTCAGTTTCTCTCAGGGCGGTCGTAACAGAGAGTCCAGTGAGGGCGGTTACTTCTGAACAGCGCTTAGGTGATCGCCCGTGAGGACTTTTCCCATCTACCTTGCCCATTGCCACCAACATTTCTAGATTATCTGGTTCCCAACTGGCAATGCTACCAAAGTAACCGAGAATCCTTCAGCTCTGATATATACATGCTTTATATTATTAAATTGTGGTGACTTTTTGAATGCATATTTTGTTAGGAAAATCAACCCCACAGTTCCATCCACCCGTTAGTAACGCGAATATTCCTAAGTGCTTTGCTTACCGTACGCCCCTGAGAGCAAATTTACCGTCTTTTTTGTAAAAACCGTGCTTAATTGCTCTAAAATTACCTTTGTTTCAACGGGAAAGCTCCTAGCTGTATATATTTAGAGTTTGTTTTGCAAAAATCTAAGTACCGTTGTTAGGGTTTCGTACCCAAAGGATGCCATCGAGAAACTGAACTATTACTTGTCAAAAAAGGTGTGCGTCGAATGTTTTTAAAGGAAGCTTTTTGAATGTTCTAGAAGCTTCAACTCATTCACATTGGCCGAGCGGGAAGGACAGGCGTTTTCGCCAGAAGCGCGCGAATTGTGACGGGACCGGTTTGAAGAAGTTTCGCGAGGTTCCGCTGTCCGACTGTCCGACTATCACTTGGGCTGTATCTTTTGATCCTTAATAGGTAGACACTTGAAATTTTTACAGAATTTGTACTAGTATAGCCACTGTAAAAAGAAATAATAAAAAGTAAAAAATTAAACATACAAGAAACATGTTAAAGAAATATGTAGTGATAAGTATTGTAGGAGAACCCTTCGGGTACGAGTCCGACTCGCAGTCTCGACTTGGTCGCTTTTTCCCTGTTGTTTTTAACGTGTTTTCCTATAAACAGCGAAGTGCGAATCGGATTACTGATGTTGATCATAATACATTTTTAAAATGTTTTATTTGACGTACTTACATTTATTTGCAGAGACAACGTTTTTGTTATGATAAAACATAACAAAAACGTTGTCTCTGCAAATTACAACACACAAATTCAGAGCTCGTATTTCGTAAATTTTTGGCGGATTAGATAAATTATTGAAGTATTTTCCGATAAAAATTGGTATATTTTTATTTCGAAATTATGTATTTTGCACGCGTTTGTTAGCTTTGTATAATTAACTTTTGCTGGCAAATAATACAACTGAAATGGTAATCGATATGACAAGATAGTACCTACTCTCCGTTCGCAGGCCCGCGCTTACCACCGTAAGCCGGGAAGCCATACTTATCTAGTGATCCTAAGCGCCCCTGCTGACTGTGATTCCCGTTTCAGACAAAGTGTTATTGGGTTTTCAATTAGGCTAACAAGTACCCTATCTGTCTGAGACTGGATTTGTAGTTGAAAAGCAATAGCCTAATTCCTTCACATGAGACTGTACCTGGCGAAATGTAAGTCTATTTATTATACAACTCTGCTTATACTTCCGAGTAATAGAACGGTTGTGTTACAGAGTTTATTTATGAAGATTGCATACTATGACCTTAATGAGAGTACCCAGAATCACTGTTAATTAGTATCAAAACTAGTCCATCTGTTGCATTTATAATTACGTGCAGTTGGGTACGAACGGCGAGGCTTTTTCCACTAGAATAGTCAGCCATGTGTCATAATTATGCCAGTTGGTTATGTAGCCAGTAGCCCGCTGGTTATAGGTTATGTTGAAAAGTTTCAATTGCTGTTTTGAAAGTCTGTGTTGGGAGCTTATGGCTTTCTGTGATAGAGAAGTTAAGATGTTAATTTTATTGGGATTTCTGGTACAAAGAGTAGCAAGTATTCAAGCTGTTGATTTTATCATCTGCAATAGCTAAAGGGTTATTCTACGCGCCCGTCGTACTGAATCTCTAAGATCTCCTGTCCGATATGCGAAAAAATTTGCAAAAAATACCGTTTCAGCATTTTAATAATATCATAGGATCCACGTCCATCTATAGAATATAAGCTTAAGCATCATCAGCCTATAACGTTCCCACTGCTCGGACACAGGCTTTCTCGATGAGAGGGAGTGGGCCATAATCCACAAAGCGTGCCCATATGGTTCTAAGAAAGACACTTCCTAGAACCAAAAGGGTCAAATTTCCTCATGAAGATTTTGAGAGCAGATGAGATAAATTACACAAGGTAAAGTGACTGCCTGGGGTCGATCCACGACCTTACGACACGACCAATTACTTATTTGACTGGCCAATTCTTCCCTTGCGGTGGTAGGGCTAACGCACGCCTGGTTTGCGTCCACCCTCCCACCGGAGTCCAGCGGCAAGCAGCCTGCTGTGTTTCGTCGATGCGTGGGAGTTCCAGTGCCTTAGGCATCTTCTGGGGCCGCTTGTTCCATCATAGACCTCATCCATCGCTTTCCATCACGCGTGATCGAGGTCAAGAGCAGGCTCATTCAGCATTAAAAAACATCAACCTGCAAACTGTAACCATGAATTCGGCACACCATTCTAGAAATCTTAATCTTAGCGTAGAAATATAGGAAGACAAGCATTCACCACCTCCCAACTTCGTTAAACCCCAGGAGCATATACCTCATTGAGGTCATCTTGGCAGTATCTCTAGACGTCGCCATGGCCTTCAATACCCTGCCCTGGAGTTGCACCAGGGAGGCACTCCTGTATCACCAGATGCCAACCGAAATCGATAGCCGATTCCCGGCCACCGACAGCGGGGGCTTGCGGACGGCGAGCAATGCGCAGTTCGCCGTCCGGTAAGGACCAGGCCCGGGTCGACGGCGCGTTGTGTTCCTCGCGCGCCTCACAGAGATCCGCTAGGGTCCGCTAGGGCCGATGCCTGCCAGGGTCGCGGGTTGTTCGAAAGAGATACCGTGGCCCCTGTCACAGGCAACTGAAGAAACACGGGTAGGTTTTATTCAGTAAAAGTCTGACACGCCCTCCCGTTCCGTCTACAGCGGGAAAAGTTATTTGATTCCCACCCAAAAAAAAAGCATGTACCTCCTGGGCTTGATCTGCGGTGATATGGAAAGATCTCAATCGATTGCGTACCCAAGTAGACCGCCGCAGATTCTATTTGTCAAAAATCCCCCTTTGACTCTGTCCAGACCATGTCCCACTTGCTGGAGTGTCCTAAGTGCCCGTTTACCTGCACCTCTGATGACCTAAAGAATACCGCTGGCGTCGCAATTAACGTGGCCACCTACTGGCTCAAACCATATAAAAAAAAACCGGCCAAGTGCGTGTGGGGCCACGCACAGTGTAGGGTTCCGTAGTAGCCCGTTATCACAATGTAGTACGATTCTGTTGTTCTTTATTCTAAATATAAACAAAAATATTTTCTTTTTCAATGCAAGTCTTTACCCGTTATAAATAAGCAACTACTTCATCTTAGTCACTTTAAAAGATTAATGCTAAGGATTTTGTATTTGGTACAAAATTATCCAACACCCAAGGTTAACGACTATTACTACTAAACTAATAAAGTTATCTTAACCGCTATACTTTTCCTTTAAAGTTCATGAAATGCACTATCATCGTGATTTTTTCCAGATTTTTCAAGCCAGCAGTTTAGCTTTTAGAGAGGGGGGGGGGGACGCCCTACTGGAACAAAAAATTGCACTTTAAAGTTTAATATTTCGTAAATGGTGCATTAAATCGAAATATTATATTAGCAACCCTAATATAATATTTCGATTTAATGCAAGTCATTTTAGAAGACCTATTTAACGATACCCCACACGATGGGGTAGACGACGAAAAAAATATTCATCGCCACTTGTGTGGGGCGATGTAGGCGAGCTACCCTAAAAAAAAATATTTTCATAATTTTTATTTTACCACTTTGTCGGCGTAATTAATATACGCACTCCTACAAAATTACAGCTTTCTAGTACTAAAGGTCTCTTAGCAAAACCTCGGACAGACAGACAGACAGACGGACTTGACGAAACTATAAGGGAACTACGGAACCCTAAAAAAGGAAGAGTACCATCGACACGAAAAGAAGAAAAAGCTTAGAAACTTTTCGTCGGTTATTTGCCACCATCACACTAATATTATAAAGGCGAAAGTTTGTGAGTGTGTGTGTGTGTTTATATGTTTGTTACTTCTTCACGCTCAAACGGCTGGACCAATTTTGATAAAATTCTGTATGGAGGTAGCTGACACCCTGGATTAACATATAGGCTACTTTTTATCCCGATATCTCACGGGATCGACAATTACGCGGGTGAAACCGCGGGGCACAGCTAGTGTTATAATAAAGAGAAAAGGTTAGAGTTTTTATATTTTTGTTTGTTATTCTTTCACGCAAAAACGACTGAACAGATTTGGATGAAATTTGGCACACAGATAGTTTATAACCTGGATTAGCTTTTTATCTCAATATTCCCACGGGATCGAAACTTATGCGGTTGAAACCGCGGGGCGCAGCTAGTAGATATATATTTCTGTGTTTGCCACCTTATCAGCCACCATATCATACGCGTCGATGTCCCTAGTTGAGTTGAGATAATGACGTAACACACTATCAGTAGCAGTGGGTTTTATTTTGACAATTCAACAACATTCATTGCGTTATTTACGTTGTTGAGCAGACACATTTTTCGAACATGGAGCAATGGATTAGCAATATCCTTCAAAAAGATTCAGATTGAAATTGATAGTGTGTCACACAATTAGAGTGCTGTATACCAAAATAACGGTCGTGGCCTTCACAAAGTTATGAACAAAATTCCAATAATTAAAAAACTCATGGACATACCCTCTTTATAAATGAAACAAAAAGGTCTACGGTAAAAAGTTTTTAATCATACATTTTTTATTTCATCGGCCTCTCATGATCCAATTCCTTCCGCTTTTTATCGAATTTCTTCTTCCATATTTTTTCTAACTACCTTTAATTCATTTTCAACCCTCTCACTACACGTTTAGTTACAATTTTCTTTGTAAATAGTACAGGTTTGTTAAAACTTATCTAAACTCAGCTTACAGAGGTATTCCCTTTGATACTGTTTGCAAAATTTAAATTCATTTTAATGAAATGTATTTTGATCGGGTTTATTTTGAAAGTCCGTTATTTTGTCAAATTAGTTAGGTATCATAATAGAGAGGCTTGTGACTAAGTAATAACAGCTGCACGGGTCGATTGATCAGGTTAAGCTACGCTTGCCGAGGTTGGTCCGTGGATGGGTGACCATCTTTACATATCAAGACCTCTCCGTGCCTCGGAAACCACGTTAAGCCGTTGGTCCCGGCTGTCATTCGTGAATCTTTAACAGTCGTTACGGATCGTCAGAAGCCCGAAAGTCAGACAACCAGTCTTACCAAGGGGTATCGTATTATCTAATTATTGGGTTGTGGAGGTCAGATGGGCAGTCGCTCCATGTAAAATACTGGTATTCAGCTGCATCCGATTAGACTTGAAGCCGACCCCAACATAGTTGGGAAAAGGCTAGGCAGATGATGATGAGTTAGGTATCATAATAGTAAGTAGTAGCAAGTACGTACTTACTGGTAGTCTGGTACAGATGTTCTATCTCACGAAGTCCGTTCAGCCTCGGTTGTAGAAGTGACGTTTCCCGACATGCGTATTTGTGTGCGTGAACCTAGGTAGCGTTAGCAATAAAAATCTTATATACGAGGATTTTATTTTTTATTTCTATTTGAAGAACGAAAGTAATTGTTAATAAAAATATAATTATTATAAAGAGAAAAATATGAAAGGACTGAGGGCAATAAAAAACAAAATAATTACATTTCGAGTCGCTGTTACTGTGTCGTCGGAATCATCTTTTATTATTTAACTTTTTTGTTAGCCTAGTGGGACAGTAGGAATGTAGTAACATATTATCTAGTAACTAGATGTAAGAAGATATAAGATTTCTTTCTTTCTTTAGATACATTATATCTGCTTAGCCTTTTCCCAACTATGTTGCGGTCGGCTTCCAGTCTAACCGGATGCAGCTGAATACCATTATTTTGCATGGGGCGACTGCCTATCTGGTCTTCACAATCTAGTTACTGAGTAATATGATACCTCTAGGTAAGACTGGTTGTCAGGCTTTCGGGCTTCTGATGACCCGTAACGACTGTCAAAGATCCAAGAATGACAGCTGGGATCAACGGCTTAACTTTGCTTTCCGATCACGCAGGAATCTCGGTATGTAAAGATGGTCACCCATCCAAGGACCTACCGTGGCAAGCGTAGCTTAACCTGATCGATCAACCCGTGCGGCTGTTATTACTTAGCCACGAGCCCCTCCTCTTTCTTTATTTAGATATAGATTACAAATACTTACTGTCAGAAAAGACCAATGCAAAAAAAAAAAAAAAGTTTTTGAAGTGAAAACTTCTTCAGGCGCGTTGGTCATTTGTTGAGATGGGAAAAAACCATTGAACTCGCGCCACTGTTACCGTAAACAACACCGCGCGTGTTTTGTTTATAAGACGATTAAAAAAATACCCGAAACTGTCAAACTTTTCCGATCAACTTTGAACCTTATGCTTTAGCGATAAAGTTGAAAATCTGACAGATTGTTGTAGCTTGATGTGCTAGCGTCTTTACCTATTCGGTTTTAATGTATAGCCGATATGTCAGTGAGTGATAGCAAAGTATTCTGTTTGTGTTTTGTTTTCACTTCCGTCGGCACTCCCGAAGTAGGTACCACTGTTTTTTTTTGTGAATTAAATTGTAAAGTTTTACATTAATTTTGCTTAACCCCTTGTATGTCGTAATTACAGACACAATTAAAAAGCCATTGTGTCTCGCGTAGATCTACGTTCCGGCATACTAAGGGTTAAAGGTTAGTGTGAAATTAATAAGTAACTCAATCCTGTACAAAATGGTCCTTTCCAGAATGCATAATCAGCCTATAATGTTCCCACTGCTGGGACACAGGCCTCCTCTATGAGAGGGGAAGTGGGCCGTAATCCACCACGCGGGCTCAATACGGGTTAATAGATGTCACATGACTTCGAATTTTTGTTTCTAGGACATGCCGGTTTCCTCACGATGTTTTCCTTCATCATTTTCATAGCAGTGGTGATGAAATAATTTACACAAAGTAAAGCGCTTGTCTGAGTTTAAACCCACAAGTCGTAAGTTGCAGCCGTTATACCACTGGGCCACCATATTGCTCTCATGTGCATGTACAGACACCAGCACGTTAAGCTACCCGAAACTGTCAAATTTGCCCAATCAACTTTGAACCTTATACTTTAGCGATAAAGTTGTAAATCTAATAAAGAAATTTGACAGATTGTAGTAGCTTGATGTGCAGTCTGTACCTAAGACCAATAATTATATTTTTGGGCTAACACAAAACAACAATTACATAACAATAGCCCATAAATCCAGTCTATAAACTATACCTATTTGCTTTCAGAAGCTTACGTAAATAAAACCTCATTTAAAGACACGTGTTCTGTAATTTATTCCACAGAAGACAATGTGATTTGCGTAAGATTTTACGTGCCGCAGATATCTCACAGAAGTTTCACATTGTGCAAAACTATAGCTTATATTAATCAGCATTAAAATAAAATTTACATAAATATCAACGTATATCTAATTACTAAACAACAACAACAATACAATATCCTAATTTTATGAAAACTACTAGCTGCGCTCCGTGGTTTCACCCGCGTAAATGTCGATCCCGTGGCAATATTGGGACAAAAAGTAGCCTATATGTTAATCCAGGGTGTCAGCTACCTCCATACAAAATTTTATCAAAATTGGTTTAGCCGTTTGAGCGTGAAGAAGTAACAAACATAACACACTCACACTCACAAACTTTCGCCTTTATAATATTAGTGTGATTAATGAACTAATAGGACGTCGAAAAACTTCTTTGCTTCGATCTGACTGTGTGAGCCAGAAAACTGCATAAAAATCCGTTGCGTAGTTTAGATCTAACAACACCGTCACAGACAGACACGAAAATATGTATTATATATAGAATTCTCGTATATAGAAGATTCGTGGCTGAATAATAACAGCCGCATGGGTCGGTCGAAGGTTAAGCTACGCTTGCCGCGATCGGTCCGTGGATGGGTGGCCAGCCATAACTTACCATCCATTACTTGTCGAAACCCCTCCATGCCTCGGAAAGCATGCTGGTCCCGGCTGTCATTCGTAGATCGTTGACAGTCGTTACGAGTCGTCAGTCCAAAAGTCTGATAACCAGTCTGTAGCGGTATCTACAACGCCACAGGCGAACAACGCGTCATACTGACGTCACGCAAATCCTGCATCGCGCAAGCAGAGTTTACCGTGCAACTAGCATAGATACAACGGCCCGACATGAATCATCGGGCAGTTGCCCGCCAGACAACACCCGTCTGGTCGGAGGATCCTCTCTTTCCATAGAGTATGAGTGAACTTTACACTCTGTTCCTCATACCTACATAAGTCTTACCAAGGGGTATCTTATTAGCCAGTAACTGGGTCTTGGAACGCAGGTAGGCATTTCGCTCCATGTCAGGTAATATACCTAGTCAAGAAACGGACAGCATTACCATGTTGTATGGCAATGCTTAGTTTCTGGCTTAATTGAAGCCAAGTTCAAATTTGCAGAGATAAAATGTTATCAAGTTAATTCACCTCCCCCTCTACATAGGGCGTACTCAGTTAGTTAGATTAGTAGCGGAGCTTAATTACCTAAGGGACGCTGCGACAATGATACCTACAATATGCTGTGTAGATACCTATAGGTCCCTTTGTAGTATCTGTGAAGTACCCATTAGGTTGGCTTTGAAGTGCTATGACAGTTTGCAATGCCAGCGAGCTGAAGTGTAGCTTAGAGCAAATTGACAAAAGCAATGTTAGATTGTCGCCAGTAACATCGCATGACGCGTGAAGAACTCCTTCTAAAGTGGGGGGCAGAGAATGTTTTTGGTAGACTAAAGTATGGTGAAGCGAATAAAGAGAGGTCTCTTTTCAGCAGTGGAACTTAATGTAAAGAAAAAGAAAAAAGAAAGAAAGATAACAAGTTTATTTGCGGTAATCAAGACGCTGAGTAACAACACAAACACAAAAACCGGGCAAGAGCGAGTCGGACTCGCCCACCGAGGGTTCCGTAACATCCGGGTTTATGTTTATGAAATTAAATGTTTTTTTTTATTTTTGAGTTGATTGAATGAATGGTAAATTGCGGTTTACGATTCGTGACGTATTAAAAAAAAACTACTTACTAGATCTCGTTCAAACCAATTTTCGGTGGTAGTTTACATGGTAATGTACATCATATATTTTTTTTAGTTTTATCATTCTCTTATTTTAGAAGTTACAGGGGGGGGGACACACATTTTACCACTTTGGAAGTGTCTCTCGCGCAAACTATTCAGTTTAGAAAAAAATGATATTAGAAACCTCAATATCATTTTTGAAGACCTACCCATAGATACCCCACACGTATAGGTTTGATGAAAAAAAAAAAATTGAGTTTCGGTTCTAAGTATGGGGAACCCTAAAATTTATTGTTTTTTTTTCTATTTTTGTGTGAAAATCTTAATGCGGTTCACAGAATACATCTACTTACCAAATTTCAACAGTATAGTTCTTATAGTTTCGGAGAAAAGTGGCTGTGACATACGGACGGACAGACAGACAGACAGACAGACAGACAGACGGACAGACAGACAGACAGACAGACAGACATGACGAATCTATAAGGGTTCCGTTTTTGCCATTTGGCTACGGAACCCTAAAAATGACAAGTTCGGAGAAAATATGCGTCACGTCCACGCAAAACAGCCACCGTTCAGCATAATGCTACGACCTTACGAAGAGAAATAAATAACACAATAAGAAATAAGACAATGGTGCTGATTCCCTTGTTCACAAACTAAACTAAATTTAAGTTCAGTGCATCTTTTTCTTTCTATTTCATTAAGAAAAGGACAGAAGATAAATTTTAGTTTAGCCCTGTCAAATTCATCCGCGATTACGTCAATTTACGTCAAGCTGGCAGCGCTTTTTTCATACTTCTATACTACTTACATACTACTTACTTACATACTTGTATACTTCTTCTTTCTACTTTTTTTGATATGGTTTTGTGAGAGATATGCAAAGTTTAAAATCAAAATTTTGGAGTTCGCTTGTTGCTGTCGTTGAGTGCAGACGTGTGTTCAATTCGATCTCCTTACTAGTGCCTGATTGGTGGACAAGTGTAATTGTAATTCTCTGTCTTTCCTTAAGTGCTCATATGGACTGTGAACGCCTCCGGGGCGTGTCTAGAAAGGGACATACATAATTCCGTGGATCTGTCACCAAATATTGCTTCGGTCTTTTTGGTAATTGGCGGGATTCGAACTGCCGGTCACGGGCGCTCGGTGCAGTGGAGTGTTGTCCTTGTAGCCGCCGAGCCATATCAACATTGAGAGCTGACGCTAAATTAGCCGATAACCTACAAAGCGGTATCTGCTACGACGCGCGGCGCGACGTCTCTGTGCTACGACTGCTACGCGCACTTGCTACGAGCTACGGTCGAAGGTGTCCCTCCCCACCGCTTTAACAGTGCTACGAATCGACTATCTGCTACGCAAAACACCTATTCGTGCGTACAGCGTGCTGCGCCTAGAAGACCTTGTATTAGTAAAATACTATGGCGTTCGTGCAGCATTCTCCGCGTAGTAAAGGTACGAAAAGTCCAATTGTTGCGATGGCGACAGATCAATCGCAGTCTGTCCCGGACATAACTCACGCTGTGAGTGACCCAGAATTCATCAACATAACCGCACGCCTAAGCGCCCGAGGCTAGACGACTCTTCGATTGACCAATTCGAGGAATTCAAACTTGAAATTAAGCAAATACTGACGTCATGGAAGAGCGACCATGATGACGCAGTGGCGAAGGTGATGGCAGAACAGACAGCACTAGTCACAAAACTGGTTTCTGACGTGGCAGAATTGAAAATACAAAATCTACAGATTACAAAGCTAAATAAAGAAATTGAAAAATCCATCTCTACTACTAGTGACTTGTACGACGATATGAAGAACCAAGTAAAAATATTGCAGGATGAGTGTAGAGATTACAAGAAATATACGGAGTCCTTGGAGAAAACCGTAAGAGATCTACAGCATAAATCGCGATCCTCCACTGTTGAGGTTCGTAATATACCTCTACAGCCTAATGAGTCGACTGCAGATCTCACAAAAATTATAACGAATATCGGAAACGCTGTCGATTTTTCAATTCCCTCTACGAGTATCCGAGACAAATACCGTGCCCCAGGCAACTCGCCCAACAAAGCGATCGTTGCAGAGTTTACGAGTGTGTAAGTCAAGACTGAACTGATTTCCTGTGTTCGAGGATTTAATAATAAAAATCCAAATAAAGACAGCAAGCTTAATTCGCAACTGGTAGGACTTCCAGGACAAAAACAACCCGTATTTGTGGACGAGCACCTCAGTCTATCTGCAAAGAAACTTTTTTATTTGGCAAGGCAGTTCGCAAAACAGTATGACTATAAGTTTTGCTGGTCTACTAACGGCAACATCTTCCTACGCAAACAGCTAGGACATAAACAAATACTTATTAAATCCGAAACTAATCTACAGGAGCTGCAGGAAACCAAATGACTACTACTCGTATCGGTAATAATAGACTACTTATATTGTCAACTCATATCTAATAACATGTACAACATTCCTCTTTTTATACTGCATGATATATCTTTCTATATAATGTTCTTAATAAGGAAATTTGTAAACACAAACGGTACTAAACGACACACACTAAAATATCTCCAACCCGCACACACACAAATCCCTTTTCATCATACCACCAACATAACACTTTCACACATCATTGCACATAACCCTAAACACGTTAAAATCGCACCAGTTCGTAGGTATGCGCCTATTTTATTTTTAGTTATTACTTTATTCAACAACATTGGGTATTACTTATTCTACAAATGGCTACTTTAGTTGAAAACATTATCGCTGACTTAGACGACATTGAAGTCGCGAAGGCCTATTCATGTATTCCGGAAGATTGCAATAAGTATTTTAAGGGTTTAAACGGATCTACTACCATTCTTCATATCAATATACGTAGCATAAAAAGGAATTTTGATGAATTATTAACATTGTTATCAATAATTAAAGTAAACTGCGATGTGCTTATACTGAGTGAATGTTGGCTAAGCAAAATCACAGACTTACCCGTATTACAGGGCTATAATTCTCACTATACAAAGCAATCAAAAAACCAAAACGACGGTGTAGTTTTATATATCAAAAATCAAATCC
This sequence comes from Mesoligia furuncula, assembly GCA_916614155.1. Lineage (NCBI taxonomy): Eukaryota > Metazoa > Arthropoda > Insecta > Lepidoptera > Noctuidae > Mesoligia > Mesoligia furuncula. The sequence continues at coordinate 15,200,558 of OU744814.1, forward strand.
AATACACAATTGAAGAACCTGATTTCATAAATGGCAGCTGTCTCACCTGCCAAATTAATAACGAATTAGCAATAATTGCCATCTACCGATCTCCTTCATACAATACAAAGCAAGGGTTTGAGCTCTTCCTACATAGTCTGGATAACGTATTTACCTCCCTTAACAAATACAAAAATATATGTCTTATTGGTGACGCCAATATAGACATCAGACCCTCCAGTATAGACGAACGCTCAGCCAACTATTTAACCCTCAACGCTACTCATGGCCTATTACCTGCACATACTTTTCCAGCAAGAATAAATTCCTGTATTGACCACGTTATCTTAAAAACTAATAAAACTACAACTGTACTTATCTTAGATTCTCACATCACCGACCACCTTCCTCTACTTGTAAAAATCGATGATACAAAACCAGTAAAACAAACAGTCCCGGCTTACAAAATTCCTATGATAGACTACCCAAGTGTCAAAACAGATATAGAACACCAGGATTTTTCCCAAGTCGTAAGTACAGATGACCCTAACGTTGCCTCCACCGCTCTAATAAGCACAATTCAAAATATTATTAATGAGCACACAAGAATAATCCAAGTTCCCAAAATAAATAGGAACCTAAAACCGTGGATCACCCCCGGTCTATTGAGGTGCATTCGCCACGGCGATAGACTCCACAAAAAAGCACGGAAATCTCCTGATAACCTAATCCTACAAATTACTTATACAAGGTACCGTAACTATTGCAATGGCCTTCTTAGAAAACTTAAAACACTACATGACAAACACGAACTAAATAAAGCAAAACATAATCCCAAAGCACTTTGGAATAAAATAAAAGACATCACAAATACAAAAAAGATATGTGCACCACCTACAGAACTGCTGAATACCAAACCTGATCAAAAGGCGGCAATTAACACTGCATGTCATTTCTTTGCCACAATTGGAGCTGAGCTAGCCTCTAAAATTCCTGCAGCCTCGCAACAGCCCTTCACTCAAAAAACATCTAATAACTCTTTTGTAATCCTTGAAGTGGACGAATCAGAGGTGGAGTCCACCATCATGAACCTTAGGCAAGATAGTGCGACAGGCTGGGATGGAATACCGACTACCCTGCTAAAGGTTTGTCGGAACACCCTTGTCCCGCTAATAACACATATTATTAACATTTCTATTACAAAAGGAGTGTTCCCAGAACCCTTCAAGAGGGCCATAGTTCACCCGATTCATAAGAGCGGGGCCAGAGACTGTGTCAACAATTATAGACCCATATCAGTACTTTCGGCTGTCTCTAAAGTTATGGAAAAGTTAATTAACGGTAGACTAGTAAACTATCTTAACAGCAACAAAATTATAGCATCCAACCAGTACAGTCCTGATCTTGCAGCCAACTTTGTACATTGATCTTAAGTTCATGGTTGTTTAGCTCAGCTATCTGGATGACTTTAGATTTAAAAAAGGAATTTCTACCGAAGACGCAGTTATCGACCTAACTCAGTTTGTATCGAAAAAACTAGACGAGCATCAAAAATGCGCCAGTATTTTCTTGGATCTAAAAAAGGCGTTCGACACAGTCTCTGTTCCCACCCTTCTCTACAAATTGGAATGTATAGGTATTCGTGGCAAACCTCTCGAACTCTTCAAGGACTACCTTCAAAACAGAAAATTGGCTGTTAAAATCAACTCATGCCTAAGTGACGAAGAAACAGTCACATATGGAGTCCCCCAAGGCAGCGTGCTGGGACCTACACTTTTTCAAATCTACATTAATGACCTATGCACGCTGCCTTTACATAAATCACAAATCTTCACTTATGCGGATGACACTGCGATTGTGGTCTATGGTAATACTTGGAGCGAGGTAAACAATATTGCAGAGCAGTCCTTAAAAACCGTTATGAACTGGCTGCTATTCAACCTACTCACCCTGAACGTAGCCAAAACAAACTTCATTCCCTTCTTTATGAATTACAGGAACAAAGCTCCACCAGAATTTGTTATCACGGCACATACGTGCTCTGATCTCAGTCCTTGCTCATGTGCGACGCTTACCCGTGTTAATCACACGAAATACCTGGGTGTAGTGATTGATGACGGACTGAAATGGTATAATCAAATAGATAACACTGCTTCAAAAGTCAGAAGACTTATCTACATTTTTAAATCTCTGAGACATTGCGCAGACATTAACATTTTAAAAATGTTTTATCTTGCACTCTGTCAGTCCGTTATCACATACTGCATCCCAGTATGGGGAGGGGCTGCTAAAACCAAGTTTATTGTAGTGGAGCGAGCACAGAGAGCTGTCCTCAAGGTGATGCTTGGAAGACCATACAGATTCCCTACTACTGAATTATATGCAGAATGCAAGTTACTTACTGTGAGACAGCTCTTTGTCCTTCGAGCCACTCTCAGAATACATAAACAGATTCCCCCATCAGATCCTACTAAGCGTAAAGCAAAAAATGTATGGCCTACAGTAAGCCACAAAACTGCATTCGCTAGGCGCCAATTTTACGTTCTAAGTACATTGATTTATAAAAACATATCTAAAGTCATCCAGATAGCTGAGCTAAACAACCATGAACTTAAGATCAATGTACAAAGTTGGCTGCAAGATCAGGACTACGCTCAAACAGAAGAACTACTACTCCACCAGCAGTAGGTATTTAATCGTATTTAATATATAAACCTGTTCTACAGCTGTTTGGAATTTTTCACTTTATTTGGAACATATCAGCAACACATATATACTACACATTCTCAAACATTTTAACACACCCTCACGCAAACGGTAAACACTACTACACACCCCTACATACACACCCTCACATACATCCCTCATTCTGACATACACATCCTCACTCCAACATACACACATGTACATCGTAGAAGTCGTTTACAATACCCCTTATTCCTTCGTTCTTAATTTTATTATACATACTTTGTTAACATGCAGTGTCAATCAATGATGACTTTTTTGTAATGTTAGAACACAACACAAAAGGTTTCTAGTATCACAGTGACAGCAGAACACTGACTTCTAAGTCACAGGATCACCTAGTTTAGGAGTCAGGGTTTACCTTATCTGTATTACCTTTAGTTAACCAACTTATGTGTCCTAGTCTTAAGCAATGTCAAAGGTTTTTGTATCAATAAATATTTTTATTATTATTATTATTTAAAAGCTTATGATTTTACTACTAGATATCTACCAGAATCTCATGGCAAAAAAAAATAAAAAATATTTTGTGGTTTTCATACATTTGACAACATTGGCATGTCAAATGTATGAAAACCACAAAGTTTTTTATTTTTTTTGCCATGAGATTCTGGTAGACCTATGGTATAATTATTTTGGCTAGAATAGTACTCGCAACCGGCGTGCGTCTATGACTAGATTGTCTCACAATTATTTAATTTGTTTGAATAACATTAATAGTAAGTAAGTGAAAAATCATGGACGAAACTATGAGATTACAAAATAAAACTCAATGTCAAACGTAAAACATCTTTAAGGTGATGTGAAATCAGAATTTCAGGTTCAAGTATTCAAATAATATCATCATCAGCTGCCTAGCCTTTTTCCAACTATCTTAGGGTTGGCTTCCAGTCTAACCGGATGCAGCTGAATACCAGTATTTTACATGGAGCGACTGCCTATCTGACCTATAGATATTCCTCTAGGTAAGACTGGTCGTCAGATGTTCGGGCTTCTGACTACCCGTAACGACTGTCAAAGATCCACGAATGACAGCCGGGACTTTAACTTTAAAGTGCTTTTCGAGGCACACAGGGGTCTCGGTATATAAAGATGTTATTATTTAGCTACGGGGCCCTCAAATATTCAAATAATATAAGTAAATCGAATCAAAGCAGTCAATTCGTAAGTGACACTTCAAATCGGCATCCACAAGTTCGCTTTCTGTTCCTTATGTTTGCATCAGATACTGTTGTCTATGGTTGGAACCATAGAAATGTAATCATATATCTATGGTTGGAACAGACCATAAATAGAAACTAATTTTGTCGAAATCAGTAACTTTGTCTTCTTTAATGCTATTGATGTTATGTTAGATGAGAAGATCTCATTTCTATAGAACTTGAAACTACTTCCAACTCCTCCACACATTGTCTCCTCTGAAAGTGTTTATGAATAATGAAATAACTTCGCTAACACATCTCGGGCTTCTAATATTTCCTGCAGGAAATTGAAACTCGCTAAGCTCTGCATTTATGTTCGTAATCTTTATACTTTCAGCCTTCGGATAAGGTACTTAGGTTTTGAAGAAGCAAATTACTCAAAGGCTCTTCGTTGATACGGTTTTGTGAAAAGCTAGCGCTTTATACTCCCACTAGGTTAAAAAATAACACCTGTATTGACAATTTTGCTCACAACTATCGGAAAGAATGCCAAGCTGAAGTTGTAGATCTAGTGCTTTCAGATCATACATCTCAGATACTTAAAGTACCCATAAATAAAACATGCAAACTTAAATACTGGAAAACAAAAAGACAGGACGTAAGCATTGAAAACTTAATTACATTTAAAACACATCTTAAATCTTTATCTTTTAGACTAGTATATGATGCTAAGGATGCGAACGAAGCTTTTGACCAATTTATGGATGATTTCTCTCTTTTATATAGATTGTGTTTTCCGGAGAAAATAATAATCAATAAAACTGACAAGAAAACGAAGTGGATATCTCACGGAATAAAAGTATGCAGTAACAAGCAAAGGCGGTTACTTTGGGAATATCGATTAAACTCAGACTCGAAACATAAATTAGTTTTTAAAAATTACACCAAACTTTACAGGAAAATTATTAAACTCACACAGAAAGCACAAAACAATCATTTCATAAATACGGCCCATAATAAGTCGAAAGCAACCTGGCAAATAATAAATAAATCCAAATTTTGTCTGCCTCTGGAGCCGATAATGTGCGTGAATAGAGACAATTTGACATTTACAGACCCCATGGACATTGCAAACGAATTTAACGATTATTTCATTGATGCAATTGAGAATAATGTAAGAGCTGACATAACATTAAAAAATACAAGTTTAGACAAACAAACACTAAATTCACTATTTATGCGGCCTGTAACAACTGATGACATATTAAGAATAATATGCAGTCTTAAAAACACTAGTACTGTGGGATACGATGGAATTTCCACAAAAGTATTAAAATTTACCAAAGAACTTGTAGCACCTCCATTAGCTCATATAATCAACTTGTGCATAGCCGACGGCATATTTCCAAACAAGCTCAAAAAAGTTATAGTTAAACCCATTTACAAAAAAGATGACAAAACGAATTTAAAAAATTACAGACCTATCGCAAAAATTCCAATTATATCAAAAATTTTTGAGAAAGTAATATATAACTCTCTATATGCATATTTCGAAAAGTATAAATTATTCTGCAAAGAACAAAGAGGTTTCCGAAGGAACACAACGATTAATATGGCACTATTTGACTTATTAGCTGACATTATGTCATCTGTAGATAAACGGAATCCAATCTGCGCAATTTATACTGATATGACTAAGGCTTTTGATCATGTAGACCATAAGATCCTGTTACATAAATTGCATAGTTATGGTATAAGAGGGAACATTTTAAAGTTAATAGAATCTTACCTAAGTAATAGACTTCAGTGCACAGAAATTTCTAGGATATGTCCAAAAAGCAAATTAGAAAAGAAATATGTATCCAAACCAAGACACGTAAAATATGGCGTTCCACAAGGTAGCGTACTGGGTCCGCCACTTTTTTTGGTATATATAAATGATCTCCCAGAAGCAACGACCAACAAAATGGTCCTTTTTGCAGATGACAGTACAGCTATTATAAAATGTACTGACCCAAATAATTATAAAAATGACATCGATACTTGCTTAAATGACATAATAAATTGGCTCAATAATAATAATTTGGTTATAAACCTGAATAAAACAAAAATCATGCATTTTTATCAACGATGTGAAAGCCCAAGTATGAATATTTCCTTCAAGGGCTGCGATATTGAAGAAGCAGATAAAGCTAAGTTTTTAGGTATCACAATTGATAATCAACTTACATGGAAACCTCACGTAGAAGAACTATGTAAAAGACTCAGCAAATCCGCATATGCTCTGTATCAACTTTCAAAGAAAGTAAATAGTCAGGCTCTTTTAACAGCCTACCACGGAATGGTTGCCTCTATTTTGCGGTATGGCATTATATTCTGGGGGCAGTCTACTGATAGAGAAATGGTGTTTAGGCTGCAAAAGCGATGCATCAGGTCAATGTGCGGCCTGAAGACGACTGATAGCTGTGTTCCCTATTTTAAGTCATTAAAAATTTTAACATTGCCTTCTCTATATATATTGGAAACCGCCTTGTTTGTTAAATGTAACCCACAACTATTCCAAAAATTATCAGAGGTCAGAAAAAATCCAATACGGACACAATACGTTAATAAATTATGTCATGTAAAATGTAAAACTGCACTTATGCAAAAAAGTTTTTTTGGCATTGCCCCTCGCATTTATAATAAATTACCGAATATTATAAAAAATTTGACTGTATTAGAATTTAAAAGGGCGCTCAATGAAATCTTACTTTCTAAATGCTATTACACTATTGACAGCTTTATTAATGATGATTCACTTGCTGATTGACATGTGTATTATTAATCTGATTGACATATTATTATTATCATGGTTTGACATACTTTACTCCGTTTGACATTTTATTTTATTTTAATTTTTATGATTGACATTTTTATTTTATCTGTATTATGTTTTTAATTAAGTATGTTAAACTGAAACTGTATGTACACTATTTGCATGCCCATTGAATGGTAAAATGTGGAGAACTTATAAATATGAAACATCTATGTGTCTTTACCCATATTTGCAAAGGAATAAAATGATTTGATTTGATTTGATTTGAAAAAGATAAGCAAAGTTTAAGGCTTATAATTTTACTAGTAGGTAGTACCTAGTATGTTTTGACTAGAGTAGTACAGTGGGCTGCATCAATTGAGTACCCCAGTTGTATGAAAATTTTAATGCAACTGGGGTACCCAATTGATGCAGCCCACCGTACCTACTCGCAAATTATAATACGTACATAAACTCAGATACAACGCTAAAAGACAGGACAAAAGACAGGATAGAATTCGGAACAACACGCTGCGTTCCAAAACGGGCATACTGGATGTAGGAAAGAAGGCTGCCAGGCTCAAATGGGATTGGGCGGGTCACATCAGCCGTATGCACGATGACCGCTGGGCAAAAATCTCCACACAATTGGTGAAGGTGGACGGCGCCGCCGAGGCCGGCCCAGAATGAGATGGCGAGATGACCTGGATGCGTACCGCGAGGGCAGGTTCGAGGTGGCGCGGGAAGTTCCTGGAAGAATTTGGTGGAGGCCTTTGCCCAGCAGTGGGACAGTAGAGGCTAAAAAAAGAAACAAAAATTTAAAAAAAAATTGCTTCGTTTCGCTTTGCTGCGTGCACCTTCCTAGGGTAGGTAGGTAATTACATGCCGAAGATGCTAGGTTGTATGTTGCATAATGATGCAAATAGGTATTGCATAGGTAATGATGCAAGGTTTAGCGAGCTACCTCGATGTCACCTCCATATGTATAGACGCGCACACGCATACCAAGCATCGAGGTAAACCACCAAGCAGTCCGCGATGTATCTCTGCGAGCACTCTGCGAGGTATCCTTCGGCATCTGCATGCGTGACATCGAGGTAGCGAGCTAAACCGCGACCGCGAGGCATCGCTGTGAGGTATCTATTTAAATTAGTATAATATATTTTATGTATGTATTTCTTGTCTGTGTGGTGCCGGACTTAAAGAATACCACCACCCCATACTTCCCGTGGGTGTCGTAAAAGGCGACTAAGGGAGAATGGGCAGCAGCGTTCTCTATGCATTACACCATCATACCATACTGCGATCGCCAACCCGCCTGCCAAGCGTGGCGATTATGGCAAACCCCCCCTAAAATTGGGGGAGGCCTTCATCCAGCAGTGGACGTTTTTCGGCTGAAATGATGATGTATTTCTTGTATTATGCAAATGGTACACCACAGACTACCTACAGTATTTTGTCAGTCCTTCCCCATTTTAATCCATCCAAAGGTTGTCTTTAAAAGATCGCTTTTAGCGATAAGACCGCCCATTGTGTTACCCTTTGTACAGTTTTAATTTATATGGTGTACATAATAAAGAGTATTCTATTATATTCTATTCTATCTTCGGCATGTAATTATTTGTGTCTTGACGCATTTTTCAATGCTGTGCGATCCAGCCGCCTCGGCTATAATGTGCGCGTAGCTTTAAAGTACCTACACATTAATAACATAAATCCCACGAGCACTTAAAAACAACTAAATGCTTTTCCATTAAAATGTATTTAATATAAAAACTAAAAGCTTCTTTGTGAATAATAAATGATTGCTTTCCATTTGCAGAGCTCACGTGCTCATTGAGCATTCTTTCAGTGATATTAAAATTACACTAATTGCTGTAAATAGCATATTAAATACATAATATAATTATATTATTTGAAATAAAAAAAAAGTTTGTACAAAAAAACAGTCGCACTCCGGGAGTGCCGACAGAAGTGAAAACAAAACACAAACAGAATACTTTGCCACGTACAAAGTATTCTGTTTATGTTTGAGTGGAAGTTGAGTGGAATTTTGGTTTGTTTATGTATTGTCCCACTGCAGGACAATGGCCTCTTCTCATAGAAAGAAGGCACGAGTATTGATCACCACGTTTTCTCAAGACGGGTTGCCGATTTCAGACTTGTATTAACTACACACATCAACACGGTCTAGGGATATTTTAAAAAAAGCGAATTACTATCAATGTGTTAATTATTTATATGACATGTATATATTTAAAAGATACTGTTGCGCGCCACAATTAATGCCTAGTACATGGCGACAGTAGTTACCACTAGCGCCATCTAGTATCGAGTAGCGGAACTAGTTGTCAAGACCCTTCTAGAAATTTCGATGCAAGAACTTTCTAGAACATTCCCGAACTTTCGACATCTGGTCGATCGGGGCCTGTATGTACTCGAACATTCTAGATGTTTCTACAATGGAAGGTTCTAGAACTCTCTTTGGCGCTATATAAGGCCGAGACGCGCCACGACCGACACAGTTTGGATAAAGCGATCGAAGTGAAAGCATCGAAGCGATATTCAAGTGCGACTTAAGGCGATCAGTAGTGCAATTGTGTTTTGTAATTAGTGTGTTTGAGTTGTAATTAGTGTTGATTATTAAAGTGTCATTTTTTTGGTTATTAAATCGGCAGTTTTTATTGTCACGAACCCGAAGCTCGTAACAATTGGTGTCAGGTGTGGGGTTTAAAAATCATGCCGGTTTTACCCAAAGACGACACGGAGGGTATCCGTACCCGGAGTCAACGCCAGCAGGAGACGGACCAGAGGCGATTTGGTGGAGCTACGCCACAGAGGTCGGAGGGCCAGCTACCGACCATGGAGGCCGGCCCGTCCGCAGCAGCTCCAGCATCAGCAGCACCAGATTTGGCTGCTCTGATGTTGATGCTGCAGGAGCAGGCTCGCCGGTTGGAGGAACAGCTCCAGCGGGACAAGGAGGAACAGGCTCGCCGACAGGAGGAACAGGCTCGTCGGTTGGAGGAACAGCTCCAGCGGGACAAGGAGGAACAGGCCCGTCGACAGGAGGAACAGGCCCACCGACAGGAGGAACAGGCTCGTCGGTTGGAAGAACAGCTCCAGCGGGACAAAGAAGAACAGACCCGTCGATTGGAAGAACAGCTCAAACAGGATAAAGAGGAGCAGATGCGCCTAATGAAGGACCTTCACGCAACCTTCGGGAAAGACATGAAGGAGGTGAAGGAGAAGGTTGCCCAGCATGACAACCGCCTGTCAGAAGCTGAAACTCAGATCAGCAAGTTTAATAACGTCATTGCTGATGTGAAGCAGGAGTTGGGTAATCTTAAACTTGGGGATGGAATCGCAGCCCCCGTAGCTACAACACCTTCGCTACGTGGATTCAAAGTGCCACCGTTCGACGGAACTTCTTCCTGGTCGGCCTACAAAATCCAGTTTGAGGCTGTCATGAAGGCGAACGGATGGAATAAAAGCCAGGCCATGACTGCTCTCACCCTAGGCCTGCGCGACCAGGCCTTAACTGTCCTGGAAGCTCTCGGTAAGGAAGTGACTTACGAGCAGCTCCTCGAGGCATTGGAGGCTCGGTATGGCGACGCTCACCTGGAACACGTGTTTCGTGCGCAGCTCAAGGATCGCGTGCAACGCAGTAGCGAAAACCTGCAGCAGTGGGCCCTTGAAGTGGAGAAGCTGGTTCGCAAAGCTTACCAGTCCGTACCTGCGCTTATTGATGGGAACCTGGTGCAGGCATTCATCGATGGCATCCGCGACCTTGAAGTTAGAGCTTCTGTGCGGCTCGGTCACCATGGGACGCTTAAGGACGCTTTGGCCCATGCACTGGAGGTGGAAGCTGTGCGGCAGGATCATCGTTCCCATCGCGTCAGGGAGGTTGCAGCGGCTACAGTTCGCGACCGCAATAAAGGATACAGCCCTAGGTGCTACGGCTGTGGGGAAAGGGGCCACCTTCGGTCCAGTTGCCCCAAGCGAACTGCAGAAAGAGAAGACGGCCGATCTCCAGAGGGCAGTGCGGCTAATAGCACCGCCCAGCACCAGCAGCAGGGAAACGAGTAATAGCCAGGACTGCGGGGCGGGTGCTGGCTGATGTTCAAAGAGCCCCAAGGGTTTCGATCACACAAACCCATGACGGGAACAGCCTAATCATCAAGGGCGAGGTCAACGGAACGCCGTGTAAGCTGACCATAGACACTGGAGCGTCTCGCACGGTTGTCAGTTCCCAACTTACAAGTCGGTCCCTTGGGGACTCCGCATACAACCTTATTAATTTGGTAACAGCCACCGGTCAGCGCATACCCGTCCATGGAGAGAAGAAAATGGAATTGACGCTAGGCAACAGAATCTACCTGCATAATGTCATCGTGGCTGATATAATGGACGATTGCATCCTGGGCCTTGACTTTATGAGGAAGAATTGTTGCGAGATTGACGTCAAGCAAGGTGTTTTGAAATGTGGAGAAGAGGAACTTTTCATGGAAGGGGCGTTACCTGGGAATGTGTACAGCCTTAAGAAGATTGTTCTTCCGCCGAGATCGGAAACGATTGTGCCGGTTAGTCTTCCTCGGAATCCTGGGCAAACTCATCGTTGTGTACTCGTGGAAAGGGTAGACAATGACCTTCCATGGAAAGTAGCACGGACTTTGGTCAGAGCCACTGACATCTCAGGGGTACGTGTGCTGAACCTTTGTGATCAGGAACAGATAATAGAAAAAGGCACACTTGTTGGTACTTGCGAGGAAGTGGATTGGTTGCGTCGATGCCAACATCTATCGACTGGGACCCTCAGCAAGGATGCACAAACAAAAGTGACCACACTTTTAGAAGGCTGCCGCAGCGCTTTGTCCCAAAATGAAATGGTCAAGGCGAAGAAGATGTTATTCAAGTTCGCCAATGTTTTCTCGTCAAACGAGGCTGACATCGGGAAGACTGGCATAGTTCAACACAAAATAAATACAGGAGAAGAATTGCCTATCCGTCAGCGGCCAAGGAGATTGCCGGTAGCACGTGAAAAAGAAGTGGAAACCATGATTGAGGGAATGGTGAAGGATGGTGTTATTGAACCTTCATCTAGTCCATGGTGTTCACCTGTAGTGCTGGTAAGAAAGAAGGACGGCAGCATGCGGTTTTGTGTTGACTATCGTCGTCTGAACGACGTTACAAAGAAGGACAGTTATCCTTTGCCAAGAATTGATGACACGCTGGACATGCTTACTGGAGTAAAGTGGTTTAGCACGCTGGACCTGAAAAGTGGCTACTGGCAAGTGGAAATTGATCCTAACGACAAGGAGAAAACTGCATTCTCGACAGGAAAGGGTCTGTGGCAATTTAAAGTTATGCCGTTTGGATTGTGCAATGCTCCGGCAACATTTGAGAGGTTGATGGAACTTGTACTTACCGGACTAATTGGCGATGCCTGCCTGGTCTACCTGGATGACATCATCATCGTAGGCCGCACGTTTGAAGAACACCTTCAAAACCTGGAACGCGTGCTCATGAAGATCCAGAGTGCCAACCTCAAGTTAAGTCCGAAGAAGTGTTCACTATTCAAACGACAAGTTAGCTTTTTGGGATATGTAGTATCTGAAGAAGGTATCCGCACGGATCCAGAGAAAATCGCCGCTGTCAAGGATTGGCCGATTCCAAAAGACAAGACGCAGGTCAGAGCATTTCTGGGTTTGTGCTCCTATTATCGGCGATTTGTCAAGAACTTTGCAGATATAGCCAAACCCCTGCATAAGCTTACCGAGGAGAAGCGACATTTCTGCTGGGACGAAAGTTGCGACATCGCATTCCAGGAGCTAAAGGACCGTCTGTGCAAAACACCTATTTTGGGGTACCCTGATGCGGGCAAGGAATTTATAGTTGACACAGACGCAAGTGACATAGGACTTGGCGGTGTGTTGTCTCAGCGGAACGGCGATCAAGAGGTTGTGGTAGCATACTTCAGCAAGTCATTGTCGAAACCTGAAAGGAACTATTGTGTTACGAGACGAGAACTGCTTGCTGTGGTAAAGTCATTGCAGCACTTTAGCAAATATCTTCTGGGGCGGAAATTCCACCTACGAACTGACCATGCTGCACTTAAATGGCTATTGCAGTTCAAAAATCCCGAAGGACAAGTTGCGAGATGGATTGAACTACTGCAGGAATACGACTTCGAGGTCGAACATCGCAGCGGGAAATCTCATGGCAACGCAGATGCATTGTCAAGAAGACCTTGTCCTGAAGACTGCAAGCATTGTACTAGGCAAGAAAGTAAAGAAGTCGTACCTGTGAGGATGCTCAAGACAGACCTCAGTAACGAGTGGAAGGAAAGCCTACAACGTGCACAGCAGGAAGATTCGGACATCAAGCCGATTCTGGAGTGGATGAAGGCCAGAGCTCCTAAGCCCAGGTGGAGCGACGTCTCAGCAATGGGTTCGGCCACAAAAAGCTATTGGGCCCAATGGGACAGCTTGGTGATTCAGGATGGAGTCCTGTGCCGTAAATGGGAAAACGCTCGAGGAGACATCTGTCATTTGCAAATGGTTGTCCCTAAAGCTCAAGTACCGAATGTTCTACAGCTGTACCATAATGGTTGTTCAGGAGGCCATCTGGGAGTAAAACGGACTCTACTGAAGATACGAGAACGGTTTTACTGGGTCCACTGTCGGGACGATGTCGAGGACTGGTGTCGCAAATGTACAAGTTGTGCTGCTGTAAAGGGACCTCAGACTCGTAGTAGAGGTGCATTGAAATTGTACAACGTTGGTGCACCATGGGAAAGGATAGCCCTTGACGTTGCGGGGCCGTTTCCGGTAAGTGAAAGTGGTAACAAGTATTTCATGGTTGTGATGGATTACTTCACTAAGTGGCCGGAAGTCTTCGCCATTCCAAACCAAGAAGCTTCAACAGTTGCAGATAAACTGGTTCATGAAGTCTTCTGCCGTTTTGGAGTACCCTTGGAGATTCACAGCGATCAGGGAAGGAATTTTGAGTCCCAAATATTCCAGGAAACTTGTCGAGTTATGGGTACTCATAAAACAAGAACAACTTCTTACCACCCACAATCGGATGGAATGGTGGAACGATTTAATCAGACCTTGGAGAGATACCTAGCAAAAGTTGTGGAAAATCGGCAACGAGATTGGGACAAGCACATACAACCGTTTTTGTTGTCATATCGAAGCGCTGTTCACGAAAGCACATCGGTGACACCAGCTTTCGCAAACTTTGGAAGGGAATTACGGCTGCCTGCAGACCTGATCACCGGAATACCACCCGATGCCCCACGAAGTATAACCGATTATGCGAATGACTTGCGAAACAAAATGAATGACATTTATGAGCATGTCAGACAATCGGGCCAGCAAATGTCTGAAAAGATGAAAACCCGTTATGACCGTAAAATGAACAATAAAGGGTTCGACGAAGGTTCACTAGTGTGGTTGCACAATCCAGTCCGCAGCAAAGGGAAATCTCCTAAGCTTCAAGCTAAATGGGACGGACCGTACCGGATTGTGACAAAGATCAATGACGTAACCTACCGGATACAGAAAGGTGCAAGGGGTACTCCTAAGATCGTCCACGTGGATCGACTGGCGCGTTATTATGGGGCCGATAATGCTCGGGACGAGCATGTCTTAGGAGGGGGCAGTGTTGCGCGCCACAATTAATGCCTAGTACATGGCGACAGTAGTTACCACTAGCGCCATCTAGTATCGAGTAGCGGAACTAGTTGTCAAGACCCTTCTAGAAATTTCGATGCAAGAACTTTCTAGAACATTCCCGAACTTTCGACATCTGGTCGATCGGGGCCTGTATGTACTCGAACATTCTAGATGTTTCTACAATGGAAGGTTCTAGAACTCTCTTTGGCGCTATATAAGGCCGAGACGCGCCACGACCGACACAGTTTGGATAAAGCGATCGAAGTGAAAGCATCGAAGCGATATTCAAGTGCGACTTAAGGCGATCAGTAGTGCAATTGTGTTTTGTAATTAGTGTGTTTGAGTTGTAATTAGTGTTGATTATTAAAGTGTCATTTTTTTGGTTATTAAATCGGCAGTTTTTATTGTCACGAACCCGAAGCTCGTAACAATACGTTATTTAATATTCTACCATTTTTTAATAATGGTTAAGGTACTTAAAATTTCAGGATTTTATGGAAAAACAATGAAGCATAGACGGAAACCGTATATGAATTAACTTTTAATTTGTGAGTAAAAACTGAAAAAAATAGAAAAATCATTTAATTTGTGTTTATAAACTTGAAGTTAGTAGTCTGAGAAAGCGCCCATGATGTTCATAACACATCGGCAATGATTCGGCATGCTCAGAACAAGGTTGTCAATGTCTTGCTGCGGAATATTGTCCCATGTCCTTCTGAGGTGCGCAAAAAGTTGATCTTCTGTAGCCAGATTTTCAGGAACTTCCTTCAGAACTCTTCTTTGCAGCATATCCCACGCATGCTCAATGGGATTTAGGTCTGGCGATTGAGCAGGCCAGTCTAAGGCCCTTACATTGTGTGTATGTAACCAAGCTGCTACCGTTCTCGCCGTGTGTGCCCGGGCATTGTCGTGCATGAGCAGGAAATCTTGCCCCATTTGTATTCTGTGGGGCAAGATTACGGGCCCCAGCACCTGTTGGACGTGTCGTTCTGCCGTCATATTGCCCCGCACCCAAACGAGATCCGTCCGTCCTCCAAGACGAATTCCTGCCCAAACCATAATTGTTCCTCCTTGGTATGGGTGAACTTCCTGAGGTTTCTGGAGACGGCTCCATCGTCCAGGAACTCGCCAAACACGCGTCCTTCGTGATACTGGATGGAAGCCGAACCTGGATTCATCCGTGAACAGTACATTGGACCATTGCTCACGGCCCCAGTCCACGTGGTTCCGAACCCATTCTAATCGTTGTCCACGATTGCCTCTCCGTAAAGGTGGGACCCGGAGTGGTCTACGAGAGCGTAGATTGCTTTCATGCAGTCGCCTTCTTACAGTTTGGTCACTCACAAGCACTTGGTGTTCCACTCGCAGCCTTTGGACCAATTGAGTCGCCGTTGCATTTGGTTGAGCTCGCGCAGTAATTTGCAAAAATCGATCTTGTCTGGGGGTAGTGATGCGACTTGGCCCCCGGTGCCTCTCCGCTACTTTACCTGTGGAACGATAGCGTGTCCACAATCTTGAAATTACATTTTAGTGGGTCCCTATGGCCTCAGCAACATTACGCTGAACAGACCCAACTTCCAGCATTCCCACAGCTCGTAACATCTCCGCCATCGTCAAATGTCGGCGTTGCATGGCTACTCAATTTTAACTTTATCTTTCGTTTAAAAATGAAAAAAACTGTAACTAAACGTAATTCGTATTGTTTTCTAAATTTCGCACAAATGAAAATTTTTATGCCACCGAAACAAAAGAATTTTCAAAAATTTGAATTTGGAATTAGTCTGAGATAAATTACAAACAAATCGGTGTATAAAAGATTCCAATGCGGCCAGTACTTTTCGAGTTATTTAATTGAGTATGAAATATCCCTAGACCGTGTTGATGTGTGTACTTGCTTCTGCCCGCGGCTTCGCTTGCATGGATGACGGAAATTAATCACAAGGAAATTAACTACAGACAAAAAGTAGCCTATATGTAAGTGTCCATAAAATTAGCTATCCACAAGTGAAAATCCCGTAAAAATCAGTCCAGCCGTTTCGGAGATTAGCCGGAACAAACAGACAGACGGACACACAGAAAAAAAAATACTTTTGTTATAAGTAGCGTATATACGAGTACTTACGTTCATATGCATTTATTAAAAAGCTGTTATTTTAATATTACAAACACATTATGTATAGATATAGACAAGTGCAGGTTTCCTCACGGTCTTTTTTTTTCTTTCACCGATGTCAGTAATGTCCAAGATAAACTCAGAAAGTCATTGACTTATTTATTGAAAGTACATAATTATGAATTGGAAAAGTCACATACATTGTACTTTCCCGGATTGTAACCCGTAACCTTGTGCACGAGAGGCGAGGATTAGATCTGCCACGTATACAGTTATTAAAATTATTGCATTTACTATTTTTCAGTAGCAAACCGGAATTTGAATTTGTGCCCGGTTACTGGCTATTGCCTCTCCTATTATGGGTCACAGAGACGTTCAAGTGACCCGACAAGTCTGACGTCACGTCAATTGCGATCAAGTCACAGACCGCTTACAGTAGCGTCAAGTGCATGCGGTAAACGTCAATATTCGCTTCAATGACGTTACAATGACGTGAGACTTGTCAAGTTACTTGAACGTGTCGGGGACCCATTACGGCTCTTTAGTCAACTGAGGCCGCTTGAACTTATCCCGCGATATAGTTGACCTAATGAATATTTTGAATCGGGCAACTGATCCCATTAATACATTTTAAGATTTGTAAAGACACGAAAAAAGTGTTAGACATTAAAATAATCACCAAGTATGGTTTTTTTTTGCAAAACCTCATCGGCCTTATTACAAAACAAGATTTATCTTTAGACCCAGGCTTAAACCATCCAGCCATTTTTAAATTTCGAACTATAATCCGACGAAGCTAAAGTTCTTATTTCAAAAACTGACGTTAAACCCGAGTCTAAGTTGTCAATTTTGCATTAAGAACTTTACGTTTGCCGGAATAAAGTTCAAAATAGAATAACTGGCTGGAAGGTTTAGGCTAGGTCTAAAATTAGATCTCGTTTTGTAATAAGACGGTATATGTTTGTATTAGGAGTGGGTTCAAGTCATTAATGGTCAAGTCCGATACCGTTAGGTTAGGTATTAGACTACTGCCGCTTAAAATTTTGATACTACTTACCTATTTACATTTAGTTTTCTGTTTAAATCAAACGACTGTGGTTTTATTTAATATATCAGTATAACTGTAGCGGTATCTACAACACCACATGAGAACAACGCGTCATACTAACGTCTCGCAAAATCCTGTATCTCGCAAGCGGAGTTTACCGCGCAACTAGCATAGGTACAACGGCCCGACATGAATCATCGGGCAGTTGCCCGCCAGACACAACACCCGTCTGGTCAGAGGATCTTCCCTTTTCTATGGAAATTGAGTGAGCTTGACACCTCATACCTCTATATAACCAAACCATGGTGTGTATTTTTTTCCCAAAGAATTTTGCTCACGTGTGCACTGTACATATTTATATATAAATAATAACCTTTTTTTAAGTGGGATCAGTTGACAAAGGAAAAATAATAAAATTAATTATTTAGTCAACTCATCCCGCGGGATAAGTTCGAGCGGCCTCAGTTGACTAAAGAGCCCCATTACATGGGACTTAAGCATAACTGACGAAAAGTCTTCCCCTTCATCATCTGCCTACCCTTTTCCCAACTATGTTGGGGTCGGCTTCCAGTCTAACCGGATGCAGCTGAATACCAGTGTTTTACATGGAGCGACTGCCTATCTGACCTCCACAACCCAGTTACTGGGTAATACGATACCTCTTGGTAAGACTGGTTGTCAGACTTTCGGGCTTCTGACTACCTGTAACGACTGTCAAAGATTCACGAGTGTCAGCCGGGACCAACGGCTTAACGTGCTTTCTGAGGCACGGAGGGGTCTCGGTATGTAAAGATGGTCACCTATCTACAGACCAACCGTGGCAAGCGTAGCTTAACCTGATCGATCGACCTGTGCGGCTGTTGTTATTTAGCCACGGGCTCCTCCGTAAAAAGCCTTCCCCTTCAAAGATGTTATTTTATGTTATTTTCATCGAAACAAATCGCTAATGCGCTGTCAGATCTCCCATTCTATTAGGTGTAATTGAAATAACTGAAAATCTGGAAAGGCTTTTACTGTCAAATCACAAAACCACATCAGCTGCTCCATACATTTATATTCACTTAACTTGACAAAATGTAAGGAACAGCTGTTTCTTTTGTGATTTTTGGGGTCCTGGAGTTTAAACTGCACACATTATTTAACATGTAAAGAGGCTTGTGGCTAAATGATAACAGCAGGTCGACCGAAGGTTAAGCTATGCTTGCCGCGGTTGTTTCGTGGATGGGTGGCCCACTCATTATATATCCAGCCCTCCATGCCTCGAAAAGCACGTAAAGCCGACTGTCATAGTAGATCGACAGTCGATCATAGTAGATCGATTTGACAGTCGTTACGGGTCGTCAGAAGTCCGTTAGGCTGACAACCAGTCTTGTCGACGGGTAGCGTGTTGTCTAGTTACTGGGTTGTGGAGGTCAGATAAGCAGTCGCTCCATATAAAAAACTGGTATTCAGCGGTATCCGGTTAGACCGGAAGCCGACCCTAACACAGTTGGGAATAGGCCAGGCAGATGTTGAACACCTATGATTAAAGTCATCATAATTTTTTTGGCCCTAACTTAATTTTGTTAGGGTGGTCACAATTCTAGAGTTTAAGAGGAAATGCGGTCAGAGAGACTTTTGAAAAAGCCTAAGTAAAAAGTCATAATTCGAGGTTTGGCTCTCGCCTATTTCATCCTCCAATATTATACCAATTTAAAAGATATTTCATAAACTGAATAAGAAGGATATATGCTGTGTCCCTGTGTTTTTATTTTTTCATTAATAGTTGTCAAATTTGTACACTAGGCCTCTGTTGACACCGGCTTAAATAGGAATTTTTTGAGAGTTCTAGTACTTATGAAAATAATGTATCATCAAAAAGGAGAACATAGGGACAAATAGGTAGTTAATATTAATTATTATTATGTAAAAAAAGCATTGCTTTATGGTCATTAACCAGAAAGAAAACAGGCAAGAGCGTTTCTATGGAGAAAAGACTTTTTAGAAGACAATTTTAAGAAGCAGAATGTAATGGACTTAATAATATAGAGGTATGAGGAATAGGGTGTAAAGTTCACTCATGCTCTATGGAAAACGGATCCTCTCTATCCTCCGACCAGATGGGTGTCGTGTCTGGTGAGCCATACCTGCCAGACGTTTCATATCGGGATGTTGTATACAGGGTTATTGGTAAAACATTAACAACCTCTTAAGAGGTCATTGAACTCATCATTATGGACAACTTTTACTATGGGACCAAACTTAAAATCACGAAAAAAAATTGCCGTTCCCTACATTTATGTTCGTATATCTCGTCAAAATGTAGGGAACAGCTGATTTTTCTTTGGCGATTTCAGGTTTGGTCCCATAGTAAAAGTTGTTCATAATGATGAGTATAATGACCTCTGAAGAGGTTGTTAATGTTTTACCAATAACCCTGTTTATGCTAGTCGCGCGGTGTAATCTGCTTCGATGCAGGATTTTTCGTGACGTCAGTATGATGCGCACTTCATGTGTGGTGATGTAGATGCCGCCACAATAATAAGGACACATCACGACCTTAAAAATATGGTAAGCAAAAAATTATTCGAGTTGTTACAACTTGTCTCAAATAAAATGTAGCTCTTTATGAGTTACTTTAAGCAATTTATTATAAAATTCTTTCAGTCTGAACATTTAACGTTTTTTCATCTCTAGACCTGTAAGTAATTACCTCATTTCAAGGGTCATAAAACATTTTAAACACTGAAGAGTTCTATATTAATGTAAGATGAAAATTCTGAAAAAGCTAACTATGTATTAATTATTTCTCGAAGAAACTAGAAAGAAGGTTTTATATTATCTCCCTTTGAGACGGACGGACTATAAAGTGATGTTTAATTAACGAGATAAGAGCAAAAAGTATTTTTAAATTACTTGAGTTAGTCTGAAGCCCGTTATGTAAAACAGCTCTCAAAGATTCTTTATAGAAAAATGATGATCCACTAAAGGATTTCATAGTGGGTGCTTTTTACAAACATTTCATAAGCACAAACACCCTATTATGTAAGTATAAGATTTACAAATATATGTACCGTGCCAGAAATATGGATACTTGTACTAAAGGATCAAAAATATTTTCACCGCCACACATAAGCACATCATATTTTTGAAGATACACTGGATCCGTGCAGAAAGAAGGAACATCTCTTGACTTGGTACCGGTAACAAAGGACCAAAAATATATTCTCCAGAAAACATCTCCTCATACTCTCGCGTATCAATCATACCCTGAAGTTGCAACTTGCTAACTTCATCATTGATAAAATATTTACTTTCTTCAAGCTTAATTCTAAGGTCACTGAAATCTTTTCTCTAAGAGGATTTCATTTAAACCTTTAAGGAGCCTCTCTAGGTAATTGTACTAAAAGACTAAAATTCTTTGTTCCGTGCGAAAAAAAAGGAACAACTCTTGTTAGCGATACCAAAGGACTAAAATAAAAATAGTATCTCCACAAGACATCAACGCATACTCTCGCATATCAATCGTACCAATGTTGCAATTTAATAACTTCGATTAAATAATTATTTCCTTCAAGCTTAATTCTAAGATCACTGAACTCGTCTACGTCAGAGGATTCCTTTTAAGCCGATATGAACGGAGTCAGTCTTTACTATTGATACGTTTCAGGCGCATCTACGCAGTCAAAGCTTCATGAAAATCTAATCGTTGTGTGATCACGGCGTCGGTGTAGTGAATAGGGATGGTACTAGATTGAAAAATAATATCAGTATCAGTAAAAATGACGAACTTCCATAAAATTTGTCATGTCAAGTATTTAACCCCATAAGGCGATCATCATCTGCCTTGCCTTTTCCCAACTATGTTGGGGTCGGCTTCCAGTCTAACCGGATGCAGCTGAATACCAGAATTTTGCATAGAGCGACTGTCTATCTGACCTCCACAACCCAATTACTACGAAATACGATTTTAATTAGCCTATAATTGTTTATTAAAAAACATTATTAGACAAAGTGGACAGTCCCTTTGTAAGGCACTGGGTGAAGAGGCACGTGCCATTGCCTATTGGGCCACGTCTGTTTTAGTGTATTAGTTTTGTTAAAGTTTACTAACATAGTTTTTAAGTCATTGTTGCTAACATTATATGGATTACTAGCTGCGCCCCGCGGTTTCACCCGCGTAAATGTCGATCCCGTGGGAATATCGGGATAAAAAGTAGCCTATATGTTAATCCAGGTTGTCAGCTACCTCCCTACCAAATTTTATCCAAATTGGTCCAGCCGTTTGAGCGTGAAGAAGTAACAAACATATAAACACACACACACACTCACACACACACTCACAAACTTTCGCCTTTATAATATTAGTGTGATGTGTACTTGTATGTGTAGTCCGAAATAAAGAATGTACAAGGTGTAATATAATAAACGCAAGTCCAGTAATTTGTTCATAGTTGACTACTGAATCGATTTCAGTAACTTTTAATATATGTAGGTATTTTTTTCAATAATTAAGTATTTTGCTATACTGATTGCCTAACGAGCCAAAAAAAAAATGAAATCTTGTTCTAAGGCAATAAGCCTCCCCCAAAAGGGGGGGTTTGCCATAATCGCCACGCTTGGCAAGCGGGTTGGCGATCGCAGTATGGTATGGTGGCGGAATGCATAGAGAACGCTGCTGCCTATTCTCCGGTACGCCCCTTAGTCGCCTTTTACGACACCCACGGGAAGTATGGGGTGGTGCTATTCTTTAAGTCCGGCACCACACAGACAGGTCCGGCACCACACAGACAGTTTAATAAAAATAGTTAGCTTTAAAAAAAAAAAAAGTTTTGGTCATTGTATTATGCTTTTAACTCAATACTCTAATTGGGGTTGTACCAGATACCTACGAGCAGCATAAAACATCCAAGCGCAATGCGCGCTCATCGATTACTAAGCGCGCGCTTTTTTTGAAATGGGCATCTCGCAGTTCAACCAGAGGGGTTGTCGACTGCTTAACCGGGCGATACTAAGCGCGCGCGCCGGCCGCAGAACTTTTATACTTACGCCACGACCGCGATCTCGGCGACAGCAGCGACACATCATTGTAGGACGGTGGATCCGCGCACTACTAGCCCGCTTATGATTGGTTCCCTATATTTTGGAAGTATGTTCAAATTGTATAAAGAGGCTAAGCAAACTCTCTAATAAAGCATTCTATTCTAAACCTTCGCTCGTGTTTTTACTTACCATACTCCTCGGTAAAGTGGTGACCCCGACGAAAAATTTCTTGAGCATACCCTCGCACCGACATGGCATCAGAAGAAGTGCAAACCATCTCCGTCAAAGCTCGCATACCATTGTTTTGGCGTGACCAACCAACATTATGGTTTGCCCAATTTGAAACTGTCATCAATCCTCAGAAGCCCAACGAAGAAGCCAAATTCAGCCTGATGGTGGCCCATCTCGAAAAAATGGACGTTGAACAAATCAGCGACATTGTTATGTCAAAAAAAACCGCACTGGAAGATACGAGGAAGCGAAAAAAAGACTACTTTCCGTGTACGAGGATTCTGGAACGAAACAGCTGCACAAACTTCTCAACGAAATGGAACTCGGTGACCAAAAACCGTCACAACTGCTCAGACGCATGCGAGAACCAGCACGCGAGAAAGTGCCCGACTCAACACTTCAAATGTTATGGCTACAGCGCTTACCGATGTCAACACGAGCCGTCCTGGCAGTAAGCGAACAAACATCACTCGATGTTCTAGCAGCAATGGCTGACAAAATGCACGATCAAGCCACAGAAGTACAAACCGTGTGTTCCGTTACCTGTCAAGGTCATTCAAAAACATCATCGCCACGTGTACAAGAACAGAAACCGCAAGGAGAACTGGATCTACGAGACGCCGTAATGGAACTAACGAGGGAGATAGCCGAGCTAAAATTACAGCGGACAAGGCGAGTGACGCACGGATATCGTCGTTTCGCTCATTCACGATCTCGGTCACGTTCAACCGGCCGAAACAATAAATACGACCGCAGGACGAACGACGTTTGTTATTTCCACCAGCGTTTCGGCGAGAATGCACGCAATTGCCGATCACCATGCAATTACAGCAAACGACAGGAAAACTAAGCGAGATCTTGGCTACGGCGGGACCCGAGATCAATCAAATTTCTGCATACCGTCTATATGTCTACGATACCGCCAACAAACTACGATTCCTAATCGACACTGGAGCGAACATATCAGTAATACCTCCGTGCAAGAAACAAAAAACGGCGTCAACCATACTATTATACGCAGCGAACGGTACACCGATACAAACATATGGCGAACGCGATTTAGACCTCAACCTTGGCCTACGTCGCTCACTTAAATGGAGATTTACTGTCGCTAGCGTAAAGAGACCGATCATCGGAGCGGATTTCCTACAATACCATAACCTCCTGGTTGACCTACGAGCCCAGAAACTTATCGACAAGAGGACAGGCTTATTTATCAACGGCTGTTTGTCAAACAATACAACGACACCGACGGTACTCACAGTCAACGTGAACGACCCATACTGCGACCTGCTGAAGAAATATAACGACATCACGTCTGCCCACTTCAGTAACGCAACCAGCAGCGACGTGGAACACCACATCGTCACGCACGGACCGCCCGTGTACTGCAAAGCACGTCCACTACCGCCACACAGATACCACGCCGCCAGAGAGACTTTCCAGCTAATGCTGGAGCAAGGGATATGTCAACCAAGTAAATCCCCATGGGCTAGCCCGCTCCACCTAGTCCAAAAGAAAAATGGAGAACTCAGACCATGCGGTGATTACAGAAAATTGAACGCCGTGACGAAGCCCGATCGGTACCCAATTCCCCGTCTGCGTGACTTCACTTATAGACTGCAAGGAATGAAAATATTCAGCAAAATAGACCTTCGAAAAGCCTACAATCAATTATGTATTCGACAAAACGATATAGAAAAGACCGCAGTGATAACGCCATTCGGATTGTTTGAATTCCCTCGGATGTGCTTCGGATTACGCAACGCGGGGCAGACATTTCAACGTCACATGAACAATATACTGGGCGATTTAGATTATGTATACCCATTTGTTGACGATATCCTGCTCGCGGCCCCCGATCAAGCTCGTCATAGACAATACTTAGAAGAAGTTTTCAAGAGATTGCAAACACACGGATTACGAATAAACGTTTCCAAGTGCGTTTTTGGAAAGGAAAAACTTGAGTTTCTCGGCTATGATGTATCGGCCGACGGTATACAACCAATTGAAGACCGCGTCAAAAGTATACAAAATTACCCACAACCGAAAACAATACAAGAACTACGGCGTTTCCTAGGTATTATTAACTTTTATAAGGAAAGTATTCCGCATGCAGCACACACTCAAGAACAATTATTCAAGTATCTTCGCACCTCAAAAAAGAACGATAAAACTCAAATACATCTGACGACTGAAGAAAAACAGGCATTCGAAGCATGCAGGAATAGCATAAAAAACGCCGTCATGCTGTCACATCCCGTCTACTCATGCAACATTATCACTCATGTGCGACGCATCCAACACTTGTGTCGGCGCAGCCCTACAGCAGTACATAAGTGGAAGATGGCAACCGCTTGGATTCTTCTCGAAAAAGCTGAACGACGCGCAAACGAAATACAGCACATTCGATCGAGAACTGCTAGCCATCTACCTAGCTATACGTCATTTCCGAAGAATGTTCGAAGGCAAGGAAATCACTGTGTTCACCGACCACAAACGTCTCACATTTGCACTCCTGAGAGATAACAGCAAGACAGAAACTCCGATGCGGACCAGATATCTACATTACATCAGCCAGTTCACATCAAAGATACTACACATCGAGGGAAAAGACAACGTCGTTGCCGATGCTCTATCAAGAATCGACACAATTACGTCACCCTCACCGATAGACTACGACGAGCTGGCACGGCAACAACAACTTGACAGTGATATTGAAAATGTCACACGTAACAAAAACTTAAGATTTGAACGCATCAAAACGAACCACTCAAGCCACGAAATATTATGCGAGATGTCAACAGACAGCGTACGACCGTATATACCATCACAATTACGACGTACAGTATTTACTGCAATCCACGAGATGAGTCATCCCGGTATTCGCGCCACACGACATCTGATAACGAAGCGATTTTTTTGGCCGAACATGAACGCTGATATAAACAACTGGACACGAAGTTGCATCGCATGTCAACAAACAAAAACGCAACGACATACGGTATCACCTCTCGAAGCCTTTCCAGTCGCTCACCGCCTGTCTCACATCCACATCGACATCGTTGGACCACTGCCTGTATCAGATGGAAAGCGGTATTGTGTGACAATGATCGACGGAACGACGAGATGGCCTGAAGCCTACCCAGTCGCTGACATAACAGCTGAAACAGTCGCTCGTGCTTTGTACGAAGGTTGGATAGTTCGCTACGGATGTCCAGAACAACTGACCAGCGACCAAGGTCGACAATTTGAGTCCGAGCTATTCAGGAACCTCATGAAGCGACTAGGAATCGAGCGCACGCGTACTTCTGCTTACCATCCTCAAGCAAACGGTATGATAGAACGTTTTCATCGCTCACTCAAAACTGCACTAACAGCTCGACTTCAAAATTCAAGCTGGACGAACGAGCTACCGACAGTCATGCTGGGACTACGCGCAACCATAAAAAACGACACAGATGTCTCCGCAGCAGAAGCACTGTATGGCCAGTCACTCAGGTTACCCGGTGAAATGTTAGGCGGGAAAATAACAAAACAAACACAATCTCATTACGAAGATGTGATAAACAATGCGATAAAAAAACTAAACGAAGCACACATCAACACCGATCGTCGGACAACGTACATTCCTCGCCTGCTACGTACGTGTACCCATGTGTTTATGCGTAATGATGCAGTCCGTAAGCCACTCACGCCCACATACAACGGCCCACACCGAGTACTACAACGGAATGATAAGACATACACCATACAAGTCGATGGAAAAACAAAGAATGTCTCCATCGACCGACTAAAACCAGCATTCCTGCTGGACTCCGAACCTGAAGCAGAAGCCATCCGCGACGCTGCCTACACCACGAGGACTGGAAGATGTTCAAAACCGCCAGTACGCTTTGCTGGGGGGGAGCCATGTACCAGATACCTACGAGCAGCATAAAACATCCACGCGCGATGCGCGCTCATCGATTACTAAGCGCGCGCTTTTTTTTTTTTGACCTTGAGAGGTCGTCACTACTTAACCGGACTTTCCTGTGGGTGCCACAATAAATTGAGGCCTCCAGCCAGGGCTTAAAACTAAAAACTAAGCTACTACACGCTAAGGGCACCCCCCGGTGGGGTTCGGACCTCGGCTTAGGGCGTCGCTGGGAGAGGACAGCAAGGGACAGGCTGGATCGGTATTATTTGGGGACTGATTTTGCACTACAGGCTCAGCGGCGCGGGCTGGCTCGAGCAAGGGTCGGGGCGGGCATGTTACGGGGCGTCGCGACGGGCCTCGACGGCGAGGGCGGAAGGACGGATGACGGGGCTTGTACTTCTTGAGAGTACTGGTGGTCTTACTACTCTCCTGGAGGAGAGTAGTGTCGTCGTCGGGGGTGGTGAGGGTATGCCTTGGTCGGCGAATCGAGCTTATGCGGGAGGGAGTGTAAGTGGAGGCCGCCACAATCAGGGGATTGGGGTGCTTAATAGCAGAGTCGAAGAAGCGCTTGGAGAGGCGCTTCATGAACTGCTGGACGGTGGGGAGTCTGAGATCAACGTGGAGGTTCACGTTTCGGACGTAGAAGGGGGCTCCCGTGACCTTCCTGAGGAGACGGTTTTGGAGGGTCTGCATTTTGTGCAGGTAGCGGGGATTGGCGTGGGCGAAGACTACACAAGCATAGGTCATGATTGGACGGATGACCGCGGTGTAAAGGCGCAATTTGCACTTAAGTGACAATTTGCTGCGGGCAGTCAGTAACGAATGGAGCCTACCGAGAGCGAAAGCGGCGCGCGAACGCGCCGTCTTTATGTGCTCTTTGAAATTGAGTCGGTGATCGAGAATGACCCCTAAGTATTTGGCTTGCTTAGCCCAAGGGATCGGCTTGCCATACATAGAGATCGGGGTGGGGAGGGGAGGGGTGAATCGGCGCGGTTTCGAGAAGAGTACCGCCTGACTCTTATCGGGGTTGACCTCGATTCTCCATTTCCGGAACCAATCGCCTAAGGCGTTTGCGGAGGTTTGGAGATTACGGGCGATGGAGTCCTGACTGTGACCTGAACAGTAAATGGCCGTGTCGTCGGCGAAGAGAGCCAACTGAGCCGATTTACTTTTGGGGATGTCACTGGTGAACAGGGTGAATATGAGGGGGGATATGACGGAACCCTGGGGAACTCCGGCACTGATCGGGTGTGGGGGGGAGAGAGCGCCCTCGATGCGGTAGCGGAAAGTACGATCCGACAGAAAGTCTCGTAAGATGAGCACGAGACGGTCTGGCACACCTAGGAGGTAGAGCTTATATAATAAGCCATTGTGCCAGACCTTGTCGAAGGCTTTCGCTATGTCGAAGAACAAAGCGCCTGTCGAAGCACCGCGTTGGAAACCAGCGCTGATGTGCTCGACGATGCGGTGGACTTGGTGGATGCACGAGTGTTTAGTTCGAAAACCAAACTGCTCATTTGGGATAAGGCTCTTTGCTTCGGCAAAGTCCCTGAGACGCCTATAAATAAGCCTCTCATAGATTTTGCCGAAAACATTGAGCAAACTGATGGGGCGGTAGCTGGAGGGCTCAGACTTGGGCTTGCCTGGCTTTGGGATACCGATGACCGTGGCTTGTTTCCACGCTTGGGGGAAGATGTTATTGCTCAGAGCGCCATTGAAGATGGCGGTCATGAGCAGAATGAGGTGGGCGGGGAGGAGTTTGTACACCTTATTGGTGATACCGTCCGAACCGGGGGCTTTACGAGTTTCGAACCCTTTAATGATGTCTTGCACTTCGTCAGACGTGACGGGAGGCAGAGGATCATCAGGGTCTTCAACTGGCGGGAGGGAGGCTCTACGTTCGACCTCAGCGTTCACCTTGTCGAGGTGCGCTTGATCTACTGGTTGAGAGCTGGGAGTGCATTGGGACTCTAGACTGACGGCGAGGCATTCGGCCTTTTCGGAGTTGTCGAAGGCTATGGACTTGTCGGGGCGTACGAGAGGGGGCACGGAGGCCTCTTCGGGGGAGCGAAGCTTCCTCTGAAGCTGCCAGAAGGCTTGGTGGTTGGGTTCCAGTTCGCCGAGCAACTTGTCCCATCCCTCGGAACGCAGCTTTGTTATGCGTTTCTTTACAGCACGCTGTAAATGGCGCATGTGGGCTTTGTTCGCGTCACAGGGAAAAGAGTCATAGGCACGGATGGACGCGTTCTTCTCGGTTATCAGATCACGTACGTCAGCCGGTAATTTCCAGCGATGGTCTTCCATCACTGGAACTTTCCGTGAGCAATCCGTCAATACGGATTGAACGTGTTCTGTAAACGAGGCGATCGCGCCCGTCGTGTCTGCGACTGAGACAATTTGGTCGGGAATGGCATCCAGGTGGGGTGACGTGGTGGATTTCAGCTTTTCGCTTACTTTCCCCCAGTCAGTGACTATTTTGGTCTGAGGGGGCTGGTTGGGGTCGCGGGGGCCCGAATAGGGGACTAGTTGGATCGTGACCGGGCGGTGGTCGGAATTAAGCTCTTGGTGCGTCTCGATAGATTGCAAACGGAGGTTTACATTCTTGAGCAGCGCAACATCGAGCACGTCAGGATTCAGGGTGGGATCATTTGGATAGTGGGTGGGGTGCATCGGCGCGATGACGTCGAAGTTAAGGGTGGGGCCTAGGTTGAACAGGAATCTACCTCGGGTGGAGGTAGTGTTACTGTTCCAGGCGGGATGTTTGGCATTGAGATCCCCCGCCATGATGACGGAGTCACTCATACCGAAGAGGGCGGTGAAGTCGTTGGTGAGAGAGATGGGATCTTCACCACCAGAACTGGGCGGGATGTAAGCAGAGATGATAAGTATCGATTGATGCCCAGTCATGCAAGCCGACAGATAGAGACCTCCAGGTGAGAGAGGAGAGGAGGAGGGTCTATTGGGGAGCAATGAAGGGATTTTCGGAAGTAGATGAGGGTACCACCCTTGTGACATCGAGCCCTATCATTGCGAACTAGTTGGCAATGTTCGGGTTGCGATGGTGGGGCTTCAGGAAGGTTTCCTGAACTAAAAGGACGTCCAGCTGATGGTCGCGTAGGAAAGTAGCGATCTCATCACGCTGTCCAGAAATGCCGTTGGCATTGAAGAAACCTAGCTTGAGGGATCGGGGTTTGGTTACTCCTATTATTCTTTGTTGATCCATAATGGTTCACTTAGAATTTTAGGGTTTGGAGGACTTGCGTAATTTCTGGATACGCATTGAAAATCTCGGCAATGCGCCGAGGATTGCCATTGCAGGCTTGAATTTCCGCTGCCATAGCGTTAGCGGGGGCGATAAACGATGCATAAGCACCGATTATAACCTCCATGCTGCTGGGCTGAGGGCCGGAGACGGGGGGTTGGGGAGACCTACTGGGGCCTGGGGCAATGATGGTGGGTTGGGCTACCGGGGAGGCAGTTGGGGCCAACGGGACTGATGGAGCTGGGGGGGCTGCTGATGGCTGTGGGATGGTGATTGCCATCAGCGCTGGGGGGGGCTGGGGTTGGGAAGGCACCGAAGCTGCGGGAGCTTGTTGGTGGAACAGGCTAGCCCAGGGAGAGGGTCTCTGAGGACTAAGCCGAACGGGCAATTGTGGAGATGGGACCTTCAAGGAAGGGCACTCTCTTTGCTGGCGTTCGCTTGCGCGCTTGGCCAGTTTAGAGGAGGAGGCTTTAGGGGCTTTGGGGCAGCCCCGGTAGTTAGCCGGGTGCCCGGATTGGCCGCAAAGGACGCAGCTCGGTGGCTCGGTGCACAGAGTGCGGTCCTTGGGACGAGAGCAGTCAGCTGTTCCGTGATCACCTAGACACTTGACGCATCTAGGAGTCGCGAAGCAGTTGGACTGGGAGTGGCCATATAATTGGCATCTATGACACTGTCCAATGAGATTGGACTTGCGGGGCTTCTCTATTGAGATGCCCGATAGGGAGCAGACCGACTTCACTTTGAAGATCGGGTGATGACCGTCAGTGGGATCGCAGATGACCAGGACCATGTCGTAGACTGGTCCTTTTCGGGCTCTGTGCAAGCGGTGCACAGCGGAAACGGGGATGCCTTGGGAGATAAGGTCATCCTTGATCTCCTCGGTGGAGATCTCTTTAGGGACGTGTCTGATGACAACGCGGGTGGGGATTTCCTCTGGGAGGGAGTAGGTATGGAACGAATAGTTCCGTACCTGCAGAAGGCGGGTGAATTCCCTGTAGTCCGATTACGAGGGAACTTTGACTTTTATGCCCTGCTGGGTTGAGCGGGCATTTGTGTAGTTGATCTTGCGATCAACACACATTTTGGAGATCTCAGTCCATTTGGACTTATCTTGGATATAGATCGGGGGTGGGGGACGTTGCTTCTTTTTCTCAGAAGCGGTCGGGTTAGAAGCAGGGACTGCCTGCGAAGCGGCGGGGGGTGCGGCGGGAGATACGGCGGGAGACGCGGTGGGGGGCTTGGGACGGGGGGGCCGCGACAGGATTTTTAGCCTTGTTGGCGTGGGAGGATTTGCCCTTCTTCCTCTTGCCTCCCTTTCCGACGACTTCAAAGTCGTCTTCGGAGGAGGAAGAGGCTGAGAGGGCTTCTTCAGGGTCGGGTTGAGGTACGGACGTATCCATGGCCTCGGGTTTTGACTTGGGAACGCTAGTTGTCACAGGGACAACAGCGGCTGGCACAGCAGGTGCCGAAATGGGGGCTGTGGCGACCTCAGTCGGAGGGGGAGCAATTACCGGGACGGACAATTGCTCCGGGATTTCAAGATTTATCCCTACCGAGGGATTTGAGGGGATGATGGGAGAGATCCCTTTGTCGGCCATAGGTGGTGACAAAGGGCTCTCCAGAGCATCGCTGAAGACAGCGAGAGGGTCATGATGGGAGGGGGGGGATCGCTGAAACTTCAGCAGTTGCTTCCCGTATTTCTCAAGGAAAGCCGGATCCTTAAAAAGAACCTCCTTGACGAAGGCTAACAACATAGCGTCCGTCATGGTGGTTAGAGCGGGGGCGAGGGTCCGGGAAAAGGACAACGCATAGGGGCGTGAAACCCTATCAATCCTAACAACCTAGCCCCGGGTGGGAAGGCCCGGGGGTGTGTTGATCCTACCCTCCCTGCCGGGTGTAGACAGGGAGGTGAGTACCTATGGTGAGCCCTAAGCTTGTATCCCGTCGCTAATCTTATTGCGCGAACGGGTTCCTAACCGGTCTAGTGAAATGGGTGTAGAGACACCCAGACCGGTCCTAGTACGAAGGGGTTGACACACCCAACCGTACTAGGTGCAAAGCTGTGGACGAATGCGATATTAGTAACGAAGCTAGGCTTGACTAGGAGACCCCCCAAGGCCAAGATTCTAGCTCCCGACTCCAATTGACTGCCTAACCCTGAAGGGGTTAGGCTGGTGGATTGGGGCACCACCCACTTGGCTTCGTTGACACCGTGAGGTTTCCGCCAAGGACCACGAAACTGTGGTTTTACCCTGAAGGGGCCACAACAAACGACGAAAACGTTTTTGACAGGTTTCTGTCGAAACACTCTAACAATAGCGCCTTGAAAAAGGCACTATCGAAAGAAAACGGGTCGTAGTCGGAGACTACGGAGATCGTTACGGCGAGCGTAACGAGGCCGGGCGGCGAGAGCGGTGACTCAGCGATGACTCAGCGGGCGGAGAGCGGCACGTCCGTTCACGGCGAGCGTCGAGCGGCGAATGATTTTTTTCACTAAGCGCGCGCGCCGGCCGCAGAACTTTTATACTTACGCCACGACCGCGATCTCGGCGACAGCAGCGACACATCATTGTAGGACGGTGGATCCGCGCACTACTAGCCCGCTTATGATTGGTTCCCTATATTTTGGAAGTATGTTCAAATTGTATAAAGAGGCTAAGCAAACTCTCTAATAAAGCATTCTATTCTAAACCTTCGCTCGTGTTTTTACTTACCATACTCCTCGGTAAAGGGTGTATGGGGTCTTGCGTTAATTATGTTATACGTTATATATGTATAATGTTCGGATCCCATGGCTGGGACACAGGCCTCCTCTCGGGGAGTGAGCTATAACCACCATGCGGGCCAAGTGCGGGTTGGTACCCCGTTAAGGAAATTATTTGAAAAAATGTTTATTGGTGCTCAGTTTCGTTAAATTTTGTGCAAAATTTCATGCTACTAGACCCAGTGTTTTAGGCTGTTCGTGGTCTGTCAGTGAGCGACTGAACTAATAAATTTACTATTTTAAGTAGATAATATCAGTAAATTCAAAACTGTATCATAGTACTGTAAAGTAGTGAAAGGTACATTTCCAATCAATAAATTAGTGGTTATCACTTGGTTTTAATAGGTTTTTATATTTTATTTTTTATCCATCCTTATTTTGTAAATGTGAGGACTTTGTAGGCCTTGTAGACTTTAGATCAGTAGATCATTTTTAGGGTTCCGTTGCCAAATGGCAAAAAACGGAACCCTTATAGATTTTTATTTTATCAAGTACCTTGTACTTGTTGACAGACCTACGCTGTCCTCTCATGCCTACTGTAATTTGAAAACATTGTAAAAGCCATTTATTTTTAAAAAGAGTGGAGTTTCTTGTCGGTTCTTCTCCATAGGAAACGACCAATTGGAACCGTGCACCTAGCTTCTGACGTTTAATAAGTGCCCATGTAGGTTTATGTGAAATAAAACATTTTGATTTTGAATGTGCCTTTGTGCTCATTTTCGTTAACTTTTGTGCAAAATTTCATGCTACTAGACCCAGAGTTTTAGGCTGTGCGTGGTCTGTCAGTAACCGAGTAAATGAATGAATTTACGATTTTTATTAAGTAGATAATATCAGTAAATTAAAAACTGCTGAAGCAATCACAGAACGTCTAGGGCAAGGCCCTGTATCATAGTACATAGTGTATGGTACAGACGTCAGTACCTCAAGCTACCCGAAACTGTCAAATTTTCACAATCAACATTGAACCTTATGCCTTAGGCATAAAGTTGTAAATCTATTATAGAAATTTGACAGATTGTAGTAACTTGATGTGCTGGCGTCTGTACATTTCCCACCAATGGGCTAACGGGTAGCTGGTTCTATTCCAAATAATTACCAGTCGACTGGGTGTTAATGAATGCGAGATTTGATTAAAAACTGGTATTATTCAAGAACAAAAGGAAGAATTAAAAAAGTAACAATAATAATGTTCTTTGTTTTTGTTTTAATTTTTTATCATAAAACAATAGTAATATTTGATTTCTTTCTTTCTTTTAAAGAAAAAAAAAACTAAAATTAGTATTATTTTATTATGTCTATTGAGATTTCTTGGGACTTTGAGGTCCAGCCTTTGGAAGGTACACGAAAACCAACTCGAAGAGGGCCGTGAAATGAGGCATTATTATTATTTGACGTTTGCATTTTTTTTTTGTATTATGACCAAGAACACTAATATTGATAGTGACGTGCTTTACTATAATTTAGATAGATGCGAGATCTATAATTATGATTAATGCTGTGTACATATCTTTAGTATATCTTTAGTTGGCAAGCCTTTATCTATATATAAATAAAACAAAGTGGGGTTAGTTACTTCATTTATAGCTCAGAAACGGATGAACCCATTTACATGACGTTTTATTTTTGGGATTTGTCTCCGCCACAAGTAGCAGAATAACTATTAAAACGTGGGAAAAATTCACGAAAAAAAATTAAGATCATTAATTTTCTCATACGTCGTTCTTATTCATTCTGAGGCGGTACGATATTCGCCGGGTCAGCTAGTAAATAAATAAATAAACAACCATAGTGTATATCCACAATTTGATCACAGAATATCTGATCAACGACAGTGTACATTATTTCCGCCGATATTGCTGATATTGGATAGATTGTTTGCGTGGTCGTATTCATAGTTCACGTGCAAATAGTTGTTTGGGACTAATTATGCTAGATCTAGGGTTGGCAAGCTTGAATTTCGCTCTGCAATATCGGTATCGGTGATGCATGAAATATGAGGTTAAGAGTAAACTAGTCGCGAGCTCGAACTCACTGCAGGTGGTCACGGCCAAAAAGCACGCTGTCTGACTTGGCCTCGTGTCCGACAGAGCTAGTATCACGAACAACTTCTAGTTCTCATGCACAGAAACACCGTTCCGATAGGCGCGTAAAAAAAATAGAAAAGGGCTTCGGAAAATCGAGTTTTGTGAAAAAACCACTGCATAAATCAATTACAAATAAAATTTATTGAACTCTTCGATAAATGAGCTTTGTCGGTACGGACTTGGTTTTGAAGATTTTACAGTTTTTTTATTACTTATTTACACCCAAATTTACGTTAAAAATAGCAAGAAAAACGAATCTTTGTTGGCTCATAACTTTTTAATAGCTTTTTATTTTCCTATTCTGTTTCCGTACAGACAAAATTAATAATAACAAGATATTTTATACGGACAAAGTCGCGGGTAATGTTTTATAAAATAAAATGCCAGTAGTTAAGTAATTACACCCGAGAACCAAGACAAAGGTGGCAGAAATTGGCATGGTGGTACTACCCCGAAGGAAGTTCTTTAGGAAAAGCCACTTTAACTGGTTGTCTAATAACAAGTTGAAATCTATTCAAACCACCGTCGTTCCGAATCGAACTTCCGAAAAACCCAATTTTTACTTAACCAAAAAATTCAATAAAGATTTCTAACCCTCCCGCGCCAACCCTGTATAACCTCGCAATATTCACTGACTTGCATTATTCAGTTTCATTACTCGCAGCTACTACGGACAATAAATCGAAGGATAGCATTTATTCATTGGACGCTTTTTTTTTATTTTTATACGCTTTTTAGGAAGAGGATCCTGTTTGGATTATGTGTTTACGTTTTTGAATAGGGATTTTCTTTTTTTTGCGTTTTTGATGTGGTTCGGTAAAACTTCAGGGGCTCGTGGCTAAATAATTACAGCCACACGGGTCGATGGAAGGTTAAACTGCGCTTGCCACGGTCTGTTTGTGGATGGGTGACCATTCATTACATATCGAGACCTCTCCCTGCCTCGGAAAGCACGTTAAGCCCCGGCCAGGATGTCATTCGTAGATCTTTGACAGCCGTTACAGGTAGTCAGAAGCCCAGTAGTCTGACAACAAGTCTTACTAAGGGGTTATCCGGTTAACCAGTGACTGGATTGTGGAGGTCAGAAAGGCAGTCACTTCATGTAAAATACTGGTATTCGCCCACATGCATGTGCATACACACCAGAGTGCCTCTAGCGTTCAAGGCATAGACAAGTAATAAGGTTACGTCTGGCGCAGATTATAAAATTAATTTATTTTATTATTTGCTAATATTTTACATAAGTAGTTATTTATTTATGTTTCTGTAATTGCCCGTGACATCACAGCGGGCCCTATCAGAATACCAGCGCTGAGACATTTATTTTTTTTAAATGTCGCAGCATCATGCTGAGATAGGAGCCTTTTGGCCTCGTATAGGACTTCATGTTTCATTTTCATTTTATTTTTTATTTTTATATAACTTGGTTTTTATTTTTTATTTTAATGTGTTTAGTTTAGTTTGTGATCTTCCTGTACGAGTCGCAATAAATACTTTTTCTTTCTTTCTTCTTTCATAGGATCTCTATGCATTTATAATTATGATGTTGTTAAATATTAAACAAATGAAGTCGGCTTAAATAGGGTACCGCGGCTAGAATATCAATTGGTTTTTTTAGAGCGTTTACGCCGTACGGCATTTCATACAAACTTTTAAGCCCTTATTTTTCGAAATAAATGAACCGATTCTTATGAAACTTCATACGCATCAGCAGGATACAAAGGTCTAAAAAATCAGTAGAGAACATTTTCGAAAGATAGTGTTACAGCCAAATTAGACCGATTTTAAATTTTCCATAGAAACAGAGATTTTCAGTTATCTTTTATTAAATAAGACATTTCGATAACGTTCTCTACTTACTTTTTAGACCTTTGTATCGTGCTTACGCGTATGAAGTTTCATTAAAATCGGTTCGTTAATTTCGAAAAATAACGGCTTGAAAGTTTGTATGAAATGCCGTACGGCGTAAACGCTCGAAAAGTAAAAAATGAATGAAACCGCGAATCCTACATTCGTAGTTTCATTCACCATCCATCATCATTTCAGCTGACAGACGTCCACAGCTGGACAAAGGCCTTCCCCAAGCACCTCCACTTCGATCGGTTCTATGCTTCCCGATCCAGCGGATTCCTGTGGCTTTCACAAGGTCATCGGTGCACCTAGGCCTTCCAACGCTAAGTCTTCCGGTTCACAGTCGCTACTCCAGGACCTTTCGGCCCCATCGGCCATCTGTTCTGCGAATCATGTGCCCTGCCCACTACCACTTTACCAAGTTTGGCAATTCTTCTTTTGGTTTCATTAATTGTGTTAATTTTATCGCCTCGCAGTATACAACATGATTTCTCACCAGCCAGAAACCAATATCCGACAAAAAAAAAAGAAACAAAAAAAGAACAACGAAAAACAAAAGGCAATCCTGAAAGAATTTCCCTAATCGCTGACGTTCCCTGATTAACATTTAATCACGGATTCGATGTATGAAGGACCCAAACTAAACGAGAATGCTCACTAATTGATTCCGTAGCTCAATAAAAACTAAACGCGGGAAGAAATACTCTGAAACCCTTAATGTTGGGGAAAGGAAGGCCGATTTGTTTCACCATTCAATGGAAAGAACCTGTGAGGAGCTATTAAGTTAATCCGCTTAGACCCTGTACTACAAAACCGTCGATATAAATAACCCACGAACATCACAAACCATCCATTGCTGGTTTCCTACCAAAATGTTTCAACCAACCTCTAGCAGAACCAGCAATGGATTTGAGCCTGAGAATTTTGTCCACAATTTTGCCGGTAATTAAAAATCTTGCAAAGTAACATTGTGGGCAGTCGAGAGGCGACGGCACGCACTGTAATCAGTGCTAAGTCATTTCATTGCCAGATAAAGAGCTACTTTTCTTCGGATAAATTAATATTATTGGAGATTGGACGAGCTCGACGAGATAACGTGAGTTCTTAC
The DNA here is from genome assembly GCA_916614155.1 of Mesoligia furuncula. Lineage (NCBI taxonomy): Eukaryota > Metazoa > Arthropoda > Insecta > Lepidoptera > Noctuidae > Mesoligia > Mesoligia furuncula. The sequence goes on from OU744814.1 coordinate 15,238,305, forward strand.
AAAAGAGGTGTTATTTGGACTCTTTGGACTCTTTGTAGAATTAGTTTCCTTAGGTTGTCTGCCTCTGTCTTTGTGATTGTAAGGTTGTGAATGTTACGGTCCTTGTTTCCTTTTCTAGGCTTAAGTGTGGATATTTTTATTAACCGGTAAAGCTCCGTGCGTGACCGATGGGTCACGAAACAACAGAAAATCAATTGTGTCTCATTAGCGGAGCTTAAGGGGTTAATTTAATTATTCCCTCTTTCGTTTAACTGTGTTTTGTTTTAATCAATTAATTCACGTACCTACCCTGATCATAATAAATGATTTTATTTCTGTAAGTAGGTCTCTACAAACCTACTTACTTTTTGTTAGATGAGGTCGGCGTTTCCTATCTGACTACTCTGAGATGACAAACTCAGAGGTCACAGTCTCCTTTAAAGTCCAGACATAATCTTGGTCAGATCATGTGTAGACCATTTAGATTGGTGTATGAAACAGTTTTTTGAGGACAGAACCATACAGAATATTGAGTGGACCTGTCCAGTCAGTGCACGCATTTGTCAGTAACCATGCAGCTCAATCCAGAACTAAATAATATTACATACATACGTGTCGAATTGATAACCTCCTTTTTTTTTGAAGTCGGTAAAAAGCATGGCTTTGTTTCGTATGATACTATAATTGTGTAGCTTTGAACCAACTTCGTTTCCGGTTCGAAGTCAAATGCAAAGTAGATAGCAGTAATTTCAAATCTTAGTCTTACTTCACCTTTGGGAATGTTAAAAACCCAGTTAAGTTAGTTTACTTATTTATTTATTTAAAGACAACAAACAGCAGTGTAATAATAAGTAAACATAAGTTTGAACTTAGTTCCCCATTCTATTGTTAATTTTATAGCAAAGAACGGGAAGGAACGCCATTGTTGCCACGAAGCACCTTTAAAGATTTAAAAGCTTTATACCTACAGTTTATTATGTTTCCCATTGTGGTTGGCAGAATCTACACACCGCAACCTGCTAAGATGCTTACATACTCTTTTTGCCTTGTTTAAGTCTATACGTCTGGTCATACATGGCAGGCAAATCGATTGCGAGTACTACACACAACTGACTTTTCTGAAGAACCTCATCAATAAGATCACTATAATTATATTCGTCTAGGGCGACTTGTCAAAACTTAGGTCACTATAATTATATCCTTCTAGGGCGACTTGTTAATACTTATTTGTTATGCGAGCTTAAGGGTGACAAATCAACATCGAGCTATGCTGCGCTGTACAGCGCTGTGCTGTGCTGTTTCTTAAGCTACGTTTTTTTAACAATCAACATCAAGCTGTGCTGCGCTCAGTATTAAAAGTAATCAGTATTAAAAACAGCACAGTTCGGCACAGCGCGGCTCAGCAAGGCGGGTAGCGCGCATCGCTCGAGACTACTGCGTTTTAAAACAGAGCGTAGCCTCACATAGCGCAGCACAGCATGGTTTGTTTGTATCCTCATTAAAATATTAGACGAGCGAGTTGACCAAACATAGCACAGCGCAGTACAGCGCAGCATAGCTCGATGTTGATTTGTCACCCTAACACAGGTGACTATTGCCGCTCGATTTAAATCGCATGTTCCAAATGTTACCTACAGCTCAGAAATGAAAAGGGTTCGCAAAAAAAAACCAAACATAATATTTAAACACATACATATTTATTTCCTTTCCACAATATCTGCAAAAACACTCGTAAAACTCTGAAACAATAAATCCTGTACTTACTTGCTAAGATTTTAGATTTTAAAAATTGCAACGACTTCTTACACTGATACGGAAGCCTCGACGTGTTCGATGCTGGGCGTCTCCAACAAGAAGGCCGGCTGTCAGTTGTCTCCCATCGAGGATGACAGTAAATGTCATCATGGACGAATTATTGATTGAGTGACATACGAATATTAGTCGATTTAATAAGTAGGGTTACAAGATGCAAGCTAACAATAAGTAGGGTTACCAGATTCAAGCTAACACAAAGTAGGGTAGGTTTTGACTTTTGTCGTGCTGCAACAGATCGCATGGGGCGAGTGACTAAAATCGACAGTGTAAAAGGTTAGTCGCAGGCGATTGCCCGTCGCATGAAGGTCGATATTTTGATGTAAAATAAACTACATAGATCACAACATAGTCACCTGTGATTTTTATCGACCAGTGTAAAAATAGCCACCCCATTTACACTCGGCTTATGAGGCGATTTACTAAGCTGGCTGGTAGCTTAGTAAATCGCCGCACGGCGAAAGTCGAAAAATAAAATAAAAATTATGGAATTTCGGCAATTTGGACGTTCGGTCTGATGACTTCGGGGACTTAGCTATCGGGCATATGACATTCGAAATCAAGCAGTGAACCTGTGTGAATCCCCCATGAGTCGCCTTTTGCTCATCCACGGAAGAAAAAGACATGATGTTTACTCTGCTGAATTCACCATAATTTCTTCGTCGATATTTTCACTAAGCTTCAATTGCTGTTCTGCCTCTTAAGAATATCGATAGACCCCAAATATTGAAATGTTCAAAGAGAATCAATAGAAATTGGTTAGGAAATTACCTGACAAAGGCTATGTAATGATTTATGAGAGGTTTCAACAAAGCTATGGTTAGTCGCTAAAACTTGAAGATTGGAAAACTTTTGATATTTTCGGTGAAGCTGCATCAATTCTTTGGAAGTATTGAAGATGAATGAGATAGGTGAGGAAGTTGTATATCGGTAAGGTATTGTGACGAATAAATATGATTTTCTTTTGTTTCGAAGACTGTGAATACACACACACACACTGTGACACACACACACATATACCACATATACGCATACACACACATACATACTGTGACTGTGTGTGTATGGTGTGTCTTTTTATTGGTCGTTCCTTTCGGCGAGTTTTGACCTAGCAATGTTAACAATAGTAGAATAATAAAATTACTATTATTTCCTTTATTTAATTAAATACATTAAATTATATTCCTAAATATTAGAATATAAAAAAATATGAAAACATTTAAAAATATGAAAAATAATAGCCCACCGGTATCGGGAAGCTACAGGTCAGGGCTCCAGAGAGAGGAACTTCCTGACAATGCGGACCATGTCCAGAAGTACCGGTTTCTGAATCCCTTGATCAAGCTGCCCAACGAGAGCCTCCTCAGGTGTTAGTCGAGCCTCTTGGCTATTAACCCATTGGCTGTCACGACTATCGGCACAATGATCGCTGAGTCCACATCCCACATGTCGACAACCTCGCGAGCCAAGATCTGTTTATCTTTCTCGGCTTTCACGAGGTTCTCATCATGCGGGACGGTTACGTCAACAATCATTGCGCGCCGCTCTGATCGATCCACCACCACTATATCAGGCTTATTGGCAACAATAGTCCTGTCAGTGATGATGGATCGGTCCCAATATAATGTGATATTACTATTTTCGAGAACTGGGTCGGGCACATACTTGTAGTATGGCACCTCCGATTCCACAAGGCTGTATTTTAGAGCAAGTTGCTGATGGATTATCCTGGCTACAAGGTTGTGTCTATGCAAATACTCTCCGTTAGCTAGACGAGAACACCCGGAGATAATATGCCTGATTGATTGTCCCGGCCGTTGGCATGCCTGACAGATGTCAACCGTGCCGTCTTTCTTAGTACCTATCATTTATTATTACAAGTATTATTAGCATTTCATGTAAGTTCCACTTGGGAAATGAAATAGTTAAGCTTCTCTATTGAATATATTATGAAATAGGTCTTTTATCAAAGTAGCAACCGTTATTTGTAAAAAAATATTTGCGTAAGTGTAAGATATTTATTTTCTGCTCGTGACTGTACAGCACAAACAATATCCAACCACCGAAATCCACATCCCTCCACACTATTTTCCCAACTCTTCAAAACGCAGGCGCACAGTTTCAGAAACACAAATACAGCTATCACAAGAGCTGTACCAACAGACAGAAACCGCGAAAGAGAGCTCCCCAGTATAGCTGAGTTTTAAAAACCATAAATAAGGCTGTCATTTTCTTTTGATATCGCTGTTAACGGAAATGGGGTCCAAATCTACATTATAATATCCAAGATGGTCTGCGAAAATTTTCAAATTATTCGTCATGGGTGTAGTTTTCATGGTTTCCGAGGGTGCTGAAGCCAATAATGAGTTCGAAATGAAAGTCTAAGGTGGCGGTTTAAATGGTTGATTTTTGAGTCGGAAAAAGTGCACCATCAACTAATAATGGTAACCAAGCAATACTGACGGACACAGACAGAATTATGTGGAAAAGGGAACCCACTGCAGACAACACACACTCACTGGGACTATACAGGCTAGTTATATAATTAGAAGCGATACTGGAAAACTAACCCAATCACCGAAATCCAGTATTTTCCCACAGCCCTCCACACTATTTTCCCAACTCTGCACAATCTAAACGCACAGTTTCAACTAGAAACACAAATACAACAACCACAAGAGCTGTACCAACAGAACCCGAGAAAGTGAGCTCTCCACTATAGCTGACTTTTAAAAATTTAATGTGATTAAAGGCAAACTTGCTGCAATATGCGAAGGAATGAATTTGAGAGGGAAATAAAAACGTTCAAGTTATGTGGGTGTGTAAATGGTAGGTGGATAGTATTATGTGAAGTGTATTGATAGGTACCTATGCAAAATTCAATTTCCTTACAATTTTTTCTTTGTCGGATATTGTATCAAGATTTACGAAGACTGGGTCTTCAGAAACACGACAATGTAATCATGAAATCGTTTTGGAGATGATATTTCGCTAGGTGAACTTTTTCACTAATAATATCATCCGCTTTTTTGCTAAGAACTCTTTCACAATTATTAGCTTAGCGTTTTCTCGAATATTCCGGCTTCCAGTCTAACTGGATGCAACAACACTTCCTACTAATCATCATCATTTCAACCGAAAGACGTTCACTGCTGGACATAGGCCTCCCCCAAGGGAGGGTTTGCCGTAATCGCCGCGCTTGGCGGGCGGGTTGGCGATCGCAGTATGGTGGTGAAATGCATAGAGAACGCTGCTGCCCATTCTCCGGTACGACCCTTAGGGTGCTTACATAAAGAAGCAGGTTTCCGGTACGGGTGGATTGGTACCGATCGGTGCAGGTATTAATTTCTATGTTATCTTATGCGCTCACTTATAAAGAAACAGGTAAAACATGTAACCGTTTCCTTCTGAAGATCAACCTGCAGAGACCCTGTACCGGGAGTCGGGACCGAAAACCCGGTTCTTTATGTAAGCAGCCTTAATCGCCTTTTACGACATCCACGGAACGGATGGGTGGTGCTATTCTTTAAGTGGTGGTGGTGTCATTTTTTTTTCTTACTGCTAATACTGAATACTAATTCAACACTTAACGACTGCCTACCGAACCTTTACAACCCAGTTACAGGGTAACACGGGCATCCTATGGTAAGACTGATTGTCAGACTTTCGGGCGTATGGTTACCCGAAACCACTTTTTAAGATTTCTAATATACTTATTAGAAATCACTGAAATCTTATTAGAATCAAATGGTTACCCGAAACCACTTTTTAAGATTTCTAATATACTTATTAGAAATCTTAAAAAGTGGTTTCGGGTAACCATACATGGCAATGATTTACGAGTTTGGAGTTACTACTTCAAACTCGTAAATCATTGACAAAACTTAGGTAAGTTTGGATTGCATGATGTCATGAAAGCATTCTTTTTAATCCGGAAAAGTAAGTGCAAAATATTGAAAACTATTTGCTCTACACGAGGTTTTAATATAATTACTATAGTTTCCACACGCCATCGCCTGAGGAATTCTAACCTAGATATAGTTGTTAAAATATTGAAAACGTGCGTCCAGCGTCTTCAGGGAATTCCACTGTAAACATAAATTCTCACACACCTTAATTTATTTATTTACTAACTTCCAAGGGTACGGTCATAGCTTAGTCACAGAATAGTACAGAAGGTCGGCTCCATACAATGGGCTAAAATGCACGCACACATGCATAGATATGCTTCACGTACAGCGAGTGAAAGCGCACTCGCGACTGGCATTTGTTTGACATCGTCGTACCTTGTTGCAGTGAAAATTCCATCGCTATCCACCAGGCGAGATCAAGATCAGGAGAAAAATGGGATAAATGTAAACAAATGATCAGAAAACCTACCTGTGGATACTAATTTATCGTGCTACTTACAAATTGAGTGCTATGATTTGTTAATTTGAATAATTAAACACGAAATTAAAATTGTAAATCACCTTAAAGATGTTTTAACTTGAAGATTCAGGTTAATTTTATACCTCAATTTTCGTCGACGATTTTTCAATTACAATTTAATTATGTTATTCAAACGATATTTTGGAAAAAGTGGCAGAATATAAAGTTAAAAGCTTCTAAAAACAGATGAATGTGTTACTTATTTCATTTCGCAAGTGATTGCGTAAGAATTTAACCTGACCAGGGTGTATTTACACTTTCGATACTTTTGGAACAAACCATATGTATCTATGAGTGTGTTGCTACAGTAGTGTACGCTTGTTTTCACTCATTGTATAAAATTGACCTTCTGTGTACCTACTATTTTGTAGCTTCGTTGAAATACGCTACGACCTGCTCAAAGTTTTCAATGTAAAAAACAGGTGTTTGTTTCTGAAACTGTTGTTTTAGTGATATAATTCATTTCGGATGTCGGAATTGGAAAATTGGTGGTGTTTAGGTAGACATAAATCTTTTACAGATGTTTCTTGTACTGCAGAAGCTATTGTCACCGCTCCAAAATAGGAAACCAGTTGAAGACACCTCCTCGTGGGCTCCTGGCTAAATAATAACAGCCGTATGATCTTCAAAGGTTACGCCAAGGTTTATCAATGGATAGGTGACCATCGATTATATACCGAGACCTTGGAAAGCACGTTGTTACAGGAAGTCAGAAGTCTGAAAGTCTGGCAACCAGTTTCGCCAAGGGTTATCGTGTTACTCAGTTACTAGGCTGTGGAAGTTAGACCTCAATGTGAGTACCATGCAGGGTAGATTGAATACATGACTTTATAACTGTCGGCCTTGAGTATTTTGTATATGGCTTACGCAGATGTCCTGCAGATCTGGTAGCATCGTGTGACGGGTCGTTGAGCTCCCTAAAATAGGGTTGAGCTACACGATGACTGATGCATGCACGTCGTCTGACAGTTTTGAGTATTTTGTATATGGCCTACGCAAATGTCCTGCAGATGCGTAGTGTGACGGGTCGTTGAGCTCCCTCAAAAAGGCTTGAGCTACACGATAACTGATGCGTGCATGCCGTGTGCTGGGACAGGTCAACACAAAGCTGCAAAGGCTCTTTCTTCAAAAGATCCTTCCAGACATGGCCCTGCAATGTTAGAATCCTAAAAAAACAAGGTTTGGCCCTTAAAAGAGACCATAACCTCCGAGTTTGTTTCAGCATTATTTTCTTCTCAAGGATCAGTCAGCTAGGAAATGTCTGCGCCATCAAGTTTTAAAATATTGACCATTAAGATACTGACTTGTAAAAGTGTCTTAAAAGATCTTCTTACAGAAATAAACATTTCATTTCAAATGGCAGTCGCTCTATGTAAAATTCGGGTTATCAGTTGCATCAGGTTAGACTGGAAGCCGACTCCAACGTCCAATGTGTCTTAGGGAGCAAGGCGCGGCAGATGACGTTGATGAAGATACCAACTCGTCTGTCCGTGGGTCTCAAACCCACGGTTAGAGAAAGGGTAATTATTCCTACTTTTAACCACACTTTCGTTTCAGTAAACAATTAATCGATTTCAAGCTCTGTTTAACAATGCGGTTTGACGGTATTTCCAAATGTATTGAATTGTATTGATCAACTTCAAACGGGCTGTGTTGGTAAAAATTGAAGCATGCCCGTCATATCATCGGAAGTGTGTTTGTATTAATAGGAATATAAGCTCTACGCGCTACGGTAGCCCACTAAATTCTTTACTAAAGTTATTTGCAAGCAAATCAGTGTAATGTTGTAATTCGCGACCGTAACAAATATGGCTTTACATAATTATAATCATTAGAATCAGCATTACAACTCCTCGAGTTAGAATTGGCCTCAAAATTTATGATTTCATGAAATAGTCATTCATTAGGGTGCCGTGGCCCGTGGCTAAATAATAACAGCCGTACAGATCGATCGATCAGGTTAAGCTACGCTTGCCGTGGTTGCGTACGCTCCGTGCCTCGGAAAGCACGTTAAGCCGTTGGTCCCGGCTGTCATTCGTGGATCTTTGACAGTCGTTACGGGTAGTCAGAAGCCCGAAAGTCTGACAACCAGTCTTACCAAGTAGTATCGTACCCAGTAACTTGGTTGTGGACGTCAGATAGGCAGTCGCTCCATGTAATATACTGGTATTCAGCTGCATCTGGTTAAATAGGAAGCCGACCCCAACATAGTTGGGAAAAGGCTAGGCAGATGATGAGTCATTCACTAGGGTAATATGAACTTAGGGAGTTGTATTGATGATTTTTATGATTATAATTCTATAAATAAATATTTGTTACGGCCGCGAATTATATCTACGAGTACATCAACATACAATCTGATACTGACAGAAAATTGCTAAAAACCGCAAGAAAATTTGAAAATCGTGTGCTGATGTTTTCGCCTTAAGTTTCGCAACTAAGTCTGTCCTCGGGGCAGGCAAAGTGATATTGGAATGTTCCATTACGAAATTCCTAGTAACAGCCCGGACTCCAAATTTTTTCTTTGCTAATGGCAATGGGCTTGAACTGTAGATAATGTGAAGGATTTTACATAACTGGCTGTATATGGGTGTAAACACTTCAGACCTCTGCTTATAATTTTGAAGAATACAGACACGATGATGTTAAAATTGATCAGAAACTGTAGTTATTTGTGTAGTGTGTGTCAAAATCAAAAGTCATTCATTCAAATTGGGCCAAGAATCAGTACTTTTCGAACGTAAAAATTAAATAAGACAGTCCCCCGAAACGCCAATTCCTAGTGCTTTCATTGGGAAGCAGAAGTGGCGCAAGAAACTCCCCAGCAGCACAGCTGTCTATACAGTAAGAAAAACTTGATTTTACACAATACTAGGCATGCAAAGTAAAAGACATTACGAGACACAGAACATCAAATTAAATTATTTGCCACAAGATACAGGGTGAAATTGAAAACATGCGACAAAGCGAAATGGGAGATTGTACTTATCATTAAGAACAACTTTTACTATGAGACCAAACCTGAATTCGCGAAAACCAAATCAGCTGTTCCCTACATTTATGTTCGCATAACTCGTCAAAATGTAGGGAACAGTTGAATTTTGTTTCGCGATTGCCAGCTTTGGTCCCTTAGTAAATTTTGTTCATAATGATGAGTACAATCTCCCATGTCTGTTTGTCGCATGTTTTCAATTTCAACCTGTACCAACAAATACAATGACATCTATACTCAAGCAAAAATAAAAAAATTTAACAAAATTTAATACCTTGATAAAAGCCGTACATAGTTATGCAATGCCGGGTTATGTTCACATAGCTGTCACTCGAAGTCACAAATAATAAATCTAATCGAAGTAAAATAAATTAATAGTAACCCCCTTACTAATAAACGTTGTATAGCGTCTGTATAGTTACACAACGCTTTCTTTTCTTCTTTCGAAAGTCATATTACTGACGACTGAAAGAGAGCAATCAGTGTGTAGGTAACTATTCGTAGCGGCGGCGACCTCCCGCGTCCGGCCCTGGTTCAAGCCATGGTCCGGAGCGAGAGGCATGACTGCCTCTTGCTAGAAGGAGGTGACCCTCCTTCTGCAAAGCAGTCATGCTTGCGCAGGAGGTGGCGGGATGGCTGAGGGACAGAGACTCACGTCCCAGCCGGCGGACGAGACACTCCGGGCGTCGGGAGCCGCGCGACGACTCCCGGCCACCGTAGGCGCGGGCCTGCGGACGGAGAGTAATGTGAAGCTCACCGTCCGATCAGGACCAGGCCCGTGCCGGACGGCGCGTAAGTGTTCCACGCGCGCCTCATAAAGATGTCAGCGAAGGGGCCCGTTTGGGCCGAAGCCTGCCGGGTCAGCGGGATTGTCCGAAAAGATTACCGCTACCCCGGAACATAAAGGGCTAAGTAAGGAACACGGGTGGGGTTTAGTCAGTAAGAGTCTGGCACTCCTTTCCGCTCCACCCAGAGCGGGAGGGGTCATTTGACCCATCCCCTAAAAACTAAAAAAAAGGATATCCCATTCTCAAAAAAAAAAGGCGGTAGGTGTGGAGTTATTATGTGTGTGGAGTAGTAGTATTGGTAATATAAATAAAACACCAAAGCAGATACTTCAAACATTTATTTCACAATTCAATGACTAGAATCAACAAAAGGCTTAGCTCTAGTTCACATTATTAACTGTCGTCAAAAGTTCCGAACTACGAACGGTTAACAACAATTCGTAAGTCGAAGATAGTTTCCTACAACCCCTATTAAAATTAATTTGGCTGTTACGAACTACTGATGGTGATGTGCTTCGACAATAACGTGTGCGTTTCGATTATTATGAGTTAAGTATTAAAAAGCATCGTAATAAGTAGGTATTAAAACATCGTAATTAATAGGTTTATCTATAATATAGAGGTATGAGGAATAGGGTGTAAAGTTCACTCATACTCTATAGAGATCCTCCCGATCTTCCGACCAGAAGAGTGTTGAATATATGCTAGTTGCGCGGTAAACTCTGCTTGCGCGTTGCAGGATTTTGCATGACGTCAGTATGACGCGTAGTTCACATATGGCGATGTAGATACCGGCACAATACTATTGTCTCGTACTATGATATTTCCTGAGTATTTACTTAGGTAGATACTGCCATAGCTCTCAAATGCACGTACAACCTGAGCAATTGAAATTTTACGCCATTTCATTATTATTTTGTTTGTTGGTCTACTGCTCAGCACGAGGTCCTAGATTCGATTCCAAGATCGGGCAAATTGTTATTGGGTTTTCCCATCAGGAATTTCTCAGAAGCAGCCCGGAGTCCCAGATTGGTGCCCAGCAGATGGCTAGGCTCGCACCCTATTATGGAAATAACTGATACTAAAGGTACTCACTGCCTAACCCCTAGGGTATAACAGGCGTGGTGTTATGTTAAAATCAGAAAAAAATAACACAAATATAATGCAGTAGCATCCCACTCAACCATCATCCAATCCAAACTTTAAAATATACAAAACAAAAGGTAAACAGATCTCTTAAGAAAATGTCAAACACAACAGAACAGAACTTGAAGACGTAGCAACTTGGTTACTTGTGGAAAAGAATGGCGAGAAATTGTCACGTTCCAGGGATGCAGAACTAAGTAAAATGTATTTTTATTTGTTTATCTGATTTTGTAAACAAATATGCGGGGCGTATTGAGATGTCGATTTGAGAGGATTAATATGATTCCAGCACATCACTTCTCTCAAATCGAAATCTCGCCAAAAAACGTTCGCTGTATGGTTCAAAGTTGTTTTTGATCATAGGCCATCTGTCTTGTGCAAGTGTCAATCAATGCTTGTGCCCTCTTTGTATGAAATGAGTTCTTTGCCCTGAATAATAGGCTAGTATTGTTATACCATATGAAGATATGAGTTAAAAAAAACTTGTAGGATTAATATGAAAACTCATGATTTAATTAAAATAACATAATATTGTTTACCAAATATAACATAAAAGAAGAGCTTTATAGATTATATTTGAAGTGGTTCGAGCTTTATCTAATGAGTTCTCCATGTTCAGGTAGGCGTGGATTATCGGGTAGGAAGGCAGTATTTCAATAAAATAACACTTGTTATAATCACTCCACTTATAATTCTCGTTGTTTCAATCAAATACTTCACAAACTGATTATAGATTGCTTAGATCAAGAGGGATGCACCAAAAATATAACGTCCACCGAACACGTGGCTGCGTGCGCACTTTCCCGCTATCCGAAGTCAACTCCCCTTTCACAAGATGGCCGCCTCCCCAGTGCTCGGTGTTCGTTTTTGACGTTGACATTTGTATTCGAAGTCAATTGACGTCTAGAAAAGCGAAGGCGCCGACACGGCCAACCCTGACAATCGCACGACCTCGTGCGCATGGTGTCGTGCATCCGTGGGCTGCGACGTTACTCTTCTCGACCTGTTCGATGAACAAAGATACACGTTTACATGCGTTCGGCCCTTCCTGACCAATAGGAAATTCATTGCCATTGCAGAGTGACATGGACCGGGCGTGCTAGGCCCCTTCATCCAGTTACTCAACCAGATCCGGGCGTACTAGGCCCCTTCGAACCTCTTGCGTAGCGTGGCCCGGGCGTGCGAGGCCCCTTCGACCAGCTACTACCTTGTGGCCCGGGCGTACGAGGCCCCTTCGACCGGCTACTACCTTGTGGCCCGGGCGTACGAGGCCCCTTCGACCCATAATCATAGCGCGGCCCGGGCGTGCGAGGCCCCTTCGACCGATTACTAAAGCGTGGCCCGGGCGTACGAGGCCCCTTCAACCAGCTTTACACTACAGCAATGAAATAGACTACGTGAGTTAAATGAAGTCTACTCACTTCTATGTACCTGAGCCCGTTCTACAACCATACTTGAGCCGTCTTCTGAGGCCGAGAGCGTATCAGAACTGGCAGTCAAGGTCTCTTCACTAGCAACGGAAACTGTCTCACTATCGGTGTCCGAAGACTCTATTCGGTCAATGTCATTTTCATTGAACGCCGACACGTCATCCTCGTCATTGATCAAGGTTGTAGATATTTCTACCAGTCCCTCAAACCCTCTAGGTACCGCACGTAAGTTTTCGTGAGAGTACTTATAAACGCGGCTAGATCTATTGATGCCTTTTAGTTCATAGCGGTCGTTATCTAAAACTTTAGTTATGATGAATGGTCCCTTAAATTTTTTAGCTAGCTTGGTCTGGTTGCGCTCACTACCCTTGATGAAGACATAATCCCCCAGTTCAAATGGTTTAATTGTAGCCTTGCCTCTATTGAAAAGTTGCTCTTGTGAGCTGGCCGCCTTAAGAATATTCGCTGATGCTTGACTTCTTATGACGTCCAGGTCAGCCCGCGAAGGAAAACTAACTTTGGAAGCTATTTGGGACATTCCTAAGGACTGTGCACGTATGCCGAACATCAGTTCTGTTGGTGTAAAACCTGTGATCCTAGATTTAGTGCTATTTAATGCTAATTGTACTTCGTCTAGCTCGTCTCTCCAAACCTTGTTTGAGTCATTCTCGATAATAGTGAGTAGGTTTTTCAAGGTGCGCATTACCCTTTCTACCTGACCGTTGGCTCTGGCAGAGCCGGTTGCTATGAGATGTAGTTCTATGTTATGATCAGTGCAAAACTCTTTAAATTCTGCACTAATATAACACCTACCCTGATCTGCTATTATTCTCTTAGGGGAACCGAAAAGGCACACTGCTTTCTTTAAGGATTTTACAGCACAGGCTGCATCTAACGACAGAGTATATTCTAAAAGGACATATTTTGTGAAAGCATCAATGATGACAGAGGCATATTCTTTTCTGTCACTCTTGCCGCTAAGTTTTCCCGTAATATCTATATGGATGGTATGCCATGGTACAGAAACTTTGGGGATAGGATGTAATCTTACCTGTTGTGCACCTGAGGTACCTTTGGAGACTTTGCACACTATGCAAGAGTCGATAAACTTGTGAACATTTTTTGACATCTGGGGAAACCAGTACTGCTCGTATAATTTGTCGAGGGTTCTATCGTAACCTAGATGTTTGATCTCGGTATGTACATGATTTATAAGTGTCCACACCAGAGAACGTGGGACTATGGGGAGCCAGCTGCTTATCTTATTCCTTTCTACTTTACGGTAGAGAATACCATCTCGAACATCGTAAGAGTGGGCGATTGCTTCCGGTAGTTCGCCCTTCTCGTGCTGCCTAATAAGGGTCTGGATTTCTGGATCTCTTCTCTGCTCTACCTGGATCCAAGTATTGTGTAACTCGACAAAATTTACGGATTTACGAAAGTCAATGGAGTCGGTCAAATGAGTATCTGCTTTTTTGGTATCTGAAGGGGCAGGTAACGGGTTTCTAGACAGAAAGTCAGCATGAGCCATACTGCGCCCCTCCTTATAAATGATGTCGAAATCATGTGCTTGGAGAAACGCCCACCATCTGTGGACACGAGGTGATAAATCGGTCTTAGCTTTGGAAGCTTTTAAGGAATTACAGTCGGTGTAGACTGTGAAGTGTTGGCCGTAAAGGTAGTGACGGAAACATTCCACTGCCCGTACTACCGCTAGGGTTTCCAACTCAAATGAGTGGTATTTAGACTCTACCTCGGTCGTACGACGACTGAAATACGCTACGACATGAGGTGCGTTTTGCTCTCTTTGGATTAGTACGGCGCCATAGCCGTCTGAGTTGGCATCAGTGTGTAGCTCAACGGGTTTGTCGGGATTGAATATTGTCAACACGGGTTCGGATGATAGAATATTGACAATTTTCTTATGTGCTTCCGAATGTTCTCGTGTCCAAGTTATGCGGCCTTTGAGTTTGGTCAAGGGGTATAAGGGACTAGCGATGTTTGCGAAGTTAGGTATAAAACGTCGGAAGTAAGAAGCCAATCCTAGAAATTGCCTCACTTGCCTTGCTGTTTTAGGAAATGGAACCTCGAGAAGGGCTTTGACTTTTCCGGGGTTGGGTCTCACTTCTCCCGCGCGTATAACATATCCTAAATAATTGACTTCAGTTTTCATGAATTTACATTTAGCCATCTTGAAAGAGAACCCTACTTCTGTGAGAGTCCTGAGTACAGTGTCAAGGCGTTGTAATCCTTCGTTCACACTGGACGAATACACTAGGACGTCGTCCATATAGGCTAGAGCTTCAGTGTCTTTAATTGATTTGAGGGCTTTGTTGATACATCGCTGGTAGACGGATGCAGCATTTCGTAAACCAAATGGCATAGCGAGATATTCGAACTGGCCCTCAGGGGTTACGAAGGCAGTACGCTCGATTGACTCAGAACTGACCTTTATCTGATGATAGCCGGCAGCCATGTCCAGCGAACTGAAGAAATGAGCGCCGTTTAAACGATCCACCTGCTCTTCTATCCTAGGAAGTGGGTAGTGTTCGGGTCGTGTGTTGGCATTCAATTCTCTATAGTCAATGCATAACCTGTCTGTGCCGTCTTTCTTCTTCACTAGCACGATAGGGCTAGCAAAAGGAGATGAACTCTCACGAATGATATTCGCGTCTAAAAGTGATTGTATCTTTTCTCTTACGATTACCTTTTCGGCTGGTGACATCTGATGAGGACGCCTTTGCACGGTTTTATGCGGATCGATAAGATCGATTTTCATCTCGCCAGTAGTGACCCTACGAGTGGGCATGCCCTCTATAAAATACCCACTGTACTTACGTAGGATGTTGAATAGTTGCTCCTTCTCATTGCCTTCCAAATCGGTGTCGATTGAGCTAACATCTAAAGGATCAGAGGTTCGGCAAGTATTAATGTCTTTACGCGATGAAAATCTAATTGAATCACTGTTAATCTCGACATGTAACCCTTGTTCTAGGATGTCCCTGCCTATAATGACAGGATCTACCAAAGCGTCATCAGGGACCACATGAAATAATATGCTAACTTGAATACCTTGGATTTGAACTGAACTAAAAATTTGGGTCAGGCATTTTATGTCTTCACCACCTAGGCCTGTCAAATAAACATTTTCCTTGCGTACGGAACCAGGGAATTGGTCAACTAAGCTATTTTTGATCAACGAACATGCCGAACCGCTATCGAATAGAAATGACATTGACTTACCAGCTGATGTGGATAGAGTACCTTTGACCAGTCTGCGCTCACAGATATTTACTTCCTTCCTGGTTGGATATTCTTTGTCTAACTTGTTATTGGGACAAGCCGTACTGATGTGTCCGGGTTTTTGACATGTAAAGCAAGTGACTGTCTTTTCTCTTTCCATCTTCGAGGTTGTGGCACCATCTCGACGTTTGCGACACTCTTCGATCTTGTGCCCACGGTGACCGCAGTAGTGACAGGATCCTCCGAATTTCGTGTCAGCAACAGTGCGTGGTTTCTTGGAGTTGGAATTTTGCTCTTCGTTATCATCATGGCGCCGCTTCAGCGAATGTACGAATTGAGCTCTCTACGGATTAAAGAGTTTCTTTGACTGAGGACTGATATGACGAATCCGGTATTGCCTCTTCAGTCATTTCTACTTTTGGAATGCGTTCAATGAGACTCCACAAACGCAAAGCTGCTTCGGAAGCTGCCTCTTGAGGTCCGATTTCGAATCTCATCACGCTGTCAAAGTAGTCCTGCATTAACATAGGTTTTCCAAATCTTGCGAGTAACACTTCCTTAATATGCGGCCATTCTATTTCTGAACTACTTAACTTAGTCAGACAAGATGCAGCGCGACCCTTTAGTGAGTTGATTAAGGCAAGCAACAACTCGGTCCCGGAAAGATTTCGGCTAGTGACTATAATGTCGGTAATTCTACACCAACCTTCGATGTCGGCCTCCGCATCGTCAGGATCAAATTTAACCAACTGGGTCGGATTAAATAGCGGCTGTGGTGGTTTGGTGCTGCTAGTGGTTGCTGCTAGCAATCTTGTCAAAATCAACTCCATTCCGGTGAGCAAATCATGGGTACTCGCACTAGGGTCTTTATTTCCGGTGTTGGATACTGCCTCCGGTTGATTTGACCCTTCGAATCCCACTTCTGATGAAGTGGTTCGAGCTTTATCTAATGAGTTCTCCATGTTCAGGTAGGCGTGGATTATCGGGTAGGAAGGCAGTATTTCAATAAAATAACACTTGTTATAATCACTCCACTTATAATTCTCGTTGTTTCAATCAAATACTTCACAAACTGATTATAGATTGCTTAGATCAAGAGGGATGCACCAAAAATATAACGTCCACCGAACACGTGGCTGCGTGCGCACTTTCCCGCTATCCGAAGTCAACTCCCCTTTCACAAGATGGCCGCCTCCCCAGTGCTCGGTGTTCGTTTTTGACGTTGACATTTGTATTCGAAGTCAATTAACGTCTAGAAAAGCGAAGGCGCCGACATATTTGTTTTAGAGTCATCAAATTATCTGCTCCATTACATTAATAACAAAATGTACTACTTATTCTTGTTTTGCCTTGACAGTCCATTCCACAAAATTGGGATATTTAACGAAATGTAAACAAACTACAACTAACGTTTACATTTAGTTAAGTATGTAAACAATTTGAATTAAGTACAACTTCGCGAATTCAATTAAGCGGCACGCGACTTACCGAAGCACGTCACCATATTTATAATTAGTTTTGACACAAACATTTAAAACTTATTTATACTTTTAAAACATCAGTCTTTTAATAAAGATACTTCGAGACGAATATTTTTGTTCTTATATTATTATTAATTTCATTATTTTATGTATTATAAGTCTGTTGCTTCGATTGAAGCATACGGGCAGTGAACTGGATATAGAGTTGTTGCGTTTAAGCATAGCAATTGCGGTCATTGACCCACATACATTATACATTTTCTATTTCAAAATCTGATAAAGTCCTGAATCAATATCTATCGTGGTTATCAACAAGTTCCAATAACGAAAACCCATACATGGTTTGGTGTTTGGGTTCCTACGGAGAAATATTAAGGAAAGGGCAATGACCGCTATTGTCATGCTAAAACGCGACAGCTATAGTAGATTTAAATCGTGGTTTGAAAATAAGTCATGTCCGAAATCTTGATTCATAGTCAAGTGACTACTGTAATGCGACTTTTGGAAATACTAGAAGAAAACGATCACAGGGATTCTTTTTAACGTCTTCGTTGTTTCCCTCAGTGGCGTAACTATAATATGGTGGTATTGGGGCAAAATGCCACGGGCCCCCAGCCAGAGGGGCCCCCGGCCCGAGAGGGCCATGAGCACAGGAGGATCCTAACATAAGGACAGAAGCAGTCAGGTGTTAAATTTTGTAGCGGAAAATATGAAATCGCAGGAGACGTGCTAATAACAAAAAAAACTATAACGTTGATTGAGATTCTTTACATTGAGGGAGGCCCTCGTTGAGTTTGCCACGGGCTCCAAACGGTATAGTTACGCCACTGGTTTCCCTACACTCAAATTACTCACTTATAGCAATATTTTCCGGTCAAGCTGTTTTCGTTTCCAGTGCACATTTTAAGTATGAGTTTCTTGGTGAATGACTATACAGACAGCGAATAGACGAAGAAAGAAAAGTCTTTTAGACTTTTCAGTGCTGTCTTTATAAGTCATAGCATGTTTTGTATTGAAGCTGATCTCATGTTCGTAAAACTGATGGTACTTCTTTAAAAGTCAGAGTAAAGGCTAGTTAGTAACGGTGCCTGCAGAATCCCAATTGCGTAAAACACTTTCAATAACAAATCGAAGTATTCTTGAAGGAACTTCCCGATGCATTGCTTCTTAAGTTGCAAACATTCGTCTGCACGACAACGTAAATGATGGAATGAATGTTGTTGAATTGTCGAAATGAATGGCATCGCCATCGTAAGTGTGTTATGCAATTAACCCGCAGATTTGCTCGATTTTTGATGACAGTCTTTTTTTTAGTACAGACGCCAGCACATCAAGCTACTACAATCTGTCAAATTTCTTTAATAGATTTTCAACTTTATCGCTAAATCATAAGGTCCAAAGTTTATTGGGAAAATTTGACAGTTTCGGGTAGCTTGATATGCTGGCGTCTGTACATCATGATAAATAAATACAAAAGAAAACACAATAATTATCGAGAAAATCGAGAAAATCTTTAGACTTAAGATTTACGCGGTTACATCCCACAACTTTTTGACGAACAATTTATTCAAAGACTTCTTTTATATACGAGAAATATTACCTAATACTTTGGCACCTGTTCAAGATTTTCTTAGAGTTGTATATTTAGTGACAAAAATATGCCATAGTTGAGAGATTCGCGCAGACAACCAAGTTTTATATGAAATTAACTCAGCTGTCAGCACAAGACTTTACCAGAGAGAAAAAATGTTGCTGGTGACTATTTTTCCTACCGTACCTTCTTACTTTTTACCAACATTCCTCAATGCCTTGAAGTGAGATAAAGTTCTTTATTGCGTGGAAAATAGAGTTTATAAAATTGAATAATATTCATCTCAGAATCGTTCTGTTTTGATCACCTTAAAATTCTAGGTTGATATTGTCTTCAAGACCAAATACACATCATTTAGAAGATTTTTTTTATCTCTTTACGTCATGTTACAAAGAAAGTCATAAATGATAGATAATAATTTTTACATTTTCTCATAACTTTATGGGTACAATTTGATATGCTTAAAGTAAAAATTATAATTACCTAAATATTTTATTGATATTAATATGTTTATTTTTATTTTATGACTATTTTTGTTGTTATCTATGATGTGGGGTCCGACAGTGTCCTGAAACAAACAAAAACATTTATAAAAAATCATAAACAAAGATTTAAATCGTTAGCCGACTGCGCCAAACAAGGTCACATTTTTGTTCCGCTATCACATAACTTGAAAACGAAATGAGAATAAACAAGGAATCATAAATGTCACACAGTCAGAACGCTTCCTGAAGGCACAAGATACGAGAGTTTAACAGCTGAAGGCCAAATCTCGTTGAAAATCTAGTCTCAGTCTCATCTCGGCGACAAGCAAATGTCAAAAACTTGTCAAAAATGTAGAGAAATTTTAGAGACATCTTTGACAGATTGAGACTAAGATCAGACTGTGAATGTTCCTAAAATTACGAGAATTGCCCCTCTGTTTCTGTTCGATTTACAATGAAGTTTTTGAGGCGTATTTCAATGCTCTCTTTGAGCGAAAGATTCGTAGCTCACTCAACTAGAGCAAGAAAATCGAAATCATCGCCAGCCCGTAAGTTTTCACCGTTGGTCATAATCGTCCTTAATAATGCAATAAACCTACATAAAAATGTAGCTATAAATTAAACAAAAGTTGTTTTCTTTTATAAATTTTTATACACACAAGCTTAAAACCGACGAGACGAGACAGACAAGGAGGAGTATAAAGACTACTCTGATTTTGACAGTCATGCAAAATCAGAGGTAAACTAACTGATGGACTGTAGAGGGTAAATGGACCGGGACAAAACGCCCACACGCCAATGACAGACAGCCAAAATAGTAATTGAATTTGTGCCTAATTTCAGCACTGTTAGTTCCACTCAACTAATTTATAGTTGGAGGCGTCTCTAATTAGCTGTAAAATGATTTGTTGGTCTGTTTGACAGGGCATTAACACAAAACAGATGGGTACAGAAGGCCGCGGCCATACAACGAACGAAAACGCACGCACACATAGACACGCTTCACGTACAGCGAGTGCAATCGCACTTGCGACTGGCATTTGTTTGAGATCGATGCACGTACGCGGTTATGTGTGCGTGCGCCTGTTGTCGCTTGATGTACGTAACTGACCTTCTGTACCTATCCGTTTTGTGTATTTATTATGTTAGTTTCATAGTATGGCGTTGGGGTACGATGTGTAATTATAAAGCATTCATATATGATGTGGTACAAGTCATCTGTTATTTAGACTCTATTGATGTAGACGTATCTTTACCTAGGCGTTATTCATCTGGTTTTTAATTAAAGTAGCTATAGTATTTATTTAACAAAATAAGCTAATGAAGCTTTAATATACTTACGTAGGATTAAAAATCCAGGGATTGAAAAAAAATTACATAAAAACTCCTAAGGGCTGATTTCACCAAAGTCAGATATCTTTTATCGTTGGAATAAAAATGACGTCTGACAGTTCTAGTATGGAAAAACTGTCAAAAATACAAAATTTATTTCAGGATAAGACTTATTCTAGGTATAAAAGTTTGATGGAATTCGCCCTAATTAAGATTCATTAACATAACAAAACAATTTCGGTGAAATAGTCCCAGAGCGCTTTGTAATTACTAAGAACAGTAATTAGATTGGGTACAAGTGCAAAATGTAGGGATAAAAAATAATAATTTGAAGGTACAATTGTTAATTATTAAACTATATAATTAACAAGTACTTCATCATCATCATCATTTCAGCCGAAAGACATCCTCTACTGGACATAGGCCGATTTAGTACTTCCCGCATCTAGCGGATTCCTGCGGCCTTTATCAGGTTATCGGTCCATCTTGCTGGAGGCTTTCCAACGCTAATAAAATAATTCTTTATTCTATGACCAAACCTATTAGACTATAAAATAATTCACAGATGGACAAACTACTCTACAATACTCGCCAGCCCCCCCCCTCCTTTTCCTCTCTCTCTCTCTACTTCTATCTGGTTAGACTGGAAGTTGATGCCAAAAAAGTTGGGAAAAGGCTAGGCACATGATGACATGGACAAACTACTGCCCTACGATTCATGTCGGAACATTGTATATATGCTGATCGATGATGATGATGACTGTACGCAGAAATACTTACGTCTTGGCACCGCGGTGACTGTGGCTTTGGATGTGCTGTCACTGTCATCAGACTCCGATCGAGTCTGGAAACTTGTTTCTGTGAACAAAAGAACTTCATTAAGCATTATAAAATTTATAAAACAGAGGGGCAATTCTCATAATTTAAAGAACGTTCACAGTCTTATCTCAGTCTCAATCTGTCAAAAAAACCTCGACATTTCCTACATTTTGACAAGTTTTTGACATTTGTTTGTCGCCGAGATGAAACTGCGATTAGATTTTGAACGAAGAATTGGCCTTCTGATAACGTTTATAGACGGGGCATATGTCGTGATGGCCCATTTCAAATCTAGACAAGTAGGTACCAATGTGACTTTTTTAATATTTATTTCTGAGTATATCTTTGGCATTACTAGCATCTGTGAAGGAAAGCATCGTGAGGAAACCAGGGGGCCTAAAAAAGCCGCTTTGGAGAATCATAAAAGGATAACATTATGAATCGTAATATGGCGAAAATAGTCTGTGTTTTACTTTTTTTCGCTGCACTACGTAAGTATAATCAAAGAGATTGGGATTGGATTTGGATCGGATCGATTAGTATTTTAGCACAGGCAAAACACATAACTGAAAAATGCTTCACCAATGGGATTTGATACGATTAACTTAACGGTTGTCCATTATGTTATCCTTTTATGATTCTGCCAAAGTGGCCTTTTTAGGTCCCCTGAACTTATTATTAATATAAGTCTGAAAGGAGCTGTGGTAGCCCAGTGGTAACGGCTGCGCCTTACGAATTGTAGGTATTGGTTTCGAACCCGAGCAGGCACTTTATGTAAATTATTTCGTCACCACTGCTCTCAAAACGGTAAAGGAAAACATCGTTAGGAAACCGGCATGTCCTTGAACACAAAATTCGAAGACATATGTATATGACATATAATATCATATATTTTTCTGATTTTGTTTACTGTAGTCGATTATATAATTTTAGGCATTATAAAACTAGCGTTTTTGAATTTTGAAAAACTTGAAAAACGCAAGTTTGAATTTTGATTATTATTTTAACACTCAACTAAGGAAACAGTAAATAATTCTAGAAGCTTTACTTTGTCGTGAAACACCACACCAAAACATTAGAAAGTTATGTCTTCTATACTCGTAAATTGAAACTAATTGTTAAGTAACACAAAATGTAGGTTTAATTAAGCATAATATTTTTAATTCAATTTACTTTAAGGGCCTGGTGCCGTATTATGACGGCTAAATGCCATCTTGATTCCAGTGCAAGAGTGGGACGGAGCTATACATGATCGATAGCACCATCTCTTTTTCGCACTGGAATTATGATGGCATTATACTTCGTAATACGGTCCTTGTTTGTTGTTCTGTACCTCCAGATAAAATCACGCGAAATTATTGAACAGATAACAACTTTTCTTGTTAAACAGTTCTTGTAAAAACAAAATCAGAATATTTTATTTCACACTAGCTGCGCCCCGCGGTTTCACACCACGTAAATGTCGATCCCGTAGGAACATCGGGAAAAAAGTAGCTTATATGTTAATCTAGGGTGTCAGCTACTTCCATACAAAATTTTATCAAAATTGGTCCAGCCGTTTGAGCGTGATGAAGTAACAAAACATATAAACACACACATACACCCCCACACACACACTCACACACTCCCAAACTTTTCATCATCATCATCATCATTTCAGCCAATAGACATCCACTGCTGGACATAGGCCTCCCCCAATTTTGGGGGGGTTTGCCATAATCGCCACGCTTGGCAGGCGGGTTGGCGATCGCAGTATGGTATGATGGTGGAATGCGTAGAGAACGCTGCTGCCCATTCTCCGGTAAGACCCTTAGTCGCCTTTTACGACATCCACGGGAAGTAAGGGGTGGTGGTATTCTTTAAGTCCGGCACAACACAGACGTCCCAAACTTTTGCCTTTATAATATTAGTGTGACTAGCTTCTGTCCGCAACTTCGTCCGCCTGAAAATATTTGTTCCCCCGACCCACCCCGTCTGATTTGTTTTGATGACTGACTTGTTTTGATTTTGCTCAGCTCCTAAGGGTCATAGCGTGACGTTAAGTAGCCTATATCCTTCCTCAAGACGTGGGCTATCAAATAAAAACATACTTTTTTTAATCCTACTTGTCGTTCCAGAGATCAGCGCTTTCAAACAAACAAACAAACAAGGAAACAAACTTTTCAGCTTTAGATATTACTAGCTGCGCCCCGCGGTTTCACCCGCGTAATTGTCGATCCCGTGGGAATATCGGGATAAAAAGTAGCCTATATGTTAATCCAGGGTGTCAGCTACCTTCATACAAAATTTTATCAAAATTGGTCCAGCCGTTTGAGCGTTAAGAAGTAACAAACATATAAACTCGCACACACACACACACACACTCACAAACTTTCGCCTTTATAATATTAGTGTGATTTCTAGCTGTCCGGCGCTACTTCGTTCGCGTGGTGTCCTACCCCTTACCCTACCCTACCCCTTCCCTTCTCCTACACTACTCCTACCCTACTCCTACCCTACTCCTACCCTACTCCTACCCTACTCCTACACTACTCCTACCATACTCCTATAAGTAAAACAAAAAAAAGATAAAAAGATAAGTATCCTATGTCCGTCTCCTGGTTTTTAGCTACCTCCCCACTAATTTTCAGCCAAATCGGTTTAGCCGTTCTTGAGTTATAAATAGTGTAACTAACACGACTTTTTTTATATATGTAGATTTGTATAGTAAGTTTAGTATGGATAAACCTACATGGGCACTTATAAAACGTCAGAAGCCTAGGTACTCGGTAGCATAGTGTAGCAGTACTGTGAAGGGTGGATAAGCCCATCAAAGGAATCAAACAACGATACGATTTGTTTACGTTTATATTGACTGAACGTCTTTACATATTGCCGATTAAACTAGCACTCTTTTCCTTAATAAATAAACCTAATAAATTCTAGACTTGATTAATGGTCGAATGGAACTTGCCTAAGTTATAGCCAGCCTGCACTACATAAGTTTGACTTTGGTGGACAACCTTTACGGTACCAAGTGCAAAAGCTTATGTTTAATTTATCTGGTGGATAATGTAGGCATTATCCACCGGACAAATAGAACAAAAAAAAAATAAAAACCAAAAAAATATTGAGGGTCAAAAGGACCCTTAAAATTCAAATTCCCAATTCCGTAATAACTATTAAATAACATAAAATATAAGGACATAAAAGAAACACAATACATAAGTACCTGTTTTAGCGTCCCTAAAGTCGTTTGCCCATCCAATAAAGGAGAAGTAAAACAATCAAGAGACGAGATAAAAGAGACATTTTCTTACATTTACAACCTCGTGACAGATCAATTAAATAGAAGCTGGGAAGGTCCAATTGTAGCGCTAGACGTGGACTTGACCTAAAGCGCGGTCACTGTCCGACTGCATAGAAAAGAAAGAGAAGCGCGATGACACAACGCAGGTAATTTATTCAAAAATATGAAGCAATTATCAATTTACAAAAAATCTATTGTTTGGACTAAAAAATTAAAACACTAGTCCTTTATTATGTTGCTTGTAGAATAATGTGACAAACAATCAGTATGATTGTATGTATAATAAGTATGGTTTTTATTGTAAAAACAAAGTTTTTAGAGGTATCATCATGATTTTTTTCTATCGTATCAAATTAGTTGTATTATGTTTTAACACACTATCTACCTAGCATATACCCTGAAGAATATCAAAAATTTTCTGATTTTGTTTACTGAAGTCGATCATATACTTTTAGGCATTATAAAACTTGCGTCTTTGCGTTTAGGTCCTGTAGTCCCCTTAACGGAAGTAAAGAAGGATGGGAGATGCGGCAGAAATGTATGTTGAAAACAGTGTTTAGGGTAATAAACTGGTCAGCTCATCGACACATTGCTTGAAGTCGTAAACTATTTATTTAAAGAATGACAGTTGTAACTTGAATATACGAAAAACAAGTTGATAGTCAATTGGCTAAATGATAACAGCCGCACAGGTCGATTGATCAGGTTAAGCTGCGCTTGCCGCGGTTGGTCTGTGAGTGGGTGATCTTTACATACCGAGACCCCTCTGTGCCTCGGAAAGCACGTTAAGCTGTTGGTCCCAGCTGTCATTCGTGGATCTTTGACAGTCGTTACACCAGTACGACTAAACTACTTCTGACTACCAAGTCAGAAGCCCGGAAGTCTGATAACCAGTCTTACCAAAGAGTATCGTATTACCCAATAACTGGGTTGTGGAGGTCAAATAGACTGTCGCTCCATGTAAAATACTGGTATTCAGCTGCATCCGGTTAGACTGGAAGCTGACCCCAACATCGTTGGGAAAAGGCTAGGCAGTTGATGATGCTAATCAATAATTATTCCAATCTTTTTGGGAAATACTCGTATATGTTCGAGCCGTTTGGGGTTAAAACACTAGGACCATGGGGTCCGAGTGCTTACTTAGTTATTCAAGATATCGCCAAGCACTTGTTCGACTCTTCACCAGAGGGCTGGCCTAAGTGGCAATGCTGCCAGCCTTTTGGGCACTTTTCCTGTTGACAGAGATACAGACAAATTTTTATTTTACCTTGTTATATATTTCCATCCATTTCTATAAATACATAATAAATTATATTTTTAAATATTAGAATATAAAAAACATTTAAAAATATCAAAAATAATAGCTCGCCGGTATCGGGATCAGGGTCAGCAGGTTATTATTTATTTTGAGACTGTTAGCTTTTTAAATTATGTAAAGATGAAAAATAGATTTAAAAAAAATATCGCGTGACTTGTTACTTCCTCCACTATAGTATTTCAGAGCTTGTGACTGTTTTCTCCCTTATTTCAAAGTAAACTTCCGAAACGTTGAGACTAGACGGAAGAAGAGAGTCATCAATTTTATTAAATTAGATCAAGAGTAATGGTCAAACGAGACGATGCTTCGGGGCTGCGAAGTTCGCGATAAGGAGTTTATAGACAGGGTGACTTTCAACAAAATGGCTTGGAGAATTTTATGGTTTAACACTTTCGGGTGTCGTAAACGGCGACTTAAGGATCGTGTCAAGTGAGTGGGGTGTAGCTAAGTTGCCTTTTTTTATTAACATATCACCAATTCTTCTACCGGACTGGTCTACTCAAATCTGTGTGGTACTTTCTTCAAAAGACCATTTCAGACATCAATTTATATGGTCTTCACATGATCTGACCAAGATTATGTCTGGTCTTTAAAAGAGAATGTGAGCTCTGAGTTTGTTACGGCCTTACTTCTCAGAGTAGTCAGATAGGAAAAGCCGACCTCATCTAGCTTATTTTTTATAACAGGAACTACACTATTTACGGTCGTTGACCCAAAAAAATACATATTTTTTTTGTTTATGATGTTTAGAAGAATTGCCAAACTTAAGTGGCAGTGGGCAGGGCACATTGCTCGCAGAACAGATGGCCGATGGGGCCGAAAGGTTCTGGAGTGGCGACCGCGAAGGTGATCCGACGACCTTGTGGAGGGCGCAGGAACCCGCTGGATGCGAGAAGCACAGAACCGGTCGAAGTGGCTGTGCTTGGGTGGAATTTCGAAAAACCCTTTCTTAGTGGATACCTACTCTTCACAAAGAACACACACTCCAAATTTCATGTCTCTAGGACCAGTGGTTTAGGCTGTGCGTTGATATATCAGTCAGTCAGTCAGGACTTTGAATTTTATATGTATAGATATCAGTACATTCAATTCGAAAACGGTACTACAAGTAATCATTTATGTTTTTAGTAATAATACATCGTATAGTCTCACTAATATTATAAAGGCGAAAGTTTGTGAGGGTGTGTGTGTGTGTCTGTGTTTATATGTTTGTTACTTCTTCACGCTCAAACGGCTGGACCAATTTCCTAAAAGTTTGTATGGAGGTGGCTGACACCCTGGATTAACATAATATAGGCTACTTTTTATCCCGATATTGCTACGGAATCGGCACTTATGCAGGTGAAACCGCGGGGCGCAGCTAGTAACATTTTTATTTTTCAGAGAAATGGCGAAAGAACAACAACATTTTATAAAAAATCAGCTGCTTTTAGGGCCCTACAAAGCACAGACAGGAAGAGTAATATATAAACTTGTCGCATCACCGGGTGGCCGAGATGCGGGACATCGGGTCTTCTTCACGATCCGACATAGTTTAGATAGGTGTGGGCACTACAGTGGGTACTCGAACGAAAAGATTATTTGAATTTACAGTAACTTTAATAAACTAGCTATTTACAACCGAAACGCACACGTGCGTCGGAAACAAACACGTGCGTTGGTATTGAGCGTTTGCCGAGACTGTCCGAGCTCGACGGTCGACTGTAGACTGTCGCAACACTCGGTCTCGCCACCAGTCCTCGCGGCATCCCCTCCACCGACGATCGTGTCCAAGCGGTAGGGCTCGCTTGCGTTTCCGATCACATGATTCTTCGTTTACCAAACAAATTGTGAGATGGCGCTGTTCACTATACTGTGTTGCCATCTATCCACGACACGGCCATCCCTGACTAGCACCCGTCCTCGGGTGTAGTACCTGCGGACCAAAAATACTCACAGAGTAAACAAGCTTGGCTATCCTGCCAATACTTAATAACTAAGGTAGCTCGGCTATCCTGCCAATACCTAATAACTAAGGTAACTGTATCTCATTGTTACTTTAATTCCTCTAGTCTTAATTTACAATGCCTTGTTGTCAAGGTTTCACACCTCATACAACATTATTCATTAGAAAAGGTTCGATCATTAAATTGAACCAAAGAAAATCAAAATTGTAACGAATCAGTTACTATTTACCAAAATCTGTGCAAAAACAACGTCCAGAATCACACCAATGATTCTTACCAGATCAGTTGTCACATTTGCTACTGCACATAAGGTGCGGTTGAGACTAGTCACGACATGTGCTTCCTACACATGAGGTGCTCTGTGCATCAACACAGACTAGAATCGACCCATTGATTCTCAGAAAAAGAATACTAGAACATGAAGCGGTCTGTGCACCAACACAGACAAGAATCGCACCAACGATTCTCAAAAATCTAACGCAATATGTGCTACAACACATGAAGCACTCTGTGCACCAACACAGACAGGACTCGACCGATCAACAAGTTATACCATCACAATTGTTGTGACAAATCAGTTAGAATTTACCGAAATAAAATTCATAAGCAATGTATACTCAACTCATGAAACTTTCATTGTAAACTGTGCACCAACACAGGTCAGAATCGCACCAACGACTCTTTACATATCTACCACCACATATGCTACAACACATGAGGGGCTCTGTGCACCAACACAGAAAAGAATCGCACCAACGACTCTTTAGATATCTGCCGCCACATATGCTACAACACATGAGGGGCTCTGTGCACCAACACAGAAAAGAATCGCACCAACGACTCTTTAGATATCTGCCACCACATATGCTACAACACATGAGGGGCTCTGTGCACCAACACAGAAAAGAATCGCACCAACGACTCTTTAGATATCTAGCGCAATATGTGCTACAACACATGAAGCGCCCTGTGCACCAACACAGACAGAAATCGCACCAACGATTTCTTATAGACCCATCGCCACATGTTACTCATGAGGTGCGGTCTTAAGTTTTGAGTTTGAGTGTACAAGCCATTCTTAATCAGAGGTGGTTTCACTACCACTGTCCTCAACTAGGACATCTAATTCTCAAGTAACTTGGTGATCGGGTATCCTTCTCACACAATCATGAGAGTATTCTTAGGTTCGCTCAGTCAAGCGCCTTTAAAACAATCATTAAAAGCAAACTTAGAGACTAACTTTACTTTAGTCAAATCGAATGTTATCGTAATTGCATTTTTTTAAGACCCTGTGTCACGTGGTCTACTATCTCATCTAAGTGAATATCAGTCAACTCATCATCAGTTGTCACTAAGCTAAGCCAATACACTTTGACGCAACACAATCTTTGATGATAGAGCGACAGAGTCGTAATAAAATGGATGTGACTCACCCAGTATTCATCTGCTCGGATTGCTGACATAGCAAACTTGAACCGTATCACTCGCTACTAGCCGCTGCTGCAGGCACTGGCCCGAAACCGCCTGAGCCCCTAGCCCTACTGGCGATGGCGCCTCCATCTTTGTTTCGTGGAAATGTCGAGGCAAAATGTCTGGTGTTGCCGCATCGAAAACAGATGCGGTCTGAAACTGCCATCCTGCTTGCACTCGTTCTCGTGTGTTAATCTGTCAACAAACATACCCGCAAAGTATCACATAGCTCGGTCACTCCTGACCAAATATGGTACAGGCAAAAAAACACAATTAAAATTTGAATAAAGTAAAAAAAATAGCAGAGTTCAGAGCATTACTCATTATTTGAGTCCCAAATCTTAAGATCACAAAGTAAACAATCAACTAAGCCAGTAAAACATCCTTAGAGCATCACAAAACACAAAGCAGGAATCTTATTCGTGGCCTGTGGCTTTTCATCAAGCCCAACAAACCTCACGTTTGTTTCTATGAATTCCTGTGAATTAAGAGTCCCACGGACTCAATGGTCTCTACAAGACCCGACCTCCGCCAGAGCCACCCGCGCACCGCGTATCCGCGGACTACTAAACGCAGATACCGACTTGTAACGGACTACGGCTACGAAATGGCTACTGGTACGGTCCCGAACAGCCGACCTAAGATTCACAACTATCACTCGACTTAATCTCTACTCTGTTTCGTCAACAAGACTTTTACTTGGCTTTCCTCAAGTTCGTCAGTAATACTCTGATTTTCTGTAATTTTTCGCAGCCTCCTTTGTGAAGACTGATGAGATAATTAAAAGGGACTCGACTCGACTCTATAAAATCTGTTTTAGTTTACGATCATTTTGCAATAAGCATTCAAATTAGAAACCAAAAATCAGGCTAATCTAAGAATTTGAACTATCTAGTTTCGAGATTACGGAGACTAAGTACAACGTTTTCACACTACGTTAGTCAAAGAAAACAAAACCTCAGGTATCCCATTCATGGTCACATCACATTTGTCACATGCGCACTTCCCGCAGGAATGCCGAGTCATCCTTGACTCTACGGTCTTGGCTTCAAGGCTAGACCCGACCATACTACCCAGAGCTACCGCGTATACCACGTACTCACGATACTCTGGTACGGTCTCCGACCCAATTAACCAAGAACCTGAGTACACAAACTAAAGTGATGCCAGCTCATCATCCATTTCGTCTACAATCTCAATTGATACTTGGCCCTCGGGCATCTTCCGAACACGGTCATAGAGCGTATTTGTAAGTACGCACCTAAGTCAACCTACTGACCAAAAAAACACCAACCAGAGCCATGTACCATCGTTATCCACGTTACAACAATAATCATTTTCACTAAGAGCCTTAGGAAAACC
Organism: Mesoligia furuncula; assembly: GCA_916614155.1. NCBI lineage: Eukaryota > Metazoa > Arthropoda > Insecta > Lepidoptera > Noctuidae > Mesoligia > Mesoligia furuncula. The sequence continues at coordinate 15,269,219 of OU744814.1, forward strand.
ACACACGAGTAAACCACTCTAACGCCACGGCTCTCCGGCCGACTAGCAATCGCATTGCTCTCACACATCCAGCGCATGGATCCGTGTGCATCACCCTGTGACTACACACTTTTTACTACGGCCGATAGAGAACCCCTACTCGTGTGGTTCCCACTACTTAGGCTTGCTCATCACCACTGTGATCACCATCTACTCCGATTGGTACATGACCTACTGGCATCATTCGTAATAGATAGTGAGCGTCTTTAAAAATTGCATTTTAAACTAGACTGGGCTTTACTTCTCAATGTAACTGTTTTTGCTGTTGTTTACAAGGGAAGCACTCAGTACCCGAGTCATAACAAAATGAAAACGACTCACCAGATTCGGTAGACAATAGATCTGTAGCTGGCTTAATGGTACAGACATTCACTCGCTGTCACTGCCTCCTTGGCAGAAATCGCGAAGCTTCTTGCACGGAAAACACCGTCCTAGATCAGCGATTATTCATACAGGAGATCCACAGAGTGCAGCGCTCTCACTGCCATTCTGCTGGTATACGTCCGTGTGTGTTAACCTGTAACCACAAAAACAAACCAACAGCAGTGCATGTTCCACTCGGCCAATTCTGACCACATTGTTATCGAAACGCATTACTTAACAAATTTTTTGTAAAAACAATAGCAATCATCGACAACAAAAGATTCCTCTAAGACTTAGTAATAACAAGGACAGGTCAGGAACTATATAAATTTAGATCACATACAACGCTCATGGCCCTGCTGTCGCAGCAGCTAGTGACACTCATGCCACCCATATCGTCATCACCTCAAGTGATACGATCAACATACTTCACTTAACATAGAGTCCACAACTCCCAGGTCACTACAAGACCAACACAACAATAGTCTCCATTGAGACCCTGGTCCCCGCTGCACCACCAGCTGCCCATCGCTCCCTGAACAACTCACAAGCGAGTTCCTGTTTCGACTACAGACAAGTGCGTACAGTGCGACCTAACCATGGTATGTGCTCTAACTACTCGGTGGAAGAACTCTCATCACCGTCTTCTACTTTTAACTCGTTAGGAACACTACTTAGAGGCATCTTTCGTATGCGACCGTGAGCATACTTGTAAGTACGGTTAGAATTTAAAGCTTTTAACGTATGGGGTCACCGTCCAAAACATCAACTACCGTAAGCGGACCTCTGAACTTCCGATCTAATTCTGATGATCTGAACTTAGTATCTGATTTTGCTACTCATTTTCTAATAACACTAAATCGCCAACGTTGTTATAGCTGCCTTTGTTCTATCATAATGTTACTTTGCAAGTAAATGTCGGGTAGAAAAATAAAACCTCAAGTTGTTGCTAGCTAATCGCAACGCTACACATGATTTGTTCTGTGCTGAATACACGCGTTTGACCAATGCCCGTCAACACAACAACGGTATTAACTCGTTTGCCACTTAATTTGGCTGCACAACTCGCTTGTACTAACGAGCATTCAGCACCAGAATCGTAAACAAAACAATACAGCTCACCTTTATTTTGTAACGTGCCTGAGGGCAGATAAACGTCATCCACTCGCCCTTCACTACTTCCAGCACGTTGTCTACCATCAGCTTGGCTGCCACTGCTCGTGCAGGGCCGCGATATGTCCTGGTTTCTCACTTGCAGCACACGAAGGGTTTAAATGACGGCTGCGAGGCTGCTTGACTCGATTCTCAAAGTCACTCCATGTCCTTATTCAGGTGAAATCCAGTCAAAGAAATATCGCACCGTGACGTCAACGCTCAATTCTCCATAATTTTTTCAGCTCGAGTGTATCCCAGTTCTGATGTCGCATCACCGGGTGGCCGAGATGCGGGACATCGGGTCTTCTTCACGATCCGACATAGTTTAGATAGGTGTGGGCACTACAGTGGGTACTCGAACGAAAAGATTATTTGAATTTACAGTAACTTTAATAAACTAGCTATTTACAACCGAAACGCACACGTGCGTCGGAAACAAACACGTGCGTTGGTATTGAGCGTTTGCCGAGACTGTCCGAGCTCGACGGTCGACTGTAGACTGTCGCAACACTCGGTCTCGCCACCAGTCCTCGCGGCATCCCCTCCACCGACGATCGTGTCCAAGCGGTAGGGCTCGCTTGCGTTTCCGATCACATGATTCTTCGTTTACCAAACAAATTGTGAGATGGCGCTGTTCACTATACTGTGTTGCCATCTATCCACGACAAACTAATTAAATTAAGAAATAAATGATTTTGTCGACTCCCTAATAATTTTTTTTACGAAACAAACAGGGGGAGCAAAATGTGAGTGGGATGATGTAATAAATGAAGGATACATACATTATTTATTTTTTAATTTTGAACGTAAAGAATGTATTAAGTTATATTATTGTATAGCGTGGCTCTTTTATAATCGAGGCGTGGAATTTACAAATGGGCTAGGTGCCAAAAAAGAATCGTTGAAAAATTAAATAAAACTGCATTAGTTTCTCATTCATTTTTTATGAAAACTAAACTAAATAGGTACTGTTTGTACATAGGTATACTTGTCAATAACATTGGTGTAAAGTAATTTATTTTAAAAGAAGCCTTATTTTTTACCCAACATAGCACTTTTGAAAGACAAAATTTCACTTTTTTTCTCACTTAGCTCATTTGTAAATACCACGCCTCAGATATCAATTCAATAAAAAAAATCTATAATAGAGTAATAGTTATTCAGAATCAGAAAATGAAATGAATTTAAATTATTTGTAAATTACCTTGTTACCTAATTAATAAAAAAATTAAAATTATAAAATCTAAATTTCTATAACTATAGTAAACTAAAATATGGAGTCGAAAAATTTTGTCCACATCGCTGTCGACTGATAGTGTACCCAAGAGACTGGCAGCATTGCCACGTTGTATGGCAATGCTTAGCTTCTGGCTAAGCTAAAAGGTAGCCTTTGGGTCACGGAAAGTATCAACCAGCCGCTTAGAGAGTTTGCTTGACATAAAATTTACAGTTTATTAACAGCTTACCTTGGAAGGTCTCCTTGCAAATATTGGTGTTTAATATTATGTTACTCGATTTTGAAAAGATGAAAACCCGTTATGACCGTAAAATGAACAATAAAGGGTTCGACGAAGGGTCACTAGTGTGGTTGCACAATCCAGTCCGCAGCAAAGGGAAATCTCCTAAGCTTCAAGCTAAATGGGACGGACCGTACCGGATTGTGACAAAAATCAATGACGTAACCTACCGGATACAGAAAGGTGCAAGAGGTACTCCTAAGATCGTCCACGTGGATCGACTGGCGCGTTATTATGGGGCCGATAATGCTCGGGACGAGCATATCTTAGAAGGGGGCAGTGTTGCACGCCACAATTAATACCTGGTACATGGTGACAGTAGTTACCACTAGCGCCACCTAGTATCGAGTAACGGAACTAGTAGTCAAGACCCTTCTAGAAATTTCGATGCGAGAACTTTCAGAATCAGAATGAGATAATATTCTAGAATATTCGAATCAGAAAATGAAATGAATTTAAATTATTTGTAATTTCCTTGTTACCTAATTAATAAAAAAATAAAAATTATAAAATCCAAAATTTCTATAACTATTAATAAACTAAAATATGGAGTCGAAAAATTTTGTCCGCATCGCTGTCGACTGATAGTGTACCCAAGAGACTGGCAGCATTGCCATGTTGTATGGCAATGCTTAGCTTCTGGCTAAGCTAAAAGGTAGCCTTTGGGTCACGGAAAGTATCAACCAGCCGCTTAGAGAACTCAGTTTGCTTGACTTAAAACTTACAGTTTATTAACAGCTTACATTGGAAGGTCTCCTTGCAAATATTGGTGTTTAATATTATGTTACTCGATTTTTTAGGGTAAAGACGCTGTATGTGACATTCTCATTATGAATCACTTTTAAATTAGATGCTATTATTGACAAAAGACTTCAATTGGAAATAAAAAAACTTAAAACTTCCCGTACAACATTGTTTCAACATCAAATAACATTCCAAGTAATGCAAATAATAGTAATTACAATATTATTACTAACTTCGTTAATAGCAATCATTCATAGGGATGCCCAAGTTTATTGCCAATAAAGTTTGTAGCGAGAAACGTAGCAACACCTACGCCGTAGCATCGCCTACACCGTAGCAACACCTACGCCGTAGTCACCGAGTTCGTACATTGTAGCATTGATGTTTATCGTTAGACTGTTGTTAGTCTATTTATACCCGATTAACTCAAAGCCAAAAGGAGGAATATGCTGCTACAATCATAACTCTCCTTTTACTCTTCTCACTTTTTTACTTCTTTTTGTTTTAAAGAAGACATCACCATACGTACCTACCTACAGTCAGCGATAAAAGTTGATTAACTCTTCAGATTTATAAATCTTATTAAAATTATTAAGCTAAATATTTAAATAAAATCTGAACTAAAGTAAAATACAAAAATGATTAACTCTTTGTTATAATAATATGAAATAAACAAGAATAATAATATGAAATGTGTAATTACATCCAATTAACAGTTGAGCCTGAAAACATTCAGATACAACGAAAAAATGCCAAGCGAATTAATAAGCTTCAGTATGCTTCTACGTAATATCAGCCTTACAATGTATCGTATCGTATCAGCCTATAATCAGCCTATAATGTTCCCACTGCTGGGACACAGGCCTCCTCTCTGTGAGAGGGAGTGGGCCGTAATCCACCATGCGGGCCCATGCGGGTTGGCAGATGTCACATGTCTTCGAATTTTTGGTTCTAGGACATGCCGGTTTCCTCACAATGTTTTCCTTCACCGTTTTGAGAGCAGTGGTGATGAAATAATTTATACAAAGTAAAGCGCCTGTCTGGGTTCGAACCTACGACCTACACCTCGTAAGTCGCGACCGTTGCCACTTGGCTACTTGTAGCAGTAGTAGCAATCGACTTTTGCCGCTAACCATACCTAATGATTTCATCAAATGATATTAAAAACTTGCTTTTGCTCGCGACTTCACTCGCGAAGTAGTCGAAAAAGTACTTTCAATCCCGCTTGTACGGTACCGACCATACAACCGGGATTAAAAGTTTTTTTTTTTATCCTGTATTAAAAAGAACCAGGCTCTTAATAATTAATTACAATCTAGCCTTTAAGAGTTATAAGCAATTTTAATCTAAACTTAATTTTTTACGTGATAAAAAAGTATAAAAACTGTTTTTGCGCCAATCGTGCAATCTGAAAGATACATCCCGACAAACGGACAAAAGAATCAAAAAAACTTATATTTTGGGCATCAGAATCGTTCTCACCCAAGGTAATTACCTACTTTTTTTCAAAAACATTCAAAATACATTGAGTTTTTTATTGAGTTTTGACTTCGCTACGATTTTATTACTACGATTTTGTAGACTAGCTTCTGCCTGCGGCTTCGCCCGCGTAGACGTCGCACGCAAACGTGCTGGCGGGACAAAAAGTAGGCTATAATCTGTTACTTCATAACATTAGCTATCTGCCAGTAAAAGTTTCGTCAAAATCGATCAAGCCGTTTCGGAGATTAGCCGGAACAAATAGACAGACAGAAAAAAAAAAGTTAGTTTTGTTAAAAGAAAGACGGACAAAAATATTAAAACTAGTTTTTTTGTTGCGTATATATTTTAATATGTATTTGGTACAAAGCTGTTACTTTGATATTAATACTTCTATTTTATTTATTTGTATAGATATAGATTAACCTTAAGCTCAACACCACGCAAAAACAACAAAAGCAGAAGCAGCCGCATGTGTCGATCGATCAGGGGTACGCTTGCCGCGGTTGGTCCGTCAATGGGTGACCATCCTCACCTACAAAGACCCCCTGAGTCTCAGAAAGCACGTTACGCCGTTGGTCCCGGCTGTCATTTGTGGATTTTTTTTAGTCGTTACGGGTCGACAGTAGCCCAAAAGTGTGACAACCACTCTTACCAAGGGGCATCGTATTACCCAGTAACTGGGTTGTGTGGAGGTCAGATAGGCAGTCGCTCCATGTAAAATACTGGTATTCAGCTACATCCGGATAGACTGGAAGCCGACTCTAAAATAGTTAGAAAAAGGCTAGGCAGCTGATGATATGAATGCCTTTTGAAACGAAGCAAACTTCATTGGCCTGCATTTGAAAACCCGAAGAGATTTTAATTTTTCGCACCGACAAAGTTAAGAGAAAGAACACACTTGACAAAACTTTGATTAATAATCTTAGAAAGCAATCTAACTTTGGCCAGCAGACGTGTAATTAAAAAAAGATTTATTTAACTTGGACAATGAAAATTGATTAGCATAACTGTCAAAAATTGTCTTTACTGAAAATCTTCGCGAAATTTTCAAAGTTTTTGTAGGGCAGTGACAGCGAAATTGTTTTTGATGGGGACAAAAAAATTGTAACTAGAAAAAATATAAGAGGGAAATATGATGAGGAAAATCTTCTAAAGAAGCATAATTTGATATTGTGGTAATACCTACAGGTCTTTCATTAGTGCAGCAAACCAGTTATTAAAAACAGTTAGACAAATCATTTTGTGTTATTAATAATGGTAATGTTGATAGATATTTATATACTTCTATAGAGTAATCAGCATATAATGATCCCACTGCTGGGATACAGGCCTCCTCTCTTGAGAGGGAGAGGGCCATAATCCATCACGCGGGCTCAGTGCGGGCTCGTGGATGTCATATGTCTTTGAATTTTTTGGTTCCAGGACAGGCCGGTTTCCTTATGTTGTTTTCCTTCACCGTTTTGAGAGTGGTGGTGATGAAATTAAATACACAAAGTAAAGTGCCTGGCTGGGTTCGAACTCACGACCTACAACTCGTAAGTCGGGGCCGGTACCACTGGGGCACCACTGCTCTCACGATCTATACCAATTCTTCATCGTCGTTTCAGCCGATAGACGTCCACTGCTGGACATAGTCCTCCCCCAATTTTGGGGGGGTTTGCCATAATCGCCACGCTTGGCAGGCGGGTTGGCGATCGCAGTATGGTATGATGGTGGAATGCATAGAGAACGCTGCTGCCCATTCTCCGGTACGACCCTTAGTCACCTTTTACAACACCCTCGGCAAGTAAGGGGTGGTGCTATTCTTTAAGTCCGGCACCACACAGACAATTTCTTCATAGAAATTATTATATTAACTAACAATAAAGTCAACTATTTAGGAGATAAATATTTACCCTCTTTTACTAATAAACGTTGTAAAGCGTCTTTTTTTTTATTACTAATGGGCTCGCTCTTGACCTCGATCACGCCTGATGGAAAGCGATGGATGAGGTCTATGATGGAACGAGCGTGCCCAGAAAATGTCTTAGGCACTGGAACTCTTACACATCGACGAGACACACCAGGCTGTTTGACGCCGGACTCCGGTGGGAGGGTGGTCGCAAACTAGGCGGGCGTTAACCCACCACCGCAAAGGAAGAAATGGCCAGTCAAATAAGGTGTTGGGTGTAACTGTCCAGGATGCGACGAGCGCTCGGTTCAGTTGAGTAACTGGCGGAACAAACTGCGCTACACGAGGAGGCTTCTTCATGCATCCCAAAAACTCTGTTACACAACGCTTTGTCTTCTTTTTCTGAAAGGCAAATTACTAACGACTGAAAGAGACCGGTGTGGAACTATTCATCTGATATAATGTGTTTATTAGACAGGGGGTTAGTAAATATACTTGGCACAGAAAAATATCTAAACAATAATGGTTGGAAGGATGTAGGAACTCTAGCAAAAAGCACTTCCTGTCTCATCATCGATCAGGTTAAGCTACGCTTACCGCGGTTGGTCTTTGGATGGGTGACCATCTTTGCATACCGAGATCCCTTCGTGCCTCGGAAAGCACGCTAAGCCGTTGGTCCCGGATGTCATTCGTGGATCTTTGACAGTCGTTACGGGTAGTCAGAAGCCCGAAAGCCTGACAACCAGTCTTACCAAGGGGTATCGTATTACCCAGTAACTGGGTTGTGGAGGTCAGATAGGCAGTCGCTCCATGGGAGAAGGCTAGGCACATGATAATATTTATTTAGATTAGTATATTATACTTTATGTATGTATTTATTGTATTATGTAAAAGGTATACCACAGACTACCTACAGTATTTGTCTGTCCTTCCAAGGGGAAGGACAGACAAATAGGAGAATCGCTCTGAAGCGAATGCCATTTGTCTTGGCCCTCAGATAATTAATTTTTAAACGTGATACGTGATAGTTTTGCTAACTAATTTAATTTGACCTTGTAGATACATCACTTAAATAAAGAAGGAATACTTCTCAATACCCTGGACAGAAACCGTCTAATCTAAATTCAAATTTCATTCAATGATAAACTTCCTCTCAATCCCTAAATATTTAACCTGTCAAAGCAAAATAATCCTAAAAATCAACTTGAAAGGTTTTGGTATAACTAAATAATAATTTAGCGGAGCTTTGAAGGGAATTCAATTAATGATAACAGCGTCTAGAATTTGAATAGCGTTCATTTGAGATGTCAGGCTGAAATATACGAGGAGGGACTGTCTCATAATTCAAACGAAACGTGAGAACTGGAAGCGTTTGTTGATCGTCGCTGGATGTGTCTTTAGTATTTTATTTAATCGTAATTTTCGACGTTCAAAAGTGCCTTTTATTCTACGAGTATTTCTACAATGGCTACAGCTTCAAAGTGAAATTGACATGATCACGTGACATTTCGATAGCATATGTCAACCCCATATATTTTTGGGTTTTTGGGCTTTTCTACTAGCGTCGTCGCTAAACGATTGTTACTTTGGCTAGGCTCTCTGGTGCAACATTAACAACCTCTCAGGACTATATTACTAACATCATAAACAACAACTTTTGTTCTATTTTATTAATTCATCAGACTTTCATACAAAAATAAAAATATTTCAATTCAACGAATTTAAATATTAGATTTTCTGTTACGAACTCTAGGAGAAGCAAAAGAAAGCGCTAATTAGGTAAACAAACTGTACAAACAAACAAACAAAACGTGTCTCGTAGAACAGTCAGCGGAGGGGAGCAGGGGTATGATAGAAGAACGAAATCTTGAAGGTTTGTTTTTGTTAAATGCATTATGTTTTGTAAAACGTCATAGAACAAAAGTTGTTGCTTATGATGTTAGTAATCCAGTCCTGCAAGGTTGTTAGTGTTCTGTATATCCTCACTGTAGAAAATATAAAAAAAGGGATGTCTGTTTTAAAATCTGCAAGATTAAGGTGAAAAGTTTAAATGATATGATACTAGCAGCGCCCCGCGGTTTCACCCGCATAAGTGTCGATCCCGTTCGAAAGTCCCGTGGCGCCATCTATTATCATAATAACGCTATTGTTGTTTTCCTCGGGAACAGTACTTTTATTCGGGATAAAAGGTACCTTATGTCCGTTTCTGTACATCTGACAACGTATATGCAAAATTTCAAGATAATCGGTTCAGTAGTTTAGGCGTGAAAAGGTAACAAACAAACAAACAAACTTACTTTCACATTTATAATATTAGTTAGGACTAGTTAGGATGACTTAAAAAAAAGGAGCCACGTCTGCCATCAAACTGCTTTGCAGTATGGGAGAGTATATTTTGTTAACACATTATTTCTGTAAATAAACACTTTCTTTTTTATTCTTTTTCATGGATTTACGTCTATTTTTAAAATGATTGAATTCCAAATTCAAGCATGCATTTCTATGACAATATGTGCAACAACTTTTCATTTGAAGACAGACTCCTTGTCAGAGTCTCAAAAAACTGTAAACGATACGTCTTTTGCTCAGCTGGTGGATATTTTAAGCTAAGATAAAAACAGAGGGGCAATTCTCTTAATTTTAAGAACGTTCACAGTCTGATCTCAGTCTCAATCTGTCAAAAATACAATAAAATACGTATAATCTCCCTACATTTTTGACAAGTTTTTGGCACTGATTGTCGCTGAGATATTGCGACTAGATTTTGAACGTTTTAAATTATGGGAATTAGCCTTCTGTTAACAAGAAAGTTTGAAAAACAGATTAAGTTGCCAATTTTAAAGCGTAGATGTCTGTAAAGAAAAACAGGCAAGATAGTTCATGTGACTCTTTTTCAATCAGATATAACATCACGCTTCTTTTCCCCGAAGGGTTCGGCAGAGGTGTACCTAAAGTCCCCGTCACCAGAAGCTATACATTTTGTAAATAAAGAACTTCTACTAAGTTACGTAGGGACAATTCAATCAACAACAAATAAACCCAAATTCAATCAACTCAAAGTAACATACGTGTAATAAGAAAATAACGAGCAATTTGACTTGGTCGGGTTATATTTTAGCTATATAAAGTACTGTCGTCTAATGTTTTGTGGTACTGGAACGCGTCTGACTCATGGAACGTAAATATATGAGCCGCGATTTGGAAGTAAGTTCACGCTGATGCTGTCAATGCTGCAGAATGCAGATGCAGAATACTCGGAATCGTCTGATGACAGTAATTAGATGTGTGTGTATACAAAATTTATAGCTTCTCGTGACGGGGACTTTACATAGTACCTACACCCAAATTTCGCCAGTTATAGTCACTTGTTTTCGATTTTCGATCAGTTGATACAAAATCTTTGTTTACATTACTTTTGCGAAATATAGGAAATTTGCCTTAAAAGAACAAGATCATCTCAAGAATTTGGTCGAAATATTCTAAGCCATACCATTTACCTACTGCTTGAGTCAGCTTTCATTTTGACTAGACGCGGTCAAACATCATAATTTTACGTGACACTACTGCCATCAGACCTCCCTAACTTATTTACTGACCAAAATTTATATCTTAGGGATCCCCTAGTTTTCAAACTTTAGAGATTTAGGGAATGGTCACCGAACCGCCGACTTGAGTAGGTAGGTACTTTCCTACTTTAAGGGGCTTACAGGACCTAAACGCAAAAAACGCGAGTTTTAGAAACAATAAAAGTATATGATTGACTACAGTAAACCAAATCAGAAAAATATATGATATTCTTCAGGTTATACGCTAGGTATATAGCCTTTTTACATTAAAAACAATAGGTACTAATAATATACATGCAATCATTCTGTTTTTTTGTCAGATTATTCTACAAGCAACATACTAAAATACTAGTATTTTAATTTTTTTGTCTAAACAATAGATTTTTTGTAATTAAATAATTGCTTCATATTTTGCAATAAATTACCAGCGTTGTGTCATCGCGCTTCTCTTTCTTTTGTTTGCAGTCCGATAGTGACCGCGCTTTAGATCATGTAAGCCCCTTAAGTGAATCGCAAAGCTGACCACGTGAGAGCTCTCATCACAAATTAACATTTGCCCAGATTACAATTGCCTAAATTCTAAGCCAAGCCTAAATTCTAGCTTCTATTTTGTATTTCGGCCATGGCGGCCAATCTCGGCTTCCGGAAACTAGCCATCGGCGCGGGAGATATTATAGTGCACAAGTGTGTGAGTACTATTAGATGCACTCTCTCTTCCCTCACTCTCATAGTCCCATGGGACGGCAATCCGATACGATCGGAGAGAGATCAGGCGCAGAACTACCAGCTTTACGTGATTTCCGTGAAAAACCCAATAACTTCACTCCACTAATGTCTCTTCCACCTCTTATCCTAACTAATATTTTAAATGTGATAGAGAGTTTGTTTGTATGTTACGCTTTAACGCTAAAACGCCTTCATGGATTCAGATGAAATTTGGCAAAACGATAGACCATGACCTGGTTAAGGACATAGGCTACTTTTCATACTGAATTGCAGACGAAGTCATGGGCAACAGCACGTATTTTATAAGTAACCCAAGCGTGCCATTTTTGACAACCTAGTATGACGTCACAAGCTAGTGCTTGTGACGTCATACTAGGTAGTCAAAATCGATTTGATTTTCCAATCACGAATAGTTTTATTGATGGGAAAATCAAATCGCTTCAAAGTCGCCGCCGCGTGCGGCACCCGTCTCGCCCCACCCCCGGCGCCTAGCGCCAGCGCTCACACTCACCCAGCCAGCAGTAGACAGGACTGAGCGCGAAAGTCGTGGCTTACGATTTTTGTACGTAAGTTGGTGCGATTTTTGGCACGCGAAGTAGTTGCTCTTGCGTTATCTAGGTGTATCTATATCTGTGGGTGCGATCTTGTGGACCGGTGATCTAACGACAAGCAAAACTTTGAGATTATTGCGCTTTACATACACATCAGTCCGTAATACTCGTTTCAGCCGATAGACGTCCACTGCTGGACATAGGCCTCCCCCAATTTTGGGGGGGTTTGCCAAAATCGCCACGCTTGGCAGGCGGGTTGGCGATAGCAGTATGGAATGATGGTGGAATAAATAGAGAACGCTGCTGCCCATTCTCCGGTAAGACCCTTAGTCGCCTTTTACGACACTCACGGGAAGTAAGGGGTGGTGCAATTCTCTAAGTCCGGCACCACACAGACATAAACCGTAATAAATTCTTTGTAAAAAATGATGGTGAAAACTAAATCAAAAACCATTGTGTAGTTTACAAGAACTAAGCGCACTCACAGAACCGCCTTTGTTTTATATTTACCGATATCTAGTAATCACTTAAAGAATGATTTCCAAGCTACCTGGATCGAAACGAACAATAATGTCTCATCCAGAAAACAAATTAGATTATCCATGTGACAATGTACCCAAGCGATTGTAAGGTACGTAACAATTTATTGTCAAATTGCCTCATACCAAATCCTCAATATTGAATAGAATGTACTAAACAGATTTATGTTGCCTGTCCAACTCATATTGTTTATGTTTAATTAAAGGCAATTTACAGTAAAATATGGTTTCTCGGATTTAAGGACCAGATACAACATGCCAATGGCGATTTTGCGAGCCAGTAATTATAAAAATTATAACGAGATATAGAGAGAGAGCGAAGTGCGTTGTCGGTTCGTTGTAATATGCTGGCCCGCAGGTTTGCTAGGTGTACTAAAGACGTGAAAATTACGTTGTTTAAGGCGTACTGTCAGACGTTTTACACCTGCAGCCTATGGGTCAGGTATACACAACGCCCTCCGTATGCAGTACAATAATGCTTTCCGGGTGTTACTGGGGCTTCCGCGGTTCTGTAGTGCGTCGGGCATGTTTGCCGAGGCACGCATAGACAGTTTTGAGGCCATCCTGCGCAAAAGGACGGCATCCCTAATGTGTAGGATACGTGGAAGCTCCAATAGCATCCTGAGGATTATTGTGGAGAGGCCCGTAGACATAGCTGCGGGCCTGCTGACGAACGATTTTTAAATTAAAACTTTATTATCTATACATATAATAAAACAGTAACGAAAGAAAAACTGTACATTGTGAATTTTTGAGAAAAAATAAGTGGCTTTTGTTAGAAAAACGTAACTGATGACAAAAAGTGACTTTTTAGAATTTTTGTCTGTTTGTCTGTTTGTCTGTGTGTATGGTACGGCTTCACGCCAAAACTACTGGATAGATTGAATTGAAATTCAGCAAAAATGTTCTTAGTAAACCAAGGAAGGCTTTAGGCTACATATTATCACGCCGTATGTTATGGGAGGTAAGCAATATCGATTTTAAAAGGTGTTTGTTCGTAATTGAATGAACAAAATAATTGAATGCACAAAATGACATGTTATTTATTTATTTAGTTAAAAATAAAACTTTAACTCTGGGAACATAATAATCACGCTATTTTAATAAAGGAGCGGGGCAGTAATATTATAAATTGCAAGGAAACAGCTATTTCAACAATATGTCAACGGGGAATTTAGCGGTAAGGTCAGGCGACCGTTTACTGCACTAAATGGTGCGAGTTCAAATCCCATAATATTGTTTTAAGAAATCGAAAATATTTTTTTTTTTTAGTTTTTGCATGTGCATTAGGAACAATACTGTTATGAAATCTGAGAACTTTACATGTCCTATCTAATTGTATGGAGAGTTTCACACCAATATTACTAAACAGATTGATTGGCGGTACAACAAGCTACACTATCATGAAGTCAAGTCAAACTTTTGGTTCTAAGTTATATCTTACCAAGCACATTTGTTGTAGGTAATTCATTTAAGTATGTTATTCTTAGTTTTGATCCTTGCTGCTCTGTTACCATATTTTTTTTTAATACAAAACTAATGTAGTTGTCTGTTAAATTAACGACTATTTAGTTTCATTCATAATTTAATTAATTTGGGTAAATAATATGTAGTTTTCTAACTAGATGGCGTTGGCGTTGAGTTAGATCGCGCTATGGTTTTGTTCCCAAAATGTGATGTTATAGGTGCCGATCAGGGATGTGCCGCTCGCATCCTATAGAAACGGGGGTTACCTTTGTTGTCTGTGTTGGTTGATGTGTTTAATTTTCCTGTTTCCTGTGAAGGCCTTCACATGAGTACTTTTTGATAGACTGAAATTGGCCTTTTTCAGACTCTGTGAAGGGCAACTTTGCTAGATCACTCACCTATTATGAGGTGCCGTCGTACTACACGTACGACAAGCAAAGAGGTGTATTTAATCGGTGTCGACGCGGACACGCCGTGGACGGGTTTCCGGGAATTTTTAAGGACACCGCATTGGGACGGGTTTACACTGTGCACCCAAATAATGGCGAGTGCTATTATTTGCGAATGTTACTGCACACAGTGCACGGCCCAACATCATTTGCGTTTCTAAGGACAGTCGATAACATTGAGTATCCCACATACCGCGCTGCTTGCGTAGCACGCCACCTTCTCGACGGTGATCAGCACTAGGACAACGTTCTTGAGGAGGCCAGCATTAGTGACAATCTCAGTCGTTTGCGACATCTGTTTGTCGTCATGTTGCGTCTGCGGTATTGCAAATCCGCTTCTGTTGTAGGAGAAATATCGGCATCTTCTGTCCAAAGACTTCCTAAGAGGTCTGAGACGCACTACTGAAGATAATACTGAGGCAACTGATGAGCGCGTTCTAAACAGTTGCCTTAGTTCACTTCAAGATATGGTCATTTCGATCTGCGGCAGTTCTCTGGTGGATTATGGGCTACCGACTCCACAACATCTGGATGTACAAGAGCTTGGAAACAGAGAGTACAACTCTGAAATAAATTATGATCCAAAAGCTATGAGTACCGTCGTCAATGACCATGTCTCTAAGTTTACCTCAGAGCAAAAGCAAATTTTCGACACCATCCTTGACTCGGCTCGGCTAAGGTAAAATGTTTTTCTTGGATGCTCCTGGTGGAACAGGGAGAATATTTGTCACCGCTGGCATTCTCGCAGAGGTCAGGAGGCAAGACAAGATTGCAATTGCAGTAGCATCGTCAGGAATCGCCGCAATACTGCTTCCTGGTAGCAAAACAGTGCACGCAATGTTTAAGATTCCCCTAGATTTAGAGAGTAATGAAACACCTGTTTGTGGAGTGTCACGCAACAGTGACAAAGGGCGCGTGCTTAAAGATTAATCGTGTGGGATGAATGCATTATGGCGAACAGAAAAGCAGTAGAGGCGGTAAACAGGACTTTGCAGGACATCCGCAGGAACCAGCAAATGATGGGTGGCGTTACAGTTCTGTTTAGCGGCGATTTCCGACAAACGCTGCCTGTGGTGACGCGAGGAACTAGGGTTGATGAGGTGAATGCTTTGTTGAAATACTCTTTCTTATGGCCACATATTCATAGGTTGCGCTTAACGATGAATATGAGAGCACATCTTGGCGGGAATGTAAACGCCCAAGAATTTTCTGATGTTCTCTTAAAATTTGGTGAGGGAACGCTACCAGTAGACGGTGGCCAGGTGGTTCTACCTGAGATACTTGGGAGAGTGGTGTCCACCTTAGAAGATTTGATTCGCTTGGTGTACGGGGACATCAATAGGATACCGCACCAACATAATTCTTAGGTGTGTGAACGAGCCATTTTAACACCCAGAAACGACCAAGCTTCAGCGATCAATGAATGCATTCTCGTGGAAATTGAGGGAAATTAAGTGATCTACACTTGAATAAACACTGTTGTCGACCAAGATGACGCCACACATTACCCCGTAGAACTTCTCAATTCCCTCAGTGCAAGTGGACTACCAGCACACACCATTAAGTTAAAGGTCGGTGTCCCAATTATGCTTCTTCGGAAACTCACTCCGCCGAAACTGTGCAATGGGACCCGGCTCAAAGTCATCTCGCTGCAGAGAAATATCATTGAGGCGGAAATTCTGAATTATTAACGGGTTGTGGTGTCGGCGAGACACCACAACCCGTCCCATCCCCAGGCTCTTAGAATTCGACATCAGACGTTTCAGATCTTCGATTTCGACGACCCCGTTGTCGTTGGCATAAGCAACAGGATCCGCATACGAAGTCGCGGGCAGAAGCTAGTAATATTAATATTTTAGGTACCGGACATGTTTTAGTTTATTTTGTTATTTAAATTTTAATATAATTTGATTTTATTTTAATTGTTATTTGAAATTTTGATTTAATTGATTTGATTTTTATTATTATTATTATTGTACTTAATTTTTATTGTAATATTGATTTGTAATTTTGATTTTGATTTTAATATTTATTTCAACTTAGATTTTAATGACAAGTTAATTTTAATTTAATTCTAATTTAATTTTTCGTTTAATTTAAATTTAATTTTGATATAATAATATTACGTGTACTAAACATAGTTTTAAAATATTATATCTACTAACAAAATATGGGTTATTATCCGAAATAAACGTTTTGATTTGATTGATAAAATAATTCGTAATTTGAAAACTACCGCCTACGCCGTTCGCCGACATGAGTCTCTCTCTCTTTCCTTCAATTCACATAATTTTTGCACGTTATTCGTTTTAATTTTATTGATGCGATGTTATGATACGTTTTTTTTTGTTCTCCTGTGCTGTCCCACTGCTGGGCAAAGGCCTTCCCCAAATCCTTCCAAGAACTTTTTCCCGCGCCACCTCGAACCAGCCCTCGCGGTACTGCCATGTAATCCCGGAAAATGACCTGTGCGCTACAGAAGTACAGGTTCCAAGATGTTATTTTAGAAAATTGTAAATAAATAAATAATAACTTTTAATGAAATTAAAATATGTTTAAAAAAAACCGGCCAAGAGCGAGTCGGACTCGCGCAACGAGGATTCCGTAACATCCGGGTTTATGCATAAGGTTTATGTTTATGAAATTAAATGTTTTTTTTTTAAGTTTTTTATTTGAGTTGATTGAATGAAAGGTAAATTGCGGTTTACGATTTATGACGTATTAAAAAAAACTACTTACTAGATCTCGTTCAAACCAATTTTCGGTGGAAGTTTACATGGTATGGTAAATCATATATTTTTTTTAGTTTTATTATTCTCTTATTTTAGAAGTTTCAGGGGCACACACACACATACACACATTTTACCACTTTGGAAGTGTCTCTCGCGCAAACTATTCAGTTTAGAAAAAAAATATATGAGAAACCTCAATATAATTTTTGAAGACCTATCCATAGATACCCCACACGTATGGGTTTGAAGAAAAAATATTTTTTTAGTTTCAGTTCTAAGTACCTATGGGGAACCCCCAAAATTTATTGTTTTTTTTTTCTATTTTTGTGTGAAAATCTTAATGCGGTTCACAGAATACATCTACTTCCCAATTTTCAACAGTATAGTTCTTGTAGTTTCGGAAAAAAGTGGCTGTGACATACGGACGGACAGACAGACAGACAGACAGACATGGCGAATCTATAAGGGTTCCGTTGCCAAATGGCAAAACGAAAACGCTGTATGCACGCTACTTGGAGTTTGAGCAATTTTCTTAAGAATGAAAATTTTGATAACGGAATTACGGATATTGAATTCTTGTTGAAAGGCAAACATTTCTGTCTAATATTAGATTATTAGAAAGTTCTAAGAATAGAATGAACAGTTTCTTTAACCTAGTTTCTTGTTCAGAAATCTAATATTTCTGAGCGAGGCTAGAATATTAAAATCCATAACTAGTTATCTTGTTTAATGATAAGTGACGTTTATTTTGTAAATAAGTTTTAGAAAACACATTTACACGCCACGCCGACATATGCCCGCCGCGCATGACGTCAACATCAAAACGGGTAATACTTTCGAAACAAGATGTAGTCTGTGTTTTCTATCCGACTACTCTGAGAAGGAACACCGAAACCAACTCAGAGGTCACAGGCTCTTTTGGAGCCAGACATTATCTTGGTTCACGTGAGGACCATGCAGATTAGTGTCTAGGATGGTCGAAGTCATTTATAGGTTAAACCAATTTATCCAACTAGCTATCCAGTAAAACTTAGCTGACCCAAGAACTGACATAACATAATCATTAATCAGCCCGTCTGTTCCCACTGCTGAGACACAGGCCTTCACTCGGAGAGAAGGAGTGGGACGTAATCCACCACGCGGGCCCATTGCGGGTTGGTAGATGTCACATGTCTTGGAATTTTTGGTTCTAGGTCATGTCGGTTTCCTCACGATGTTTTTCTTCACCGATTTGAGAGCAGTGATGATGAAATGATTTACAAAAGGTAAAGCGCCTGTATGGGTTCGAACCTACGACCTATAACTACTAAGTCGCGGCCGTTACCGCTGGGCCCACTGAACTAGGCGCAGCATAATTATTGTAGATTCATTAAGTTCTGTCAAACAAAACACTAATAACCCTATTATTGCCGCCCTGAATCACTAGCACAACACAATACATTTAAATAGCAGTAATTACAATTATCAAGCCCAGTAACCAATTCGCAAATGTTCAAAGCGTCCGCCTCAAAATACAATTTCCTGCATTATTTGCAAAATTCGTTATCAAATTCCATTTTATCTCGCTCGCATGGATGTACGGTAAACATACAATGTTCGATAGTAACGTATTTAACTGTATGGACGGGAATCATATTATTTGAAAAGCCTAATTATGCACATAATATGAATTAGTAATGAGTGAATAGTACGCGTTTCTGTTTTGGTTTTCGTAGTGCGTTAATAAACTAATGGAAAGCTATTACTGTTTGTTCAATATTCTGTTAGTGAGGTTCTCTTGGTTCGTTTGTTTTTCGGTTCTAGCGTTGCTAAGCAGAATAATAGTAAAACTATTTCCATATATTTTGTTTGCATAATCAGCAAACAACTGTTGAAACACAGGCCTCTATGAGAGGGACTGGGCCATAATCCACAGCTTGGGCCCGGTGCGGGTTTGTGGACGTCACATATTTTCGAATTTTTGTCATAGTTTTGTTCTGAATTAAATCATTACTGGTCCAAAGTATATTCCTTGGAGGACAACGAGTCTTATTATTGTTCATTACTATTGAACCACTATTGTATTAGGTTTAAGTAAGGTATAGTTACCGGCACGGATCTTGAGCGCGGAATTTACGTGATATATAAATTCATAATAATAATATTATTTAATCGTTCGTTCGTTCGTTTCAGCCGATAGACGTCCACTGCTGGACATAGGCCTCACCCAATTTTGGGAGGGTTTGCCATAATCGCCACGCATGGCAGGCGGGTTGGCGATCGCAGTATGGTATGGTGGTGGAAAACATAGAGAACGCTGCTGCCCATTCTCCGGTACGATCCTTAGTCGCCTTTTACGACACCCATGGGAAGTAAGGGTACCACCTACCCTTACTTCTTTAAGTCCGGCACCACACAGACCAATATATTTGTAAAGAAATAATAATTTCTTTAATTAGCTTAGCGCACACTGTCGTAGTACATAAGTATTTTAATGGATGGCGCTGTTCGCAAGGCAGCCAACTCGGTGAATAAAGCAGGATGGATTTTGACAACGGTTTTTTTCACCGAGATAGTGATTTTGTTGTTATAATATTATAAAAAGGAATTGTTGATAATTAATAGACTTTTAATGTCGTTTCTTTGTTTTTACAGAGCAACACGATTGTATAATTGATATTTACAATTCCTGTTAAGCTTCGAGATTTATTGTCTTATAAAACGACATTTCTGGTTAAATCAAGCAAAATGGACAGACTACGGTTTAAATTTGTAGTATTAGGCTCGGCGGATGGAAAAACAAATGTCATATGCATCACCTCAATTGAGACACCGGAAGGATGTGTATTTGAGGTCCCGGAGGAGTTCAGGCCCGTGAATAAACACACAAACATACTGGCGTTAGACGTATATACGAAGATCAAAAATTCGTTTAAAAAAAGACACCAGACACGTTCAGTCTGGATCCCGCTAAGCCCACAACTGAAGGAAATATATTTAGACGAAGGTGAAAATGTACAGTTTGGTGGTCAGTATTTAGAGGAGATAACAGAAAAAGTAGTGCCTCCACAAGATAACACCTGTGGCACAGCACCAGAGAAAAAAAACATAGGAAAAACTGCGGAAAGGTTTTTGATGGAAAAATTTTCAAATAAAACATCTAATGCTGATCAATGGATTACTGAATTCGAGGAAGAATGTGAAAGATTCGAGATTATACGGGATGAAGAGATAATAGAGATTTTAAAACATCTTCTCGAAAAACATTGCATAGACTGGTATAGCAGCATGTTAATCAAATTAACGGTGAAATCCGCATGGTCAATATGGAAGAACAACTTTAGAGAAACATACGGAAATAAAGGTTGGTCCCAAATCAAATATGCATTTACATTTAAATATCAAGCTGGATCGTTGCTGGAATATGCCACAAAAAAGGAAAGACTGTTATTGGAAGTCAACAGGCACATTGACACCCAAACAATGATTAATCTTATCGTAATGGGACTACCAGATTATGTAATGGATAAAATTGATAAAGAAAGTGTAAAAACAACTGCAGGCCTCTACAATGAAATTGGAAAACATGAGTATGTAGCGAGCAAAAAAAATTTCAGCAAGAATAAAAGTAAGACTACCTATGATTATAAAGGCAAGCCAGATAAAATAAAACCATGTAAAACATGTGAGAATTTAAATAAAGGTATTCGATTCCATCCGGAGGAAAAATGCTGGTTCAAACAGTTGGAAGAACATAATAAAAAGAGAACCAATAATAAAACTGTAAATAATTCAGTAATTGATGTAGAGCTAAATAATAGTGAAAAAAAAAAACCGAATAATAACACCATTAATTAAAGTCAAACTGCTATTAAATGAACAATTAGAAACATTTGGATTGTATGATTCAGGCTCAAATGTTTCTATAATTAATTCCAAATTAATAATACTAAAAGAAAAGGAGAGAAAGATTCAAAAAGTGATAATTTAATAACAATTAATGATGTTAAAGAAACAGTTGGTTTGACAACAATAAAAAAAAAAAAAAAATTAGACATTGAAGAAAAGACAGAAGTTTACATAATTATAATAAATAAATATTTGATGAAAATAGAACTCAAGTCAGTTTCAATACAGGTGATATAGTTTATGTTGAGAATGGGAACAAATTAAATAGACATAAATTAGATGAGCTAAAGATTGGTCCATTTAAAATTATTGAAAAGATATCAAATTCAATATATAGGATTAATACAGGTCATAAGAAGGTAGAGTCAAATCTCTTCCATATTACAAAACTTATACCAATACCAACGTAAAAACAGAGATAGACAGGGAAAAATTGTTTAGTTAATTGTAATATTGTGAAATGTAGATTATATGTAGATATATTTTATGTATAGTTGTGAATATTTTCTTTAAAAAAAAATATCTTCTTTGTGGAGGGAGATGTAAAGAAATAATAATTTCTTTAATTAGCTTAGCGCACACTGTCGTAGTACATAAGTATTTTAATGGATGGCGCTGTTCGCAAGACAGCCAACTTGGTGAATAAAGCAGGATGGATTTTGACAACGGTTTTTTTCACCGAGATAGTGATTTTGTTGTTATAATATTATAAAAAGGAATTGTTGATAATTAATAGACTTTTAATGTCGTTTCTTTGTTTTTACAGAGCAACACGATTGTATAATTGATATTTACAATTCCTGTTAAGCTTCGAGATATTGTCTTACTTATATATTTAATAAATATATTTAAGGAATATGATTTAATATTATGTTTTTAATTTTGCCATAAGTATACGATGCGCAAAGCGATCCCCACTCTACCGCCGAGCGCTCAAGATCCGTGCCGGTAACTATAAAATTAGAAGTCGTCGTTTCAGCCGATAGACGTCCACTGCTGGACATAGGCCTCCCCCAATTTTGGGGGGGGTTTGCCATAATCGCCACGCTTGGCAGGCGGGTTGGCGATCGCAGTATGGTCATGATGGTGGAATAAATAGAGAACGCTGCTGCCCATTAAAGCAAAATTATAAGTAACTGGTATTAATACAGTGTTTTTATTCACTTACCGGTATCAAACCTTGGTCTACTAGGCAATCTGCTTGGTAGGTCCTGGTTTTCCACGTGATCAAACGTTCTGAAGCCCAACGCAAATTCCGCGTAAGGGCTTATCTCGAACATTTCTGTGGAATAAGATACTATTGAATACTGTTTTTCATGAAGTTAGGTTAAACTTTATAATAAATACTTATTATATACACTTTTATGCAATAATTGCTACTTTATGTTTTTCATTTTCAACGAAATCTCCAAATGGCTGGTTGGTAATTCCCGTGACTCAAGGGCTGGCTTTTTTTACCTTGGCCAGAGGCTAAGTATTCCAATACAACGTGGTTTCTCAAGCAAGCTGCAAATTCCTGATTGCAGGATCGCAACTTAAATATTGGATTGGCCGAAAGGTGTCCGTTATTTCGAAATATCAGAAAATTACTAATAACAACGGCTAAATGTATTAAGTTGGGTTGATTATTAGTCTTTCGATAGATATTTTGGCAGTGTTGGATTTACGAACCAGTATTGCTAATTGGGGACAAGCTTTACGAGCCATCCAGATAGACGTCGTTCAATCATCGAAGATAGACAAAGAAGAGGTAATTTAACTTCGGTATTATCTTACCATTCTTGCTAGCCTTTCTATTATGTACAGGCGAGGTGTATATCCTTGGCGCGTGTGCGTACCGCTCCTTATGTTCAGACTGAGACGCTACGCTCTCATTACGAGATTTAACTTCATCAGCAATGGAGTGCCGGTACTGGGATGTATAATTTTGCCTGTTTGGAAAGTAAACACTGATTAGTATTCAAAACTGTTCGCTTCGAATTATGGATTTGACCTCGGAACAAAGTTTCGGGGTAGGTATAACGTAAGCGTAAATCCACTTTGTTTTTATTAGCTTCAACACAATATTTTTTAAGGACTTTGGAACGTTATTGATCGATAATTTTAGCAAGACTCGTGATAGCGTAATAGCTCTCATTTGTTTTAAATTAGTCGGACTCCTCAGGACTCGTCGGCTTTAGTTCATAATATGTAATGTTTTAATACTTTATCTATAACTAGCAGCGCCCCGCGGTTTCACCCGTTTATGTGTCGATCCCGTGGAAATATCGGGATAAAAACTATCCTATGTCCTTCCCCGGGATGTAATATATCTCTCTGCTAAATTTTATCGAAATCTTCAGAGGTTTAGGCGTCAAAAAGTAATATACAGACAGACAGACAGATTTACTTTCGAATTTATAATATTATAGTATGGATTGTTTTATTATAGTATGTGCTACATACCAATTATATTATCCAACGTTATTGATTGGTTAATCTCTCTCTTTTTAACACAGCATGAGTTATTCTCGTAATTAATGGAATAATAAGTAAAATGAACCGCTATAATCTGTTGATTCAAAACGAAAATGAATAAAATAAAAAACTACTTATGCATTTATGAGACGTCAGAAGCTAGGTGCATGGTTCCAATTGGTCGTTTACTATAGAAACGAACCGTCTAGAAATTCTATGGTTACTCTTTTAAAAATAATTGTTTTTACATTATGTCCAAATTACCGTGTTAGGCTAAGAACTCACGGAGCGATTTTCGCCCGCGTCCACTGCGGTTGCGAGCCCGCAGCTTCTGTAGAATGCAAATATTTATATAAAAAATTAAAGCACATTTCACGACGCGTTTTACGCCCGCGGTGTACGCGGTTGTATGCGGCTCCCGCTGTACCGGCGGGCAACTAGTAGAATCGCGCGGGCCGCGGTTACCCGCAGCCTCGGCGGGTGGCGCCCGCGCGCTTTGCGATCGGTTGGCGGGCGACCGCGGGGGCCGGCGGGCGGCGCGGCGGGAGGTACAGAGATCCGGCCATTTTGCATCAGTGACACGTGGCATCGTGACGTTGTCAACAAACAATAAGTATAATATTCTAATAAAATCGCCCGTCTTGCAATCTTGCGATCATCGCCCGCCACGTTTGCGGGCGATGATCGCAACCGCGGCGGCCGCGTAACCGGTCTCGTGAGTTTTGAAATAAAACCGCAGATCCACGACCGCGGCGGTTGCGGGCGAAAATCGCTCCGTGAGTTCTTAGCCTTAATGAGACGACCGTTTAGGCCTGTCAACAAGTACCAGGTACTTAATCCATACTAATATTATAAATTCGAAAGTAACTCTGTCTGTCTGTCTGTCTGTATGTTACCTTTTCACGCCTAAACCACTAAACGGATTATGATAAAATTTGGCATAGAGATAGATAGCATCCCGGGGAAGGACATAGGATAGTTTTTATCGACATACCTCGCAGGCGAAGCCGCGGGCGGAAGCTAGTTTAATATATATTTGCCTATAAGCATATATGGCAATAGAGATGGTGCTTTATTTTAAAACGACAAACATCTACGCAATACTCAGCTCAATTGGATAGACTAGCATAAGTAAGATCAGCCTATAAGGTTCCCACTGCTGGGACACAGGCCTCCTCGCTGAGAGGGAGTGGGCCAGAATCCACCACGCTGGCTCAGAGTGTGTTGGTAGATATTACAGACAGACAGGTCGGACAGACAAACCACTTTTCTTTATCATTATACTAGCTGACCCGGCAAACGTTGTTTTGCCATATAAATTATTTCTAGCTGTCCGGCGCTACTTCGTTCGCATGTTGTCCTAACCCTTACCCTACCCTACCCCTACCCTACCCTACTCCTACCCTACTCCTACCCTACTTCCACCCAACTCCTATCCTACTCCTACTCTACTCCTACCCTACTCCTAACCTACTCCTACACTACTCCTACCCTAGTCCTAGAAGTTATTAAAAGTATAAAAAAAAGTATCCTATGACCTTCTCCTGGTTCTAAGCTACCTCCCCACCAATTTTCAGCCAAATCGGTTTAGCCGTTCTTGAGTTATAAATATTGTAACTAACATGACTTTCTTTTATATATATAGATTCTCTTTAGGTATTTAATTTTCATGGCAATCGAATGACAGTATTCAATGAGTAATCATGTTGGTTCAGATAATAGACAGATAATTAATAACTGTTTGGGAGTAGTACGGGCGTGTAAACACAAATTGTTCTGTTTGTTAGTAATTATTGAATATAATAACTGGTCCTGTTGGTTTGCTGTTAATGGAAAATTTTGGGATTGGTAGAAAATAATGGTGATTTTTCAGTACGAATATTTTTATGGTCCTTTCACGGGCTCTACTTAACCCGAATAATTAATATCAAAAATACAATATACATTTTTTTTGTCTAGTGAAGATTTCTAACTGTTACAGGAATATTTCAGATTTTAATTTGATTTTATTCATCTGTAAATCTTCCATGCAATAAATCACTCATTTACAGACCCAGTTTATTGCGAAGGAAATAATAATTACAAAATATAAAAAAAAGTCGAGATGAGTCGTGGGAAGCCCGATTGAAACAAAGTTAATTTCGCTTTAGTAGTATAACATTTTAACCGTCACGACAAATAGAGAGTCGCGACGTCCAAAATGATACACTTCTTTTGGTCTAGCTTTCAATCGCCAACTGTGCAGAGCCACCAGCGATAAGGAAGTTCGTTCCAAAATTTGGTCCCACAGAAGAACAACAAGTCGCGGACAAAAACACCACTGAATTCAAAACAAGATGGTTGCCAGTCGATATGAGCATCACTTACCGATGTCTTCTAAACAGTATACAGAAGAAAGCCATAAGGCATATGACGAGAAGAATAGAACTGCAGATGATGACCAGCATGTTCAGGTCAAACAGCTCTGATGGGGGACCGATTTCCTCTGCAACAAATTATTTAATGTTAATATCAGTTTCGTTGACATTAAAGAGTTACTAGCTTCCACTGAACGAGCTAAACAGTTAAATTTAAGGAACGGTAGTTCATATTTTTTCAGTAAACAATTAATTTTATGATTTTAATCGTGGACATTAGGAATCCAAAAGTTTGACGCCCGATCTAATTTTAGAATACCTAAAGTCCCCGTCACGAGAAGCTATAAACTTTGTAAATAAAGAACTTTATACTAAAGTTCAATAAGTAATCCTAAATTCAATCAACTCAATGTAACGTACGTGTAATACGAAACTAACGAGCAATTTCACTTGGTCGGATTTGTGGTACTGGACTGCGTCTGACTCATGGAACGTAAACATTTGGGCCGCCATCGCAATTTTGAAGTAAGTTACAGAATACTCGGAATCGTCTGACGGCAGTAATTAGATGTGTGTGTTACCTTAATTATATCCCTATATAAAAATAAAAATCATTACAAACTGCTTTTTTTTTAAACTTGATCAGACCAAAAATAAAAATCGTTTCCCAGCAATTCATTTTATTTTTTTTACTACTATACTTACAAGTACTCCATTTGAAATAAGATTAGACTTTTAAATAAACCTTTTCACAGTCCGTTTAACTGATTTTGAATTCTATTGCGTTGGTGGCGTGACCAATGGCAGCTGCAGTAAACAGTTGGTATTGTAACCACTTTTTTGCTTCTATTGCCATTCTTATGCCTACAGTATAGAAGTCAAAATCGGTCGAACGGACTGTAAAAAAGGTTTATATACAGTTTGATGTAGGTACAGAATGTGTAGTTGACGGCTATGTAATATGTCTTTTTACACTCTGTACAATCAAGTCAATTTCGAAGTAGTCTTACTATGAACATAACCATATTATACAGTTGAACAAGGGAATAGGAAAACAGTAATATTGTGTAACAATATATTGCAGCCATCAATCGAACCCTAGCGTAGTACGATTATATCGCTCCTCCAGACAGATTTAAATCGTTAGATTTGCCTACACCGTACTTCCGTTGCTCAAAACGCAAATCGCACGGAGGGTCTACTCGCTAAGTTCGTCAACGAAGATACGGGCCCGTCTGAAAGTAGTTGATCCATCAAAACAAGTTTGAAATTCAATTTTTGATCGTGCAAATACATATCGGGAGTACCTACTTCATATGTTCGAAAAAAAATTCTGCTCACCTACATAAATAAGACAATGAGTATTGGTGAACTATCAAATTGAAAGCCATTTCTACTGTTAGTGTGTTACACAACTACCAAAAGACAACTGTCAAATCATGTTCACATGAATTTTGTTTGGCCCCCGAACTAATCGATACGGAGTAGGAAACCGTAACTTCGGCCTAAACTATGGATTTCGTGCTTAGGGAGTAGGCCCCTTGATTTGCAAATGCCCTTATAGGGCGCAAGTACCTAGATTTTTATCCCACTAAAGACTTAGGAGAATTATAAATTGTATATATATGCAAATAAGTAAACATACAGTACTGAGAAGACACAAGACGTGTATGGCGATTCTATGGCAGTCAAGTCAACTCACTGCGACATTATTGTCAAAACAGAAACGCGACCATCTTTTGACGGGGTAGGGCGAATCTAACAATTTAAATCTTTGTCTCCAGAATTGTTAGTGTATACGAGTATCATTGATGTGTGTGTTGTAACTTATTGTTATATTGAGGTTTGAATGTGCTTGAATGTTCATGTCTTACAGGCATATTGTATTCGAGTATTCTCGTAATGTGGCGTCATATGAAGGTTTGTTTAGATAAATAAATTTTAGAGAATTATTTAAGTTACGTCACGATTTATTCTTCAAAGTGTAGTAAAACATGTTCTGCGAAATAACAAGCAATTTTAACACGTTGGATTATTTTTAAGTTCATAATACAGTGCCCTCTAAAAGTGACATTGTTCCACTTCACCAAACCCCACTGTATGATTTAAAATTCTTGTTTCAAATGTTTGAACTTGTTCAGTCACGAGCATAAGTATGTATACACTTGGCTTTATTCAAAGGCGATTTTGTCCTTTATTTTTGAATGAAATTTTATATTATTAGGAACATAGTATTTTCGAACCCAAAGGTATAAGTATGTAGTGTCGTATTTCAACGTTGCTTTCGTTATTTCGTGAAAAAAAAACGCAATTTAAAGTTGCCAAGTGTTGACATATTAGTGCTCGTCACTATAACATTTTTATTGACTTGCTCAACTACGTGGTACCTACGTATGATAAGAGATTACTAGTTTTTTTTTATAACCGTGCTTCATTTGTGGAATCATAATGTTGCTTTGCCGCTGAAATGGAAAAATTTCAACTAGCTTTTGGAGGGCCCTGTATACCTAATTATATTACTACGTTGTTGTTGTGTTTTATTGTATCTTTTGATTATGGAAGACGAAGAAAAATCTTACCACTATGTTATGTTGAGCAACGTGACGTATACATCACGTTGCTCAATTTAAAAATCAAGGTTTTAGATTTCGCTTCAATGCTAACGCCAAGATTATAAACCAATAATATTAACAGGGCTCAAATCTAAAAGCAGCAAGTATAAAACAAGTCTCAAAACACCCCCAACTTCCTTATCAAAGCCTTTAGAAACCACAACAAAATTTCATCAAAGCCATTATATAAAAACACAAAGATGTACTATAAAACGATCCTAAAATATACTCGAATAAGAATCGACGCCACGAGTCCAAAACAGGGCAACCATAATAAGCTTTACGGCAAAATTTTGATGAAATAATTTGGTTGACGCGTCAAAGCATTCTTAGAAGTTGGTGAACTGAATGGCTTGGTTTTGGTTGTAAAGGTATGGTTATGGTGCGTTTGGCAAGCGCTAAGGAAACTGTATTTGCAAGACTGAATTAATTTGCAATGTTAGTTGATTGTAAGAGTAGGTATCCAACATTATAGTGACAAAGGAAATTTATAAGTTTGAAGTTCACATTCATATTTCACTATGTTAACAAGAACCTAATGTATTTACTTGTAGTTAATTCAAACGGTACAACACCAATTACATGAATTAAAATAGAAACATTTATGTTGTATGTAATTTAAATGAAAAACCAACATGGAACACTGCATTCGCTTGCATACTTTCTCTCTTAGAAGACCAGACATATACCTACGCATAATTTTACTCCATTCATCCGCAAACACATCACATTCAGGGTTGGCAGTCAGAAGGGCGCGGGGCGTTGAGCGTCTTTAAACTGCGACATATTGGGGATTCGGCTCTGGTGACGGTTAGATAATGTTGAAAAATCATAGTGCATGAATCTTCCACCCAGTTATAAAGCAGTACTGAGACTGAATTAAAGAAAAAATCTAAAAGTGTCGATAGATTTGCTCGTATTTTGATGATCTTTACTGTCTCTTTTTTTTAGATCAATAAGGTCTGTCAGCTTCTTAAAGATTACTTCGATTTAATTGATCGGGAATGGCGCCTGTAAAAAATACGATGTCGATGTTCTGTTGCTTACACATTTACTCACAATCACTGATAATCAAGCAATTCTGCAGGATATGTTACTCCATACTCTCCATAGATACGATTTTAGAGTTGGAATGAAATATTAGTGTGTCGTAACATTATCTCATGTTTCCCAAATTTTTCATTAAATCCCAGAGCGCCCAACTCAAATGAAAACTAGGTTACCCCAAATAAAGGTCAATGTTCAGCATTGATTTTCAAGCTTTAATTAAGAGCTTTGTCAACTTTTAGCGAACCAGTATTTGGAAGGTGGCACAGCCTATGTATTCTGGAAAAATTTCATCGTGAAAACTTAGGTGAAGTGAGCTTCAAGTTAGCAAGTTAGCTAAGTTAGATTTCTACCACCAATCTCTTATGGAAAGGTGTTAATGGTAGAAATCTAACTTAGAAAGATGTATTAATGATTCTCATGATTATAATTATCTTAATATGTACCTGTTATTGTCGCGAATCATATTTTGATCAAGATACAACCTGACACTGACCTGCAAATTGCAAAAAACGTAAGAAAATTTGAATTTCGCGGTCTCAACTACCCATTCACCTTAATGAGTTTTTTTCCAGTGATCGATCCCAGACTCCAAAGCCTAGCAGTCATGCTTTCGATAACCAAGCTCTACTTTATTAGCTTTTAAGGGCTTAAAATGAGGGGCATATCGTGACAAACGGTTTGAGTCATCATCATCTGCCGAGCCTTTTCCCAACTATGTTGGGGTCGGCTTCCAGTCTAACCGGATGCAGCTGAATACCAGTATTCTACATGGAGCGACTGCCTATATGACCTCCACAACCCAGTTACTGGGTAATACGATACCCCTTGGTAAGACTGGTTGTCAGACTTTCGGGTTTCTGACTACCCGGAATGACTGTCAAAGATCCACGAAGGCAGGGAAATTAAAAAAAAAAAAATTGAGTATGAACGTGAAAAGCAATAAGGCCAAGATCTATAAACGTTGCTTAGCACGTACTTTGGCTAAGCGTTATTTCTGTCACTGTTGCACAAATGTCAAACTACAAGTGCATGATAGAGACGGACATGTTTACGCTCTGTAGGTGATATGATATGATATGAATGAAAGAAAAGATATGTATGGAAGAAAAAGATAATTATGTTGCACGGACCTCAAATAACATAAAACAAGGCCAAGAGGATGATGAAATCTGCTTGTATTTTTCTCTTAGATCAAAGGAAACATTTCGGGAAGCCGAAAATGTTGAGATATTTATGACTTATGAGTGACATTTAATTTTGTCATTCAATATTGGATCGGAGTACGAGTAGGACTATTTTTGTCTCGTGACATTCTGAAGCATAAAGGTCATAGGACACATATCAAACCGGAAAGGGATCGGCACCGTATCAACTCGAGCCGTTTAGTATTCTTTGTATGAAACTCCCTACTGCAACGCACACTAATCGGAATCGTAACGTAATCGCCTCGCCTCGGGACGGTTACGGCTCGACGTCCCCGCTCTTACGGCTCGTCGTCCCCGCGCTTACGTCTGTCCATACCCGAGCTTACGTCTCTTCGTCCACCCTTGCCCCTCTCACCCCTTCCGCCTGCTGCTCCATCAATCAGCGGTCGGCGAGCCGTAAGCTCGGCGTCGCCTAGCCGTAGCCGAGTCGTCGATGTATCGGAGCTTCTCATCAGCTTTCGTTACGTGCTTACGTTAGGTTGACGCCTGTTTGACAGAGAGGGGAAAGGCGATAAGGTGCCGATCACTTACCGATTTGATACCGCGCGTTGCGCGAATTGCGGTGCCGTTGTGTCGTGCGCGATTTTATCGCGTGTCGCGCCTGTTTGAAGGAGTCTTAAGTCCCACTGGGCTACCACTGGCCTCCACCTACTCCGCTCCCGCTTATTACTAAACCACAAGCCTTAACTTCACTTCAATGACAATTTCATCTCATGCCTGTCACTGCAGATAACTAAACTTTTGATACTGAACATCAAAGTTTTGATCAAACTTCTGTCATTTGTTAACAATTATGTTCTTAACAAACTATTAGGGCTGTTGTACACGGCGACGACGGCTTGCTTCGAAACTGAGAATAATATGAGTAGGTTAATGTTAAAGTTTGTATTGATGCTGCTTTGAAATTATTTAATGATGTCATTGACCAAGTACCTACTAAACTTTTTCTATTAGATTCATGTTAAAATTTACACCTGTAAATGTCGTGAAATTGAACACTGATTGGTATGGTATCCACGACAATACACTCTTCGTATACCGATCATCAGAGCTAATGCAGTGAATTAAGCGAGCCACTACCAGTGGCGCATTAATGTAATCAGCCTTTGATGTTCAAATGCTGAGACACTGGCCTCCTCACTGCGAGAGGGAGTGGTCCGTAATCCACAACGCCAGTCAAGTGCGGGTTAGAGGATATCACACGTCTTCAGTTTTTTTATATATTAATGTAGCATGTTAATTCGAAACGCATCATAATTTTAGGAAAAAAAAACATTGACTATGAACGCAGCATCATTGCTGCATACTCTCTTATTCACTCATGTGAATGAGAGAGTATGTGTGGGAAGGAGAAAGGAATAGAGGGAGGAAGGAAGGAATGGCGAGCGAGCTAAAGGATAAGTAAGACGTTTTGTTTTTTTGTAAGAAGTTAATAAAAATAAGTATAAAGAAGTAAAGTTTATTTCGGTCATCCACACACGCCCCTACATTAATGCTGGTTGCAGATCAAGAGCTAAGCTAAGTTAGTTTAGTTTAGCTCGCATAGTTGAGCCAGTTTTTCATACATGTGGCATAGTTTGCGGTCTGTACGCAAGTATGAAAATCTACATCAGCTGCATAGCCTGCTAACCTAACCTAACCTAAGTTAGTCTAGCTTAGCTCGCATGAGCTAAGCTAGACTAACTTAGGTTAGGTCTTCGTCTGCAACCCGCATAAGACAGGCCGGTTTCCTCACGATGTTTTCTTTCGCCGTTTAGACAGCAGTGGCGTTAAAATAAAATTGGGACCACCACTGCTTCTATTCCTTATATCATCCAGGACTTCTAGGACATGCCGTTTTCCTCACAATGTTTTCTTTCACCGTTTTGAGAGTAGTGGTGATGAAATAATTTACACAAAGTAAAGCGCACTGAAAGAATTAAGCTGTAAGTAAAAATGAAAAAAAAAACCGGGCAAGAGCCAGTCGGACTCGCTCACCGAGGGTTCCGTAACATCCGGGTTTATGCATAAGGTTTATGTTTATGAAATTAAATGTTTATTTTTTTATATTTGAGTTCGTTGAATAAAAGGTAAATTGCGGTTTCCGATTTATGACGTATTAAAAAAAAACTACTTACTAGATCTCGTTCAAACCAATTTTCGGTGGAAGTTTACATGGTATTGTACATCATATATTTTTTTTAGTGTAATCATTTTCTTATTTCAGAAGTTACAGGGGGGGGGACACACATTTTACCACTTTGGAAGTGTCTCTCGCGCAAACTATTCAGTTTAGAACAAAATTATGTTAGAAACCTCAATATCATTTTTGAAGACCTACCCATTAATACCCCACACGTATGGGTTTGATGAAAAAAAAAACATTTGAGTTTCGGTTCTAAGTATGGGGAACCCTAAAATTTATTGTTTTTTTTTTCTATTTTTGTGTGAAAATCTTAATGCGGTTCACAGAATACATCTACTTTTCAAGTTCTTATAGTTTCGGAGAAAAGTGGCTGTGACATACGGACGGACAGACAGACAGACAGACATACAGACATGACGAATCTATAAGGGTTCCGTTTTTGCCATTTGGCTACGGAACCCTAAAAACATTAATCTGAACTGCTTTAAACAGTTCCATATGAGCCTAACTTTCAAAACAGTATTTTTTTACTGATCCGAAAACAGTTAAAGCTTAAGGCAAAGTGTTACCGTCATGACGGTAACCTTTAACGTTTTAAGTAGCTAAAAGGTCACACAATTTTTCAATGGTGATATGTGATATCGTTTAAACCATTGAAATTTACTTACATTACAGTAATGGTGGTTTCCCTTTTTTTTTTGTTTTTTCACTAAATGCTATGTGTACTAATCATTAAAAGTTACTGTATTGTCTTTAACTGTTTTACAAACATTTATTCTTACTGTATAAAGTCCACAAGTCATAATGAAATCGCTTTAATGTGCTGTAGTAAGAAATTATTTTTTTCAGTGCGCCTATCTGTGTTCGAACCTACGACCTACAACTCGTAAGACGCGGTCGTTACCACTGTGCCACCACTGCTAACCCTCTGTGAAATAGCCCTAAGATCGGTTTGTTGTTACATAAGCGGGGTGATCGATCATGGCTTACAAACTATTTACATTAAGGCAATAAGCGAGATGGTTCGTTAGCTGACCGCGTTCGAAGAAGCAAGTTTGGAGATGATTTATGTACACGATGTTGTTATTGTTTTCATGTTAAATAGCAATATTAGCAAGTGTAACAAAGCTCATAGTGATGACGTAGTCCTACTAGCAGGCCGCACATGTAATAGTAATTGGTCTTCACCGTCTGTAGCATAAGCATTATAGAGATAATATTTATATGGGGAACAGGGTGTAAAGTTCACACATATTCTATAGAAAAGGGAGGATCCTCCGACCAGACGGGTGTTGTGTCTGGGGGGCAACTGCTCGATGATTCATGTCGGGCCGTTGTGTCTATGCTAATTGCGCGGTAAACTCTGCTTGCGCGCTGCAGGATTTTGCGTAAAGTCAGTATGACGCGTTGTTCGCATGTGGCGTTGGCAGGCCGCATGTCAGTGAGAGGGAGTGGGCCGTAGTCCATCACGTGGGCTCAATGCGGGTTGGGAGATGTCACATTCCTTCGAATTTTTGGTTTTAAGACATGCCGGTTTTCTTACGATGTTTTCCTTCACCGTTTTTGAGAGCAGTGGTGATGAAAAGAAAGAAAGAAAAGACTTTTATTTGTTGCAAAGATGACGCATAAAAAAAAACAAAATAACATTCGGGCGAAAAGATGCGTCACGTCTACGCAAAATGGCCATCGCTCAGCATAATGCTAAGACCCTATACGAGACAGAGCCCCAGCGCTGGTTTTCAGCGACAGCCGACGTTGACGTGATGACGTCAGCCAGTGCAGCATATGATTAGTTATAAATAAAACAACAAATAATAACTAAATGAAATAATGAAATAATTTACACAAATTAAAGCGCCTGTCTGGGATCGAACCTAGTTGTGACCGTGGTTAGAACTGGGTCACCATCACCACTGCTTTATGGCATTGCCGTCTATGGCACCTGGCAATACTAGAAGCATCGCAAGGTTTCGAGTGCTTATAATAAAGAAGGTATACACAATCACACATATTCTTCAAACTTTACTTCGGCAAGGCTAATTGGCTGAAAATATAAGTATGGTGAGATCCGCAGGAGAACCAAGGTAACGGACATAGCCCGAATAATTGCTAAGTGGCAGTGGGCAGGAAACATTGCTCGCAGAACAGATGGCTGACGGTGCCGAAAGGTTCTGGAGTGGCGACCGCGTACCGGAAGACGACAAGGTGGACCGACGACCTTGTGAAGAGCTCTACTACATTTATAATTTAATATGAATGGTTGTATTTCGGTTTGATGGGCTCAAGTGCCGTAAATATTTAAACTTAGTTTTTAATCTTGCCATCATATCGGTAGGTACAGTGTGGTAGCTATGTTGCAAACCATGATCCATCTCCTACCCTGCCTGCCAAAACATGCAGTCAAAGTGACCTCTGCGCTGCCTCTAACGACGCCGTAGAAGTGGCGAAGTTTTGGGCCAACAAGATCTAAATTACAGTCCTGCCAGCACCACGAGGAAGAAGAAGATCGATAGATAATTATTTCGATCGAAGCCGGTATTAGTGTTACTTAAAGTTAGTTGACAAATTTATTAAGTAAATACCAATATGAGGTATTACGATTAACGCGACAATAATGGTCATAATTGTTTGATTGAAATATAATGGCTTGCCGATGACAACAAAATTTGGAAAATCCAAAAGTGCACGACTCATAATGCTCATTTGATCGTATAAAATTTATAGATATAGATATTATATTAGTTAGTTTTTTATTAATTATAATTAAACTACTTTGAATAAAAGAGCCATTTTAATAACTTCCTCTGAATGGGTGAAATGAAGTTATAAAAAAAAAATTGACTCAATTAATTGATTTTTCCGCAAGCTATAATGTTTAGGTTTCACACTTGATTGACGGGATTTTTTTTAGAAACATTTTGTTGTTTTTTTTTTTTCCACTGCGTTCAAATCAATTTTTGAAAAGTGCAGAATTAATCTCCATTAAACTATCTATACAATGGTATATAAGTGAGGTAAGTTCTGTGTACTAGCAGTAGTATAACAATAGAAACAGTTGCAGAAAGGAGGCAAGATTTTCGATCGTAAAGTACTCTCTAATACTTCGCATTATGAGTCATGCAATATAACAGTTTGCTTGATCTATAATAAGAACACAGGTAAATCAATTTCCCAGAACCTATTTCCAAGACACGAGTCTATGTTTAAGCTAGACAGAGTTCCCCTGAAAATTAATATTAATGGAGTTCCAGTCACTTGCAACGTTGTCTAACTTTGTGTACCTTAATGTGTCTTGCTGGACCGAACTTGGTCGTACTGGCTGCACTAGATCACAGGTGGAACTATCCTCTGTGGGTCTAGCACGAACGCGCGGAGTAAAAGTTACGTAAATTCGAACACGTAACGTTGTATACAAATAGTACATTAAATCACAGGTATCGTATACTATTTTATAGCTCGTGTGATCTAAACCCGCACTTTCTCGTGGGTCACGCTTTTCTATGTAAAAATGGACTACTTAAGAGGAAATGCGGTAGTAAAAGTCTCTCACTTTTGAGAGAGCCTACGTAAAAAGTCAAAATTCGAGGTTTCGCACTCGCCTATTTTCTCCTCCAATATTGGACCAATTTAAAAGATATTTCACAAACTGAATAAAAAGGATATATACTGTGTCCTTATGTTTTTATTTTATCATTAGTAGTTGTCAAATTTGTACACTAGGCCTCTGTTGTCAGCGGTTTATATCGGCAATTTTGAGCATTTTTTGAAGTTGCTTATAAAAATAATGTATCATCAGAAAGGAAAACACAGGGACATGCAAATAGTTAATATTTATTATTCTGTAGAAATCATAGCTTTATGTATTAACCAGAAAGAAAACGGGCGAGAGAGTTTCTATAGCCGCATTTCCTCTTAAGTCACAGAAAAGCTTAACTTAAATGCGGGTTTCGGTCACCGGGCTATAAATATTTTAAAAGATGGAGTTTTTTGCCCATTCTTCTCCATGCGAAGCCACCTTTTGGAAGGGGCATCTAGAATGAATTATATTTTCTTGTAAATTTTGACGTTCCTAGGGCCTACTTGAAATATTTTTTTAAATGTTTTATCTGTTGGCTTATTTATTTATTAAAGAGGATAAAAATATATACACTGGATAAACTTATTATGCTAGATTAACTGACAATCTATTTAAATAATAACCTGACCTAACTAAAATTACGTAGAACCTAAAATATGGCGGTGATAAATTCCTCCGCATCGCTGTCGAATGGTACAATGTACCCGAGTTACTGGCGACATTGCCACGTTGTATGGCAATACTAAGCCTGAAATAATTTATTTGAATAATTTAAAATTGTAAATACTCGTTTCATAATATAATAATAATATTTACTTAATTTTAGCACTTTGTTCATATCTATGGGATATTAATTGTGCTTGTCACAAAATTTTTAACCAAAAGGGTCGTATTTTAGATTGAAAATCGTTCGAATTTACGTTACGTCGCGCGTTCGTGCTAACCCTCTGGTTATTTAGGACGTAAAGTTGTGGAAGAGCTTTATTTGATGTTCCAGTTGAAGCTGTTGGCTTGGTTTACTTATAGAAGGAATTTTGGTTGTTTATTTGGAAAGTTTCAGGAACAATAATTTTCGGGTTTTACTATTTTAGAGGTGTACAACCAGTCTTACCAAGGGGTATCGAGTTACCTAGTATCTGGGTTGTGGAGGTCAGATAGGAACTCGCTCCATGGAAAATACTGTTATTCAGCTAAATCCGGATGGACTGGAAGCTGATCCAACACATTTGGAGAAAGGAAGGCAGTTGATGATGGGTAGGCCACGCGTTAGTGGTAAGAAAATCAGTGTAAGCATAATATAGCCCGTGCAGGACGGCGCGTACGTGTTCCATGCGCGCCTCAAAGAGATGTCAGCATTGATGAAGGAGCCCCATAGGGCCGAAGCCTGCCGGGGCAGCGGGATTGTACGAAAGGGTTACCGCTGGCCCGGAACATAAAGGGCTAAGGAAGGAACACGGGTGGGTTTTAGTCAGTAAGAGTCTGACACTCCCTTCCGCTCCACCCAGAGCGGGAGGAGTCATTTGATGACTTCCCATACGCGAAAAAAAAAGCATAATATAGCATAATGTTCTTTGGCTACAATGTTCCTTCTGCTGGGACACAGGCCTCCTCTTGGGGGCGGTAATCCACCACGTGGGCCCAGTGCGGGAGAGGGAGGGGCGGTCATCCACCACGCGGTCCCAGTGCGGGTCACATGTCTTCGAATTTTTGGCTCTAGGACATGCCGGTTTCCTCACGACGTTTTCCTTCACCGTTTGAGAGCAGCGGTGATGAAATAATTTACACAAAGTAAAGCTTCTGCCTGGACTCAACCAGACGACCTACAAACTCGTTAATTGGGGTACCACTGTTTACAAAAACATTCAAGATTTGCGTACAAACAAACGAACATAAAACTCACCTCCATCCAAAGTCTTGGTAGCGTAAGTGTAAACGGTAGAAGCAGTCCCAGCATCGTTCATCGCAGTCACTCTTAGCTGGTACCAGTTTGCGGGAGCGAGAGATCCGACTGCGTATGACGTGGGTATGGATCGAAGAGGTGGGGCCTGGTAGTGGCCTTCTATGTAGCTCCAGCCGAGGTTTAGGTCCATGGGCTAGGAGAGGAAGAAATTATTTTTAATAGGTTGCAGGACACTTAAGGCCTACACAGACCGGGACGGCATAGCAAGGGATTTTGCCGTCAGTCAGCGCACTCTAGCCGCTTAGATACCGCGGCATTCCAGCGGCTTTCCCGCTTCTCTACCCCCGCCGCCTCACCCCGCGGTATGTCACAACGAGCGCCAGAGTCCTTGGCATGCTGTCGCCTACCGCAAAACGCCACGGCATCCCGCCGCGGGAGCCCGTGGTGCGTCACCATTTTATAGCATAGCCATTTATGTCGTATTTCTATATCGATACGTTTGAATGTCCATTAGTAAAAATTTTAATCCCTTGCCATGCCGTCCCGGTCTGCGTAGGCCTTGAACGAGACAATAGAAGTTTTATCGTTATTACGCTTATAAGCGTTTAGCATAATCAGCCTATAATGTTCCCACTGCTGGGATACAGGCCTCCTCCGGTGAGAGGGAACGGCACCACGCAGGCGCAGTGCGGTTTGGTTGGTGTCTCATGTCTCCGAATTTTTGGTTCTAGGACAACCCGGTTTCCTCATTTGCTGTTTAACTAATGCAAATGTAAAGCCTTAAGAGCGTTTACGACGTACGGCATTTCGTACAAACTTTCAAGCCCTTGTTTTTCGAAA
This sequence comes from Mesoligia furuncula, assembly GCA_916614155.1. Taxonomy (NCBI): domain Eukaryota; kingdom Metazoa; phylum Arthropoda; class Insecta; order Lepidoptera; family Noctuidae; genus Mesoligia; species Mesoligia furuncula. The sequence continues at coordinate 15,308,451 of OU744814.1, forward strand.
TGAATGAACCGATTTTAATGAAACTTCATACACGTAAGCAGGATACAAAGGTCTAAAAAGTTAGTAAAGAACATTTTCGAAATGTCTTATTTAAAAAAAGATAACTGGAAATCTGTTTCTTTAACACTATTTTTCGAAAATGTTCCTAACTAACTTTTTAGACCTTTGTATCCTGCTTATGTGTATGAAGTTTCATTAAAATCGGTTCATTCATTTCGAAAAACAAGGGCTGGAACGTTTGTATGAAATGCCGTACGTCGTAAACGCTCTTAAGTCGCAAAGGTGAGTTCATTACTTAAGAAGTAGAAGTAATGGCTTAAGTGCTAAATAATAATAATCAAATCTGCCTATTGTAAACCCAAAATTCAAAGCTCCTATTTTGCATCATCATTTCAGCCGAAAAACGTCCACTGCTGGACATAGGCCTCCTCCAAAAGGGAGTTGCCATAATCACCACGCTTGGCAGGCGGGTTGGCGATCGCAGTATGGTATGGTGGTGGAATGCATAGAGAACGCTGCTGCCCATTCTCCGGTATGCCCCTTAGTCTCCTTTTACGAGACCCACAGGAAGTATGGGGTGGTGCTATTCTTTAAGTCCGGCACAACACAGACAGACTATTTCACATACTAGTTTCATATTTAACAATTTTCTATCTTGTTGAAAACTTCGCTATGCTATAACATCCAAACTTCGCAAACTTGGTACAAGGAAAGGTTAATACAAAGCAAAGTATAAGTATCTATAAATAGTATAAAACAAAGACCCTTATAGCATCTGTCTGTTTGTCCGTTTAGTTCTTCTAAACTTCACCTTGGAATTTGATGGGGTTTTGACCATCGTTTAGAGAATTTATTAAGGCAGGTTTATGTATAAAACATGAATATTTACCTTATATTAAGGGCAGGAATTGCGATGTTTTGATAAGATTGCATCCGTGTGAAGCAGGGGCGGATTGCTATTAGAAGTAAAATATTTAAGTGCGAATTTCACCAATGAGACTGCACGTGATCTGAGCTGTCAGTGTCAGTATTCTAAAACAATCATGACACTGACAGCTCTTAAACGCAGTTTAGATGTCCTAAACGCGTTCAGTTTCTTTGGTGAATTTCACCCTAAGATGGTTCTGACTTACTGCTTTATTTTCCGCTCGTTGCCAAAGGTTGGATCCAAGGAGTCGGTAGTCCACTTCCCATTTTGTGACGTCACAGCCACTGTCATCCCATCCACTAAGCTGGATGTAGATGTGGGTGGCGTTGCTCCACAGCCAGTCGGTTGAAGGTGGTGATACTGGTGCTGTGTGGAAAGAAAATTGTTAAAGGCATATGAAAAAAAAGTGCTACAGTACAGTCGTCGAGAGAATACTCAATACTTTTATTGCATTCCACATGTAGGTATTCTTAGGTGGTAAACTTATAATTAGATTATATGGACCCTGTCGGGCACAGCAAAATAAGAGAGAGAGAGGAAGTTTGTTAATTAAATAACATAAGGTACATAGCAAACTACTATATAGGGTTATTGATAAAACATAAACAACCTCTTAAGAGGTCATTGTACTCGTCACTGTGTACAACTTTTACTATGACACCAAACCTAATATTGCGAAAAAAAAATCAGCTGTTCCCTACTTTTTGACGATACAAACATATATGTAAGAATTTTCTAAAATAAACTAATAGTTTTAATAAAAAATATAAACAGGTATCTATTGAGAGATGTAAATAATAATGAATAAATCAAATAAAATACGAAAAACGAAACAAAACGAAACGAAAAAGAATACGTTCTTGACACCTGTCAGTTTTGTACAAACGAATACTTGTTTTTTGAATTACTTAGACTGTAGTTCAAGCTAGTTTAAAATACTAACTATGGAATTTCCTGCCCATTCTTTTACATACGAAACTACTTTTTAGGACGGGCAACTAGAATCAATTTTTATTTACTTGTAAATTTTGTTGTTCAATATTGCCTTTTAATTGCCTACTTTAATAAATTATTCAGTTTTAACCATGATTAGGTTACTAGATGGAAGATCTGACTGCTGCAATTGGTACTTTTAGCCCAAAGTCAAGATCTAGAAGTTAAATAGCTTAAGTAGCTAATAAAGTCTAAGTGTAAGATGACCAGAGGGGTAATTCCGTAACACACTAACAGTAGCAATAGCTTTCATTTTGACAGTTCAACAACATTCATTGCATTATTTACGTTGTTGTGCAGACAAATTTTTCAAATTTTTTATTTTTTTATTTGTCTATTAGGATTGTACTAGGTTGTGTACCTGCACCATAATTAATTAACACACTATCAATCACAATCTGAATAATATTGTGCAGGTACACAACCTGGTAAAATCCTAATAGCAATTTGAGGTCATTAAATCCTTTTACCAATCAGAAGAAAAAACTATTACAAATAGGGTTAGAAAAATATAATAGTGGTCCTTATTTACGCTAAAGAGAATCACGTATAAACATTAGTGTTGATGTAAGACCGTAAATAAACGGCCCTGTCCTAATTTCTCTGACCAGTCGATTAGCACGTCCGGAAATTACTTATAGGAAGACACTCCGTTACAGTAATTTGTCCCCACTAATATTATAAATCGAGTGTAAATGTAATGCTGTTCTACAAACGATGGGACACATGCCTCTTTATTCCATACATTTTTGACGTATGAACGTCACTTTAATCATCGTTATAAATAAACCCCATAATATTTAATTTTGTAAAACATGAAACGTTTATTTTCTCTTGACTGTACTTATCTGTCAAAAAGAGTAACCTAGATAAAGTGGATAAGACAGAGATTAAAACAGAAGACGAACTAGCAGGGGTTCGAGCAGGGGGGCTGGAGGGGGGTTCAGGGGATCAGTCCGGAATGAATCTTAATATCATGTCCATAGGGAACGCTTGTGAACTGCACGTTACAGGAACTGATGAATGCTACTGAGCATCGACATGCTCAGAAGAAGAATATTATAAATGCGAAATTAACTCTGTTTCTCAGTTATCTTTACCCCTAAAATACAAGCCCAGCCCCTAGTTGACGAGCTAGCATCAGCGGTGCTATTCTGTAAAAATCTCACCGAAAACTTAGGTGAAGTGAGCGTGGATTGAGCTGTCAATAGTGTCAATTCCTAGCAAAAACAAACTCACTTTACCTAAGTTTTCACGGTGAGATTTTTACAGAATCGACCGGCTGGTGCTTAAAATCCATAAGTTTGTTAGAATACAACTTTCGGGTTGATTGTCTGTTACATATACAGACGCCAGCACATCAAGCCACTACAATCTGTCAAATTTATTTAATAGATTTTCAAATTTATCGCTAAAACATAAAGGATAAGGTTCAAAGTTGATTGCGAAAATTTGACAGTTTCGGGTAGCTTGACGTGCTGTTGTCTGTACATAATAATTATGTCAAATTAATCGTTTTGCGGCTGAGCAGATTTAGAGGAAATTTGACACACGGCTATCCGTGTGTCAAATTTCCTCCTTCTTCTTCTTTCCTTCCTTCCTTTCTCTCCTTTTCTTCTTCTTCTTTTATTTCTTTTAATATTTTCCTTTTTAATGGCCTATACCTACCATGAACAGCGGTGTAATTACGTAACACTCTAACAGTTGGAATACTAGGAAAGGCTTTCATTTTCACCGTTCAACAACATTTAATGCGTTATTTACTTTGTTCAGCAGACAAATTTTTCCTCGTATGAAGCAACGAATTAGCAATATCCTTAAAAATTATTCTGATTCGGATTGAAAGTGTGTTACGCAATCACATTAATATTATAAAGGCGAAAGTTTGTGAGTGTGTGTGTTTGGGTGTGTGTCTGTGTGTGTTTATAAGTTTGTTACTTCTTTACGCGCAAATTATTGGACCAATTTTGATAAAAAAGCTGACACCCTGGATTAACATATAGGCTACTTTTATCCCGATATTCCCACGGGTTGGACATTTACACGAGTGAAACCGCGAGGCGCAGTTAGTAAGGGTGTATAGGGAACTTTTATCGCGATAGTACAGACGCCAGCACATTAAGCTACCCGAAACTGTAAAATTTTCCCAATCAACTTTGAACCTTATGCTTTAATTAGCGATAAAGTTGAAAAAAAATTTGACAGACACATTCTATTACAGAAATTTGACAGATTGTAGTAGCTTGATGTGCTGACGTCTGTACGTTCCCGTAGGATATTTTCCAAATTCAACGCGGACGCTGCTGCGGAAAAAGCTAGTGTTAGAATAAATGTGCGGTGATTTTCTATAATAATCTATAAATTATTTGTTGTTTTCGTACCTTTAGTCCCGAAATTGGAGGCTTATTTTCGATGAGAAACAATAAAACTACCTACCTACTTTTTCTGTTTCGGATAGCGTCCTCAGTTCGAATGGTGTCACATCTCATTCTAGTTATTATTATGATTGGTTGGCCAAAATATCAAGAAGCAATCTGAGACGTTGATGTAAGATTATATATATTTTGCAGCGTTTGATGTATTGTTTTATGTTATGTATTTTTGTGGATTTATTCCGGTCGGAACCCCTGAACCCCCCTCCCCCCCTGGAGCCCTGCTAGTTAACTCTCTTCTTATCCACTTTATCTGGGTCTGATCCTGGTCAACGGTAAAGTATATATAAATAAAGAAATTATGATTCAGCAAATTCTCAGTAATCGAAAGTTATGTGTTTCCGTGGGTCAACATTATCTATTAATAGGTCTTAGCGGGCCTTTTTACCCGACTGCGTCAGAAGGAGGGTTATGTTTTTCGAGTGTATGTATGTATGTATGTATGTATGTATGTATGTATATTTCTTTGGCACGCTCTGTAGCCTAAACGGCTTGATCGATTTCAGCTTGAGAGGTGTCGTTAGATTCGTCTTAATTTCGAAAATGACACTGGGTATATCAAAATTGAAAAAATATTAAAATGGCCGATTTTTGGCGCAAAATGTCTTCAAAAAAAAAAATTTTTTTCTCGAAACCTATCGAGTGGGGTATCAAAATAAAGGGTTTTGAAAGGTGATTACAAAAATATATGTGACTTATATGGTTAAAAGTAATTCGAAGTGACAAATCATAAAAAACACGTACCAAGAACTAAATCGTTTGCGAAATCTTTCAAATTTGTAAACTAAAAAGCTGGAAATAAAAAAAGTAATTTAAAAAATAAAAAACCCGACTGCGAAACTGAAAAGCTACAAACAAGCCCATTTTAAATTAAATAAAAGTTGGAAGCAGGCGGGACCCATACCATTTTTATTATATTTTCAAATTCAAATGGGTCCCGCCTGCTTCCAACTTTTATTTAATTTAAAATGGGCTTGTTTGTAGCTTTTCAGTTTCGCAGTCGGGTTTTTTATTTTTTAAATTATTAATATTTCTATTCACCGGAAATATTTGCTTCAAACGGTAAATTATGACTGATCTTGAATCTCTGAAGGGTTTCCAAACCTATCCTAGGGGGCCCGCGGACTAAACAAAAGTTAAAAATAAAAAGCAAAAAATAAAGCCGCGATTATGACTTTGGTTGCAACAAGGCAACACCAACCATCTCATTAGAATTTAGTGTATACAAGGTGTAACGGAAACGGGGTATCAACCCTGAAGGAGGTGAATGTGCTCATGAAACTGAACGACTTTCCCCAAAGAACATAGGTCGAAATATGAAAAAAAAATTTGGACCTCCCATAGTAATAGTAAATCATTGATTTGCTAGTACTTACTATGGGAGGTCCAAATTTTTTTTTTCATATTTCGACCTATGTTCTTTGGAGAAAGTTGTTCAGTTTCATGAGCACATTCACCTCCTTCAGGGTTGATACCCCGTTTCCGTTACACCTTGTAAATGTGAGTAAAATAGACATCATAAGTAGCAAATAAAAATATATTAAAAGCAGTTTTTCTTGTTTTATTTTTAGAGTTCCTCGAGTCAAGCATATGTATCAAACATTTGTATATACATAAATATATATTTTTTTTACATTTTTTTATTAGTAAGTACAGAGACATATTAGCGCCTATAATTTGAAGACTAACCTTAAAATGAGGAATCTTACAATAAAACTAAAGCGAAAAAATTAGCAAATAAAAACTAACCTCCACCCAGCGTAGTGACATCAATATGCGCAGGGGCCGAAGTCCCAACACTATCAGTAGCGGTGACTCTTACAGAATACTTGGTCCCACATTTGAGGCCAGCCAGTGTGTGTGACTGTACTCCTTGTAGACGATTCTCTCTTGTCACTGGCCAAGCTTCTTGCCAGAGACCGTCGTTCTCTCTCCAAGTTAGGTTGTAACCTGGATAGGAAGTCATTTTGTTAATACCTGTAACTGTTATAAACCCTTTCTCCTTTCCATTCCTTCTGTAGAAAATAAATAAGATAAGGTATTTGCGCAGCAGTGGGACCCATACGAAATAAGTATAGGCTAGCAAAAAATAAAGAACAAGCATCTTTGGTCGTAAAGTTACTGATTGAGTTCAGTTTACGACCGAATAAATCTATAAGTACAGCACAAAACAAAATAAGTATAAGCTGGCCTCGTATTCTATTGAAACTCCGTTCTACGCTAGGTCAGGTCAAGGTTTACAGTTTCCCCAGGGATGTGCCTTACCCGTTGTCCTAGGTGAACGACAAACGACAGACGCGACACGAAAATATCAAATAGTTGTTAAATGTACTTGTGGCCTACGTTGTCGCCTTAATCAGTGTGCGACGAAACGCGACGAATTGCGGACTTGTTTTTTGCGCGACAAGATGCGACGCAGTGTGAAGTAGGCTTTTTCTTGAAGAAGTTAGAGTATAGGTATTTGATTTCAGAGAGGGTAAAAAAAGAGTACAGATTAATAAAAAAGAGTACCATTTATTCAATTTAAAAAAATGTATTTTTTAGCACTTTCTGATATAAATGATGAAACTCTCCAAACTTATTTCTTTCTTAATATTATAATATTTGTTGTCTTCCTTGTTTGTTTACTAAGTTTTCGTAGGGCTAAGTATTTAAAATATTATGAATTTTCGAATATACATACGCAGTATACATGCCCATGGTTAAAACAATAATGAACTGAGATGCGTTTGTCGCTCACGAATGACTACAAAATAGGACACTCGTCACACCGGCGGAGGCGCGGCGAAGCGCGGTTCTTGATCGCACGCCACATAACGATGAAGCGCACACCGCGAAGTCTTAGCCCCTTCGCACATGGCGTCGTATCGTAAGCGTATCGTAGAACGCGCGTAGTACGAGAGCAATACGAGCAGGAACATGTTCAAACAAGTCCGCACACGAGGCGGTGTTGCAGCGTATCGTATGAGGTGTTCATTGTCATTACGATAGTCGTAGCGTACTGGCGTAAAACGTAAGACAGTTCACGTGCAGCAACAAACAATACATAACATGATCAGCCTATAATGTTCCCACTGCTGGGACACAGGCCTCCTCTCGGTGAGAGGGAGTGGGCCGTAATCCACCACGCGGGCCCAGTGCGGGTTGGTGGATAACAAACAATATTTTCTTGTAATTATTTGCGATGTATGGATGGATCCAATGAGCACGTCGCTTTCTACTTCTAACGAAATCAAATAACAAGAAATCCTCTTCGTCTGAAGAGAAGGTAAGGTCATCAATAAATTCCCCAAACACATCTGGTACGCTACGCCATGATTTCAACTGAGATATTACAAAACGATACGTCTACGCGACGATTCGTGTGTGTTCTACACACGAATCGTCGCGTAGACGTATCGTTGACGCCATGATTTCAACTGAGATATTACAAAACGATACGTCTACGCGACGATTCGTGTGTGTTCTACACACGAATCGTCGCGTAGACGTATCGTTTTGTAATATCTCAGTTGAAATCATGGCGTCAAGCGTACCAGATGTGTGGGGAATTTATTGATGACCTTACCTTCTCTTCAGACGAAGAGGATTTCTTATTATTTGATTTCGTTAGAAGTAGAAAGCGACGTGCTCATTGGATCCATCCATACATCGCAAATAATTACAAGAAAATATTGTTTGTTGCTGCACGTGAACTGTCTTACGTTTTACGCCAGTACGCTACGACTATCGTAATGACAATGAACACCTCATACGATACGCTGCAACACCGCCTCGTGTGCGGAGTTGTTTGAACATGTTCCTGCTCGTATTGCTCTCGTACTACGCGCGTTCTACGATACGCTTACGATACGACGCCATGTGCGAAGGGGCTAAGCGCTGTCAAGAGCCGTGAAGAACCACGCGTCGCGGCGCGCAGCGGCTCTTCGCCCGCCCGCCGAGCCCTATACTCTACACAAAACTCTCCAGGCGACTGGAAGAGCCGGCGCCCGCCGCCCGCGGCGCTCGGTCGCCAAGCGTCACGAAGAGGCGCGCGGAGCCGTTCGGCGCCGACCGGAGCAGTGGAGCGCGTCTGCTCTCGTGGCAGCTTGACGGCTCACCGCGTGCGTCTCGCTTTGCATGCCGTTTTCAACCGCATGTCATAGGAGTTAAGGTTTATTTTAAATTTATTTATTCTCAGTATCTTCGCCGCGCCTCCACCGGTGTGCGTTGGGCCTTACGTTGCGTCGCGTCGCGTTGCTACGTGTCGCGTCCCGTCGCTCACCTAGGACAACGGGTTACAGGCGTTGCACGGGGATGTTCCAGAACGGTCGTTTAAGATGAACCGGGATCCGTCCCTATCTATGTGTTGATGGTGATCACCGGGGTGGTTCTAGTGAGGTAAAAATCCCACACTCCCCGACCTGCCCCTCCGGAGGTCGGGTGCCTTTTGAAGGTTTCCCCCCGACAACAAAAACAAAAAAAAGGTCAGCTCAAGGTTATCGCTAACGTGTCCTTTGTACAAACGCCAGCACATCAAGCTACTACAATCTGTTAAATTTCTTTATTAAATTTCCAACTTTATCGCTAAAGCATTAGGTTCAAGGTTGATTGGGAAGTTTTGACAGTTTCGGGTAGTTTGATGTGCTGGCGTCTGTACAAACCATACTAAAAATACTTACTTATTCCAAATCCCATTGAGTCGTTTCCATAAGACCTAATTTCGTCCCACTCCACCACAATATAGTCCTTATAAGGTGTAGCTCTCAACGTCGGCGGGTCAGGCAACGGTAACACTTTGACGGTGAAAATAACTGAGTCAGAACCGTACAGGTTCTTGGCTAAGCAAGTGTAGTTCCCGCTTAATGATTGGTCTATACCTAAAAGAAAAAAAAGTATGGGTTAGTAGAAAATTATTGCTCTTCTTGAATATTTGAAGTTGAGAACTTGTCAAATTCTGCTTTTGTATTAATTACTTAAGGTTATTCCTTCAAAAATCCCGCATGCCCGCGATATTCCAAATTTCTTATCTTTTTTGCAAAGACATTTCGAATTTCGCGGTCGTCACCTTTTAGGGCCTTAGCACAGTTCCGACGCGAAAATAATTATGCGAAGCCCCTAAACGAATTCCGTTGTCAAACATTACTACTTACATTACTTATTATTGTCACGTTTCGAGTAGCGAAATGTCATCGAACAACAGTTGAAATGTAGCAAAGGGAGCAAAATGTCGTCCTTTTTGACTTAGTAAATGCATAATAGGTCTGCTCCGGACCTCTTGGATTAGCTTTCCGTAAAATCAACATTCATTTGACAAGAAAATATGAAAGTTTCGATAAACTTGTCGACTGCCATAGACATTGTTTTGCAAACTTGTGCAAACCAAACGCGGCACCCCGCCGCAACAAAATGGCGGGTAGAGCATGGAGGTGTAACGGGCTTTCGACCAGATCAGCGAAATCACGCGTAAACAAGATAAAATCATAAGTAAATCAGTACGTTAGAACAGGCAGTTTCGCTTGTCGTATGGACGAATGGACAAGTTATTGTGGAACTACTGAGTTTTCGCTGCGTTGGTTTCGCGGCTGAGGTGTGATACCCGCCTCAAAAATGCTAATACGTAAAGTGATGCGAAATTCAGAAACTGGGCGTCAGCCTTTTTGCATAATGATATTTAGATAAGGCCTTTAGAGAAAATTTGTTCAAGGATCCATTAGTGTTTGCAAAATTTTATCTAATTAGGTACGTCAAATATTTATAAGTTAAAACATGAAACATTCAAATAGAGTAAAATTAGGGACTGATTTTTCAAACTTTCATACAGCTTATATTTTGTAAGTCTAGCGTGAAAAGGGATGTCTAGATAGTTCATAAGTAAAGGGTAGTGTAGGAAAGAAAACAAATAATTTTTGTCTTCGTAAGTACACTATATGTTTCCAAATTTTGGGTTCATACACAAACTACAACTCGACCGTTATAAGCGACACATACTGCCTCCTAAGTCAGAGGATAGGACCTAGTTTAGGAGACCGGGTACAATAAGTTGTCCAAGCCGATGATAAATCTATTTAAAAAGCTTGCGGGGCATTTGTGTAACACACTCAAAATGTCTCTTCTTTCATTTTAACAGTTTAACAACATTTACTGCGTTATTTACGTTGTCGAGCAGACGAATTTTTCAAACCCATGAAGAATCAGGAATTTCTTTCATATAATTTTCTATCCTTAGAGGGCTTACATGACCTAAATCGCGGTCACTGTCGGACTGCATATAAAAGAAAGAGAAGCGCAATGACACAACGCTGGTAATTTATTGCAAAAAATGAAGCAATTATTTAACTACAAAAAATCTATTGTTTAGACTAAAAAATTAAAACATTAGTGATTTAGTATGTTGCTTGTAGAATAATCTGACAAAAAATAAGAATGATTGTATGTATATTAGTATGGTTTTTATTGTAAAAAGAAAGTTTTAAGAGGTATCGTCATGATTTTTTCTATCGCATCAATTTAGTTGTATGTTTTCAACACAGTATCTACCTAGCATATATCCTGAGAAATATCATATATTTTCCTGATTTTGTTTACTGTAGTCGATCATATACTTTTATTGTTTCTAAAACTTGCATTTTTTGCGTTTCGTAAGCCCCTTAATAAAAATCGGTTTCTGATATAAAGTTTGTCACGCAGTTGGGATGCTGATTTACACAGCATAATCCGCCTTGTTATGTTCCAACTGCCCGGATAGAGGCCTCCTCTCTGTTAGAGGGAGTGGGCCATGATACTCCACGCGGCCCGAGTGCGGGTTGGCGGTTGTCTCATGACTTAATTAGTTTCAAATTCAAAATAATTTATTGTGGATCATAGGTTCATAAGATGGTGTGTTAGTTACAGGTAAGTCTGCTATGTATGTATACATAGCAGACTTATCTGTAATTAATATTGAATGTAATTTGCACGTTTGCTTGCAGGCAGAATACAATAACTTTTAGGCTTTAAGATCTTCTCTTATTGAACAATGTATTTACTGGCAAATAAATATTTTGAATTTGAATTTGAATTTGACAATGAATTTGTGGTTCTAGGACATGGCGGTGTCCTCAAGACGTTTTCTTTCTCCATTTTGAGAGCAGTGCACAGTGGTGATGAAATAATTTACACAAAGTGAAGTGGTCCGATTTCATTGCCATATACAGGGTTGTTGGAAAAACACCAAAAAACTCTTAAGAGGTCATTGTACTCATCATTATGAACAACTTTTAATATGGGACCAAATCTGAAATCGCGAAAAAAAATCAGCTGCCCTAAAATCGCGAAAAAAAATCCCTACATTTTGACGAGTTATACGAACATAAATGTAGGGAACAGCTGATTTTTTTTCGCGATTTCAGATTTGGTCCCATAGTAAAAGTTGTTTATAATGATGAGTACAATGACCTCTTAAGAGGTTGTTAATGTTTTACCGATAACCCTGTCTAACATAGGTCCAGCTCTACCTAACCATTCGAAGATTAGAATAGAATAGAATAGAATACTCTTTATTATGTACACCATATTAATTACAGACATAAGGTATAGAAACTGTACAAAGGGTGACACAATGGGCGGTCTTATCGCTAAAAGCGATCTTTTAAAGACAACCTTTGGATGGATTAAAAAGGGGAAGGACAGACAAATACTGCAGGTAGTCTGTGGTGTACCATTTACATAATACAATAAATACATACGTAAAGTATATTATACTAATCTAAATAAATATATACATATAACAATAAACATGAAACAGGAGCAAAGAAAAATATAATGTTGATGTTTAAAGAGAGAGGAAGTGCTTTTTTATCATAATTAGAGAGATTAGAGGTGCGATGTTATGTTATAAATATTTTGACTTATTTAAAATCTTACTTACTCTTAATCAGCAAACTGTCATCTCGATTCCTCGTGAACCTCGGATGGTGAGTGATGATATTTTGATTATGATACCACACGGTCCTAGGAGGCGGAGACCCAACACTCCTACACTCCAACAGCAGAGAGTTTCTAACAGCTACAGTTATCTCGCCTCCGAGGGATGCAACTCCGGCCACGACTGAATGAGGAAGTTTCAGTGTTAGAATAAGTTAGTGAAAAGTTTCGCATTGGCTGTGGAGAAATAGTTGGTTCATATTAGTTTTTTTTTTCACAATTTTTGTAAGTTTGTGTGCATTGGATTGGATGTTAATTATTTAGGTGACACGAAAAAGCTCTTTTAATTTCTACAAGCCGTGTGATGGGATCTCCCATGAATGAATGAATTGGATCGATCCCAGCGTGGTTAAACCAAACTCGATTAATCGAATGAACCCCAAGATTCGCACTAGCTGCTGTAGCCTCATGTTTATTGTGCTACAGCAACCATTGCATTTCAAGGAATAGACTGGGGGGTGCGGTCATGGTAGGAAAGACGTGCCCGTAGGATAGGTAAGGATTTAAGAGCCTACCGGACATGCATCGTAGAGGAAGCATTGGACTAGTGGAGAGATGGGTAGTTATCATCTATGGATGGGCATCTTTTAACGACCTTGCCGCCAGGTTGGTTCAGGTCGAGCTTCATCGGTGCGTCTTTGGCGGGCTTTTACTGCTTTCTCGGTTCTTTTGTATGTCATTGTTCTGTTGTGTTGTGTTAGATGTTGCTGTTTTCAATGTCTTCGTCGGAAGTTTCGCTACTATCCGTTTCCGCCATCACCAAAAATAACGAACTTCTATAGCCCTACATAACTTATATATCCCTATTTAACCGCTTTATGAGTTTTCTAAAATCCTTCCTTAGAATTATTCCTTCCACTTTCGCTGTATAAGGAAATATTGTAGAAAGTTTCATGCTTCTAGATCCAGCGGTTTAGGCTGAGCGATGTCCGTCAGTGAGAGATTGAATTAATTTAAGGTTATTATTATAATAATAATAATACAGGTCGATCGATCAGGTTAAGCTACGCTTGCCGCGGTTGGTCTGTGGATGGGTGACCATCTTTACATTCCGTGACCCCACCGTGCCTCGGAAAGCACGTTAAGCCGTGGTCCCGGCTGTCATTCGTGGATCTTTGACAGTCGTTACGGGTAGTTAGAAGCCCGAAAGTCTGACAAACAGTCTTACCAAGGGGTATCGTATTACCCAGTAACTGGGCTGTGGTGGTCAGATAGGCAGTCGCTCCATGTAAAATACTGGTATTCAGCTGCGTCTGGTTAGACTGGAAGCCGACCCCAACATAGTTGGGAAAAGGCTAGGCAGATGATGATGATGATTAATAATAATAATCCGCCTATTTCGTTCCCACTGCTGGGACATTCTCTTCAAGAGGGAGTATAATCGAAAGTCCCCCTGAGGGGGGATAAGTACCACGCGGGTCCAGTGCGGTTTGGTAGATCACATGTCTTCGAATTTTTGGTTCTAGGACATACCGGTTTCCTCACGATGTTTTCCTTCACCATTTTGAAAGCAGTGGTCATGAAATAATTTACACAAAGTAAAGCGCCTATCTGTGTTCGAACCTACGACCTACGGCTCATAAGTCGCAGCCGTTACCACTGGGCCACCACTGCTCTCACCGGCTTTTGTTAAGTTGATGGAAACCTATAGTTTCTATGGAAACCTGTATTTTCTACGGACAATTGGACACCTATATTTTCTGTGGAAACCTGTTAAAAAAAAGTAATGTTTTCAGGTATTTTTTCGTCCCTGCCTTGTAATTTAATCGTCTTACCTTTATGGATCTCATGTTTATTAGTCGAAAATTCTATTTTGGGTAAGGCCGCTCGCCCACGTCCGATAATCGGTGACCGATTTTTTGTAGGCGAAAAATAGAACACACTGATAGCAATAGTGCAACGCACACGTCCTACAAAAAGTAGGTCAGAAATAATGAAGTTAACTAAATCGGCCCGATTATCGGTGCTACAAAAAGTCTGACGTGGGCAGCCAGCCTAAAGCCCCAGCTTTAGGCTGGCTGCCCACGTCAGACTTTTTAGAAACAAGTACAAAGCCCACTTTGTACATGTTTTATTAAAGAAAACTAGCTGTGCCCGCGATTTGTGCATGTCAGAAAACAAATTGGATTTCATGGGTTTTAATTTTTTTGCACGGAACCCTAAAACTTTTTCTAAAATGTAGGTTAAGCCTTTACGTTAAGTTACTCCTTACAACATCAGCTATCTGCCAGTGAACGTCCCGTCAAAATTGGTTCAGCCATTTCGGAGACTAGTCGGAACAAACAGACAAAAAAAAATAGAAATGTTTTTTACTGTATTTATTTTCATATGCATTTAGTAAAAAAACTGTTTTTTTTTTTGACATTACAAACAGACATATCAAATTTATTTATTTGTATACTGTATATTTGTATGTATAACTGCGTGTGAAAGCATTGGCATATAAAACAACAAAAATACCATTCAACATTTGGCTTTTAAATGAAACTTATGAAATTATAATTCGAACGTTATTCATAACATTCGTAGTCAATACGGTTAGCCAACGAAATACCAAAGCAGACATTCTTTTGTTTTATTCTTTTGTTTCTCAATGTTGCCCCGAATTTCCCTTTATTTATCCTGTGTACGTTTACAAACATAAAACCGGAAGGGACCTTGTGGAACTACTTGTGGTCAGAACAAATATTTTTCGAGACGATCGTAAGATAAATCTACAAAGATAAATACATGTAGTTTACCTGTAGAAAAAAAATATTGCGTACCAAAAGACCTACGTTCATTATTCATTGGGATTAAACTTTCCCGTGTCATTAATCTTCTATCATTCATAATCATGTTATTTTTACTCTAATTACAGCTTATTGAAGTTAAAACTTCTGGCGCGTTGGGCATTTTTTTGAGATGGGAAAAAACCATTGAACTCGCGACATTGTTACCGACACCGCGCTACATTCGGATGTGTTCGGCTGTCCTCGGGATGTACTCGGTTTTAAATCCGATATGTCAGTGAGTGATGGGAAAGTATTCTGTTTGTGTTTTATTTTCACTTCGACCGAACTGTTTTTTTTTTAAATTTTTTCTTCATTAAAGAGACATTTTTAAATATCCCCAAATTCAACAGGTAGAAAAGTAAATAAACAAGTTATTTGCGACTGCGTTTATTACCACGCTATCGCACTACAGTTTATAGGCGGAAAATTGTGGCCACTATTTTCCGTTTTAAGGATTATAATAAAACTTAAAAATATACAGCTACAGTTTGTAATAATAGTAACGTATAATCTTATGGAGCACAACGTAACATGCTTATTTTCTGCATTTTCATTCTAAAATAAAAGAAATAGATAAACAAACGATGAGGGCGCCACTGTGCGGTTGGTGTCGTCTTAGGGCTGGATTTAGCGTTCGACCGACGGTTTAGCGTGTACGGTCGATCGCTCGGTAAGCGTCACACTAAATGCTCGCATATACCAACATAGCGAGTCAGTCAACCGACATACACCTGAATGACCTTGGTCAAGGTCAAAGGTCAAGGTCACTGACAAGGTCAGGACGCGCGTAGCGAATCATCAGCGCTGCACTGTAGTTGTTCATAAGTTTTTATTGCTATAGCTACGTTCGACCGATGTCAGCGCTGACCGTCGTCGGTCTTCGACTTTAGTTGAGTCAACTATCAACTTTTTGAAATCTTCCTTTAAAAGTTGCCAGATGCTACAACCAAATAGTCCGAGATGTATGTAAACAACCAGTTGCCAGTTGCTGCAATAGTTGCTCCATCTGCAAAGCGCCTAAATCCTGCCTAATTAAACTGAGATAAGGGTAATAAAAAGATGACGATTATGTTACCTCTTTGCGAAGGAGTGTTAGTAACTCTCCTACTCTCTGGTCCTTCTCCGACGGCAGTACTGGAAGTCACCCACACGTCATACTGTCTTCCTTCAATCAAGCCTTTGAGCTCCAACGTCTGGGACTTTTCGTAGGCTTCTGCGTTGCTTTGGACATCCACTCTTATTGCTTGGGGGCCGTCGTTGCTGGTGGAAAAAGGTTTCATCATCATTTCAGCCGAAAGACGTCCACTGCTGGACATAGGCCTCCCCCAAGAGGGGGGGGGGGGGTTTGCCGTAATCGCCACGCTTGGCAGGCGGGTTGGCGATCGCAGTATGGTATGGTGGTGGAATGCATAGAGAACGCTGCTGCCCATTCTCCGATACGCCCCTTAGTCGCCTTTTACGACACCCACGGGAAGTATGGGGTGGTGCTATTCTTTAAGTCCGGCACCACACAGACAGGTTTCATATAATTATAATTTTCTTCAAGTAAAGAGGTGGTTGAAAAATGTAATGTTCTGGTCTTATATAAATTCCTTGATCGGATATAATGTATGTAGTCACACGCCGTGTGATGGGATCTCTTATCAGTAAAAATGATAAACTTCCATAAAAACTTTCATTATACAGAAAAAAAAATAACCAGTGCGCAAACTGTAATCATGAATTCAGAAAATGATTCTAGACCTTCCAGACCCAGATTCTAGAAAAAAAAAAATGCTGTTTCATAGAAAAGTGCAATTACACACCGACAAATACGCCTCCTGTGTAGAAATTTGTCGGTGTGTAATTGCATTTTTTTTTTTTTAACCTCAGACCAAATTGGTCTGGGTTTTTAACTGACTAATTTCTACGCCTCCTGCGTAGAAATTTGTCGGTAATAAAAAAAATGCTCTGCCATACACTTTGACCGCGTAGGTAATTGTAATTTTCTGTTTCAGAATCAGTTACTGAATCAACTTATAATATTCCCATTGCTGAAACGCAGGCCTCCTCTCTCTAATAGGGAGTGGGCCATAATCCACCACGCGGGCCCAGTGCGGGTTGGTGGATGTCACATGTCTTCGAATTTTTTGGTTCTAAAACATGCCGGTTTCCTCACGATGTTTTCCTTAACTGTTTTGAGAGCAGTGGTGATGAAATTAAATACACAAAGTAATGGGTCCGCCTGTGTTCGAACACACGACCTACAATTCGTAAGTCAGAGCCGATAACACTGGGCCTCCACTGCTCCCACCACTTCACCAATATTATTATATCAAAATAAACTCAGTCAAACGTTGAAATGCGCTAGACTGAAAAATAATTTATTTTTTTGAAGGAAAAGGAAATTTATTAAGGAAATCGAACGTTGAAAGTTAATCACCCGACTTTGAATTCATTGGCAAACTTTCAAGAGGTGAAAGTACTTATGAACCACTTTCACAGACGGTGAATTTTTAACAGCCTTCCAAATGTAAATCATCAGCAAAAACAAATGACACGTCAGTTTTATTGTAGAAAACTCAATGCCCAGTACAAAATATTCCTAGAACACTTTTGTATAAAGCTTTGATTATTTTTTTAACATTTGTTTGTAAGGGCCGATTTATTAACCGTAAGATAACTTTTATCTGAAGAACACTACACATGACGGTTTGACATATTTTCTATATAAAGCTATTGAACTGCAGCTTTCATTTGTAGTGGCATATCTACACGGCCATCATCATACTGACGTCACGCAAAATCCTGCATTGCGCAAGCAGAGTTTATCGCGCAACTAGCATATATACAACGTCCCGACATCAATCGTCGGGCTGTTGCCCGCCAGAAACGGCATCCGTCTGGTCGGAGGTTCCTCCCTTATCTATGGAGGATGAGTGATCTTAACACTTTTCCTCATACCCCCAAACATTCTTCAAATGATAAATCGGCGACGGTCAAAATGATAATTCTTCATTTATATAAAAGTGCAATTTTTTTTTTGTTAGCTAATACTGTCCCACTTCTAGGTAAAGGCTTCTCCCAAATCGTTCCTGGAACCTTTTTCCCGCGCCACCTCGAACTAGCCCTCACGGTACGCGTCCAGAAGGGCAATTCTCGTAATTTTAGTCTCTCTCTAGTCACAGTTTGATCTGAGTGTCAATCTGTCAAAAATACCTCTAATTTCCCTAAATTTATGACAAGTTTTTGACATTTGTTAGTCGCTGAGATGAGACTGCGACTAGATTTTGAACGGTTTAAATTACAAGAATTTGGCCTTCTGGTAATCTCGCCATCTCTTTCTGGGCCGGCCTCGGCGGCGCCACACCGTCCAACTTCAAGCACCCGTGTTTGCTTAAAATTTTTGAATAAATAGCATGATCTGTACCAATATTATTATCATAATGTTCCCATTGCTGAAACGCAGGCCTCCTCTCTGTAATAGGGAGTGGGCCATTATCCACCACGCGGGCCCGGTGCGGGTAGGTGGATGTCACATGTCTTCGAATTTTTTGGTTCTAAAACATGCCGGTTTCCTCACGGCCTCGGCGGCGCCACATCGTCCAACTTCAAGCACCCATGGTTGTGTGTGTAAAAAAGCTAATTAAAAGTAAATAAAAGACACTTACCTAGCAGTAGGCTTACAATACACGGTATAATGTAGGAGCCTTCCATTCGGTTGTCGAGGTCTCTTCCAACTGACTAGGAGGGTAGTTGACGATTGTGCTAGGAGTTTTATTTCTGCTGGTGCCTCGGGTACTAAAAACGAAATAATTGTGTATACAGGGTTTATTTTCAAAAACCAGCCAAATTTAAGTGTGTGGTACAGAACATAAAACTGAACAACTTTATGGGAGCAATATCGTAATCACGGAAAATTTATCAACTGTCCCATCATCATTTCAGTCGAAAAACGTCCACTGCTGGACATAGGCCTCCCCCAAAAGGGGGGGGGGTTTGCCATAATCGCCACGCTTGGCAGGCGGGTTGGCGATCGCAGTATGGTATGGTGGTGGAATGCATAGAGAACGCTGCTGCCCATTCTCCGGTACGCCCCTTAGTCGCCTTTTACGACACCCACGGGAAGTATGGGGTGGTGCTATTCTTTAAGTCTGACACCACACAGACGACTGTCCCATATAAAACTTCAATACCTACTCGACCTAAACGTATGGGACGGCTGAATTTTTATTCGCGATTACGATGTTGGTCTTAAGGAGAAAGTTGTTCAGTTTGATGGTCTGTACCACACCCTTAAACTTGGCTGGTCTTTGAAGACTAACCCTGTATTTTGTTAGTCAGTTTAAAATATTCTGGTAGAAAGGAGTTTTGTTTTGGCTTTTTTCTCTTTAGATCATTTCATATAAATTCTGTTCCATTTAATTTGGATCCTCTGGTAGGTACAACAAATTCAGGCACTGTAAAACCCCTCATTGTTTAACTAAAATGGTCTAAGGGCTGATTTTTCCAACGCCAGATAATTTTATCCGAGGAATAATTCTGAATTTTTGACAGTTCCTCCAAACAAAAACTGTCAGACTGTCAATTTTATTCCACGATTAAAAAATATCTGCCAATTGAAATATCAGCCCTAAGTCAAACACAGACAAAATGTTGTCTTAAAGGTAATATAAAATATTTTCTACCAAATTGAACGATTGACGCTGCTTGGTTTAATTGTTTATGAGCCTTCAAATTAGTATGAAAACATCTATAATAAAATAATAATAGGACTAGTGTCCTATTATTATTTTTTAAATAAATAAATTGTTTTCAAATAAACAAACATTAGTAAATAATATCTAGAATAAATGTAATGTATTTTAAGAAAAATAAATAGTCTCTATGTAATTTTACTTACTCTACATAGAGCTATTAAAAACTCACCATCTTGCAACGTAGAGCAGACAATAGGAAACGAGTAAGGCCCGAGCCCATAGTTAGAGAACCCGGCCACTTTGACAGTATAGTTAGTGAATTTGTAGAGCCCCTGTAGCCGAAGTTCAGTCACAAGCGACGTAGAGTTCAGCCATTGCCGACCTGTTGGATAGATTTACATAATGATAGAGACGGTGCGGTTCACTAGCCATTGCTTTGTGTAGAGTTTGGTAGAGTCCTGTTTTTGTTTGTGGTCAACGCGTTGGAAGTAATGGTAATAATGTTCGGTGTTTTGGACTCTATGTATTATTGGGAGAGTTGTTGTGTACAGACACGGAAGGAAAAAATTAAGCAGCTTTACTTTTAAAATTGCGCAATCTTTATATTCCACGAGTGTACGCACTGTGCCGATTATGAAGTATCCATCCATCGGAACGAAGTACTCGGTAGGATAATATGAATTAAAAAAAAATCGTGTGTACAAATCTAAAGGCTTTTTACTGTTCTTTCATAGCAAAGTAGAGTCCAGCCACTGTTGACCTGCTGGATATATTTACATAATGATAGAGACGGTGCGGTTCACTAGTGATTGCTTTGTGTAGAGTTTGGTAGAGTCCCGTTTTTGTTTGTGGTCAACGCGTTGGAAGCAATGGTAATAATGTTGGGAGTTTTGTTAGAAGTTTGGGGGAGTGATGTACAGTCGCGGAATGAAAACGTTAATCACTTTTAGATCAGTTTTACTTGCGCTGTGCATAAGTTTTATTACTAAAACTAGCTTTTGCCCGTGCCTTCGCCCGCATGGATAATGGGATGTACGGGAACGTACTATCGGGATTGTAAGTACCGTATGTATTAATCACAGGTTATCTATCTGTGTGCCAAATTACAAATTCGTTCAGCCGTTTTTGCGTCAACCCGGAACATACATCCAGATAAACAGACAAACGGACAAAAATAAAAAAAATAATAATATTTTCGGCATCAGACTCCACCCAATTATCTTTTTCAAAAATATTCAATGTGCAATTTTGACTTTGTTACTATTTTATTTATATATAAAGATTGCGCAATAGTTTCGTTTCTTGAGTGTAGACATGTACAAACGCCAGCACATCAAGCTCTCCGAAACTGTCAAATTTTCCCAATCAACTTTGAACCTTATACTTTAGCGATAAAGTTGAAAATCTATTAAAGACATTTTATAGATTGTAGTAGCTTGATGTACTGGCGTCTGTAATATTTCTGTCGTCTTACAATGGCAGTCCAGTTAGAGTGCTACAAGGATATTTTGGCGTCTAAGGTCGAATACCACCAAACTTTTATACCTAGGACAAGTCAAGTCTTAGTATACATTTTAATTTTTTGACAATTTTTCCATACTAGAACTGTCAGACGTCAATTTTATATTCACGGATAAAATATTTCCGACTTTGGTTAAATCAGCCCTAAATGACATTGGCAGGATTTCAGGGTTGCAAACATAACAGGGTTGAAAAAATATGCCAGCGTTAGTTCCAATTTCGGCCACGCGACAAAAGATCCTTGTATAGACATATATATAGGTCAAGTTTCTTTAATAGATTTTCAACTTTATCGCTGAAGCATAAGGTTCCAAGTTGATTGCGAAAATTTGACAGTTTCGGGTAGCTATTCAGTCTATTGTTTTTTCTTAAAACAAACAACTTGTAAATCTATATCTACCTATTTACTAATAATAAAGCTGAAGAGTTTGTCCTTTTGTTTCTTAGTTTACACGTGCTAATCTCTGGAACTAACGGTCGGATTTGAAAAATTCTGTTTGCATTTCCCCCAATTCTTGAAGAAGCCTATAAGCTATTTCATGTCACACTTTGACCCTTAAAACCGAGCAAAGAGAAAAGAAGCCAGAAAGAACTCTAAGCGAAAACAAAGTGATGCGACGTGACGTGATGGGTCGGAGGACAAGAAATTTCACGCGGAGGAAGTCACGAGCAGAAGCTAGTAATAAAAATCTCAGTAGCTAAAAATAAAGAAAATAATTGTCCATTGAGTACTTACCCTGGGCAGCATATAGCACAGTATATCCAATGAGCGCTCCAGCCTGTTTGTGCGGGGGTATCGGCTGCCAACTGACGCGTAACGCTGTTGACGTCACACCGCCACATTCTACTGATGATGGACCTTCTTCAGGTGCTGGGATCAAAGAAAATGATTGTGTTCTATTAAATACGAAGATTTACGGTTATAAAGATCATGTAGATTTATTAGGGAAGCCACCGAATTGCAAATAGATGATAATGACAGAAACGGTTTTTTATGACGGCTGATATACGAGAATGTCATATGTATGGAAAAAGGACACATGTAGCAACGACACCTAATAATAGTACATTATGATACATGCTATGTTGATCATTGCACCCGAGGCGGTAGTTATCTATGGCGTTACCGCACTAGTGCGGTAACATGAAGAATAAAGCACGCGTGTTCAGTACACTGCATTATGGACCTAGAAGCAGTTAATGAACCGCTTTTCAGACACGACACCGGTCTGGTCGGAGAATCCTCCGTTTTCTATGGAGGATAAGAGAACTTTACTCTCTGTTCCATTTCCCATTCGAAAATTATAAGTTTAAAAGGAGCTAATGGATCTTGAGATACAAAATTGGGAACATCAGGTCCTTATTTAGAACCATCTGATAACACTTTCGTATTTATGCTTGCCGTTTCAAACGTTCCATTTTGAATCACAAACTCAAACTTAAAGCATTTATTTCCAAATGACCCAATTACAGGTACTTTTAAATTGCCAAGGAGTCGGTCAGTTAGAAATATGATACTAGTTGCCCATTTCAAAGCGTAGCAGGTACCTATGGAGAAGAACGGCCAAAAAACTCCATGGACACTCTTTTTAAATCATAAAATTGTTACAAAATATTGGTTACATCATTCATGTCGAAATTATATATTATGTGAGAACGATGTAGAAAGATGTGCACGTTAAAAGATACAAACAAAAATTCAATCACATTGGATATCAAACATGATATCATAATATAATATAATAATAATCATTACTAATCAAGCGTATATTGTTATAAATTCGATTCGATCTAAAACGGTGAAAAAAAAATATTTTTTTCAGTTTAACTCTAAAAGTTAAACTGAAAAAAATATATGTATCATATCTCTTTTTTTCTTCTCTCTCATTAAAATAACCATACATTCAAAATAAAATATTAATAATAACACAAATTACAAACAAAATAATTCAAAACGCGGGAGCGCCGTCTGTCTTAAGTTACTAGCAAAAAAAACACAGTAATTTAGAGATTGAAAAAAACTAAAACAAATTAGATTAAAGAAAACTTTAGTTTTAACACCTATCTAAAATATTGTTGCAGCCTATAATGTTGCCACTGTTGGGACATAGGCCTCCTCCCTTCTTGAGGGAGTGTGCTATAATCCACCACGCGGGCCGAGTGCGGGTTGGTAGATATCACATGTCTTCGAATTTTTGGTTCTAGGACATGCCGGTTTCCTCACGATGTTTTCCTTCACAGTTGTGAGAGCATTGGTGATAAATATTGTTGATGACTTTGATATTATATGTATATTTATCATATTATAGGATACTGGAGAGTCTTAAAAAAACAAATACCAGTATCTCCTCAATTAAAACAACAAGGCTTTACGAAAATACGTTAGTAGTAATAACACAAATTACAAACAAAACAAACCAGAACGCAGGAGCGTCTTCTATCTTGTTCCTCAACTCATACATAAACAGAGCGCCTTAAGTTAGCAGTTAAACAAAACACAGTAATGATAATTAGAGAAAACTTTCCGTTTATGCAAGGAGTTTCAAGTCAAACATTCCGTAAATTATAGCACTTGAACCAAATGTATGGAACTGTTAACGAAGTTTGCTTAAGTAAAAACAGTAGCATTTTCTAGAGTATTGTCTAGTTATACAGTTTTATGCTGGAGTTAATTTGCTTGCAAGATATTGTTTTTTTATCGTTGTACAGTCATGGAACTTTATTGTTAAGCTAATTGAGGCTCTACGTCAATTTGACGTGCTATAGCCATTTTATACAACTAAGAATGACAGCCGTGTTTTAAATTCATCATCATTTCAGCCCGGTATCACAGCAGGGTATAGTAGGCTTCCCATTTTTTCTGCAATACTTGCTGGTTCCATGCGTCCCTCATTCAGACGTTTCCCGCGATTTTGACGATATCATCAACCCGCGCTTTTAGACAGCCATGGTTTCTTTGGCTTAACCTTGGTCATCGGTAACAGCTGATACCATACATCTATACTAATATTATAAAGCTGAAGAGTTTGTTTGTTTGAACGCGGTAATCTCAGGAACTACTGGTTAGAATTGAAAAATTATTTTTGTGTTGAATAGTCCATTTATCGAGGAAGGCTATAGGCTATATAACATCACGCTATGACCCTTAGGCGCTGAGCAGCGGGTGACACCGCGGGGAACAGCTAGTTTAAATATAATTATTGCCAAATGTAGCGAACATTGACTGACTGTGACTTCGATAACAGTCAATTTAAGTCGATAGTAAAGTTTTTTATCTATATTCCCTCCAAAAAATCCTCGAGGAAATTGCATAACACACTAACAGTAGGAAAGGCTTTCATTTTGAGAGTTCAACAACACTCATTGCGTTATATACGTTGTTGAGCCGACAAATTTTTCGAACATATGAAGCAGTGGATTAGCCTTAGGATTATTTCCTTCAAAATGATTCAGACTGTGATTGATAGTATGTATTTCACGCAATCACGGTGCAGGTCTAATGAAATTCAATGATGTTTCGGCGTCATACTGGATAACTTTAACTGAATGTTCTTGTGAAGTTTGAGAAACCTCTTATACCCAAAAATTCCTACCACTTCCATGTAATCTAAGAAATAAAAAGACGAAAACTTCATCATATTTCGTATCGATAACAAAAATAAACATAAATAAAATAAAGTCTAAATTGGCTGACATTTTACAGCTAAAGTTTCATACAAAGCCTTGAAAGTATGAAGAAGGAGGCGTAGTCTAAAACTGTTTTGAACTTTTCTCCTTAAACAAAGTAGGTAGTCTGGAAACGAGCGAAGAAAAACCCCAAGTTTTACTGAAGAAAATTTCTGCCAGGCATTATGACTTGACATTGCGAGCCACTTATTTTGTTTTAAAAACAAGACTTTTGGGAAGAAGTATGGTAGAACTCGCATGTAGAATTTGATGAAATACTGAGAAATACTTTGTTAAATTTAGGTGTGTAAGTAATAAAACGAAGAATACTGATTATCTGGTTCAGAATGTAATCTTGTTGCAAGAGAAAGGGACTATTTAGAAACCATAATTATCATAGGCATTTATGCACGATACCACGCTGAGAAACGAGTACAATAATATTGAGACATATAAGGTAATGTATACTTAATAAATTGGGATTACAAATTAATAATCTCAATCTGAATCATTTTAAAGGATATTGCTATTCCATTGCTTCATATGTTCGAAAAATTTGTCAGCTCAACAGCGTAAATAACGCAATGAATGTTGTTGAACTGTTAAAATGAAATCCATTGTTACTGATAATGTGTTAAGCAACTTCCCCGCAGAATTGGCCTGAGAAGGCCACATACAGGGAAGAGTGGAAAGCTGGGAGATCTTTGCCCTACAGTAGGAAAAAATTGATTGAA
Organism: Mesoligia furuncula; assembly: GCA_916614155.1. NCBI lineage: Eukaryota > Metazoa > Arthropoda > Insecta > Lepidoptera > Noctuidae > Mesoligia > Mesoligia furuncula. The sequence goes on from OU744814.1 coordinate 15,334,122, forward strand.
AAAAAAGTGCGGGAAGATGATGAACATTAAATTTTCCATGCAGACAAAAGAAAGCTAAACAATAAAGCAAATTGTCTCCAAAACGTCTTAAAACAGAAGCGTAAAAGGTAAATGGTAATTATAACAACAACATAAAAGTTACAAGAATGCTAACGAAGACGATAAAGGTTTACGAGATGAAGTTTGTTCTGGCAAACTTTCGGCAATTTACATAGTTGATGTTAGATAAAATTCTGGCGCAACTCGCAATGAACGGTGTGATAATGGTCTTGGAGATATTAGATTACCAGATGGTACTGACTAATTTGGAGATTTAGGCTGCTGAATTGTAGAAGGAAATGGTTTTGGGGAGGTTAAAAGAGTTTTTTCAATGCATTGTGAAAAAATAAATGTTGGTTGAGGGGGACCATTCAAATGGGTTTAAGAGAGGTGGTTGTTTACCTCTACGAGTAATTGTTTACTATATATAGTGAAATTGAGATACTGGAATGAGCGAATAAAACACGAACTAAACATATGATGGAAATTGTAAAGAGTACTATTTATTTACAAACAAGATATTCACATGATCTGAACTAACAGTCTTAAAATATTATGTACTTATATAAAGAAGGAAGGAATCATAGGGCATTAAAAATCGTATACATCGCTGTCAACATAAAAAGGGTCTAAAACGCTAGCAGCATTGCCAGAATTGTCATGTTAATTTTATATGCCGTGTTCAAAACAAAACAAACGACGCGTACAATCATTGTAGCTGTCGAACTTCTTAACGAAAGGTGCCTCTAAACTGAAAGACAACGAGGAAACTCAACCGGAGGGGACAAAAAGCTAATGAAGACTAATTGATCCTAACGGGATATAATGTAACACAAACCAAATTAGAGTTAGCTAAAGTCTTCGAAGTTATACCCACCGTTTGCAAGGTACAGTCAGGGAACTTGATTGTTGAGTGGATTGACACACTGCGTCAATTTGCGACGTTACAGCCATTTCATACGATTGGCAAAGAATGTAGTTGCAGATTTGAATTTACAGATAATTGCTATGGCCAAAAAGAAGTGAGCGAGTGGTACGCGAGACGGAATTCGCACAAGGGGATTGTGTCACGTAACGTGTTTGGAGGTATTCAAGCTGGCGATGGCGCGTGACTTCCTAATCATTTAATCATTTAATGAACGGGCAACTAGCTTCATCTTTCTGACTGACCGACCCCTTGACATTCAAAAGTGCCTAAAATTGGTTTATTGAAAACATTGTAAAAGCCAATTATTTTTAAAAGAGTAACCATGTAATTTGTTGCCGGCTCTTCTCCATAAGGAATTACCAATTGGAACCATGCACCTAGCTTCTGACGTTTCACAAGTGCCCATGTAGGTTTATGTGAAATCAAATATTTTGATTTTAGGATTTGAATAAACGAATAATTTAAGTTTATAGTCAATTTGCTTATCATTCAAGTTCCTTATCTATATTCTTACGTCCCAAATAGTTGTTAACTTTTCACTCCTTGGTATATTCTATCTTAATTTTTGTACAGATACGAGGGTATCATTTAGATGGATCATCAATTTTACTTACCTCCTTCTCTGGTGTCTTGAAACAGCGGAACTGAGAAAGGTCCCGACCCGGCGCTGTTAAATGCGGCTACTGACACTGCATACCTGATAATATGTAAAATAGATGTAGATAAAGAAAGGTCTGTGCAAGGGTTTAGGCAGCGATTATAATATAATTTGTCAGGGGATAGTTATATGGACCTATTTCTGACGGGTATTTTTAATGTCAGTCTCACGGCCAGTTTCTTCATCAACAACTAAAGTAATCAGTCAAGTATTGACTTTTCCTTGACCTTTACTCATACTACGGCAAATGTGTTTCTTCATTCAAGTAACAGCCAAAATAGTGAAGAAACTAATTTAACCGTTACTTTGACTTCTGTGACGTTTCTTTGGCTGTTACTATTGATGAAGAAATTGCCCGTTAATCTGTCAAAGTATCCTAATTTATCTAAATTTTTGACATATATTTGAGCTTGTGTTGTTGAGATCAATCAACTCGGCCTATAGCAGTCCACTGCTAGACATAGGCCTCGCCCAGGGTACGCCACAACACCCTGTCCTCTGCCTTCCGCACCCAGTTTGTCTCAGCCACTTTCTTTATTTCGTCAAGATAAGATTGCTGCTAGATTTTGAACGTCAAAAAAATACGGGAATCGCTCCTCTAATTAGTTACGAGGGGCCGTTTAGAAACCAAAACACATTTTAAAAACATGCTGGAATTTAATCACAGTAACTGATTCGTTTTATTATTTCCTACAATTTATCGATAAAAAGTAATTACGATTTCTAATTAGTACGACCAGTCATGATATTTCTTTCGATACTAATGAAATTGCGCGCTTATTATTGTACTTGTATATTTAGAGAAAGGTAATGCAATTTTCTGCGTTTTCATTATTATGGAAATACATTTCATTTATCAAGGGATTATCTCAATCTTTCAGTGGACTGTAACGCCCTTATAACAAAACAAGCTTATCTTTAGACACAGGCTGTTTCGCAATTTAGACCTTTATTTCTTCAAACCTAAAGTTCTAGTTACAAAAACTGACGTTACACCCAGCACAAGAGTTTAGATTTTCAATTAAGATTCCTACTGTGCAATTGTGGGAATAAAGTTCAAAATACAATAACTGGCTGAAAGATTTGGATTTGAACTATAGTTAAACGCGTTTTGGAATAAGACTGCAAGGGTCTAAGCCCTCGTACAAACAGGCGATTATTTATCGCGCGCTGGACTTTGAACTCTCTGGTGTTGAGCCAAGCATTGAGAATCCAACAGAGTGCATTCCAGCGCGTCAAAAAATTTCAATGTTGGATTTTCGACTCTCCGCGCTAAGCAGTGGGTTGAAAATACAGTCCACGTCAAAAAATCACTCATGGGCTAAGTAAGTTCTAAGTTAATTAATTGTACAAATATTTACCTCACACCCTTGAGTAATCCGGAAACAATGGATTCTTGTTTAGCGTACAGCGATGCAGTTTTTATTGTTTTATCACTTGTTTCTTCTGTTTCTAAAAATAATCAATTTTCCTTTTATTTGAATACCACTAATATACATTTTATTATACAGTACAGTTAGCGTACTTGATTGTTGGGCAAATTTATTTATTACGTCAATTTGCCTTGGTGTATGCACTTGAAAAAAGTGACAATAAACAATGACTGACAAGTGAAGTTGATAGTAAATTTGCTTATCAATCAAGCCGCGTGACTCCTGACTAAACTTATGTACAAAGTTTCTGATGGTCTACCTAAATAAATAAATCCACAAAGTCTACAAGATCTATATAAACTTAATTTAGTCTAAAAGATCAATAGAAACTCATTTCGACTGACCTTTGATCCCCGTCAACTGAGGGACTGCCTTCAACCGATATCCTATTATAAGTCCGTTATGTGTATCCGCTGGTGGAGGTAGCCATCTTACTCTGAGCTCTCCTGGTGATTCTGTTTGTTCTAGTTGCACTCCAAGAGGTGGTGATGATGGGGCTGGTGATAAAAACCCATTAAAATGCTTAAGATTACATAATGGCACGCGAATGAAGAGGCTTATATCCAGCAGTGTACTTGCTTTAAGAGCGTTTACGCCGTACGGCATTTCATACAAACTTTCAAGCCCTTATTTTTCGAAACAAATGAACTGATTTGAATGAAACTTCATATGCATAAGCAAGATACAAAGGTCTAAAAAGTTAGTAGATAACATTTTCGAAAAATAGTGTTACAGCCAAATTAGACCGATTTTAAATTTTCCATAGAAACAGAGATTTCCAGTTAACTTTTTTTTAAAAAGACATTTCGAAAAGGTTCTCTACTAACTTTTTATACCTTTGTATCCTGCTTATGCGTATGAAGTTTCATTAAAATCGGTTCATTCATTTCGAAAAATAAGGGCTTGAAAGTTTGTATGAAATGCCGTACGGCGTAAACGCTCTTAAAGCAAGTACACTGCTGGATATAAGCCTCTTCATTCGCGTGCGTTGCGTGTAAGTTTGTATGAACGCTCTTAATGAGCCAGAATTTTGAGCCACTAAATAAGCAAACCTATTTTTGTGGCTCACTGAAAATGTCCAATGATTGTACTTTTAACGTTACTTTCTGATTAAAAAACGTAATGAATATTATAACAATGTTAATGATGGATGTTTTTTTATATAATTTTGTTAAGCGGTATTTCATAATTACCTTCTTCAGTAGTAGTAAATCTGACTGGTGTAGAAAAATGACTGAGATCCGCTTGGTTTCCACCAGCTACCCTTGCTGTATAACTGGTTGCTGGTAGAAGATCATCTACTTCTATACTGTGCCTTAGTTCTTCTAACCTATGTAAATAATAAAAAATAGAGGGAGAGTTACCGAAATTCAAGTTGACCTAATATTGCACCTTGTGAAACACCAGAGTAAAAACAATATTTTTTGGAATTGGAGCAAGTTTACATAACTTTATATTAGAATTGTTGTTTAAGAGTAAGATTATTGCGATTGTATTTCGATTTTTATTACGGTTAAAATTTTGGTCGAACTTAGTTTAGTACACAAGTCAAAAGCCTCGAATGATATTATTAATTGCATAGCAAATATATTTTCCACCAGTTACTGTTGTTTATTTAAGTTTACAAAGTTATACTTTCACGCATACCTGGTTATATTAATAACTCTAGCATTATTCCAGGACAATCTCTGGCTGCTGCTGATCTGTAGGCTGTAGAACTGTGCCAGAGATCTGGTCATGTCTCTCCAGGATAACTTCACTGATCTGCTCTTTATTGAGTCCACTGATAGGTCCGTTGGTGGAGCCGGCGGCTCTGTAAGAGAAAGTTGGGTTATTGTTGAATCTACGTTCAAGGATAGAGTTTATATTGGTACATTTTGTTTTAGAAAGAGACGGTATCTGTTTGCGTAGCACGTCTGTCTACGTCATAGCATGACTACTTCTATGTCTATCTCTACTCTACGAATAATAGACAATTACTGCTACTATGATCTTTTGGCGCTTGAATGACGTTGACAAGGGAGCGCTGTTGGTAAACATTTGTGCCATTGTTTTGTGGAATGTATTGAAAAAACAAGATGGTGCCGTTAGTTTCGATTTTGGCCACGCGCCAAAATATCCTTGTACCATTGCAGCTCTTTCTATACAAAGTGACATTATCATTAATGACATCATCCGTCGTGCTCTTGTCACCGCCGGGGTGCGAGCTGTTTTAGAACCCAACGGGCTGGCACGCGACGATGGGAAGAGACCAGACGGGATGACCATAATGCCTTGGAAGTTAGGCAGACCTTTGGTGTGGGATGCAACATGTGTCGACACCCTTGCGCCATCTCATCTTCCTAGCACGGTGGGCTGTGCTGGGGCGGCTGCTGCAGGTGCAGAAAACCTCAAACGGCGAAAATATTCCAACCTGATTGGGAGTTATATGTTCGAGCCGTTTGGGGTTGAAACACTAGGGCCATGGGGTCCGAGTGCCCACTTGGTTTTTCAAGATATCGCCAAGCGGTTAGTCGACTCTTCACGTGACCAGAGGGCTGGCCTATTTCTTGGCCAAAGAATTAGCATTGCCATTCAACGTGGCAATGCTGCTAGCCTTTTGGGCACTGTTCCTGTTGACAGCGATGCGGACGAATTTTTTGATGCCCTATTATTATTTTACTTATTTTTTCATATAAATGTACATATTATTATTATTATTTTAAATAAGTGACATTTCTTTTGTTTATTTTTGATATCGCACTACAATCTGTCATTTAGTCTTCCGTTCCATCACGCCACGCGTGCCGGTGACTACATAATAATGTCAGTACCTACCTAGCATCACTTTTAGAAATAAACGCAAAACATGGTGTTTCAAATATTCGCGCAAATATAACAAACAATTAATCACCAGAAACCGATAAACTCTACCACAGGCACCGGCTTCACCCAAAACCAATTAACGTCCGGAACCGCAATTAACGGCTCCCTATATTATTCGTATGTACTAGGTTTAAATCACAGGAAAAATTATGAGCTAGGACTAACGTTCATAATAACGCTGATTTGTGGAATGGACATATTGATTTCTGATAAATGATTTTATTTTTGTAAGTAGGTTTGTACAAACACTTTTACACGTCAATCAAGGTTTTTTAAAACTAGATGAGGTCGGCGTTTCCTATCTGACTACTCTGAGAAGAAAGGCCGACAAACTCAGAGGTCACAGTCTCTTTTAAAGTCCAGACATAATCTTGGTCAGGTTATATGAAGACCATGTAGATCGATGTCTGAGACGGTCTTTTGAAGACAGAACCACACAGATTGAGAGGACCTGTCCAGTCAGTGCACGCATTTGTCAGAAATCGTGCAGCTCAACTCAAGACTTAAGGAGCTCAACGATTCGACGAACAATACCAAAGAAAGGACATTTGGGTAGGCCACATAAATTACTCAAACTGCCAGACCAAGAGAAAAAAAAACAGAACAGAAAGAATAATAAAAAAATATATATAAAAGTAACAAAATGACCCACATCGTCTTCACATTCACAAATCACAATAAATAAAATAATGTAATACTTTACAAAGTAAGCAAATGTCATTGTTTATAAAAAAATCATTAATGTCAATGTGTATATAAAAAAAAAGGACTATATAAAAAAAAAGGAAAAAAAAAGAAGGAGGATTTAATAAAGAATGTTTCACTCTGCAGTCCACAGTTAAGCTACGCACGTGTATTTAGCTTCGCTTTGTATGAAAATGTAGGCGGGATCGTCCATTGCGACGCCACGCTTCAGTCCGTTATCAGTTATTTTACCTCTGACAGCAGCAAACTAACAGCAACCTTATTGTAACGAGAATAAAGATCACAATGATTTTGGCAGACTGTCAGTGGCAGCAACCCAACAGCAACTTTATTAGAATGAGAATAAAGATCATTGTGATTTAGACAGTGATACAAGGATGCATGCCTGGCAAACAAATGAATCGCGCAACTAAAGCTGATATAAGAGGACTCACTCGAGTGAACGCTAATTTATGTTTCAGTCCACGTTTACACACTTACATACAAATGAACGTTCATTTGCTCTTTACATTTGATTTTTCGATCATTCGAGAGATGAGCTCCGAACTCCAACACCGATCGGTTGGTTCACTTATGAATTCATTTTTTACTTTTGATTGATTTTATGTTCAGACGCTACACATCGAGTGAAAAATGTCTAATAAAAGAAAAAAATGAACGAAAACTGAAGCATTCCATACAGAAAAGAAAGAAGGAAAATATTTTATTTGGGACAAGCACAGGAAATAATCGTACAAACAGTAAAAAAGGAGCATTTAAAACGAACAAATTACATTAAAAAGAGTCAAAACAAAATAAACAAGAAAAAAAGACTGTACGAGGCCAAAAAGGCTCCTCTCTCAGCATAATGCTGATATTCTGATAGGGCCCGCTGTATATCGGCTTAAGTGTTTGCTAATCAGTAAGTCGGCCCGTTGCGGTAGTCCCTTATTTTGGTATACCACAACACACAGTGTGCGTACTATGAATTTCAGTTTAAGTACATAACCTCATTAAGGTAATATCGGGGCAGTATGTTTCCCGCTAAACCCAAACCGATTGGGAACGGTACCATAAATCTGTTTGGCTCTAGCTGGCTAATCATGTTACGTGAATTATGCTCAGCTGGGAGTTTGTTTACGTTTCATATGGAGTTTTGCTGTAAATCAGTTTTTGAATGGATTTTGAGACAGTAATCCAATTATCATCTCATTAAATACGAATATTTTATTGATATAAGGGCGAATTTCACCGTACCTTTTTTATGTCACAATCTGTCACATAAAAATCCGTTTTTTACAATCTTAATATTTTTTATATTACTATAAAAATTAATTGAGTTTCAAAAATCGCAAAGAATGTGCGCAATATAGATGGAGCTATGGGAAAGTGTCTTGACGATGCGTAAGCTTGCGTGATCCATCGCCGCCCGTTTGATGTCCACCGCGCACAGGATGGGCGGAAAGCAGCTCATCACATCTTTGCAGCTCATGAAGTGATTTTTTATTCCGTTGGTGTAACTGCTGTATGGCTTTCCAATGGGAAGATAAATAAGATAAATAAATAAATAAGAATAAGTCTTCTCCTGAGAATAAATTGTTCTACGTATAAAAGACTATAGCTTCCACCCGCGACTACGTCCGCGTGAAAGAAATATCACGCGGACGTAGTCGCGGGTGGAACCTCCGTCACATCTCATCGCCTGCCCGCGCTATTACTTAGTTTTTGCTAAGCGTCCTTTCTGACTTTTTTTCTTTTTGCTTGGCTCCTAAGGGTCATAGTGTGATGTTAAATAGCCTATAGCCTTCCTCATGAACTGGGCTATCAAATACAAAATATTAAAGATTTTTTCAAATCCGAATTACTACGTTAATTGTTTTGTTTTAATATTGTAGAATAAGCTCAACAATAAATCAAACAACTAAATACGAGTGCCACTACCACGATAGTTTTTTTGTGCATAAGCCCAGAGATTACCCCCTACATACAAACTTACAAACTTTACCTCTTTATAAGTATAGATACCTATGTGACGTTGGTAAAATAAAATAAAAATCCCTTATATTATAAAATTATAAGTATAAAATGACATATAATTATTTTTGGAACGAAGTTCCTTGACACAAGTTATAAAAACTTTGCACACTTGGCGAATGAGAGCTGGATCGAAAAAGTATCACATTTTGAAAAATAAATAGATAGGGAATTGCTTGTACATGGAACAGGGTCAAAGATAGGATTAGGTCCTCAAAGAACATCATCATCTGCCTAGCCTTTTCCCAACTATGTTGGGGTCGGCTTCCAGTCTAACCGGATGCAGCTGAATACCAGTATTTTACATGGAGCGACTGCCTATCTGACCTCCACAACCCAGTTACTGGGTAATACGATACCCCTAAATTAAATGTAAGGTCCTCAAAGAACCTTACATTTAATACGTACTCTGTCAAGAAAAACTGCTTTCGGAATCTAGTCTTTAATGCAACCACAATAGGTATTACGAAAGAGGAAGAGGAAACAGAAGGGACGCCCTAGAAGGATGTATAGTGACCTTTTTAGTGATGTTTTTGGAAAGGTCAGGTGCATAGTATCCACAACCGGCGTGCGTGTATGGCCATACAAATGAACGTAAACGAAGTAAAAGGAGTTTGCCAAGATTGTAGCAGGTGGCTTCCGTAGTTTCGGCCAACCCCCATGGGATGACGCCTTGAGTTTATGTATGTATGTGTACATAATTATCCTGAGTAGATACTAACAGCCTTGATCCAATCACGACGGGTTGCTCCCTTGCTCTGTGTTGGTTGTAACGAGATCTCATTCCTTTAGACCTAATTTTTGCATTTAATCTCGCTTGCACAATGCTTTGTTGAGTGGGCCTGCGAAGTTCTATCTTCTTTTCCGTTGTGTCAACGTTGACGAAGTGTGTAGATACACTTACTACATTATGCTTTTGTTATTAATCTTTATGTTTTGTTACCATGTTAGATGTTTCCACAGATATAGATGCAATCGTTGAGCTCCTCAACTTCTGAGTTGAGCTGCACGATTTTTGACAAAGCGTGCACTGATTGGACAGGTCCGCTCAATCTGTGTGGTTCTTTTCTCAAAATACCATTTCAGACACCAATCTACATGGTCTTCACACGATCTGACCGATCTTTAAAAGAGACTGTGACCCCAGAGTTTGTTTCGGCCTTTCTTCTCAGAGTAGTCAAATAGGAAACGCCGACCTCATCCAGTTTAAAAAATCTGATACAGAAAATAAATCATTTATCATTTATAACCTAGATAACGCAAGGGCAACTACTTCGCGTGCCAAAAATCGCACCAGCTAACGTAAAAAATTGTAAGCCGCCACTTTCACGCTCAGTCCTGTGTACTGCTGGCTGGGTGAGCGTGAGCGCTGGCTCTAGGCCCCAAGGTTGGGGCGAGACGGGTGCCGCGCGCGGCGGCGTCTTTGAATCGATTTGATTTTCCCATCACTAAATAGTGCTTGTAACGTCATAGTAGGTAGTAATAAAATGGCATGCTTAATTTTCATACAGATCCTGATACTTTCGTTATCTAAGGTCTATATATATTTGTGGATGTTACACATTAATATCGGTCAACAGGACCATATCAAATACACATTATAATGGCTTGAATACAACAATTAATACCCCCGTTGGGTCTTGCTACTTATAGCTCTAATACACTTAGTACACACAATAGGTTTAATACATTATCATATGCATGCATACATGAAAGACAATCTCATGTTTTCTGAACTTTAAATTAAATTTTAAGCGAATTGACTACCAACTAAATTGTCCGTATATTTAAATCGCAACTGAAATTCTTTGACAGTTGTATGAAATGGCTATAGCACTGGAAATTGATGTGGTATGTTCATTTTTCCTAACGGTACCTTAACAGCATAGTTATCCTTCATATTTTCCTACTGTTTAACTTGTCACACTAATATTATAAAGGCAAAAGTTTGTGATATGTGTTTATATGTTTGTTACTTCTTAACGCACAAACGGCTAAACGGATTTAGATGAAATTTGGCACACAGATAGTTTGTAACCAAGATTAACACATAGGCTACATTTTTATCCCGATATTCCCACAGGATCGACACTGACGCGGGTGAAACCGCGGGGCGCAGCTAGTGAAATAGAATTCAACACACACACAAGATAACACCACGTCTTGTTACCCCGAAGGGTTACGCAGACCTATACTGCCGCATTAAGCGAAAAGGACGAATATCAGCCAAAAATGTAAAGAAAAATAAACCTTACTAAAAAAAAGACGCATCCATTAAGGATCATTTTTCTCCATTCCCTTTTCTCTGATGCACCCCTTTTACTTACGGCGGCAGTATAGTAGGTACACCCACGTTTCGCCAGTTATGTAAATAAAATCAGTGGTTTTATAGAAAAATGCAATACCTACGCAGTCAAAATGTATACATGAAATAAACAATTGAACAGCTAATGTTTTTGAATAACCGACGAAGAGCTTCAACGCAGGGGGGTTCAGAATCATCTACTAAATCTATGATGACAGGGGGCCTAAAAGGCCACTTTGGCAGAATCATAAAAGGAAAACATTATGAATCATAATAATATGGCGAAGACAATCCGTGTTTTTCTTTTTTTCGGTGCACTACGTAGGTATAATCAAAGAGATTGGGATTGGATTTGGATTGGATTGATTGGTATTTCAACCCAGACAAAAAAAAAATAACTGAAAAATCCTCCATCAATGGGATTTGATACGATTAACTTAACATTATAATTCATAATGTTATCCTTTTATGATTCTGCCAAAGTGGCCTTTTTAGGCCCCCTGGTTGCACGTCGACGTCGCTGCCACCCAGTATGCTAGCCACAACCAACAAAAAAAAAACTCACCCAGTATAGTAAGATGTACACTAAACACATCAGCTCCAAACGGATTGCCGGCTCTGCACTGATAGAGTGCACCGTCACTTGTTTCTGTTTGTAACAGTTCCAGTATGCTTGTCATCCCGTCCTCTGATTTCGCTTCTGATATTTTTACTCTGGAAGAAAAACTATCGTTATTATGGTTACAATTGGGAAAGAAAGGAGTGTGAATGAATGTTCTTTATTAGTCTTGTATAAAGGAAAGCCTAGCCTTTTCCCAACTATGTTGGGGTCGGCTTCCAGTCTAACCGGATGCAGCTGTGTACCAGTATTTTACATGGAGGGACTGCTTATCTGACCTCCACAACCCAGTTCCTGGGTAATACGATATCACTTGGTAGGACTGGTTGTCAGACATTCGGGCTTCTGACTACCGGTAAAGACTGTCAAAGATCCACGAATGACAGCCGGGACCAACGGCTTAACGTACTTTCCGAGGCACGGAGGGGTCACGGTATATAAAGATGGTCACCCATCCACAGACCAACCGCGGCAAGCATAGCTTAATCTGATCGATCGACCTGTGCGGCTGTTCTTATTTAGCCACGGGCCCCTCTATATATATGAAGGGTCTTGTGGCTAAATAATAACAGCCGCGCGGGTCGATCGAAGTTTAAGCTATGCTTGCCGCAGTCGGGTCGTGGATGGGTGACCGCTCCATTACATATTGAGATCCCTCCGTGCCTCGGAGCACGTTAAGACGTTGGTCCCGGCTGCCATATCGTAGATAGTTGACAGTCGTTACGGGGGGTAGTCAGATGCTCAAAAGTCTGAAAACCAGTTGTACCACGGGGTATAGTGCTACCCAATAACTGAGTTAAAGAGGTCAAATAGGCCGCTTCATGGTAAATACTGGTATTCAGCGGCTTCCTACACAGCGGCGGCTACACGAGTGAATAATTTAATTTCCATTACTATACTGAGACTTGTGGCACTGAAACGTGGCAACGGGCCTTATAAGAAGCTATGCTTGGAGTTACCCTGCGTGATGAAATCAGAAATGAGGAGATCCGCAGGAGAAACAAGGTAACCGACATATCCCGAAGAATTGCCAAACTTAAGCGGCAGTGGGCAGGGCACAATGCTCGCAGAATAGATGGCCGATGGGGCCGAAAGGTTCCGGAGTGGCGACCGCGTACCGGAACATCTAGCGTTGGAAGGCCTCCCACAAGGTGGTCCGACGACCATGTGAAGGCCGCAGGAACCCGTTGGATGCGAGAAGCACTGAACTGGTCGAAGTGGAGGTGCTTGGGGAGGCCTATATCCAGTAGTGGAAGTCTTTCGGCTGAAATGACGATGATGATGGTGATTACACTGAATGTATGATGTAACAAGTATTTAGCATTGGGAATAAATAGTATTGTGGGAAGGCCCTGTTAAGAATGTGTTCCAAAACCTTAGTGAGGGATAGCAGGATTTCGTTATCATAATAGTCCTTCAGACCGTATTTCGGCCGATCTCAACGAAGACTAGCCTTCGGCGCGGGAGATATTTATTTATTTATTTATTTATCCTCCCATTGGAACGCCATACAGCAGTTACACCAACGGAATAAAAAATCACTTCATGAGCTGCAAAGACTACAATATAATGCGGTGATGAACTGCTTTCCGCCCATCCTGTGCGCGGTGGACATCAAACGGGCGGCGATGGATCACGCATGCTTACGCATCGTCAAGACACTCCCCCATAGCTCCATCTATATTGCGCACATTCTTTGCGATTTTTTGAGACTCAAAAAACTTCTGAACCCAGTTTTTGTAGTGCATAAGCGTGCGCGCAGACACTGGTGCACTCTCTCTTCACTCGCTCTCATAGTTTGATGGGACGGCACGCAATCCGACACAACCGGAGAGAGGTCAGCGCAGGAACAACGGCTTAACGTTATAATGACCTCGTTATCGGGAACATAAAGTACATAGCATTATGTATCAGAAACCTGGTCCCTAAGATATAGGCGCTGCTTAGTTTGGTGACCGCCGTAAAGATCCACATGATGATCGCTAACAGTTACAGACCGACGTTAGGTTAATTATAAGGTAATAATTGTAATATTAGTCCAATAAAATTAATATTATTATATATATTTAACAGGTGCGGCTTACAAATCTTGTTTTAGTTTTATTATGTGTGCAATAAATATACCTAACGTTCATAATTAATATCAAGATTAACTCCAAGGACATGCAGTTATAATCAACAAAAAAACAGCAGTCAGAAAACAATCAGACTTTCCAAGAATTGCAATTTGCAGTTCCAGTTGAAAACCAGCGTCAAGCACTAGTTGTCTGGCATTTTTGCTGAACTGGGCCTTTGTGGCGCAGCCGTGAGGCACACATTCCTGCTAATTTCTTACATCGGACTTTGCACTTCTGATTTTTATATTTTTTATTTTTGTTTTTATCTGATGTACGACTATTATCTATCTGGTGTATTGTGTGTCTTTTAGTCTGTGCTAAATAGATGTATTTTCTTTCTTTCTTTCTTTCAATCATTCTAAAAAGTAGAGAAATAGGAAAGAGCTAGCCATGTGTTTATAAAGTGTGCTAAATCCCTTGGATAATTTGCTTATTCCTGTAAAGAAAGTTGACCTAGTTAAAGGATGGGTGAAGGTAAAATAAACAGTGTCAATGAAATGAACTAATTATCTCTGCTGGATTATTTATCTTTGAAGAATTATCTCGTTTCTATTTATGAAGAAAGAGCTTAATTAATTTATTCAAGTTATGTTATGTTTTCAATGTTTTTTGTTATGGTGTCTTTTGTTTAATGACCTAGGGTGTGAGTGAGCAAGTATGGGGAAGTAACGTCAGTTTTTAGGGTTCCGTTGCCAAATGGCAAAAAACGGAACCCTTATAGATTCGTCATGTCTGTCTGTCTGTCTGTCTGTCCGTCCGTATGTCACAGCCACTTTTCTCCGAAACTATAAGAGCTATACTGTTGAAACTTGGTAAGTAGATGTATTCTGTGAACCGCATTAAGATTTTCACACAAAAATAGAAAAAAAAACAATAAATTTTGGGGTTCCCCATACTTAGAACTGAAACTAAAAAATTTTTTTTTTCTTCAAACTTTATACCTTTATTTTATTTTAAAATACAAAATAATTGTATTATTTATTATTACTAGGTACTAGCTTTTGCCCGCGACTTCGTTCGCGTGGAATAGTGACTTCCGGCAGATTTTTGGTTTTACCCACATAGTTCCCGATCTCGCGGGATCTCTTCAAAAATGAAATGTGGAAGATCCCAACGCCATCTATCTAGCATAGTGACAACTCGGATTATTTATCTATACTCCGTTCGGGCATTTTCTTTGTACTAAAAGTTTTATTATATTGATATTATTTTTTTCATACCTACCTTTTTACTATTTATTAACTTTTTTCCGATGAATTAAAACAATAACATGAACCGAACTCGTGTAACGATCGACACCATTGCGCGATCACCAACTCGACATAAAGTACTAATAGAATTATCCATACTCCGTTAGAGCATTTTCTTTGTACTAAAAGTTGTATTATATTATATTTTCATACCTTTTTACTATTTATTTACATTTTTCCGATGAATTTTCAGTACTGAATTGATGCCGACTCTTGACCAATAGATGGCGCTGTATGTCCGGAATAGATTTTATTTTTTATTTTATTTTTTGTAATAAAAACTATCCTATGTCCATTCTCAAGTTCCAAACTATGTCTGTACCAAATTTCACACAAATCGGTTCAGTAGTTTAGGCGTGAAGCAAAGACAGACAGACAGACAGACAGACAGAAAGACAGACAGACAGACAGAGTTACTTTCGCATTTATAATATTAGTTTGGATTGTCAAAGCCAACTTCAGCATTACCTATGGTGTGGAAACATTCAAAATTTCTTTGCAAAAACCGTAAAAAATGTTGTATTTCGTGGGCTTACATTGAATCATTTGAAAAGTTCTGATCTTCAAATTCTCAATTCACAAACAGAATTCTGGTCGACACTTTTCGTGACTCGCTGGCTCGTTCTTTGGTCGAAGATTAATAGCATTGCCATTCAACGTGGTAATTCTGCGTGTCTTCGGATGCCACCGATGCCGACCAGGACGCCTAGGTGTCCTTTTTTTATTTTTTTATTTGTATATTTAGTTAGTTAGTCATTTAATTTAGTACTAGTGTAAATAGTAAGTTGCGTTATAATTGTATATAGTCTGACAACCAGTCTTACCAAGGGGTATCGTGTTACCCAGTGACGAGGTTGTGGAGGTCAGATAGGCAGTCGCTCCATGTAAAATACTGGTGTTCAGCTGCATCCGGTTAAACTGGGTGGCGACCCCAACAAATTTAGGAAAAGGCTAGGCATATGATGATGATTCACCAACCGTATGTTTGTGTCTCTAAGTTCCATGTTGCGGTGACTACAAATTTAGAAAAAAATAATTACCTTTGTGTTAGCGGACTGATAGGCTTCCCATTCCTCGTCCACATTATCCTTATAGGATCGTCACCTTTAGCTTGACACTCGATAGTGACATGCTGTCCAAGTTTCGCAGTCATGTTTCTTGAGAGGACATCGAAAGTCACCGGTTCTGGAAGAAAACTAATACTAAGTAAATTTAGTTTGGGTTGAAATGTAACTGTCTTCTTTCAGTTTACACTTTTTGGGAATCATCAAATGACCCCTTCCGCTCTGGGTGGAGCGGAAGGGAGTGTCAGACTCTTACTAACTAAAACCCACCCGTGTTCCTTCCTTACCCCTTCCTTTTACACTTAAGTGTTTATTTTTTAATGGTCGAATATCTCGTTGTTTTCCAATATTTGCAAGAGTGGGATCTTTTTAGATTTCCTCGTTTGTTGTAGATTTAATTTGTAACTCTTCGAGTAGATTGGTTTTTGGAAAAACACCAACTCGTGAATTCTTTTTCTGGCAGTTACCATACACTCATAGCATGTCAAAGAAAGAGATACCGACTGTTGAGAACTGTCAACGTAATTTTTCATGTTTTAAGCGACTGCAAAAATGGAGAAGGATCTCCAACGATCGGGAGATTATATAGTCGTAAAATTTAATTTTACTCCTGCGACTTGATGTTCAAAACTTCAGGGCGGTGAAAGAGAACTGTAACGCGATGTTGCAGGTATCCCACATTTTCTCCTTGCAGAGGGGGAGGAGAGGAGGGGTCTAAGAGATAAAAGTTTGCATAAAATATCACACACATACACAAAACACAACACACATACAACAAAACATACTCTGAACAAAATATGACCATATCTAAAAAGTAATTACTAGAATTTTGACATGTCCAGCAGTAAAAAGTAATCTAAATATTTTATTATGCTTTACGTACAACATGTAGTTTTATTACCAAGATCCTTGATAAAGGACAGTACCAAAATATTTACAACCAGCGTAATAAAGATAAAGAGACGAAAATAATAACAGTATTATATCATAAAAAAAAAATCCATACAATTCCCGCTTTCCTCATGAAACAAAACCGTTTACATTTGCATGTTTACAAAGTATATTTGTCTTAAGTTCTTAAGGAAGAGCTTAGCAACATTCCCTAACAAGTAATAAGGGAGGAAAAGAAAAACAAACTTTCGCAAAGAACTCCGTTTCCAAGTTGTTAGAATTAATTAAGATCTGAGGTTGAATCGGATGACGTCAGCAATGAATTTAAATCGTAACTTTGTCTTTTGAATAAATGATTCTATTAAGTATGAAATGCTTTATTTGGGTTAAAAGATAAGGGGAGAAAGAATGGACGAATTTAAGGAAAATTTGATATTGAGACTAAAATGAAAGTAGCACTACCAACAGATTGGTAGATTGGTTTAAGTAGGTTGATCTAGAAACTAGAACTGGCTATGGGTGATCAATGTGATCATACTTGTAGTATTGATACATACATGTACAGGGTGTCCCAGAACACGACGTCAAGCCGAAATCGGGTAATAGGCCAAGTCATAATATTTCTTTATCAGAAAAATTTGGAAAAAAACCTAAGTTGTGTATTTAAAAAAAATTTGGTATTAAAAAAAATCGAGGAGATCTGCACCCAGTGACAGTCTTCTCATTCCTATTATGGAATCCTGAATAATGTTTCTGTAAACTCTTGCCTAAAATGTAAAGGCGACTGCTCCAGCTTAGAAAAAACTTTTATACATTTTTCTTTACGCTTAATGGCAAACGACATCGCGGCAGGCCCAGACGGAGATGACGGGATGAGCTGAACTCCTTTGATAAAGACTGGTCCTTAGCAGCTCTGGACAGAGAGAAGTGGAAAGAGAGTAGGGAGGCCTTTGCCCAGCAATGGGACATTAACGGCTAAAAATAAATAAAATAATATTTTTCTGTTATCTATTATGTCTTGGCCTATTACCCGGCTTGACGTCGACTTCTGGGACACCTGTACACAATCACGCCTTCTTTCCATGGTGGTTTGCAGAAACGCAGGAGAATCAAGGTAACCGGCATAGCTCGAAGAATTGACAAACTTAAGTGGCAGTGAACAATGTGCCCACATTGCTCGCAGAACAGATGGCCGATGGGGCTGAAAGGTTCCGCGTGCCGGAAGGCGTAGCGTTGGTAACCTCCCACAAGGTGGACCGACGACCTTGTGAAGGCCGCAGGAACCCGTTGGATGCGAGAAGCACAGAACCGATCGAAGTGGAGGTGCTTGGGGGAGGCCTATGTCCAGCAATAGACGTCTTTTTGTCTGTGTGGTGCCGGACTTAAAGAATAGCACCGCCCCATACTTCCCGTGGTGTCGTAAAAGGCGACTAAGGGTCGTACCGGAGAATGGGCAGCAGCGTTCTCTATGCATTCCACCACCATACTATACTGCGATCGCCAACCCGCCTGCCAAGCGTGGCGATTATGGCAAACCCCCCCGCAACTTGGGGGAGGCCTATGTCCACCAGTGGACGCCTTTCGGCTGAAATGATGATGATGATGATGAGACGTCTTTCGGCTGAAATGATGATGATGATGATTGCAGAAAGAACGCCACCAGCTACGTTCCTTACATACTTCCTCTGCTCCGTTTACATTCATACATCGCTAGTACTACGCACCCGATCTTTCTGAAGAACTTCACCAATAAGGTCATTATAATTATGTCCTACTAGCTTCTGCCCGCGACTTCGTCCGCGTGAAATTTCACCCTCCCCCCATTCACCCCCTTAGGGGTGGAATTTCGAAAAACCCTTTCTTAGTGGATACCTACTATTCACAAAGAACACACACTCCAAATTTCATGTCTCTAGGACCAGTGGTTTAGGCTGTGCGTTGATATATCAGTCAGTCAGGACTTTAAATTTTTTATGTATAGATTAGGAACTCCGGCGTTTCCTTTCCACTCACATTTGCTTTGTAAAAATTTTTTTTTACTTAAATGGGACTAGTCCGGACAGGTTTGCCTCATGTTAGATGGCAATTGGGCTAAGAGAACCACCGATTGGGTCCCACTAAACGCATGACGCCATCGCGGCAGGCCAAGACTAAGATGGCGGGACGAGCTTGACTCCTACCGTAAGGACTGGCCGGCACTCGCAAAAGACAGAATTGTGTGGAAAAGGGAGAGGGAGGCCTTTGCCCGACAGTGGGACAGTACAGGCTAATTAGATTAATTTGCAAACAAACAAAATTATTCTATTTTCACCCATAGTTAAAGAGAAAACTAGTCTAATATTAACGATCGTAGATAAATCTAGAATGATTTACCTCTTTACCGAAACCTGATATTAAACAAAGCCTCAATAATCAAAGAAACAATCAAACTTATACTTTGTATTACCGAGAAATAGACTTAATATTCATTGGCACCGCTCAAAGATCTTGACTTATTGAACAAACTTCGGAACGATTACAATCAGCCTTGCTTTGAGGCTTGTGCTAGGGTACAATTTCTATTACTGAGTATTACCACTATAATATTTAGGAATAGTAGGCTCAGAGATAACTTCACGCTTGTATTCCCAAAAGGGATTGGCAGAAGTGTAAAGTACAATAACGTTAAGCCAGTTTTTTTATACAGGGTGGTCAAAAAGTTGTGGATCAAATGAAATAGAGTGATAAAGGAGGGCATTTCCAACAAAAAATCTTTTTACAGCATGGCCATAATTCAATTGCCCTAAAAGCTATGAATATTTTTGTTTACCGAGTTCTTTTACAATTAGACTAATTAAAAAAAAATATGATAATAAGACAATAAAACAAATAGTGTTGTATTATTACTAGCTAATGTATCAGCACTACAAAAGTTCTATTGCGGCTCTGGGTACCAAATTTCAAGAGCAATTAATTTTTTTCCGAAAATTTTGAAGCATTACCTACCAAATATTATTTCTCACTTTAAAAGCGTTAGAAATGACCTCCTTTATCTCCCTATTTCGTTTGATCAACAACTTTTTGACCACCCTGTATAACGACTCGCGTACCTAGTATTGAAAGGTCGTTTTCCGTTTTCGTTTTCTCATCAATTGTAGACGCCAGCAGATCAAGCTACCCGAACCAGTCAAATTTTCCAAATCAACTTTGAACCTTATGCTTTAGCGATAACGTTGAAAATCTGTTAAAGAAATTTGACAGATTGTAGTAGCTCGATGTGCTGGCGTCTGTACCACGTCTGCTTTCCCCGTAAGGTTAGGCAGAGGTACTCGTATCCTATACGACACCCACATTTCGCCAGTTATAAAGTCCCATGTAATAGGGAGCGAGCCTATCGCCATCAACCGGGCACCAATCCAGGCTGGGGAAATTCCAGATGGAAAAACCCAATAACCTTTGCCCGACCCGGGAATCGAACCTAGGACCTCATACTCAGTAAAGTGCTTGCGACCAGTAGACTAACTAGGTAGTCACACATCAATCACAATTGTCTCTCATCAATTTGTGATGAGTCATAATTGCCGTAATACTAACGCATAGCACAAAATACAGATAGTACAGAAGGCAATCACAATATGTATGTATTTCACTTTTCATACCTACGCTCGGCGGTCGCGCTAGGGTTGTCAACTTTGGCTTATGCACAAAAAACCATCGTGGTAGTGGCACACGTATCTAGTTGTTTGATTTGTTGTTGAGCTTATTCTACAATATTAAAACAAAACAATAAACATAGTATTACAATACAAAATGTTTACAAAACAAAAACATATACAATTTTACATTTTTCAATTTTCACTATCGAAAATCCCTAATAAGTTCAAAACGGAAGTATTAACACAATTTATTTTGCCCTATCCGTTTTAGACCTAAATCTAACAAAACGACACTAAAAACAATACAATATCTACACAAACAAAAAATCATGTTTTCAATTCACGTAATAGTTGGTGGCGTAAATTATTCTGACAAAAAAGCTACTTCGTTTATACTGATTCAAAATAAAACTATTATATAAATCGAGCTTAGATAGCCATTTTTTGTTGCTCCATTTTTGCACTTCACAGACGCGTGTCTCAAGCGGATGACACTCGCGCTCGCACTACTCCCAACCACTCCGAGATAACGTGTCCGTGTGCGGTGTCTATGTGTGCGTTGCTCGAGCGCACTTTGTATGCAGATTACCTTTTGTACTATCTGTATTTTGTGCGCATAGTCCGTTGTGCGGCAAGAGGGGTAGTTATGTAACACACTATCAGTAGCAATGGCTTTCATTTTGACAGTTCAACAACATTCATTGCGTTGTTTACGTTATTGAGCAGACAATTTTTCGAATTTATGAAGCAATAGATTAGCGATACCCTTTAAAATTATTCAGATTGAGATTGACATTGTGTTAGGGAATTAGGGCTTAGGTGACAGCGGCACATATTGTGGTAATGTATTCTGTATGGATGTAATGATGTACGGAGACGTCTAGCGAGATCTAGAATGTCTAGAGACATCACGAAAGATTTCACACAAGGCAAGATGTGAAAAACTGGTCCTTCAATGAATACGATGCTTAAAAAAACAAGTGTGAGTTTTGTTTTGCTTTATTAGAAAATTATTTTGAGTTAACTCATATAGGAAGAAAATTATTATGACTTAACTCATAAAGGAAGAAAATAATTTTTATTTAACTCATAGAGGAAGAAAAGTGTTTTGAAATACCTCATAGAGGAAGAAAATAATTTTGAATTAACTCATAGAGGAAGAAAATTATTTTGACTTAACTCGAACAGAAAGAAAATTATTTTCACTTATCTCATAGAGGAAGAAATTTATTTTGAATTAAATAACTCATAAAGGAAGAAAATAATTTTGACTTAACTCATAGAGTAAGACAATTATTTTGACTTATCTGATAGAGAAAGAAGAGTATTTTGACTTATAGAGGAAGAAACTTATTTTGAGTTAACTTATAATAAACTTTAGTTTCGACGCCTTAGAGTGAAAACCTCGTAAGTGTAAAAGAAGTAAATTTTCAGGAGGAAGAAAGATCTGCGTGCTGTAACATTTTTGTACGGCGTTTTTTATATTTTTTTTTACAGACTTCAAAAAAGGAGGTTCTGTATTTTTATTAATTAATATGGAAATTTAACCCGCTTTTATATCCAGAACTGTTCGATACTAAAATATTGTTCGAAATGCATAAAATGCTATTACATTTCCGAGGTTTTCACTCTAAGGCGACGTTATAGAGAATTAAACTTCTGTATTTGTCTTACTAGTAAGAACACAGCTAGCTAGCATGAATTCCGATTCATATCTGGGTTGTTTGTGAATGATTAATTATGGAAGTCTATTTCTACATCGAATGCTAACAGAAGTTGTGCAAATGTTTCTATGAATAGATTTATTTGTAACAAATTAGAAACTTGACATAACTATGATGAATGAAGGGACTTTTCATTAATACGATACAGGCTTTACTTCTTGAACTAGACTCATTAATTACAGGACAACGAAAAACTTGATGTGTAAGTATTTCAAAGTTCATGTTAGGTCCTTTATGTTTTTCTTGGCTTGAAATTTACGGTTGATTTGCCGTGTTTAGGCACAGTCATCAGTGTTGTATGGACCGCTATGGAAGCACATGAAAGCTTGTTGACAGGCACGTTTTTTCTGCGGCACGGTTAATACGTACCGTACCGTACCGTGAAGAAACCGTGCCATGTAAGTGGCCTTAGACCCTTTGTACACGGCATGGTTATACTACATACTTGTACATACCTATAGGGTTTGTTTCTCCACTGGATATTATTTTCTAATTTATCTGATGAATGAGGCCCATCTGGAGAAAGTGTAATACTTAGGGCCTAAAATTCATGGCCTTCAAATTTGTCAGATAATACATAGTAGAATTCTAAAGCCAGGCCTTTAATGCTGTGGTAGAAATTTAGACAAAGTTAATATTTTCACCAAACTAAGAAATCACCAGCAATCAAAACCATTCCTAAATGAAAATGGCAAACTATTTACAAAGAATACACCAACAATCCTTACAAAAAACCTTACACTTACTGTTAACGGAGATCCACACAGTCTTACTGAGGGCTTCGCCGACGCCATTCTCCACATGGCAGGTGTATAGTCCAGCATCTGACAGTGCTACTGAGTCGAATATCAGGGATCCGTTGGAGAGGCTCAGGACACCACCTCCGGCGACTTCGAGAACTGGTCTCCATGCTTCTGATACGGCTACAACAATGTTATAGGAGATGTGAATATGAGAGTTACATGATGGTACTGAGATCTTTCAACTGGGTCTTAAAACAAGGGACCAAGTAAAACCATTGGTTCATGTAAAACCATTGCATTTGCGCTAATCTGCTGTATAGGTAAATACAATGATGGTTTTGTAGATGTTGAAGGCGGGGGTAACCACGTTTAATGATGCCGTTAGCCATATTAGCCTGGGTTCCGAGGTAGTAGAGCAAAAACAATTTATTTGTACAAATTGAATGGATAATAACGAGTGCAATGCAGTACAACTAGTAGCCAGTAATCATAAAAAAATGTAACAACATAAAACAGTATAGTTAGATGCTATTTTGGAAAATTGAAAATAACTAACGTTTAGTGAAATTAAAATATGTTCATAAAACCGTATACGTGTGTTAAATTAATGTCGCTATTAAGAGGAAATGCGGTTGGAGAGACTTTAAAAAGTCGTAATTCGAGGTTTGACTCTCGCCTATTTTCTCCTCTAATATTGGACCAATTTAAAAGAATTTTTTACACGCATTTTTTGAGGTTTCTAGTGCATATAAAAATAATATGTGATCATCAAAAAGGAAAACATAGGGACATACAAGTAGTTAATATTTATTATTCTGTAGAAAATCATTGCTTTTTAACCAGAAATAAAACAGGCGAGAGCGTTTCTATGGAGAATCGACCAGTGCATTTCCTCTTAAAGCGGCACGCTGTATATGTCGCAGTCGGATTGTATAATCCGCCATATTACATTACGGCTAGCCGTTATAAAAAACAGGGCCGTTTTGAAATGCGGCGGTTTAACGATTAGCCGGATTAAATGCAGCTGAATAAAAAACCGCCGGAATGTATTCGCCACCATACGTTATTCAACACGGCTAGCCATAATGTAATACAGCGAGACATTAGCCGCCTCTTTGACAGGTTTAGGTTCCGATTCTTAACACTCGTGGCGCTGCGTGACATAACAAGAACAATGCCGTCGGATAATGAACTACGTCGACATAGGATGCAAGAGCGAGCGAAGGGCACCACGAGGTTCGGCTTGGTTAGGTTACTTTAAACCCTTTCACTGTCACCCTACAATCTAAGTAGTAGTACGATGCGGCTAAACGTGGCCCGCTTTATTGAAGAACGTATCGCAATGATAATCCGGCTAATCGTAGAATCGCCGCATTTCAAAACGGCCCTGTTTTTGATAACGGCTAGCCGTAATGTAATATGGCGGATTATACAATCCGACTGCGACATAAACATTTTGAAAATGTATACCGTATTGGTATCATAATTTTAATTATTCTCTATGTAGACCGCTGGCTTACCCTAGCCTACCAGCTTTGCTATCATCGTACTGACTGGCAAATATTTTATGTGTATGTACATACATAAAGATAGACTTTTTCTACGTTTACGAGAAACTCTCGTACGTAAAATCCTCTCAAAACTGGAATTTCTAAACAGATTATGAGTGGAAAAAGAACAAAGAAAAATACTAAAAGAATTGTACTAACACTCTTCGTAAAGAGAGCACCGTACAAGAAATTCTCAGAATTTTGGCAGAGTTTCAAGATCCTGTTTAAAATTTCACTTAACTTTTTTTGAAACAGAGAACGACATGGAAGTTTTAGTATGTTTTACTACTCTTGCACGTCACTGTTTTTTTTACTAGGATGGGTAAAAGTACACACACAGCCTTGAGGCTCGTTATGATACAATTTTTATTTTTTATTGTTGATTGGGCCTGCTCTTAAGCTCGATCACATTTGATTGAAAGCGATGGATGGAAAAAGCGTCCCCATATTTTGTTCGCTTGATCATTTTTAGGCTTCCGTACCCAAAGGGTAAAAACGAGACCCTATTACTAAAACTTCGCTGTCTGTCCGTCCGTATGTCCATCCGTCTGTCTGTCACCAGGCTGTATCTCAAGAACCGCGATAGCTAGACAATTGAAATTTTCACAAATTTCTGTTGCCGCTATAACAACAAATACTAAAAATAAAATAAATATTTAAGGGGGGCTCCCATATTTATTTATTTATTTATTTATTTATTCATAACAATTTTTACATTGTGTCGAATATTAAAACAATTTTATAACTTAAGAAATACAAAAAATAAAACAAAACAACAATTAAAAACATGCTACTTAATTACTATGAGGAAGAGTTATAATATTAATAAATAGATGTCATTTAAATAATTAGAATACTAATGCTACAAATAATTAAATATGGCCAATGTCAGATGTACAATGTCAATTACTTACTTATATGTCACATGAATGTAAAAGAACAGTAGAAGATTTTTAGACTAATAGTATCTACCTAACAAAAATAACAATCATGATAAATTTCCAGTATACTAAGTATGTTTACAATTTAAATATCATTAATAGAATAATAGCAGCCCTCCAGTAGGTAACGCTTCAATTTAGCCTTGAAGTCCCTTTTATAAAGTGATAATTTTATATCAACGGGAAGTTTATTGAAAATTTTCACTGACATGTGGCAGGTACCGTGTTCGACTATATTAAGTTTAGGAATATTAATGTATTTGAAATCTTTTCTTCTCGTACTCTCTCTAAGCTTTCTTTCCTCTTCAGTCTCATATTGATGTACATATTTAGAAAAATATGTTAGAAGCACCAACACGTATAGGGAAGGTACAGTGAGAATATTCAAATTTACAAAGTGCCTCTTACAAGATTCCTGCTGACGAATGCAAACCATGGTGCGAATGGCCCTTTTTTGTAACACAAATGCTCTCTGTATATTGTAATCGTAGCTGCCTCCCCAGCATAAGATGCTGTATCGTAACCTTGACTCGATCAACGCGTAATATACTTTTTTTAACGTAAACATACAGCAAACGTGTTTGTTTTCGGCGTTTTTACCTTGTGGTACAGAACCCTTCGTGTGCGAGTCCGACTCGTACTTGGCCAGTTTTTTTATTTTAGTACTATCTAAAAACACAGTATAACGTTCCTTATTCCTCAAAGAGACATAGTGTAAATACACATGTATTTACACTAAAATTTTGTCTCTTTGACGATGTTGTCCTGCGATGTGTATTTACCAAATTCTGCCAGTTATGTTTCTAAGGCAGCGAGTTAATTACCATTTAAAATGTTTAAACTATCCACATTAGTGACAACGTGTTTGTTTATGTATGTAACGATCTTTTAATAGAACTTTGGTAACATGTAGGAGTTTAATTTAGAAACGTTCTTTAAAGTTAAGTAATGATAGCAACTGTTTAAGCATACATTTTTTACGTTTAAACGTGTCTTAACTTTATTTTTATTTTTTTTATTCTATTCGGGAAACTTGCAGCTAATACAAACAGTGTTCTTAAATAATATGCATTTGAAGGCCATTTACAAGTTTCCACGGATAAACACTTGAAACTAAAAAGACAACAAAAAAGGTCGGTACAAAATACCTATAACATAAATTAGGAAACAAAATAACACGATCGATTAATTTAAGCTAAAAATCATTCAGACGCAAACAATTACGTGTTAATAAAAAAGCTTTTCGCCAACAAATGCTTAAGCCGAGAATCACAGGTATTGAAAATGTCCAAATCAGGTTCACTAGTTAGTTTATTAAGGCTAGTATTTAAACGATCGAATACAAATTCAAACTAAGGGTGTCAAAAATACTGATTATGGCGTACTGAAATAATAAGTGGGCGAAAGACTGAGAGCGAAAACAAATATTGAAAACTGCAATTTAAAAAGACGAATTTGAATTACGAGCTATTCAGAACGATCAGTATAATAATTCTTAAGCGAACAGCTCTTGCATCCTACGTGGAAGGAGTCCCGCGGGGCCCCTATTTCTGTGGGTTTAAAGTAACCTCAGGGTGATCTTCGCTCGCTCTTGCATCCTACGTCACCTATCGACCGACGGCAACCATGCAACCGGTGTCACCCGAAGTAGGTAAGCACGAAGCGTCCACCCACTCAGTATTTTTTTTCGCCTAATTTAGTATTTAATTCGGACACTTGGAATTCATCCATATATTATTTATTCGACGGTTAGTAATTCCCC
This sequence comes from Mesoligia furuncula, assembly GCA_916614155.1. Taxonomy (NCBI): domain Eukaryota; kingdom Metazoa; phylum Arthropoda; class Insecta; order Lepidoptera; family Noctuidae; genus Mesoligia; species Mesoligia furuncula. The sequence continues at coordinate 15,361,364 of OU744814.1, forward strand.
GTTTATTAAAACTTCTGCTCGCAAGAATTAGATACGAATTCTGCCTGAACGCGGACTTGGAATTAGGTGTATGCAACAAGCTAGGTTTTCAAAGCATTTTGCAGTGTGTAACTAATCTTAAACTGCCTAACAGCTCAGGGCAATCTATAGTACCATATATGTTGTTTTTTAAGCAATGTTTATGAATAAATCGTGTCCGACAGCTATTGAGAAAGCCCTAGTGAAAAAAGCCAATAACACGAGCCCTGACCTTGGTAACTCAGGACCCAAAGAGCTGTCGAGAATTTTATAGCATCGTTATGCAATTTATCAATCTGACAAATGGCTTTGGTGGTTTGAATATCAACTTCTTTTAGTATAAGGCTATTCAACGTTATTTTTAGTATACGCGAAACATAAATATAGTTTGTTCAGAATACATAACTGAATCGATTCCAATAATTTTTACCCCATGTTATATTTTGTCCCAAAAATATTTAAAAAACTTTAAAAGTTGGATACCGAGCGACACTAAGTAGGTTATCCAATCTCCGCGTCGAACGGTTAGGTACCTAGGTACTATTATCAATGAGCGCAAGACGACGCCGCGCGAGCGGCGCGGGTGAGCATGTTTTTGTTCGGACAAACAGGTAACTTAACAAGCTTATAACTTTGTGATTTTTCATGATACAGTTTTGAAATTCTGGACATATGTATGTCCAGAATTTCTTACATAAAAAGAAAGAATCTTCTTTACATAAAAATACTAGACAAGTGTTTCGGGTTTCGCATATACTAAAAATAACGTTGTAGAGATACTTACTGTCTTTCTTCAGCCAGTGTGTTTGTGGTTGTGGGTAGCCATTTGCGCTGCAGGATATGTGACCTCCTCGACCAAGGAGGAGAGATGAGTTCTGAGGTTCTTCACTCCATTTGGGGGCAACTGCGTCAAAATTAAAACCATTATATCTCCAGGTATAGAACACAATTTCACATTCAAGACATGTCACAGGGGATAAGTCTTAAATCTGAAGTTTCTTAATTGAAGTATATCTATACGATTTTCTTAGTCAAGCATAAATCCTATGTCCCTATTTATAAAATGTACATAATATAGAGTATTCTATTCTATAGAAATTAATGAATGAATAAATTCCTTATTTCTTATTCAATTATAACACCTATTCACAATTTATAAGGTTTAATTCCCACGACCTTTGCACCCGACTCCATGTTTCATCAAATAAGTCCAGATTAATACTAACGAACAATTTGTACGATGATATCAATTCCGTTAATAGGAACCCTTAGGGGTTGGTTTCTTGTGTGCTATTGGTTCGTTAAGAGCGTTTACGCCGTACGGCATTTTATAAAAACTTTCAAGCCCTTGTTTTTAGAACCGATTTTAACTCTTCGTATGTCCGGAACGCGGATCCACGCGAGACACAATTACTTTTTAATTGTTTCTCTAATTACGGCATTCAACCGGTTAATGAAACTTCATACGCACAAGCAGGATGCAAAGGTGTAAAAAGTTAATAAAAATAATTTCCTTTCAGAAAAAATATTTATTCTTCAAGTGAAATATTATTAGGAAGACTAGCAAAATATTAATTACACGTCAACGTAATATACTGTGCAAAAACCATTAAGTCAGCGAAGCTTTATAACAGCCCAAATAAAAACATATAACGGTTTATTATTAAAAACACCTAGCGAACGCTTTAATTAGTTACAGGGAGTAATGAACTAGTAACTTGACATAGAATCTTACACGTATTTTTTTTTTTTTTTTTTTTTTTTTTTTTTTTTTTTTTTTTTTTTTGGTGTCGCGAAGGGACTCGCTTTTCGCAGGATGGCCGAGCTGTTAGCGTTTATATTTTATATTACATCTTTTTATTTATTATCTGGCAACATTTCACTTCGAAACTTGTCAGACTTACATTTTTATTAACTGGCAACGCCGAATCGCTCTTATTGGTTCGTGGATTTGATTGGTGCATAGCTGACCAATCGGAGCGAGGCACGCGTTGTGGCGGGCTTTTGCAGCCATAAGGGGAATTATCTCAGAGATTCGGGCATTCTATCGTCAAGCGGCCTCGAGTGAACATAGAAGGAAATAGTATACGCATTTACTCGGTGTTAATTTTAAGGTAATAATGTATTTATCCTTAAGCTATTTTACTGTGAATTGTTTTGATATTTTGAAGTAAATATGTTTTCTGAACTGTTTATGGAGCCTTTCATTTACACAAAATAACACGATCGATTAATTCAAACTAAAAATCATTCAGACGCAAACAATTACGTGTTAATAAAAAAGCTTTTCACCAACAAATGCTTAAGCCGAGAAACACAGGTATTGAAAATGTTTAAATCATGTTCACTAGTCTAGGCTAGTATTTAAACGATCGAACACAAATTCAAACTAAGGGTGTCAAAAATACTGATTATGGCATACTAAAATAATAAGTGGGCGAAAGACTGAGAGCGAATACAAATATTGAAAACGGCAATTTAAAAATACGAATTTGAATTACGAGCTATTCAGAACGATCAGTATAATAATTCTTAAGCGAACAGCTCTTGCATCCTACGTGGAAGGAGTCCCGCGGGGCCCCTATTTCTGTGTAAAGGGTTTAAAGTAACCTCGGGATGATCTTCGCTCGCTCTTGCATCCTACGTCAGCTATCGACCGACCGCAACCATGCAACCGGTGTCACCCGAAGTAGGTAAGCACGAAGTGTCCACCCACTAAGTATTTTATTCGACTAATTTATTATTAAATTCGGACATCTTGGAATTCATCCATATATTATTTATTCGACGGTTAGTAATTCCCCGTTTATTAAAACTTCTGCTCGCAAGAATTAGATTTTAACTCTTCGTATGTCCGGAACGCGGATCCACGCGAGACACAATTACTTTTTAATTGTTTCTCTAATTACGGCATTCAACCGGTTAATGAAACTTCATACGCACAAGCAGGATGCAAAGGTCTAAAAAGTTAATAAAAATAATTTCCTTTCAGAAAAAATATTTATTCTTCAAGTGAAATATTATTAGGAAGACTAGCAAAATATTAATTACACGTCAACGTAATATACTGTGCAAAAACCATTAAGTCAGCGAAGCTTTATAACAGCCCAAATAAAAACATATAACGGTTTATTATTAAAAACACCTAGCGAACGCTTTAATTAGTTACAGGGAGTAATGAAACTCAATATTGTAGAGCAGCACAAAATAAATAGGCACAGAAGGTTGGCTCCATACAACGAGCGAAAATACACGCACACATATACACTGTCCACGCACAGTGAGTGCAAGCGCACTTGCGACTGTCATTTGTCACCGTATGGGGGCCGTATTACGAAGTATTAATGACATTATGATTACAGTCCGAAAAAGGGATGGTGCTGGTGATGGTGGGTGATGGTGGGAACCGGCATAATACGGCACCCTTTCCAAAAGTAGCTGATGAAATCTAAACAAATGGGTCAGAAAACGTACCTATAGATGCCAATATGTAATGTCTCAACAATTGACAAAAGTTTATATGAATTAAGAACGTTTGACAATTAAAGTTAATTCAATAACCTCAATTTTCGTGAATGAGTTTTTAATTACAATTTAATAATGTAAGTCAAACAAGATTTGTATTATTAATGAAATGAGTGTCATTAATTCCCATTAGTGAGTGATAGCGTAAGAATTCAGCCTGAGCAGGGTTTGTTCACAATTTCAGTAGACACTTTTGAAATAGAATATACGAGTGTATTATAAATATCTGTGCGCATGTTGTATGGAGCCGACCTTCTATACCTATCTGTTTAGTGGTCATAGCGAAAATACGAAATTTTATTTCGAGATTTTTGCTGTAAAGACTTCGTTAAATATTTTTTTGTTTTTGTTCGTGTATTAAGCGTGGTGGTTTTTTGTTTATTTGTGTTTACTCTGTTTGATTTTGGGTTGTTTTATTTTTGTTTGTGTGTTGATTTCCTTGTAAGTAAATAGTTTTCATTACTTATTGAAAGTCAAAATTGTTACAAACTTTTCTTCATTTAGGTAGGCACTCTAGGTATAATATTTAATTGAGCATTTTAATCTATACATCATTATAGGGCAAGAAATAGTACCATCGGAATATTAGTATCTATCACATTGGTCGCACAACGAAAAAATTTATATTTAATGAAAAAAACATGTTTTCCCTTTGAAAATGTATTTATGTAAAATGAATCAGCTTCTAGTCAAACATCTTCGAAACGAAAACGTTAAAATTAAAAATTAAATCAATGTTTTGGTAGAAAGATAACCTAATTCTATTTTAAAAGTCCCTGAAATCTTGACTCTCAATCAGATACCGAGCGAGAGGAGAGAAATCATTTATGCGTCCTTTTCAATAAAGGAAGAAAAATCAGGAAATAAAATCGCAATTCACCTTTGATCAGGCACTTGGATTTAATATTAAATATTCATGATAAAATCCATTTTTACTAAGTGTTTCGGTATAAAGAATGCTAAAAGATGAGACGAATATTTAGTATTATATCAAAACTCTTTGCATATTCAAGTGGTATAATGTGAGAGCCGTGTTTCTGAATCAAGAGACTGTTTGCACAGCTTAGTGAAAATTAATTAGCAAAATTCAGAATTCGTTAAAGCTACATAATGTTGCATGCAAATCAGTTTTTTATATAGACATGATTATGTCTAAGTTAGAAAAGGAAATATTTCTTCATTTACCAATTTTTTTTTTTTTTATTGTGTAGAACGAATGAGGTACAAAATGAAATCCGGAGTATAATCTCAAATTCGGAATAATATGAAAACATGTTATTAAAACCAAAAACCCATAAACGAAACACATCTACAATTATATTCAACATAACAGCCGGCAAAAAACGCTACAAATGATATGAAAACTGTTTTCATATAAAATTATATCGCTGGACAGACCGTCTTGTCACAATATACTGTAAATTCGATCTTAATTTTAATGGCATACGTTATGTTTTCAATTGGCTGGAGTTGTGTATTCAGTGTCAACTATTCGATACAAATGAGTTTAATCCTTCAATTTAACACAGAACAGTACAGAAGGCCGACTCCATATAACGAGCGAAAATAGGAGCACGCACACATAGGCGTGTACGTATGGCGATCTCAAACAAATGCCAGTCGCGAGTGCGCTTGCATTTGCTGTATATCAAGCGTGCTTGTGTGTGCGTACGTTTTAGTTCAGTGTATGGACTTGTGGCGGCATCTACATCGCCACATGCGAACTACGCATCAAACTGACGTCACTCAAAATCCTGCATCGCGCAAGCAGCAACGCGCAACTAGCATAATCATCATCATCATCATCATTTCAGCCGAAAGAAGTCCACTGCTGGACCTCCCCCAATTTTGGGGGGGGATTTGCCATAAGCGCCACGCTTGGCAGGCGGGTTGGCGATCGCAGTATGATATGATGGAGTAATGCATAGAGAACGCTGCTGCCCATTCTCCGGTCTCCCTTAGTCGCCTTTTACGACACCCACGGGAAGTATGGGGTGGTGCTATTTTTAAGTCCGGCACCACACAGACATAGCATAATATACATATACAACTTCTCGGCATCAATCGTCGGACAGTTGCCTACCAGACACGATGAGTGAACTTTACACCCTGTTCCCCATACTTCTATAGAGCCAACCTTCTGTATTATTCTGTGACTTTACCTTTTATGTAGAGGTTCACAGTTCGGTTTACTTTGGCGACGTGGTTTGCAGCGACACAAGTGTAGGTACCGCAATGATCCAAAGAGACATTCTTTATTATAAGAACGCTGAATACTTCTAAGCTCCTCTCCACGATCTGAAAATTGATGAGAATTTAAAGAATTTTGATTAAAATTTTGGGAGTTAGGTAAATTAAGATGTTGAGATTGTTGACGGAGGGAAATATTTGATACCTTTTCATTTTAATAAAATTATGACAAACATTCCTTTAAAGCAAACATAAAATATTACAGAAATTATTTTTAAACCGTTCATTCCTGTAATGAAACCTCTATTCAGTAGTAGACAAATGGGTACGATAAAAATCAACAGCATTTTCATTTCTAATGATGACTTAACTTCCTCTTCTTAGCATGTCGATGGCAATCTAAAGGACTCGGATTTCGGAATTCGGCTACGTTTTTAGCGCCACTACTAGCATCCGTAACGTAGTTCCTGTAACGTGCAGCTGACAGGACATGATATTAAGTGCCCCATCGTTTGTGGACACAGCACCACATTTACACTTAAAGGCAGAGTCGTCCTTGCTTCGGTCTACCTGGGTCTGGAGTCTGTTTAAAGACTTCCAAGGCAACTCATGTCCAGGTTGGAGATCTTCGGCGGGTGGAACGAATGGTTTGGGTGGGAAGCACTGTCTCACCTTAGCTTCAGTCTTTCTTTTGATCGTTCGCCAGCGAGTGGGACTACGCACTTTTAAAAAACTGTTTCAGCTTTATAGTCTTTGTGGCACAAGAATGTTGTCATGCAATTGTATAACTGAATACAATTGTCAACAACACCAAGCATCCCTGTTTTATCTACAAAACAAATAATTTCAAACTACAAAATAGAAAACTTACCTTCAAATGTGTCGGAATCTTCTTGCCATCTTTCAACCACGAGTAATAAACAGGCGAGTCTCCGCTTTTAAGATTACAATGTATTTGAACAATCTGTCCTTCCTGTAAATCCGATGGTAGTAATATCTCTTCCAACTGCGGTGCCTCAACTACATGTAACTCGAAAGATCTTTTAGCCATTTCACCCGAAGGACTTCTGACGATACAAGAGTATGCGGCTGCATTATCAGTTTTAGATACTTTCGGTATGTTTAGTGTACCATCGTTTGAGACTATCGGTACGTCCCTCTTCTTTCTTAACTTTGGTTTTCGTCCAAATATTTCTGTACTTGCTGTTTTGTTAGCTGATCTTTTGTAGCGATTATTCTGTGCTGCTATATCTGTGTTTATTTCCTTTCCTTTGTATTCCCATGTTATTTCTCTGTGAATGGAAATGTTTGCTTTAGTAAAGATTAGGATACATGATTCTATAATAGCGTCTTTAGTGAAAGGAATTATGTTAAGTAGTTCTGCGAAAGAAGCATTTAAGATAAGAACTTCAGAACTTGAGTGAAAAAGATTATGTTACAAATAAAAATATCGTTTATACCACTGTATTTGTGAACGGTACCTATACACAATTACGTAATATTAAATTTAAAGAACGAATCGACACTGCAATATGAAAAACCAGGAAGTGAACGATTTCTTTGTTAAAATTTACTACATAATCTCAATAAAACGATTTAATACGCTTTGCTTCGAGTCGTTGTGCCAAAATCCCTCTCAGATAAGAGATTATACAACTCAACAGAATTTGATAAACATGCACATATATTTCGATTTCCGATGCCACAAAACTACGACAAAGTTAGCGAAAACCGATTCAGCGTTCAACTTTTCTACTTTTTCCCAATTAGCGGTATAGTATAGCGGTACAGCGATACTCTGCCAAAAAACAAAGAAACCATATTGGAAAATTTTTCAACAAAAATTGTACACGTTCGTTCTTTATTTGCCATAAAAATATTTGATGGAGTTCTCGGGAAGAGATCATAAAAATGACATCAAAGCTAAAAGTGTTCTTCATAAATCTACTGAATATTATTGTTTATAAAATAATGTTTTGAGGCAGAAAAGAAGGAAAAATGGAAAAAGACAAAAGAATATCGGAGACGACAAAAGAAATCGATTCCTAAGCCCGCTTTCACATTTAGGCGACTTTAGCAGCGCGACAGTCGCGCGACCGTCACCCATTCAGAATTTCATAATAAAAACAGAAGCGCAGCGGACGCGCGGCTGGTGCGCTTCTGTTTTTATTATGAAATTCTGAATGGGTGACGGTCGCGCGACTGTCGCGCTGCTAAAGTCGCCTAAATGTGAAAGCGGCCTTAGGATGAATTCGGTGGCGTTGAAGGATTTCAATTGATTGATTTTAATTTTGATTTTGAAAGGAATGGAAATGAAAAGGTTTTGTTATAAAATTAACAGAAATAAGATAATTCAATAAACTTCGTGCAACCAATGACAACAAGTTACCTATGGATAACTTCAGAAGAAATCTACATTTAGATGAACGCACTGAAGCACGAATTTCACTGTTACTGTTAGCCTGTATCATCCCACTGCTGGGCAAAGGCCTCTCACCATGACTTCCAGCTCTATCGATCCAGGGCTAAAGTGGATCACTGGTCGTTTCTTTTGTCCAGCTTGTCCCACCATCTTTTACCGGGTCCGCGACGCCTTCTACCTGTGTCAGGGCTTTACGTGGCTCTACGTGGCCCACAGCTTTTTAAGCATACGGCAGACGTGGCCAGCCCAGTCCCACTTCAGCTTAACGGCTTTTTGAGCAACGTCAGTAACCTGTATTTTGGAACGCAGTGTGGTGTTGCGAATATGGTCTGTCAATTTGACGTCTAGAATACTGCGCTCCATTGCACGTTGGCAAACCTTGAGTTTGGATTTTTGAATGTTTGTCAAAGACCAAGTTTGGAAGCCATAGGTCAGAATGGGAAGGTTGCACATGTCCATAATTTTTCGGGTCAAAGTCAGATTTCCTTTCATAGCCTCTTTCATGGACCAGTTGAAGAGCGTTTACGCCGTACGGCATTTCATACAAACTTTCAAGCCCTTGTTTTTCGAAATGAATGAACCGACTTTAATGAAACTTCATAGGCATAAGCAGGATACAAAGGTCTAAAAAGTTACTTAAGAACATTTTTAAAATGTCTTATTTAAAAGAAAATTACTGGAAATCTCTGTTTCTATGGAAAAATTTAAATCGGTCTAATTTGGCTGTAACACTATTTTTCGAAAATGTTCTTAAGTAACTTTTTAGACCTTTGTATTTTGCTTATGCGTACGAAGTTTTATTAAAATCGGTTCATTCATTTCGAAAAACAAGGGCTTGACATTTTATATGAAATGCCGTACTGCGTAAACACTCAAAAGAAACACACAAGGAATTTTAACGCTAGATTTTTAAAAAGCGCTTCATAGCTTAACACTTATCTAGCACTACCATCTAAAGTTATCCTAGAATTCCTTTTTTATTCAGCAACAGAATTTAGACTAAAATATTTTTGCGTTCTTGTTGAAAAACTCCCTGGAATGCTTTGTCTTGTGAAACAATGGGCTTGGATGGCCAAATCTGGAGAAATATAAAAAAAAAACTACACTGAAATGAGTTACGGACTTTGGTTGGGTGCGAAATGAAACGAAAACTTGTATATAAATCCTATTCACAAGACGTACCGAATGTAGTTGATAAAATAACCGGCATTATCGACAACAGTTTGTTGACTATAGTTCTCGTAAACAGAATAGCAATAAAGAGCAAGTGACTAAATAATAATAATAATGAGACAAGGACACACTTATTACAGTCCGGTCAGTCATGCAAAAATTCTAGTAGCTAATAAAATATCAAATTCGCAACACACGTTGTCATTTGTATGAAAGTGACAGGTGTCGAACGCATTCTCTCGTCGGCTGCATTGTAGATCCTGTAGGTAGTAAGAGGTAATGAGAGAGAAGCCCAACCGTAGCCCAACAAAACATGGGCTGTCACCTACGAATAATAAAGAAATTGGGCTCCAAACTTCACTACATTGACAAAATACCTCGAGTATTCGAACGAAAGAACACACATGCAAATAAGCCAATCAGCTGCGCTCGCGTAAAGCGTTGTATTCCGGTAAGTGCCGTGATTGGTTCTGGTGCACGGTAGCCTTTTCGGCAACGCCCACCGCGGTAAACATTTGCGTGGTGCAATTTTTGATCTTGGGTTACATTTCTTGACCCATCGCGCATCGGTGAAAGCCCGTAATGTACTTAGGTAACCTGGCTACCTGGCTACATTAGATAGTACTTACTAATTTACAAGTGACTGTCAATGACTTTCGCTTTCTCATACGGCACACACTGACAGTCTATCTATACAATAATAATCTGTCTACGACAGTTCTACGTAGAAAAACAGATGAATATCAAGTTTTAAATAAAAAATAATCTTGAAACCAGAGGGGCAATTCTCGTAATATTAAGATCACAGTCTGATTTCAGTCTCAATCTGTCAAAATAATCTCAAATTTTTCTTAAATTTTTGACAGGTTTTTGACATTTGTTTGTCGCCGAGATGAGTTTTTAAATTGCGATAATTGGCCTTCAGGTGAGGTGTCAAAATGACAGTGAATATATTATGCAATACTACATTTTATAGTCCGTTGACAGTTATTTTACCTCTGACAGCAACAACCTAACAGCAACCCTATTGTAACGAGAATAAAGATCACAATGATTTTGACAGACCTGTCAGTGGCAGCAACCTAACAGCAACCTTATAAGAATGAGAATAAAGATCACTGTGATTTGGACAGTGATGACAATCAAATCAAAGGTACAATAACTGTGAAAGTACTGTACGATACTTCTATGTATTCTGTGGTTCTACGTCGTAAAACAGATGAACATCAAGTTTTAAATTTAAAAAAAAGAATCTTGAAATCTTACCTTACTGGGTGCCCATAGTACGGGCACTTTAACGTGACACTCTGTCCACTCTGTACTTTGAAAGGCGGCAACGTTCGTATATACGGCGGTCCTAGAACAAAACATTTTGTTTAAAACATTTTCTATGCGGGAATAAAATTGGTTTTGAAGTTTGCGAATTGTGATGCATTGAAAGGGACGGTATTGAATTTATTCGAAGTACTTTCGTAATATTTACGAAATCGAAGTTTGTGCATTTATTTAAGTAAAATAAATATTTAACATTACATCACACCTTTTAACCCAAAAGGTTAAGCAGAAGTGTACCTATAAAATATTTATTCAATTCATCATCTGCCTAGCCATTTCCCAACTATGTTGGAGTCGGCTTCCAGTCTAACCGGATGCAACTGAATGACAGTATTTTACATGGAGCGACTGCCTATCTGACCTCCACAACCCAGATACTCAGTTACTGGGTAATACGATACCCTTTGGTAAGACTGGTTGTCAGCCTTTCGGGCTTCTGACTTCTGACCGTAACGACTGACAAAGATCCACGAATGACAGCCGGGACCAACGCAACGGCTTAACGTGCTTCGTGTTCCGAGGCAAGGCCCGGATCACGGTATGTAAAGATGGTCACCCATCCACAGACCAACTGCGGCAAGCGTAGCTTAATCTGATCGATCGACCTGTGCGGCTGTTATTATTTAGCCACGGGCCCCACTTTAGCCGCAGACCCTGCCAAAATATTTATTCTATTAAAGAATTTATAATAATATTATGTGATAAAATAGTATATATTATGTGATATATAGATATATATAATATATTATGTGATGTACGCATACCAACAAGTTTCCATGCTATGTATGTATAGCAAAACATCTAAGCACTAATTTTAATGCAACATCTGTAATACCATGTTTTAATGCAAATAAAATTATTTGATATTGAAATGCTTTGATTATAGTACTTCTATATTTTGCAAGGAATGTTTAAGTCCCATGTAATAGGAGCGAGCCTATTGCCATCAACAACTGGGCATAAATCCAGACTCGGGGCTGCTACTGAGAAATTCCTGATGGAAAACCAAATATCACTTTTCCCAATCTGGGAATCAAACCCAGGACCTCATGCTAAACAGTATCGCTTGCGACCACTACACCAACGAGATTAAGTGGCACTAGCTTAAAGGTTTGAATGGGGTCCAGAGATCGGTAGGTACAGACGCCAGCACATCAAGCTACCCGAAACTGTCAAATTTTCCCAATCAACTTTTAACCTTATGCTTTAGCGATAAAGTTGATAATCTATTAAAGAAATTTGACAGATTGTAGTAGATTGATGTGCTGGCGTCTATACTACTGAATGATGTACATCCACTTGGGGTAATTACATGCCGAAGATGCCTCGATGCAATCCATACCAATATTATAAATTCGAAAGTAACTCTGTCTGTCTGTCTGTTACCTTTTCACGCCTAAACCACTAAACGGATTTCGATAAAATTTGGCAGATAGATATATTGCATCCCGGGGAAGGATATATGATAGTTTTTATCGACATACCTTGCGAGTGAAGCCGCGGGCGGAAGCTAGTATCTTATAAACTTACAGAAGGATAGTAATTTCCTGCCGGGTCAGCGGGATTGTCCGAAAGGGTTACCGCTGACCCTGAACATAAAGGGCTAAGGAAGGAACACGGGTGGGTTTTAGTCAGTAAGAGTCTGACGCTCAATTCCTCTCCACCCAGAGCGGGAGGGGTCATTTGATGATTTTCCATCCGCAAAAAAAGGATAGTAATTTGAAATCCAAAAACCAATAGTATGTACTTATAAGTTTATAATAATGGTCGTAACACCTTTGAGCTGACCAGTTGCTGATGGCATTCATTAAACTTGAATCAAAGACCAGTAAGATAACAAATCCATTTTGTGTGACCTTACTTATCGAAGGGAACGCAGAAAACCAAAACTTTCTAGAAACAAAAGGACATCAATGAGCTGAACTTAAAATGAATGTTAAGGCAAGACCATTTTCCATTAAAGTTGATCCAAACATCTTCCAACCCATTTATTTTGAGTCCCATTTATTTTTACACGAAGAGTTTTAAACAGTACATAAACGGGGACGACCATCTTTTATAGGTATATGCAGCGTAGCATTAAACATTCCAATTGGATATAAAATATTATAGCTTTTGAAGAAAATTGGTGAAGTCTGGTGCACTTCAGAACGTATAGCGATCAAGAGTTTTATGAAAATATAAACTTGATCAAACAAAATAATATCTATGTTGGGGTCGGCTTCCAGTCTAACCGGATGCAGCTGAATACCAGTATTTTACATGGAACGACTGCCCATCTGACCTCCACAACCAAGTTACTGGATAACAGGATACCTACCCCAACACCTTGAATAAACCAAATAACCTTTTTGGAAACAAGCTTCTATTAAAATTATTTTTAACGAATTATGAGGACGAACAATATGCTTTAAAGAAAAAGGTGTAACAGAAATTATTAGAACCATGTAATTAATAAATTAAATATCGGGTTTCAGTTAATTAAATTTGTGTTTTCCCAGATAGAAAGATCTTTGCATAGCATTTACGCAGCTCAACCAAAATCGGTGAAGTAACTAATTTTAAAAAGTACTATCGACTCGAAAAGAACAAGATTCAAAATAACACCAATTTTTTATTTATTAAATGGACAAACTTCTAGTCCATACTAATATTATAAATGCGAAAGTGTCTGTCTGTTACCTCTTCACGCTTAAACCGCTGAACAGATTTAGATGAAATTTGGTATCGAGATAGATATTTGAGTCCCGAGAAAAAGGAAATAGGATAGTTTTTATCTCGATATTCCCACGGGATTGACACTTATGCGGGTGAACCCCGGGGCGCTGCTAGTACTAAATAAACTTACAAACTATTAAAAATAAAATAAAATATTCTAACCTAACTAAAACTATTAACAAACTAAAATATGGCGTCGAAGTATTCCTCCACATCATAATTAGTTCACATCCAAAATTAGTTTAAAAGCATAGAAGATAAAGTTATTATAGGCCGCATTTAATGATTCACTTTTATAGTTATGTTTGAACAGTTCTTTTTGGTTGCTTTCACGAAATAGAAAGGAAGTGAACCGTGCATAAAACCAGCTTATCCCACTTCAGGGCGAAGACTGCTCACTGTGTGTTGGCTATTTCAGAAATTCAGACCGTTAAATCACATTTGCATGCTAGAGTTTAGATCCGGGAAGGCAAAGCTTTCGTAGCATTACTGCTTTGAAAAGACAACAATATTGTGAAAATAGGTTTTGTTTGTGTTCAGTCACCTAAGGAAACCTTGACCATATTCTGCACGCAAATGTTTGTGTGTACGAGTATGTTCTGTTCTTATTATAGCACGCAAGTGATGACCTCAACAGTTAAGTACACAAAGTGGCAAAGACATTTAGAATAGACGAGTGAAAAAATCTGCTGTTTCATAGAAAAGTGCATTACATACGCGGTCAACTAACAACTATTTTTTTACCGAATTCAAAAAAAAGGAGGTTATCAATTCGACACGTATTGCTGGTAATAATAATAATAGTCATCATCATCATTCAGCCATAGAAGTCCACTGCTGCTTATGGGTACCTAAGCCTCACATGCTGAACATATGACCTGGTAGAAGTCGCAGGAATTCATTGTATGCGAGAAGCACAGGACAGGTCTATGTGATACCTATAGATTATTGTACACACGTAGTTAAATATGATTAAAAGTAAATAATAATAATACCAGCCTGTTATTGTCTCATCTCGTACAGAAGAGACACAAGCATTGCACGTTTGCTCAAAACAAGGTTGGCGATATCAGACTTATTTTAACTAAAAGTCTCAACATCTTCGCCGATGTCAGTAATGACCAAGATAGTTTCAGAAACTGCATATGAATCGAAAAATGTCACACTGGTACTTGCCCGCAATTGAACCCACAACCTCGTGCACGAGAAGCGAGGCATTAAACCACTGGACCATCACGACAATGTACATGTCTACTGTATTTAAACGTCAAAATGTCATACCAGAATTTTCACCTAAAATGTCTTATATCTCGTTACCACCGACTTCTGGAGTAATAAAATATAAACAGGACTACTAAATACAAATATTCCTTCATGTTCAATATTGTTTTATTTATGTCCATGCTGGACCATACTTGTATGGGGGCGTTATCCATCTCCTTTAAGTTCAGTGCATCTTTTTCTTTTTATTTAATTAAGAAAAGGACAAATAATAAATTTTAGTATAGTCCTGTCAGTGGAGTCAGTGGATTCTTTTTTACTTAGGTTTTAAGTCTTTAGCTTTTAAGTTAGGCTAGTCTTATCTATTAGTTTTTAGTTTTCTTACTTTCTTTCTAGATTTAGTCAACGCGTCTGGAGTTTGCACTGTTAACGTTAAGATGAACGGATTTGGTATTTATTCAGTATCAGTTGCACTTCGATGTCGTTTATTTAGTCGCTTATCTTATCGTCTTATAGGCTAAGTTAGTTTATTTCTTACAGGGTTCTTATACCTCTAAATATTTTTTTTCTTTCCTCTTCCTCACCTAAGTTTTTTTTTTCTTTGGAAAGGGGGTACTGCAGCATTAACAAATCCTGCATTATTTTATTTCGTCATCAATCCTTCTTGGAGTTGATATTCAACCTCATTTTTAATACAAGCCATGTATTACTTACAGTGGTTTCAAATTACGAATCGTTGATACGTCAGATGGCATTTTTTTTCATGGTGCTAAGCTTAACTTGAAAGAAATCGGTTAACGTGAAAAGATTTTTTTTTTCTCCTTGGACTAAACGCCTAAATCTGAATTTTCATCTGAAAGTGTTTTTGTGTTGAAATAAGGTTCCTCGCTAGAAGACGTTTCATTGAACGAGACGATCGATCGATTGAGACGTTTCGTCTCCATTGCTGATGGAAAACTAAGTTTTTTTTCTTCTTCTTTGGTTAAGGCCCGAACTTTCAGCAAGCCGATACACTCGGCTTTTCCCCCTACCACCCAGACTTCCAATAAGTAATTCTGCAATTCACCGGAGAAACAACCGATTCGTACTGACGATCAGAGCCGAGCTGAGCCGGATTCGCCGGTCGTATTCGCCGACGGACAGGAGCTTGTGTTAAACAGATATTTTTTCCCCCTATTCTTTTGTTACTGAGTTTGTTGTAGGTAGTTAATTTTTTATTTTAACTGAAATACGGCGGGTGTGATACCTTACCTATTTTTGCGGACCGTTTTAAGAACGCGTACGGATTAAAATTGATTGCAATCACGTTTTAAATTCGTCGCGTTTTCAATTTTTTTTTTTTTGGTACAATCCCAAGGTATTCCTTTTTATATAACCTATTTTCACGTCACGGTTTCTCAAGATATTTTCGTCATCATTTTTAACCTGTTTTCTTTTTTATAATCAATGTTTGGAATTTAAAAATAAATTATACGTATTAGTTAGCGAAAAGTGCTTCTTTCCGTCTATTTTCGCTACAAAATGAAAAAAAATGTCATCTGACGTATCAACGGTTCGTAATTTGAAACCACTGTAAGTAATACATGGCCTGTATTAAAAATGAGGTTGAATATCAACTCCAAGAAGGATTGATGACGAAATAAAATAATGCAGGATTTGTTAATGCTGCACTATGTACCTAGGTACCTAAGTGGTTAAGTCATAATTTTCTAAATTATGTAGTCGATGATTTTGGTGCTCGGTAAAACTCTAATGAGTTTATGTTGGCACCAACTTAAATATATAAAATGTATGTGTACTGCTGATTAAATAAATAACCACTCAAACCCACATCGGCAAACCCGGAACGGAAGGATCTAATGAGACAGTAACATGTACAGCTAACATTTTCGTTTCACTAAATACGAATCTCTCGAATTGAATTTCTGCTTAATTTTGCGTTAGCCGTGTGCTTGGTACAGATTTAGTCCAATTAGCCTTGGATCGTTAGCCTGCGAGCATCATTTGGTTATATCACTATGCTCTAGTACTGGAATAAGCAGCCTGCGTTTTATTCAAATTAGTTTTAATCTCATATTCTCTTAAAATGCAGAGGAAAATGAAAAAGCTGTGGTACATTTTTTGCCCCGATTTTTTTTAGCGTGAACTTTGTCCTTTATTAAAGTAGCGGCCCTAGCACGAACGCGCGATGTAAACGTATTGTAAATTCGAACGATTAGGTACAACTATCCTATAGCATTTTGGTTTAAAATTTTGCAACAAACTTAATTAATAATTAAATACCCATTCATATGAAAACAGCACTTAAAACGGCTTCCTCGAAAATTTGCGAAGCACTGCAGGAGCGCGGAAGCCCGATCAACATCATAAATCCATTATTAGGTATACTGTACGCGCAGGACGTAGGCCGTCTGTTGAGACTGGTCATCTCTTAACTGCCAATTCTTATTTTTAATCTTATATTTTGAATTGTTTCTTCATTTGTGTCTTTTTTACATTGTTCTCACATAAAGAAGCAACAAGAATAATGTACCCAGAATTTTGTAATATCTTGATTTAAAAGAATGTCCATGGAGTTTCTTGCGCGTTCTTCTCCATAGAGATCTACGTTTTGGAATGGGCAACTAGCTTCAACTTCCTGACTAACTGACAGACTATTTAATTTTGACAATTCAAAAGTGCCTGTACAAGGTTTAATTGAAATAAATGCTTTGAGTTTGAGTAGAAGGCTCTCTGCGTATATTTCACCGACACTTGTTGAAAATTATGATTTTAATATTCTTACAATTACAACAACGTGCAAACAAATAATAATTATTGTACCCAGTATTCAAAACTCAAATGACTATATCTACTGAGGAACCAATAGGAATTTCTTTATATAATGCACTTTCTTATCGTTAGTTGACAACTTTTTGGACCAGACCCGCTTTTAAAATTAGCAAAGCGAATGGTAGGCGTAGGGATCAATGCCCGTCCCTTACCGTATTGTTTCCTCGAACACATGTGGGTCGTATGCAACCAAAATAAATTGGAGTTTATTTGTGATACTGAATTATTTATAACAAACTAATAGACTGCTTTCCCAGAAAAAGTAGAAAGAGGAGATATATATACAAACAGGGAAATTGACTGTGAAGCAAACTGAAGGCCAATTCTCGTAATTTAAAACGTTCAAAATTTAGTCTCAGTCTCATCTCGGCGACAAATGTCAAAAACCTGTCAAAATGTAGTGAAATTAGAGGTATTTTTGACAGATTGAGACTGAGAAGCCTAAAAAGGCCACTTTAGCAGAATCATAAAAGAATAACATAATGGACAGTTAACTTTTAAGTTAATCGTATCATATCCCATTGGTGAAGCATTTTTCAGAGATTTTTCTTTGTGTGTCCTAAAATAGGTACCAATCAATCATAAATTTATTACAAAGCCACATCTCAATCTCAAGAAATCCGCATAAAAATGCTTGATCCCTAGACACTTTTGATGTGTGTAGCTTATATGTTAATCCAGGGTGTCAGCTACCTCCATACAAAATTTTATCAAAATTGGTCCAGCCGTTTGAGCGTGAAGAAGTAACAAAGATATAAACACACACACACCCCTACACACACCCCTCACACACTCACAAACTTTCGCCTTTATAAAATTAGTGTGATTGACCATAAATAAACGTAAAGTTTCTGCATACCTCCCAATGGGCAAAAGGCGTGAGCTTATTTGTGTATGTAAAGTGTAAACTCAGCTTAATTAATTGCTAAGCAAATTGACTAACAACTTAAATTATCCGCATATTTAAGTCTCAGTCAATCTCAAAATGGCTCTAACAGGGCAAATTGATGAACCTAGTATATCAGAGGGGCAATTCTCGTAATTTTAAAAACGTTCACAGTCTGAGGGCCTAAAAAGGCGACTTTGGAGAATCATAAAAGGATAACATTATGAATCGTAACATGGCGAAGACAGGCCGTGTTTTTCTTTTATCGCTGCACTACGTAGGTATAATCAAAGAGATGGGATTGGATTTGGACACGTTACCGAAGCACTGGTACCGTGGCTGAGCGCCATGGAGGACGGTATCGCTGCACCACACGGAGACAAGACCGATACATTCAAATCTTAACTCGAAGAGCTCCAACAATAACCGCCATGATGTTAGCCGTGAGGCTTCATCACTCTTCAGGGAACTTAATTAGCGACCAAACAGTCAGAAACCGCTTGCATGAAGTGAACCTTCATTCCCGAAGACCGCTACGGGTACCACCTATAGCAATGCACAATCGTAGGATTCGATATCAATGGGCTCTTGAACACAGAAATTGGGCAGAAGAACAATGGCGTTTCGTGTGCTTTTCTGATGAGTCTCGTTTTGGTATGAGACCGGATACAAGACGTATACGACACTGGAGAACCCCTGGACGCCAACAGCGATTAAAATCCTGCCAGGAAGTCCATCCTTATAGTGGTGGAACCATCATGGTATGGGCGGGTATTTGGATCGGCGGAAGAACTGAGTTGATTTGGATCAGAGGCAACCTCAACGCTCAAATTTATGCTGAGACGATTGTATCAGACGTCATCGTTCCTCTACAAGTGCAAATCGGTCCCTTATTTCAGTTAATGCATGATAATGCACGACCGCACACCGCAAGAGTTGTAAGACAGACTCTCGCCGCAGCTAACATCAATGTCCTGCCCTGGCCTGCTCAGTCGCCAGACTTGAACCCGATTGAGCATGCATGGGATATGCTACAGAGAAGAGCTCTGCCGAATATGGAGGGTATCCAGTCGCAAGAAGACCTTTTTTTGTTGTTGCAACGAACATTGGCGGCCATTCCACAGCGTGATTTGGATGAACTCATTTTGAGTATGCCAAACCGATGTTCTTGTGTTGTTAGTGTTTGCGGTAGAAACACGGATTATTAATTGTTTAAGTTACCCAATAAAATTTTAAAGAAAACTGTTATTTCAGTCTTTTTTTCGAACTTTTGTGTTAGTGGTTCAAATGTCAAAAATCCCTTTATTAGGAAAATGGCAAATTTCTTTATTAATGCAAAGGTGACTTGGTTTATCGTTACTGTGACAAACGAAAACACTTTATTTGATGAATCCTTAAAGAAAATTTTAATTAATATCAATCAGGAGAAAAGTTATTGCAAAAATATATGTTGATCCCTAGACACTTTTGATGTGTGTACTTTTTATCCCTATATTCCCACGGGATCGACACTTATGCGGGTGAAACCGCGGGGCATAGCTAGTTACAATATATAGTCTTTTAACTCGGTAAGCGGCGATCAGCTTTTTGCCATTTATCGAGCACTAATTCAAACACAGGCTGCTACTGAGAACATTCAATTGTAATAACTCCAAAAAAAAACCTTAATCGACCCTGTATCCAACCCAGGATCATCACTTAGTCGTGTTAACCCCGAGTCCAACGAGGCAAAATAAAGTTCCTACGAAATTATATAACAACTTATATAATTTCGTAGGAACTTTATTTTAAGAAACTTCATAGACGTGATGGATATCCATGTCGAAACAGGATAAAACAAAAAAGAAACTAAACTCAGACGGCCTTATTACAAAACAATGTTTATCTTTAAACCCAGGTTTAAACCCTCAAGCCATTTTTAAATTTCGAACTATAACCGACAAAGTTAAAGTTCTTATTACAAACTTTTTGTTAAATTCGAGTCTGAGTTGTCAATTTTGCATTAAAAACTTGACGTTTGTCGGAATAAAGTTCAGAATACAGTAACTGGCTCAAAGGTTTAGGCTAGGTCTAAAGTTAGATCTAGTTTTGTAATAAGACGGAGAGTGACTTCAACTGATGGCGGGGTGAACGGCCGGTGGTAGGGTAGTTCATCATCATAATTATTATCATTTCATCGGAAAGACGTCCACTGCTGGACATGGGCCTAGCCCAAGCACTGCCAATTCGATCGGTTCTGTGCTTCTAGCATCGATTTTAGTTTTACTTATTTTATTTATTTATTATATTTGGGAAAACAAACAGTAAAATATTAAGCATAAACAGTGTTGCCTTACTGACTGACTTTTTTCATTCAATCTCAAATAGCAGCCGGGGGGTTAACTTTTTTGCTTTCGCTGTAATTAATATGTAGTTAAAAAAACAACCGACTTCCAAAAAAGACTACAAAGTGAGTAATAACTTTAATTTCGGAAGCGGTGTCGTTTTGCACAACTTTGTAGTGTTTTTTTTTGGAATTCGGTTGTTTTTTTTTGTAAAAAGTTTTTATTTATCAGTTTTAAGTTGTACTTACTCCACACAAACTACTTGCTATGCGAATATCAGTGACAGGAAGTTATTATAATATCATCAATATAAACTAAGTGGCAAAAATACGTACCTATTATTGAAGCTAACTCAAAAACTACCCAAACAAATTTAATAAAATTTATATGGGACCCCTGGCATGCATCATAATCAGCCTATAATGTTCCCACTGCTGGGACACAGGCCTCCTCTCGGTGAGAGGGAGTGGGCCGTAATACACCACGCGGGCCCAGTGCGGATTGGCAGATGTCACATGTCTTCGAATTTTTGGTTCTAGGACATGTCGGTTTCCTCTCGATGTTTTCCTTCACCGTTTTGAGAGCATACCCTGGCATATTCAATAAAAAAAAAATTGAAATCGATTTACAATTGCCGGAGATATCGCGTAACATACAAACAAAAAAAAATACAGTCGAATTGAGAACCTCCTCCTTTATGAAGTCGGTTAATAAGTATACGTCACTTATCAATGCATCTCATGACAATTCCACTAAGCGACCACTGAAAAGTCATAGGAAAGCAAACGACGCAATTTCGTTTACTTGAATTTTTTGCAGTAGGTAATTTTGGCTTAAAAACCAAAATACTGAACCGATTTTAAAGAAATTTCTATGGGACCAATCTGAAAGTACATTCTTTCAAATAAAAAAAGAATTTTGCAAATAGGTTTGTATAAGAAAACAAACAACCGAATTGATAACCTCCTCCTTTTTTTGAAGTCGGTTAAAAATGCTCAAGAGGTCATTTCCCATAGGACACCAGTACTTTTTTTTCTGACCGGCGGCATTTTGTTTTTGGGAACGAAATAAATGGTGTTCTAATTTGAAAAATCCATACTAATATTATAAGTCTGTCAGTCTATCTGTTTGTCTGTCTGTATGTTACCTTTTCACGCCTAAACCACTGAACGGATTTCGATAAAATTTGGCAGAGAGATAGATTGCATCCCGGGGAAGGACATAGAATAGTTTTTATCGACATACCTCGCGGGCGAAGCCGCGGACGGAAGCTAGTAGGTAATATACCTACAGAGTAATTTGATCGGGACATTTACCCCCCGTTCTAGCGTACACTCGGATCCATTTCAACCTTATTACCTAGTTAAATCTACCGTCCAGTTAGAATCGATCGACTAGCTTGTTTCCAGGAAATTGCTTCGATAGCTTGTGGTCACGTATTAATTTTAGTATTTCTGCAATATCTGCCTGTCAGTAAGGTTAGAAGCGGAGTTTACTGCTCCAGTGCACCCGACATACCTAAGTAGATCTATCGTAGAGGCATGGTTACTCCATTTGAATGGAACTAATATTATAAATGGGAAAGTAAGTCTGACTGTCTGTCTGTCTTTTACCTCTTAACGCATAAACCACTAAGCAGATCGTTACGGACAGGTAGCCTCGACCTGGAGAAGGAAATGGGCATCAACATACAGGATATTTTTTTATAAAAATGGTTAAATACAAACTTCACGAAGTCAGTCCTCAATCAAGATATATGATATATATATATCAAGTTACCATCCCTGCCTAGTTGCTATTCCACCAATTCGCACTACGCGTTTTCAAATGTCCTTTATAATGCGCACAGCAAAAGAGTGGAACTCTCTACCTGCGTCTGTAATACGTCTACAAACCAAATCTCTTTAAAGTTAGGGTGAACAGGCTTCTTCTGGATAAGCTCACTGCATCGTCGACTTTGTCTAAGTCACCTCTGACCTAGAATAGCGTCAAGAGCAAACCCATTTCATTATAAAAAAAAAATTGATGATGATAAAAACAAATTCTTACACACACTGTGAACGCTAGTTAAATAGGAAGGCTGTGTTTACTTTTTTCTCACCAAAGAAGCTTTGCTTCACCTGTATCGACTTCATGAGAATAGTTCAAGCTGTAGTCAAAATATTAGCCATTTTACAAAGAGGTAGCGAGACAGATTGGCCAGGGCGCACTACTCGTAAAGACAGTGGCGGCATCTACATCGCCAGATGCGAACTACGCATAACATTGACGTCACGGAAAAATTCTGCATCGCGCAAGCAAAGTTCGACGCGCGACTACCATATATTCCACTGTCCGACTTCAATCGTCGGACAGTAGCCCACAAGACACAACACCCGTCTGGTCGGAAGATCCTCTATTTATTAAATCAAAATCAAAATATTTTATTTCACATAAACCTACATGGGCACTTATGAAACGTCAGAAGGTAGGTGCACGGTTCCAATTGGTCGTTTCCTATGGAGAAGAACCGGCAAGAAACTCCACGGTTACACGGTTACTACGGGTAGGTACTTCAAGGTTATTATTTTTAGTTCATCATCATCATTTCACCCGAAAGACGACCACTGCTGGACATAGGCCTCCCCCAATTTTGGGGGGGGTTTGCCATAATCGCCACGCTTGGCAGGCGGGTTGGCGATCGCAGTATGGTATGATGGTGTAATGCATAGAGAACGCTGCTGCCCATTCTCCGGTCTCCATTAGTCGCCTTTTACGACACCCACGGGAAGTATGGGGTGGTGCTATTCTTTAAGTCCGGCACCACACAGACACTTATTTTTAGTTATTAAATCTAAACTACTATTTTAGAGAGAAATGTTTTGATTTTTGTTTTTTTTGTTTGTTACGCTTACCTGCTAAAACGGCTTGACAGACTTGGATGAAATTTGGTACATGGATAGACCATGACCTAGATTAGGACATAGAATACTTTTATCCCGTTATTCCCACGGGATTGTGACTTATGCGGATGATACCGCAGGGCGCAGCAAGTAACTCTACAAGGCCATTAAAATTCTGATGCAGCTGAAAGTTGTTATTAAGTCTGAACCCGAACAATATCATCCACAAAACAAAAACTTTACGAACAAAATAAAGTTTGTGAACTACCCTTATCTCTTTGTTATTCTATTTTTACTATAATATAGTTTAGCTTCGAGTTTCTTCATAAAACTTGTGGGATGCTGTCGTACCTTCGCAGTAAAGGGTATCATGTATTTTTATATGAAAGTTCTTTTATACCGGTTTGAAGGGTAATTTCCTGTAAAGAACTTTAAGGGAACTGGGTAGATTTAAGACTAAAGGCTAAAAATCGCGCATGACACAAAGGCACCGCTCGTTGCGCGACTTGCGGTGACTTTGTGTCGCGCGCCATTTTTTCGCGTGTCGCGCCTGTTTGGAGGAGCCTTAAAGCTATTATCTTGCCAACCAACAGTGGCAGTGGCTAACTATCCAGGGTGCGTATTATATTCATCACAGAGTCAAATTTAAATAGCTATCAGCAAAACTCCACAGTTTTCCCATCACTTCTACGAAGTTTTACAAGTTAATTTAATTTGACCTTGCATAAATATTTTTATATAAGGGTCAAGGTAGAGTATATTTTTTAAAAGAAATGTTCAGGCATTTTGTTCGATTGTGGCCTTTACGGCAACATTTAGGGGAAGTTTATATGTTAAGAATTTAATTAAATACTATCTAATCTGCATTTGCGATTTATTTGCCAAAAATGTAAACAAATATAAGTTTATGGAAGAATAACTTTACATCCTACACAATAAAGTTCTGTTTACGCTACAACTTCCACCATTTTTATAATCTTTTCAGTAGTGCTAATCACTCTGAAATCAACTTAATCACCATTAAAATAAAGTTGATATTTTTTTAACTTGAAATAATATTATTTTGAAAAATACGTTTGAATAGACTTTACCTTAAGAGCGTTTACGCCGTACGACATTTCATACAAACTTTCAAGCCCTTATTTTTCGGAATGAATGAAGCGATTTTAATAAAACTTTACACGCATATGCAGGGTACGAAGGTCTAAAAAGTTGGTAGAGAACATTTTCGAAAAATAGTGCTACAGCCAAATTAGACCGATTTTAAATTTTCCATAGAAACAGAGATTTCCAGTTATCTTTTTTTAAATAAGACATTTCGAAAATGTTCTCTACTAACTTTTTAGACCTTTGTATCCTGCTTATGCGTATGAAGTTTCATTTAAATCGGTTCATTAATTTCGGAAATTAAGTGCTTGAAATTTTGTATGAAATGCCGTACGGCGTAAACGCTCTTAAGGGGCTTACAGGACTTAAACGCAAAAAACGCAAGTTTTAGAAACAATAAAATTATATGATCGACTACAATACACAAACTCAGAAAAATATATGATATTCTTCAGGATATATTGCTAGGTTGTATTGAAAACATAATATTACAGCTAATTTGATACGATATAAAAAGTCATGAAGATACCTCTAAAAACTTTCTTTTTACAGAAAACCCACACTACTACCGCATACAATCATTCTGATTTTTTGGCAGATTATTCTACAACCAACATACTAAAGCACTAGTGTTCTATTTTTTAGTCCAAACAATATTTTTTTTGTAAATTGATAATGGCTTCATATTTTGCAATAAATCTCCAGCGTTGTTTCATCGTGCTTCTCTTTCTTTTCTATGCAGTCCGAAATTGACCGCGCTTTAGGTCATGTAAGCCCCTTAAAGTCCATGCTAGATTAAATACGGTCATCCTAAATACATATTGAAAGTTTAATGAAATGCGCAGAGTCCTAACTTTAATACCAGAACTACAATCCCTCGTGTTTCTCTCTTAAAGCAACATTTCTTAGAAGAGCTAGTCTGCATAAGACCAGCTATAGCGCGAAATTGTCAACCGGAACGCGAAATGCGATGGCAAAGACAACTTTGGATTTGGTCGGTTTCCTTGGAATTTGAGTGTACAAACTGTCTCTAGTATAAATTCCTATAGAATAGAACGGGATAGAATAGTTCTTTATTTGCACAGAAACTAGGTACAAGTTAAAGATGTTAAGTTTAAAATGATTTTCTACTTACTACCTTAACTAAGGTATGCGAACAATTTTAACTATAATAATAGAGACTCATTAATATATATTATTAACACGGGGCCGTTATCACTGAACTACCACGGTTTCCCCTTGTAATTGACTTATATTGGCTTAAAAGGACCAATATTAATCGACGGCACGCTTGGCGCAGGGGTTAAGCGATTGACTACTGCGCTGCGTGTCGCGGGTTCGATTCCTGCACGGAACAAATATTCGTATGACCTACAAGTAGTTGTTCCGGGTTTGGTTGTTTGTGTATGTGAGTTTAAATGTTTGTAAACGCACCCACAATACAGGAGACATTCCTAGTGTGGGGCAAAATTAAAAAAAAAAGGTGCACTTTTGTTGGTTTTCTCGTTATGTTGTTGGAGGGAATTAGATAGATGGAGCACATAATAATACAGCGTACTATATTGATGTTGATAAGTCACCCTTGGGCGAACCCAACAAACAGAGTTACCCTAAAAAAACTATAAGTAAACTTACCATAAACATTAAGCCGGTCATGGTGTACCACCACACTGTCACCATGGTGGGCCACACATGCAAACAGCCCGCCATCATCCACTCTCAGATGCGATATGTTGAGTTGAGTGATGACTCCGCCGTCTGGAGCCATTGTCTGACCGATAATGTATCTGAAAGGTAACAATATTTTAGCGAACAGATAGTTACAAAAATGTTATGAGTCGGCAAACAAAAAGACTACGGGACTGTAAATGCAATACCAGAAACATTGCAGGTGCGCTGCCATCCCAGGGATAAAGCCCGGGTGCATTGCTATTCCAGAGATAAAGCCTTGCCTTGCCTTTAATTATGTGGCGACATCTATACCGCCACATACAAACTACATCTGACGCAAATCCTAGATCGCGCAAGAAGAGTTTTCCGCGAAAATAGATTACAACAGCTTGACAACAACCATTGGGCAGTAGCCCAACTGACACAACACCCTTCTGGTCGGAGATTTCTCACTTTTCATTGGAGAATGAGGACCTTTCCACCCTGTCCCTTCATATCTTTAAAAATGACATCGCTATCTGCGGTAGCATTAAAACCGGAACACTGCAACACTGCCTGCACAATACCTGCACCTGAGTAGTTTAAGCCAACAGTTCAAAGGCTTCTACAAGAAAGCTTCTTCTTCTTCGAGAAGTAAACACTACATCTGACGTCACGCAAATCCTACATCGCGCAGGCAGAGTTTTCCGCGAAAGTAGACTACAACAACTTGAAAACAACCATTGAGCAGTAGCCGAACAGACACAGCACCCTTCTGGTCGGAGATTTCTCACTTTTCATTGGAGAATGAGGACCCTTCCATCCTGTCCCTTCATATCTTTAAAAATGACTTCGGTTTCTACCTTAGCATTAAAACCGTAACACTGCAACACTGCCTGCACAACACCTGCACCCGAGTAGTTTAAGCCAACAGTTCAAAGGCTTCTACTACGAGAAGTAAACACTACATCTGACGTCACGTAAATCCTACATCGCGCAGGCAGAGTCTTCCGCGAAAATAGATTACGACAACTTGAAAACAACCATTGAGCAGTAGCCGCACCTGCACCCGAGTAGTTTCCACGAAAGGACATCTTCTGTATATAAGCCAACAGTTCAAAGGCTTCTACTACGAGAAGTAAACACTACGCTGACTGCATGTTACCAATCAGTCTGTGTAGTATAGCTCCTAATCTGTCCAGTAGTGGTCGTCTTTTGACAGAGATGATGATGATGATCATAGCTCAAGTTGCGCAGTGAACAGTGTGCGTGTAACAGCCCGGACTTCCGAGTTGTAGGTGTGCCTCACTTTGGGTAAATACTTTTCATCACCACTACTCTCAAAACGGTGAAGGAAAACATCGTGAGGAAACGTGCTGAACCAAAAATTCGAAGACACAAGCCATCACTGGGCTTGCGTAGTAGAGTATAGTGCACTCCCTCTAGAAGAAAGGAAGACAGTAGTGGGATCATTTTATGCTGATTATCCTATAGCAAAAGATCAGTTGTAATTACTTACTACATGATTTCTGGTTTTTTTTTCGTTCATACCGATTTTAAATGCATGACCTTTTACGAGCTCGGAGAAAACGAATAATCAACTGATTTAATACGTCGAAACTATCCAACCATGTCCGTTATTAAAATCAGTCCTGTATAAAAAGACTCCTTTTCCTGTAAAAAATATTTTTACGAAAATAAATATTTGGTTCCGCAGTACCTATTTAATTAAACCGTATTTACAGACGCAGATGATGTTTGCGAAGTAATTAACGAGTGTATGTTTCCATACGTTTTCATATCTGCGAGTCTGCAATTATATTATATATATTTTTTTTTTTTGTGGATGGGAAATCATCAAATGACTCCTCCCGCTCTGGGTGGAGCGGAAGGGAGTGTCAGACTCTTACTGACTAAAACCCACCCGTGTTCCTTCCTTAGCCCTTTATGTTCCGGGCCAGCGGTAACCCTTTCGGACAATCCCGCTGACCCGGCAGGCTTCGGCCCTAAGGGGCCCCTCCTCGATGCTGACATCTCTTTGAGGCGCGCGTGGAACACGTACGCGCCGTCCGGCACGGGCCTGGTCCTGATCGGACGGTGAGCTACCCATTACTCTCCGCCCGCAGGCCCGCGCCTACGGTGGCCGGGAGTCATCACGCGGCTCCCGACGCCCGGAGCGTCTCCCGCGGCGGCTGGGACGGGAGGCTCTCTCCCTGGGCCGTCCCGCCACCTCCTTCGCTAGCATGACTGCTTCGCAGAAGGAGGTGACTGCCCCCCACTCCCTCTCGCCACGGACCATGGCTTGCACCAGGGCCGGACGCGAGAGGTCGCCGTCGCTGATATTTTTTGGTCTTA
This sequence comes from Mesoligia furuncula, assembly GCA_916614155.1. Lineage (NCBI taxonomy): Eukaryota > Metazoa > Arthropoda > Insecta > Lepidoptera > Noctuidae > Mesoligia > Mesoligia furuncula. The sequence goes on from OU744814.1 coordinate 15,390,002, forward strand.
CGGTACGGCGTTTTGGTTTTCTCACCCGCATACGTGAGGCCGCATCTGTGTAAGAAAGTATAACAAAACCAATCTTGTTGCACTACAGTTGCGGCATGGAACCGCATGCGGGCACTATAAAATTGCCTTCTATGAAACAACACCAATCACCTAATTTTCTTGCTGACTTTCCGTCCTTAACCGCACGCGGGCAAGAGACAATAATATTTTAGTACGAATAGTAAGTTATCTTGTATTTAGGTTTAAGATGCAAGGAATTAGTTTAATTTTTTTTAGGTTATATATCTATTTTAATCATTTATTAGGGTTCCGTACCCAAAGGGTAAAAACAGGACCCTATTACTCCACTGTCCGTCTGTCTGCCTGTCTGTTACCAGGTGGTATCTCATGAACCGTGATAGCTAGATAGTTAAAATTTTCATAGACGATGTATTTCTGTTGCCGCTATAACAACAAATACTAAAAACAGAATAAAATAAATATTTAAGGGGGTTTCCATACAACAAACCGTTTTTTTCGGCGTTTTTGCCTTGTGGTACGGAACCCTTCGTGTGCGAGTCCGACTCGCACTTGGCCAGGTTTTTGTATACTACCTAACTATCACGACGCTGTTATATAATAATACATAGAAAACGCATCATTTAAAGCAAAATTAAGGTTCCCGCATGATAAACGGTAACAGCTATTTTCTACGTTCTGCACTGTAGTTTTTAAATGGCTGTCATTTTATTCTACACATTCCAGGAATAGATTCCATTACTGAGCGCCGGGCTATCCGGGATTTAGAACTGTTCGAGGATATCGATTTTACGTTTATTTTCTAAAGTGATTTTACTATTCGATAGTGCTAGTGGAATAGAGTTACCATTTTACTATATACTAGCTACTGCCTGCGAATTCGTCCGCGTCCTGCGAAACCCTCCCCCCATCCACCTTCTTAGGGGTGGTATTGCGAAAAACCCTTTTTTAGTGGATACCGAATCTTCACAAAGCACACCCTCCAAAATTTATGTCTCTAGGACCAGCGGTTTAGGCTGTGTGTTGATCTAACAGTCAGTCAGGACTTTGAATTTTACACAGGGTGTTCGGTAATTAATGGATACACTTTTAAGGGGACATTGTATTAATTATTATGAACAACTTTTACTAAGGGACCAAACAAGAAATCGCGAAAAAAAATCAGCTGTTCCCTACATATAAGTTCGCATAACTCGTCAAAATGTAGGAAACTGCTGAATCTTTTTTCGCGATTTCAGGTTTGGTCTCATAGTAATAGTTGTCCACAAAGATAAGTAAAATAGCCCCTGAAGAGGTTATCTATTAATTACTGGACACCTTGTAGTATATAGATCAGGGGTGGCCAACCGGTCTATCGCGATCGACTGGTCAATCGCGACTCTTAGTCCAGTCGATCGTGGCAAAGCAAAAAATATTTCCGACTACAAACCAGATTTGCTGATCTAGCGAAAGATGCTCAAACGATGCTCACATTAATATAAATAAGTAGTTACTAAGAATAATTTTCAGTTTTATATTTTCCCTGTTAATAAAATAAAAAAATACTGATGCTGTTTCATATAAGATTTCAAGAAGTATGTAATTGGTAGATCGCACAGCGTGTCGTCAGTGAACAGTAGATCTTGGGTCTAACCAAGTTGGCCACCCCTGATATAGATTGACGTTACTATAGCATCAGAATATTTGATGGCGACAGGATTTTGCTTCTTCTACGGTCATGCAGAAGAATAAGCATTATCAGCCTATAATGTTCCCATTGATGGGATACAGCCCTCCTCTCTATGCGAGGGAGTGAACCTTAGTTCACTACGCAGGTCCAGTGCGGGTTCGTGGATGTCACACAAGTCTTCGTATTTTTGGTTCTAGGACATGCCATTTTTCTCACGATGTTTCTCCTCCTCTAACCGTTATGAGAGCAGTGGTGATGAAATTAAATACACAAAGTAAAGTACCTGGCTGGTTTCAAAATCACGACCTACAACTTGTAAGTCGGGGCCGATAAAATTGGGCAAACACTGTTCATGCGCGGTTATGTCGTTGGCATAATCTAGGCACCGTTGAAACGGAAGAAATTAAAGACAAAATGTAGAATGATTTGTACGGCACGATAATATCTCTTTGCTTAGAAGATGTTCTTTGTAGAGTAGAGTTTGAAGTGGTTATGCTACTCGCATGTGTGCAGATTGTGACGTCTACTATTTTTACCCGACTGCGTCAGAAGGAGGGTTATGTTTTTCGAGTGTATGTATGTATGTATGTATGTATATTTCTTTGGCACGCCCTGTAGCCTAAACGGCTTGATCGATTTCAGCTTGAGAGGTGCTGTTAGATTCGTCTTAATTGTGAGAGTGACACTGGGTATATCAAAATTGAAAAAAAATTAAAATGGCCGATTTTTGGCGCAATATGTGTTCAAAAAAATTTTTTTTTTCTCGAAACCTATCGAGTGGGGTATCAAAATAAAGGGTTTTAAAAGGTGATTACAAAAATATATATAACTTATATGGTTAAAAGTAATTCGAAGTGACAAATCGTAAAAAACACGTACCCAGAACTAAATCGTTTGCGAAATCTTTCACATTTGTAAACTAAAAAGCTGGAAATAAAAAAAGTAATTTAAAAAATAAAAAAACCCGACTGCGAAACTGAAAAGCTACAAACAAGCCCATTTTAAATTAAATAAAAGTTGGAAGCAGGCGGGACCCATACCATTTTTATTATATTTTAAAATTCAAATGGGTCCCGCCTGCTTCCAACTTTTATTTAATTTAAAATGGGCTTGTTTGTAGTTTTTCAGTTTCGCAGTCGGGTTTTTTTATTTTTTAAATTATTGATTTTGCATCTCCGAAATATATCGCTTATAGCTTCGTGACAGCTGCGCGCGCGTGAGTCGTTGCCCGGTATGTTACCATGTTATAAATATTATTTTCCTACAACTTCTTATCTTTTTGTTTTTTTGTTCTTTGTTTGCGTCATGTTTATCGCAAATAAATATATATTCTTTCTTTTTTTCTTCTATCGCTTTATGAGTTCTTTGACTATTTCAATAAAAAAAATTACTTATGTATGCCGTTGAATGCAATAAAATACACTAGGTGAAGTAATCCTTGGTTTGCGTTGAAGAATCATCACTAACACCTCATCTTTTGAAATGGTGAGTAAAAGCATAGCGAGGAAACTTAAAACTTTGAAGCTGTATCTGGACTTAGATGTCCCAAGTGCTCTTCAATCAATGTTACTTCTCTGTACAAGAAGAGGATTTCACCTTACAGTGGAACAATTACAAGTGGCCATTATCATCATCATTTCAACTGAAAGACGTTCACTGCTGGTCTTATGCCCCAAATTAAAAATTAAAATAATCAGCCTGTGTTGTACTACTGCAGGGCAAATGCCTCTCTTTCCTGTTTCGACTCAATTCGATCCTGAGCCTCTGTGGTTCTTTCCTCAAAAGACCATTTCAGACACCAATCTACATGGCCTTCACATGATTTGACCAAGATTTTGTCTGGACTTTAAAAGAGACTGTGACCTCTGAGTTTGTTTCGGCCTTTCGTCTCAGAGTAGTCAAATAGGAAACGCCGACCTCATCCAGTTTAAAAAAATATGATTTACGTGTAAAAGTGTTTGTACAAACCTACTTACAGAAAATAAATCATTTATCACTTATAGCCTCATAATAAGAGTCAAGGTCGTCTCGCCATCTATGCCTGGGTGTTTTGCGATGCGATGGACGTTTTCAGGAACCCATGCTGTGATGGTCAGGCCACAATGCATCAGACATGCGGCAAACGTCCGGCCCAGACCCATTTGAGCTTGGCAGCTTTTTTGGTGACGTCTGCGACCTGTGTCTTACATCAGTCGTTACGGGTAGTCAGAAGCCCGAAAGTCTGACAACCAGTCTTACCACGGGGTATCGTATTACCCAGTAACTGGGTTGTGTAGGTCAGATAGGCAATCGCTCCATGTAAAATACTGGTATTCAGATGCATCCGGTTAGACTGGAACCCGACCCCAACATAGTTGGTAAAAGGCTAGGCAGATGATGATGTCTGCGATCTATGTCTTAGAGCGCAGTAAAGCGACACCATATCGACCGGTCTTCTCACTTTCAGCGGATTCCCGTAATCATTACTAGATCATCGATCCACTTTGTGGGAAGCCTACCAACGCCTTTCGGTATCATAAGTGGTATTATTAACATAGCATTATTAAAATAAACTTACCTAGAATCAGTATTAGATGATATAACAATACCATCTCTTTCCCACACGAATCTCCCAGGATGTGGTCCATTCAGCGTACATTGTAGACTGACCTGCAACCAAGAATCTACTTTAACCTTCCAGAAACAAGGTGGAAATTTAAGTGGCAAGATAAGAAGTATAATATTGAAATCGGGAAACAAAGAACGGTTCTGAATATAATACAATGTTGAATTTAAAATGGCACTTCAATTGAAAGACCTGGGTTTATATTGTTTGCTTGAATATTTTCTCTTTATTTTCATAGTTGGGTTTGTTTAAAAGTCGAGAATTGTAGTACTTATAATACTTCTACAGGATAAATAAAAACGTCGTCTTTTATTTATTTACTGATAGCCATCAGAATGCAGTCCCGAGAAAAACGTTATCCAACATGTTAATTCACAGTATAAATGCAAGTCATCATCTACCTAGCCTTTTTCCAACTATTATTGGGGTAGGCTTCTAATCTAACCGAATGCACTTGAATACAGGTATTTTACGTGGAGTGACTGCCTATCTGACCTCCACAACCCAGTTTCTGGGTAACACGATACCCCTTGGTAAGACTAGTTGTCAGACTTTCGGGCTTCTGACGACACGTGACGACTGTCAAAGATCTACGAATGACAGCCGGGACCAACAGTTTAACGTGCTTTGCGAGGCACAGAGGGGTCTCGGTATGTAAACATGATCACACATCCACGGACCAACCGCGGCCAGAGTAGCTTAACCCGTACGGCTATTATTACATAGCCACGAGCCCCTCTACACTCTAAAAGCAAGTGTGTTTTTGAATCACTCCGCAGGTTTCCAGAAACTATAGTGTGAAACAGTGGGCCTAGCGCAAACGAATGAAGTAAAAGTAACGAAAAGTAAAACAATTGAAATTGAAAAACTTATATGAAGCGAGGTTGAAGTGCTGTCTTTTCAACTGGGGGCCTAAAAAGGCCACTTTGGAGAATCATAAAAGGATAACATTATGAGTCGTAATATGGCGAAGACAGTCCGTGTTTTTCTTTTTTACGCTGCACGACTTAAGTATAATCAAAGAGATTGAGATTGGATTTGGATCGAATTAATTGGTATTTTAGCACAGACAAAAAAAAAATAACTGAAAAATGCTTCACCAATAGGATTTGATACGATTAACTTAACGGTTAACTGTCCATTATGTTATCCTTTTATGATTCTGCCAATGTGGCCTTTTTAGGCCCCCTGATCCTAGGAATTGACACTATTGACAGCTCACTTTACTTTCATTCATTCATTCATTCATTCACGGTGACATAGTATAGATGACGGTTGATGTTTGTTCTACATATTCGTGTTTCTTAGTTACTTGATGCGATTTTCACCATAACTGTCAGAATTTAATGTGAATGGTTCACTGCTACAATACACTAATGGTTTAAACACTCGCAAGTAAATATGGTGTAGTTACTGAACATTCTTAAAATAGTAAAAAAAAAAAATTACACATAATCAGCCAATAATGTTTCCACTGAAGGGACACAGGCCTCCTCTGTTCGAGAGGGAGTGGGCCGTAATCTACCACGCAGGCCCAATACGGGTTGGTAGATGTCACATGCCTTCGAATTTTTAGTTCAAGGACATGCCGGTTTCCTCACGATGTTTTCCTTCACCGGTTTAAGCAGTTATAGTGACGAAATTATTTACACAAAGAAAAGCGCTTGCTTGGGTTCGATCCCACGTCCTACTCATTAATCGAGGCCTTTATCACTGAGCCACCACTGCTCTTATTTACAAAATGTCTGAATATGTGTTTATAAACACACACAAACATACACTTTTCTATACTTATAATAAAGCTGATGAATTTGTCTGTCTGTGGAACACGCTAATCTATGAAACTACCAGTTGAATTTGAAAAAAATATTTTTGCATTTAGTAGCGCAATTTCTGAGGAAGCTCTTCACGCTCAAACGGCTGAACCAATTTTGATAAAATTTCGTATGGAGGTAGCTGACAACCTGGATTAACATATACAGGCTACTTTTTATCCCGAAATTCCAACGGGATCGAAAATTATGCGGGTGAAACCACGGGGCGCAGCTATTGGAATGTAACACAGACGACGTTGCGGGAAGAAGCCAGTCGTTTATAAATTCTATCACCCCATGCTTATCGAGGGATGTTTATGGATTGAAAAATTAATAACAGGTATTTTATTCTCAAGGACTTATGAATAATTTGAGCCCCAATTAAAGGCGGAAAAATCCCGAATCCCTGTTGTTCATTGCTCAGTCACGTCTGAACGAAGCAGAGCAACATAATTAAATTTTGTACGGGGCAACGGAAACATGCTAATTTTTCCCGGGAAAACTTACGGCTCCCTTGGGCTACAAAGATAGAAGCCGCGGGTAGAAAAATAAGTAATGCTTAAATTGATTAGGCAAATACTTGATGTTCATTGGAGTGAAGTACCTTTAATGGAATGTTGTTTTATTATATTTATTTTAATATGGAATTTTTGACCTCTTCATGTATCACACTAATATTATAAAGGCGAAAGTTTGTAAGTGTGTGTGTTTTATATGTTGCAGCTAGTTGACGATAATTGGAATTAAATTTAGTCGAAAAATACTAAAAATAAACCACTTCTTTAGTTAAATTCTAAACGCCTTTTTCGTGTATCTCATGAAAGATGGAAACTCGTATAGCCGTGCTACGCGAGCTATAGTCTGTTCTAAAAGTATCTAAAGAAAAAGCAAACAAATGGATCAGATCAGAAATGTACCTGTAGAAACAAATTTATAGTGCCACTTATGTATAGATTGCTTTGATTTGATTATTTCAATACTTAAACCTGGAATTCTAATGTTAAATCGTCTTAAGGATGTTATTACCCAAATTTTAGTCATAACGTTAATACAGATGAATGAGTTAATAATTTCCTTTAGCGAGTGCTTGTGTGATAATTTAATTTGAACAGGGTTTGTTTACACTTCCATCAGATACTTTTGAAACAGACCATACCTACGTCGTAGCAATGTGCTACGCCAGCAAGCTACGCCGTAGTGCCGTGCTACGATTGCAGATTTTGCAAGTATTATTATTTAGTATCGTTAGGAAGCTATCTTTGTGAAATAAGTTCAGGAATACCAATTTTAAAAACCCGTATGTAGGGTCGGAACAGTCATCGATAGACGCTTTTTAAATTAATGAAACTCTAAAACTTTTTTGCGCTTCTAACAATGCGCTTTCTTTTAACAATTGAGCCTCTTTTTAATTTTGTGGCCTTTTCTCACAGTTTCGTTTCTCGTTTCTCACAGTAACAAAGCTAGGGTATGCTGACCAAAGGGGTTAGGTTAAGTTAGAACTGTGACCAACCGCTCCATCTAAGTTGGTTGCAGTTACTTGGCTATTTAGTATTTTTGGGACTTCAAAATAGTAATTACTTGAGGTTCACAAAGAGAGACGCATAAATTACATTAGGTGGTTCAATAATATTTTTAGGAGACCAAAATGGGAATTATTAGAGGTTCTATTAAATACATGCCCAAATAAATCAAATGACGTCACGAATATTCTTAAATGGCATTGAATTATTAGGGCGAGTGATACCGCCGTGAACGAAAAGGATGGATTGCCGCCAATAAATGGGAAATATTTAACTGGTCCTCTAAAAACTTATTGACCTTCTTGTGATGAACACTTTACTATTTGTATTTACTACTTGTACTTTTTCTTGTGCTGTTTTTTTCTTTTTTTATACTTGTATTTTTGTGCACTTTTTAAATTAAAGAACCTCTAAAACCTTTTTGTGCTTCTAACGATGCACTTTCTTTTAACAATTGAGCCTCTTTTTAACTTTCTGGCCTTTTCTCACAGCTTCGTTTCTCATAGTTACTAAGCCAGGGTACCCTGACCATTTGATCTGGGCCACACGTTTGGTTAGGTTAGAACTGTGATCAACCAAGCGCGAGCCGTATCGGTCACAGTATCTAAACTAGGGCACCCCGAAAAAAGGGGGGAATTGTGACCAATCGCATCATCTAAGTTGGTCGCAGTTACTTGGCTATTTAGTTTTTTGGAAAAAGAGGTGCAATAATTATATTAGATTATCAATAATATTTTTAGAAGCGCAAAATAGGAATTATTAGAGGTTCTATTAAAATACATGCCCAAATAAATCAAATGACGTCATGAATATTCTTAAATGACATTGAATTATTAGGGCGAGTGATAACGCCGTCAACCAAAAGGGTGGATTCCCGGTTCCAAGAATGCCATATTGGATTTTTCTGTCAGAAACCTCGCATTGAGTTATATCGCTAGTTGTAATTTGTCGGTAATGTGAGTTCTGGGTACAGACACAAATCTGACAAATGATGTACGATAATTTATTTCTGTAAATTGGTTGTAAAAAACATTTTTACAAAAGTGAAGTATTATTTTAAAACTAGATGAGGTTGGACATGTAAATATCTCACCTTTGAATTTTTTGGTGGGTGCACCATAGGTACACCTCTGCTTAACTCTTACGGGAAAAATAGGGCTCATGTTATGTTATGTGTTATGGTGTGGCCTTCGAAGTGAGTTACTATGATTGGTTTATCGGTGTAACGCTATCTACAATGCCACATGCGATCAACGCGTCATACTGACGTCACGCAAAATTCTGCATCGCGCAATCAGAGTTTACCGTGCAACTAGCATAGATACAACTACAACGGCCCGACAGGAATCATCGGGCAGTTGCCCGCCAGACACAACACCCGTCTGGTCGGAAGATCCTCCCTTTTCTATAGAGTATGAATGAGCTTTACACCCTGTTCCTCATACCTCTATACCGGAATCAGAAGAGCCAATCACATCAAGTCAAGTTATATTGGCTTGTGACTAAGTAATAACATCCGCATGGGTCGATCGATCAGGTTAAGCTACGCTTGCCGCGGTTGGTCCGTGGATGGGTGACCATCTTCATATACCAATACCCCTCCGTGCCTCGGAAAGCACGTTAAGCCGTTGGTCTCGGCTGTCATTCGTGGACCTTTGACAGTCGTTACGAGTCGTCAGTGGCCTGAAAGTCTGACAACCAGTCTTACCATGGCGTATCGTATTACTCAGTGACTGGGTTGTGGAAGACAGATAGGCAGTCGCTCCATGTAAAATACTGGTATTCAGCTGCATCCGATTAGATAACATAGTTGGGAAAAGGCTAGGCAGATGACTGTTGACCACATTTAACTCTAAAAATAATTTTATTTGGCATTCAAAACCCAGTTCAATACCACACAAAACAAATATTTGAATGTTCTGTAGATAATTGTTTGGGGTTAGGGTATTTTATGTCAGCAAAACGGCGGGTTTTTTATTCGGTGGAATATTCTAGCGTTTAAAAAACTGCGATCCGTAGTGTAAAGATAATTAATTCCTTTCTACATACTTACATCAACTCCAGGCATAACAGTGGTCTCGCTGAAGTGTTGTGATATAATCATTGGTAAACTTCTTCTGTATCGATACTGGACATCGTGCGAATCTGCAATAAAGTAGAAAATATCAGTAAGTTGTTCTGTAAAGAAAACACACATAAAATCCATACTAATATTATTAATTCGAAAGTAACACTGTCTGTCTGTCTGTCTGTATGTCTGTCTGTCTGTATGTTACCTTTTCACACCTAAACCACTAAACGGATTTCGATGAAATTTGGCAGAGAGATAGATTGCATCCAAGGGAAGGACAAAGGATAGTTTTTATCGACATACCTCGCGGGTCCTCCGTTTTTTCGTCGGTTAAAAAAGGAAATATATTATGTGGGGCTAGCAAGGAATATCAAATGTGGGGTAAACTTTGTGCGGCGAATGCGGAACAAATCACATTACTGAGTGCCTCATTGGTTTAGTGGTCGCAAGCATGATAGCTGAGCATGAGGTCTTTGATTCGACATCCAGATCGGAGGAACGGTATCGGATTTTCCTACTAGATTTACAGGGTCGTTACCCTATAATTGACAATAGGCATGCCCTCAACTACTTTCGTTTTAACAACATAATTGGTGAAAGGTGACTAGAACCCTAATTGGTGAAAGCTGACCAGCACTCTAATTGGTGAAAGGTAACCATCACCCAAATTGGTGAAAGGTGACCAGCACCCTAATTGGTGAAATGTGACCAGCACTCTAATTGGGGAAAGGTGACCACCACCCTAATTGGTGAAATGTGACCAGCACCCTAATTGGTGAAAGTTGACCAGCACTCTAATTGAGGAAAGGTGACCAGCACTCTAATTTAGGAAAGGTGATCAGCACCCTAATTAGTGAAAGGTGACCAGAAGCTTTATTGGTGAAAGGTGACCAGCACTCTAATTGGTGAAAGGTGACCAGCACTCTAATTGGTGAAAAGTGACCAGCACTCTAATTGGGGAAAGGTGACCAGCACCCTAATTGGTGAAAGGTGACCAGCACTCTAATGGTGACAGGTGACCAGCACTCTAATTGGTGAAAGGTGACCAGCACCCTCATACGCAATGAGGTAACACACTATCAATCTCGATTTGAATCATTTTGAAGGATATTGCTAATCCATTGCTTCATATGTTCGAAAAATGTGTCTACTCAACAACATAAATAATGCAATGAATATTGTTGAACTGTCAAAATGAAACCCATTGCTACTGATAGTGTGTTACGCAACTGACCCTGCTGGAAACAATACACCTCTGCCTACACCTTTATAACGGCACTTTGTATATGTGTAATCTTATAACGTACAGACGCCAGCACATCAACCTACTACGATGAGTCAAATTTCTTGAATAGATTTTCAACTTTATCGCTAAAGCGATAATTTTTTTCTCCTCACAGTTAATTTTGTTTATATGTATGTATGTATGTATCTATCTATGTATTAGTATTTATGCTTGTATATTATAGTCATTTCCTATCTATTTATCCCGTATGTTGTTGCACCTGCCATGTTTTGTCTCTGCATCACCCTAAGGTTGACTGGTAGATAATGCCTCAGGCATTAAGTCCGCCTTTGTACAGTATTTCTTTTACATGTGCATAAAGTTTTAATAAAAAAATAAATAATAAAGCATAAGGTTCAAAGTTGATTGGGAAAAATTGACAGTTTACAATATGCTGTGCCCGCGGTTTCGCTCACGTGACCATGTATGTTTGGCATTGAAAATGAAACACAAACATATACAAATCATATTAATTACATATTATAAAGGCGAAAGTTTGTGAGTGTGTGTTTATATGTTTGTTATTTCTTCACGCTCAAAGAGCTGGACCAATTTTGATAAAATTTTGTGTGAAGGTAGCTGACACCTTGGATTAACATAAAGGCTACTTTTTATCCCGATATTCGCACGGGATCGACAGTTATGCGGGTGAAACCGCGGGGCGCAGCTAGTGAATCCATAAGTCATTATTATTTCATTCGAATCAGCCTCATGTTCATAATTCATTGCTCCGTCAGTTTAACAGATCGTTAAAAATGTGCAGTCTTTTATAAGTGACGGTGCACTTACCGGCTCAATTAAGGTTTAATAAAGAACATCTGTTAATCTGTCAGGGTAAAAGTTTTCCAATGAATTTAATATCTATAGTAGGTAGTAGTTACTGCCGTAATTTACAAGACAGATAAATACCTCTTATGCTTGTAATTTCATGCGGAAACAAGCTTTATAACTTTCATTGAACTTTTTCTTGGAAGAATATTTAATTTAAGTATAAAGTAGCTTGCCGTTATCTGCTCAGCCTTTTGCCAAATATGTTGGGGTCGGATTCTAGTGTTGCCGGAAGCAACCGCATACCAGTATTTTACATGGAGCGACTGCCTATCTGACCTCCACAACCCAGTTACTGGGCAATACGATGCCCCTTGGTAAGACGGGTCGTTAGCTTGTGTTAAAGCTATAATAATAATTCACCCCTGAATTCATTGCTTTTATTAAAATAATAATATCATAACAACGCGCTGATATTTCTCGATGTATTAGTCAGATAGAGGTAAACCTACATGTCACCAGTTATGTTAACGTCTTGTGGCGGTATCTACATCGCCACATGAGAAAAACGCGTCATACTGACGTCAGGCAAAAACCTGCATCTCGCAAACAGAGTTTACGCGCAACTAGCATAGATACAACGGCCCGACAAGAATCATCGGGCTTTTGCCCGCTAGACACAACACCCGTCTGGTTGGAGGATCCTCCCTTTTCTATAGAGTATGAGTGAACTTTACACCCTGTTCCTCATACCTGTATAGTCTCATGTAAAAGGAAGTGAAGCTATTGCCATCAACCAGGCACAAATCTGCACCCTGCTGCAGAGAAATAACTAATGGAATAACACAAAAACACTTTTCCCAACATGGGAATCGAACCCAGCACCAGACGTTCAGCAGTCGCGCTTGCAACCACAATACCAATTTTCAATAAGTCACTGAATCTGCTTTGAATCAAAGAAGCGGAACAGATCAAAACAGAAAAACGTTCTAGAAATTTCGATGTTAGAACTTTGTAGAACTTTCTAGAAGTCTGACGACAGTAATTATACTCTATTTGAAATAAGATTAGACATTTAAATAAACCTTTTTTACAGTCCGTTCAATCGATTTTGACTTCTATTGAATTGGTGGCATAACAAATGGCAGCTACATTAAACAGTTGGTATTGTAACCACGTTTTTTGTTTTAATGCCATCCTTATGCCTACGGAATACCTAGAAGTCAAAATCAGTTGAACGTAAACTGTAAAAAGTTTTATTTAAATGTCTTATCTTATTTCAAATGGAGTATAGATGTGTGTGTAAACATATATCCCTATATAAAAACAAAAATGATTACCAAACTGTTTTTTTTATTTGATCCAAAGGTTGCGAACCCCTGAATGTGTGTTTACAAAATTTATAGCTTCTTGTGACTTTGTGCGCGTGAAATTTTGTTATTTTACATAATATCCTATGTCACTCGGCAATACCGCTTCCCATTAGTGAAAGAATTTTCGGAATCGGATTAGTAGTTCTGACCCCTACATATTAATAATATATAAACTCGCAAATATTACATTTTTGTAAAATTATAAGTATTGATTATTTCTCCTCCTATTTATAAACTTGTACATTATTATTATTTTAAGAGTGTTAACTTTTTAAATTACATAAATATAACATAAGTACGTATCTCAATTTCTCAAGTGAGATGTTCGGGCAAATAAACAGTAAAACGAACTCGATAAAAAAGTATAGATATACAAAGAGGTCAAATTGTTTGTTTGTTGGCAAGAGATAATCTGTGGCAGTAGGTACTGATACGATCAGAAAAAATATTTCACAGATAAAAAGCAAAACTTTTCTTACGTGTCTTAGGATGTTTTATTTTATGTCAAAGCGAGTAGCAGAAGAACGGGCAAAAGCTAATAGAAAAATAACGATTTTTGTTCAACTTACCTTTTAAATCGCGTTGTATATTCCTGAGCTTAAACTCCCCGATACTGTAATGCGACCTGAAAAAAAAAAAACATTGCTATAAGATCCTAATTATTTATAATGACGTGAAAGACGAAACTTTAGCTTTAATGAAGGGTATTTTTATTAAAATACGGGAAGGAATTTATGTTAATAATGTTAAGGGTGGCCCAGGGCGGAATTCTGTATTATTCAACGCGAAATCTTACAACGTGCAAACCACTTCAATATCATGTTCGAAATTTCAACCGTATGGACAACATAAATTTTTAGGGTTCCGTAGTTCTGACAAGGAACCCTTATAGTTTCGTCATGTCTGTCTGTCTGTCTGTCCGAGGCTTTGCTAAGAGACCGTTAGTACTAGAAAGCTGAAATTTTGTAGGAGTGTGTATATCAATTACGCCGACAAAGTGGTAAAATAAAATTTTTTAATTTTTTTTTTTTGGGGTAGCTGCCCTATATGTGAAGTGGGGATAAATATTTTTTTCGTCGTCTACCCCATCGTGTGGGGTATCGTTGAATAGGTCTTCTAAAATGACTTGGGGGTTGCTATAAATATTTTTCGATTTAATGCTCCATTTACGAAATATTAAACTTTAAAGTGCAAATTTTTGTTCCAATAGGGCCCCCCTCTCTAAAATCTAAACTGCGGGCTTGAAAAATCTGAAAAAATTCGCGATGATAGTGCATTTTATGAACTTTAAAGGAAAACTATAGCGGTTAAGATAACTTTATTAGTTTAGCAGTAATAGTCGTTGAACTTGGGTGTTAGATAATTTTGTACTAAATACAAAATCCTTAGCATTAATCCTTTAAAGTGACTAAGATGAAGTAATTGCTTGTTTATAACGAGTAAATACTTGCATTGAAAAACAAAATATAACATAACGGCTACTACGGAACCCTACACTGTGCGTGGCCCGACACGCACTTGGCCGGTTTTTATATGTAATTAGGTATATATTATATTCAGTTTTAATGGTCTATGCTTATCTTTATATTTAAAATATTTATTTCTTAATGTTCATGGCTCCCTACCACTGATTATCTACCTACCACTAACCTACCACTCTTTGTCTCTGCATCACCTAAAGGTTGACTGGTAGAAAATGCCTATGCCATTAAGTCCGTCTCTGAACATTTATGTGCTTGAAGTATTAAATAAATAAATAAAATGCCATAAAACGAGCCCGGTGAGGTCAATCAATGTAGACGGCGGCCACTTGACCGATATCATTTTCCCGAGTTGATGGAAATAATTCGAATTCATTAAATAAACTTAGTCCACAAGTAGAACTAAAACATTTCATTGCTAAAAAAAATTACAGTAAAACAACATCGGGTATTTGCCTACTTTAGCCCCACCCTGTACTAGAGAACGATTGTCATTTACAATCACCATGCCTTCTTTGATAACTGCAAGAGGTCACTATCCAAATTCTTGACAAACAGTTAAATAATCAAAACTATTGCTTAGAAATTGTAGAACTGCGAAAATCAACCCTTTTTTTGGGTGGGAATTTATCAAATAACTTCTCCCGCTCTGGGTGGAGTCGGAAGGCGTGTCAGACTTTTACTGACTACAACCCACCCGTGTTCCTTCAGTTGCCTGTGCCAGGGGCCACGGTATCTCTTTCGAACAACCCGCGACCCTGGCAGGCGAAAATCAACCTCAAAATCAAATCTGCCAACCGCCAACCATGTCACTCAACAAAGATAACTCGGAAACCAGAGCACAGAAACTAGAAATGCCAACTATTACAGAAGAATCTATAGTCACCCGATAAGACCAAGACATCCTTTGAAGATTATCAACCAAATAATTTGGAAACTCGCTGAGTCGAAAAAGCTTATTACTCTCCAATACACTTTGAAGTCACTCGAGGGTCTTTGAAGATGTATTTAGAAGCATAGACGGTGTCTCTACAATATTATGATACTTTATACTATATTATAGGTACTAACTAAAACTATCTGTTCCATAATGTTAATCGTCTTTGATGTGGACCTAAAGGGGTATATATGACCTTGTGTAGAAAGGGTGAATGATGCGATGGTGCGTGAACGTCGAGCGGGTCCAATGATCTTTAGAAAGCGATTAACAAAATTCTAAAAGATGACAGGGATTGATCTAAGCAATGAAACGATATTGACGAAGATAAACAGGGTGGCAGGGTCCTGCAACCTGTTACCAAGAATTCAGTACATGATCCTGAACTTTTCTGACCCACCCTCCCACTACTTGAACGCGCCCCAGAAGGTGGTAGCCGTAAGGCTTATCCGGGGCTACCGCACGATCTCGGGTGAGGCGAGCCTCCTTGCCGGACTGCCGCCATGGGATCTGGAGGCAATAGTCCCCGCGTGTCTGTATGAGTGGCGCGCGGAGGCACTACGCCGGGGGGAAACTCCGTTTCCGCGGCAAATTGCGGCGGAGCGGACGGATCTCCGACACGATCTCATGGCGACATGGTAAGAGCGACTCAGCGACTGGCACGCCACGATAGCGGCGATAAGACCCCTTTTTGAGGAGTGGCTAGACAGGCGCCACGGCGCAGCGCCTTCACCTACCGCCTGCCACAGGTCCTCACCGGACACGGATGTTTCGGGAGGTTTCTGCACATCATCAGGCGGGAGGAAACGCCCGGGTGTCACCAATGCCAGGATCGCCCAGAAGACACGGTGGAGCACACGGTGGAGGTCTGCCCCGCTTGGGCGGAGCACCGCCGTGTCCTCGTAGAGGCGATCGGCAGCGGCGGCGACCTCTCGCGTCCGGCCCCGGTGCAAGTTATAGTCCGGGGCGAGAGGGAGTGGGAGGCAGACACCTCCTTCTGCGAAGCAGTCATGCTAGCGAAGGAGGTGGCGGGACGGATGAGGGAGAGAGCCTCCCGTCCCAGCCGCCGCGGGAGACGCTCCGGGCGTCGGGAGCCACGGGACGACTCCCAGCCACCGCAGGCGCAGGTCTGCGGGCGGAGAGTAATGGGTAGCTCACCGTCCGATCAGGACCAGGCCCATGCCGGACGGAGCTTATGTGTTCCACGCGCGCCTCAAAGAGATGTCAGCAGCAGAGAAGGGGCCTCTTAGGGCCGCTTCACCTTCCGCTCCACCCAGAGCGGGAGGGGTCATTTGATGATATCTCATCCGGAAAAAAAAACAGCCGCGCAGGTCAACCAATCAGGTTAAGCTACGCTTGCCGCGGTTGGTCCGTGGATGGGTGACCAACTTCACATACCAAGACCTCTCCGTGCCTCAGAAAGCACGTTAAGTCGTTGATCCCAGCTTTAATTCATGGATCTTTGACAGTCGTTACGGGTCGTCAGAAGCCCGAAAGTCTGACAACCAGTCATACCAAGGGGTATCGTATTACCCAGTAACTGGGTTGTGGAGGTTAGATAGACAGTCGCTCCATGTAAAATACTGGTATTCAGCTGCGTCCGGTTAGACTGGAAGCCGACCCCAACATAGTTGGAAAAAGGCTAGGCAGATGATGATTATAGGCAATCTTCTAAGACAAAAAAAAGTTATAAATCATAACGGCCTTACTAAATTTTGCATGTATTCAATTGATATATAAAAAAGTGGTTTGGGCTCCGCTCGCCCCTTGGGTCTTGCCCCTTTCGATTAAAATGTTCCACTCACCCCGTTTTTTATTATTTTGGTGTAGTGATTCGCCCCTTACGAAGGGGTGAGTGGAAATTTTCCACTATGCTTTTATCCAGAAACACAAAGTCCAACAGTCAGCCAGCAATATTAGCAAAGTCCTTCCTTCTCGTAGAAAGAAACTAAATAAAATACTGGTTGGTTGGGAGCGCAGGCGTTTCCCCAATAACTTGGTTTGCCTAACTCAGTTTGTTTCGAAGTGCACGGTACGGAGTGCAAAGCCTGAGAGTTCGAGGATGAATATATCTCGTTAGTGCCTTAATTTGAGAGAATTCTGTTGACTTCATTTGTATGACATCTTTTTAAGGGCGTATGTAACATAATTATTCCTTTCACTTACTTGTAGAAATCGTTTATTGTGATCATGTTTTATGAATATCGCAGTTTTCTCATTATCGAATTCTCAAAATCAGCCTATTGTTTACCTGGAATTGTGCCTGGTTATAGACTCGCCCTTTCAAGGTATAGGTACACAATCCGCGAAATTTGGATGTAAAGTAACGAGCGCTCCTATGTACCTAAACACATTTCACAAACACACACACGCAAAATTCAAAACCGATTTTCTGGTGAAATAAGAAAGAAGGAAAGAAAGAAGAGATGAGACCTAATTTTTAATAGTAAGGGTTCCAAAATACTATGTTCTCCATCAATCTGCCTAGCTTTTTGCCAACTATGTTGGAGTCGGCTTCCGGTCTCACCAGTATTTTACATGGAACGACTGTCTATCTGACCTCCACAACGCAATAGGACCCCCTTGGTAAGGACTGGCAGTCAGACTTTCGAGCTTCTGACGACCCGTAACGACTGTCAAAGATTCACGATTGACAGCCGGGACCAACGGCTTAATGTGTTTTCCGAGTCACGGAGGAGGTATTAGTATGGAAAAATGGCCACCCATCCACAAACCAACCGCGGCAAGCGTAGCTTAACCTGATCGATCGACCCGTGCGGCTGTTATTACTTAGCCACAAGCCTCTCAGCCCGAAATACTATGTTCGTAACAATAAAACTAAAACTCAAAGCAATATTTCAAACCATTAACAGGCACTTTTGAATTGTCAAGAAGTCGGTCAATCGGAAAATATGAAGCTAGTTGCCCATTCTAAAGCGTAGGTACCTATGGAGAAGAATGGGCAAGAAACTCCATGGACACTCTTTAAATTATATTTTACAAAAATATTAGTTAGGTACATCATTACTTTTGAAGTAGTGTGAGAACGATGTAAAAATAAACGCAACCACAAGGCAAAAACGCCGAAAAAACATGTTTGTGTATGGGAGCCCCCCTTAAATATTTATTTTATTTTAATTTTATTATTTATTATTAAAGTTAAAATACAACTGAGTATTTTGTGAATATTTCAAGTAGGACCTGTTGCCATTTTTGATATCGAGCAAAAAAGGGCAAAAAAATCGCGTTTGTTGTATGGGAGTCCCCTTAAATATTTATTTTATTTTGTTTTTAGTATTTGTTGTTATAGCGGCAACAGAAATACATAATTTGTGAAAATTTCAACTGTCTAGCTATCGCGGTTCTTGAGATACAGCCTGGTGACAGACAGACAGACGGACAGACAGACAGACGGACAGACAGCGAAGTCTTAGTAATAGGGTTCCGTTTTTACCCTTTGGGTACGGAACCCTAAAAAGACGTAGGTACGCGTTCCCACCACGTTCGCGACGTTCTCGTCCAGAGTAGGTACAACAACAATCAATATAGTAGGAGGAAATCACTTTAAAATGTTGCTTACAAATGATTGCTCGTGACGAATAGAGAAGGGAATACAAGCTAACGGTCTTATTTAAAACCGTTTTTAACGGTTTTATTAGCAAGCTTTTAGATGTTCTATAACTTATTATGAATAAGACCGTATGACTTTACCCAACATGAGTATTGAACCCAGGAGAGCACACTCCAAATGCATAACACACAATCTTATCAAGTCTTTCACAATCCGAAGGATTTTGGCAGAAATTCCATGCATTGCTTCCCCGACAACGTAAATAACGCAAAGAATGTTGTCGAAATGTCAAAAAAAAACCGGGCAAGAGCGAGTCGGACTCGAGCACCGAGGGTTCCGTACCATCAAATGTTTTTAAATTTTCATCGGCGAGGCCTATATTTGTCAGAGAATTTTAACACTGTGCACTGCGGTGTAGAATATTGCAGTTTTATGTCAGCGCCATCTCTTGACCGATAGTGGAACTAATGTAACTTTTGTTGATGATTTCTGAAAAAATGTGCTATTTAGAGACTTTGTTGTATTTTTCCTGTAATCTTTACATAAACTTCTATAACATAGAATAATTCCAGATTTTTCTCTTTGCAAACTTCGGAGATAAGGGAGAGGGTATTATTTTTTTTTTACATTTATCATCAAAAGTCAAAAACAATGGGGCCTAAAAAAAGAAAAAAATGTTTCAGAATATGCAAACTGCGCTCTTTCATATGATACCTCACATGCCTTAGTAGCCCCAGTTCGAATTTTTCAGACCCCCTTTTATCGCTGTTGCAAAAAATATACATAATATATTTTTATTTCTTTCTTATTTTAAATGATAAATGATAAATGATAAATGATAAATGATTTATTTTCTGTAAGTAGGTTTTTACAAACACTTTTACACGTCATCATATTTTTTAAACTAGATGTGGTCGGCGTTTCCTATCTGACTACTCTGAGAAGAAAGGCCGAAACAAACTCAGAGGTCACAGTCTCTTTTAAAGTCCAGACAAAATCTTGGTCAGATCGTGTGAAGACCATGTAGATTGATGTCTGAAATGGTCTTTTGAGGAAAGAACCACACAGATTGAGCGGACCTGTCCAATCAGTGCACGCATTTGTCAAAAATCGTGCAGCTCGACTCAGAAATGAGGAGCTCAACGATTCGACGAACAATACCAAAGAAAGGACATTTGGGTAGGCCGCGTAAATTACTCAAACTGCCAGATCATGATTAAAACTAAGAAGGAAAACAGAAAAAAAAAATGACCCACATAGTCCTCACATTCACAATAATTAAATGAAAAGAAAAATAAAAAATACTTTACAAAGTAAATATTCATGTCATTGTCTAAATAAAATTCATCAATGTCAATGTGTATATAAAAATCCGGACATAATCTTTGAGGACCATGTAGATTAGTGTCTGAAAAGATCTTTTGAGGAAAGAACCACACAGATTGAGTGGACCTGTCCAGTCAGTGCACGCATTTGTCAGTAACCGTGCAGCTCAACTCAGAACTTCAGGAGCTCAACGATTCGACGAACAATACCAAAGACAGGACATTTGGGTAGGCCGCATAAACTACTCAAACTGCCAGACCACGATTAAAATGTAAACAATGACCCACATAGTCCTCACATTCACAATAATTAAAATAATATAATACTTTATACAGTAAATGTACATGTCATTGTGTAAGTAAATAGATACTTAAAAAAAAAAAGAAAATATTAAAGTGTAAAAATTGCAAAATAACATTCACTGTCTAAACCTATTGGAGCAGCTCAATCCCAAGCCTTTTTGTCCTCAATATAGTCTTTTACAGTATAATAGGCTTTCTGGCATAGTTTTCGCTTTATGAAAGCTTTGAATTTATTTAGGCTTAGTTCTTGAATGTGGCTAGGAAGTTTATTATAAAAATGTATACATTGGCATCTAAACGAGCCACCTATTTTCTTGAGCCTTGTTGTAGGAACAACAAATTTGTGTTTGTTCCTAGTATTTATGTTATGGATATCACTGTATTTTTTAAACAGATTAATATTTTTATGTGCATACAAAAGATTATCATAAATGTACTGAGAAGGCACAGTCATTATATTAATCTCTTTAAATTTGTCTCTGAGGGAGTGTCTAGGACTTAATTTATAAATAGAACGAATTGCCCTTTTTTGTAAAATAAAAATTGTCTGAATATCGGCGGCATTTCCCCACAACAGAATACCGTACGACATCACACTATGAAAATAACTAAAGTAAACTAAACGGGCTGTCTCTAAATCAGTCAAATCACGAATTTTCCTAACGGCGTATGCTGCAGAGCTAAGCTTTTTTGACAATTTATCTATATGGGGGCCCCATTGAAGCTTGGCATCCAACGTTATGCCTAAGAATACTGTGGTATCTTCGGGTTTTAACTCTTCATCCTTAATGAGAACACTAGTTTCTACTTGTCTAACGTGGGGTATCGTAAACTTAATACATTTCGTTTTTTTTCCGTTAAGAAGTAGGTTATTGACATTAAACCAGTTAACTACTTTTGCAAGGGCGTTATTTACATTGTCAGTAACCAGCTGCTGACGTTTGATTTTAAACAAAAGAGAAGTGTCATCTGCAAACAACACTATATCATGATTATCCTTTATGAGATACGGCAAGTCATTGATATAAATAAGGAACAAGAAAGGACCAAGAATTGAGCCCTGGGGGACCCCCATTCTTACTACAGATCCGGGTGACCTTTTTCCGTTAACATCAACTCTCTGAATCCTATCACTCAAGTAATTTGCAAAATTTGCAAAATAGTTGAGCAAACGTCATCTAAAACTGTTCCAAATTTCAAGTTGATAGCATTTGTAGTTCTTGAGATATCCAGCTGTGACAGACAGACAGACAGACTTAGTCTCACCATAAGGGTTCCGTCTTTATCATTTTGGTACAGAACCCTAATTATAGGCATTGCAATTGGTGTGTTACGTAATTACCCCGCGATCTCACACTGAGCAAGTGCGCTTGGCATCAAGAGGCAGTTAGTTATAAAAATATACAATACAAATTATATAGAACTAAGATAATAAACTACCATTTTTCCTTGACAAAAATCAGGACACGAAACCCAACATTTTTGACCTACATTGCACGAAAAAAGGCTTATAAAAAGACAGGGCACAGCGAATTTCCACGCTACTTTCACGGGATTCCACTTTTTCATACTCTTTGCCTTTAATCTCTAAAAGCATAGTTTCAAAATTCCATTTAAAAGGTGGATTAATGGAATGGCTATATACATAGACTTGGTTCTGTAATATTAGATTATCCGATAGAGGTATGATGAAATTATTGGCTTCTAGTGCGTACGAAAATGGATTAAATTAGGCTAAACTTAGACTGTATTAACTTAAGCATATTTTAAATACCCTTAGTAAATCACAAGGGGTGCTCAATTTTGGCCTTATTAACAAGCTTTATTAACTTACTGTTCAGAGGCACAAACGCTCGACGTAAATTCGAACGACTTTTGAAAGAAAAATACAACTACCGTATAGAATTTTGGTTTAAATTTATGTCTTAGAACTAAATAAATATTATGAGAAAATCGAGTATTTTCAATTTTTTAAACGTTTGAATTTACGTCGCGCGCTTGAGCCCACAGGTCATTAATTTACTTGGTACTGCTGGCGAATTTAATCACAAAGTTAACATAGAAAGTAGGTGATTCCATTATATCATTCGGCCATTATTAGTCTCTGAACTCTCTCCGTCATTGATAGGATGTGCCCGGTCGTGGTAATAGGCTCATCCTCTATTATATGGGACTTAAATCCTGCCAAACCCGGCGAAGAATAAAGGCGAGATGTCGGATCAGAAAACAAAAGAATTTAGCATTAACCGCAACCACTTTTGAAACCACTCTATTTCTGGTCCTCTTTTTGTCCATCTGTTTGTAACACGAAATAGCTTTATAACTGACATGTAACCAGCTGATCGATTTTGCTTTGAAGCCACAGATGCTACCGGCACAAAATAGATAGATACAAAAGGTCGGCTTCGTACAAGAAGCACGTACAGACACGCTTCAGGTACAACGAGTACAAGCATTCGTTTGACATCGCCGTACTGACTTAAAGATTTCCAAATAATAGTATGCGCTTCGGGAATAATCTGCAAACTACGGGAAAAAAAGTGTGATGATGAGCTGTTACAACAATGGAAGTAGGCTATTTTGCATTACCATGATTACAAAATTATAGAATAACAAAGCAATTCCAAAAAAAAACTTTTGAGTGACAAACGACGATCTGCGTAGGTAACGCGAAACGAGAAAACTTTATACAAACGCACGATGAAGGGTGCACTACAATAAAGCTCGGCAGTACAGAACTTACAAGCACTGCCTTTGTGAGGCGTTACTCTGTGATGCGCTGTTCGTGCTAATTCGGAAACGCGAAGATTACCGAAGCGCAATATTTTTCTGGTTTACCTGTATGCGTGCACGTGCGACTATTTACCGCTCGTTGTATGGAGCCGAGCTTCTGCATTTATCTATTTTACGTAACACGGTTTGCAGGAACGCATCCAACCAATGTATAGAGCCTGCATTATTATGATCGGAGTCGATCAAACGCTGCTTCGAATACCTGCGCTGAGTTTGCAAACATGACTTGGATATTCGATGCTTTGATAACAGCTGAACCTGTTTGGTACTGGTTTAAATATAATTTTATGCTCTTTTTACTTTTATTTCATGTAAGAAGTGCCTAATAAGGTACTTAGTACTTTATCAAAGGTAGAAGGTACTGAAACAAACGAATTAGTAAGCGAGTGAATCGGTCCATTTTGTAAGACGATACATGTTCGGAAGTGGCACATAATAGCCCATTAGTTACGGAGTTTTTTTTGGAATTTTATACGCTGAGTAGAACGCCACAAGGGACTATTTTTGGTCCCATATATTTTATTTTAAGAAGCTTTTTATTACCATATCTTCTTATCTTCCAAAGTTATGGTTTCATGTTACTTTCCCATGAATAATAAAGTGTTCGCAGGGGGACCAAAGCCACGGACATAGGCCGAAGAATTACCACACTTAAGTGGCAGTGTGCGAAGCAAATTGCTAGCAGAACGAATGGTGAATGGGGCCGAAGAGATCTGGAGTGGCGACCGTATATCGGAAGGTGCAGTGTGGGTAGGCTCTAACAAGGTGGACCGCAGGAATCCGCTAGATGTGGAAAGCATAAGACCGGTCAGTGTGGCGAAGTTTGGCCTTAATCCAGCAGTTGAAGTTTTCCGGATAAATTATGAAGAAAATACTAAAGAGTCACACATAACCATGGTTTAAAACCACAGCTAAAACGT
Source organism: Mesoligia furuncula (assembly GCA_916614155.1). Lineage (NCBI taxonomy): Eukaryota > Metazoa > Arthropoda > Insecta > Lepidoptera > Noctuidae > Mesoligia > Mesoligia furuncula. Next base: position 15,414,455 of record OU744814.1, read on the forward strand.
TACTATTTCAAGTCTTTCACAAGAACAAATAAGTGTGAACATAAGTTTTATCTCGTGGATGTAAGCGAGTACGAACGTCACTTGTTTTATTGTTGTTGTAAAACTCGGGCGAGTTTCTTTGCGTCCCTTACCTTGGGAAGTAGGTTTTTCGAGATTTTGCGATTATATTTTGTTTAGATTTGTAGAAAGCATTCGAAAGTGATACGAGAATAATATTGCTATGTGAATATTATTGTAATATTACGGGTATTTAAATATGGATTAACATGTTTTGAATATAAATCCGAAATACGAAGCTTTAGTTTTAAAATGGAACAAGAAAGAAATTGAAACAAAACGATGTTCAATTTGGGCATTATGCATCTTTTAGTCGTGCTCCGGATGAACGAAATGAACAGATAAAAGTTCATTTCTATGTAACTTTGTGAAAAAAAAAAAAGAAACAACAAATTTTTATTTCAGACGCGCGCTGGAAATGCAAATAGTAAAAAGAGGGCATTCAAAACAGAAAGTTACATTAAAAACAACAAAAAAAAACAGTGGCATTCCTGGAGTGCTGACAGAAGTGAAAATAAAACACAAACAGAATACTTTGCCATCACTCACTGACATATCGGATATTATACATTAAAATAGGTTTTAATGTATAATATCCGATATGTCAGTGAGTACTAGGTACACTAGGGTACTAGGTGTACTAGGGTACATCCCGAAGACAGCCGAATACATCCGAAGCGGGTATTTTTTTAATCGTTAAACAAAACACGCGCGGTGTCGCTTACGGTAACAGTGGCGCGAGTTCAATGGTTTTTTCCCTTCTCAAAAAATGCCCAATTAGCCTAAAGAAGCCACTTCAAAAAAAAGCCTGTGTGAGGCCAAAAAGGCTCCTATCTCAGCATTTAGGTGGCTGACCATAGAATTGAAAGGAATTTGTTAGTGACGTTAAAAAGGCCTGGGTGGCATGGCTGCGTAAAGACTTTAGGAAAACAGAGAACTTCAAAAAAAATCCTTATTGACAATGCAACAAAATTATTATACAAATATTGCTATTGAATCAAAACATCAATAAAATAATTACGATCCATTCTACACATAACATCCTCAGACCTCAATCATCATCTGCCTAGCCTTTTCCCAACTATGTTGGGGTCGGCTTCCAGTCTAATACCGGATGCAGCTGTATACCAGTATTTCACATGGAGCGACTGCCTATCTGACCTCCACAACCCAATTACTAGGTAATACGATACCTCTTGATAAGACTGGTTGTCAGACTTTCGGGCTTCTTACTACCCGTAACGACTGTCAAAGATCCACGAATGACAGCCGGGACCAACGGCTTAACGTGCTTTTTGCTTTTCTTTTCTTATCCTCAGACCTCAATAACAAAATTAAATATCAATGATACATAAACCCTGTACTTATTTTTGTTGCTGACGATCCTTCAGGATCAAAAACAAAAGAAAAAGCGGTTCAAACCGGTATGAGAAAGTTTTTAGTGGATAAGACAGAGATTAAAACAGAAGACGATCTAGGAGGGGATCGAGGCGGGGGGGTGGAGGGGGGGTTCAGGGGATCAGAACGGAATAATTCTTGAAAAGTATAACAGTTCAGAGATTTTCCGATGTTTTACGAAGTTTCACGAAGCCCATAGTAGGGGGCGTCCTTCGGCTGATGTTTAGAGTGCTCCTACTCTCACCTACACTTGTTATAATGTTCGTATATCATTATATATAGGAATCCGCTTTATTACTCGTCTGATGTGTGCTGTAATGGAATGCGGAGATTTTTTGCTTATTTGTTGAGCGGCAGCCCTTAGGGTATATAGAAGTACGTAAATAGGGAAAAGGGATTACAAAGGATTTGGGTGCTTCAAGATTTTGGGAGGACGGTTTTGCAAGGTCATTGTAAACTGTGAGAGGATTCACTATAATGTCGAGTTCTTTGTAGAATATTGCCTCCAGAATTTTATCAAGGATGTAGAGCTTTAGAAAAAAGCGGGGTTATTGCGTTACACCCTTACAATGGCAATGCCATTCATTTTGATGATTCAATAACATTCATAGCGTTATTGACGTTGTTTATTGAACAGAACTGCCCCGTTGGTCTCGTGGTCGCAAGCGTGACTGCTGAGCGTGGAGTCCTGGGTTCGATTCGCGTGTCAGGCAAAGTGTTATTGGGTTTTTCCCGCCCGGAGTTTGGGAGTTGGTGGTGTGATACTCCCGTGCCTCGGAAAGCACGCTAAGGTTGGTCGTGCGCCTGGTCTCTCCCATCGGATGATGAGACTGAGGGAAAAGAGAGTGCACCTGTGTCTGCGCACACGCGTGTGCACTATAATATTTCCCGCATATATGGCTGGTCTCCGTTTAGGTTGTATGCCATGGCCGAAATTTGGTCAGGCGGACTTTTATTTTGAGCAGAAGAATTATGCAAAAATATGAAGGTATGGTTTAGCAATTGTTATTACCAACTTACGAAGTAAGTATAATATGTAGATCAAATTAAATAGCTAGACTAAAAAGTATATTTTTATATCTAAATGAGAAAAAAATTGGGTAGGTACGTCGTCTCACTGAAAAATTTATATTAAACAAGATATTTCTGACATGTTTCAAGGAAAAGTAGCAAATTACATTTCGCAGTCTAAGATATTTCGTATATTTTGTAATTTCTAATTTATGAGAAAGGTGGATGTTTTATTATAAGGAGGTTACATTTTCTTGACTTGTTCGTCAATTTGCGAGTGTCTTACTCGCGCCTGCGCGCTACTTGTGTAAGTACCAGCTTTAAGTAAGTAGTACGCTATGTTTTCTAGGGTTCCGTTCTTCTGACAAGGAACCCTTAAAGTTTCGTCATGTCCGTCTGTCTGTCTGTCCGTGGTTTTGCGAAGAGACCGTTAGTACTATAAATCTGTAATTTTGTGGGAATGTGTATACCATAATCAGCCTATAATGTTCCCACTGCTGGGACACAGGCCTCCTCTCGTTGAGAGGGAGTGGGCCGTAATCCACCACGCGGGCCCAGTGCGGATTGGCAGATGTCACATGTCTTCGAATTTTTGGTTCTAGGACATGCCGGTTTCCTCACGATGTTTTCCTTCACCGTTTTGAGAGCAGTGGTGATGAAATAATTTACACAAAGTAAAGCGCCTGTCTGGGTTCGAACCTACGACCTACAACTCGTAAGTCGAATGTGTATATTAATTGCAAATAAATTTAAAGAATTGCACCACCCCTTACTTCCCGTGGGTGTCGTAAAAGGCGACTAAGGGTCTTACCGGAGAATGGGCAGCAGCGTTCTCTATTTATTCCACCATCATACCATACTGCGATCGCCAACCCGCCTGCCAAGCGTGGCGATTATGGCAAACCCCCCAAAATTGAGGGAGGCCTATGTCCAGCAGTGGACGTCTATCGGCGGAAACGACGACGACGTGTATATTAATTACGCCGACAAAGTGGTAAAATAAAATTTTGGAAAAAAACATTTTTAGGGTAGCTCCCCTACATATGAAATGGGGATGAATATTTTTTTCGTCGTCTACCTCATCGTGTGGGGTATTGTTTAATAGGTCTTCTAAAATGACTTGGGGGTTGCTAAAATTATTTTTCGATTTAATGCTCCATTTACGAAATATTAAACTTTAAAGTGCAAATTTTTGTTCCAGCGTTCCCCTCCTCCTCTAAAAGCTAAACTGCTGGCTTGAAAAATCAGAAAAAAAATCATGATGATAGTGCATTTCATAATATTTAAAGGAAGCTTATAGCGGGGCGAAAGTGCTAAGGTAGCCCGCGAAATTCAATTTTTTTTACGTTTTTTGCAATTTGCTGGTCAGTATTAAGTTGTACGTTGATTAAAATATGATTTGCGATCGTAACAAATATGTATTTACAGAATTATAATCATTAAAGTCATCAACACAACTCTATAAGACCAAATAATCCCACTGAATGAATGACTATTGCATGAAATTTTGACATTTAACAATTATACTAATTTAACAAGTTGTATTACTGATCCTATTGATTATAATTTGAATGATTATAATTGTTGCTGAAAAAATGAAAATGACAGGGACGTGTTTACAGCATACCTTGATTTTATGAAAAAAAATTGCTCTAGAGGCATTATTTAGGAAGAAAAAAGGGGAATACATTTATATGGAGAATCGCACGCTCTGTTCCCTCTTCTTTTTTTTTTTTTTGCGGATGGGAGAATCATCAAATGACTCCTCCCGCTCTGGGTGGAGCTGAAGGGAGTGTCAGACTCTTACTGACTAAAACCCACCCGTGTTCCTTCCTTAGCCCTTTATGTTCCGGGTCAGCGGTAACCCTTTCGGACAATCCCGCTGACCTCGATGCTGACTCTTTGAGGCGCGCGTGGAACACGTACGCGCCGTCCGGCACGGGCCTGGTGCTGATCGGACGGTGAGCTACCCATTACTCTCCGCCCGCAGGCCCGCGCCTACGGTGGCCGGGAGTCGTCACGCGGCTCCCGACGCCGGGGGCGTCCCCCGCGGCGGCTGAGACGGGAGGCTCTCTCCCTGAACCGTCTCTGTTCCCTCTTAATACGATGACTAAAGATGGTAATTACAGGCTGCCATTATTTTGCTCTCAATTTAGCTGCATGGAAATTGACGGTTACCAGTGAATGATTAAGGGCAGTACCTAAGGACGATGACATAATCGAATGCTTACTTAACGCTTACTTAGCACTCCGACCACGTACTATCCTTTCCAAATAAATCAACCAAGAAACTTATAAATCTTGCCTCCTGTCTATTTACAACCAAAAATTGTTTCTTACCGTTCATTAAATCGGGCCCTTTCAGCTTCAGGAAATCGAACAGCATCCGTACTTCGAAGAACGGCTGAAACAAGGAAATTGAGTCAGTTAGAAAATGTTTTCAAGGAATGCAAAAACGATTTTGTGGAATCGAATGTGGTAAATAGCGAGGTTATGTATCATGTGTGGTGTGACAGTTGGCGCTTATGTATTTTGAAGAGTGGTGTCGGGTTCCTTAACTAATAATATGGAAAAGGAGTCAGTTTATGCAGGTGGCTATTAGATTATCATATTAATTGAAACCTCGTATTCTGCATTACGTTTTTTTTTCATCATCATCATTTCAGCCGAAAGGCGTCCACTGCTGGACATAGTCCTTCCCTAAGACCGGTTTTGTTCTTCTCGCATCCAAAGAGTTCCTGCGGCCTTCACTAGGTCGTCTGTCCACCTTGTGGGACGCCTTCCAACGCTACGTCTTCCGGTACACGGTCGCCACTCCACACATACCGCTGTGTCTCAAGATGAAAGTCTTTGACTAGTGCGTGTTGCCATTGATGACCTATATGTCACTGAAACGTGGTCGCTCACAATGGGCCTTATTAGAAGGCTGAAAGCCACCCAAAGGGCAATGGAGAGGGAGTTTTCCGACCATCCGGATCGGCCCGGCTGTTTGGCCCTCCGTCCGCAGTTTGTCCGAACTTTTCAAAACAAGGGGACTTTTTTGAAAATAAGAAAATTTAAATGGGCACTGTAAAAACAAAGATTAAATGTCCGGATTCGGTCATTTTTATGTCAGTACTTTCAAAATTCGAGGATTGTAGCTAAGTATTAACATCCGCACGGGTCAATTGATCAGGTTAAGCTACGATTGCCGCGGTTGTTTCGTGGATGGGTGGCCATCTTTACATACCAAGACCTCTCCGTGCCTCGGAAAGCACGTTAAGCCGTTAGTCCCGGCTGTCAGTTGTGGATCTTTGACAGTCGTTAAGGGTCGTCAGAAGCCCAAAAGTCTGACAACCAGTCTTACCCAGGGGTATCGTATTACCTGTAATTGGGTTGTGGAGTTCAGATAGGCAGTCGATCCAAACAAAATACTGGTATTCAGCTGCATCCGGTTAGACTGGAAGCCGACCCCAACATAGCTGGGAAAAGGCTAGGTAGATGGCAGACGGTACTTTCAAAATTCGAAATGGTATCCCTAAACACAGTGGACGATCCCGATTACATTTTCATATAAAACAAAGCGTACCTACTCATGAGTAGCTTAGCTGTGGACTAGCTATGAACTTTGTAAAGCAACAACAATTTCTTCAATCAACCACACCATTAACGTAAAGAGATCTCGAAGACGGGCGCAATAACCCAAGCTTTGACGTCACAACCGAGCGTCGTTAAAACTTGCTCAATTAAGTCTGCAGTTACATCGCATGTCAGTTGTTAGCGTTTCAAACTTACACAATCTACTTACAACTTGGTTGTGGTATAGTAGATTGGTTTTGTGATATTTTCTGGATATTACAGGGCATAATATGCCCGATGAGATCCATACTAATATTATAAATGCGAAAGTGTGTCTGTCGACTATCTGTTACCTCTTCACGCTTAAACCGCTGAACCGATTTAGATGAAATTTGGTATAGAGATAGTTTGAGTGCCGGGAAAGGACATAGGATAGTTTTTTTACCGATATTTCCACGGGATCGATACTTATGCGGAAGAAACCGCGGGGCGCTGCTGGTTTCCCATATAGACAAAAATAAACTTCCATACAATCTTTCATCCCCGATTTAACGCCTGTAGGCGATATTTTTCCAAAAATCTTTCCTTAGTGGTCACTTTCGTGATATTATTATAAGGAACTAGATCAAGCCCAGCGGGTTAGGCTGCTTGTCTGTCAGTGAATATAAGATTTTAATTAAGTAGTTGATATTAGCTGAAATATGTCGCATGTTTGGATTAATATTGCATTAATTTAAACGCATTTGGACAATGCTTGTAGGTAATTTAAAGCATTTAACAGCCGAATTCACAAACACCACACAACTTTAAGGTTTGTAGCTTTGTAGCTTTGGGGTATGTACTAAAGTAGCCCGCGAAATTCTAATTTTCTAAAGTTTTTTGTAATTTGCATGTTAGTAGTGTAAAGTTGTGTACCTATTGATCGAAATGTGACGATAGTACAACAAATATGTGTTTCTAGAATTATTATCAACAAAATCATCAATACTAAGTTTGCTTTTATGAAATAGTCATTCAATAGGGCAATTTGAACTTAAAGAGTGATGATTTTAATGATAAAATTCTGAAAATACATATTATTTGTTACGGTCGCAGATCACTCAAAACTTTCCTCGCCATATAATTATTTTTCTGTAATTGAAGTCGGTGTTTTCCTAGACTAACATTCGATGTACAGACGCCAGCACATCAAGCTACCCAAACTGTCAAATTTTCCCAATCAACTTTGAACCTTATTCTATAGCGATACAGTTGAAAATTTATTAAAGAAATTTGATACATTGTAGTAGTTTGATGTGCTGGCGTCTGTAGGTACATAAATGATGTTGAAACAGTGACATTAACGTTTAAATATTTGGGCCCGAGACCGCGTTCTTCTGAAGTGGGTCACTAAACCTCCGACACGTCATAAGTTACCTAGGTACTTGCATGCGTTTTCAAATTCAAATTGTTTTACTTAAGGTGAATGGGTAGTGGTAGTCCGCGAAATTATAATTTTCTTAAGTTTTTGCAATTTGCAGGTCACTGTCAGGTTGTATCTTGATCAAAATATGATTCGCGACAATAACAGGTAGATATTTAGAGAATTAGAATCATTAATACATCTTTCTAAGTTAGATTTCTACCATAAGCACTTTTCACAACGGATTGGTTCTTATGGTACAAATCTAACTTAGAAAGATGTATTAATGATTCTAAAGATTAAAATTCACTAAATATGTACCTGTTATTGTCGCAAATCATATTTTGATCAATATACAACCTGACATTGACCTGCAAATTGTAATTTGCAAAAAACGTAAGAAAATTTGAATTTCGCGCTCTACCACTACCCATTCAACTTAAATCCTTTTATGCTAAAGTACATGTATAAACTCATGCCTTTTTTGTAGGCAAAAACTACAGAACGCCACCAGCTACGATCCTTCAATATTCCTTTTCCTTCGTTTAGTTCATACACCTGCCGATCAAATATGTAAAAATCTCGCCGTAAAAACTAAGACGAAGTGAGCGTGACGTGAGCTGTCAAACTATTGACAGTTCACATCAGGCTCACTGTCACTCACTCATTACAGCTCTATTCAAGATCGTTTCTCAGAAGCTCATCTCAGAGAATAAATCAACTGGCCGTCGTTTCAATACAATCACGTCGACGCGTCCACGAATGCTAAAATCGAAGGCACTTTTAGTAAAAATTAACCCGATGCAACTGGCTCCTTACCGCATTAATTATTCCCCTAACAGCAAGAATTAGGTATTCCAGTTTCACTTGAAAACGTGGTCTAGTTTTACATCATAACCCAGTTCAAGTATGAAACTCACTGAAACAAATCTACAAGTTTCGAGTGTTCGCAGATGACATGGGACCGTAACTGCAGACTTAATTGAGCAAGTTTTGAGGATGTTTTGGTTACCAAATTATTGCTGGTTTCTTGTAGAAGATCCTTAGTAAATAAAGGGTGGTAGGGACACAACACGCGAACAAAATATAATCTTGAATTTAGCACATGATTTTAGACTTCCTAGCGTAGAAATTTTTCGTCGGTTCATCATCATTATCATCATCATTTCAGCCGAAAGACCTCCCCTAAGTACCTCCACTTCGACCGGTTCTGTGCTTCTCGCATCCAACGGGTTCCCGCGGCCTTCACTAGGTCATCGGACCACCTTGTGGGACGCCTTCCAACGCTACGTCATCTAGTACGTGGTCGCCACTCCAGAACCTTTCGGCACCATCTGCCATCTGTTCTGCGAGCAATGTGCCCTGCCCACTGCCACTTAAGTTTGGCAATTCTTCGGGCTATGTCGGTTACCTTGGTTCTCCTGCGGATCTCCTCATTCCTGATTCGATCACGCAGGGAAACTCCAAGCATAGCACTCTCCATTGCCCTTTGGGTGACGGTTTCGTCGGTTATCAAACGAAAAATCTTCTGTTTCATAGAAAATGGGTAACCTATGCGCAAATTGAGCAATTTTCTTTTTAATAACCTGCAAACAATTTCAGCTCAGTGGCGTTCCGAATCGATTTATGAATTTATGGTAACTGGTTGAGCGTAGATGTCCGTAGCATTCTGTATAAGTACTTATTGTATAGTCGACCTCGCAATTACTGTATCACCCTAAGGTTGAATGTCACTTGCTAGTCATAAAACGACAAGGTCTATTTGTTTATGTGACAGTTACTTACTTTCAACCTTAGTGCAGTTTCAATTTACTGGATTTTTTTGTTAAAAGTATGCAATGCCGGTTATTCCGTTTATTCATCTTAATAAATCCACCCTAAGTTGATTCGCGGAAACGCATCTGAGAATCCACCCTAAGCCTTGAAATTCCGTTTATCCAACTAGGGCTGGGGTGGATTTTCGGATATGAGTTTGAGCGTATCCACCTTAGGGTGGATTTTTTAGGGTGGATAAACGGAATTATTTTAACCCTGTAATGCGAACTTAGGCGAAGTGAGTTGTCATTCCACATAGTACTAGGGATTGACACAATTGACAGATCAAGCTTATTTCACCAAAGTTTTCAAGGTAAGATTTTTACAGAACAGACTCACACATTCTCATGGTCTATTCTATAAAAATACGCGGCGTTAGAGTCGCGCTAGCGCAGCGCATGTTCAAGGTGATGTGTTTAAAAAACCCAATTTTTTAATATATACAGCCAAACCTATCGAATATGGCAGCGGTGATTGTTAAATGTTTTAACTTAAAAAAAAATATACACGTCAACTTGAGAACCTCCTCCGTATTTTCGTCGGTTAAAAACTTAAAAAGGAATTCCGTTGCTACTACTATTAACTGTTCCCCTTTTAATTGGTAGTTTACTATTTACGTGTAAGTGGATCTCTGTTAAAAATAAATCGCTTGTTGTGCTAACAGCATAATCAAACTCTAATGTTCCCACTGCTGGGTTAAAGGCTTCCTCTCGGTGAGAGGGAGTGGGCCGAAATCCACCACGCGGGCCCAGTGCGGGTTGGTAGATGTCACATGCCTTCGAATTTTTAGTTCAAGGACATGCCGGTTTCCTCACGGTGTTTTCCTTCTCCGGGTTCGAACCTACGATCTACAACTCGTACGACTGGGTCACCACTGCTCCGTGTTGTGCTAACGATTGGCTATTATTTCTTAACCCTTCGCACTTCGAGTTTACACCATGTGTACCTACCGATAACAATATTTTTTTTTATTGAGTCTGCTAATGAAACGCGCGACGGTTAACACAACGGAACGAACGCCTACAGGTGGCTTTAGACACAACGAGTATAGAGCCAGAACAAGAGCAAAAGTATTCTTTTCTTTATATTCTTGACATTTTAGTATGGAAATATAAAAAAAATCTAAATCAAAATCCATTAATCCAAACTAGGCTGAGAATCAGCACTTTTTGAACGTCAAAATTACAAAAGTCAGTCCCCTAAAACGCCCGCCCTTCACCACTTCCTAGTGCTTTCGCTGGGGAGAAGAAGTGGCGCAACAAACTCCCCAGCAGCACAGCTGTCTGTTCAGCTAGAAAATACTTGAATGTATACAATACAAGATATGCAAAGTAAATTAACATTACAGGACACAGAACATTAAATTAAATTATTTGTCATATGTTAGCTAGCCACGCCAATATACCAACAAATACAATAAAATCTATACGTACTCAAGCAAAGATAAATAAATCAAAATTAAAACTGTAAACAACAAAAAAAACCTACTTTTTAGGTAGTAGGTTTTTTTGTTGTTTACATTTTTAATAGCCTCCGTAGTATAAAAGGCGTGACCGCTTACATATTTATGCAATGCTGGGTTCTGTTCACATAGCTGTCACTTGAAGTCACAATCGAAGTAAAATAAATAAACAAGTTATCACTAATAAAGAAAGATACGAATGAATGATTTGTTTCTGTTTCCCTAAAAAGGAGTTAGTAGATTGGGGATAGAATCTGCATTCACTGTTTGGTCTAAACAAACCTAACGCCGCGAATTTGTAGTCGCAGCTTCGTTGTTTGTTTTGTCAGCCTCTGCAAGCACAATCTAGCAAAATCGAGGATTATAGACCCCACCGACACCCTATGCGAATAATCAGCCTATTACGTTCGCTCTGCTGGGACAGGCGTCCTCTCTGTAAAAGGGATAATCATAAGCCATAACCCACCTCGTGGGCCCAGTGCGGGTTGGCGGATGTCACAGGTACCTATTCAAATTTGTGTTTCTAGGACATGCCGGTTTCCTCACGATGTTTTCCTTCACCACAAGAACCAATTACTTTACGGTTAGGTACTTTGCTAAGCTAATATGACATTTAAAACTTCCAGTCCCAGTGCCTTGGCTCTGGTCCTAGACTTCAAAGTTCTATATTTGTTTCCGAGTACCGCTTTGAAGCAAGTCAGGCTGTTAACGAGGTTTTGAACTAGACAATTTAATATTTACTAGAACTTGTTGTGGGTAATAGGATTTTAAAAGGTAATTTTATTTATGGTTTTTTACGTATTTGAAGTGACAGGAATTTAATTATGTGATGTTACGGGACCTGAACATCTATATGAGTATCTTTGTTAGTACAAAACAAATTTGGTTTTCGTGTCTGTAACCGCTTTGACTTTATATGCAGCTCCAAAATGGATTTTGATGCAGTTATACCATTTATTCCGGAAGCTGCTGTGTGGCCGAGTTGATTTTCTAAATTACACAACGGATTGTGATGACATTTACAACAAAATTTAAAGTATTTATCCTGGAAGGTTTATGTGTATAATCATCATTATCATCAGCCTACAGCAGTCCACTGCTGGACATAGGCCTCTCCTATTGCACACCATTGAACTCGATTTTCGGCAACTTTTATCCAGCTGCTACCAGCCATCCTGCGAAGATCGTCGCTCCACCTAGCCTGAGGGCGTCCTACCTTATTTTTTTAATTTTTTTTTTATCCTTTATTAAAAAGAACCAGGTTCTTAATAATTAATTACAATCTAGCCTATGAGACTAATAAGCAATTTTAATCTAACTTAATTTTTTACGTGATAATTATTTTAAAACTTAGAATAGTGTTTATTGTACTTTACACAAGTCCGTTCCACTTTCTTTCGAGTCTGATATGATGATATAAACATTTTGTTCATGTGTTATTATGTGTGTCATTAGCACTATTATTTCTACACTTTTTACACTACACTAACTCAAAAGTACCTTATCTATACATATAATAAAATTGTAGAAAAGTGGTGTCTGTACAATGGAAATATATTAAAAAAAAGTAGCAGGGGTTGTTATTATATCGATGCCGAATCCGAAAATGTAATTAAATTTTTTTTTGTCTGTTTATCTGTTTGTCTGTTTGTCTCTTTGTCTGCTGTGTTTGTGCACGCTAATATCAGAAACGGCTTATTCGATTTAGATGCGGTTTTCACTAATATATTGTAGTAAGCTTCACTTAACATTTAGTGTTTATTTCATGTCAATCGGTTCATAAATAAAAAAGTTATGTCAATTTAAAGAGTCACGGCGAACATTTGTTAAGGTATTCTATCAGAGTACGTAAACGCCTCGCGCCTGCGCGTCCGTGGCTATATATACAAGGTGTAACGGAAAGGGGGTATCAACCCTGAAGGAGGTGAATGAAGATGAAAAAAAAAATTTGGACCTCCCATAGTAATAGCACATCAATGATTTACTATTACTATGGGAGGTCCAAATTTTTTTTCATATTTCGACCTATGTTCTTTGGGGAAATTTGTTCAGTTTCATGAGCACATTCACCTCCTTCAGGGTTGATACCCCCTTTCCGTTACACCTTGTATAAAGCGCGCTGAGAGCCGCGCCGCTGCCATAATTCCGATCCAGCCTGTCCCTTGCTGCCCTCTCCCAGCGACGCCCTAAGCCGAGGTCCGTACCCCACAGGGGGTGCCCTTAGCGTGTAGTCGCTTAGTTTTTAAGTTTATATTGTGTAGTGAAGTTGTGTATTATGCCCTGGCTGGAGGCCTTAATTTATTGAGGCATCCACAGGAAAGCCAGGTTAAGCAGTCGACAACCCCTCAGGTTGAACTGCGAGATGACCATTTCAAAAGAAAACGTGCCGCTGCCATAAGGATTCAGTTATTCGTAGCGAACGCACGTATCCTGGAGAGTATAGGCGAATAGTTGGATTCGATTATTGCGATTCACTTGAATACTGACTGTTTGCATATTTCATTTATTTATATTTTAGGGTTTGTAGGTTAGGTTCTTTTTCTTAATTTTCTTTAAAATTTTGTAAGTATTTGGTATAGGTTAGGCGGTTCTTTCCTTGATTATTGGGTATTTACTTATCTTAATTTTTATTTAGGGTTTTGTAAATAAATATTGTAAGCATTGTTTTTTTTTTTCATTTCATTCAACCTGCCACATCGCTCGATGTCCAGGTGAGATGTCCCCATTGCTCCTAGCCACGCTTCTTTAAAGGCAAACGGGGGCTACGAATACACTATGGCAAGGTTCACAAACCTCATAGTGTACCTTTGTGCCCCCCACCCTCATCCCCAACATCAACATCTTCAGATAAAACTTTGTGGAAAACGTTGGCAAAATTCAAAAATTCAACTCCAGTATTAAAGAGAGTTCCCCGGGGCGCGAGACGGTCTGTTGCATTGAGTTTGGTAAGATGTCTCCGGCTTGTGACCCAGGAGAACTCAGAAAGTGCCTGGGAGCAATTACTCACCTTCCCTTATAGGATTTTACATGTTCAAAAAAATTTGGCAACTAAAAAAACATTGACAACCCAAATTAAAGAAAACTGCAACAATTCGACTTTTATTTTGGATCCAAAATTATCTGTTTTCAATAACCTTTCAGGAAGAGGGTTATGTTCACATGTAGAATCCAAATTAAGCGAAGGTGATATCAGGGGAGCGGCCAGGTTACTTTTCAGTAGTGATGTGGTGGCGCCCTACTCTCCAGAAACCCTTTCAGCCCTGGAGAGTAAACATCCAGCGGCTGCGGATGGTCTCACCTTTCCCAACCCCCCCCCCTCCCTCTCGTCCCATTTCAACGGCTTTTAATGTTACTGCCCCCCAGCTGATTGCAGCCGTGAGCTCCTTCCGAAGTGGTTCCGCCGGCGGCCTCGACGGCCTGACTCCTCAGCATTTAAAAGATTTATTGAGTTCAGGCGCCGGGGAAGCTGGTGAGTCGCTTTTGAAGGAGCTTGCGGCTCTAATTAATCTGATGCTCAACGGCGGTGTGAATGATGCCGTCGTCGATGTCTTGTACGGGGCCAATTTATGCGCCCTGCGCAAGAGGGACGGCGGCATTCGTCCCATTGCCGTTGGATGCACCTACAGGCGTACGGCAGCCAAAATATGCTGCAAATTATACGGCGAAATTCTATCAAACAAATTCCAGCCCCTACAGCTTGGCTTTGGTTCCAAAGGGGGCTGCGAGGCTGCTGTACATGCCCTATCTAGTTTTTTAAATGCCAATAAGGGTGAGGTCATCCTCAAGGTTGACGTTAAGAACGCTTTCAACTGTGTTAACAGGGACACTTTGTTGGCTGAAGTAAAAAAGGAGTTACCAGAAATTTATGGTTTCATGTGGCAGTGCTACAGGCATCCATCAAAATTATTATATAAAGATAACGTTTTGGAATCAGCAGTCGGATGCCAACAAGGTGATCCTCTCGGGCCAGTCATTTTCAGTTTGGCTATCCATCCCATAATACAACAACTAAATTCAAAATTCAATGTATGGTATTTAGATGATGGAACACTAGGAGGTGACGTAGACACCGTTTTAAAAGATCTTCAACTCCTTAAGCAGCAGTTCCAATCTATTGGGCTTGACCTCAATAACTCAAAATGTGAAATTTACATTTGTGACAATACTGACAGACAATCGACTATACAGAAATTCAATTTAATAGCTCCAGACATCAAAGTTTTAGAAAAAAGTTCATTGCACCTCCTAGGTTCCCCAATTTTAGAAGACAGTTTTTCACCATTCGTCGACGAAAAAATTAAACATTTTAACGATATTTCGGATAGGCTTTCTAAAATTAATTTACATTCGGCTTTCACCCTTATCAGATATTGTTGTTTCGGTCCAAATTTTATGTATTTTCTCCGCTCTTCCTCTTTATGGAAGCAGCCACACCTTTTTGGACAAAATTGACCATATTATTCGCAGTACTCTTACATCCAATTTAAATGTGGCTTTGGACGACCGCGCGTGGCTGCAAGCCTCACTACCCATTCGTTTTGGTGGGCTCGGCGTCCGCAAAATTTCTAGTGTAAGCCTACCGGCGTTCCTATCCTCGGTCCACAGCACAGACAAGTTAACCAGACGAATTTTGATTCCTGCTCAGGTTGACTCTGAAGTGCCATGTTTGACCGATGCGGTGAACGCCTGGAAAGTGGCTTGCCCAGACACAGTTCTGCCCGAGAACCCATCTTCCCAGAGACAGTGGGATGAGCCGCTCTGCAGGTTGATACGGAATAAACTTATTAATACGTCCACCAATACTGCTGAGCGAGCCCGCCTGCTGGCTGTGGGTGAATGGGAGTCGGGCCTCTGGCTTCAGGCGCTACTGTCACCCAACATAGGCACTATGCTGGGTGACACCACATTCCGGCTCGCTACATGCTTGCGTCTGGGCGCTCCTTGCGGAGCTCCACATCGCTGTCAATGCGGTGAAGCAGTCGACTGCCTCGGACACCATGGCTTATCCTGCAGCAAGAGCGCTGGGCGGATGGCACGGCACGCCAGCATTAACGACATCATCCGTCGGGCTCTTGTCACCGCCGGGGTGCCAGCTGTTTTAGAACCCAATGGCTTGGCACGCGACGATGGCAAGAGGCCAGATGGAATGACAATAATGCCTTGGAAGTTGGGTAGGCCTTTGGTGTGGGATGCTACCTGTGTCGACACCCTTGCGCCATCCCATCTTCCTAGCACGGTGGGCTGTGCTGGGGCTGCTGCTGCAGGAGCAGAAAACCTCAAACGGCGCAAATATAACAACCTTATTGGGAGCTATATGTTTGAGCCGTTTGGGGTTGAAACACTAGGGCCTTGGGGTCCGAGTGCTCATCGAATATTTCGGGACATCGCCAAGCGGTTGGTTGACTCTTCACGTGACCAGAGGGCTGGCCTATTTTTAGCCCAAAGAATAAGCATTGCCATCCAACGTGGTAATGCTGCCAGCCTTTTGGGCACTTGTGCCATTGACAGCGATGCGGACGAATTTTTTGATGCCCAATGAGCTCCTTTCTTTTTCTTTACCTTTGTTTTTATATACTTGTATATACTGTATAATATGTATATTTTAGTGTTAAATTGAAAAATAGTAACATTGTAATAAAAATAAACATTGTAAGCATTTATTATTGGTTAGGCATGTCTTTCCCTGATTTTCGGTATACTTATCTTAATTTGTATTTAGGGTTTGTATATAAATATTATAAGTATTTGCTATAGGTTAGGCATTTCTTTTCTTGATTTTCTTTATTAAGTATAAGTTCATTAGCTTAGGTTAGTAATTATTTTTTCTAGCAATTCTTTTGTTTTATAAAGTTAGTACGTTTGTCTGTGTAGAAGAATAGCACCACCCCTTACTTCCCGTGGGTGTCGTAAAAGGCGACTAAGGGTCTCACCGGAGAATGGGCAGCAGCGTTCTCTATGCATTCCACCACCATACCATACTGCGATCGCCAACCCGCCTGCCAAGCGTGGCGATTATGGCAAACCCCCCCAAAATTGGGGGAGGCCTATGTCCAGCAGTGGACGTCTATCGGCTGAAATGATGATGATAATGACGTTTGGTTTACACGTCTTAACACTTATTACTTAAACTGTGATAATTTTAGACTGTATAATAATCTGTAAGTATTTATAATTTAATTGTTTACGATAGTACGTGTTTATTAAATAACTGTGTGTTAAGTAGTAAGTACTATTTTATTGTAAGAATGCCTCGAAGAAGATCCAACCTCTCCCAATGTAGCAGAAATGCTAAAAGGATGAGATTAGTTCGATCACAGGAATCTGAGGAAGGTCGTGAGGCAAAAGGCTCTCTGCACCAGGCTAGGTTTCGTGCTGCAGAAACTTCGACTCAGCGAGAATCTCGACTGAGTTCAAATCGTTCTCGAATGATGACAACTCGAAATAGGGAAAACGGGGAACAACGAAAGGCACGTTTATCTGTCGATCGCGAAGCTCACGCGCTATCGCGTGAGTCTGAGACTTTTGCTGTCAGGGAAATCCGCCTGAGCTCCCAGAGAGTACGGACAACAAATGCTCGATTCCAGGAGACACAGGTCGAACGGGAAATACGTCTCACTGCCGATCGTGAAGCTCATACACTATCGCGTGAGTCTGAGACTTTCACTGATAGGGAAATTCGTCTGAGTTCTCAGAGGGTTCGGAACTTCGGACAGCAAATGTTCGGTCTCAGGAAACACAGGAAGAACGAGAAATACGTCTCACTGCCGATCGTGAAGCTCAAGCACTAGAGTCTGAGACTTTCACTGAAATTCGCCTGTAGACGGTATATGTAATTCAAAATATGCTGCCCGAAAAGTCACTATTCCACGCGGACGAAGTCGCGGGCACAGCTAGTATGTTTAAATATTGACCAAGGCAAAATTATATCGTATGCAGATGACACGGCGTTAATATTCACCGCTAAAACAAGTACCTACCGAAGTGTACGAACATGCTCAAATAGGTTTCAATACTAACTGGCTTCAAAGCAACTTACTAACATTAAATGCCGACAAGACCAAATATATTCACTTCTCCATCCGCAAACCGCATTTAAATATTACTAAGTCTCATCTGTATGCCCATCATTGCGGACTCCGCTCAGTCAGCATATATAAGTGTCATTTTATCCTTAAAACATGTAACATAAAATATCTCGGGGTTCAAACAAACGAGTTGCTCTCATTTAGACCACATATTGACAGTTTGGTTACTAGAGTGCGCAGGTTAATTTTTGTTTAAAAAAAATTGCGAGCAATTGCAGATAAAAATCTAGTGTCACAAGTTTACTTGGCCCTAGGTTAATCTGTAATACAGTACTGTATTACTTAATGGGGTGGAGCACCTAAAACTTACTTAATGCCTCTTGAAAGAGCACAGAGAGCAATTTTAAAAGTAGCAAACTTCCATCCCTTTCTCTATCCTACAGATATGCTATACAAATCCTGTATCGTGCTGAATGTTCGGCAGCTTTTCATAACGCACTTGGTATTAAAACAGCACACCATGCTCTCCTACAACATTGAAAGTACTGATAAGAGACGGAATGATATTGTATGTGAGTCAAATGCATCCTCTAAATATGTATTTGTAAACAGGTTTTGTACATTTTTAGGCCATTTCTATACAATAAATTAAATGGGAAATTAAGTATATATAAATTAAATAATTACGACTGTAAAAAGGTTATTCTGCAATTTTTACTTAGCATATCATACACAGACAACGAGTAAATCCTCTGTCTCACAAAGGATTTACTCGTTGTCTGTAAATAAAACATGTTAGTCTTTTAAGTTGATATTAGTTATTGATTAGTTTTCTCAGTTGTTAATTATATATTTTAAATTTCTAAGCACCTTTCTAGCCTGAAACACAGGTCCTACCTAGTTCAGGTAAATGAGCATCTGTGTTTTTTATAATTTTTAAGATAAGTTATTGTAAATCTGCAGCATTTTTATAAATAAACGATATTATTATTAACGGTCACCGGTTCTACGGCTAATATGATCAGTCCATTGCCACTTCAGCTTGCTTATTCTGTGAGCAATGTCGACAACTTTGGTTCGCCGGATCACCTCGTTGCGAATTCGATCCCTCAAAGAGACTCCTAACATAGCACCTTCCATAGTTTGGTGAGTGACCTTGAATTTATGGACCAATCATACTGTGAATGTCCACGTTTCAGTTCCGTAAGTCATAACTGGCAGGACGCACTAAAGATCTAAGTATTTAGGGTGGAATACGCAACGTTACGTGTATACCTAAACCTACATTACTACAGAAATCCCGACGTTTTGTCAAGTCATAAAAACCGTGCCAAGCAGAGTGTGTTATAATTAGGTTCATATATCGCTGTGACATAACAAACTGCCAACATCACATGACTTCGAGCAGACTTCGAAGTCGTTAAAACTTTAACAATATTGTGATCAAGTTGAATACAGACTTGTTACTTCACTAATAGAGATTGTAACCAGTTGCGAGACTGGAACATTCTATACCTTTCAAGTTTCAAATTTGGTGTGGTAAGAGACTCGTAAGTAATTTGAAAGTCTAGTTTTAAATGGGATTGAGAGAGTGCGGTTTCAAAACTATCAAGTAAGTAATACAATGTATAATTTTCAGTTTAATTATAAGTCGATCGAACTTTGAGCTACGCTTGCCGAGGTTAGTCCGTGAAAGGATGAACATCTGTCTTTTATATTTCTATGAGATGTGCCGTACCCAATATGAGAATTTGTTACGTCAAAACAAGTGTAAAACTGCTTTATTGAAAACGAGTTTCTTTGGTATTGCTTCAAGTATTTATAATAAAATACCAGATATTGTTAAATCTATGACTCCAACTAAACAAATTAAAAAAATCCCTTCATGGGTTATTACTAGAGAAGTGCTATTACAGCGTACATGAATTTTTAAATGATATTTTTCTTATACCTATAGAATTCTGATTGTGCGTATTAATTTGATTTATCTTTTCTGTGTCTTACTCAGAATAAATTTAAATTTAGACATTGTATTTTCAGTTGAATTTAAATAATGACGTGGTACTCGTATTTTAAATTTAATTTTGACATTGTAATTTTCTTTTTTTTCTTTTTGTATTTTTTTGTCTAGTGCAACACATTTTGTATGCCATAAATGGCAAAACATGTAGCCACCTCATATTAATTATAAGACCTTCATACTGTACTCATGTTTTACAAAACAAACATTATCTTATCTTATGGTGACCATCCATTACATATCCAGACCCCTCCTTGCCTCGGAAAGTTATAGTTTAGGTACTAGAAGCGTGGTGACCGGTACATAGTGTCCGTCCGCAGTTTACCGGCGAATGATGTCACTGAAACGTTATTTATATGAAGAGTTAAGAGCGTTTACGCCGTACGGCATTTCATAAAAATTTTCAAGCCCTTATTTTTTTAAATGAATGAACCGATTTTAATGAAACTTTATACACATAAGCAGGATACAAAGGTCTAAAAAGTTAGCAGAGAACATTTTCGAAAAATAGTGTTACTGCCAAATTAGACCGATTTTAAATTTTCCATAGAAACAGAGATTTCCAGTAGATATTTAAAATGTTCTTATGTAACTTTTAAGACCTTTATAATAATATCCTGCTTATACGTATGAAGTTTCATTAAAATCGGTTCATTTATTTCGAAAAACAAGAAAGTTTGTATGAAATGCCGTACGTCGTAAACGCTCTTAATGGTCGTAACACCTTTGAGCTAACCGGTTGCTGATGGCATTCATTTAACTTGAATCAAAGACCAGTAAGATAATGTTTAAGTCCCATGACAAAAAATGAAATGTTCTTTACTAATTTTTTAGACCTCTGTATCCTGCGTATGCGTATGAAGTTTCATTAAAATCGGTTCATTAATTTCGAAAAACAAGAGCTTCAAAGTTTGTATGAAATGCCGTACGTCGTAAACGCTCTTAACAATTAAAGCATATTTTTAATTTAAAGGATTTATCGTCCTTTAATGTTCTCCTGTACAATCGAAAGCATTACAACAATATTCACTCTACACGATAATTGACGGTATTTTAATGACGTCAAGCGCACGCGGTACGCACGAGCTCAGTTATGACGTCATCGCGTCATCTATCACGTACAGTGGCGTACAAAAGCTGTTCGCTTTAATAACGAAACTATTGTGAATATATTGGAGGGGATTTTTGTTGATGGATGTACCTCGAAAGGTTGTGGAATAAATGCTAGGGTCAATGTGGGTTGGTCGCGTAATAATATACTAAGGTCTAAACAAAGTACCTGAACAAACCTACTTGTGGCGGCATCTACGCCTCGTAACAAACACTCGTTACCTCCCTTTTCTATGGAGGATGAATGAATTCTACAGCCTGTTTCTCATGCCTCTATATACTCAAGCTCAATATGAACAACTTTTACTTATAGATTAACCTTTAAAGTTTAAATAAACTTCTATTCCATACATTTTGATAGTGTAAGTATTGGGTAACTCGCCCAATCCTTACACGCTCCTCTAGAGCTTGCGGGAGTGATGATGATGACGTCACGCTGAAGTATTTGCACGAAGACCGCGCTGAAGTTCATACATCATGAAGTTCGGGGTCACCAGTATAGAGGCATAAGGAACAGGGTGTAAAGTTCCCTCATGCTCCTTAGAAAAGGGAGGATCCTCCGACCCGACGGGTGTTGTGTCTCACGGGCAACTGCCCGATGATGTCGGTGGATGTCGGATCGATGTCGAGCCGTTGTATCTATACTAGTTGCACGGTAAACTCTACTTGCGAGATGCAGGATTTTGCATGTCGTCAGTATGACGCGTTGTTCGCACGTGGTGTTGTAGATACCGGTACATGCTTTTGTATGGGACAGCTGTTTTATTGTATACTTCAGTTGAAGTTTCCAGGTATATTGATTGAACCTTAAACTTTAGTTATATAGCCAAGAGTGGATGCAAGTCAGTTTAACATTAGAGACCCAACTCACGACCTCTCGCTTGCTATCCTTCGTCTTAAGTTAGCTCAAGTAACGAGCATTGATCACCACGCTTGCTCACTGCATGTTCTTCATTGCAAGGCGTAGAATATTTCGAATATTCCCGAAGTCCACCACTGTTTGGCCACCCACTGGGGGACACCGAAACAACTTTCAAAAATTATTCTCGCTGTCCACCACTGGGGGACAAATTATTGTAACCTAACCCTAAAATACTTTAAATTTGCTTCTGCATCATCTCCGGCGCTGCGGGAAGTGCGCTTCCTTCGTGCCTCCGGTTTTTGTATACACTCTAGGGGTAGCAGCCAAAAGACTACTTGAAGTCGGGGTGCCCCGATTTGGTTTTGGAACAGATTCGACCTATTCAAACCATGAAGTGTCCCCCAGGGGTGGACATCGAGAATAATTTTTAAAAGTTGTTTCGCTGTCCCCAGTGGTGACCAAACAAGTGGTGGACATCGGGAATCAACGGATTATTTACCCGTCCCTGCTTCGTACCGGTTTTACTATTTGACGAAACGTCAAGATTTCTATATTTTATGTAAGTTCAATATTAATGTGCTATAGACATAAACATTTTGGAATAAATTATCTAAGTGATGGTGAAAACCGCATCAAAATCTGTTTCGTAGTTTAAAAGAAAAATGCGGTCACACAGACAGACATGAAAATCGACTGTCTGTATGACAAGATTTTTAATTTATAATACAGGGTGGCAGGAACATCGACGCACAACGTGCCTACGCAGTCAAAATGAAGCAACAACAACAGCATAGCATAAATGAAAAATGGAACCTTTAAAAGATCACTTTGTTGTCCGTCAGTCAAGACCCTTTATCTCAGGAGCTCGTGGAGTTATCAAGTTTTAATTAATATCACATAATCAAAGCTGCAATCCCTTGAAGCAGTGAAAAAATCGAACTTCTAAGTCAACGCAATCAAAAGTTATGGACGTTTATATTCCGAAATCAAAACCTATAGGATACTTCCCGTTGACCTAGAATCATGATATTTGGCAAGAAGTACCTAATGTCATGTAGCACAAGTACAGGAAAAAATCCGAAAACCGTAAATTTTTAGTTACATTACAAAAAAATAAAAATTGTCTAAAGGTAGCTGACACCCTGGATTAACATAATATAGGGTACCTACTTTTTATCCCGATATTCCTACGGGATCAAAACTTAAGCGGGTAAAACCGCGGGGCGCAGCTAGTTATAACATAATAATACCAGCCTATTATTGTACCACTGCTGGGCAAAGGCCTTTTCTCAAACAGAGAAGGCACGAGCATCGATCACCACGCTTGCTCAAGACGGGTTGGTGATTTTAGACTATAGAATTTATAGCTATGATAATTGGTGAATAAGCAGGTACTAAATACAGTCTTCAGACATACTATTTAGAAAATAATTTCTTTTTTGTCTTACATTTATGCAAAACTGTACAAATTTTCTTAGCTTGTGTTTTTTTAATAAAAAAAATATATATGTATGTATGTTTTAACTATCTAAAAAGCCATATAGTTTTCATTATATCGGCAGCATCATTTCAGCCGAAACACGTCCACTGCTGGACATAGGCCTCCCCCAAAAGGGGGGGGGGGGGGTTTGCCATAATCGCCACGCTTGGCAGGCGGGTTGGCGATCGCAGTATGGTATGGTGGTGGAATGCATAGAGAACGCTGCTGCCCATTCTCCGGTACGCCCCTTAGTCGCCTTTTACGACACCCACGGGAAGTATGGGGTGGTGGTATTCTTTAAGTCCGGCACCACACAGACAGCGGCAGATATTTTAGAAAAGAAAATCGTCTATAAAATTGAGATAGACGACACTTTAAACCGTTTGAGAGCGACTACACTCGTTTATTTTGCAAATCGAGGGCCATCGGGATATCGAATTCGCCGTGGAATCGTTCAAACTATTTGTGTATACAGCACTATCTCTTTACTCTATCACTTTATTTTATTTCTACCTAGGATTTGCTCTTTGAAGTCTTAATTTGACAAAGCCTTTTGGCATAAAATAAGAAAAAAATATACTATTTTTCCTCTTATTTTGTTGTTCTGGCTTTCCGATCATCTGTCTAGCCTTTTTCCAACTATGTTAAGGTCGGATTCTAGTCTAAACGAATGCAGCTGACGTGAAGCGAATGCCTATCTGACTCCCACAAATCAGTTACGTTACTGAGTGACACAATACACTTTGGTAAGACCGGTTGTCAGATTTTCGAGCTTTTTAAACTACGACGCCTGTTGAAAATTCAATACTTGTTAAACAAAAATATTATCTAAAGTACAAACAATTGACCGGTTTAAATAATAATGATATCAGTAATTAATGTTTACTTTCATTATTAAAGCAAATATTATTTTAATCAATCAATTTGTTTGTTGATTAAGGGCTGATAGTTTTAATTCGTAGAATAAAATTGACGTCTGACAGATTTTGTATAGAAGAACTATTAAATATTCAAAATTATTCCTCGGATAAAAATATCTGGCGATGGATAAAAATATTTGGCGTTGGATAAAAATATCTGGCGTTGGAAAGATCAGCCCTTAAATTAGTACTATTAAGTAGGTTATAACATTGTTTTCGTAAATGGTTGGAACTTTTCAGTTTTGTTGCAAATTCATCAAACAGGATGATATTTAGAGAAAAGAAGAAAATTAAATGAGATTCAAAAGGCTTCGTCACGGGACTGACAGGCGGCTGTAAAATGATTAAAATGATTAAATTACACAGTCTAATTGGTTTAGAATAAAAATAGAATGTTGAATGTGTGTTGATTTTCATGAAACAAGATTTATTAATTTTCAAAGGTCGTCGTTTCAGCCGATAGACGTCCACTGCTGGACATAGGCCTCCCCCAATTTTGGGGGGGGTTTGCCATAATCGCCACGCTTGGCAGGCGGGTTGGCGATCGCAGTATGCTATGATGGTGGAATAAATAGAGAACGCTGCTGCCCATTCTCCGGTAAGACCCTTAGTCGCCTTTTACGACACCCACGGGAAGTAAGGAGTGGTGCAATTCTTTAAGTCCGGCACCACACAGACAATTTTCAAAGGTACATTTACAGTAGAAGGGACTGCTCACACTTATTCAGCTCTGTTCAGCTTTTGTCCATAGAAAACAACGATTTTCTATGAGATGCGTACCTATGTATCCGTTTAGCCGCAGAAAGCTGAACGGACTCCATACAAAATCGTTGTTTTCTATGGACAAAAGCTGAACAGAGCTGAATAAGTGTGAGTAGTCCCTTATTCAATACAGACAGGAACATCGATGTGCAAACTGTAACCATGAAATCAGCACATAATTCTAGACGCCTCTGCGTAGAAATAATTCTGAGTAACCGTAACCACACCCACACCACACCAGAGTGCCTCTGGCACTCAAGGCATAGACAAGTAATGAGGTTACGTCTGGCGCAGATTATGAATTAAATTAATTTTATTTTATTATTTGCTAATATTTTACACTAGCTGCACCCCGCGGTTGCACACGCGTAAATGTCGAACCCGTGGGAATATCGGGATAAAAAGTAGCCTATATGTTAATCCACGGTGTCAGCTACCTCCATACAAAATTTTATCAAAATTGGTCCAGCCGTTTGAGCGTGAAGAAGTAACAAACATATAAACACACACACACACTCACACACACACTCACAAACTTTCGCCTTTATAATATTAGTGTGATAATTATTTATTTCTGTTTCTGTAACTGCCCGTGACATCACAGCGGATCAGAATACCAGCGCTGTGACATTTTTTTTTTAAATGTCGCAGCATCATGCTGAGATAGGAGCCTGTGGGCCTCGTATAGGACTTTCTGTTTCATTTTCCTTTTGGTACTTTTTTTTATATAACTTGGATTTTTTTTTACTGTGTTTGGTTTAGTTTGTGATCTTCCTGTACGAGTCGCAATAAATACTTTTTCTTTCTTTCTTTCTTTAACGACTGTCAAAGATCACTGAATGACAGCCGGGACCTATAACTTAAAGGGTTTACATGACCTAAAGCGCGGTCACTGTCGGACTGCATAGAACAGAAAGAGAAGCGCGATGGCACAATGCTGGTAATTTATTGCAAAATATGAAGCAATTATTTAATTACAAAAAATCTATTGTTTCGACTAAAAAATTAAAACACTAGTGTTTTAGTATGTTGCTTGTAGAATAATCTGACAAGAAATCAGAACGATTGTATGTATATTAAGTTTTTAGAGGTATCTCATGATTTTTTTCTATCGTATCAAATTAGTTGTAAGTATTATGTTTTCAACACACTACCTACCATATATCCTAGCTTAGATCCTGAAGAATATCATATATTTTCTGATTTTGTTTACTGTAGTCGATCATATACTTTTATTGTTTCTAAAACTTGCGTTTTTTGCGTTTAGGTCCTGTAGACCTTAATGTGGTTTTCCGAGGCACGGAGGTGTCTCGATGTGTAATGAATGGTCACCCATCCACAAACCTCGACCAGTGCTGCTGTTATTACATAGCCTTGAGCCTTTTTATTTTTTTTACTCAAAGCGAAATAAGTATAAAAGTTTGCAGCTAAAACCACAACAGCTTGCAGCATAACATAAAATCAAATTCAAAACTCACATTAAGTGCCTGTAAACCATTTACAGGCACTTTTGAATTATCAAGAAGTCGGTCAGTCAGAAAATATGAAGGTTGTTACACATTCCAAAGCGTAGGTACCTATGGAGAAGAATGGGCAAGAAACTCCATAGACACTCTAAGCTCATGGACAGAATAACCCAAGCCAAAATATAATTTTTTCCTCCAAGAAAGACGGATTTGGGAATCCAACTTCAATCTTAAAAGAGGGCTCTGTTATTTGGCCTCAAACGGTAGACGCTTTTAAGAGTAGTGCTTCTCAGAGCACTTTTCAATGAGGAACGTAGAGATGTAACCTAGATAACGGCATTCATAGAGGCCTTTGAGGCGCCTAAGCGCCCTACCTACCTGAAGTTTGGATACAAAGGGGCTCTGAAGTAGGCTTTTCAAGTTTGGTAATAGGCCTCATAATATAATAAATGATTAAATACAGGATGACATCATCATAATACGAGTCTTAAACAATGTGTAACTGTATTAATGCACGTTATGAAAGTGGTTTCTTCAGAATCGTTTACTGAATGGATTTCTGTCACTTTTTAATTTAGAAATTTTATTGTCTTAAAAGTAAAGCGCCTGTCTGGGTTCGAACCTACGACCTACAACTCGTAAGTCGCGGCAGTTACAACTTGGCCACCATTGCTCACTTCCACCACCACTGCTCTCAAAACGTGAAGGAAAACATCGTGAGGAAACCGGCATGTCCTAGAACCATAAATTCGAAGGGGCGTGCCCTTCATAGAAGCCAAAAAGCCCGGCTTGCCCTAATAAAATCATAATTCACAACAACAAAATCAATAAAAAATATATTCAAAAAATTCCAGTCAATGAACTCGAACGCAAACATTCATGTCATAGGAATAATAATACAATTATTTCGAAATCCGAACTTGCGCACACTGGCCTAGGTTCGCGCCAAATTCCGCTCTAAGCGCTATACAATGCATTCAATTGCGCCATCTCGCTCACACTAGTCTGGCTTTTACCTGGCTTCTATTTCTCTCTCTGTCTCGCAGTTTTCGCCTACAAATTGCTATAAAAACGTTTACATTTGTTGATATTGGTAAGTACATAAAACACAGATTTCTATGAAATGAAAAGCCATGCTTTTGATAGGCATGAAGTTCTCGCAAATGCACTATCCGCGTTGACCCGCGTAAAGTTAGTTGCACGTGTGGCGGGCGCGATGAGTCGATAACGCGACGCGTCTCAAATTATTATTGTTTTGAAGTTTTGAATACTTTGAGAATTAGTTTTATTATTTGAAAAAGTAATTGATTGTGGCGATGTCATTCCCTATGATTTTGTAAACGGTTAATGAATATAGTGTTATTTTATCATTATGTGAATTCGGAAACTGTCATCGAAAAGGTACGTAAATACATTGAGTTTTCTGCCAATCAATAATTATTTACTTCACCGTAACCAATCTTAAATTACTGTAGGTACTTCTCGGCAATAAAAACAAGTATTTTTGTCAGTCAAGAAGACAGATTATATTATAAAACTAGCTGTGCCCGCGACTTCGTCCGCGTGGAATATTGACTTTTCGGGCAGCATATTTTGAATTACATATACCGTCTACAGACCGGGCATTTGCTGTCCGAACCCTCTGAGAACTCAGGCGAATTTCCCTATCAGTGAAAGTCTCAGACTCATGCGATAGTGCTTGAGCTTTACGATCGGCAGTGAGACGTATTTCTCGTTCTTCCTGTGTTTCCTGAGACCGAGCATTTGCTGTCCGAACCCTCTGAGAACTCAGACGAATTCCCCTATCAGTGAAAGTCTCAGACTCACGCGATAGTGCATGAGCTTCACTATCAGCAGTGAGACGTATTTCCCGTTCGTCCTGTGTCTCCTGGGATCGAGCATTTGTTGTCCGTACTCTCTGGGAGCTCAGGCGGGTTTCCCTGTCAGCAAAAGTCTCAGACTCACGCGATAGCGCGTGAGCTTCGCGATCGAGAGATAAACGTGCCTTTCGTTGTTCCCCGGGCCGTTTTCCTTATTTCGAGTTGTCATCATTCGAGAAGGATTTGAACTCAGTCGAGATTTTCGCTGAGTCGAAGTTTCTGTAGCACGAAGCCTAGCCTGATGTTCCCGAGTTGCAGAGTGCCTTGCCTCACGACCTTCCTCAGATTCCTGTGATTGAACCAATCTCATCCTTTTAGCATTTCTGCTACACTGGGAGAGGTTGGTTCTTCTTCGAGGCATTCTTACAATAAAATAGTACTTACTACTTAACACACAGTTATTTAATAAACACGTACTATCGTAAACAATTAAATTATAAATATTTACAGATTATTATACAGTCTAAAATTATCACAGTTTAAGTAATAAGTGTTAAGACGTGTAAACCAAATGTACTAACTTTATAAAACAAAAGAATTGCTAGAAAAATTAATTACTAACCTGAGCTAATGAACTTATACTTAATAAAGAAAATCAAGAAAAGACATGCCTAACCTATACCAAATACTTATAATATTTATATACAAACCCTAAATACAATTTGTATTTAGGGTTTGTATATAAATATTAGAGATAAGTAAATACCCAAAAATCAAGGAAAGAACCGCCTAACCTATACCAAATACTTACAATATTTATTTACAAAATTTTAAAGAAAATTAAGAAAAAGAACCTAACTTACAAACCTTAAAATATTAATAAATGAAATATGCAAACAGTCAGTATTCAAGTTAATCGCAATAATCGAATCCGCCTATACTCTCCAGGATACGTGCGTTCGCTACGAATAACTGAATCCTTATGGCAGCGGCACGTTTTTTTTTTTTTTTGAAATGGTCGTCTCATAGTTTATCCTGAGGGGTTATCGACTGCTTAACCGGGCTTTCCTGTGGATGCCTCAATAAATGAAGGCCTCCAGCCAGGGCATAATACACTTATAAACTTAACTACACAATATAAACTTAAAAACTAAGCGACTACACGCTAAGGGCACCCCCTGTGGGGTACGGACCTCGGCTTAGGGCGTCGCTGGGAGAGGGCAGCAAGGGACAGGCTGGATCGGAATTATGGCAGCGGCGGCGTGGCTCTCAGCGCGCTTTATATAGCCACGGACGCGCAGGTGCGAGGCGTGAACAGTCAGTATTCAAGTGAATCGCAATAATCGAATCCGCCTATACTCTCCAGGATACGTGCGTTCGCTACGAATAACTGAATCCTTATGCCAGCGGCGCGTTTTTTTTTTTTTTTTTTGAAATGTTTGTCTCATAGTTCAACCTGAGGGGTTATCGACTGCTTAACCGGGCTTTCCTGTGGATGCCTCAATAAATTAAGGCCTCCAGCCAGGGCATAATACACTTATAAACTTAACTACACAATATAAACTTAAAAACTAAGCGACTACACGCTAAGGGCACCCCCTGTGGGGTACGGACCTCGGCTTAGGGCGTCCCTGGGAGAGGGCAGCAAGGGACAGGCTGGATCGGAATTATGGCAGCGGCGTGGCTCTCAGCGCGCTTTATATAGCCACGGACGCGCAGGTGCGAGGCGTGAACAGTCAGTATTCAAGTGAATCGCAATAATCGAATCCGCCTATACTCTCCAGGATACGTGCGTTCGCTACGAATAACTAAATCCTTATGGCAGCGGCACGTTTTTTTTTTTTTTTGAAATGTTCGTCTCATAGTTCAACCAGAGGGGTTATCGACTGCTTAACCGGGCTTTCCTGTGGATGCCTCAATAAATTAAGTCCTCCAGCCAGGGCATAATACACTTATAAACTTAACTACACAATATAAACTTAAAAACTAAGCGACTACACGCTAAGGGCACCCTTTGTGGGGTACGGACCTCGGCTTAGGGCGTCGCTGGGAGAGGGCAGCAAGGGACAGGCTGGATCGGAATTATGGCAGCGGCGTGGCTCTCAGCGCGCTTTATATAGCCACGGACGCGCAGGTGCGAGGCGTGAACGTACTCTGATAGAATACCTTAACAAATGTTCGCCGTGATTCTTTAAATTGACATAACTTTTTTATTTATGAACCGATTGACATGAAATAAATACTAAATGTTAAGTGAAGCTTATTACAATATATTAGTGAAAACCGCACCCAAATCGAATAAGCCGTTTCTGATATTAGCGTGCACAAACACACAGACAAACAGACAAACAGACAAACCGACAAACAGACAAAAAAAAATTAATTACAATTTCGGGTTCGGCATCGCTTTAATAACAACCCCTGCTACTTTTTTTTCATATATTTCCATTGTACAGACACTACTTTTCTACAATTTTATTATATGTATAGATAGGTACCTACTCATTCGATTGTTTACTAGGTATGAATATGACAAACATAGGTGTTAAACATAGGTATGTGTTGGCTCATGATTGACTTTAAAAATGTAAGTACCTAATTCATAAAATAATGCGTACGAGAAAAGAAAAAAAAAACTGGCCAAGTGCGAGTCGGACTCGCACACGAAAGGTTCCGTACCACAAGGCAAAAACGCCGAAAAAAAACATGTTTGTTGTATGGGAGCCCCCCTTAAATATTTATTTTATTTTATTATTATTATTTATTATTGAAGTTAAAATACAACTGAGTATTTCGTGAATATTTCAAGTGCCTACCTGTTGCCATTTTTGATATCGAGCAAAAAAGGGCAAAAAAATCGCGTTTGTTGTATGGGAGCCCCCCTTAAATATTAATTTTATTTTGTTTTTAGTATTTGTTGTTATAGCGGCAACAGAAATACATAATTTGTGAAAATTTCAACTGTCTAGCTATCGCGGTTCTTGAGATACAGCCTGGTGACAGACAGACAGACAGACGGACAGACGGACAGACAGCGAAGTCTTAGTAATAGGGTTCCGTTTTTATACGGAACCCTAAAAAGAACAATAAATCGATAATTTGGAGGCCATCTAGAGCATTTTGATTGAACAAATGCATGTGACAAGCGAAATGAAGAAAGTTCCGGATAGGCGCTGTGGTTATGCGCATTCATTAGTATAGATGGCGCTTGTGACAATTACTTACTGATGTTTGAAGAACTGTTATGTAGTACCTGCTCTTCGTATTTTAAAGGTTTTCTTACGGAAATTATAATAATGATGTTAGTACTACTAACAACCATTAACAACAAGAAAATCAGCCCATCCCTCAGTTGGCCTTTTTTTTATACCTTGAAAATCTGTGGGCTTGCCCTACTTTTGACCCCTAGGCACGCCACTGCATGTGACATCTGCCAACCCGCACTGCGCCCGCGTGGCGGATTATGGCCCACTCCCTCTCACCGAGAGGAGGCCTGCGTCCCAGCAGTGGGAACATTATAGGCTGATTAAGATTGTCCTAAAACAACCCTAAAAATAATTATGGGCAGATTTTTCCATCGCCAGATAACTTTTGTTCGAGGAATAAAATTGACGTTTGACAGTTTTTGTATGAATGAACTGTCAAAATTTCAAAATTGTTCCCCGAATAAAGTTATCAGATGATGAAAAAATCAGCCCTAAGTAAATTATAGTCACGTTTCCGCTGTACAGTCAAAATAAACCAAAATGTACCAAATCACATACTACGCTAGATTCTTTTACTTGTGTGACTGTGTGCGTGTGAAGATTTGTAAGGTTCTTCAGCAACCAGTATATAATTTAATAAATAAACAAAAAAATAAACAACGACTCCGCCTTGGCGTGTAAATGAGGTGCTGTTCCACAAACGATGGGACACTTAATATCGTGTCCTGCGTGTCCTGTCAGCTGCACGTTACAGGAACTGGTGGACGCTGGTGATGGCGCCAAACAAGTAGCTGAATTCTGGACCGAGTCTATTTAGATTGTTATCGACACGCTAAGAAGAAGAAGAATAAACAATGTTTTAAGTAAAAATGAATTTAATAAATAAAAATTCAGTATATGTGTTTCGATTATGACATAATATTCTAATTAGGTTTTTTGGTGCTGTGCGTTAATTACGGGACATGTTGTCTACAGTACAGCATGTCCCAGAATTAACGCACATTGACATTGATGAATATATTATGAACAAAATGACATGGACATTTACATTGTAAAGTATTAAAGTACTTTAATTATTTTGAATGTGAGGACTATGTGGATCATTTTTAGGGTTCCGTAGCCAAATGGCAAAAACGGAACCCTTATAGATTCGTCATGTCTGTCTGTCTGTCTGTCTGTCTGTCCGTCTGTCTGTCTGTCTGTCTGTCTGTCTGTCCGTCCGTATGTCACAGCCACTTTTCTCCGAAACTATAAGAACTATACTGTTGAAACTTGGTAAGTATATGTATTCTGTGAACCGCATTAAGATTTTCACACAAAAATAGAAAAAAAACAATAAATTTTAGGGTTCCCCATACTTAGAACCGAAACTCAACATTTTTTTTTTCATCAAACCCATACGTGTGGGGTATCTATGGGTAGGTCTTCAAAAATGATATGGAGGTTTCTAATATCATTTTTTTCTAAACGGAATAGTTTGCGCGAGAGACACTTCCAAAGTGGTAAAATGTGTGTCCCCCCCCCTATAACTTCTAAAATAAGAGAATGATAAAACTAAAAAAAATATATGATGTACATTACCATGTAAACTACCACCGAAAATTGGTTTGAACGAGATCTAGTAAGTAGTTTTTTTTTAATACGTCATAAATCGTAAACCGCAATTTACCATTCATTCAATCCACTCAAAAAAAAAAACATTTAATTTCATAAACATAAACCTTATGCATAAACCCGGATGTTACGGAACCCTCGGTGCGCGAGTCCGACTCGCACTTGCCCGGTTTTTTTTCTCTTTTCTCAGTTAGTTTGAATCATGATCATCATCCCAATGGTACGTATGTAGGTACTCACGAATATGAACAACTTCTATAATGGAACCAACAACGAAATAGAAAAAAAAAACTTCTGTTTCATACTGCGTACATACATTGCATTTTAGTATCAAACACACAAAAACAGTGTGAATATTTTGTTGGAAAAACAAAAAAATTGAGCTTGTTTGCCGTGTGTCCCAAAAAAATCTTTATTTCAATTTTTTGCCCCAAATATTTCCTGTGCCCTTCAATTTTCCCTATTAGTCCCTAATGCAAAATTTCCATTATTTCCTTGAGATGTCGAGGAATAAACAAAGCGATGTGCAGAATCTTAAGTACCTACCTAGTCTCGTTGATTATAAAAATAAGGAGATGACTGGCTATACGCTTCGTTGGTGATGTAGGAGTCACAAAGTTATGAAGCAAGCCTACTGCCATTCACCGGTCACGAATCTCTACTGACAGTCTCTTAAAAGAAAAACCCAGTAACACTTTCACCCAACCCAGGAATCAAGCCCAGGAATCAAGCTTAGCGAACACACTGGTGACGACGAGACCAAAAAAGCAGCCATTTTATTATTTCTCGCGCGAAATATCCAATAAAATTTAATAGGACCCCAGAGAACCACGATCCAATTTGCAGTAATATTAAACCTTTTTTTAGTCTTTGATATAAAAGATTCGATAATTTGAATAAAGAAGAGTACAATCTTGAAACAATAGGTACCTACTGAAGTTCACACACAAAGGAGGAGTCACAAAGTTATGAAGCGAGCCTACTGCCGTTCACCGGTCATGAATCTCTACTGATAGTCTTTTAAAAGAAAAACCCAGTAACACTTTTACCCAACCCAGGAATTAAGCCCAGGAAATAAGCTTAGCGAACACACTGGTGACGACGAGACCAAAAAAGCAGCCATTTTATTATTTCTCGCGCGAAATATCCAATAAAATTTAATAGGACCCCAGAGAACCACGATCCAATTTGCAGTAATATTAAACCTTTTTTTAGTCTTTGATATAAAAGATTCGATAATTTGAATAAAGAAGAGTACAATCTTGAAACAATAGGTACCTACTGAAGTTCACACACAAAGGAGGAGTCACAAAGTTATGAAGCGAGCCTACTGCCGTTCACCGGTCATGAATCTCTACTGATAGTCTTTTAAAAGAAAAACCCAGTAACACTTTTACCCAACCCAGGAATTAAGCCCAGGAAATAAGCTTAGCGAACACACTGGTGACGACGAGACCAAAAAAGCAGCCATTTTATTATTTCTCGCGTGAAATATCCAATAAAATTTAATAGGACCCTGGAGAACCACGACCCAATTTGCAGTCATATTAAACCTTTTTTTAGTCTTTGATATAAAAGATTCGATAATTTGAATAAAGAAGAGTACAATCTTGAAAAAAAAGGTACGTACTGAAGTTCATTCAACGTTCTAAACAAATGACAATCATTTCTTATACATCTTCCCATAAAGCACAATAGCGCTTAAATATTTGTGTATATCTGAGGACACACTTCATAAACAAATGACAAACATTTACATATATTTCGGCCATTACAGCGCTGCAGCGCTTCAATCCAACAAAAGATTTTATAGCACCACAGACGTTTAGGCAATGTTTAGCTGAATCGCTCCCAAGGGAAATGAATATCATTCACGGCTTACACTGGCGACCAGAGAATTGTATACAATAACAATAAACATTTATAGTTATTTTTTTCGCGTTTTGGAGGGCTTAGATAAGTTTTTTAGGGTTCTGTAACAGAAAAGGAATAATGGAACCATGTAGTTATGATGTTTAACTGTTAAACTATTCTGTTTTTGCATATTTAAACTTGATTTGATTGAGATTGGGTTAAACTTCAAACGTGTAAGTATTCAACTTCGCAAATTGTGGCCCAGACAAATTTACAAGAACTTTCAGCCAACTCTAATTTCATTTAACTTGCTCCATTCACATTAATTGGGGATCCAAACTATTTGGTCCATATTTTAGAATAAAACAATCCCTCCTAAGAATTTGTTAGTCAAACTTGACAGACTGGCTATGTTTATTTTTGCTTTTCAGATTCTTATAGCTTATGCCGATGACATTGAGATTAAAACTAGAAACATCATCATTTTCATCATCTGCCTAGCTCTTTCCCAACTATGTTACCAATTTTATGTGCAGCGATTGCCTATCTGATCTCCACATCCCACTTACTGGGTAACATGATACTCCTTGGTAAGACTTGTTGTCAGACCTTTGGGCCTGACTACCCGTAATGACTGCCAAAGATCTACGAATGACAGCCTGGAACAACGGCTAAACCTGCTTATTAGATTAGAACGAGAAAAAATATTTAGTAATTGTTTTTGATTATAAGTGTTCAAGCTTGAAGTTAACACTTACATTAACAAATTGAAAGAATGATTAACATAACTTTGCAAAATGGAAAAAAAATACACAAAAAACAATGTTTTTTGCAACAGAACCCTCAGTGAGTTTCCGATACACGGTTCATCGCACTTTCCGTTTCAACGTCCGTCGAATGTTTTGTGAAAATAGGAAAGTGTCAAGATTGTTCAAGAGTTTTATGCGACAAAAATGGGTTTTTGTTTTTTTTTTTGTTTCTGGACGTTTGTTGGATAGGGACGGGAATGGAGCCGATTTTCGCATTATGGAAAAAGGTTCAGTGGATTTATTTTTGTAATTGGCTGGACAGTGGGTGATAAAAATTGTTTTTTTCTTCTAATAATGATTATTATTTAATTAATACTGTGGAGCTGTGTTATATTATTATGGTGCACTACAATAAAAAACTTTCCATGTTCTATTATAAGTTATATATTTAATTTGCTTTTTGTGTCCGTCTGTGTGTCCGCGTTGTTCTTCTGAACTACGTAACGGATTTTGATGTTATTTCCACCATTAATAAATTAATCTTTATATGTCATAATACATTAATTATAAACTTATATAAAATAAATAAATATGTATGTTTTATGTTAGAAACCCTGTGTAGCCGTATTTTCTTTCTTTCTTCTTTCTTTCTTTTCTAAGCAGGGGCAGGTCGCTGGTTGTAGAATAAATGGAATTGTGTTACAATATTATGAAGGAAGGAAGGAAATATTTGAGATAATTTTCAAGTTATGGTTGGTGAATGTCATACTTAACAAAGTTCAAATTCCATTGCAACTAAATACTTATTAGGACCCTTTTGTTACAAATGGTCACTCAAAAATCAACTTAGAATACATTTCACTAAAGTAGATAACTGATGAATGTAAATTATCTGAGATTATGAACACTTCTACACTACAACAACTAACTAAAATTAAGTAGAAATTGTTCAATAAATATGTCCCAATCAAATTAACACCAAATCAACAAGTTTTATCAAACCATTGCCATTGGAATGTAACCGCTTTTTCCGAAAAAAAACACAACATATTTTTTTTTTGTCTCTACTGCCGCTTTGAAAAGACAATGTCAGACTCTTGTTTTTCAAAAAAATTAATATTCCTAGAAACAATGAAAGCATTATAATCATTCCGCTCCAGTTACCCAACAGGAAATAATATAAAGAAACATTGAGAGGAAAAATACCCAGCAAAATGGCAATCTGAAGTTGAAAACGCGGAAAAAATTACTTTATTAAAATTAAGAAGGAAAATTTAATTATTTTTACTCACCTATTAAAACAAAAACAAAACGCCTCCAAAAATTCAAATCCATTTCGAAAAACACTTAAAAAAAAACTTAAATTAAAAAAGTTCGAAACACAAAATAAACAGTTACATTTTCATAAATACATTTTTGCACACGTTAGCACAGACAAGAAAAGAAAAATGTTTTTTTCTTTTTCGAGTCGCGTAATTTAGTTCGCGGGTTCTCTCGTCTTCGGAGCGCATACGTCTACCCTCGATCGCGATTCGCGGCAAACTGAGGGTGGACCGTTTCGCGGCGTACTACGGCTGTATAATCTGTCCTACATCTGTTCATCGTAGTTGTTTCCCTCCCGTTCGTAGAATTTGATGAAGCCATAGTTTTAGTACCTACGCTTTGAAATTTAGAATGTTTGGGAAAATTTTGTGGTTGAATAAATGAGGGTACGTAGCAATGAATGTTGGATTGTGAATATGGGCAAGCAAACCAATAGATTAACCTTTTGAACGCCACGGTCGTGTATAGACGACAAACGAAACCGTGCCCAACACGCGTTTTCTTGTCGGCTGTAGACGACAGTGGCGTGTTGGGCACGTTTTCGTTTGTCGTCTATACCGACCGTGGCGTTCAAAAGGTAAAAAATGCCGTTTTCTTGTCGGCTGTAGACGACCGTGGCATGTTGGGCACGTTTTCGTTTGTCGTCTATACCCGACCGTGGCGTTCAAAAGGTAAAAAATGCCGTTTTCTTGTCGGCTGTAGACGACCGTGGCATGTTGGGCACGTTTTCGTTTGTCGTCTATTCCCGACCGTGGCGTTCAAAAGGTTAAGGGGTTTATTTATAAATGTTGCTTAAAATTAAGTAATGATTAGCGACTGTTTAACCATGCATTTTGACATTTAAACGTCTATTCACTTTAAGCAACGTTTATGAATAAACCCCTAAAAGGTTAGTCATGACTGCAGAAACAAAAACAATATGTGTCTATATTTTATGCCTCTCATTGGAATTAACATACATTGAACATACTAAACGTTTATCTAACTACCTATACTTACCATACTCAGGGAAATCATCAATACAGACAGACACTAAAAGCTATTATTTTGATATTACAAACAGTTGTAATATCAAAATAATAGCTTTTCTAAATGCATATGAAAGTATATAGGTACGCTACTTACGAGGACCCTTTTGTTACAAATGTTCACTCAAAAATCAACTTAGAATACATTTCACTAAAGTAGATAACGGATTAAGTGGCGTTGGAATGTAAAATTATGTGAGATTATGAACACTGCTTTACAAAATCAAAAACAAAAGAATGCGTGTAATTCAAAATCCACTGTTCCATAAATTCAAACAATGCATAATCACAAGACCCTTCTGTAATTTAACAAATGAACATCAACATCACAATCAGTCCCATATGGATTCCTTTCAGGATCGCATCGCTTTCCACTCCGTTACACATCGACAATCCGTATTAGAGGGTACTTGTTACAATTCTATATTTATACCCCCTTGGGTAAGGAGACTGAGGGATCATCTTTGTAGCTCTCGCTTCAAAGCAGTCATAGATAACGCAGGAAGACTACAGAAGTTTAACTTTACAACAAAATCCTCAAATAAGAAAAATTATACAGGAAAATAGTGTTTGGCAGAAAACGAGATGGCGAAGGCCAGAGTCATCATTACAAATAATCATCATCATCAGCCTTAAGATGCCAAAGATGCGTCACTGCGATACCTCGCGGTCGCGGTTTAAGATCATATCACACGTATCAAATCGGAAAGGGATCGGCATCTTATCGCCTTTCGCCTCGCCGTCAAACAGGCGTCAACCTAATGTAAGCACGTAACCAACGCGGATCAGAAGCTCCGATACGTCGACTCGGCTGCGGCTAGGCGACGACGCCGCGCTCACCGCTCGTCGACCGCTGGTTGATGGTGCAGCAGGCAGGCCGGAGGGGTGAGAGGGGTAAGGCAAATATATATTTTGAAAGGACACTGATACAAAGACGAGATATGAGGAATGTCAAATTTCTATAGAACACTTATTTTTCTCATAACTCGTCTTTAAATCAGTGTCCATTCAAAATATATATTTGGGAACCTAGATATTTTGTAATCCTATCGGAATAAATACATGCCACTCTAAGAATATGTTTGATTTACAAATTGTTTTGGTATTACGTTTTATGAACTGCGCATGCTACGCCGGCCCTCATCCAGTTGCTACGAGCCACCCTGCTGAGAGTGCCTGACCTGACATCAGCCGATTCGTAGTCTTCACTAAAGAATACATTCAACAATAATTCATCATCATCATTTCAGCCGAAAGACGTCCACTGCTGGACATAAGCCTCCCCCAAGCTTGTCATTCTTGAGGTGGTTTGTATTGCTGATTCTAAAGATTATAATTCTGTTAAGTCAAATTTGTCACGGTCGCAAATCATATTTTAACCTTTTGACCGCTTGTGACGTTCGTCATTTATGCGACACATATTTCCGAGCCCCATTCGCTCGTGTCGTATTTCTGCGACAGACAAGCATGATTTTTTCGTTCTTTTCAAAGATTGCTCCTCCTTATTTATTGTAGGTATTATTTTATTGATTTGTAGCCGCGCGCTAGGGGCACGGCAAATGATATTTAGCCAAACGCTTAAAAGGCAACCTGACACTGACCTGCAAATTCCAAAAAAACGTAACGTACGTAACGTAATTTGAATTTCGCGGTCTACCTTATCGCGTTCCCTTCAAAGAACAATGCTCAAAACGTCCCCACCCCTGTAGCACTTTAAATCCTATGTTAATCGAAGGGCCTTATCTAGTGAT